>CAWUFW010002520.1:700000-2179795 GCA_963921515.1 Calotriton arnoldi
CATCCTCCCTTCCATGCGGTGTGCCTCTGGGTTCTGTGCTTCTGCAGTGCTGAGATGTTGCATACCTGTGTGCATTGGTCTCGTGGTGGGAGTTGTGGGTCTGGGGCATGTTTTGTCCGCAGATGTGCTATGCTTAATTGTGCATGTGTGCCATTGTGCCCATCTCCCCCCGTCCCCACAGTCCCTGGTGGTTACACACCCTGTTGCTGTTGTGTCCGGTCATGTTGAGCAGTGTCCGGTCCCCTGACTCCTGCCACCGTCTCCCCACTGATGACTGTGGACACCATTTCCTCCATCTCGTCCAGCTCCTCCTGTGGCGCTGGACTCCCACCTCCAGTCTGCATTGCTGCCTTCCGCTTGTTTGCAAGTTTCAGTTTGGTTTTGCGTTTCACATCATTCCAGCGCCTCTTGACCTCGTCCATTGTCCTCTTCAGCCCTCCGACTGCATTCACCTTGTCCACGATGGTCTGCCATATTCCATTTTTAGTTGCCAGTGACACGGTGGAGGTGTCACTGGCAACTATCACCTCCGTTATCAGGATCCTGTTTTCCTGCGGACTGAACTTTGTCTTCCTCTTCTTCTTTTCCTTGCCCTTCCCTGACCCCGAGGTCCCAGGCTGGTCCTCCGTGGGGCTTGTGGGGTTCTGGTTGTCCTCTGTACTTGCCCCGGCTGCCTCCATTGTGCTTCGCTGTTGTTTGGCTTTTGTTGTTATGTTTTTTTCTACTTTTATGGTGCATTTTCCCGCATGACACATGGGAATTGCAGGCCTGTGGCTGGTTTTCGTAGATTTTTGTATTGCGATTGGCGTCATCGCTACTATTTTTGCATTGGGGTTTCGCGTTTTTGCGGCATCGCGTTGTTTCTAATACGTTCATTTGATGCGTTGTCCTGTGATTATCGCATGGTACCGCCATGTTGTGAATACCACGTTAACACGGAGTTGTTTTTCCGCGATGGACTGCGATGTGTAGGGTTGCGTTAAGCTACACTTGCGGTAGTTATCACACGTTCTTGAGAATAAGCCCCGTGGAGTTTCTTTCTTGGCCTAAGAGGTTCTGGTTATTAAAACGCAACCCATCGAAGATACAAAAGATATAAAAGGGAGTCTTGAGTGTGGTGCTAATAGATATCATCGCCAAGTGAGAGTCCAGGCCTGTTGCGGAAGCGCCCCAGCCATGTCTGGGTGTGGCTTGCGATCGGCCTGGTGAGTTGCTACCTCAGGCTTTCCCGCTCCCCTGTTAAGAAACAGACTGAGACCCAGGCGGAGTTATGACCGCAAAACAATTGCATTCAGGAAAATTGGTTTACATAACGGGTTGCAAATAAACCAAAGCTAATCCTTTAAGGAACAAATCGATACAGATAAAGGATTTAATGCCATTTCCACCTTCTTCTCAAAAAAGAGACAAGCCTAACTAAAGCGGCGACGATGGAGTTTAAGCCCAAATCTGTTCCTGGAAAGGCTGAAGCGGAACCCGAAAAATCGCTTTTAGCAAATTCTACCAACTTTTCACCCAGATCAGAGCAACTCGGTCTGAGGTTGAATTAAGCCCTGAATTCAGAGTGGAAGGTTCTCCGCTGGTAAATCTTACTGATTGCTCTCTCGGAAACAGAGTGACTCAGTCCGAGGTTGAATTGTGCCCTGATCCTAGAGTGGAAGGCCGATGGAAGATTTTACTCTCCCAGACATTAATATCAATCTGAATCCTATTCCAAAGGTCCCTCAGTCCTCTAAGCCTCACACTTCTAATATTTCACCTCTCTCAAACTCACAGAACTTTCTCCTTGGTCCTTCCATTAAGATGCAGCTCTTTAGTAGTACACCCAGTGAAACATGTATATTAAACTCAAGGGCGTCTGTCACCCCTGACTTGTCCTAGAGTCCTCATCCACTAAATATTGATCCAGAGGAAAAAATACTGAAGTCAGTCTGAATCCTTGCTTTGTCTGGAAAGAGTCCTGTCGTCCATTTTAGCCCTACTGGAGAAATCCGTAAGCCACTCTGATTATATCCTGTATTCACTTCTGTCTCTGGCCAAATCTATAATTTCTGACCGAAGATCCCCGAAAGGTGAAGCTACCCTACTTCCCCCTCATAAGTCCAATACCTGTATCGGGATCTTTTCTCTACCTTCTCTGGACCATAACTCTAATCAATCCAAATCTACCCAAACGTGTTCTGTTTTATACTCTAATTGTCGGGACTTTAGAAATCAGGCTGGTACGCCTTCTGGTAGTAGAAAACATAAGGGCATAGAAAACGCAGACGTATTTGATTAAATTCAGCCCCTCTCGCTACAGCAGCTCTTTAAACCTGAGGACCCTGTTCATTCACCTGCATCTTTGTCCGTTCAGCGCTCAGAAAAGGAAAAAACAAATACAGAATAAAAAGTTTTTCCCCTTTTCTTAAAAAGATGGGCTATTAAAACTGAACATTCTACAACGGAGGAATTCAAAGCTGAGCATTCTACATTTGAGGAAAAGAAAATCAAAATTAAAAGTAAATCTGCCCGCAGGAAGAAGAAGGGAAAAAGGGAAAAACTTTGAAGGATAAACAAAAAAAGAGCAAAACGACTGCGCTTCAACCCTAATTCAATTTTAAATTTAACTATGAATTCTGACTCGAATGATATAAAGAGAGAAGAAGGACAAGTTGAAGCTATCCCAAAGGGTGCTTGATCACCATTATTGAACTCCAGTGCTTTACTCTCGATCTCACAAGAAATTAACGCACCAGATTTAAGCCCTGCATCGGTGGCACGGTGTAATCTGAATCCTAATGCTGCACTATTTGGCTCCTCTTTAGGCAGTAATGTTATTTACAACCCTATTGGAAATGCGCCTGAGGGTGTGTGCCAAGCTAGCCATTTACCTTCTGCACCCCTTTCTTTAGACTTTTCTTTTATTTTTGATCATGAGCTGTATATGAATAGATCTTTCCTATTGAGCTGTTTTGCTGAATGACCTCTGAATGATCCAGAGTAGTGATCTTGCCCTGCTTCCAGTTCAAAAACATGGCAATTACGGGGGAGTCAGAGTGACGTTTGATTCTAAGGTGATTTCCTACCTAATAATGTCAAATAGTGATAAATTACAATGCTGTGATATCGATGTTCTTGTTCCCAATGAGGAGAAAGTTCCTAAAAAGTAACTTATAATAGGCAGCTCCCTGCCCACTTAGATCTCTCTCCATTGGATATCCTACACCTAGAGAGAGAAAGTACATTGCAGGTCTCCCTCGGCAAGGGTGGAAGGAGAGTTTCCCTCCTTGCGGAGAAAAAGAATAATCAAGCACTGACCGGAGATGAGGAAAATAAGAAATGGAGTTGGGTAACAGGGGCTCTTAACACAAACAGATCTTTAGGTTTACGATACGGGAACTCTTCCTAGCAAGGGTCTTAAATTGATCTCTTGGAACGCAGCCGGCTTATGCACGAATAAAACACATTGTTATTCTTGAAAGAACAGAATGCTGACATAATATGCATACAAGAATCTCGGATTGTAAAGAACTGGTGCATTGAAGATTATATTGTGTTAAGCGGTCCTGCGCTCCCAGTGAACAGAGGCCACACGAAAGGAGGTATTGCCATACTGCTTAGAACAAGATTTAGATGGATATATAAAGTAATCCATCATGCCTCTAACTTAATTCAGGCGATTAAGCTAGATTTTAAGGATGAACATGATAGCTTAGATACTCTGCTGATTGTAATGCGTACATACCTTCCTGACGCACCTAACACTCACCTATTAAAAGACCTGTTTGTTCTTATCTCCACTATTATAGAAAGAGAAGATTGTAGGCATCTAATGCTGGTTGGTGATCTGAACGGCAAAGACTCTTCCCACAGTATAAGATTGTTTGCTAATGCCTCAAAAGATGAAGCCCTAAACACCCCCCCGCTGCTCAGTTTCTGAATAATAGTCGGACTGATAAAAGAGGCGTGATTTTACTTGAGGCCTGAGAAACTTAGACCTATTAATTGTTAATGGGAGATTATGAAATGATATACCAGCAAAAATTACACATAAGGCGCCTACTGGAGGATCTATTATCGATTACCTAATTGTTTCAGCAGATTTTTTCAGTAAGCTCTCCAGTATGGAAATTTTGGAAAATGCGCTTAGCGATCACATGGTGATCTGCTCTAAATTCGAGATGACTTGTGCCAAGGTAGGCTCTTGGAATTTTAAGGATAAATCTGTAGGTTTTAATAAAGCAAACGGCATAATCTATTGGAATACTTTAGCTGCTTCAAAACTTAAGGAGACCTTAACAGTTTTAATAGGAGATCAGCAACATATATTAGTGGTAGATCTACATTCTCGCCAAACTGATCTGTTGGAAGCCTTTGGCCGCAATATAAGTACCATGGTTACGTCATGTCAATCTATACATTTACCAGCTAAATGGAAACCACCTTTTAATCCACTGCTTCATATAAATAGAGAAATAAATAAATTAGTGATGGCCCAGGTCCTGAATTTTTCCCTCGAACAAAGTAAATTAATAAATCTATTAAAGAGGAAAAGGCAGAGGAAAAAACTCTCTCTAAGACAAAAAAAAGGAAGATCATGAATGGGTCCAGTTAAAAGAGGCAACTTCAAAAAACAATGCTAAAAGGTACTGGGAAATAATCGCGGATGGCCTGAAGCAAGGCTGTTTACTAGCCCTGCTACTCTTCTCTTTGTATATAGCAACCAAAAGCTTTTCTCATTTAGAAGGAGATGCACTGATGATAGACGGCCGCCCTTTTGCATGTCTCATGTACGCAGATGATATTGCAATTATGGACCTAAACCCCAATGGGCTGAATAAAAAGTTGACTGCCGAAATATACGATAGCACAGTTTCTGAAGATAAATGTTTCTAAAAGTATAGTTCTGATCATAAAATGTAGCAGAAGCAGAAAATTGTGTAATTCTAATCGGAGAATCGGTTCCGAAAAGCTGGATATTGTAGATTCCTTTCTCTACCTGGGGAAAGTAATAGCGGGCAATACAAAGAATAAGCCACATATTGAACATAATTCCTATAGAGCGGCAACACACGTAAATGGCTTACGCATATTTTATCGTGCAATGGGTCGAAGACACTTCTCACATTTGCTCACAGTTTTTAAAGCAAAAATCCCCTCTACTTTGTTATACGCTATTGAATCTATCCCAGTAAAAGACTGGGGTTTCCTAGATAAGATTGAAGGCCAGATTTTAAGTAAGTTATGTAATTTTAATAGTCTGGTCCCGATATCTGCTATTAGATTGGAATTTGGTTTGCTAAATTCATTTATTCAAGGCTTAGCCAGGGTATTACGTTGGGGATACCAATTAAAGAATAGTGAGTAATACACATTAAGGGATTTTATATGTCAAGAAATGTTTGGAGGAACAACATACAAATATTCTTTTCCCGTAATTTCACCTTGGCACTGAATTACTTCGGGAGGAGTCAATGATTTCACTCCGCTTTTAGAATTTAAATCTTTTTAAAAATTACAAGTTGTATGGTTAGTTACCAGAGAGATGTCCAGTATTGCAGATTAAAGGAAAGATTGAAGATAATAGCCATATCAAGTACCCCAAGAGTTCCCCAGAGATACCTATCTTGGAATTTAGATCATGGTATTTGTCGTTGGCTTACTCTATGCCGCATGAATCTTTATGATCTAACAGCAAATTGGTCCCCCACTATGAAAATTGGAAAAACTGTAACATATGTAACCTGCTCATTCAGAATCTTGATCATGTTCAGTTTGTTTGCCCAGTTCTGTCACCATTTCGTCATTGATGGCTTCGACTAATGTTTATACAAAACTACATCAAAAATGTTACATCAGCGCGTGAATTTCTCCTCTATCCAAAGAATGAAATAGTGTGTACAAATTAATTTTAAGGAGTTTATGAATATATTTTAGTCTTTACTATATCCTACTTAAGTAGGTCCCTCCCTTAGTTGTACATACCTTATTTAATTATATGCATATAGAGGAGGATTATTGGCATGACATATGATCATTTAATTTGATACCCGTTATCTCTCGGGCTCTTTGGTATCTTTAAGATTAGGCTTGTGGATCACGAGATGCATGGCCCTCCTTACAATTACGCTTTTAAGTTCTAGGCCTTTGTACTTCTTAAGGCTAATGGAGTTTAGCACTCTTTGGATTGAATTTTGTACATTACTGCTGCTACTCAACTGCTCTTTGCACAAAAACTGGGATATATTTTTTATTTTTAACCATTGCTGCTAAGGGAAAATTAATTGTTAGTTATAAATGCGTTAGTTTCTTCCTTAGAATTTCTTTTGGTCTATAACCTTCTGCTGCTATATGATGCACTTTATCTAAAATTGGATCCATTATGAAGCTGCTATTGTATCGTATTTCAATATACACAAATTGCATATGTATTTAACTCGATTTACTTGTTGCGGTAAAGGATTTAACTATGGTATTGTAAATTGTTTTTCCATCATAATGATGAATATTCTTACCGACCGTATGCTCATTTGGTGCCATTGCTTGCATTCATCTGCCTGTGGACATTTTACTTTGCTTCGTAAGGGAGAACTCAGAACTGGTTGTGAAGGATCTCGATACCACCATGATGGACTAATTTGTACTTAAACTGCTGCTGCTGCTATATAGTTATGCTTTCTGTTTCACAATTAATTTTTAAATTAATTGAAGTGATTTTATTGTAATTTTAATATATCGTCTGTCTTTGTATTCTATCCTATCTACTGTGGAAATGAACATCAAGAAGATGAAAAACAGAATTAGTAAGGAGGGATCCATTTTTCATTTATTTCCGCCT
Organism: Calotriton arnoldi; assembly: GCA_963921515.1. Classification (NCBI taxonomy): domain Eukaryota; kingdom Metazoa; phylum Chordata; class Amphibia; order Caudata; family Salamandridae; genus Calotriton; species Calotriton arnoldi. Next base: position 706,821 of record CAWUFW010002520.1, read on the forward strand.
CAGGCACCATCAATTACCCTGACAGTCTCAATAGTTAAATATTGCTACACATAGTCATAATTCAATAAGGTACATAAGCCATAGGGCAGGTCTCCGGCACATCACTACACACATTAATCATACATAAAAAAATTATATATACATACATATGTACTTTACCAAAACTAACAGAACAAATACATATATAATTTTCACAACGACATACAAGTGTGCATATACACAATTATGTACAGTACCCAAACAAATACACATACTCAAGTACACTCATAAAGCTGAGTGATACATCTAGAGATAGTCCTCTTGCACATTGAGGTATCACACCTCTCTCTCATTTAATTATATGTGCATATAACATTTTCGCCATACTCAAACTAATAGGACTCCTCAATAATAGTTGTCAATTAGTAAGGAGGGATCAATTTTTCATTTATTTCCGTCTCAGGCACCATCAATTACCCTGACAGTCTCAATAGTTAAATATTGCTACACATAGTCATAATTCAATAAGGTACATAAGCCATAGGGCAGGTCTCCGGCACGTCACTACACACATTAATCATACATAAAAAAATTATATATACATACATATGTACTTTACCAAAACTAACAGAACAAATACATATATAATTTTCACAACGACATACAAGTGTGCATATACACAATTATGTACAGTACCCAAACAAATACACATACTCAAGTACACTCATAAAGCTGAGTGATACATCTAGAGATAGTCCTCTTGCACATTGAGGTATCACACCTCTCTCTCATTTAATTATATGTGCATATAACATTTTCGCCATACTCAAACTAATAGGACTCCTCAATAATAATAGTATTTTAACATGCTTATTATGCAATAATTGCGTGTATATTTTATGTGGACCTCATTGGAGACCCAAATTCTTAATAAATATATTGAATTAAATTGAACCATTGACATACGGTGCACCAATATTGTTACGGTCTCTTTGCTTGAGAGACTTTACATATTATAATAAGTGTCTGTCAATGCAAGAAGTTATGGTAATCTATGGTTTCGGAAACTTTGCTTCCCCACAACTTGAAACTGCTATATTGTAAACTGCTTGCATGTTGCATGTGCATGTGAAAATGTTCTCCTGTAACGTGCTCTGATACCCATTGGTCTTCTTTGCACTATTGAAAAACTGCAAATAAATATTTCAGTGTAATGTCCTTAATTGAAAAACACATCTAAAAAAATTAAGGACCATTTCTTTCAAGTTTAAGCAGCATTGTTATATTTTAACATATTTGTTGCATTATTTAGTCATGCGTTTTTGGATAGCTTGGAGCCAAAACCTCCTACTCCACAAAACTTTACTACTTTCAGTTACGACCTTGCACTCTCCACCCACTCACCTGTGTTTATCCATTTCCAGAATATGCAGATGCCATGCCTCATATAGCCTGATTAGGAACTGGGGGCGTTTCCTGGTGGTTCGCTTTCTAAATGTCCTTGAGCCCATAGCCATATTCCCTGGTGTATCTCACGGTAGAGGGCAATGTTTCTTACGATGCCCTATTGTTTTATAGAAATGTTAAAATTATGCTTGAAAAAATGACAGGAGGTTGTTTCAGACTGAAAACCAATATGTTATTTTTTCCCATGGAAAATATATTATATAGCATTTTAACATTTAATATTTTAAAACATTTGGATCCCTATGTATTTTTTCTTGGGTGAAAACCTCTCAAAACCAGGGGGAAGGTCAGCCTGAGTAAGCAGGTCATGATTTGTAGAGTGTGCCTCAAGAAATTCCGGACAACTGTATATTTTTGGCCAAATTCATTGACGGTTATGCAGTAAAATACACCATTTGGGTGCCTTTTTAACAAATAAGGGCCCGATTACGATAGTGGTGAGACCGCCACCGACAGCCCGTTGGTGGCGGTAGTGGCCCACCACCATCTATGACTGAATCACCACCCGCCACATTACAATGGCGGGCGGTGTGTTGGTGGTCGGAAAGACCGACCACCACCCATCCGACGGGCTCCTTGAGCCCGCCGGTGCGGCGGAGGGGCTCCTAGTCCCTACAATGGTGGCGGTGCCTACCATGCACCGCCGTAGGGATTACGATGTCCCTTTCCACCCGCCTGTTTATGGCGGTTGAGCCTGACTAGAAAACAGAATGGATACGAGGCAGTGTAGCCTGGTGTTACAAGCGTATAGTATGAGGGTGTTTCAGTCTTTCACAGTAAGTCCAATTTCATGGAGGCAGAAAATTGACTACATGAAGAAACATTATAGTCTTTTTGGCTAGGGCAAATTTTGCTACTTTAGGAAAAATAAGGGAACTGGCACAATAAGTCGTCTTTGTGATTATGTCAAAGAGACTTTACCACATACCATGGACTGATACCGATCAGCACAAGCGAATGTTAAGTGTCCGTTACCACATTTATCAGGACTGGGTTCCTGCATTTGTAAAAATACAAACAGCTTTGTTTTAATGGTTCAGAATTGCAACTATTAAGTGGATTTGCCAAATGTATTAAATTTATTGAGGAAACCTAATCAGGATAAGATTTCAATGAATAAACTTTTAAGGTTCCTCTTATATGATCATTTGCGTGCTAAAACTATGCACTTCATCGTCATGACTGCTCTGCGATTATTTGTGTTTTTAGCTTTGTATGGTAAGGCTAGGCAAGAGCTTTATCATTTTGTATGTATCTTAACATCTTTAACATTGCCTAATTAAATATGCATAATAACAAAGGATGTACTTAGCGCAACTAGCAAGAAGATCCATGTTTAAGGTCCTGATTCTTCTACCCAATTTCTCGCTCAAAAATCAGGGAATGCAGGCTTTGACACAACTAGATGTAGGTGAGTGGCTAGGTTGCTACCATCAGACAATGAACTCTGGGCTTGTAATCACTTGACCAGAAATATCATATTACTTTCAAGTATTTTTCATGCAACATCCCTCAAATTCCAAAAATGTGTAATGTAATATGAGAACACCTACTCTACAGATATTCTACAAGTAGTACTCTGGATAAATATTTTACAGAATAAGGAAGCACAGGTTACTCCAGGCTGTCGGAGAATCTGAAATCATTAGAAGACCCAAAATGATGATCATTCGTCTAAGATATCAAGATAAGGATTTTCAGAAAGAGTTATGAGGTACCCAAGAGCTAGAGGAGCTCTAGACTTGCCTAACAATAGACTAGATAATTAATACTACATCATAGTAACAATTCTGCAACCACTGATTTCTAGCAAACAGAGTGCCATCTTGACTCTCACAGATACCTCTGTCAGATAATAAGATGTTTGATGATGTAAATATCCATCCACTCTGAGCTTTGTTATTTAGCTGATTTCAAAATAATGTGTACTAATTTTAGACTTTAGTCACTCCGTCGAATTGAGTCACAAACTACAGATTTCCACCCAACTTTGGTGTCTCTTGCTCTTCATAGTTCTTAGCACTTTTCACAGCCCACTCTGATAAGATGTGTGTCTTTCACACCAATCACAGAGAAGTTGTGGTCTGAAAAGAGCCACTATCGGTCTCACCCTTTTAGAACAATGTCTGACTATGCAAACAGATCTTACCATCTTGTGGACAATATGGGACTGGTGAAGAGCCTAGTTATAGCAATGCTTGAGGAACCAATTAAAAAGGTACGGTCTGAGGTGGCAGTGGCCTTGGCCCTGCACCAGATGTCCAAGAGAACATCATAGACCTGACAACTGGGTCATTGAGAGACTCCTGCCACTATAGTAGTAGTGATTATAGTGCTGGCCATATCGGATCTATATAGTAATACATGATTTTGAAAGATGAGATTGTTGTAATAAAAGTAGGTCCATTCCACGTAGTTTCTTTATGTAGATTTATTTCAAGTCAAGATCTTATGCAGAGCCCCACCAGGAGCAGCCTCCCTGCTGCTCAGCCCTTCCTCCAACTGACACTCTCTCTCATCCAACATTCCATAACCAGCTCTCACACCAACATTCCACTCCACAGACACACAGGCTGAGCAGCAGGGATAACACAGATGATATGGAGAATGTATGAAAGGTTTTGCAACTACTGCCGTGGAATAACTGGTGGATCACAATGTTGAACACTGTTGCAGTTAGTGTACTTATGGTTGTTGGTGGGTTGTGTATACTGGGTTAAGGCAGATGCGAATGCTTCAAATGTATAGTTATCTGAAAGTGAAAGATGGGGCAGCGGGAGAGAAGTGGTGACTGTGCTTCACCGTTGAATTCCCACTGCGCACCCACACTCGATCTTAAGTAGGTATGAGTTGAGCTGTATGGGGGTGGGGTGAAATGAAACTTGAACTCCCAGATGTTAGTTGATGTGGCTAGATGGTTTTGATTTTGTATGTTTCTTGTTGTTTTGCACTGGTTTAATATCTTTGCAGCTGGGGGGTGGAGACGGGAGTACAGCATATTCTGGTCTTTACAAGGGCAGCAATACCTTAGAGGAATAGAAGCTGCATGGAGAGGTTCTGCTGATAGCCCGAGTCGGGGAAGTTGAAGGAACGCAGGACCTATGTCAGAGGTTGTTGAGAGATCTTTCCTCACCTTGAAAGTCTACAATATGATAAAAATCAGCTTTCTGAACACTTAAGACCTCAATGTGCCAGTAAAGAGAGGGCAGTCTAAAGGGCATTATTGGCAGCCCATCCGGATGTGAATTGGTCTGCAGGAGACACAATTTAAGAGAGGGAGTAGGGCTGCATGAGACACAAGGTATTTCCCCATGCTTATGATGCCTTGGCCCATGCTAAACATAAGGGAGAATCTGTCTTTAGTGATAGGTCATGCCTTTCTACTGTCTGGCAGTAGGCCAAATAACAATGGGATATTCCTGATCTTTTTGGATTCCCTAGCAGGATAGCCAGTTGCTTTGCCTATTATCTACGCCCTCTATACTGCCCAATATAACTTTTTATAAGGATTCTTGGTGACAATGGCTGATGTGGAGACCATTTTGATGGCGAATTCATCTGGCACAAGAGCAGAGATAGATCGAGCAGGGGTAGGAGGAATAAAAGGGCATTTTACAGAAGATTTAGAGCAACTAAAAAGTAATTGGGACTGAGAGATATTTGAAGGGAGCTCCATATCAAATATATAGATTATACCTTCTTCTTAAAAGTGCATCAGACACATTCACAAGTCGATTACATATTGGTGAGTAATGCCCTTGATCACTTATTTGAGAGGGCTGAATTGACCACGACCCAACACCGGTCTTTGTGAACACGGAGTGAGGCAACACGATCCTGGTTGTGGAAATTGCATCCAATGCTTCTGAGAGAATATTTTTTATTAAAGGAGGATGCAGAAACTGCAACTAAGGGTATTTGATGCCATGAAGGCAGTGGTCAGAGGGAAATGTATAGCCCTCATTGCATATCTTAGGAAACTTAGACTATTAGAGATCCATAACTAGATGTGAAGTTGAGGAAACCTGAGGTAGAATACAGAGACCCTTTAGCCCGTTTTTATGCATGCTGACCTTTGCCAGGATCCAGCAGAGAACTATTTTTATAGAAAGGTCTAAATTGGTGTCACTCCACCTATGGCACTGTACTTGCCCTGCTCGGGATTAGGAGGGCACTCACTTGGCATGACAACTGAGGATTATAAGAGAGCTGGAATATGTTAAAGAAATCATGTGGTTACATGGGACACTTTTACAAACAGAGGCAGACAAATTAAAAAAGTTTGACAAATAATAATCTCCCTGTATTATGGGGGTGAGCAAGGGTGAGTCTAACCTGACATTCATGCCATCTAATTGCAAAGCTCTGGACTCTGGTACTTAGGAGAATGCTGCAAGACCCTGTGTGGGTAACTGCTAGTGCCTTACCTCTGCCCCTACCTCCGTGGGATCCTATCACAAGGAACCATGGTCTATGAGCAAGGATTTATGCTGACTCCTGGGGCAATGGCTGAGCAGAGTCTCTGGCAATCCTTTCAGGGCTTTAATCAGGTCAAAATCTTAATAGGAGCATTCTGGATAACACATAGAGAGTGTTTGTACTCTACAGGTATTCGTGTAGACTTTTTACAGAGCACTTTCAGCCAGCCTGCCTCTTCTGATTTCCCGGTCAGTGCTTAATTTATAAATGAATGAGTGCCGGTGACCAGTGCAATAAAATGTGAGTGTGCTGAATACCAAATCTGTGTAGTTTTCAATTCACCTTAAGCTTCTTTAATTTACTACCAGACACTCCCTCCCCATTTTATATCTCTCCTTCAGGTTCCTGATTTCTCCCTTTGTGAGGAGTTTTCCCTCTTTCTCTTCCTAAGTCTTTGCCCTTTGTGCGGTTTCCCTCTCTTGCTCTGGGTAAATGTGTGAAGCAGAAAAATAAGTGCTGGTCCCCAAAAATAAGTGCTGTGGCCCCCACCGGCAACCGCTGCCTCAAATTAAGCACTGCTGCGGGTGAACCACTGATCTCTCCCACTGGTGTCGGCGCATAAATCTGTCTCACCGTTTCTTGCCCAATGCACGCCAACGGCTTGGACCGGGCACAGTGTACTCCCTGTATGGACTTTGGTGCTCCCCAACTGGACCTCTCTCTATTGGAAATCTTACACATTAGATTTAAGCTGTGACATTCTTGCTAAGAATGGCAGGCACAGGCTAAAGTTTAAAAGATTTACATCAATCAGGTTAACATACAGACTTATAAATCATAAGTACAAAGAGCTCAGTAAAGTTCAACAGAAAATCCAGCACAGATTCACCTTCTATAGTGGGGAAAAGTGAGCTTCACAATAGTGAAAAAGCAGTTCCTTTTATAGAACATTGAACATTAGACAAAGGATTTCATACATTCACTACACAAGAATATGGTTCCCAGAATGTGCACCAATGAGGAAAAAGCAGCCAGAAACATTTTACACCATAATACATTCGAAGATTCTCTCGTACTACAATTATATTATATTCAGTGGTTCTCAGAGTCTATTCAAATGACATGAGTTGATACAGGATATGTAAGATGGCCTCAGACAGTCAAGTTGTCCTTGGTTATGTACTGGGAGTTCTGTGTGGCTGGGATAGCCTAAATCTTTCAATGCAAGGTCACAGTTTATTGTTACAGTGAAGAAATCAACAGCAATAGTGATCACGTGGTGTAGTACGTTATTCCAAGATGGAAGAAAGCATAAGAATGGCCTATTTGAGCATAAACTTGATTTTCTAATACATTAAACACTACATTTCAATTGAATACATTCCACAGTGGAGACACCTGGAGGTCAGAAAAACGGTAATCAGCTTGAATATCCCTAGTCCCTTTACAATTATTCTCCTTCTACACATGCACATGCATTTGTTACTACTAAGGGAGTCTACACGTGCCTATGATGTTACTAATGAGGCTACAAAGGGACAATCTAGATCCATAAGTTTTTGATTACAGAAATATTAAGCAAGGCAACTAAAGATCTAAAATCTTAAACCATATGTGAGTTACATGCTGTGTCACCACATTATAACGTTTTGCAACTCAGAACATTTACATAATAATAGCTTGAAAATTATTATATCATCCTTGACATAATATACTAATGTTTAATTGGCCTAAGTAAAATTATGTCATGTCCTTGATGAAAACAAACAAATAATATTATACCAACTTGGAGTGGTACAGTAATTGTATTATTGACCTGAGTATCATTGTGCCATGTTGTGAAAATAAACAAAAAACAAGTATAATGTCCTTGGCATGTTAAATCAAGTAATCTTGTGCTACTCTACCACCCCATATAAATAATTTAAGACCAAATCGAGGTTATATTCTCCATGATTGGCCTTTTTTGATTTTTATAAAGTTTTCTGTCTGTTGTGCCTGACCACCCCTCTGCAAGCATGGATTTTGAGCTGCCAAACATAGAATCCTACACTGTGGCCCAGCACAAGGAATTCTGTAAAGAGGGGGGACGTCTAGTCAAGAGCACCACCAGGAAGGTATAATTGCAAAAGACGCTGAAGGCCTGGGCAGACGTCCACCAGTCACTTACTACAGCAACTGAAGGAGACGGACAGGCAAGGAGAGGACTTGGATCTCAGTCCTGAGGGCCAACAGCCTGCTGAAGTGGAGGACTTAACCCCTAATGTGGAGCTCCATGCCAGGGCAGGGAGCAGTGTCACTTCCCGTGGCCTGTCCCCATAGGAGCTGGTGGCGAGGAGGAAAGAGAGAAATTTCCAGCTGGAAATGGCCAGGTTCAGGATGTAGGAAAAGAAGGCTGAAAGGGCCTTAGAGGAGAAAAAGCAAGTGTTAGCTCATGAGCTGAATTTGAAAGAGCTGGATCTCAAGGCCAGGCAGGTAGAATCAATCAGGGATTATGGAAGCAATTCTACAGTGTCTGAAGGAGAGAAAAAGGTCCACATCCCGAGGATTCAGTGCCCTGTTATGCAGTAGTAGATGACATTGACAAATGGTTTTCTGCCAATGAGGTAACCCTAAGGGTACAAAAGAGCATAAGGGGGTAGTTTGTGGAAACACATGCCTACCGTGGGGCAGAATACACTTCTTACTTTAGAGGTTGGGGATCAAACCAGGTACACTCCCATGAAGGCCATCCTGATCGCTAAATTTGGGCTACATTCTGAAAAGTACTGCCAAAGGTTCAGGGACAGCCAGAAGCTCCCAACGAATCCTGGATAGATTTTGTGGATTATTCCAGCAAGACACTGAATGGCTGGGTGCGGTGCAGAGAGATTAATGATTATGTTGGGCTGTACAACTTAGTCTTGAAAGAGCACATGCTCAGTACCTGTTTTCCAGAGCTATGCCAGTACCTAGTTGACAGCAAGCTGACTGATCCCAGGAAGTTTGCTGAAAGGTGGACCTCTGGGTCAGTACCAGAGTGTCCAGAAAGGTACCTGGGAGTGTTCCCAAGAAGGGTGGGAGAGGTTCCCCCCAGCAGGGTGTAGGGGAGGTTACAGATGACCCAGACAGGTCCCAGAATAAGGGGGGAAGGAATGCATGCCCCATCTGTGAATCTGTGTGTGGTTCTTGTGGGCGGTGGCCCAGGGCGCCCCATTTCCAACCCCTGCTGCTTTGATTGTTCCCAGCTAGGACACAAGCAGGGGGACTCTGTCTGTCCAAAGAAACCACCCACTGGTTGGAATTCTACAGGGGTGTCCAATATGGAGTTAGGAGTCCTCGGGGCAGGTCAAAGAAAATGGCATGATCTCCCTTAGCTGGAAGATAGACTCAGAGGGTGAGCTTGTGATCCCTGAGACTGGGAGTTGTCACTTTCACCAGGGGAAAGTAAATGGGATCCCTTTCACTGCTCTGAGGGACACAGGGGCTAGCCAGACCATGATAGTGGAAAGGCTGGTTTCCCCAGAACAGTACACAAGCTAGGTGTGTAGGGTGACTCAGGTCCATGGGCAGGACTTTTTCTGTCCTATGGTCATGGTATCTCTGGAGTGGGGTGGGGAGTTGACCCAGAGGAGGGTCATAGTTGGTCCCCAGATGCCCATAGTCTGCATCCTGGGGAATGAGTTGCCCCCAGTGGCAGGAGAACTGAGGCTGCGGCCACTCCGGGCACCCTGACAGTTTAGTTTTCTGAGGGTACATATGACTCCAAACAGAGGGATCCCAGATGTAGGGGTAGAATGAGGGAGGACTCACCCTTGTCTCCTGTTCAGCCTCACGGTACAGACCTGGGGCTGAGTGACCAGTCTCAGGGTACCTGAACTGGTTAGAGGTAGAGTGGAAAAAGGGTACAAAACACCTGGGGCTACTCCCCTCCACTCTGAGAAACCTCAGGGTTCGGAGAGCCCTAGATGTCCTGGGCCCTGGCTCTGGACACTGACAGCTGACTGTGGTCTCTGTTGGTTGTTGTCCTTGTGAACAGAGTTTTCCTTGGGTTGGGGACAGAAGCCGATGCCAACGGGAGGTATGGGCCACATCACCTTTTTGGCCATAGCAGTTTTATTTGCCTACTGGGATGTATCTGTGTGCAAGTTAAGATTATGTGCTGTACAGATGGGGTCCACAAGTTCTCCATGGGTCAGTTTAGTCGTTCAGGATAGTATAGACAGAGGGATCCAGTTGAGTTCAGAAAGGTGTAGAACTGACAAGTTCCCCTGCAGTAGAAGGCCATTTTCCACGTTCTATCACCTAAGCAGGGAAGTCCATCAAGGTATTGATTCGTTTTCCCTGGCTTTAGGCTGGGGGGAGGGGGTTGTGTTGGAAATGGCCCTCTCTGCAGGATCATCCCCAAACGTTTTGCCTTCACTCCTACTTTTTGCTGAATTTGCTTTTGTTGGCTTTAGGACTCTGTGCACTTTACCACTGCTAAAGTGCTTGGGTTCTCTTCCTAAAACATGGCAGAATTGGCTTATACCCAATTGCCATATGTAATGTATTTTTATAAGTCTCTAGTAAAGTCCACTACATGTTCACAGGGACTCTAAAATAAATGCTACCAGTGGGCCTGTAGCACTGATTGTGCCTCCCACTTAAGTAGCCCTTTAAACATGTCTCAGGCATGCCATAGCAGAGCCTGTGTGTGCAGTTTTAAACTGCCATGCCGACCAGGCAAAATAAACCATTTGCTGAGCCAAACCTTCCCTTTTAATACTTATACGTCACCTCTAAGATAGGCCCTGGACAGTCCCGAGGGCAGGGTGCAATGTATTTAAAAAGTTGCCCATGTACTTTTAGGGTTTACATGTCCTGGTGGTGAAAAACTCTCAAATTCGTTTTTCACTACTGCGAAGCCTATCTCTCCCATAGGATAACATTGGAGTTGCCTTATTACATTTTATAAGTGTAATTTCCAAGTGGGATGAGATAACTGGTTCATTTTTGGTGTCTCTGTAATTATAATTTAAAATTCTAATGTACGGTGAAGTTGGATTTTAAATTACAATTTGGAAAATGCCACTTTTAGAAGGTGACATTTTCTTGCCTTAGCCATTTGGTGCCAGTAGCCTGCCTGGGTCACATGACTGAGTTTAGTTGAAGGTGGGCTTTGTGTAATCCTCCTGGACAGCCAAATACATTAGGAACTTAGGTGTGACTGGATGAGCTATCACTGGCAAGATGGGAGGGAAGACCTGGGCCCAGCCTCACTTGCACTGGAATAGGCTGTGTCCTGTTTCCACACAAAGGACCGTACAGCCCTGCATTGTCACTTCAGTCAGCTTATAGCCAGGACAGGGGAGGTAGGGCATATTTGCATTTCAAAGGCCTGCCTCTAGATGCGACTCCCCACTTCAAAGGCACAACTGTGAAGAAAAGAAGGACCTCTGACACCATCACTTTAGTGCACTTCTGGGCCATGGATACTCTTCCAGAAAGAAGGACTGCTGTGCTGCTGAAAAGGCTGTCACTTTGCTGGACTGCTACTCTGAAGGAGCTGCTGCCTTGCTGTGCTGCCGCCTGCTTCCCCCTTGCCTGGGGAAGAAGAACTGTACCTGCAACTTCATCTTGAACCCAGTACCCAAGAGTGACTCACAGGGATAATTTGCTGGCCTCCTGATCTGAGCCTCACAGACATTACAGACTCCCCAATGCAAGGCTCCAGCCCACCCGTCCGCGACATCCGGCCTGCTCCTCAGTGACCACCACCACCTACTCTCTCCTCGCTCCCTGTGGCCCTCTCAAACACGAACGGGACTCTTGACACACAACTTGAGAAGGTATACCTTCAGCAGGACTAATTTAGGACTGTATCCGACCCATGCTCCATCATGGTCGGCCTGAACTTTTGACTTTGACCTGGTCTAGCGCAACCAGGTAGTGTGTTTGGCGCTTTATGTTTCTAGGTGTTATTTTACAGTTTATTATTAAAAAATTCATAACTCTGGTTCTACTGATTGGATTTATTTTTGCTTTGGTCTTGTTTTACTTATTAAATCAAATTAAGTTTTGTTTTTCTAACCTGGTGTGGTATCGTTTTGTTTGGTGTTTTCACTGTTTTCCTGTTTGAAGTGTTGCATGAATACTTTACACATTGCCTCTAAGTAAAGCCTGACTGCTCTGTGCCAAGCTACCCGGGGTTGAGCACAGGTAATGTGGGGTTTGCTTGTGCCTTACCCTGACTAGGATTGTGGTTGCTGATTCACCAGGGCTCTCACCCCAGTCAACCAGTAGCCAAATTTCTAACAGCAGGAGACACACAACTCACACATTCTATGTCTTCTTCAAGCAGCAGACAGAACACCAGAAGTACAGCACACTACACTGCACATCCACACACAAATGTTCAGCCCAGTACTCCAAAATGCCCCACACTCAGTCACCCTAGCTGGACGCACCAGCATAACCAAATGCCAGGCTGAAGAAAGCACTTAATCTGCCTCCAGTACCACTCCTTCAGGGAACTGCACCAGAAAAAGTCGCAGCATCTTCTGAACACAATGACAGCCTGCAGTAGACGCAAACTAAAGATTTTTTAACATAACAATCAAACACTAGTGCAGTCCAGCAATACTACAATTAATACCACATCACGTCAGCAGGTAATGAAATATTCACCTGAAACACACTAGAGCTACATTAAACATTACCATTCAATCACAACACTGACTGACGCCATTATAAGCAAACCTATCTATTCATACAGAATGATGACTCAGGCGAAACTTGTGGCTATCCTCCTCAACACCACAGTGCACTACACTTCCCTACATTTTCAATCCATGTGGTACTTTCCTTTGCAACCTCTCAAAATATGGTACTTTACTTCTGCCACATTGCACTCATGGGTTACTCCTCTATGGAACTTCTCACGAGGGGGTACCACTGTTACCGAACTTGAATACCACTGGGGGTAGTCCCCATATAACCACTAGTAACAGGGTAATACTCTTTCCCCAGGTTGCACCAAGACACACAAAAGTGTTATAAATGTATATCTTGTGGCGAGATACTACTACTCTCCATATATTAGACACTTCACACAACGACACTCAGATGGGAGTACACTTTCTTCCCCCAAACTAAATAGACTCCCAATGGAGTGTAAAGTAAATGCTCACACAGTACTCCCAAGCCAATTACAGGTGGATTGTTTAAACTTCCCATCCTGTCTTGCAGTACTAAGCATTCATGAATTACCAATAAGATATATTATAGTATATGGCACATGTTGATACGCAAGAATCAGCAAACAAATAGTTTAGCAGCCTAATGAACCTCACAGTTAGTGGTAAACAAATCAAATTTCTGAACAGAAGCACACAGAATAATGTGAACTACATGAATGCCAAATTCACCGCTGATTAATTAACTAGATGGCACAATTGGACAAATGTCAGGCAGGCGATGAATTCAGGACTTAGTTTACTCTTGAAAAACACACGTCTATCTACAGTGACCTTGTAGATGTCCTACCTTTCTTTCTAAATGAACCAGGTGGCCTCATGTAGTCTTTCTTCAACTTCTGCATTCCTGTCACAATCAAGCAACAGCCTACTACCCTCCTTCATGTTGTCAAAGTCTACAAAGAAAGTGCCTCAACTTGACCCCTGTCTGGAGCCCAACACATTGGTGAGGCTATCTCACAAGCAAGTTGCATTGCTATGCCCCCAAAAACAACACCCTCTTCTTCCAATGCTGACTGGCTCACACCAAAGAGGAAAGTCCCCATTTACCTGGTGCTGTTCATTTTCACAATACCTTTATCCATCACCTTGGACACCGCACTAACAGGAGCCGTGTCACCTTCTCTGGTCACTCTGCGCTGAGCGCCATAAAATAAGCGTAATGCATACAATACATTCCAAAGGCATGGATTTGCCTGTGCTGCAGTCACCTTGATTGGGAAACCATACTGTGCACTCACAGCACTTCTCCCTTGAAGTTAGAACTGACTTAAGTTCCATGGATCATTTCTGAGTTATGTGTACTGTAAAGGAGAAGTCCCAATGTCTTCACAGTGCTGTCTACACAGCACTGTCCTTATAACACTGTCTCTAAAGCATTGCTCTTAAGCTTGGGAAAATAGGCATCTCATTTCATAACTCCCCTCAGCTGCTTCCTTGTCCAGATCTTGGCCACCCTCTTTCTCAGCTTCTCCTGCCCATCGGCAAGTGCTGACACCACTTAACAGTGACTTTGAGGGTGGGCAGTCCCAGCCCAGTCTTCCATAGCCACAGGGCCATCTTCTATCTCATAACAGTCCTCCTCCTCCGCCACATATGACTGTCAACTGTCGTCATATTCTTCCTGGACTTCATGGAGGCCTTTAACAACTCATCATCAAAATGTTGAAGTAAAAGGACAGGGTCATCACAAAAGAGTCAAGAGCCACTCATGTAGGAGGTAAGTTATATATTTCATGTTAGGCCCTTAGGTAACAGCAGCAGCTAAGACCCGTCAGGACTCCATTCATTCTCCAACAGTCCATATCTCTTAGCATCCACTGCAGACCACACACCAACATTCTATTACATCATTCGCTCTCAGTATTCCAGAGACCAGCACAGACATATAGAGAATGAGGTAGGCAGGATACTAAACACTCCTTGAGCGGGGAGATTGAACTAGAGTGGGTGTTATGCCTTACTGGAGATTGTAGATGAGATTACAACTCTGAACCTGTACCTCTACGGAACGGTGTGTATTTAATCTTCCTGTCCTTTTTTCTGAATTTATAAATTAAAGTAGCATTAACTTTTATTAAAATATAATAACATTATTGTAATTTAATTCTATACTTCGCTTTTAATAATAGCTAATTCATAATATAATTTCTTTTTACTTTTTCTGGAAATTTATTTTTTAATTTAAACTTTAGAAAAGTAATTTGTATTTATTTATATATATTCAAATGAATTAAAGATTTATTTTAAAATAAGTTAATAGTGCTTTAGTATTTATTTTTGTTTTGTACTGCATTTAAAATACATATTTAACATTAATGCACATAAATATTTAACATAAAAATATATATATTTTTTTTTCTTTCAAGTTAAACAAACTTTTCTACTTTTCCCTATACTTTATCACAGTCATGTTGGAGATTTCCTTATAGTAAATAGAGAAAATTAAAAACGTTTTTTAAACTTTATGCATAATTTGTAAAAATATTTGATGTTAAATACTAATGTAAACATAATTGTATATATTTATTTTAAATCTTGGACAAAAATACAAAATGCTACACCATTTTCTACCTAGTTTTTAATTGAATCTTTAATTAATTCAAATATATTAAATGAAATAAAAACGAATTTTCCGAAGTTTAAATTAAAAGCTAAATTCACACTTAAAGTAAAACATTTTTTTAGTATCCATTAATAATTTCTAAATGTTATGTGCAGAAATAACTAGGAGTAATTCAATCACATTTTAATAATAATTAATTCTATATTAAATTATACATGTTAAAAAGGTTGTTAAATTATTTTCTCATAAAATAAATATATTTTTTATTTTTAGATATCCTTTAACATTAAATTATTTTGATTAATACATTAACTATTTTAAATATTTCATTTAATTTAACATTATTTTATATCAGGTTTTTATTTAAGTCCCTACCTCATTTATCTTCCATGGTAGGGTGTTGCAGTATCCATTGTCGGCCATGTGTGGTGCTGGACATTCAGCTGCTTCTTTTTGGCAGTAGTAACTTACCCTCACAAATTTGGCTGCACCCCCTTTTTCAGGAGGTGGAGACATATAAGTCTACACTTTTGAGTAACTTTACACTCTGATTTAATAAATAGCCAAAAATAAAGAGTAAAATAAAGAGTAAGAGTGAATTACAAGTGTAAATTATTCAGAAGTGTAACTTACCTTTGTGAATAGCTTCGTCTTTGTCTGATTTCCACAACATTCTCCTCTGTTGTTTTCCTCATAGATTGTGGCTACTTTCAGCAGGTGAAATCCCTCGGGGAAACATAAAGATCTGTGGTAACTCCACATATCTAATAGCTAAGGCTGCCTTGCACTTGGGGATACCTACTGCAGCAGTCACAACTACATAGGAATATGAGGCTGAGGCACAGCTTTCTCTCGGTTGGATGATTTCTCAGGTAGTTAGCTATTTCACAGCATTTTGGGATACTCAGATCCACATTCCCCAATTTCCAATGTCATTAGGTAAAGAGCCTAAACTCAGTATACTGTAGATGAGCCAGACATTGAAGACTGGACCTTACCGGAGCATCTCTTCTCTTGCATGGCATCAGTGGAGTTCCTTTACAAGTTATGTTTGTATATACTTTTATCACATTGTTAAAACAATTGGTATTTTTGATATTTTTTCTGTTTTCATGCTTTTAGGTGATCCTGTTGCCTTGTACCTTAGAATGAGTTGACATATTAATTACAGAGTATTATTCATTTCTGAAATTTGTGCATGTTTTAAGCTCTTTCCCTCTCAGCTTGAGGTTGCCCTGAACATTCTTCAAAGATGACAGATTTACAAGAGCTATACACACACACACACACGACCGACCACCTCCAACTACTAGTACTAGGAACAATAACTAGAGCAATAGTGAGGTATCTCCTCTCACTTTCTCCACTGGGAAAGATTTCTTCAGCCCTTCACAGCCACTGCATCATTGAATTCTCCTACCGACACCAGCATCTTCACTGTAATGACTTTGAGGCTGCTGTCTTAGTCATGGTGCTCGTTTACTCCTGAACACCTCACCTCCACAGCAGAACCACAGAGGTCCTCAATGGCAGATCAAACTCCATGCCTGCACTCCCCAGTCATCTAATCCTTCAGCTTCTTGCAAGGTGACTGTGGGAAACATCCAGAGTCCACAGTGCCCACTCCTTTTATGGCACTATTAGAGGTGCAGTTACTACCAGAAGTGACTGAGCTGCCTTCTTTAGGGTGCTACAGAAGATCCGCTCTGCTCAGAATCGGGGAGCTGGTCCCACCAGCTCTTGAATGGAAATCGAATAGGGTCCAGAAATAAATGTCAGGAATGGGCGTACCACTAAGGTTTGACAGCTGTACTAGTCTTTTTTCCTTCTTGCCAGCCTCACTCTGAGCTCATCTTGCCAGTACTGAGTTTGAGACAAGAGGTGGATTATTCTGCAATTGGTGGGATACCCGTCCAAAGTGGAGATGCCTTAATCATCCCTCTATCATCATAAATGACATTAACAGCAACTGCCCCAGTGTCTTTCACACCCCCTGCATGCTGAGAGAGATTTAAGATGGTTATTATTCCATAAATCATAGCACATCAACTCTTTGGGCCTTCTTTTGCTAACATAAGCCTTTCCCTTTTTCGTCAAAACTTCATAAAGGAGTCCTGCAAGGCAGAGCAGACAGAAGTCTGTCCTCTCCTCCTTGTTCTTACTGAGAACTCATCTTCTAATTAATGGAAAGTTGCTCCTAACAACTAAAGACATTCAGAACCGACTGAATTCCTCCAGCAGGAAATCGTAATTTCCCTGGAAAGGTTGCACATCAGAATGTCATAGTTAGATTTATCATCTGACATAAGTATCATGGTCTAAATAGCATTTACAAAAATTACATCCCGTTGGATGTAGATTTTATGTTATTGTCTCCAATGGGGTAATATTTTTGTAAGCAATATTTAGGACACATTATTTACTATTTATGTCAAATGACATTCTAGATTCAGTATTCTGGTGCTACACTGCCTTTGTCTTTACATACAGAGAGCACACTAGGCTGAGTCAGACAACAGATTGTCCTTCTCAGCCTACATAGGTATACATGTGTTTACTCATCTGTCATGCAACCTGCTCTGAGCCCCTTACCACGGCTGTCAACAGGCAGCACCGTCCTTCTTTAGGCCTTAGGCTTTAGGAGACCCTCCCAGATGAGATGCACACCATATAAATACACTTAACATAACATAAGCGTGTGGCCTAAATATGGTTTGCAAACATATTTTTCCACTGACGTCACTAATAGATAATCTATACAAACGGGGAACATATGTTATAAAAGATATTTAGGTAACAATATGTCAGACTATATTATTGTTATCAATATTCTGACATACAGCTATTCCTACAAGTCAAGGGACTTCAAAGATGATGGACGATGTGTGTGCCGAGCCACAGCTACACTCTAGTAGACAGTATAGTAATGGTCTATGATCTTAGGCAGGGCCGGACTTCACAAGTGCTTTGGGTTTTACCAAAAATCAAGGGGTGTTGTTGTCTATGAGACCAGATGAGAATGGTCTGCAGCATCTCATCTGTTCCATCAGAAGTCAATGACTGACTTAAGAAGAAGTTGCACCGGAGGTTTCACCTCTGGATTTGGCACTTCCTCCACAAATCAGAGGATTTTCTGTTATCATCAAACTCTAATTCAGGCTGGTCTGCTGTCGTCCTGACCAGAGAAAGCCAATTCCAAGATGCAATAGATAGATTACCACGCAGCCTGTGGACACAAATGTCTAAGGTACTGGCAAATGATCATCAGATATTAAAGATGAGCATCTGAAGATTGGTTGCCCTGCACTTGAAACTGGCACGTATCTATTGAAGTGGATGTTGGTTAGTGCCTGATAGCATAATAAAGGATGCACCTGGGGTTAAGGAGGACTGATTTATGTATGTATTCAGCATTTGTAAAACACAAAACTTTCTGACTAGGCAGCGGAGCACTGTACAGGATCAAAGGCAAGGATATAGTTGTGAAATAGGAGAGCTAGTTGGTTATTGGCCTGTTACCTGATGGTCATGTAGGGTTCTTTAAAGAGATGTGCTTTCAACTCTTTCCCAAATTAGAGCAGCGTTGGGGGGGTCCCTAGGGACACAGGGATGTTGTGGAGGGAGTGAGGGAGGAGTTAAAAGTGGTGAGTAAGGGTGAGAGAGCTTCCATTGGGGAGAGCTTTGATTAAGGACGAAGATAAGACATCATCTTCCTAGGAAGTGATTTGAGGGACGCGAGCATGTCAGCGAGTCTTGTGAAAACATGGCTTTAAGGAGAAAGGGGGCGGAGCCGCCCGCAAAATGGCCACGGGTCTGTGAAGCTCCGTATGCCGTCGGAGGCTTTCACGGCATATAGACGGCGGTTGGTCTCCTGAGTGAGCATGCTGAGGAGGTCCGGGGTCGCGAACGCGGGGAGAGCAGGTATTCTTCTTTTGGCTAAATTTTAGCCGATTTTACCTTGCTCTTGCTTTCCTGCGTTGCCCGCCTCGGGTCCTGGCGGTTGCGGCCACCATTTTGTCTGTTAAAAAAGAGCGCGACGGAGCTGCTTTTCGTCCGGTCGCGCTGAAGGCTTTTCATCTTCCTCAGACAATGGAAATATTATGGGCCCTTAATATGGTCTCCCTCACCATACACACCAGTCTTGCCATGGCACCCATGATACAGTAAGTTATGCTGATATTTAATGCTGAGGAGGCATTGGAAGTATAAATTACCTGCCAGGTATACGCTTATATGCTGGACATTCATTAAACAGGAGCAGTGTCACTAAGAGACACTTGGTTCATTTTTTGATTTTTACTTTCCTTGAATAGGTGGACTACGTATATTTAACATCTTCAGCTCCATTCCTTCCATACTACGTTGCTTCAGGTAATTTTGGAAGGCATACCTTGAAATGGTGTTGTTGCGCTTTCACGTTAGTCATTTTTTGAGTTTCTTATGGAGGCCTCTATCTCTGCTAATCCGAGGACTGTTGCTTCTGTTGCTTCTTCTACTATCATGCCAGTTGTACCAAGGACTCCATGGCTTCTACAAAGCGGCAAAAGAAGGATCCTGGGTCCCCTACGAAGTCTCCTCTACCCTTGACACTGGAAGACCTCATGGAAGAGATTAAACATTTGAAGCCTTTTGCAATGGATACTAATGTAACGCTTCAGCGCATTGAAGAGAAGTGGTCCACCTTGGAGTCTAGAGTGTCATGTGTTGAACAGCGGATTGGTGAAGTACAGGATGCGAAAGCCAAGGTGGTTGGCATGGAAAAAGAGATACTGCTCCTGAAGCGACAGACAGAGGACTTAGAAAACCGCAACAGGCGCAATAACCTCCGAATTTATGGTATACCTGAAGGAGCGGAAGGGTCCGACATGCTTGCCTTTTTGGGGATTCACATTCCTAAATTGGTGGGCCTTAAAGATGGGTGACGCCTCAACATACAGCGGGCTCATTGAATCGGTCCTAAACCTGTAGCCACCTCGAGTTCTGGTAGCCCCAGAGGGACAATAGTGCTTTTTTTGGAATACACTGATCTGCTTATGGTTCTATCAGCAGCCAAACAAAGAAAGCAGATGTTATGGTCTGGTCAGCGGGTCTTCATCTCGCAAGATGTGGCGCGTGCACCTGCTGCTCGTCGAAAGGAGTTTCTATCCTTTCCCCCCACTCTACGATCCATGAATGCGAGATATGGTCTTGTGCACCTATGTTTTTTTAAGGTCACCTACAATGGACAAACTTTTTTGTTTGAGTATCCAGAAGACCTAAGAAAATGTATTCTTCGCCACAAGGGTGAAGTAATGGACCTCGGAAAGACCTGAACTTTTTCTTCTTTAATGTCTCGGTTTAGTGGTATACTTGTATTTTGGTCTCCTTTTCTTCTGTTTCTTTAGGTTCTACAAGTTACTTATGTTTATTATTTCTAAAAACTTAGCTATCATATTAATGAAAATCTAATTTTTGTTACTTATTTCTTCCCTCACAGATATATGTTGTCTAATCTGGATACCTTCCCTGGTGTGTTGTTCCCCGAGTGCCTCCCTTACCAGACCTCCCATTTGCATATTACCCTCTTGTCTTGGTAAGTGGTACTTATTGTTATTATGGGTCTTTTATGTGTCTTAATTTCATGTGTTGATTTAATTGTACCGTTGTCTTGTGTTTTATATTCATCTGACCAACTACTGTCTTCTCTTATAGTTTATATTCTCTTTTCATTGCCATAATGATTGTCTCTGTTATTAATGTTGCCTCTTTTGACTCGCGCTTGTTGCCCATCTTCAGTAGTCGCGGTTCTCTACCGCTTCATTGTACTTTTTTCACACTTGATGTGACCTATTTTCTTTATGACTGTAGCCCTTTGGCTTTCTGTCATCTTCTTTGTTTCTATCAGATTTACGGTTCTCTTCTTTATTCTCATCTCTTTTTTCTCTCTTTTTTTTCCCCTCACTTTTCTTTAACTCTCTTTTTCTTTGATCTTATTATATATTACAGTTTTTCTTTAAATGCAATTGTTAGGATATTGTTAGTGTTATTTATATTTAGTTTCTTTAATGCTTCGATAATGCGCCTTTATGACTCTCGTGGCTTATTTAATATGAAACGTAGCTCTTCTTTATATATAAGGGTTAGATTACTAGTTATTATGTTCACATTTATATGGGCGGTTTTTTGTGCCTTTTTTTTATATGTATGCATTGTTATTCAATATATATGCTAACTCATTACAATGGTAAATAATCTGAAGGTTATTTCCTGGAATGTCAAGGGCTTACGGAATCCTATTAAGAAGCAGCGAGTGGTTACTCATTTATCCCGACTTAAATGTAATATTGCTCTTTTACAGGAAACGCATCTACGCGACAAAGATCTAAATTCATTACGTAGGAATTGGGTTGGTCAGATATACTGCTCTCCAGCCCTTGCCCATAAAAACGGGGTTGTTGTTTTGATACATAAATCTTTTCCTTTGATAATTGAGAAGGAGTAAAGGGACACGGAGGGGCGATGGCTACTTTTACATGCTACTATTCACAATACACCTATTTCCATTTTAAATGTCTATGGTCCCACTGGTGTTGATGTGCAATTCTGGGTTCAAATGTCAGCAATGTTATGCTCCTGTCCGAATGCAAATCTTATAGTCGGAGGGGATTTCAATCAGATTGTAGACCCCTTTCTGGATAGAAAGTCACAGGTAAAATATGTTCCTAATAAGATGCAGAAAACATTCACAAGATTTATTCATTCTAGAGGGTTGGTCGATGCCTGGAGACTATACTCTCCAGATACACTGGAATACACCTTTTTTTCACCCACTCACAAATCACAATCCAGAATTGACTACGTATTCCTTTCCCCTCCTTTAGTTCCTACACTTACTCATGCTGAAATTGGATCAATACTAATTTCAGATCATGCCCCAGTTATAATTGATCTTGATCTATTACCAGAAACTTCTAAACCAAGTCGATGGCGATTCAATAATAGCCTCCTAAAGGACAAAGAATTTGTTAAATATTTTGAATGTTTTCTCTAAGAATATATTTTACATAACCTCACACCTGATATTCCTTTTCATATAATTTGGGATGCATTTAAGGCATCAGCCCGAGGATATATAATTAATTATGTCTCGGCTAAAAAAAAGAAAGCCATCAAAGAAACTTCTCTATTATTTCATTCTATTAAAAAATTAGAACATGAATATTTCACAACCAAAAAGGAGGATGCGTTATGGCGCCTAATGTGTGCTAAATTCGATTTTAATAAGAGGACAACGGAGGAAGCCGCCGGAACACTGCTGAAAATTAATTCTAAGTTTTATGGTGGGCGTAATAAAGCAGGTAAACTACTTGCTAACTATCTGAAGATTAAATCTCAGAAGTTTAAAATAGTAAAGATAACAGATGAAAGTGGAACTCCTCATGTTAAAAATACTGAAATAATAAAATGTTTCTCTGACGTTTATACCAATCTTTATACACCAGACCACTCCCCACGGATGAGGAACTGGATATCTACTTTCATTCTCTTTCACCCAAACAACATCAGATACAGAATCTCTCCTTTTTAGATGAGCCCATTTCAATTTCTGAGCTAAAATCCGCTCTTAATTCTTTACCAAAAGATAAAGCACCTGGTCCAGACGGCTTTTCGGTTGAATTCTATTCCTGTTTTTCACATCTTCTTCTCCCACATTTACTTACTCTATATGAATATTTTTTTTCTCAAAAAGAAGGTCAGGGTACTTTCTTGGAGGCTATGATCTGTTTAATCCCCCAAAAAGATAAAGATCCTTCCTCATGTGCCAATTATAGACCCATTTCTCTCATTAATTTAGATTGTAAACTCTTTGCTAAGATTTTATCTATTAGGATTTCTCCTCTTATTCCTGATATGGTTGGATTTGAACAAACTGGTTTTATTAAAGGAAGACATATGACCGATAACTCCAGACTTTTTTTTAGATATCTTGCACATTGCCTCCACTAGTAGCACGCCTACGGCTGCTATATGCTTAGATGCAAAAAAGGCTTTTGATCGTGTCAATTGGAAATTTATGATGGGGGCCCTCAAATGGCATGGGTTTAGTCCAACCTTCCTCAAATATATTGCTATATTATACTCTTCCCCGATAACTTCAGTTTTTTTAAATGGCATTCAATCCTCATATTTCCCTCTTTTACGATGTACCAGACAGGGTTGTCCTTTGTCTCCTTTGCTTTTTGTTTTAACTTAGAACCTTTTTTGCATACATTACGTAACTCCTCTGAGCTTCATGGCTTTCGATGTAGAGATACTGAATTTGAATTCATTGCGTACGCTGATGATGTGATCCTTTATGTTTCGGATCCAGAATCATCAATACCGGTCTTTGCTAATCTTTTATCATCCTACTCAAAATTATCTGGATATAAGATTAATTTCTCCAAATCAGAGGTTCTTCCCCTTAATAAATACTGTTTGAAAGACATGTTTAAAGACACTAGACTTAAATGGTCTCCACAATTTATTAAGTGTTTGGGAATCAAATATTCTACTTCCTTGGCCAAGACTATTCAGATTAACTTAGAAAATGTTCAGAATAGAATTAGTCAAATGACCGAAAAATGGTCGTCTCTATATCTGTCTTGGTGGGGCAGGTTAGCCACGATAAAGATTATGTTTTTGCCTGTCATTAATTTTTATCTGTCCATGCTACCTATTAAACTTCCCCCAAAAAATGTTATGCTGCTAAACAGTTTGATTTCTCGGTTTTTATGGAATGGGAAAAAGCCACACATTTCCTGATCATCTCTTTGTAAACCTAAAGAGTTGGGAGGTGTCGCTTTTCCTAATTTCCAGCAATATCACACTGCTTTTGTTCTAAAACAGGTTCTGCCTTGCATCGGGGATACAGACTCTTTATCTAATAATATATGGCATAAATTGGAAAACTTGCTTATATCACCCTTCCCTTTTCATTCTATAACATACTTTCCCACCCCTCCCCGATTATTCTCTGCTCCGACTATTAAGTACTCCAGTTTGTTAGCTTCTCGTATTCTTAGACGTTTTGCATCCCCGGTACAAGATTTTTTAGAATCTTCTATTTGGCATAATAAACTCATCAAATTATCGAACCGTACTATCTTCTGGAAACAATGGGTAACTAAAGGTATAATTCAAGTTCAACAATTAATGTAATTTCTTTTCCCGAAATCTACCTATGCCGTTAGATATGAATCCCTTAAAGGTGTTCTCTTACAAAATATTTCCATTCTGAATCAAGCACAACTTCCCACATGTTCTTCATCTGCGGACCGAATTCGAATGGTGTCTTCCCTTAAGGCATTATATATATATAAATATTTGCATTATACTATGCCTTCTCGTTCCAAATCTAAGATTGAGTTAATGTGGGAATCTGATTTTCAGCACTCTTTTTCCTTAAAGGTCTGGGGTAAGATCTGGAACAAGATACACCACCCCTCATGCAATGCCAGTACTAGACAAACTCTTTTTTATTTTTATAATAGATTATATATTACCCCACTTTCTTTGCAAAAGTACAATCCTACGGTTTCAAATAAGTGCTGGTCTTGCAATACTCAATCAGGTACATATTTACATATGTTTTTTCAGTGTCCACTAATTACAGCCTTTTGGTTTCAAGTTTGTACAATGATTTCCACTATTTGTTCTATTACCTTTCCATTTGATGATTAAAGTATTTTTTTGGGAAGCTCCTCGCATCTCTGGCCAGCTCATTCAAAACTAGGTAAATTTGTGGATTTGTTACTTGCTATTGCTTTCCATATCATTGTATCCAATTGGAAGAATGCCAAAAATGTCACTGTTAATGGCTGGGGGAATCTTCTTTGTTCTCATCATAGACTTGATACTGCATCAGCCACTTCAACACTACAGATGATCAAAAAAGACCTCTTTTGGTCTCCACTCACTAGGTATCTAAACAAAACAAATAAACCTTCCAAGGATTCCACAATGGTTTTTCAACCCCCATGATTATTTTTCTCCCCTTTGTTTGACAATATATGCAGTTTATTACATAATTGTTATTATATTATATAAGGTAAGTAATTATATGATATGAAATTAACAGACGCAATAAGTTTTTATCAGACGTAAATTTCATTTATGATATATTTTCAGATTATGTATTTCATATCTTAATACATATATTTTCTCTCCTTTCTTTCTTTTCTTCCCCTTTCTTCTTTCTTTCTGTTGTTCTTTCTCCTTCTTTCCTTTTTCTCCTTCTCCTTATTCTCTCTCTCTTTTTTCTTTTTTAATTACAAAATATAAAAATGCAATCTATAAGTACGGAACATTGATATTATTTCAATAAGTCTATTGTACAATATATCTCCCTCTATATTTAACACTATTTATTGTATGTACTCTCTTTTGTATTGCTCTATTCATGTACTAGTTCCATGATAAACAAAAGATATTTCTGTACATCTGTATTACATTTCAATAAAGCTTTATTAAACAAACAAAAAACAGGGCTTTTAAGGATGACCACTGTGGGATTCCATGAGAATTGGTGGACATAAGATAAGATGCAGGCTTTGATGTTACTGATTTGATTTCGTATCTTCTTTAGAATGACGTTTTTTGCTATGGCATGACATTCCTCATGCTGGGAGATTCAATGCAGAAAGTGGAACATAAAGACTAGATATAAGTTACAAGAAGTCTGAGGACAAAATTCTATCAGAGAATCGAGCGGTTGAGGTGTCAGGCATGTGCATCAGTACAGATGTACAAAGCAGATTAAAGATCTTTACAATAGGGCCCAGATTTACTACATGTTTGTGCCGAATGCTGACTTGAGCGCTCTGTCAAAAACACTTAATGGCAAGGAGTGCCATTGGCACTGTATTATATGTAAAGGGGGTTTATGGCGAAGGAAGCAGCACAAACACCCATAGTCTTTTACGCGCAGCCACATCTACTAAACTAGTGTGCCCTGACTTTACATGAAATACTAACGGTAATGGAAACCAAGCACAAACAAGGGGCAGATGGAATATCACATGGTATTCTTAGATGTAAGAGTTGTAATTGATGATAAATTACAACATTTCTGCGGCTCACCCTTGGACAATTCTCCTCTTGAAATTTGTAATATGGAGTGCGAATCTCAAACAAAGCTACGCTGACTTGTGGTTTGTACTGCAATGTTTGGCGAAGCTACATAATGGACTTTTTTTTTTATCGCGAGTGATGCACAACTGCGTGATGGGTAATCTGGGTCTTATGTGTTAATGATGAAAATGTCATGAAGAATGCCAAATGAGGAACCAGACGCAGCAAAACACAAAATAGCAAAATACCTTCATGACAAATTAAAAATGTTATTGATGATGAAAATCGAATGGGATGGTGAAATAAAAAATGAACAAGCAAAGTGTCAACAGACATTATTGTTTTGTTGAGTCTGGCACCTGACTCCACTGGAAAAAATATGGGCTCTGACATTTTACTATTTGGTTCATTTTTACTTTGAAATATAGAACGAGAAACAGACGAGCATTCAAAGACTAGGCACGTAAGTAGGAAATACTCTCTTGTGTTTATCGCCACAAATTAAATTGTAGTATACAAAAAAGTGATGGATGGAATGCCTGAATTAATCTTAGCCACTGTTAATTGCTCGGGCCGCATCTCAGTCCATCATTATTCGACGCACCATACCAGCTCAGTTTGGACCCTGACATATGCAAATCAATCTTGAGCCTGCTCCAATGGGAACAGTTCAGCCCGAACTGCCAGGCAAGGTCCTTCCTGAACTGGAACACAAGCAACTCAAGACTGGTTTCACCCTCATTACGGCTCATCCTTTAGGTATAGCTTGGTTCCAATAGCACAGTGCACACACAACCCACATCTGGATATGCCCGTATCCATCTAGGGTGTCACACTGAAGCATAGAAAAATGTACTATACTTGAATGAATCTCAGCCACTGGTAATCACCACTGCCGCATCCCAGCCCATCGTTTGCTCACCATGCCATCTCAGATTGGACCCCGCAAATCAGTTATCACCCTGCTCCAATAGGGAACAACCGAGATCAAAGTCTCAGGTCAGGTCTTTCCACACAAGCAAACCAAGACTGTTTTCGGCCTTGTTAGGACTCATCAGTCGGGTTAGATTCGTTCCAGTGTCACAGTGTGCGAGACAAATAAAAATGTAGATGCAAATTTGGAAGGAGAAAGGGGTGGAGGTCATCATGAAAATGTAACCGGAAGCCAAGGACAGGGAGGGTACAGCAGAGTTCGAGGGTTCTGTTTTTGTCAGTGGCATTCAGTATTTTGAGCAGGCGGAGGGCAGGTAGGCCACACATACATATTGCACACTCACTCCCATCCATACATTCACAACCATGCACACATACATCTACCATTCACAAGCACATACACCAATTGACAGCACACATGCGCGAATACACATACATTCCTACATACACATGCAGCAAACATAAAAAAAAGAAAAACTTACCAGGCTGCAGCAGTAATCTCAGGTGGCGGGAGGGAAGCCTCTGAGTTTCCTTGAGTGTTGGGAAAGCTGCTTCCTCTCATTGGCTGAGGGGAGGTGGCAGTCTCTTACTTGTCACAGAGCGGGATGGGTCAGTAAGAGTTGCTGACCCAACTCCACTCTGTGACAAGGCGTCACTGATGAACACTTGCCCTGGACACTTCAGGGCCTAAAACTGAAGCACCCAGGTTCGAGTCTATCAGTGGGGCACCCATAGTGAGGCAGAGAACCTCCTAGCACTTTGCCAGTCACACCCACAGGGCTGCGAAATCCTTAGCACAGCAAAAATCAGCTCAGGCAGGCACCTGCACATATAGGGCAGGTACAGGACATTGCTGCCTGAACATGAAGAGTGTCTGTGAGGCTGAATTTTGCTCAGGCTGACAGACATTCTTGCAAAAAAATATGGGGGCGGGGCTCTGCCGCCCTTAAGGACATAGTGCGTGGTTCTTTTGGAGGTAAACAAGAAAAGGCCAGGGGGTCTCTCCCATGAAAGCATATCAGAATTCATAATTTGTTTTGATTGCACTTTTGTCAAATAGTCTCTCATAAAAAAGGGTTTGTTATATTTAACTGTAGTCAGGGCATTAAGTGGGCTGAAAATAGTGAGGAGTCCCTAAAAGGGGTGTGGCCTAAGAAGCATATCTAGGATTCCTTCCCAAGAGGGATAGCCTATGTACTTAAGGGTATTGCTTAAAGCATATATACTAAAATGATGTGCTTTCCATATCACACCACCCGACCAGTATTTTGGTGCCTTTCTATGAGCGTGTTTATTGTTATTGCAAACAGACATAGCATACACTAAAAGAAATGCACCTAAAATAATCCAAAACTATTGTGTTTGCCTATGTTTCTTACCAGTATCAGATAAATGAGCAACAGCAATGATGTTGTTATGATGGTTCCATTCTTAAAATATGAGGTTTAGGCAAAAATTGTGCTTATAAACACAAAGCGCCAACTGTGGGTTATCTGGTCGTGACAGACCGGGACAAAGTCATAAGTTCAGGCTGATTGCGAGGGAGCATGGGCTGGATACAGAGAGCAAGTTTGGGCTGCTGAGCAAAGTAACTTAAATCCTGGTTGCGGACCGCTGCTAAGTGGCGGTTCTGAGCAGCAATGCGAGATCCCACATGGAGGATGTGCCGCTCAGCTGCAGTTCGATGGGCTATGGGTTGTGAATCGAAGCCTTGTGTTAGAGATGTGTCATTCAGCAGCGGTTCCAATGCGAGGTCCTGTGCCAGAGATGCGTCACACAGTTGCGGTTCTGATAGGCTGCGAGCTGCGATGCAAGGTCCTGGTTGGGTATGTGTTGCGCACTGGTGGTTCCGATGAGCTGCAGGCTGTGTTGCGAGGTCCTGCATCGGGGATCCATCAGTTCTGGCAGAGACTACAGCTGGGCTGGTTAAGCACCTTTAGGTCCAATTTCATGGAGCCAAACTGGGTTGGCATCAGATAGGGGGCAAGACTCCCAGCAGGAAAGGTCCATGTACAGGGTTCAGGGTAGTTTGAGCCATATCTGCCCCTAGGCTCAGATCAAGAGACCAGCCAACTAGCCCTTGGAGTCACTCTCGTGGTCCTGGGTTTAAGGTGCAGGTCTAGTCCTCACTCAGGGACCAAGCAACAGGGCGGCTAAATAGCAGTCTTTCTTGCAGCAGAGCAACACAGGAGTACTTCTCCTGAGTCTTCGCAGGTCCACATATGTAATAAAGAGTTGGGTTTGAGGTCCTCTATCTATACCTGGTGTCCATTTTTGAAGTAGAAGAAGCTTCTTAGAGTCCTCCCCTACAGAGGTGTATGGAATTTCCTTCCTCACTGCCCTTGCCCCAGCTTGTATGTCCCGCCTGCAGCCAGCTTCTGATTGAGGATGGAATGCAAGCTCCTGCAGGAGATGGAGGGTCCGCTGACGAACAGTGGGCTGCTGTAGGCCTTAAAGACATTTACCTCAAAGTGGCCAGCCCACTACTGTTCTCTTGGGCGATGGTCCTCTTCTTGGGGACATGTTGGTAGACAGTCTTGGCATCTCCATGTTTCTGCTCCTTATTCTTCCCAGAATCCTCTGGAGAAGATTTCTGGGATAGTAAATACTCTCAGTTGAAAGATGTGACCTTGTCCATTCCTTCCAATAGAACTTTCCCAATCCAATAAGGTGGTCTAAATTCCTGTGATGTAATTCCTATCCTTGGCCTAAATAAGGAAGGGTTTTCAATTCTATCCTTGTGTCGCAACGCTTCAGGTCTCCTGTGGTGAGTTCCAGCGCGCCAGTACTTCCTTGGCTCCTCTAGAAATCTTCAGTCTTCTCCTGTTAATTTGCACTTTGTCTCCAGCCACTCCAGCTCTCCAGTCTTTTCTGGCTCCCCTTTCCATAATCTCCAGTCATTGCCTGTTGGTTGGGTCCATAGGCTTGTATCTTATCTCGAAGTTCCAACTGCGCCCAGATGTAATCTCAGAGGTTTTTTTGCCTTCAGGCTTTTTCCTCCTTCCTGGGGCCAATTACGGAATCACTTTCTGCCTAGGCGCTTTCTGCGTCAGCAGCAACGTGGCTATTGGTAGTCAAGAACTGTGAAAACCTGGGCCTCAGGTCCAACTCGCAGTCAAAGACTCTCCACCAGGCATCAGTTTTGTGACACTGGGGGCACAAAAGACTAGTGTGAAACCATTTGTGAGTGTGCTGAGGCAGAGTCTTTCTGATGTGCAAGTGTGGTAGGAGCCAGCTCCCCCCCCTCATGTTGAAAGAGATGGCCTTCCTGCCAACACGTTTTCTCCTTTGTCTCACTCTCTGGCAGTAGTATGCGAAGACCAACTGACAGCTACACCTAATCATGTGACCCAGGATGCAGACTGCAGGCATCAAATGCTTGGGACAAGAAAATGCCAACTTTCTAAAAGTTGTGTTTTCAGAATTGTGACTGGCTTTACCATTAAAGAAGGCTTTAGACACCAAACTCGATATTCCTACTTGCTCCCAATTGAAAATTATCACTTATTAAATGTTGTCCTGTGGTAGAGGCAGGCCTTGCAGTAGTTTGAGAATCCCAGGCATTGAAAAATGTTAAAAATGTTACCAGATCTGCAAGTCTAGTGACTTGAATAATCTATTCGACCCAACTGTAATGCTCTTGACCCATAAACTTGCCTTAGATTGTTTGATCCCCAGCAATTTTTTCTTCATTATGTCATATGAGAGCACTATCACATATGTGAGTTCAGCATGTCTGCTCTACAAAAAACTCTTTTGTTTGCTGTAATAGACTAGACGTTTGCTCCATGTATAATAAGAATCAACCCACATATAGGGAATGCTTGACCCCTGGCTTGCCTCTTATTTCACTAACAGCATTGTCATCAGGGCGGGGCAGAAATGTTTCCCAGTTCATGTATAAAACCTCTCACTTTAAATAAATATATTACTAAAGCAAAATGTAGTAGCGCACTTTGATCTAGAGTCAGCATATTTTCAGTTGAAATGGACACAAAATTTTCTTCTGACATGCAGTTCAACCTCTAGCGGCTTGCGCTAAGAGTAGGGGCCTCTCTGTGGTCTCCTATGCTGATGACACTCAGCTTGTGATCTCCCTATCTACTGACTCTGACCAAAATGTGGCCAAGTTCCAAGATGATATGGTGGCCATTGCAGATTGGATGTCGACCAACTGCCTACAGATGAACTCTAATAAATTGGATATTCATCTCTTAGGTAGAAACACCCACCTATGGAGCGAGCGCTGGTGGCCTGCTGCGCTAGGCCCCCCACGCCCAAGCAGACCGTAAAAAATTTGGGTGTCTGGGTCGACTCTGCTCTAACATATCAGGCACAGACAAAGTCCGTAGCTGGTGCATGTTACGGGCTGCTACATGGACCCAAGCCACTGCTTGGGTTCTTTGATGCCCCTACCTGCCGGGTCATCATCAAGTCTACTATACTTTCAAGACTGGATTATTGCAACTCTCTGTATTTGGGCACCAACAAAGCAGAGATCCACCGCCTACAGAGGGCACAAAATGCTGCAGCTCAGATGTTATTCAGCCTTCCCAAATTTTAAACAGCTTCCAACCTCATACGAAAGCTCCATTGGCTTCCGGTGGAGAAAAGAATCCACTTGAAGGCACTGTGCATCTCCAACAGAATTCACCATGCCAAAGCTCCCCCCCAACATTTTGGCCAATCTTCTTACTCCTTACATTCTGAACCGCTTGCTGTGCTCCTCAGGCCAACACCTAGCTTGTGTCCCCTGTGTCAAAAGAGCACGGGCCGGAGGTCGATCATTCCGTACCCTCGCCCCTACACTCTGGAATGCCCTCCCTGGTATCATTAGAAGCATCCAAAACCATGGGGCTTTCCGGAAGGAAATAAAGACCTGTCTCTTTCCTTGATAAGCCCTCCTTCCTAGCCCGGACACCTTTTCCTTTCTCTGTTTCCCATTTGGGATCAGCGCTGGGACGCCCCGTTGCTGGGGCAGCCATGCGCTTTACAAATCATGTAACATAACAACATAACATAAAACTATAGAGCACACAGATGAAAACTGTTTGGAAATTGGGTTTGTGCAGATATTTATCATTTGCACATCACAAAGTAAAGTGTTCTGATTTGATATCATCCTATGAAATTTTTGGTTTTCAGTACCCTTCTGAATTGCAAAAATGTAATTGCTGATATATTTTGAAAAATGTGTACTGTTCATTTACAAGCTGTGTAACTGAATGTTGTGTGTTAGGAACAAACTGACATCCTACAGTCTTTCCTTTCACAATGATTGTCAGGCAGTTCACTTTACAGAATCCACTAACTTTGCAGTCAGAGAAAGAAAAGTAAACACCAATCTCCAGCATAAAATAAACAGCAATTTGTAAGAAGATATACACCGACATATGACATCTGTCTTTGAACACAGAGCAAATGTAACAAGAGAAAAACAAGATTTAAAGGTATGTTTATTGCTCACTGACTTTCTGAACGAACAGCTTTATTGTGTGAATGGGCCAGTAGGCATTAAAAATACCTTGTCCTAAACAAATCTGAATCGCCATGGCGAGTGGGTTAGTAGATTTTTCAAGGCCTGGAATCCCCACAATCATGGGCTTTTCTCAAGGTGTAGAATAATCTCATCTCCATTGTGAGGAGCATGCCTTTCTTTTTTGAGTAGACAGACTGGCTCTGTGAATTTAAATACCTTGCGTGCAGATATCTGCTGTGATGCGCCGCACACATGCTCAAGCCCTGGAAAGGCCATCTCAAACTTTCATTCTCCTGACATTAGTAAATTGAGTAATAGTAGCACCAATTATTTACAGCTCCTATCAAGGATGTAAATGAGATATTAAACATAGCATTAGAAACTAGTAATAAACTGTTATAATTTCTGTTTTTTTCTGACACTAACACTCCATTTAACAAGTTTATTACGAATTTATTAAGAATTTTAAAACATGCCTGACTTATTCTGCTCATTCAGCTAAAACTTCTGAAAGACCTTCAGCTGGGGGGGATTGTCTTCATCATAAATATTTCCTTTCTGTACTAGCTCAGTATGTTAGGCTACCAGCCATTGAGAAATAAGGACAACAAATTAGCAGTAATTTCAAATAGTAATAACGATTTATAAAAAAAATCAAAATAACATCTATCAGGATTTCCCCAATCCTAATTTACGAAAGAATTGAAGACACACCTCAACCTATAAGGTTTGCAAAAAAGTCAATCACACAGCACTCTTACCTAATAGAAAATCTAGCTGCTCTCCTATGAGTGGTGGCTCAACACACAGGATTTCAGTAAACAAACTTCATCAGCGCCTACTTGTCAAAACTAAACGTTCACTTAAACATACAGTGGTTTATTAGTTTGGGGTGTATTGGTGTCCACCACAAGCAATAAAGTAACTTTCATGTTAGGTCCAGTCAAAGGTTTCAATAATTTGAACTTGAGCTTATCCCTTGGTAGCTATGTCACAAAGCAGACAGGCTTAACTTAACGAAAATGTGTAAATATTTGGGAGTACTAAAACAGCTAAAAAGTCAAAAACACAGCACAATAAAAATCCCACTCCAATTTATAAAAATTAGAGAAAAATATAGTAAGCAAAATGACATCAAAACAACAAAAATATAAGAGCAACAGTTAATCAATCAAAAATAGTTTTAAAGTGCATCGCTACACGAATGGGGTTTTCCAGCGCTAGCAATCAGAGATGAAAGAGAGCCAGACTGCGCTTTAAAGAGCCACGTTTTCAGCATCTTCTGAAACAGCGCAAAGGAGTTACACAACCGCAATTTCTTAGGCAAAGCATTCCATAATTTTATCTCCATAAAGGCAAAGGCCTGACCTTCCTGCATTGCCAGTCTGATATTGGGAATCGTGGCAATATATTTGCTTTGCTTGAGAGTAATTCCAATTTAGGAGTGTAAGGATGAATCAAAGAGCATATGGATAGGAGGCCAGCCCGATGCATGGCTTTGTATATATTACAAAGAGCCTTGAACTTAGGGGTCTATTAGGATGGCGGTCGGAAAACCACCCCGACAGCCATGGTAGCGGAAAACAACCACCCGCCGGTACCGCGGCAAAACCGGCAACCAGATTAGGATGTCCCGCCAAAAAAAACCGACCGCGGCGGTAAGAGCCACCTAAAAACCGCCCGTAGCGGGCGGAGAAGGCGAAAACCCGTCCGCGGCGGTCGGATTCTCGGAGGAAAAAAACCAAACCGCCGCCAGGTCAGCGGAGACACCGCACGGAACATTAGGATATCCCCGATGTGACTGCGGTACGTTCCGCTGTATCCGACTGCCAAAAACGCCAATAGTGATGAATGGGAGAGCTGCCGGAAGAACTGCAGCATAGCCACCGCTGCGGACTCTCCGTGACAAATATGGCGGTCGACAGAAAAAACTCACGACAAGGCCACAAAGTGCACACAGCTAACTAGCCATGCACCCAAAAACACATAACACACCCCAATGACACAACCACATGGCAACTACAAAAATCCAAATCCCAGGACAACCCACACAACACACCTGACAGCAATACCCCACTTGGACACACCCACATAGCTGAGTACAAAACCAGCCCCTTCCCTGACCACAATCCTTTGCAATACTCCACAACTGAAGGGCCCATCACCAGAGCACAAAGGAGAGGCAAATCTGCACACCATCACTACTCACACCACACACAGCACCACCACCACTTCCACACCTGCACCTCTAACCCCTCTGCACATCACACACCATACACATCACCCCCACCCCCACCACTTACACACCTGCACCTCAAAGCCCTTAGCACATCACACACCATGGCACCACAGAAAATGCCAAAATTCACAGAGAGTGAGTTGACAGTCATGGTAGATGAGATAGTCAGAGTTGAACCACAACTGTTTGGTAACCTGGTCCAACAGACACCATTAGCCAGAAGAAATCAAATATAGGCAAGGATAGTCGATAAGGTCAATGCAGTAGGGACCATCCCACACAACAGACAGGAAATCATCAAGCGGTGGCATGACCTGAAGAGTGTTGTCAAAAAGAAGAGGAGCAAGAACCATGAGCTGGCTCAGAGGACTGGCGGTGGCCCTCCCATTACACCAAGAACATTCACTGCATGGGAGGAGAAGGTGCTTGCCATACTGCATCCAGAGAGTCTCACAGGAATACCCAGGGGAGTGGAGGCTGGTAAGTACAAACAAATGTAGACCATTACACAGCAATGTACTGTCAAGCACAACTACAAAGCTACATCTCAGAGGCCCAAGTATATCCATATGCACCACAATATCCAACACATGTCCCACAGATGTAACATCCACTACATCTGAATCACCCCAAAAGGTAGCCAACATTTACAGGGTTGTATGTACCCAGGCAAATAGCACTACAACTCCCACCATGCCCCCTGTCCCACCCCTGAGCAGGATGGAGCACTCCACACCCAGAAGCATTTGGAAGCCATTGTCTCACTACAAACAAACTAACATGTAGGTAGCCATCTTCCCTGGGAGGGCTGTTTGGGCGTGGGACGCCTGCACGACAACTTCCGACCATGCCCCCTGTCCCACCCCTGAGCAGGATGGAGCACTCCACACCCAGAAGCATTTGGAAGCCATTGTCTCACTACAAACAAACTAACAGGTAGGTAGCCATCTTAACAGGGAGGGCTGTTTGGGGGTGGGAGGCCTGCAGTAACAACTCCCACCATGCCACCTGTCCCACCCCTGAGCAGGATGGAGCACTCCACACCCAGAAGCATTTGGAAGCCATTGTCTCACTACAAACAAACTAACAGGTAGGTAGCCATCTTACCAGGGAGGGCTGTTTGGGGATGGGAAGACTGCAGTACTACTCCCACCATGCCCCCTGTCCCACCCCTGAGCAGGATGGAGCACTCCACATCCAGAAGCATTTGGAAGCCATTGTCTCACTACAAACAAACTAACAGGTAGGTAGCCATCTTAACAGGGAGGGCTGTTTGGGGGTGGGAGGCCTGCACGACAACTCCCACCATGCCCCCTGTCCCATCCCCTGAGCAGGATGGAGCACTCCACACCCAGAAGCATTTGGAAGCCATTGTCTCACTACAAACAAACTAACAGGTAGGTAGCCATCTTCCCTGGGAGGGCTGTTTGGGGGTGGGAGGCCTGCACGACAACTCCCACCATGCCCCCTGTCCCACCCCTGAGCAGGATGGAGCACTCCACACCCAGAAGCATTTGGAAGCCATTGTCTCACTACAAACAAACTAACAGGTAGGTAGCCATCTTCCCTGGGAGGGCTGTTTGGGGGTGGGAGGCCTGCACGACAACTCCCACCATGCCCCCTGTCCCACCCCTGAGCAGGATGGAGCACTCCACACCCAGAAGCATTTGGAAGCCATTGTCTCACTACAAACAAACTAACAGGTAGGTAGCCATCTTCCCTGGGAGGGCTGTTTGGGGGTGGGAGGCCTGCACGTACAACTCCCACCATGCCCCCTGTCCCACCCCTGAGCAGGATGGAGCACTCCACACCCAGAAGCATTTGGAAGCCATTGTCTCACTACAAACAAACTAACAGGTAGGTAGCCATCTTAACAGGGAGGGCTGTTTGGGGATGGGAAGACTGCAGTGACTACTCCCACCATGCCCCTGTCCCACCCCTGAGCAGTGATGGAGCACTCCACACCCAGAAGCATTTGGAAGCCATTGTCTCACTACAAACAAACTAACAGGTAGGTAGCCATCTTCCCTGTGAGGGCTGTTTGGGGGTGGGAGGCCTGCACGACAACTCCCACCATGCCCCCTGTCCCACCCCTGAGCAGGATGGAGCACTCCATACCCAGAAGCATTTGGAAGCCATTGTCTCACTACAAACAAACTAACAGGTAGGTAGCCATCTTCCCTGGGAGGGCTGTTTGGGGGTGGGAGGCCTGCACGACAACTCCCACCATGCCCCTGTCCCACCCCTGAGCAGGATGGAGCACTCCACACCCAGAAGCATTTGGAAGCCATTGTCTCACTACAAACAAACTAACAGGTAGGTAGCCATCTTAACAGGTAGAGGGCTGTTTGGGGGTGGGAGGCCTGCATGACAACTCCCACCATGCCCCCTGTCCCACCCCTGAGCAGGATGGAGCACTCCACACCCAGAAGCATTTGGAAGCCATTGTCTCACTACAAACAAACTAACAGGTAGGTAGCCATCTTCCCTGGGAGGGCTGTTTGGGGGTGGGAGGCCTGCACGACAACTCCCACCATGCCCCCTGTCCCACCCCTGAGCAGGATGGAGCACTCCACACCCAGAAGCATTTGGAAGCCATTGTCTCACTACAAACAAACTAACAGGTAGGTAGCCATCTTCCCTGGGAGGGCTGTTTGGGGGTGGGAGGCCTGCACGACAACTCCCACCATGCCCCCTGTCCCACCCCTGAGCAGGATGGAGCACTCCACACCCAGAAGCATTTGGAAGCCATTGTCTCACTACAAACAAACTAACAGGTAGGTAGCCATCTTCCCTGGGAGGGCTGTTTGGGGGTGGGAGGCCTGCACGACAACTCCCACCATGCCCCCTGTCCCACCCCTGAGCAGGATGGAGCACTCCACACCCAGAAGCATTTGGAAGCCATTGTCTCACTACAAACAAACTAACAGGTAGGTAGCCATCTTAACAGGGAGGGCTGTTTGGGGGTGGGAGGCCTGCATGACAACTCCCACCATGCCCCCTGTCCCACCCCTGAGCAGGATGGAGCACTCCACACCCAGAAGCATTTGGAAGCCATTGTCTCACTACAAACAAACTAACAGGTAGGTAGCCATCTTCCCTGGGAGGGCTGTTTGGGGGTGGGAGGCCTGCACAACAACTCCCACCATGCCCCCTGTCCCACCCCTGAGCAGGATGGAGCACTCCACACCCAGAAGCATTTGGAAGCCATTGTCTCACTACAAACAAACTAACAGGTAGGTAGCCATCTTCCCTGGGAGGGCTGTTTGGGGGTGGGAGGCCTGCACGACAACTCCCACCATGCCCCCTGTCCCACCCCTGAGCAGGATGGAGCACTCCACACCCAGAAGCATTTGGAAGCCATTGTCTCACTACAAACAAACTAACAGGTAGGTAGCCATCTTAACAGGGAGGGCTGTTTGGGGATGGGAAGACTGCAGTACTACTCCCACCATGCCCCCTGTCCCACCCCTGAGCAGGATGGAGCACTCCACACCCAGAAGCATTTGGAAGCCATTGTCTCACTACAAACAAACTAACAGGTAGGTAGCCGTCTTCCCTGGGAGGGTTGTTTGGGGGTGGGAGGCGCTGCATGACAACTCCCACCATGCCCCCTGTCCCACCCCTGAGCAGGATGGAGCACTCTACGCCCAGAAGCATTTGGAAGCCATTGTCTCACTACAAACAAACTAACAGGTAGGTAGCCATCTTAACAGGGAGGGCTGTTTGGGGATGGGAAGACTGCAGTACTACTCCCACCATGCCCCCTGTCCCACCCCTGAGCAGGATGGAGCACTCCATACCCAGAAGCATTTGGAAGCCATTGTCTCACTACAAACAAACTAACAGGTAGGAAGCCATCTTCCCTGGGAGGGCTGTTTGGGGGTGGGAGGCCTGCACGACAACTCCCACCATGCCCCCTGTCCCACCCCTGAGCAGGATGGAGCACTCCACACCCAGAAGCATTTGGAAGCCATTGTCTCACTACAAACAAACAAACAGGTAGGTAGCCATCTTCCCTGGGAGGGCTGTTTGGGGGTGGGAGGCCTGCATGACAACTCCCACCATGCCCCCTGTCCCACCCCTTAGCAGGATGGAGCACTACACACCCAGAAGCATTTGGAAGCCATTGTCTCACTACAAACAAAGTAACACGTAGGTAGCCATCTTAACAGGGAGGGGGGTTTGGGGATGGGAAGACTGCAGTACTACTCCCACCATGCCCCCTTGTTCCCCAGCTCATCAAGATGGAGCACTCCCTCCCACCCAGATGCATGTGTCAGTCATCGCACTGTCCACTTCAAACTAACAGGTAGGTAGACATATTATGCCCTCTTGTCTCACCCCTGAGCAGGATGGAAGCCTCCAACACACACACACATATATGTGACACAGATCCAACACAAAATTGAAAACAGAACAGGTAAGTAGCCAGTACATGCACCCAGCCATTCCTCCCAAAAAGCATGGTGCCATATGACAACACCAGCCCTCTCATCACACAAAAATACACACAGATCCCATTGCCACTCACAGTGTGCAGACAGCTAAGCAGATGTAACTGTCACAGCAACCAAAGTGTGACACACCAATTCACATGTAGAAGAAAGTCTGTGCACAATGATGCAGAGAACTGAATGCCATGTGTAAGTACCATGTGGCCAGAGCAGCAAGGACCATATGTAAACAAAGAAAGCATGGTTGCCGGTACAAATTCAGATTTGCACATGACATTACAAAGGTATGCATGAGATGACAATGGCCAGTCCATGCTCAGATGTAACGTCTGCCAGGGCAGAGTGATCAACAAAGAGGCGTCACAGAAATGCTTTGTTGCGCTAGTCCCTAGATGGCAACATGTCCCTGTAATCACAAAACATGCACGTGGCGCATGGTATGTTGTGACACCTCACCCCATGGACAACTAATGCATGTACCTCAACATCATCTCAGGAGGCACAGTAGTGCGCATACAAACAATGTGATGACTAGTCAACTGTGTGGTGTACAAAAAGTGAATAATACACAGATAACACAAAGCTTGTGGGGTGCACTACAATGACCATTTCCCATCTGTCCCACAGGTGACCAAGAACTGACTGCAGAGGACAACACCGGCAACCTGCAGAGCCAGTCTCCCCCCATGGAACATGGACTCTCGGATGTTGACTACCGGTATTCAGAGGACGAGGAGCTCGGAGCCGGCCCATCTGGTATACCAGGGCGCAGCCGGTCCCAGGACCCCATCGTCCCCCCCACCACATCTGCAGCAACACCAACAGCTATGCAGACCACTGCTGTTATGGCCTGTGCATCCTACACCACCACCACCACCACCAGTGCTGCCTGCAACACCCTCCCTGTCCCAGAAGATGACCACCCCACACCACCAACTGAGGAGGGCAGGGAGAGGAGGCGGGTGCCTACAGTGGTGATGCAACAGATCTGTGGCAGCAGGGCAGGTGGGAGAGGCAGGGTCACATACAGACAACCAGAGCCTGGTACCGAAACCCTGGACAGCATAAACAGAGTCCTTGGGGCATATGAACGGGCCCAGGGACGAACGGCCTGGTCAGAAGAAGATTCCCGCGAGCTCCTCTGGCTGAAGAGGTCCATGGACACCCGCATGGGACAAATTGTGGACCTCCTGGGCCAGATAGTGGCAGCAATGAGGGACAGGCCTGCGCCACAAACAACACCTCCACCTCCCCCTGCTGGGCTGCAGGATGACAGTTCAACATCCTCCCCTGCGGCCACAGAGAGGGGTGAGTCCTCAGACCCCACAGGCCCTACAGCAGAGGCCCCCCCCTGCCAAGCGACGAAGGGGCCGTCCCAAGAAATCCCTGGGAGTATCCCGTGGCAAAGCACCTGCCAAATGTCAGTCACGGAGCCAGCCATGATGGCAACACTCTGCACTACTGCATTGACTTTTTGGACTGTCCTTCCCCACACTGCCTTGTGAATGGCATCTGTCTGTTGGACTGGGTCACCACATCAATGTGGTGACAACTCGATTCTCCCATGTACCATAACTGTCAACTCACTGCTTCACTAATCACCTCAATGTAAATGTTCACCCCCTCATATGTCACCATTGTAAATAAATACACCTCACACACATGTTGTTGTTTCTGCTCCGTCTTTATTCCAGGATGTGCAGTCATCACCACGATTAAAATGTACCACGAGTATGGAATGTATGTAGGCAAGGAGAGGCTGAAGTGACCTAGGAAAACACAACAGAACAAAATTCACTAGTCTGGGTGTGGCATCACAGACATCACACAACACATACCATAAAGCTAATACAACATGCACACATCACAATGAGCAACAAGTGCCAACATTCACATCCTGTAGATGTTCAAAATTACCCTGTCCCATAAACATTGTCAGCCACCACTGAGTCAACAACCGGCTGCAGTCACAAAGCTCACATACACCTTCACAACAACAGCAACATCATCAGACA
This sequence comes from Calotriton arnoldi, assembly GCA_963921515.1. NCBI lineage: Eukaryota > Metazoa > Chordata > Amphibia > Caudata > Salamandridae > Calotriton > Calotriton arnoldi. The sequence goes on from CAWUFW010002520.1 coordinate 748,182, forward strand.
ATGGGTCCGTTGTACATTGTCCCTCACCTTCAAGTGAAGTAGCGGTTGATGAGCTGTTGACGCAGGTCAACACCATCCTCCTCTCCACTGTCCTCATCACTGGACACGGGTTGGTTTGCAGGTGGGGGCCTTGGCTGCTCATCATCATCCAGGATCAGGGGGATATCCTTGCGAATGGCTAGGTTGTGGAGCATGCAGCATGCCACTGCAATCTGACACACCTTCCTGGGCGAGTACATGAGTGCACCTCCCGTCTTGTCAAGGCAGTGAAATCGTGACTTCAGGAGACCAAAAGTCCGCTCCACCACACGACGTGTCCTCCCATGGGCATTATTGTAGCGTACATCAGCTGGGGTCCTGGGATTCCGCAGTGGGCTTAGCAACCACGGACGGTTGGGATATGCAGAGTCACCTAGGTGTGAGAAACACAGATAAACCTTGTAAATATACTGTGGCAGAGGTCAGCATGTCACACACACAGCACGCTGCTGGACTCTTCGTACTCACCCACAATCCATGCACGCTCAGGAAGCAGATTAACCATGAGCTGTGGTACAATGCTGTTCCGCATGATGTATGAGTCATGGGCTGAGCCTGGAAATTTGGCACACACGTGCGTGATGATCAGGTCCGCCTGGCACACCACTTGCACATTTATGGAGTGGAAATGTTTTGGATTCCTATAAATGTGCTCCCGTGCCTGTGGTGGAACAAGCCCAACATGGGTGCAATCAATGGCCCCAACAACATGGGGGATGTGTCCAAGGGCAGAAAAGTCTCCCTTCACAGCCGCCAATTCAGGCACCCTAGGGGAAATGGATATACCTGTCCTTGTATATCATCATGGCGGACAGGACATCACGCAGCACCATGCTGAACATGGGTTGCGACATCCCACCTGCGCTGGACACCGTGTGCTGGAATGATCCAGAGGCAAAAATGCAGGGCCGCCATCACCTTAGACGTTGGGGTGAAAGCTGTTGGATATGTTCTGCGAGGCTGCAGGTGGGGCTCCAACATAGCACATAGGTTTTGTAGGGTGGCTCTATCCAGACGGAATTTCCGGAAGACCTCCTCATCCTCCATGTCTGCCAGCACTGTGTAGGGACGATGCAGATTTGGTCTCCTCCTAGTTGAGATGAAAGTGGACACATGTCAATTCAATACACCATGAGACGTATACAACATCTTACGTTTTGACTGACACAACGCCAACAATGACTGTCCTCACAATTGAGTTACAGAGCAGATACATGTAGGGACACCTTCAGATACACAACTCGCACACTTGTCCCCTTTCACACAGCAAGTAAATCCAAAACAACATCTGACTATGCGAATGCACGTAGGGATATGGCCACATCTAGCATGAGCAGGCCTGAGAGTATTTCATACAGCATATGTGCAAAACTGCAACACCACTGTCTCATACCTAGCTGCTGTACCTGACACACCTTCAAGCGTAAGTTGAACATGGCACACATCAACAACACAATGACCATAGGCTGAGCGTAAACAACAAGTGTGTGCATGATCCAAAAAAAACAAGACAGTCAAATCTGCACATTCTACATTAAGACATACATCACTGTGATTTTCACAGCACTTTCACACATTGACATGTATACACATTTGAGAGTCCATAACAACACTGTTCTGTGTACATGCCCATCAATATCACAAGTGACATGTGAGTGAGTACATGCCAATGTACTACATGACATACACAAACATGGCATGTGTAGTCAGCAGTGTGTTAAATGTTACACTGGCATTGTGTGCACAATGATGTGTCATTAATCATGTGGCCACTGTGCACTGTTGATGACTGCATATTGGCCATTGACACAGCATGATGTGTCCATAGGTGCTGACAAAGTGCTCCGCCACCCAAATCACGATCACTCACGTCAATGTTTGGCACCCAAATTGCGGAAGCAACCGCCTGCCACCAGCGGTGTGTCACCACCAATCCCTAGAACACAATCGCGGTAGTGAGAGATATATATGTATTGCCAAATGGCGGGTGGCATGCTCCGCCACCCAAATCACGGTCACAGGCACCAATGTATGGCACCCAAATCGCGGAAGCTACCGCCTGCCACCAGCGGTGTGTCACCACCAATCCCTAGAACACAATCTCGGTAGTGAGAGATATATATGTATTGCCAAATGGCGGTTGGCATGCTCCACCACCCAAATCACAGTCACAGACACCAATGTATGGCACCCAAATCGCGGAAGCTACTGCCTGCCACCAGCGGTGTGTCACCACCAATCCCTAGAACACAATTGCGGTAGTGAGAGATATATATGTATTGCCAAATGGCGGTTGGCATGCTCCGCCACCCAAATCATGGTCACAGGCACCAATGTTTGGCACCCAAATCGCGGAAGCAACCGCCTGCCGCCAGCGGTGTGTCACCGCCAATGCCCATGCCCTTGCGGCCAATGGGAACCGCAATCGCGGTAGCCTAATGCAATTTTGAAAATCGCGGAAGGCGTGCTCCGCCACCGCGGGGCCAGTCATTGGATACAATTGAAAGATGCACCACCGCGGTAGCGCCCGCCTGGCCCCTGCAGTGTGTCACCGCCAATGCCCATGCCCTTGCAGCTAATGGGAACCGCAATCGCGGTAGCCTAATGCAATTTTGAAAATCGCGGAGGTGTGCTCCGCCACAGCGGGGCCGGTCATTGGATGCATTTGAAAAAGGCTGACCTGGCACACCAATTGCAGCACCTTGGAACCACTGAAACTGCCCCAGGGGGCTATATATGTGGGAGAGAGCCTCACATTTCCACAGCTTCCAGAGACTGCTGCCTGAGACCCCTCACCTGCTGCTGCTGCTGTCTCCAGGGACTGCTGCCTGCCACCCCTCAACACCACCTGCTGCTGCTGCTGCTGCTGTCTCCAGGTACTGCTGCCTGCCACCCCTCAACACCAACTGCTGCTGCTGCTGTCACCTGGCCACAGTGATGGCGAGGACTGAGAAGATCCGGGCCAGTCCCTTCATCAGCGAGGAGCTGGAGGTCCTGGTGGACGAGGTGCTCACACAGTATCCAAGGCTATATGGTGCCCCAAATGTCATGGTAAGTCTTCAACAGTGTGAGTGAGAGTGCAGGGGGGGCACACATGAATTTGAGCTTCTGCAGTATGTGCCTGGGAGTGTGGGGTTATGTCATGCACTGCCTAGCATGCTTTATCCAGGGGGAAGGGGTGTGTAGCCTATTTCACACGTTTCCCTGCCTGCACATCAAGATTTGAGGGACATGTATTGTCTTGTCAGCCATACAGTGACGCAGCAAGTTGGTAATGCAGGAGTCAGGACAGTGATTGCTTGTGTGAATGGATGTGTGGGTCCCTGTTGTCCTTCTCAGTGTGAGCCCTCCTGGCCTGCACAGTCACCGCCCAAACTGACAAGGACACATCACTGAATGTACAGTGTTACATGTGTCTTTTTTTCTTTACTCTCCTTCAATGAGCCATCTCAGCCCTGTAGCTTGCACACGACTTGTGAGAAGGGTGTGGGTTTGTGAGATCATGTCCCTCAATGTGACCTCCATGACACAGTGAGCCATTCACAGGGCAAGGACATTGAGGGCTGCGCAGTGTTGGACACAGTGAGTCTAACCCCCAACATATGTTGATATGTAATGTATGTCTTGCTCTACCTAACAATGTACAGTAGATGTGGGCAGACTAGACATGGCTTCATGTGCTGGCATCCTGCATGTGTATGAGATGGGCAGGTACTGTGTCCACCCTCACACCTGCATGCATTTACGTGTTGTTCTCCCATGCTGATGTACCATGTGAGAGGCATTCTTGTCTCTGTGAGACATATCTGTGGATTTGGTATGAGTCAGTATCATGCCACTGTACTGAGAGATATTGGTACATAACACTGTGTCACTGATGTTTTCCCCCTCTTGTCTCCCATGCCTGCAGTTCAAAGTACACCAGCGTAAGGCCATGTGGAGGGCCATTGCATGCAAGGTGCGGGCTCTGGGTGTCTCATACCGATGGCGCACCCACTGCCACAAGAGGTGGGATGACATCTGCTGGCTGAGCAAGAACGTGGCGGAGATGACGCTGGGTCTGCTCCATCGGACTGGCAGGTTGGCGCGATGCAGCATGACACCACTGATGGTCCGCATCTTGGCCGTGACACAGCCTGAGCTGGATGCACGTTTGAAGGAGCATCAGCAGCACGCTAGGGGTGAGTATTCTGGGAAGGGTGACTTTGGCTGTGAGTGGCTGCATGTGTTCACATTCCTATTTATCAAAAAGAGAGGGGGACGGTGGGAGCTGATTGTTAGGTCCAGTGACCCTTGCTCCTGATTGGTAACTGGTATATAAAGGGGGTTACTGTTCCTTAAGAGGAGAGTTCAAAGTGGAGAAAGAAAAAGGAAAAGGTGTCCTGTGCTACTCTATGTGTGGGGACAGTGTGTCCTCATCATGATGCCCTCACACACTCCGAAGGATGTCATGCTTCATCATTGGGCTTTTGCTCCTCGTCGGGCCGGCGCTGCAATGCCCTACGGGTCCCCAGAAGGGTCTCTTTTCGGAGATCTTTTGATGAAACAAGCCGTTAGGTGCGTGCGTGTGAGTGGAAGTGAGGTCTCAACTAGTGTGCTAAGAAATGACTGGAGGGAGAGTGGCTATTATTTATTAAAGTGGTCCCTCTGTCATTAGTAAAGGTGTGTGGTGCTGCTAGTGGGATATTATGTCCCTCAGTAGCTAGATATGAGTCCTTAGTGGGTGTCTCTAGTGGTCGACATGTTTCGCGCTATCTGTGGCCTCTGGAGGAGATCCAAAGCGCTTCTTCAGGACCAAGGTGAGTTTAAATAAAGTATCACTAGCAGCCTAAATATTTCAGTGCCGCCAGGTTGATGGAAAGGAGTAGCGTCTCTGAAAAGAGAAAGGGGTAGGACAGAATATGGGTATAGCTCTAATGTCAAAAATGTGTATAGTCCAGGTCTGCCATTGGGGGGCCTGGTGCATATTACCATTAGCGTGAGACTTATCGCTATAGGTCAGCATGGGTGTATGAATATCTATATTGTGTTATTATTTGCAATGATGCAAAAAAGATAGGAAAGGATAATAAGTAAATGAATAGAAAGAAAGAAAGAACATAATCAACATGTAGAACATCGAGGATGAGTTTGTCGCTCTTTGGTCACAAGTATCATGCAGTGCTGTATCCAGTAGTAATTGGTCTATACACGACTTATACCGAGTGGATAATCGGTGAAAAGTTGTCTTGGTGAGGAGTTAGAAAAAATGTAGTTAAAGGTTAAAAGTAGAAACTATGAATATCACTAGAGGGGCCCCACCATTGATGGCAAACCTAAGGACACTGTTCCTGTTCATAATAAATGAAAAACATAATCCTCACCCCTTGTTTCTATAATTATGGCCTCATGAGATCAGTGAGGGCCGATGGGAACTGTAAAAGAACAGGGAAGGAAGCATTGTTTACAAATTCCATTCATTGTAAAAATCACGTTATCAATGTTCACAAACAGAAAAGGAAAATCACACAGTGGTCCTCATTTGTGATTTTTATCCTTCAAACTACGAAAAAAATAGGAAAATTCTTTGGATTCTCTATATTGTATTGATGTCATAGATCGAGAGATTCACAAATTGTGCATGTCACACTCGGGCACTGCAAGGGAAAGGAAGGAAAAGGAAGAACATACCGGCATATTGCTAGCGTTATATTTATCTTACTTCCCTCACATTTATCCTGGGAGTGGTTGAGAGTTTAGTTCAGGCCCAGTGTTTCTTTTCTCAAAGGAAAAGATTTAAAGACTAGGAAGTGACAAAGCGCAAGCGTTATCCTTGTAGTACTCACGGTTCTCCCATTCAGCTGTGCTGCTCCACCTGCATGCCTCTCTCTGTCTCCGCCGGTATTCAAGCAGTTTTTGCCGCCCTTTTTATAGTGGGAGTATGCTACTAATTAAGGAGTTAATAGGAGAGTGTATAGTGTTGTGTTTGGGCGCCATCTTGTAGCGGATGGTTTTATTGTAAAATCGTCTTAAGTCCTGGTATATTGTGATCATCGTTGGCCTTGTATGTCACGTGACTCATAATTTATGACATTTAAATACCACCGGAGTGGTTTCTAGGAGATTGATCTAGATTTTGGTTGTTATTGACATAATTGTTTTTCTACTACGCTAATCCAAAATTGGTCGTTTTTTGGGGGCCATTTTGAAGTGGTGTTTCTGGTTACTATATTTGTTCATAGTTGGGCATAGAGTTGTCTTTTTCACAGATTCCGCTTCTAGTTACTTTGTATGTCCAAAAGTTCGGATATATGTCATGATAAACTGCTGGGGTTTGTTAAAATATTGATATATACAGGTAAGGTGATTATGGTAGTTTTACCATCGGTATGTTTATCGTACTAATTCAATCCAGGATATTTCATCATTTAGGCCCTTGGTGTTAGTCCGTAAGTGGTGGACCCATCTTTGTTCTTTTTGGAAGAGTGTTCTGGTTGACCATGCAGGGTTTGATTCTATGCTAGTCCAGTTTACTTGATCTGGTGTGTGCCCAGTCTCGATATAGTGTCTGCTCATTTTGGTGGTATTCTTTTTACATCGTATATTACTTCTGTGTTCGTTTATGCGTGTTCTTATGGCTCTGGTTGTCATTCCTATGTATAAAAGATCGCATGGACATTTTACCATGTAGACACAGTTCTTAGTATTGCAATTAGTGTGCTTTTTTGCGTCCACTCCTGATTGTTCATTTGTAAAGTTTTTGTATGTTTTGTCAAGGGGCAGATGCTACACGTGCCGCATGGGTAATGTCCTTTTACTGTTGGTAGGTCCCACAGTGTCCTTTGAGTGTCCAATTCTCTGTTTTGGGGTCTCGTCTGGATAATCATATTTTTGATATTCTGTGTTCGTCTAAATGCGAATCTTGGGCATTCCATTTGTGTTCCCCCTGCGTGTAGGATATTCCAGTGTTTCAGTAAGATCTTTTTACTTGATTAGATTGGGGTGTGTAGGTGGTTACACATGTTATTGTATCATCGTTTTGTTTTTCCACAGTTTCTAACAGAGCTTCTCGGTGGTTGTTACGTGCGCGTTTTTGTGCCTTCTTTATAATCCTCTTGGGATAGTTCCTCTGTTCCAGGTTATGGCTAAGTTCTGCTGCTTGTGCATCATGGTCCATGGTGTTGCTGCAGTTTCTTCTGAGCCTTAAGAATTGCCCAAAGGGGAGATTCTCTCTGAGGGCTTTTGTATGATGGCTGTCAAAGGTAAGCAGACTGTTTCTGTCAGTAGGTTTTTTGTATGTTTTCGTCAGTAGTTTCCCATCCTTCAGAATGATTAGAAGGTCCAGACAGGGGATCTCTTCACTTGAGGAGGTCAGGGTGAATTTAAGGAAAGGGTCCTGGTCGTTGATCCAATTGTGGAATTCTTTGCAACGTTCCTTTGTGCCTGTCCATAGTATGAGGATATCATCTATGTACCGCTTCCACTCTTTTATTTCTGGTTTAAAAGGGTTGGACAGTGGAAGGATGTGAGTTGCCTCGAAGTAAGCCATATATAGGCAGGCTAGACTAGGCGCGAAAGTGCTGCCCATACAAGTTCCGTGGATTTGTTGGTAACTTTGATGTTGGAATTTGAAAAAGTTGTTCTTCAGTGCTATTTCCGCACATTCAAGGATGAAGTTTGTCGGTTGTGGTTTTGTCGGATCATGGTTTCTCAGGCTTTCTTCAACTGCTCTTAGTGTTGCTTCTTGTGGGATGTTCGTATATCAACGCCTCCACGTCGAGGGTTACTAGTAGTGTGATTTCCTCTGGATCTCCTATTTGTTCTATCAAGTTGATGGTTTCTTTGGTATCTTTGAGGTAGGATGGTGTTGCTTGGACCAGTGGTCGTAGGAAATGATCGCAGTATTGCCTGAGTGGTTCAAGGAGAGAGTTGATGCCGGATACTATCGGTCTGCCAGGTGGTGGTGTGATGTTTTTGTGGATTTTGGGTAGAACGTAAGAAATATGGGGTTGTTGGTTGAGAGTTGACTAGGAATTCTGCTTCGTTCTTACTTATCCATCCATTTGTTCGTGCTTCACCTACTGAGATGGTGATTTTTCTAGTCAGGGAATCTGTCGGATCTGTGTCTATTTTGCGATAGTATCTGTTGTCAGCCAGTTGTCTGTGGCATTCATTGTTGTAGTCGTCAGTGTTAAGAATCACGATGGCTCCACCTTTATCTGCAGGTTTTATCGTGTTAGATTCATCATTGTTTAGGTTTTGAAGAGCTTTTCTTTCCCTTGCGGGTAAGTTGTCAAAGGTTTTCTTTGGTTGAAGGTGACTTATGTCTTGTAGCACCGCTTTTTCATATGTGAGGATCACTGCACTTGTCATCGCTGTTGTGGGTGTGAATTTGGATGGCTTCCGTAGGCCAGTATCTTTTGTGGGTATGTCCATATTGTTCGTATCTTTTGTCTGGTAAAAGGATCTCAGACGCAGTTTCCTGAAGAAGGCATGTAGTTCACCAGTGAGTCTCAATTCATCCTCTCTCGGGGTGGGTACAAAGCCTAATCCCCTTTGTAGGGCTGATTCTTCTGTTTCTGTCAGGGTTCTGTTTGATAGGTTAACCACTAATTTTTCTTGGACTGGCTCCTTGTCCTGCGTTGTTCTTCGTCCTCCAGCCAATTGTACTTGTTTTTGTTCGTTTTTCCACCTGCCTCTTCCTCTGCCACTGCCTCTGTTCCAAAAAGGAAGGCGTTGTTGTTGGTAGAATGGGAGAGGTGGTGGTGGGTCATGGTAGCCAGGATACCATGTTGGTGGTGTACCTTGATAGCCTGGCATTGGGTAGTTAAACATATGTGGTGTCGGTAGGATTCCTCGACCACCTTGGTGATTCTTCCAGCTATCATTGCTGGAGTTGCTGCTCGATCTCTTTGATCTGGTTGAGGTGGTTGATCCGTCGTCAGATGAGGTGTCGGTGATGTTGCTCACATAGTCTTCCCTGGTGAATGGATATATCTTCTCTCTCTCAAAATTTTTGATTTCTTTCTGTAGTTTTGATATCTTCTTCTGTAGAAGATATTCTTTGTGGTCATTCATTTCTGAGTTTATCTCAGCTAGTCGTGTTTTCCAAGTAGATATACTGATGGTTGTTTTCAGGGCATTTTCTGCGATAGTTATTTTAATTATCAGTGCTTCAGACAGGCGTTTTGCGGTATTAATTATGAGTACCAGTAGGTCGCGTGCGCATCTCCATGCCACTTGGCTCCAGTCTTTTCTAAAGATTAGATCTTCTAGGAAGATTCTTGGTGCTATGTTCACAATGAGGCCATTTGGTGCTATATTGGCCCGTAGGTATTCCATCATAATGGCCCCATGCATTGCTATTTTTACTTGTTGTTTCTTAAGGGCGGCTATGTTGTTCCAGTCGCCTTGTGGGGTGCTTGTTGATGCTAAGCCATCTATTCCTAACAGACTAGGGTGTTCTCAAAATCTCTGATACTATGTCATCATCGAAACTTAAACCTGTTTGTTCTGCCATGTTGCAAAAACAGTGTGATTGAGTTATGAAAGAAACTAAAGGATGCATATATAGATACGTCCCTCGGCTGAACCGCCGTGCTAAATATTCCGATTTATCAAAAAGAGAGGGGGGGACGGTGGGAGCTGATTGTTAGGTCCAGTGACCCTTGCTCCTGATTGGTAACTGGTATATAAATGGGGGTCACTGTTCCTTAAGAGGAGAGTTCAAAGTGGAGAAAGAAAAAGGAAAAGGTGTCCTGTGCTACTCTATGTGTGGGAACAGTGTGTCCTCATCATGATGCCCTCACACACCCCGAAGGATGTCATGCTTCATCATTGGGCTTTTTGCTCCTCGTCGGGCCGGCGCTGCAATGCCCTACGGGTTCCCCGAAGGGTCTCTTTTTCGGAGATCTTTTGATGAAGCAAGCCGTTAGGTGCGTGCGTGTGAGTGGAAGTGAGGTCTCAACTAGTGTGTTAAAAAATGACTGGAGGGAGAGTGGCTATTATTTATTAAAGTGGTCCCTCTGTCATTAGTAAAAGGTGTGTGGTGCTGCTAGTGGGATATTATGTCCCTCAGTAGCTAGATATGAGTCCTTAGTGGGTGTCTCTAGTGGTCGACATGTTTCGCGCTATCTGTGACCTCTGGAGGAGATCCAAAGCGCTTCTTCAGGACCAAGGTGAGTTTAAATAAAGTATCACTAGCGGCCTAAATTTTCAGTGCCGCCAGGTTGATGGAAAGGAGTAGCGTCTCTGAAAAGAGAAAGGGGTAGGACAGAAAATGGGTATAGTTCTAATGTCAAAAATGTGTATAGTCCAGGTCTGCCATTGGGGGGGCCTGGTGCATATTACCATTAGCGTGAGACTTATCGATATAGGTCAGCATGGGTGTATGAATATCTATATTGTGTTATTATATACAATGATGTAAAAAAAAAAAAAAAGGGAAAGGATAATAAGTAAATGAATACAAAGAAAGAAAGAAAGAACATAATCAACATGTAGAACATCGAGGATGAGTTTGTCGCTCTTTGGTCACAAGTATCATGCAGTGCTGTATCCAGTAGTAATTTGTCTATACACAACTTATACCGAGTGGATAATCGGTGAAAAGTTGTCTTGGTGAGGAGTTTGAAAAAATGTAGTTAAAGGTTAAAAGCAGAAACTATGAATATCACTAGAGGGGCCCCACCATTGATGGCAAACCTAAGGACACTGTTCCTGTTCATAATAAATGAAAAACATAATCCTCACCCCTTGTTTCTATAATTATGGCCTCATGAGATCAGTGAGGGCCGATGGGAACTGTAAAAGAACAGGGAAGGAAGCATTGTTTACAAATTCCATTCATTGTAAAAATCACGTTATCAATGTTCACAAACAGAAAAGGAAAATCACACAGTGGTCCTCATTTGTGATTTTTATCCTGCAAACTACGAAAAAAAATAGGAAAATTCTTTGTGTTCTCATATTGTATTGATGTCCTACCCCTTTCTCTTTTCAGAGACGCTACTCCTTTCCATCAACCTGGCGGCACTGAAAAATTTAGGCCGCTAGTGATACTTTATTTAAACTCACCTTGGTCCTGAAGAATCGCTTTGGATCTCCTCCAGAGGCCACAGATAGCGCGAAACATGTCGACCACTAGAGACACCCACTAAGGACTCATATCTAGCTACTGAGGGAGATAATATAACACTAGCAGCACCACACACCTTTTACTAATGACAGAGGGACCACTTTAATAAATAATAGCCACTCTCCCTCCAGTCATTTTTTAACACACTAGTTGAGACCTCACTTCCACTCACACGCACGCACCTAACGGCTTGTTTCATCAAAAGATCTCCAAAAAAGAGACCCTTCGGGGGACCCATAGGGCTTTGCAGCGCCGGCCCGACGAGGAGCAAAAAGCCCAATGATGAAGCATGTTAATTAAATTTGTAGAGCGCGCTGCTACCCTAGGGTGTCCTGGCGCTATGCACTGCCTGCTAGAGAAGAGGCCAGAAGGTTCATTGATTAAGATGCCAGGTCTTGAGCCCCTTCCTGAAAAGAGGAGATCTGTAGCGTTCCTCAGTTGGAAAGGAAGCTCATTCCAGGCTTTGGACGCGCTGTTAATAAAGCTTCTGCCTCCCCAGCCCGCTTTTTTAAAACCGCTAATTGTGACTTTCTTCGCCCCTGTCGATCGTAACACTCTCCTTGGAATGTACCACTGTATTTTACGTTGCAAGTAATCCGGTCCTTTGCCATTGAGGGCTTTAAAAACGGTGCACAGCGCTTTGAATCGTATTCTGTGTCTGACAGGGAGCCAGTGCAACTGTTTGATCTCTTCCTTTACAGAAGCAAACTTTGAAGTCCCCGACAGCAGTCTGGCTGCCGCATTCTGAACTATCTGAAGCTTATTAATATATTGTTTTTGAGCATTCATGTAGAGTCCGTTGCAATAATCCAGCCGAGACATGCTGAGAGCCGAGATTATTGTTTTGAGGCAATTATCGTTGAGGAAGAGCTTAATCTTTTTTATGATCTTTAATACATAAAAACAGGCCGAGGTAACTGAGTTTATTTGGTCACCTAGTGCCAGCTTATTGTCCATTAACACTCCCAGATTCCTAGCTTTCTCAGTAGGTATGGGGCATAAGCCTAGGTCAGCCGGCCACCAATCTGGGGTCCACACTAACGGGTTCTTCCCAAATTTTATGACCTCAGTTTTATTAGAGTTAAGTTTTAAGCAGTTTGCAGACATCCATCCGGAGATAGCAGCCATACAGTCATGAAATCGAGCCCCTGTTTCCTTTTCAGTGCCCTCCCTTAGTGACAGCACTATTTGGGTGTCGTCAGCATAAGAGGTCAACTGGAAGCCAAATGACCTAATCACACCCGCTAGGGGAGCCACGTACACGTTAAAACGTGTCGGGCTGAGGGAAGAGCCCTGCGGCACCCCACATGGAAGGATGAAAGGTTTAGACTGGCAGTCATCCATATCCACAGTTTGTACTCTGTCAGACAGAAATGACTGCAGAAGCTTCCAGGCAGACCCTTTTATCCCGGCCCCAGACAGACGGTCCATCAAAACTTTGTGATGAACCGTGTCAAAGGCCGCGGACAGGTCTAACAGGATCAATACAGCATTGCCTCCCCTGTCCAGGGCCTCCCGAATTTCCTCCATGGATTTAATTAAGGCAAGCTCAGTGCTGTGTTCTGCTCTAAAGCCATATTGGGATGGATCAAGAGTCTGGTTAGATTGAAGAAAGGCATTAAGTTGTAAGTTCATGGCTTTTTCCAAGACCTTAGCAGAAAGCGGGAGACGAGATATAGGCCTATAATTGTTGGGGTCACCTGCATCAAGATTCTGTTTTTTTAGGAGGGGAGAATGGAAGCAACCTTCCACTTCTTGGGAAAAATACCAGAGCTGAATATCTCGTTCAGCAAAGGGGTAAGGGCCGAACCAATGACTCCAGAGATTTGTTTCAATAGATAAGCTGGACAAGGATCGGATGGAGCTCCCGAGCGAATAAAATTCAGAATTTTAATAATATCTGGGACCGCGAGAGGTTGAAAGTATTCTAATGCAGTGGGGTTGTTGAGCTTTCTTTTCCGATCGTGTATGGCAGGTCAACCTCTTTATTATCTGCTGGGGAAAAAGAGGCGAAAATAGATTCCACCTTAGATTTCAAGAAATCAGCCAGTTGATCGCAAAATTTGGGTCTGCTGGAGCTCTTAGGAACATTAGGTATGGCTAATTTTTTGAGTGTCTTAAAAAGTTCCTTGGGGTTCGATTTGGCTTGGGCTATTTGTTCCTCATAGAATTTCTTTTTAGTTTCCAGCAGCATTCCCTTATAGATAGCGATGCTGTGTCTATAGGTGTCCTTGTCGAGCCTATTATATTCTCTCCTCCAAGCCCGTTCCAGCCGTTTACAATTCAGTTTTTGACTTCTGAGCTCCTCTGAATACCAAGGGGCCGAAGGTGTAACACGTTTAGGAACCCACTTTTTAATTGGAGCAAGAGTATTGCAGGTGGACTCTAGCCATGAAGTGTAGACTGAGGTAGCCTCTTCTGCTCCAGCGGGAAGAGGGCACAGAGATTTCCAAAGCTCTTCTTCCAACTTGGAGCTGTCTACCTCTTTCCAGGCTCTGGTTTCAATCTCGTGAGCAGTAGTTAAGGGAATTATGGGATTCGCGGGTGTATTTAGTTGAAACTGGATCGCCCTATGGTCAGACCATAGCAGCGGGAATACCGTAGTACCGACGAGGTCCAGATTGTTTGAGTAGATCCCGTCTAGGGTATGTCCATTATCGTGGGTAGGGTTATCCACCAGCTGCTTAAAATCTCCCATTCCCATAATTTGCTGTAAACGGGATGTATCGGGGTCAGAAGCGGCCTCTAAGTGGAAATTAAAGTCGCCGAGCACCGTAAATGAGTTAAGGCATAGCCCTTCCTCCAACAGTGAGCCCAGCAGCTCCAAATAACCACCTCTGGAGCCAGGGGGTCTGTAGAGCAAGATACCCTTGAATGTACTGTAATAGGCAGAGTGGAAGCTAAATGAGAGGGCCTCGCAACAAGGGTTGGAAGCATTGTGGAAAATAGGCTTTAATGAATCGTGGTAGATAACAGCCAGACCCCCTCCCCTTCCCAGTGGCCTATCTAACGTGTAGCAGAGGAAACCTGGGGGGGTAGCTTTTACTAGGTCGGGACCTGAAGCTTTATCTGTCCAGGACTCCGTAATAAAAGCAATTTTAATCATCCGCTCCTCCAATAGTAGAGCACATTCCGTGCTGTGTTTAACTAGAGACCTGGCGTTCACTAAAATACAGTTTAGCGGACCAACCTCCGGTGCCCTTAATTTCCTGATATGTGTAGCTGATAGGCTCTTCACCGGGGTATCTAATATATCAGGACGGGCATCAAGACAGTTGGGGCAGATGTTGCTAGTGTTGTTACTGGTCTGCGAAATAGACATCAGAGGACAGTTAGGAATTCCTTTACGGGAATCTAACATCCGTAGCTCTTCGCTGGTATACACTATAATTCCTGAGGTGACATGACCAGAGGAACTCGCCCTGAGCCCGGTACGAGCGCGGACGGGCGCAGACGGGCTTGCCTTAGGCGCGCCTTTGGCGCGCCAGCGGCGCGCCCGCTGCGCGCGTCCGCATCAGCGTGCCTCTTATGTAGGCAAGCGTCCAACAGCTAGAGCGGTAACCTTTCTGGAAAATGACCGCTTTCCAACCCACTTCCGCCTCCCTCCCTCCTCCGTGTGCGAGCGTGGCAGTGGTCAAATTCAGTGGTACAGTGCAATTGGCTAAAAGCTTCAATTTAAAAACACCAATTCTTTAAAAAACAGTCTAAGCTTAAAACAATGACCTCCTGGCAATAGCGTATAGAGCAGTGTGAAGCAGGCAGCGCTGCGCGTCCGCATCAGCGTGCCTCTTATGTAGGCAAGCGTCCAACAGCTAGAGCGGTAACCTTTCTGGAAAATGACCGCTTTCCAACCCACTTCAGCCTCCCTCCCTCCTCCGTGTGCGAGCGTGGCAGTGGTCAAATTCAGTGGTACAGTGCAATTGGCTAAAAGCTTCAATTTAAAAACACCAATTCTTTAAAAAACAGTCTAAGCTTAAAACAATGACCTCCTGGCAATAGCGTATAGCGCAGTGTGAAGCAGGCAGCCATGACATCCTTCGGGGTGTGTGAGGGCATCATGATGAGGACACACTGTCCCTACACATAGAGTAGCACAGGACACCTTTTCCTTTTTCTTTCTCCACTTTGAACTCTCCTCTTAAGGAACAGTGACCCCCCTTTATATACCAGTTACCAATCGGGAGCAAGGGTCACTGGACCTAACAATCAGCTCCCACTGTCCCCCCCTCTCTTTTTGATAAATAGGAATATTTAGCACGGCGGTTCTGCCGAGGGACGTATCTACATCTGCATCCTTTAGTTTCTTTCATAACTCAATCACACTGTTTTTGCAACATGGCAGAACAAACAGGTTTAAGTTTCGATGATGACATAGTATCAGAGATTTTGAGAACACCTAGTCTGTTAGGAATAGATGGCTTAGCATCAACAAGCACCCCACAAGGCAACTGGAACAACATAGCCGCCCTTAAGAAACAACAAGTAAAAATAGCAATGCATGGGGCCATTATGACGGAATACCTACGGGCCAATATAGCACCAAATGGCCTTATTGCGAACATAGCACCAAGAATCTTCCTAGAAGATCTAATCTTTAGAAAAGACTGGAGCCAAGTGGCATGGAGATGCACACGCGACCTACTGGTACTCATAATTAATACCGCAAAACGCTTGTCTGAAGCACTGATAATTAAAATAACTATCGCAGAAAATGCCCTGAAAACAACCATCAGTATATCTACTTGGAAAACACGACTAGCTGAGATAAACTCAGAAATGAATGACCACAAAGAATATCTTCTACAGAAGAAGATATCAAAACTACAGAAAGATATCAAAACTTTTGAGAGAGAGAAGCTATATCCATACACCAGGGAAGACTATGTGAGCAACATCACCGACACCTCATCTGACGACGGATCAACCACCTCAACCAGATCAAAGAGATCGAGCAGCAACTCCAGCAATGATAGCTGGAAGAATCACCAAGGTGGTCGAGGAATCCTACCGACACCACATATGTTTAACTACCCAATGCCAGGCTATCAAGGTACACCGCCACCATGGTATCCTGGCTACCATGGCCCACCAACACCTCTCCCATTCTACCAACAACAACGCCCTCCTTTTTGGAACAGAGGCAGGGGCAGAGGAAGAGGCAGGCGGAAAAATGAACAAAAACAAGTACAATGGCTGGAGGATGAAGAACAATGCAGGACAAGGAGCCAGTCCAAGAAAAATTAGTGGTTAACCTATCAAACAGAACCCTGACAGAAACAGAAGAATCAGACCTACAAAGGGGATTAGGCTTTGTACCCACCCCGAGAGAGGATGAATTCAGACTCACTGGTGAACTACATGCCTTCTTCAGGAAACTGCGTCTGAGATCCTTTTTCCAGACAAAAGATACGAACAATATGGACATACCCACAAAAGATACTGGCCTATGGAAGCCATCCAAATTCACACCCACAACAGCGATGACAAGTGCAGAGATCCTCACATATGAAAAAGCGGTGCTACAAGACATAAGTCCCCTTCAACCAAAGAAAACCTTTGACAACTTACCAGCAAGGGAAAGAAAAGCTCTTGAAGACCTAAACAATGATGAATCTATCACGATAAAACCTGCAGATAAAGGTGGAGCCATCGTGATTCTTAACACTGACGACTACAACAATGAATGCCACAGACAACTGGCTGACAACAGATACTATCGCAAAATAGACACAGATCCGACAGATTCCCTGACTAGAAAAATCACCATCTCAGTAGGTGAAGCATGAATAAATGGATGGATAAGTAAGAACGAAGCAGAATTCCTAGTCAACTCTCAACCAACAACCCCATATTTCTACGTTCTACCCAAAATCCACAAAAACATCACACCACCACCTGGCAGACCGATAGTATCCAGCATCAACTCTCTCCTTGAACCACTCAGCCAATACTGCGATCATTTCCTACGACCACTGGTACAAGCAACACCATCCTACCTCAAAGATACCAAAGAAACCATCAACTTGATAGAACAAATAGGAGATCCAGAGGAAATCATGCTACTAGTAACCCTCGACTTGGAGGCGTTGTATACGAACATCCCACAAGAAGCAACACTAAGAGCAGTTGAAGAAAGCCTGAGAAATCATGATCCAACAAAACCACAACCGACAAACTTCATCCTGGAATGTGCGGAAATAGCACTGAAGAACAACTTTTTCAAATTCCAAGATCAACATTACCAACAAATCCACGGAACTTGTATGGGCAGCACTTTCGCGCCTAGTCTAGCCTGCCTATATATGGCTTACTTCGAGGCAACTCACATCCTTCCACCCTCCAACCCTTTTAAAAGCAGAAATAAAAGAGTGGAAGCGGTACATAGACGATATCCTCATACTATGGACAGGCACAAAGGAACGTTGCATAGAATTCCACAATTGGATCAACGACCAGGACCCTTTCCTTAAATTCACCCTGACCTCCTCAAGTGAAGAGATCCCCTTTCTGGACCTTCTAATCATTCTGAAGGATGGGAAACTACTGACGAAAACATACAAAAAACCTACTGACAGAAACAGTCTGCTTACCTTTGACAGCCATCATACAAAAGCCCTCAGAGAGAATCTCCACTTTGGGCAATTCTTAAGGCTCAGAAGAAACTGCAGCAACACCATGGACCATGATGCACAAGCAGCAGAACTTAGCCATAACCTGGAACAGAGGAACTATCCCAAGAGGATTATAAAGAAGGCACAAAAACGCGCATGTAACAACCACCGAGAAGCTCTGTTAGAAACTGTGGAAAAACAAAACGATGATACAATAACATGTGTAACCACCTACACACCCCAATCTAATCAAGTAAAAAAGATCTTACTGAAACACTGGAATATCCTACACGCAGGTGGAACACAAATGGATTGCCCAAGATTCGCATTTAGGCGAACACAGAATATCAAAAATATGATTATCCACACGAGACCCCAAAACAGACAATTGGACACTCACAGGACACTGTGGGACCTACCAACAGTAAAAGGACATTACCCATGCGGCACGTGCAGCATCTGCCCCTTGACAAAACATACAAAAACTTTACAAATGAACAATCAGGAGTGGACGCAAAAAAGCACACTAATTGCAATACTAAGAACTGTGTCTACATGGTAAGATGTCCATGCGATCTTTTATACATAGGAATGACAACCAGAGCCATAAGAACACGCATAAACGAACACAGAAGTAATATACGATGTAAAAAGAATACCACCAAAATGAGCAGACACTATATCGAGACTGGGCACACACCAGATCAAGTAAACTGGACTATCATAGAATCAAATCCTGCATGGTCAACTAGAACACTCTTCCAAAAAGAACAAAGATGGGTCCACCGCTTACGGACTAACACCAAGGGCATAAATGATGAAATACCCTGGATTGAATTAGTACGATAAACATACCGATGGTAAAACTACCATAATCACCTTACCTGTATATATCAATATTTTAACAAACCCCAGCAGTTTATCATGACATATATCCGAAATTTTGGACATACAAAGTAACCAGAAGCGGAATCTGTGAAAAAGACAACTCTATGCCCAACTATGAACAAATATAGTAACCAGAAACACCACTTCAAAATGGCCCCCAAAAACGACCAATTTTTGATTAGCGTAGTAGAAAAACAATTATGTCAATAACAACCAAAATCTAGATCAATCTCCTAGAAACCACTCCGGTGGTATTTAAATGTCATAAATTATGAGTCACGTGACATACAAGGCCAACGATGATCACAATATACCAGGACTTAAGACGATTTTACAATAAAACCATCCGCTACAAGATGGCGCCCAAACACTACACTATACACTCTCCTATTAACTCCTTAAATAGTAGCATACTCCCACTATAAAAAGGGCGGCAAAAACTGCTTGAATACCGGTGGAGACAGAGAGAGGCATGCAGGTGGAGCAGCACAGCTGAATGGGAGAACCGTGAGTACTACAAGGATAACGCTTGCGCTTTGTCACTTCCTAGTCTTTAAATCTTTTCCTTTGAGAAAAGAAACACTGGGCCTGAACTAAACTCTCAACCACTCCCAGGATAAATGTGAGAGAAGTAAGATAAATATAAGGCTAGCAATATGCCGGTATGTTCTTCCTTTTCCTTCCTTTCCCTTGCAGTGCCCGAGTGTGACATGCACAATTTGTGAATCTCTCGATCTATGACATCAATACAATATGAGAATCCAAAGAATTTTCCTATTTTTTTTCGTAGTTTGCAGGATAAAAATCACAAATGAGGACCACTGTGTGATTTTCCTTTTCTATTTGTGAAGATTGATAACGTGATTTTTACAATGAATGGAATTTGTAAACAATGCTTCCTTCCCTGTTCTTTTACAGCTCCCATCGGCCCTCACTGATCTCATGAGGCCATAATTATAGAAATAAGGGGCGAGGATTATGTTTTTCATTTATTATGAACAGGAACAGTGTCCTTAGGTTTGCCATCAATGGTGGGGCCCTCTAGTGATATTCATAGTTTCTACTTTTAACCTTTAACTACATTTTTTCAAACTCCTCACCAAGACAACTTTTCACCGATTATCCACTCGGCATAAGTCGTGTATAGACCAATTACTACTGGATACAGCACTGCATGATACTTGTGACCAAAGAGCGACAAACTCATCCTTGATGTTCTACATGTTGATTATGTTCTTTCTTTCTTTCTATTCATTTACTTATTATCCTTTCCCTTTCTTTTTTTACATCATTGTAAATAATAACACAATATAGATATTCATACACCCATGCTGACCTATAGCGATAAGTCTCACGCTAATGGTAATATGCACCAGGCCCCCCCAATGGCAGACCTGGACTATACACATTTTTGACATTAGAACTATACCCATATTCTGTCCTACCCCTTTCTCTTTTCAGAGACGCTACTCCTTTCCATTAACCTGGCGGCACTGAAAAATGTAGGCCGCTAGTGATACTTTATTTAAACTCACCTTGGTCCTGAAGAAGCACTTTGGATCGCTTCCAGAGGCCACAGATAGCGCGAAACATGCCGACCACTAGAGACACCCACTAAGGACTCGTATCTAGCTACTGAGGGACATAGTATCCCAATAGCAGCACCACACACCTTTTGCTAATGACAGAGGGACCACTTTAATAAATAATAGCCACTCTCCCTCCAGTCATTTTTTAACACACTAGTTGAGACCTCACTTCCACTCACACGCACGCACCTAACGGCTTGTTTGATCAAAAGATCTCCGAAAAAGAGACCCTTCGGGGGACCCGTAGGGCATTGCAGCGCCGGCCCGACGAGCAGCAAAAAGCCCAGTGATGAAGCATGACATCCTTCGGGGTGTGTGAGGCCATCATGATGAGGACACACTGTCCCCACACATAGAGTAGCACAGGACACCTTTTCCTTTTTCTTTCTCCACTTTGAACTCTCCTCTTAAGGAACAGTGACCCCCCTTTATATACCTGCATGTGTTCACAGCCTGGGACAGCGTTGGGCTATGTGATGTTGGTAGTGTGATGCAGTGGCTTGTAAGTGGCCTCTGTGCTGGGTGCAGCTGTAATGCATTTGCCCTACCTGTACTTCCTAGTGTGATTTGAGTACTGAGCATTGACATTGCATTCTGAGTCGTGGGCTTCAGGTCTCGTCTGCATTGGGGTAGTCTGGGAAATCAAATGGAAGGGAACGGCAGTGTGCCTAATCTGAGTGTGCTCTTATCAATGCGTGCATTGCCTGACCTTAGATTTGTGAGGCTTAGACATCTGACGCCAATGTGCTACAGTACTTGTGCCCCACAGTACAACATGGTGGATGGCATGAGCTCATGGCCATTGTGGACTGTTATGTTGGAGTCTGTATCTGTGTTGTCCCCCTCTGCTCCATCCAGATATGACAGTGGCAACATGTGGGGTTCATCCTTTCCCACATCAGGGCCCTAGGTGTGCTCAGAGCTATTTGTGTGTCTGGTTGAACGGAGCCTCCGGCAGGATATTGTGCTGTGTGGTCATCACATGGCTCACTTATGCCTGGTTTTCTTGATTACACGCACTGTTCGAGTTCTAAATTGAGGGTGCACAATGTCATAGCACAGGGTGGTGTGCAACATGTAGATTTCTTCATCTTCAGTGATGCTTTGCTTGCATATGTTTGTTCTGTTGATGCCAATGAACTGACCCTACATCTCTCTCTCTCATGCAGCATCTCCCGTGGGCACGGAAGGACAGGGGACGGACACCAGTGGTGCGGCATCAAGCACAACAGCTGCACATGGGCACAGTGACACAGATGTGACCAGCACCTCGGAGGGGGACAGGAGTCTGCTGGAGGAATCACAGCCAGAGACGCAAAGCTCAACATCATCTGACGCCAGCGGTGACGCATCCATGTTGGCGGGCACAGGGAACGGGGACTCTGCCTCCTCTTCCTCCATACAGTGTACAGAGCCCACCCTCCCAGCTACTTCCACTGTTGCTGCCCGTGTTCGCACCAGTAAGCAGGGAAGAGTGTCCTTCGCCCCAGGCACCGCTGCCCCTGCCCCTGTCCCCCCTGCTGCCATCAGTGCTGAGTCTGTGGACCTTTTGCGCCAGCTGTGTGTGGGCCAGACAGCTCTCCTCAATGCCTTCATAGACCACAACAAAAAGTTGGCACAGGTGGTTGCTTTCATGGAGGGCATACATTCAGACGTGGGTGGGCTACACCGGACTGTCCTGTCTTTGTCCTCCGCAGTGACGGCAGCCCTTCAACTGGCACAATCTCGGAGTCCAGCTCCAGTCCCTTTGTCCACCCCCCTGCCAGTGGCCACATCGGACGATAGTGACCACGCACAACAGGCCTCAAGGTCAAGATACAGCACACGCAGCACACAGCAGCAACAGCCCAAGCGGTCCAGGGCGCAGACACCATCCCCACAGAAAACTAAAGCCACCCAAGAGCGCAAAGACATACGCCCGTCAGGCGACACCAAGGGCCACAAAGCCAAGAAGCAGACCTCAGGGTCACATGCCTCAGAGGCATCCCCAGCCAAGGACTCTCCTGTCCCAAAAACGTCTCACAAGCACAAGCAGACAGTTTCCGTGCCGGCTGAGAAGGTGGTGCCTGCTAAAAGTACACATAAGAAGAGCTCCAAGGCAGATTCACCCACAACCTCAACTCCCATCCAAAGCCCTGTGAAGCAGGGAAATGCGGGCACTGTAGGGGGAAAACCTAGTAAACAGGGAATGGAGGGGCAAAGGCAAGGCCAGGCCAAGCGAACAGCTAGATCCAGCATGTCCCCAGAGGGAGGGCCACCGTCTGCACCTGATGCAGCTTTGGTGGTGAGTGTGCCTGTTGTGGCCGCCCCACCTCCCACTCCTACCAAGACCACACTTCCATGTCGAATCCCCAAGAAGTGGAAAGGCACCCCTCCACATTCTCCCTCCCTCACTGTGTCTCATGGCAGCATATCTCTGCCTCCACGGGCCACCACACCACCCGGTCCAAGCAGCCCTCCGGCTCCCAAAGCCACTGATGCCTCAAGCTCAGCTGGTCCGCTCTCTCCCAGGTCCAGTCCTCCAACTGGCCCCGACACTCAGCCAGCTCCCAGTCAGACTGACAGACAAGTCTGAGGCTAAATCCCCCTCACACACCTGTCTCTCCCACAGCGGTGCCTGTACTGCCCATTGTTATCCCCCTAGCTGTGTTGCTGACCATGACTGTGTACAGTCTCACACATTCCCTGTGCAGCTTCTCATGTACCTACTCTGCTGTTTGGACTGGCCACTAGCCTTACTGTACATTGCTGTGTTTGCCCATTCCCTGTGCAGCTTCTCATGTACCTACTCTGCTGTTTGGACTGGCCACTGACCTTGCAGTGTGGAGGGGGTGACTTTGTCGTGAGTTTTGATGTGTGTGTGCACCTGCAATGTCAACTACACACATGTCACCCAGGAGTAGGGTGCCTGTTTGTGTAATTGTTCAGCCCTGTGATTGTGATTGTGTGCACATGTGTGTGTTGTATGTTGTGCACTGTGCAGTGTGTTGGTGTGTCCTTGCAGTTCTGGCTGACTCATACTTGTTTTTGGTAATTGTGAGTATGCAGAGTATGTGACTGGCAAGTCAGTGTTGTGTTTTGTTGATCATCCATGTGTCTTGATGCTGTTTGTACTCACTGTGCATCCCTGCTCAGCCACACTGACATTGTGGGTGTGTTTTCTCATGCATTGCTGTCACATGGGGCTTTATTGCCTCCAGTATGGCATGTGGTGTGTGGTGTCATACCATCCCCTATCTGTGCTTCAGATGCCTACCCATTGTGAGTCTGCACTCCATCTATTTGTGTATGGTACACTCCTGCCATGTCCACTACTGGCGTACACACCCCTTTACTTTCATGTCAGCTGTCCCCTTGGTTTGCCTGTGTGTGTGCCTCCCCATCACTTCATTTGTAACACTGTGCTTTGTGGTGCAGATCTTTGCACAGGACCAATGTGCCACTCAGGACATTTTCCCTATTGGTTATATGTTATTTTCTTGTACTGTTTAGCAGTCATGGTTGCTCATATGCAGTTCAACTGTTTGTGCTGCACAGTCCTCTGGTCAAGTTGTTTCCACTTTGGTGTCCCAGACTTGTGCATCTGTGGGTGTTGGGTTGGGTGTATGTGTGTTTGCTGAGGTACTGCTTCACTTCCTGAGGGTGATGTTGTCAGTGTGCTGTTTTGATTGTTGTTGTGGGTGTTCATGGTGTGTCACTCATGTCTGTGTGGGACTGGCATGTTTGGTGTGCACACACTGCTTGGTGTGCATGCAGTGCTGTGGGTGTATGTTGCCTTGTCCTTGCCTGGTGTGCATCCCCTGATGTCCTGCTGTGTTTGCAATGTGATTTATTGGCATGTGCGTCTGTTGTGTGTTTGATGTGGCTGTGTGCAGTGTTTGGGCTGTGTTGTCTCTTGCAGATGACAGATGCTCTGTGTGTGGTGTTCTATTTGCATGTCAGTGTGTGTGTTTTGTTGGTGTGGTGTGTTTCATTCAGATGTGTGTTGCCAGTGTGGTGTGCCTTACTTGTGTGTCTGTCACATGAACTTAGGTCTATTCTAGTTCCTGTGCTTGTGTTAGGTGCGTCCTTGTTGTTTTCTCCTCTCATATCTAAGCTGTCTCTTGTCAGTCTTGTGCATGTGCAGGCATGTGGTACACTGTGACATCATGTTGACTTGATGGGTGGTGTGGTATGTGTGTCTGTGTGTCATTGTAAGCCCATTTCTCCCAGTTTGTGTCCATGATTGTTTTGTGATGGTGCACTTCTTGTCTGTGTTGTGGTATGTTGTCTGTGCATTGTTCCTGACTGATGGGGTTGTGCACTCCTGTTCTGTCTGCGCTCCCATTGCCTTTCCACAGTTTGGCTGCACAGTTCATGTCTGGTCTTGTTGTGCTTCTGTGTGTGATTTAGTTGAGTTATGTGTTTGGCTGTTGTTTTTGTTCAGACATTGGTTCTGGCATCCCTGTGTGTGTGTGATGTTTGTGGGTGCCCCCAGGGAGTGTGATTGTTTGTCTGTGTATTGACTGGACTTTATTGACACCCTTCTGTGTGTCTGGCACTGGTGTTGTGTGCTGCAGGTGTGATTGGGGGGGGGGGTATGTGTGAAGATTCCTACCTGTGTTTGACAGTCATGGAGTGTGTCAATGGGCCCTGTGTGTTGTGCTGCTGACATGCTCCTGTCAAGTAGTTGGATACATATGTGTGGCTGTTCACTGTTTGACTTCAGGGCCTTCCTTTCATCCCTGTGCCTATCCATGGGTTGCCTTGCTGTCTCCCTGAGTTGTTGCACTGAGGTGACTGTAGTTTGACTTCACTCACTGTGCCAGCCATGTGTGATTTGATGGGCTGAGGGTGTTCTTATATATTCCTTGTCTTGCATGTGATGTACACATGCTTGGTAGTTAGCTCCTTGGCCTTCCAATTATGGGCACCTCACTTTAGCTTTCCTATATGTTGTACTCCATTGCTGCTGGCATGTGGTCTGTGTATGTGGCTGTGTCAGTGTGGGGTATATCTGTGTGACTTGGCAGGCTGTGTGTCCAGTGGAGTGATTGTTCATTATCTGTGTGTGTGTGCATTTTCTGCTTGGACTCAGTTTTCTTGCCATGTGTGTGGTGTTGTTGTGGTGTGTGGGTTGCCCTGGCCCTGTGCTTCTGTGCTGTGTGTCCTCTGCAGCCACTCCTGCTGTGGCTGTCTCCCTAGGTGTTTGGTGTGTGGTGCAGGGTGTGGGTTCACCTGGCTTGTTGTTGTGCATGGGGGAGCACAGGAGGGGCACATGGCATGTCCCTTCATGGGGGGGGCCTGGTGTGTGGAGGGTGGAGGTGTGGCCCTGTGGTCTTTGTGCACTACCCATGCCTGGCGCTGGCCCTGCCTTCTGCATTGTGCGCATGGTTTCCCGCATTTTCACCGCTGCGGTGACGTGACCGGGACATTACTTCATGATCGCGGTGGATGGGTGACCTGGATGCGGAGGGGTGATTTGGTGACAGGTAGGAAATGTGTGGGTACACTTGTGGATGTGTTCCTGTCCCCCACCAGGGTGTCTGGTGTGGACAGGAACCCTAGATCAGTCCATGCGTTGTGTGTTGTGGTTGTGTGCGGAGTTGTGTTGTTGCGTACCTGTGGCGTCGTCCGCGACGGGCCATGAGTTGCTGGTGATGTATCAGGTACAGCGCCGGGAAGACATGCAAAGCTGGGTCCATTGCGCTCGGGACCGGGCGGTTGGGACCGGGGATCAGGTTTAGCGCTCCGCTGTGATGCTTCCGCCGTCTCTGGTTGGGCGGTTTCTCCGCTGCGGTGCGACTGGCTGTTTGGGGCATCCTGATTTGTACAGCGGTCAGGACGTCATTCCGCACAGCGGTGAGTCTCCATTGGCTCCCACCGCCGCGGTGGCGGGCGCACTTTGATGGCGGTTAGCGTCGCACCGCGCCGGACGCGAAATGGGCTACGTTTGGCCATCCTAATATGGCGGGTGTGAGGTCCGCTGCTGGCGTGCGGAAAAAAGCATTTTCCGCCAGCACCGCAGTGGTGCCTCCGACCGCCATCATAATAGGCCCCTTAGTGCACTGGTGAACAGAGAGCCAATGCAACTGATGCAGATGCTGGGAGACTGAAACGTTATGAGTGCAGCATAAAAGGCAGGCCAAGAAATGTCCCCAGCACACGTAAGGAGTAATGCAAAAATATAAAATGCACGTTGTGAGCATAAAATATACACAAGTAAGTGGATTCTTGTAGTTTTCTTTCTTTATTCTCTATTTCTTCAGACAGCCGACACGTGTTTCGTCGCAAACAGGGTAATAATCCTGCGACTTTATCAAGGCTATGTTCCTGTTGTCGTCAATTTTATTTTGTGGTGATAATTCCAACCCACAAGTGGGGTTCAGTAGCTCGCAACGTCTCACTCTGTAGTTCAACCGTCGGAGGGATCCAATTACGTCCCAAACTCCAAAGTCTCAGTTTCGGTTTCTTGTGTCCTGTACTCGGAATGGCACGCTGAGCGACGTCTTGAGATCTGATACACAAGAAACCGAAACTGAGACTTTGGAGTTTGGGACGTAATTGGATCCCTCCGACGGTTGAACTACAGAGTGAGACGTTGCGAGCTACTGAACCCCACTTGTGGGTTGGAATTATCACCACAAAATAAAATTGACGACAACAGGAACATAGCCTTGATAAAGTCGCGGGATTATTACCCTGTTTGCGACGAAACACGTGTCGGCTGTCTGAAGAAATAGAGAATAAAGAAAGAAAACTACAAGAATCCACTTACTTGTGTATATTTTATGCTCACAACGTGCATTTTATATTTCTGCGTTACTCCTTACGTGTGCTGGGGACATTTCTTTGTCTTACCAATTGGCACAGGCCGATAGCTTGGGGAGACTGGTGGTGCTCCTCACCTTTCAGCACCGTTACAAATACAAAACAATCTTACTGATCTGGATGGTATTCTCCTGAGTGGCGCCATTATTCCTATACTCCAAACCACTGCCCTTTATTTCGCATAAAAGGCAGGCCGCAGCATTCTGGACAATCTGTAGCCGCTTTAGCCAGGACTGCGTAACACCTAAGTAATGCACATTGCCATAGTCCAGTGTTGAAAATATAAGGACCTATTCAACAGTTTTTTGCATGTTCAGAGGTAAGTACGAGTTTGTTCATGAGCATCTACGCAATCCGAAGCAGCATGCTGCTACATTTTTCTGTACCAAGGTCGCAACTATTTATTCTTCTTTTGCTAGCTCAGCTACTTGTAGTTGTGCTACTACTACCACTATGTCTAGAGAGAAACTCTAACATCTTTCCAAACATTCGAGCTTACAACCTTCACAGCCCTAGCTAAGGCAATCAAATCAGGTTAGCCTACTAACCTCCTACCGCCTGACAATCTCAATATGGTGGGTGAAACGCCTTTCCAGGTCGCACTGCAGGTTTTACATTGCAGCATTCTGGCTACAATGGTAGGCCTGAAGCCATATTAGCATTGTTAGTTTAGTGCATGGGGCAATCAGTGCTGCAGTCTACAGGTGACATTTAACTATTCATAGCAAGGGTGTATTCCTGCACCATATGCTATGGCCATATAGACAAGTTAAGCTTGCCAATTAGGAGTTAGCCAATTGTTTCGAACTTTAGAGGTCAGAGGACATGCACAGGGTCCTGTTTAGCAGTGTTCCAGAGCTAGAGTGAAAAAACCAGCAGCATTAATACCGAAAAAAATTGGGCTGATCATGCCAAAAAGGACACTTTCTTACAGATAGTAGTCTAAGAATATGTTTTAAATTTAATTCATTAACACCTAATCACATCAATGTTTGAAACAGATATGGTTAAACAATCGATAGTTCATTTATAATGCAGTGTTCATTGAGATCGAGCACTTTGGGCATACTTATAATTCTCTGATATGCCTCTCTCGGTTGAGAGGTTGATTCTTTTCTGATTGTGCTGCCACTTTTTGGCATCCTATTCCTCCAGCTATGGGCATCATCAAAAATAATCTTGCTTTGCATAAAAAATAAAATCTTCCTCTTTGTGTTTCAGGTTGCTTGGCTTTGTCTATTACTCCAGAAACCTGTGATAATGATGCGCCAATCAATCAATAAAAACAGTATATTTATACATTTGTACTATGTGTACTCTGGTTCTAGCCATCACAATAATTAAACAAAAATTTGTTTTTCATTTCAATGTTTCTATACAGAGTTATTCCATCACAATATAGACATTCTTCTTCTTTAATTTCCTGCAGCACTAGTTATATCAGAAATCTGTTAAAAATCTATAGAATATTCTTATCGCCTGTTCCAGTGAACTACTGATCTAATATTTAATTTAGTAAGAACTTGCAAATTATGAAAAGGAAGTAGTTGAAAAAAAAGACTGACTTTCTCACAACTTTGCTTAAATTATTTGCATAAACGAGTCAGAAAAAAACAGGTTTCGACAGTTTTTTTGGAAACATTATAACTAACACAGACCTGTTTCCTTGTAATTGTTTCTCTACGAGAGTGACGTGAAGAATGTGCATCCAGTCATACCGGGTCCTATCTACAGCTCGTCTAATTTTGTTGGAAGAAGAATGTCAGATACCTCAGGCAATACTTAAGGGCTCTGTTCACATTTTTATCTACCAGTGTCTCGCACATTCCTTCCATTCAAAGTTGTTGATGTTTTAAAGAACGTTTCCTAAATCAAACTCCCACTGACACAACACAATAAAAATCCCACTCCAATAAAAAAGAATATGGAGAAATGTAATAAGCAAGATGACACAAAAAACACAAAATTCCAATGAAGGGAACTAGAGATATGTATTTTTAAAGATTTAAGTGATAATAGCACCGAAAAGCACAAAGCAGGAATGGTAGTCAATGATCGCGGTAGGCATTTCAACAGCAAAAAATTGTGTACCCTTCTCCGGGGGATCTCTTTAGCCTCAATTTGTTGATATTCCTAACTGTATGAACTCAATGCATCTCTTACAAACAAAAATGGGTGGAAGGCACTTACAAGTATTTGCTTTCAGTATAATCTTTGGACTAATATTGTGATATTTGGATCATATATGAACCTCGGATAAGAGGCAGAGACAAAACTTACGCTTAGACGATAAACCGAGGAGTGAATGGTTCATAGAGGCTAGAACATATCTTGGATTTCTTATTGTAAAACAGATGAGACATTGGCAGGACAGGGTAGTAGTCAAGATAATGTGTTATTCACAGCCCCGAAGAAGACACTAAGGAGGAACTACGGAGAGAAAAGTCTCCTTAAATGGCATGGGATTATGCAGCACCTCAACCTTCTTCAATACAATAAGCACATGGTTAAACACAGACAGCTTAGAAATCAGTTCATCAGTATACATCATATCCCATGCTGACTACTACCTCGAGGCAGTCTGAGGAGCATGTTACCACAGCAGCCATACCCCCCTAGCTCGTACTTTCCTACTGATAGGTTGTGCACCCTAAAATCAGTAGTAGTTGAGCCAGCTGTTATGATCCCAGCCCAAGCTGTAGATACCCTGATCTCAGATCAACATGTGTTGGACGTGGCTCTTTCTGCAGGGTCACCCCCAAACGTTTTGTCTTCCTCCTCCCATTTTTGCTGAATTCGTTGTTGTTGGCTTTAGGACTCTGGGCACTTTACCAGTGCTACCCAGTGATAAAGTGCATATGCTGCCTACCTAAAATGTGGTAACATTGGCTTATCCACAAATGGCATAGTTAATTTACTGGTAAGTCCCTAATAAAGTTCACTACATGTACCCAGGGTCTGCAAATTAAATGGTACTAGTGGGCCTGTAGCACTGATTGTGCTCCCACTCTGGTCACCCTTTAAACATGTTTAAGGCCTGCAACTGTAGAGCCTGTGTGTGCAATTTTAAACTGCCAGGTCGTCCTGGCAAGTAACCCTCTTGCCAGGCCCAAACCAAGACAGCCTCAAGGGCAGGGTGCAGTGTATTTAAAAAGTTAGAAATATACTTTTAAGTTTAACATGTCCTGGTAGAGAAACGATTGCATTTGTTTTTTCACTACTGCAAGGCCTAGCTCTCCCATAGCTTAACATTGGGATTACCTCATTACATTTTATACGTGTAATTCCCGATTGGGAAAAGATAGATATTTCGAGTTTGGTGTCTCTGGACTCACAATTTAAAATCACAACTTATCGTAAAGTTGGATTTTAAGTTGCAAGTCTGGAAATTTACTTTAACCATTCTGTGCCTCTGCCTGTATCTGAATACATGTCTGTGGTGGGTAACAGCTGGGATTTGTGCATTCCCTCGAACAGCCACACACAAAGGAGCATAGGTGACCTTGATGGCCCATTCAAATCCTGATGGGTTATCCTTGGCAGGATGGGAGGGAGGAGCTGACACTTGCACCTGAATGGGCTGGGCATATCCCCACACAAAGAGCTGCATACCCCCCTGCAGTGAGTCTGGAGCCAGGTGGGAAGGGCAGGGACTTTGTGGACTTCAAAGGCCTCTCTTTAAAGTCTCCATCACTTCAAAGACACAACTGGGTATAAGTACTGGACCTCAGACACCACCAACTCAGTACATTTCTGGACCTGAGGACATTCTGTCAGGAAGAAGGACTACTGTGCTGCTGAAAGGACTGTCACTCTGCTGGACTCTGCAAGACTGTGCTGGACTCCTGCTTTGCTGGGCCTGCCCTGCTGCCTGCTGCCCTCCTTGCCTGGGAGTGAGAAGGAATAGACCTGCATCTCAACACCCCCAGAACCAAAGTGACTCCAAGGCTTTTCTGGATTGCCTTCTGTTTTGATGTCTCAGGGACATTAAAGACTTCCAACAACCCTGCTATAGCCTCTGGACTCTGTCAACAGTTAGTCCTGCTCTGCCAAGTATTGCCAATATAGTCCTGGGGCCTTGGAAGTGGATTTTCTGGCTGTCTTCTGCTAAAAGACACACATCGCCGTTGTGCGCCGGTCAGAACCGACGCATCTCACTGGCTGCGTGGCTGGACGACGACACATTTCCTGCATCGAGAAGGGTTCACCAATGACACGTCACCGACTGCGCAGATTGGAACCGATGCATCGCCTACATCCGAAGGGATAAACAACAACACATTGCCTCCTCTGCTCCTCGCATCGGGTCTTCGATGTATCCCTCCAACCAAGGTACTTTTTCAGCAGGACAAGGTTAGTCCCTGTATCCAACCCATGCTCCATCACAGTAGGCCTGAACCTTCAGATTTGACCCAGTCAAGAGCGATTCGATAGCCCTGGTTGACACTTCATGTTTCTAAGCACTATGGGCCTAATTACGAGTCAGCCAGACTCACGGTGGTCCGTCGCCACATTACGACTTCAAAAGTTGTTGCGTTGAAGGACCCTGGCAGTTGCAGAGCTGTGCCACAATGTAAGATGCTAAGCGTTACTGGCGCAGTTCTGCCACCCCCAGCCATTTCAGGGCGGCAGCCCTGCCATGAAAAGGCTGGCGGCGGAGGAACAAAGGGGGCTCTACAGGGTCCCCATTCTCCCCCGCCATGGGGATACATTCAGGGGGGCACAGCATGTGCCCTCCTCTCTGTATTCCCCCAAAGTTCGAGCACGACATGGACATCACCGCCCATGCCGTGCTGGAACTTTTTTGCTGTTCCCATTGCGGTACCTGTTTTCCAGGTACCGCCATGGGAAAGGCAAAGGACCGTCTGCCCCTTACACTAGTTCAACTCGTAATAAGGCGGTCCTTGCGCGTCTTTGGTGCAGCTGTGTCGGTTAAGGGAGGGCGCAACTGCGGCAAAGTCGTAATAAGGCCCTATGTTTCAAGATATTTAAAAATTCTTAACTCTGGTTCTACTTATTGGATTTTTGTCATTTTGGTCCTAATTTGTTCATTAAATTCGGTTCTATTTTTCTAACCTGGTGTGAATTATTTTTCTGTGGTGTTATCACTGTTTTACTGTATTAAAGAATGTACAAATACTTTACACATTGCCTCTTAAGTTAAGCCTGCCTGCTCTGTGCCAAACTACAGGAGGGTGAGCACAGGTTAAATTATGGTGTGTATCTGACTTACCCTGACTAGAATTGTGGTTCCTGCTTGGAAAGGGTGCATACCTCTGTCAACCAGAAACCCAATTTCTAACAGCATGGACATCTTTTCATCCTAATTTTCCAGCATTTGTTTCAGTATCTTTTTTCTCTTTCTTATCTCTCAGATATCGTACAAATAAACAAAGGCTCTTAATTATGTACTTAGTCCCTTCTGTTCAAAACATGGAGCCCTTATTTAACTTTCTGAAAAAAAATAATGTCCTCCTTTTATTTTTCTAGTAACTGTGAAAACAGCAGAATATTTTTCAGAAATCATTTGTAAACTCTGTAACTATATCCAGAGGAAGGTGCCTGGA
The DNA here is from genome assembly GCA_963921515.1 of Calotriton arnoldi. Lineage (NCBI taxonomy): Eukaryota > Metazoa > Chordata > Amphibia > Caudata > Salamandridae > Calotriton > Calotriton arnoldi. Next base: position 780,802 of record CAWUFW010002520.1, read on the forward strand.
AATATTGTCAACAAAAATAACTTTGACAGCCTTCCTGTAGAACCCAATAGGACTGTTCTGTTTCTTGATTTCAATCTCTGTACTCAAGCTTTGGTTCCTTGGACCCCCGAGCCACCACAGACAGATTCTGAACTAAGAGCCAGATGTACAAATTCGCATATTTGCGATTTCCTAGTAGCAAAGTTTAGCAATTCGCTACTAGGAAATCACAAACTGTGATGTACAACAGTGTGTTTGACATTGTTAGCAATTCGCAGTGAGTCTCAAATGGACCTGCCTCATCAATATTCATGAGGAAGGTCACAATTTGCGACCCATTGTGAATGGCTACAATCACAGGGATGGTTGCCTGCTGGAGTCAGCAAACCACCATGTCTGTGATTGCTTTTTAAATAAAGCAATATTTTATTTTGTAATGCATCCTGTTTTCCTTAAAGGTAAATGGGCTGCATTATAAAAATAAAAATGAAAAGTTTTCTTTTCATTTTTTAAGAGCTGCCAGTGGTCCATGGGACCCCTGCCTGCTCTTAAAAAATGTTTGCGCCTGCTTTCACCAAGGGGAAGGGGTCCCTTGGGGGCCCCTTCCTGTTTGGGAATGGGTTCCCGCTTTCTCTACAGAGTCTGTAAATTATTAATGTTTTACGAAAGCATTCAGGTTGCAAAACATTCATACATACCAGTGCTATTCGGTATTAGGAAGGGATGTCCTAAACATGCCGCTTCCTAATACCGAATCGCAAAAGCAAAATGCGATTTGGTTACAAGTTACCGAGTTGCATTTTGCCTTTTGTACATGGCAAAATACACTTTACCGGTTGCAAGCGGCCCGATTGGCTGTTTGTGATTGGTAAAATGCTTCGTACATCTGGTCCTTAGTGCTCAGCCTGCTAAAGTTCTAACCCTGAACAACTGTGAGCTTGAAATTGAAAGGATATATGAAGCTTTGCTGTTCATTTTAAGCACCCTGAACCCTGCTACATCTTTGAATTTGTTTTTAAATTAACTTTGTCTCCATCTTTCTATCCCATTTAATGCATTCGAGTCACAACCTGATTTGAGCGACCTTGCGATTTTTTGTGGCCTCTGTTTAAAAAAAAAAATCTTTCAGTTTGTCAGTACTTTTTATTGATTACATCTTTGCAGCACATTAGAAGCCTTAATTCCTTTCTTGCCATTTTAGGTCAGGTTGTGACAGCACAGCTGTCTTAGAGAACTATCATTTCTACTATAAACTTCCAGTAGGCTTCAGATTCTTGTCCTGGATCCCTACATCCGAAAGACGAATAAGCAACAGGCTATCAAATGTGATGGACAGGTAAAGGAAGACCAAGGGCACCAATCTTGCCTTGACCCGCCGGCATTCTCAGGTCATCCACAACGGAGACCAAAGCGGCCTCAGTGCTATGACGTGGGCAAAAGCCTGATGGCGTTGCATCCAGCATATTGTTGGATTCGAGATTGTACATGCTTGCACTGTGCAAAGCACAATTTTAAATCCATAACTTCATAACTCAGATTTTAACTTAGAATTTCTCCAAGTTAGGATCTCATCATAAGTGGCCTGCTGTTTGGATCGAGATCTATCACACCTGATGAAATCCGACACGGTTGCATTGGAATTCATTGGGGCCCACATGTACGACCAAATCATTTTGCGAGTCCCTTTTGTGTGACTCGCATTTAGAAACTCACAAAATGTGATGTACAACAGTGTCTCTTCAATATTCATGAGGCATGTCGCAAAATGTGCAACCATTGGGAATGGCCTGTAATCACCGTGTTGGTGGCCTGCTGGGGTCAGCAGACCACCATGTCTGTGATTGCTTTTTAAATAAAGCGCATTTTTTGTTTGAAATGCAGCCCATTTTCCGTAGGACTACAGTCTGCTCTTAAAAAATGTTGGCTCCCACATTCCCAACGTTTGCCAATCGGCAACCACCTCCTTCACGGAGTCGGTAGATTATGAATAGGCTTTCCTGTTTTAGGTTTAAACCTATAATAACTGATAAAACCGCACCGAAAGGGAAATAACCATCACCAGTGTAAACATATAAACACTGAAAAAACACCGGCACAACCACAAACTAAATGCCATTCAAAGAAAGGAAAAGGAGAGTGAGAGTCATTTTTATTTCTTCCTGAAGGGGCCAATACATTTTAACTTTTACACACGGTGGCAGCAAGGAAGACTGGGCTAACATTATCCTGCTTGAGTTTTGTTGTTTAGGTATGTCTCTAAAATATTGGGGCATATTAGCAAGACCCACGTTAAAATTATCGCCGTTTTAGCGGCAGGAAACTGCCGCTAAAACGGCGATAATGGGCTTGCTAATATGCGTTATAGAATTCCAATAGAAGCCCAGGTTAGATGTGCAGGACATCTAACCTGGGCTTCTATTGGAATTCCATAACGCATATTAGCAAGCCCATTATCGCCGTTTTAGCGGCGGTTTCCTGCCGCTAAAACGGCGATAATTTTAACGTGGGTCTTGCTAATATGCCCCATTGTTTCTTCTTCCTTTTGCTTTTTTCAGTTTTGTGGTCTTTGGCCTAAAGATGCAGGGTTTAGAAGCATGTTTTAGGTCTTATTTAATTGTTTTATGAACTGTAGAGAATCAGGAAATATCAAAATCCTAATTGATATTTTGGCTATGTTTAATTCTTTCACTGATAGGTAAAATGGCTGGTTTCATAAGAATCTTTCCCAATATGTAGCATCACATTTACCCACAGACAGAGAATGGGTGAAACCCTTTGATACATCCGCCCCCTCTTCTAGCGAGTCAGTATTGATAGTAGGTGAATTGCCAAAAACCCCGGGCTTTAAGCATTCAATGGCAGGTGTAGTGACAGATATATGTGAAAGGAGTGTGGTCACCAAGAATCTGGGATAGTGGTGAAAATAGGACACCAGACTTTTGGAAAACATGGAATGCAGTGTCACTTGGAATGCTGCTGCAAAACGTTCTTAAGTCAAAAAAAGATTGGAGTGATATTGTTTGTATTTGCAGTGATTCAGTTACCTGTCAAAATTGATACCTGTGCTGAAGTGCTTCCCTGTAAGAGATCCTTGCCACTTGCTAGATGGTATGCTGAAAGTATCTTTACAATCTTCAGAGATAATAATGAATGCTATTGAATTTGTAGTCCATTCTGGTGCACAGTTTCATTGTCCACAGGAACTAAAACGCAAATATTTCTCATTTTGTGCTTTGTGTGGCATCAAAGAAACAGTTATTACAACTGTGTCCTTTAGCCAGTGGTTCTCAGTCCTTGAGGCTGTGAAAGCTATATTATTCATGTGGCAACCATTTACAGAATTTTTGCTTAGTGATGATGCCAAAGGCAAGAAATGTGAGGATCTTTGGTCACATAAAGATAGTGATGTGAAAAAAGCACACTCTACTGCATTCTTAGATTTTTACAGGAAAACATGACTGCTGTAGTGGACATAAAAAAACTAGATTTGAAAATACACTTGTCTACCGAGAGTTCAACGTAATTGGTGTAGATGTGAAACATCTCCTTGAGAGTAGGCTGAGCGACACTTTTAGTGACTTTAGCATTGCCACATGTTACATGTTATAATGCTTTCCATTTTGTAAGCAAAGAAATGTTGAGGAGCAATTCAGGAAAATGTATTTTACAATACATAAGAAATGGCTTGCAATGATGCATAGACATGTCCCTTCACCAACCATGGCATCTGAAGTCAATGAAGCTTCACTTCACAAGTTCTAGATCCCTTCCAAAAAGAGGAATTTTCTCCGGACTATGAAAAGTACGGCTTCAGTTTTGACCACTTCAAGAACTCTGAGGGCATATGAACCCAGTTCAACGCATATGTTGCAGAACCTGTCCCAGCGAATCGCAATCTTCAGGTGCACCAGTATTGGCATGGAAGGCTATGTCAGTGGCCAGAGCTAGCAAATTGTGTACTGGCTGTTTTGGTGTTGCCCGTCTCAAGTGCCAATGTTGAGAGGGCCTTTTCACAGATAAAAGTTTACATGGGAAGGAAAGAGTGAGTGAACATGACCAAAGACTCACTGAAGAAGTATTGTATGGTGTACTACAATAAATTTGATTTGTAAAAAATGTATTTGGGCCTCATATACACTGTACGTACCCTCTCTACATACCATGCACTATCAGTGCAGAAAGAAAGTAATAATAAAAGCAAAATGTTCCATAAAAACCGGAAAAACACTGTTTCTGTTGTTTTTAATGGCGCAAAATGTGTTACCACAGATAACCACTGTTTTTTTAAGGTATTGAAAACACTGAAAAAACCCCACCAGAATCTACCAAAAATAGAAACTGAAAACAGGAAAGCCTAATTATGAATGTTTTGCGCCGCATTCTGGTTGCAAATCATTCATACATACCGGTGCTATTCGGTACTAGGAAGCGACACCCTAAACACGCCCCTTCCTAATACCAAATCGCAAACGCAAAATGCAATTTAGTAACAAGTTACCTAGTTGCATTTTGCCTTTTGTACATGGCAAAATGCATTTTGCTGGTCACAATCGGCCCTATGGGCTGTTTGTTACTGGTAATAACTTCATAACTCAGATTTTAACTTAGAATTTCTCCAAGTTAGGATCTCATCATAAGTGGCCTGGTATTTGGATCGATATCTATCACACCTGACGAAATCCGACACGGTTGCATTGGAATTCATTGGGGGCCACATGTACGACCAAATTATTTTGGGAGTCTCTAATTGCGATTTTTTTGTGACTCGCACTTAGAAACTCACAAAATGTGATGTACAACAGTGTCTCTTCAATATTCATGAGTCATGTTGCAAAATGTGCAACCATTGGGAATGGCCTGTAATCACTGTGTTGGTGGCCTGCTGGGGTCAGCAGACCACCATGTCTGTGAGCGCATGTTTTGTTTGAAATGCAGCCCATTTTCCTTGGGACCACAGTCTGCTCTTAAAAAATGTTGGCTCCCACATTACCAACGTTTGCCAATCGGCAATCACCTCCTTCACGGAGTCGGTAGATTATGAATGTTTTGCGCCGCATTCTGGTTGCAAAACATTCATACATACCGGTACTATTCGGTACTAGGAAGCGACACCCTAAACACGCCCCTTCCTAATACCAAATCGCAAACGCAAAATGCGATTTAGTAACAAGTTACCTAGTTGCATTTTGCCTTTTGTACATGGCAAAATGCATTTTACTGGTCACAATCGGCCCTATGGGCTATTTGTTACTGGTAAAATGCTTCATACATCTGGTCCTTAGTGCTCAGCCTGCTAAAGTTCTAACCCTGAACAACTGTGAGCTTGAAGTTGAAAGGGCCTATGAAGCTTTGCTGATCATTTTAGGAACCCTGAACACTGCTACAGCTTTGAATTTGTTTTTAAATTGACTTTGTCTCCATCTTTCTATCCTATTTAAAGCATTTGGGTCACAACCTGATTTGGGCAACCTTGTGATTTTTTGTGCTCTCTATTTAAAAAAATATATATATATCTTTAATTTTGTCATTACTTTCTATCGAGTACATTGTGCAATACATTAGAAGCCTTAATTCCTTTCTTGCCATTTTAGGTCAGGTTGTGACAGCACAGCTGTATTAGAGAACTATTATTTTCACTGTAAACTTCCAGTAGGCTTCAGATTCTTGTCCTGGATCCCGACATCTGAGAGACGCATAAGCAACAGGCTATCAAAGCTGATGGACAGGAAAAGGAAGACCAAGGGCACCAATCTTGCCTTGATCCGCCAGCCTTCTCAGGTCACCAATAAAGGAGACCAAAGCGGCCTCAGTGCTATGACGTGGGCAAAAGCCTGATGGCGTTGCATCCAGCATATTGTTAGATTTGAGATTGTACTTGCTCGCACTGTGCAAAGCACAATTTAAAATCCATAACTTCATAACTCAGATTTTAACTTAGAATTTCTCCAAGTTAGGATCTCATTAGAAGGGGCCTGTGCTTGGATCGATATCTGTCACACCTGACGAAATCCGACACTGTTGCGTTGGAATTCATTGGGGGCCGCAATTTTATGAGTCTCTAATTGTTATGAAACTCTACAAGTTATGAAAGAGTTCAACAGGCGGCCGTATCTCCTGCACTAACCCATTTTCCAGATCTGGATAAGGATATGGCCCAATCACTCATGGGGGAGATTAGATCAGGCTCCCCTTTAGACCCCCGCCCACATATTCTGGGAAAGGCCATCGAGGCTCTGCTGCCGTCAATAGTTGACATTCTAAACCACTCCCTACACACAGGCAGAGTCCCCGCCGCATAGAAACAGGCAATAATAAAACCTTTGTTAAAAAAAAAAAATCTAGATGCAGCTGTGCCGGAGAACTTTCGACCGATATCACTTCTCCCATTAATTAGCAAAACTTTGGAAAAGTACGTCAACAAAATCCTGTCACAATTTCTGGAAGATCACCTTCGGCTACACCCTACACAGATGGGGTTTTGCCCACAGCACAGCACGAAATCCGCCTTATTAGCAGTATCCGAAGAACTTAAAATGACTCTTGACAAAGGGGGATCAGCTGCGATTCTTCTCCTAGACCTAAGCGCAGCATTCGACATGGTTGACTATGTCTTGCTGGCCAACAGACTCCAGGACATAGGCGTCCAGGGCAAAGCACTAGAATGGTTGGGATCCTTTCTGGAGGAGAGATCCTTCCAAGTTATGGAGGCCAACTTCTTCTCTGACATACAGCCACTGACCTGCGGCGTTCCGCAGGGCTCATCACTAAGCCCTACGTTATTTAACATTTGCATGCACCCATTGGCTGACATAGGGCAGGAATATGGCATCTCCATGATCTCTTACGCTGATGACACCCAGTTGGTGGTGTCACTTAATTCCAGGAGCAATGTGGAATCAAGCCAGCTGGCGCCTTGTCTCGAGCAAGTGGTGAAATGGATGACAGAGAGCTGTTTGAAATTAATTGGAGACAACACTGAATTGATGGTCCTGGGTAATGCAGGGATACCCAGGGCTCTAGACAGTTGGCCTCACTGCCTAGGGATCTCCCCAGTCCCAAGCACTGCCATCAAGAATCTTGGTTTCTGGATGGATAAAGAGCTGACTATGGAGACCCAGGCACGGAAGTTGGCAGGCACATGCTTTGGGCTTTTAGGAATGCTCCACAAGATCCTTGAGCTAATCCCCATACAGCTAAGGAAAACGACCATACACTCCTTGGTCACATCTGGACTACGGTAACTCACTCCTTCTGGGCGCACCCAAATATGTTATTTACAAGTTACAGGTAGTCCAGAACGCAGCGGGCAGACTTTTGTGTCAAATCCCAATGAAGGAATCAGTGAGTACACATCGTAGAAACTTACACTGGCTCCCGATCGAGGTGAGAATCAAGTTTAAAGCACTCTGCCTAACCCACAGAGCCATAAATAACAAAGGGCTCAATAAGATCAGAAATCTGGTTTGCTTACACCTCCCCAACAGATGTCTGAGGTCAGGCACTGAGCGCCTGTTAAAAACCACCAGAATAAAAAGGGCCAGATGGGGCGGAAGAGCCTTTTCCCACCTGGTGCCCAAACTATGAAATTCACTTCCGCAGGAGATTAGATTTACAGCCTCAGAAGCAACCTTCAGAAAAAAACTGAAACCTTGGCTGTTTAACAAATGCGACTAACCTCCATCCTCCCTCGCTTCACCATGCCTCAAGCCTAGCGCTGGGAAGCCTTTGGGTAGCCATACGCTCTATAAATCCTCATAACATAACATCATAACATTGTCATTTTTTGCAACTCGCATTTAGGAACTCACAAAATGCGATGAACACTAGTGTCTCATCAATATTCATGAGGGAGGTCGCAATTTGCAACCATTGGGAATGGCCTGTAATCACAGGGATGGTGGCCTGTTGGGGTCAGCAGACCACCAAGTCTGTGATTGCTTTTTAACCCCTCCCGTGCTCATGACGAGCTCAGCTCGTCATGCTGCGCGGTAGCGCTGTGCGCATGACGAGCTGAGCTCGTCACAACCCCACCCGCGATCGGAATGTCCAGCATACGAGCGGAATTCCGATCGCGGTCAAGGGGTTAAATAAAGCAAATTTTTAGTTTGAAATGCAGCCCGTTTTCCGTGGGACCACTGTCTGCTCTTAAAAAATGTTGGCACCCACATTCACAATGTTTGCAAATGGGTTACCACCTCCTTCACGGAGTCAGTAGATTATGAATGTTTTGTGACCGCATTCTGGTCGCAAAACATTCATATATACCAGTGCTATTCGGTATGAGGAAGCGACACCCTAAACACGCCCCTTCCTAATACCGAATCGCAATAGCAAAATGTGATTCAGTAACAAGTTACTGAGTCGCATTTTGCCTTTTGTACATGGCAAAATGCATTTTACCAGTTGCAAATGGCCCATTGGTAAAATGCTTCATACATCCGGCTCCTAGGTGTGATAAATAGCACACAGTTATGAGTTTCCCCCAACAATATGGAATACCTTGCTTATGTTTGTGCTTACCGTCCCAACATCAGCATAAGTGGTGCGAAGGGCCACTAGCAGCCTTTCTCTAATAGAAGACAAAGCTGCCTTTGCAAGAAGAAGCCACACTTGACAATCAATGGCTCTAAAACACTTAGCCCACAAATATATTTCAGTCTGTAATATCCAAGAGTCACAAAAGAAAAATTCCTAAAACATCGGCTGGGGAAACTTCCACCTATCCTATATCTCCCACCATGGCTAAGGGGGCAAACCTCAAAGAGCTGCCACCAGTGCAGCAACGGAATCGAGGACGTGGCACACTGGATCTGTACATGCACTAACTTGAAAGAGGAAAGGTCTTGGTTGCTTAAACCACAGTGTAACCTCTGTGGGATCCGTATGCGGAGACAAGCCGTGATAGCATGCTTTAAACCAGATGACCTGAAGCTAAACTGCTATTGGTAAAATTTCTAACCTTGGCAGAAAACAAACTGCAAGAGCTTGCATAGACACAGCCCCTTCCAATGTCCCGGAATGAAGGAGCACGCAAACCAAAACGAACTAGATTGAGACGGCTGCCGCGGGATCCACTGCTTTTAGATATTTATCATTACACATTTTAATAACCTGTTTTACTAACGTCTTAGCACATCGACTGATTTTATAGAATTGATTTTTTATTCACAATGTATATTGTAACGGTTTTAATTAACCATACACAATAATAAAGGTATATGTAACATCAGCATATCCCGTAATTATAGGGCATCTACTCCCTAAAATGTCTGCAGGTTGGACCAGCTGAAATTTATCCCAGGAAAACTCCTGGCTTGTGGTATTAGCCACCAAACTCCAGAATTCTGACATGTGCAGTAACAGAACTTACAGCACATACTGGAATTATGCAGGCCACAGGTAAAGGGGTCATTAATGCCAGTGGCGGCTCCCCCATTGGGACGTGGGGGCGTCGCCCCACTGCTTTCTCGCAGTGCGAGAAGGCAGAAACATAAATGGTAAAAACTACCATTTTATGTTTCTGCTTCTCGCGCTGTGAGAGAGCAGAAGTGCCTGGTTGGGGGCGGGCGGGTGGGCGGTCCTGCTCGAGGGAGGGGGGGAGTGGCTTGCTCACTGTTGTGGGTATTGACAGTTTTGTCGGCCCCAGGGCCGACCAAACAGTCAATACCCACAACAGTGGGCAAGCCAATCCCCCCTGCCCTCGAGCAGGACCGCCCACTCTCCCCTTTTCTCTATGTAGCGGCCCGGGTGGGGCGCGCTCCGCTGCGCCTCACCAATCACAACGCTGCCATTGCAGCGTTGTGATTGGCGGAGTGGAGGGAGGGAGGCTGCCTTTCCTTGATGACGAGGGCTGCAGGTCGGAATTGGAAAACGGTGGACAGCGTGAGTCGGACTCGGGACCCATCCAGAAGCGGGACGGTAAGTTTTATTTTATATTTTGCTTTAATTAAACGGTAAACCCCTCCCGCCTCCCCCCCATCCCCCCACGACGACCCCATTTCCACCCCCCCTCCCACCCGCCCGGAATGGACATGCCGGCCGCGACTGGCGGGAATGCGTGAAGAAAGCTTCCAGAGTGTGTTTGTTATATTGACAAGGAAGTTAAAGAAGGCTGTGTGTCTGCAAGTGATTTGTTTGGCACTGCAATCGCTGATGCGGACTCGCCGCTTTTATTGCCATCTGTACCAGGCCTGCTTAGTCAAGTGATAGGGACTGCGAGTTTAACAGCTGTGTTTTCGCTTTTTTTTAATTTTGGATTTTGTTACTGTTGTAGTGTCATTTGGAATGTGTGCCAGTGCCAGCGCGTCTCCCTCCGTTCTTCATGATGTCCAATATGTGCTGCTGGGCCGAGCGTGGTACGTCAGGGGAAGTTAACTATGTTGGAGTTTCAAGTGAGGTAACTGTGCATTTGTGTGACTGAGGGGCAGCTGGGTGGTTTGTATGCTAGTGGCGGTGGCAGACTGGATGTGTGGGTGAGAAGCCTATGTCTAGCAGGCAGTTGTGTCGAATGTACGAACAGAAGCTGTGTTATGCAGAGGTACGTGTGCGAGCGAGAGACTACTGTTTGGCAAATTGTCTGTCTCGCAGTCCTTCCTGATGGTGGTGTGCGGACCACAAGAGGTTGGGTGAAGAGAGTGCGCGTGTAGGCAGCGACCATGTCTAGTCAGGACCGAATGCGTTGACAAGAAAGACCTCGGAGGTGTGTGCGCGCAGGTGTCTGTGGGTATGCTATATAGCTACGGGTCTAGATTACTTGTACGAGAAAGAGTGATGGCTGGAGGCGTGTGTGAGTGAGCATGTGGCAGGCAAAAGAATGTTGGATGGTTATTGTGCATCTGCTGGGTTGAGTGTGCGCACACGTGTACATATTATGGCGAGCGAGTATTTGGATGGAAAGGTTTAAGGCTAGGAAGTGCTAGTTGCTGGACAGAGTGTTGAATGGGATGCACGTGCAAGGACAAGACTTTGCCAATGCCAAGTGAGCAGTGATTGTGTGTGTGGATAAGAGTGCCACGCACAGCATGGTAAAGGAGTCCTGGGTGACAAAGTTGCACTGGAACAGAGTTTATATTCACACTTCATACAGAAGTGTAAGTTTTTAGGGTCGAACCTTTGGGTGAAGGGTGCTTGGAAGTGAACTCGAGAAGAAATATGAAACTCTTAAGATTGACAGTGTTTTACTGTAATCTGAACATTTATGATTGGCTTATTCAAATCTAACAAAGTTAATTTGATGATGCCAGTGTGTTAGTGCTCAGGGGCAAGTTTATTGTGGCTTGAGACTAACCTAATGTTGTAGTTAGCACACAAGGAGAGAGAAAAGTTGAGCTCGTGCTCAAGGTTTGACCAATGGGCAGATGTTGTATTTGCACTGGTCAGTATCAGCAGAGGCCTGTTTTTCAAACATGTTGGGAGTCTCCTCTCCCTTCCTCTCTCTCTCTCTGTTGCTTCTCTCTCGTCTCCCTCCCCCTTCCACTCTCCCTCTTTCTCCTTCCCCTCTCACATCATCGTCTGGCCCTTGCTTTATTAACCTTCCTCAAACTTGTTTGAAAATGCACCATTTGCCCACTCTTTTTTCAAAAGTTTCCCTGGGGGAGAACCCCTCCCCCCGAACCCTCCTTGTGGCAGTCGGCCTCGCTCACCACGTTCACTCATCACAGAGCACTCATCCTGAACTTTTACGCCTCACCACTTTCAAATGTCACCAGCCGCCACTGATTAATGCATGCGCCGCACACACAGTAGCCCATAACCAGCAAGCATTGATTCCCCCCTCTGCTTCCAAGCTTTGTTATCTGCGGCACATTCACTAACTCAGATGAATTCAGGGTTAAGTGCGTGCGCTGTAGAAACTGGAAGTGCATAAAACAGTGTTCAGCTCTGTGCAGAGTCTACGCAGCCATTCATGATACAGCCTCAAACCTACTTGGACACAAGCACTGGGTGCAGACATCTAACACTGTCAACAGAAGCACTTGACTAGCAACAAGACACAGCACTAACCCACGCTGTTTAGTTACCCCTAAGCACTTTCACACCACGTTCACTGTGCGAGACCAAATATACCCACTCACAGCATGTCTAAAGTTCTGGTTAATTCTGCGAAATTCACAAGTGGAGTTTAGCAGACACCTGTTCAAAAGATTTACGTCCAAAAATTGGAATGGCCGGTGTGTTTTGCATACGTTGCAATCTTTATAATGATCAAGCAGGCAGCACTTACACCCCCCTTTACCAGAGAGAGCTGAGTGCAATTTTGAACAAAGGCTTTAATGATGAAACTCCTTTGAGGAACAGCTAAACAAATACTTCGCCTTAAAACAGCTTGGGTTGTTAAAAGCTACTTCCTGAACTAGCTTCCATTTCAGGACCTCTTGATAAAATGTAATCTACAAGGGTGCCAAGTTCTCCAGAATCTTTACTGGTTAAAAATGATTACGCTAAATTGCATACCTACTGTTCCCTAGTAAATATAGCGTAAGCGATCGATCTTTTATTTACCTAAAGTGGTTGAGGGGAGGAAACAACTCAGACAGCCATCAGCAAAGTCGTCATGCCTGAAAAGATCACTGACTCCAAAGTACAGTTTGAATATTTATTATAAGGCCAAAAACAATTGGATGTAAATACATCTCAATAGCAAAGTATAGAGGTACAGAAAAATTAATACAGAGCCGATTTTACGAATATAAGTAATGCGGCCCAAAAGACAGATGATTATAAATTCCAGAATCACAAAGCAACACAGAATAGATGCAATATTCAGTTCTCGACTCATTGAAAGAAAGCAAACTCTTTCCCTACACTGCTCTACATGAGGGCCCTTCCTGTCTCTCTTCTATCATTCCCCAATGGTGTCAGCACGTGTTGACTTCCTAAGAAGTACTCACGTCAATTGGGTCGTTTAGCTTATGTCTATGGAGCTTGCTCTAAGATGCTCCTTCTCCTCCGAAAGCTAGCAGAAGTCTGGTCTCACTGTCCCTGCGCATCATACAAAAGATGGGGTTCAACCCACAAGACGTCATTCGTCTTAAAACTTTCCATTGCACCTCTATGCAGTAGCTTCTTCTTTTCATTACACAAATTTAATTAATGATATCTTCTTTCCAGTGGCCTTGGCTTTCAGACAGACCAGATATGCAAGGCATCCTCCCTTCTCGCTTCCCAGCCATCTTCAAAGGCATTCCGGGTCTCTCCTTAACTCTGAAAATAACGATGTGTATTCTTCCACCTGCAGCAGGATGAGAACATTCTAACTTCGAACACAACAACATTTAATTATTTATTTCTCGAGAGCAAGGAAAATTGAAATCTGTGACTTTGGGCCTATAATTCAGGCAACTTAAACTAACCACAATTACGGTGTATAGAAATAATATCGTCCTGCACATTATAAATGAAGGAATCATAATACATACAAAGTTCTACTTAAATGCATTTACTAATTTCAACATCAAATGATTCAAATAAATGTTCTTAATAGTCATAAAACACTGCAAACAATACGAATACATGAGAGTGCATTTAACCCATGAGTATAGTGCACTCATACAAAATAGAGTGCTATCAGCGCTCTATCAGTTCCCCCCTCTTATGACTAGTGTCATAACACCAACTTTCTATTCTTCTGTAGTTTTTCTCCTTGTAGAAGAGACCGACCTAAACAGAAGCAGTAGCTTGCCGTCCCTGTCTGAATCGTTCTAACCCCTTAAGGTGCTGGTAATGACTATCCTGCAGTCGTTCAAGTTGGAGCTCTCGCTTTTTCAAAACAGTCTCCTGATGTCGTGCCCTTTGCCATTTGTAAGCCTTGATGGCTCCTAGTAGGACAATTATACAAATGACAGTTATTATAATAGGCTTCAAGATATATCCCATTATTCCTTGTCCCAAACTTCCAAACCAACTGCCTATCTTGCCAAATCCTTTTCCCACTTGTTCCCAGAGTCCTTCAGCAGCCATCTCACGTAACTCTTGGTGTACATCTGAAATATTATTGATATATTTCCTTATATCCCGACTGTTGTCAGGAATATAAGTGCAGCACTGTTGAACTTTCAACAATTTGCAGACTCCTCCGGCTTTTGCTAGCAGCACATCTAGGGCAAGACGATTTTGCAAAACCATAGCCCTTATCGAAACTATCTCCCCATCTACAAGTAATAAAATCTGAGCTGTATTTATTGAGAGCTTATCCACGAATGTTGCCAGCTTTCTGATTTTCAAATCATTCAGAATCACACCCATACTCGGTATCATAGCTCCAAATATGTCTCCAATCACTTCTCCTGCACTCACACCACGTTTTCCTCTTTGAGGTCCCTTTCTTTCTAGGGGCCATAAATCATTCACATGAAAAATCTTGGGAAATACCACAGCCAAATAACAAGTGCCATACCAATTTTTGGGCAACTTTACATAGGCATTCTTTCCACACACAAAATACACATTGGGCACTATTGTTATTTTGTCCAATAATGCTTTTCTAATTGATTCTTCGATCAAGAAGACATGCTCACAATCACTCTCACCCACAAATATCTTATCATAGGATGTGGTCGGGTGTCTAATACACAACTTCCCTTTCTGCTGGAAATCTAATGCTATGGGTCCAAAACTTCCCTTTGCTTTATGATCTAATTCTTCTTTAGTCCATGGGGTAACCTTGTGCTTTGGATCTGGTCTAAATATAGTCTGTCTATGCCGATCTTCTATCTGATCTATAAATTTCTTTTCAATGTCAGTTAACATATAGGTCAAATTGTGTCTATGGGCATAGGACGTATCTAAAGTAATGGTAGGCACAAAATTCTTTGACATTCGCTCTACTTCCTTATAATAATCATATTTATTCATGTATTTAAGAACTGGGACTTCTGAGAGTACCATATCATAATTTGAGAAATAGTACTCGAAGTGTGCCTTGCTATAAAACATGCTCAACAACACACTACATGTTATGCCACAGGTCAAAGGCAAATGATGGTATCGAATGCCTTCTTCTACTGAGGCTGGTAATTGCATACACACATAGCAATCCTTCGCTTCCATGGTATCCACATACTCATACAATAATCGAGCATACGCATTCAAAGTGAAATCACCCTTTGACAAATCAACATGTAATCTACGACTGGTTTCCTTAATCATTTCTAGATCCCTTGCGGATGCCTCCTCATCTATCTCAGAGATTGGTGTAGTGAGTGTTGCCTTTACCCTATTCTGTCCGACATCCTGAGATCCAACTAGAGATGTAACGATCACCACAGTTATAACAATAAGCACCACAACAATGAGGGTGCCAATGATGCACTTCTGTTTGCGTTTTGATTTTTCGGACACCATGGTTTCTCCTGATCCGTTCCAAAGCACAAAAGGGAAAACACAGTCTCTTTCTGTTTTCTTTGTTTAACAATGTCTTTCTCACTTCTCTTCTCCCATGCAATTAATGTCAAAGTTCCTTTGATTGATACTAAACCTATTGAAGAGATGTAGTCAGCCCTACTCCTCACTCCATCATCTACTAGAAAGTCCCTAATTTTAAATCTTCTTAAACTGGGGTCTAAGTTATCTTCTTTCTAAGGCCTAATGCTTTCTTTGGTTATAATTCAAGCTTCATCATTAATGATATTCGATCCAAGTATTTCGAGGACAAATTGCAAGATCTCCGCACGAATTTCTTCTAATTCTTGCGCGGTGAGCTGTCGGCCAAATGAAGGGAAGATAACCTGATTGAGGATCAGGAAACGCAATCCACTCAGCTTTGGAGGTTTTGGAACTTGCAGAGTTAGCTTTCCAAACGCTTCTACGCCTGGGACCAGCAACTGTATTTCAATTGAGAGGGTGTCCCCTCCGTAGCTCACCGTACCAGCTCCCAACCTCCCGGACTTCGCTGGGCTCTGCATCTGCAGCCAGGTACGTCCACTTAGGAGATGCGTATCTTTGAGACGCTATTCTTTCTCTACTAGAGCGTCTCAGACCGTCCGGTCTTTCTTCAGCGTCACTTTGGTCTGATTTAGATGTTTCAGGAATTGGAGCGAGATCTTTCTCGGATGCAAGCCTTATATTTAGCCTTTCTTTTCTTGCTGGCCACTTTTCCGCTCTGGCATCCGCTCTCCTTTCTTCCTCTTGGTCTGATCCTTTTGCAATAGACCGCTCACCTTGATCTGGTGCACAGTTCACATCTGCAACATCCTCTATTTCAGGATCTGGACTCAATTCAGACGCACTCAGCTCCCGTCTCTCGTGCTCACTTGGCTGTTCCATTTCATCCGAAACTCCTACAGCTGGGTCTGTGCCTTCATCGTTGTCTGTGTCAGGTCCACACACGTTTCTCGGAACCAAGGGACTCTCTTCCTCTGCAGGCGCTTGAACTCGGCGAGTGTGGGAAGCATGTATCCAGTTCGGCAATCCTCCACACTTCACAGCGGTACTCGTGACCAATATCACCTGATATGGTCCTCGCCAGCGAGCATCAAGATAACTCTTCCTCACGTGCTTGCGAACTAGTACCCAATCACCTGGATTTAGATCATGCAGCAGGTCTCTCGAGGTGGATGCAGTCGCAGCCTCAACCTGGTGGGATACAGAAGTAATCGCATCAGCCAGTCCCTTACAATAATCCAACACTAAATCATCAGTGATGTTTATCAATGCTGTAGCTGGCACCATAGGGAAACGCATAGCTCTTCCGGTCAAAATTTCGTAGGGAGAAAGCCCTGTTCTCCTATCAGGGGTGCTACGCAGACTCATAAGCACCAGGGGCAACGCATCTGGCCATTTCAATGAAGTTGATGAACACACCTTTGCCACTCTTGACTTGATGGTGCCATTAACCTGCTCTACAAGACCTGAAGCCTCCGGCCTGTAGCTACAATGCAGTCTCTGATCTTTGTTCAAAGCAGAGCACAACAATTTCATGATTTCACTGTGGAAATGAGTTCCTCTATCTGTCTCCACTGATGTCGGAAATCCATATCTCGGGATCAATTCTCTTAACAACAACTTGGCTACTGTGAAACTGTCACATCTTCTAGTTGGATATGCTTCCACCCAACGTGAAAAGATACACACCACCACCAAAACATATCTCAACCTATTGCACCTGTCTGCGTTTCGTCCACAGCGCTGGGATGCCTCAGGGTAGCTATCGCGCTATATAAATGTTTTTTTTCATTTCATTTCACCTCGGCATTTCAATAAAATCCAATTGTATCCTATTGAAGGGACCTCCAGATCCTCCAATGTGACTAAATGCAACCACAGTTTTCTTTCCAACATTCATTTGTTGACAAGTAACACACCTGTGACATACCGTTTCAGCCCACACACGAAAGCGTGGATTAAACCACGTCTGCCTAAACACTCGCACCATAGCATCTCTTCCCAGATGAACTGCTCCGTGGATTTGCCTTGCCATTGGGCTCAGAAGACAATTGGGTAATACTGCTCTCTCATCAGTGGACACCCAAATGCCATCGTCTCTTTTTGTGCAACCTGCTCTGACCCATGAAGCAGCTTCCTCTTCTGGGACTTCATCCTGCAACCGCTTCACCTCATCCCAAGTATCGGCTATAGCTAACATCATGCTGAGCTCGGTCTCTTCTGTGCTCTCGCCTATATATTCTCCATTGAAAATACAAGCATGTTCAGCGTAAAATCGTGCTACTTCATCTGCATAATTGTTGCCCTTAGTAACAAAGTCTTCTCCCTTTCCATGAGCTGCACATTTCACAACTGCTATTTCTTTGGGCTTCTGCAAAGCTTTCAATAGTTGGCGCACATACTCGCCGTTACGTATAGGTGACCCTGAGGACGTTAGAAACCCCCTTTGTGACCATAACTGCCCAAAGTCATGAACTACACCAAATCCGTATTGACTGCCAGTATACACAGTCACTCGAATATCAGCTGCAATGATACAGACACGTGTCAAAGCGACAATTTTGGCCACTTGAGCAGAGAATACTCTATTTAAACAGGCTGCTTCCACTACTCCCATGATGGTGCACACAGAAAACGCTGCTCTCAAATACCCTTCATTGTCTCTTAAGCATGAACCATCAACAAAAAGGATCAAATCAGATTGGGGCAAAGGTTTATAGACAATGTCAGGTCTGGGTTTGGTAGATAGGTCAGTAACATCTAGGCAGTCATGCTCTTCACAATCCTCATCTCCTTCCTCTGCCGGAACAGGTAACAATGTAGCAGGGTTCAGGGTGGTACAACGTCTCAGGTTAACATTTTCAGCGGCCAAGATAACCTGCTCATACTTGGTAAGTCTGTTGTTGGTCAGATACTGTGTTTTCGTTCTGGTCATCAACAGTTCCACTGAATGGGGCACATAAACAATGAGCGAATAACCCATCACTATGCTTTCACATCTTTCAATGCTGACACCGGTTGCAGCAACGGATTTCAGACATCCGGGCAACGCAGAAGCTACAGGATCTAATGTAGCTGAGAAGTAAGCTACTGGTCTACGGGCACCCCCATGTGTCTGTACAAGGACTGCTAACGCACATCCCTCCTTTTCACAGCAAAAGAGCAAAAACGCTTTGTTATAATCTGGCATTCCGAGAGCTGGAGCACGACAGATACTTTCCTTTAGCTCACGGAAGGCTTTCAGGCACTGGTCATCCCATGGTACCGGATCACTAACATCCTTTCGAGTCAGTTTCAACAGAGGCTTTGCTTGCAAGGAAAAATTTGGGATCCACTGTCGACAATAGCCGACCATTCCCAAAAACATGCGGACTTCTTTTTGTGTTTTCGGAGTTCCCATTTGCAGAATCGCCTCTATGCGATCTGGTGACACCCTTCGTTTTCCTTTCTCAATCCGGTGACCTAGTTACTGGACTTCAGACAAACAATACTGCAGATTGTTTGGAGACACTTTGGGGCAGATTTACAAGCCCCCTGCGCCACCAGTACGTCACTTTTCGTGACGTACAGGTGGCGCAGGGGGCTGCTCCATATTTAAAAGGAGAGGAAAAGCCACCCTGCGTGACTTTTCCTCTCCTGTAAATACGGCCCCTTCACACGCAGCACTTTGCGGTGAAGGGGCGTTCCATGGGTGTTGCTGTGGGTGTTCCCACGCAACACTCATGGAACAAGACACATCTCCAGAATTACGAGAAATCGTAACTCTGGAGATGCGTCTGAAGCTACGCCACCCTAGAGGTGGCGTAGTGAGCACACCGAGGAGAAATGTTTTCATTTCTCTCGTTTCCTCTTTCAATGCGTGCTGCATTCTGCAGCACGCATTGAAAGAGGAAAATGGTGTAGTGATTGCTTTTGTGCAGGAAGGTTCCCCTTCCTGCACAAAGACAATCTTCCCACGACGCAGGCATCCTTGCACCATGGTGCAAGGGTGCCTGCGCCGGCACATGGCTGCAGTTTGTGCGCCAGCGCAGGGGGAAGCACAAGGATGCGACATATTCTTGTAAATATGTCGCATCCCTGTGCTTCAAAACTAACGCAGCGCGGCGCAGCTGTACCCCGCTGCGTTAGTTCAACGTAAATCTGCCCCTTTGTGTCCATTCTCTGCCAAATGATTCAGCAACGCCACAGTGTCAATCCTGCAAGCATCCTCAGTCTCTGAGGCGACCAAAAGGTCGTCTATATATTGCACTAAGACTGAGTTTTGAGCCATCACCAGTCCTTCAAGATTCTTTTTCAGACATTGACTAAAAATGGAGGGGCTTTCTGTATACCCCTGAGGAATTCTTTCCCATATTAAGACACGATCGTCTATCCTAAACGCAATAAAAACTGGCTTTCTTCATGCAATGGTATGGAGAAAAATGCATGACACAAATCTATCACTGTAAACCATTCTGCTTTGCATGGTATCTGGAATAGAATAACAGCTGGATTCGGTACCACAGGACAACATGGGATCACAATTTCATTAACCCGACGCAGATCCTGCACTATTCTGTACTTGCCACTTGGCTTCTGGAGTCCAATGATAGGTGAGTTGCAGGGACTTCCTCTTATCTCCTTAAGAATACCTTGGGCAATCATAGTCTCAATCACAGGTCTTATTCCGGCTACACTTTCTGGAGTCAATTTATATTGTGGCGTTCGTGGGAAGTCAGCATTGGGTTTGACCTGTATCTTAACTGGCTCAACCCCTCTCATCAGACCTTCATCCTCGCCTGTAAAATCCCACACTTTCGGATCAACTGAGTCTCTCAAGTCATGTGGCAATTCTGCTATTGTGAGCACCACAAACATTTCTGCACACAGACTCATGTTAGCCATTTTAAAATCAGCATCGTCATCATATGTTTGCAACTCCACACCTCTCGGAGTGCACGATGTAGTACAATTGAGCTTGCACAGAAGGTATCGTCCCAAAAGACAGACCGGACTTGAATTGCACACTACAAATTGGTGTTTATCCCGAAATGGTCCTATTCTCACGGGTAATTCGTTTGTCAATGGATTGGTCATTTTCTGATTACTAACTCCCACTACTTGAATCGATTGTCCCGAAAGAGTTACATTTGGGACTACTTCAGTTCTCACCGTGGAGCGAGCAGCTCCAGTGTCCAATAAGAAGGTCACAGGATATCCATTCACATCTGCATCTACAAACAGCCCACTCTGATCTACTTCTAGGACTGCATCTAAGGTGCATTCCTCTTGCACCCCCCTCTGACACTCTTGTAAATCTTGATTTTGATCAAATCTATCTTTTATTTCAAAATAAGGCATCTGATGGTATAACTGATTATGCATGGGTATCCTAGGAGGTTGAGGTACTTGCACTTGCGGCTCATATCCTCCTCCATACATAGACCTGGGTCTTGACACCGTATTGACAGTCTCGGACAGCTGTGCCTCTCCTTCCCTCTGTATCTGATTTGCTGGATTCAATCTACACTCGCGCTTCCAATGCCCGATTTTGTGACAATAGTGACAGGCAGTGACCCTTTTCTGTTGGGCCACCCAGTCACTTGCACCTGGATCCATTCCTCTTCCTCTACCCTGACCAGGTTGGGTCACCATCTGTTGTCCCATTCCTCTTCCAGCTCCTCTACCTCTACCTTGACCTCCTCCAAACCCTTGCGTCATGTCAGCGTTTCACAATTGCACCAACATCAACTTATCCTTCAATTTCTTCTGTGTCGACTCCACTTGATCACTGCAATATTTAGCATAACGCAGAATCTCGTCCACCGACTTATTCTGCCAACATATCAAATGATGCTGTATCATCAAACTAATATCAGATTTCAGTCCCAACACAAACTTCGAGACAAATTGTCCCATATCTTTCTGTTCAATTGTATCCAATCCACTATGCTGCTTAAAAGCTAACAATAATCTTTCGTAATAATCATGTACTGATTCCTTAGAGTCTTGAGTGGTGCGATCAATTTTCAACCAATCAACAATCTGAGGAGCTACCTTCGACTGCAACCATGTAATCACGTGCTCGTATTTTCTCATTACATCAGGTGAAGGACCATGAGTCAATGAATCTGTAGGCGGCTCTGCAGTAGGCCACTCAATGGCAATCTTACATGCCGCCCACAAATCCGCCGGCACTACTATATCAAACAAGATGTTTAAATCAATTCACAATACTTTTGAAATCTTTACAAACCGATCTATTTGCTTGTACCATTCAGCAGGTTTTTCCCTCAGCCGAGGAAAATCATTCGTAAATGCTGCTAAATCACCCCTGCTCCATGGCACATGTACATACCCTCCATTCTGTCCCTCCCTTAGGGGGAAATTTACTGCAGCTCCCGTCCCTCCACCCGGAGGCGGAGTATCTCCTATTCCAGTCTTGAAGCTTTTCTTTTTGGCCCATCTTTCTTTCCATCTGTCTAATTCTCTCCATGTCCGCATCCCTATCACTAGTTCTCTAATTTGTGCTTTCAATCCAATCGTTCGCTTCTCTTCCAAATCCTTATCTGTGTAATTTAATCTGCAAGAACCCTGTGTCAGCTTGGTCTTTGACAAATCAACCTCATACCTTTGTGCCAAAAGCAACAATGCATCATAAGCTCGTTTAGCCTTTCTGGTCATGTCCTTTGCTACGAACAATAGTTCGCTCAAGTCATACGTCTCAATTCTGATCAGGGGTAGATTACCTTCAATCACCTCATCTAGTTCTGCCTTTAATCGTACCACATCTAGCATTGGCGCTTTTATTGCGCTTTTTAACACTTTCTGAATTTCCTTGTTTCTTGTATCTTCCCTGTCACAGCTTTGGGTTCTCCTAGGAACTGCACCCTCTTCTATCTTTGAAGCTGGGTGTCTACCTCTTTCCAAGCTTCGACTTCTCCAATGGTCACCTGCACAAATAACCTGTGGCCCAAACAGTACTCTAGGCGCTTCTAGTCTCTTGCTTGTCTCTTCCCTCGGCATCATTGACTCTCTCACTGGTTGAACCCACATTCGAAGGTCAGACCTAGAATTCGCTAGAGCTCCTGTCCGTCTTCGTTCTGAGCCACTATCCATTCTTGATGGATCATCTGTAGCTGGCAGTGGAGTACTAGATTCCACTGGTATCCGACTTAACCCAGTCCCACTCATTGCCAGGCTCCCTCCAGACATGGTCTCTTCCCCTTCACTTATTTGCTGCTGACTGTCATCGGTTCTTTCTCTAGGAGTATATATCGGAACCACCGGCCCTATTGTGACTGGTACCGACAAAGCATCTGGTAACTGCATGTTTTCTGCAGGTTGTACTGGCTCAGAGTTTGGATACCTCATTCCTCCAGACCCTCCCGGAATGTGTACCATTGTAATCTTGCCTCTTACTCCTGCCGATTGTTCCTCTGAACCCAGTTGTCCCACCCTTAAAAGCTCTTCTAATGGGCGGGACCTCTCTGTCTCTGATTTAGAGTCGCACGGTGGAGGACGTTCCGCTAGCAATCTATCGAGGAAGCTGTCATCTGTATCACTGTCCTCCTCTGTCGTCTTTTTCTCTTCAGCCCCCTCTTTTAATGTACGAAATGGGTACAAGCGTTCTCCCTCTATGGTGTCTACTCTCCATCTTTTCAATTGGGCATCCCATCTAGCATCATGATAGGCCTTCATTGCTTTCCTCATTCTTCCTTGTGAAGCCTCTCTCCTTTTTACTAGGGCAGCTCTCATCCATGCATCTAATGCCTCAAATTGTGTGGGTCTAGGGGGAGGTTTCAGTGCATTCATCACCCCCCTCACCTGGGTCAGCACTTCCATATGAAAAGACCCATAACGAGGGAAAGCCAATTCACCCTCTTTCTCTGTAAATTTGTGCCAATTCTGAAGCCACACTATATTTATTTATTTATTTATTTATTGATAGAGCGCAACATTCATCCTAATGGATATCACGGCGCTAAAGGAAAGCCCTTTCGCTTGAGAGGACCAGTAAGAAGGGGAAATCTATCGCTATCTATAGTATGAAGTCCTACATTCATTGCCATGTAATGTGCCGGTGTGTCTTCTGGCGGAGCTTCTTCTCCTACCTGAGTCACTACCCCTGTGTCGCCTCTACACAAATCTCGCAATACCCTAAACCATCTCATTGTAAAATTGATCAATTGCAAGCCCAAAATTACGCTGTTCCCCTGCAAACGAAATTCCACCAATCCCAGCGCGGCGTTACACCAACCAACCTATCACAGCGCGGCGCACCCTGACATCACTTCCTACTCCTTGCAGCGGCTCACCCGCCTTTACAATTTCACTGCAAACTCGCTTACACACATTCGTACCACAAGTAACTGTATAACCAAAAGTTATTAAACCAAGTAACTGTTCCTACACAATTACAATAACTTACAGTTACATAAAACAAATAATTGTCTGACTCTAAAGATCGATAGAACACTCTCACAAGAACATTCAGCCGTTGTGACCCCCGACCTGCGTTGGTCACTCAATCGCCATAGTCCACCCCCGGTACCTGAGGCTTTCTACCGCGACCTATTCCTCATTCACACAAAGTTCCCTAACACAAGTGGACTGTCGATAGCGCTTCACAACACCCACATTTGATCAGACAATTACAATACAAAACTATCCCGGGATCTTGGACTTCTCTTGAGTCCGCTCACCAAAACTTCATGTTTCGCACGTGTCTGGACCAGTAAACCAAAAAACCACATTTACTCTACATACATCCCAACTCCGCAAGACATCACCCACTTACTCATCACCGCAATCTAACGCCACAAGTCCTTTCATACTCACGCCACCACTGTTTCCACCACACCATCAACGTCCGCCAGTCTCCGCCGTCTTCCGCTCCACTTCAGGGCTCTTCAACCTTCAACCCTACTCTTGATTACTCCCCTCACCTTAGAGATAAACCACTTTTGAGGTAAACCATCCTCTGCTACCATTTGATTACGCTAAATTTCATACCTACTGTTCCCTAGTAAATATAGCGTAAGCGATCGATCTTTTATTTACCTAAAGTGGTTGAGGGGAGGAAACAACTCAGACAGCCATCAGCAAAGTAGTCATGCCTGAAAAGATCACTGACTCCAAAGTACAGTTTGAATATTTATTATAAGGCCAAAAACAATTGGATGTAAATACATCTCAATAGCAAAGTATAGCGGTACAGAAAAACTAATACAGAGCCGATTTTACGAATATAAGTAATGCGGCCCAAAAGACAGATGATTATAAATTCCAGAATCACAACGCAACACAGAATAGATGCAATATTCAGTTCTCGACTCATTGAAAGAAAGCAAAATCTTTCCCTACACTGCTCTACATGAGGGCCCTTCCTGTCTCTCTTCTATCATTCCCCAATGGTGTCAGCACGTGTTGACTTCCTAAGAAGTACTCACGTCAATTGGGTCGTTTAGCTTATGGCTATGGAGCTTGCTCTAAGATGCTCCTTCTCCTCCGAAAGCTAGCAGAAGTCTGGTCTTGCTGTCCCTGCGCATCATACAAAAGATGGGGTTCAACCCACAAGACGTCATTCGTCTTAAAACTTTCCATTGCACCTCTATGCAGTAGCTTTTTCTTTTCATGGCACAAATTTAATTCTTTCCAGTGGCCTTGGCTTTCAGACAGACCAGATATGCAAGGCATCCTCCCTTCTCGCTTCCCAGCCATCTTCAAAGGCATTCCGGGTCTCTCCTTAACTCTGAAAATAACGATGTATATTCTTCCACCTGCAGCAGGATGAGAACATTCTAACTTCGAACACAACAACATTTAATTATTTATTTCTCGAGAGCAAGGAGAATTGAAATCTGTGACTTTGGGCCTATAATTCAGGCAACTTAAACTAACCACAATTACGGTGTATAGAAATAATATCATCCTGCACATTATAAATGAAGGAATCATAATACATACAAAGTTCTACTTAAATGCGTTTACTAATTTCAACATCAAATGATTCAAATAAACGTTCTTAATAGCCATAAAACACTGCAAACAATACGAATACATGAGAGTGCGTTTAAACCATGAGTATAGTGCACTCATACAAAATAGAGTGCTATCAGCACTCTATCAAAAACATTCACCCGTTCAAGAAGACAAGAGTGTGTCATTCAGGTTAAGAAAGCAGTGTAGCGGTGGTGTGTGGGTGACGCATGACAGGTAGTAGTGTGGCATGTAGCGTGCATCACAAGCTGCGCCAAGGACCTACCTTTCTGGCTAAATAGATCTTAAGATCTGCTTAGGAGTGGAACTGAAGGTGCCCTCCAAAGTGGAGTCGTGCACTACAACCTTGATGTGCTAGCTACATGGACATCATCATGTGTGGATATTGTTCTGGTGAGGGAAGTGCAGCTGAGGCACACCATACACTGAGTTCCACTTCCTGCATCATCCTTCACCCTGTACTTATGTGAGATAAATGCTAGGAAAGGAATCTGGCTCAGAGGCGGTCTACTGAATTCTTCAAACAGTTGTTGGTTCTAAGACTGACCTTCGCTCACTCCTCCAGTGATTGGTAAGAGGACCTGGATCTGCAGCAATCTATTTGTTGCATAGGGATCAGTGGCGGCCAGCACGGAGTGTGTGTGAGGGGTTGGATGCGGGAGGGAGGACGCAGGAGGGAGGGGAGATGCAGGAGAAGTGGGTGTAAATAAAAAAAAAGAAAAGAACTTACCTTCCTGCCGCCTCCTCGCCCCGTCTCACCTCGTAGTCCCTCGCTCGGGCCGGAACATGAAGCACGCCCAGGCTCCCAGTCAGCCAATCACAACACTACAATGCTGCATTGTGATTGGTCTGAGCACCATGGTACTGTGCTCAGGCACTGGCTGGGAGCCTGGGCATGTTCTCCAAGCAGACTGTAATGCAGCCTGCATGGAGATCATGCAAAGTGCGCATGAATGTTTGGCCGGCCCGAGACAGCCGACCAAACATTCATGCTCACTTACAGTCAGCCGCGGCCACTGCAGGTAAGAGCGGTGGGGTGGGTAAGAGCGGTGGGGCGGTAGGGCCAGCTGGGGGGGCGGGGGGATTTCAAGAGATGACCATGAGGGAAAATTAATTATTTATTTAATTTTCCCTTGTGGTCATCTCTCGAAATCCCCCCAACTCCGTCCCACCGCCCCACCACTCTTACCTGCAGCGGCCACGGCTGCTTACAGTGTGCTCACCACTCCCTTTGCTCCTGTCATGAGAGCAGCCCTGCCCCGCAAAGTTGCCGGACCGGAGGACAAAATAAAATGATAATAACACGAGTTATTATCATTTTATTTTTCCTTAACTTCACTTCTAAAAAGCAGTAGGGCAACGCTCCTCCGCATTAGCAGAGGAGCCGCCACTGATAGGGGTAAAGTACCAAAAAGCTTAACACCAGTGAATCCACTTGCATGTCTGCCTCTGGTTGTAAGATTTATGTATGAATATGTCAAAAAATATCATGCTAGAAAAATGTTGCAGCCGAAATACTGACTACCACAACATGGTGAAGGAAATCCTTACAGGTAAGAATAGACTGACTGTTTTAACAGCCCATGTTTATATACATTGAACATATACATAAATATGTATATTTAATCATAGTAAAACTGTATTTCCCTGCATATACTTGCCTTCACAAATGTGTTGTAATCATTATTTTGAGTACTGATGTTTTTTATCATGATATTTAAAATACTATATTCTGGTAGAAGGTCCTGAAATTCTAGTTTACTTTCCTTTAAATAAGGAAGTGTAATTGCTGTCTCCTCGTAGGGCTTGTATATGGAATGCATCGTAAAGAGAAGGACTGGCCATGCCCTTTAAGTCGACGCAGTGTTTAATTTGAGCTGGTGGTTGCCGGGGTGGGCCACCGGCTCTCGTTTTTGGGGACAGGCACTTATTTTTCCTCTTCACACATTTGTGAGAGTGAGAGAGGGAAAACATTGAAAGGAGAAAGATGCAAACTTGTCACAAAGGGAGAAAGCAGAAACCTGCAAAAGTGAGATGCAGGGGTGCCTGTCTGTGGTTTAAAGAGGCCTGGGCGAATTCAAGACTTTGCAGCCTTGGTATTCCGTGCACGACATTTAATTGCACCGGCCGCGGGCTTCTCAGCTGAGCTTTGGGCAGCAGCACTCATTATTTTACAGATTATGCACTGGGGACGCTGCCAACCCAGAAGTCCCCTGCTCCAAGGGTGATGTTATTCTGTTGCAGTCATGTCATGTTCTTAAGGACCTCGATGAAACATTCCCATTTGCCCCTTCAGGCATGGCTTTAGGAACTGGCCAACAACTGCGCCATTCAAGCTTTCCTAAGTGCTGCACGTCAATGGGGTTTCTTCTTGACTCTCTACCCAGGAGAATGAAGTCTACCCTTTTCACACAAATTATCTTCGAACCTAGTGTTAATCCTTAAATATCCCTGGGCAACCACACCTCGAAATGCACGTGTGTTTTGAGACAACTTTTCTTCAACTCTGGTATTACAATTGTCACTCAAATGCTGTTTACTCCGAAACGATGGAGAGTGGGTCACATTAAACAAGCAAAGTTCATCCCAGTCAAAGATCGTACCGTCTGAATAAGGTCTAGATTATTAGAACTGTCACAGAATACAGCAATTAAAGTTGCTGCACTGCGTTGCGTGACAAGAAAAGAGCAGGAAAGCTGCATATCTACAGAGATATGGCACTGTCCTGCTCTCTCCTTTGTACCGTAGTGTCTACGTGAGCCATGGATAGGTGTTACAGAATACTATGCTTAGACTAACTTTAAAACGGTTCTTACTTCAAATGGGTGCTGTATAGTGTAGCACAAATGCGAAGTGGGAAAAAGTAAGAGAACTAAAAGCATTTCTCCTTTTTAATGCCTGCTTCAAAGTTGTGTTATTTTTGGTGCAAAACACTGTCTACTATTGTTAGTAGATAGTGTTTTGTGTCAAAAACCATGGGCATATCTCTACAGATATGGAGCTTACCTGCTCCCTCCTTGTCACGCAATGCAGCGCAGCAATGCAATTTTGGTTGCTACATTGAGTGACACTTTTTTTTATAAATGTTCTTATTACTATATGCTCAGGGAACAATACAGCAAAGGAGCTCTTTCATCGGGTTACCTTTCCATTTCATCCATGTATAGTCAGATGTTGAATAATAATCATAAACGAAATCAACTCCACAATGCAATAGCAAACCAGGTCTGAAGTTACTCATGTTACAAATCCTGATATGCCTACCAACCCCCCCATATCTTCCCCCATTTTCAGGAGCACCCTCTACTCTTGTATATCGTGCGTTCTGCCTGCCAGCACCAGTCTAAATCGGCTTTCCACTCCTCTATTGTCAGCGGGCGGTCACTTCCCACCTCTTTGCTATATTTCGCTTTGCAGCCACCGCTGTTAGCGCCAACCACTGTTTCACGTGTCTCGTCAATCCCTCTCACCTGGGATCAGTTATAGGAACCATTTGGCCTCTACCCGCACCTCTCTACCTCTACAACTGTGGTCATCACCTCCTCAATCCTCAGCTAATATGAATGTAACACTGGGCACTCCTATAGCTGATGGTAGCAAGTCCCCTCCAGCCTGCACCCTCTTTGGCAGAGTGTATCACCAATACGCTCCAGCCGATGGAGAACCGATCTGGAACAATACACCCGATGTAGAATCTTAAGCTGTATTAATCAGAACCTAGAGCATATCGCCACTTCGCTTGGGCTTTGCATCGCCTCCACCCAGTCTTCGTTCTTGAGTGGGCCCCGGTCTTTCTCCCTTGTTGCCCTCAATGGACCCAGTACGTTCGGTGCGTTATTTATTATTTTTTCATATAATAATGAGATGGTCTTCTCGTACAATGTGTCTGTCAACAGCCTATCCTCTAAAGGTGAGGCCTCCTCCAGAGCCTCTCCCTCACATTGACACTTTTAATAATCTTGGACTTAGTCAGAAGGTAAAACCATTCACCAAGATGAACCTGCTTGTTGTATGTGACCTGTGCTCCATCGTTTCAGTCACTCCAGCAGAGGCTACCAGCAAGGTTCAGCTCCGGTCCAGTGCTACTGTTCAGCTGGTCACTTCAGGAAAAAGGCCTGTAGCAGCTTTTTGTGTCCTTGTAGCCTCACAGGAGGTCAGCAGACTGGTCTTTGGAGTCCACTTCTTTGTCCTGGGTACAAGAGGGAGCATGGCATGTCCTTCAGGGCACCTCTCAGATTACAGACAGCAGGTCCAGTCCACTTTTGATCTTCTTCAGATCCAGAAAGTGATCTAAAGGGAGTGCCTTGGGGAGTCACATTTATGGTTGGCACCAGCTAGTGGACAGGGGTAACTCCTGGCTCCTCCTGAATCAATGGGGTAATCGTTCCCAGGGACAACCCTAGGCACTTTTGGGGAAGTTCTTATTTGCACTACTGCAAATAATCCTACAGCGTACCCCACTCCTAAAGTTCAAGATTGAGAAGCTCTACCTTCCTTGTGCAGAACCTGTGTGCCCACCTAGAGGTGTGTACATAGAAATGAGCAGTCCCCTCCTCTGTGGTCACTCAAAACCTGTTCTTGAGGTTGCTGTCCTCCCACTGAGTTTGGTGCCAGCCTAGCTGGGGGAAAAAAAGGATTACCTACTCCAGGTCTCACCTTATATTTACGGGCCGATTACGAGGTCGGGCGGAAAGCCTCCTCCCAAAAGTCGGATTCCTCTAGACCGTGTCGGAACCCATCCGCCCGACTCGGTTGGATTCCAATCCGCTCGACCGATTACGATGTTCGCGGTTGGATTGCAAACCTCACTGTCTTTCCGAATCGGTCTGACCGGCTCTCGGAGTAACCGCGTCGATCGGAGCCGCATCGTACAGCTCTACGGACAGCGTTTCTGACCGAGTGATAACGACCAGAAGTCGGTCGGTCGGTCTCAGGACCAAGATGGTGTCGGGCCGACTGAAGTCCGCCTGAAATTGTAATCAGGCCCCTAGTAGGTATTATGCCTCAATTTCATGTATGTTTTGCGGTGGGTTGACTGGATTCCACCTGGTTGTATGAAAATCAATAAAGAGTTTTTAAAAATAAAAATAAAACCAAAATTAGTGTTTATCGTAGAAGGACATAACTGATTAATAAGAAGTTCAAACTAAAACTAAAACAACCAATAAAACACAAGTACATACAACTTTAACCAATAAAGTTAGACATACAAGTTAGGGCCTGATTACGATCTTGGTGGTCTTACTGCCGTCCCACGGTGGCGGGACTGAGTACTCTGCCAAGCTGAAAGCCTTCCCGTCTGCCATATTTGGAGTTTGCAGCCTGAGACAGAAGCCCACCGCGGCCTTCTCTGCTGGCTGACAGTACTCCACCTCCATTGGACTGGTGGTATACCGCTGTGCCGATTTAGATGTTCCTGATGAGCTGGCGGTCCCTTGGTGGCAGAGTCCTGATGGAGTACCATTTTGCTGCTGTAAATACAGGCAAGTACTAGGTCTTAATATCAGAAAATGCATACATATGTTGTGTATGTGTCGTAACGTATATGTGGGTTAAGTGTGCTGTCTGTTTTGTTGCATGTAAATTAACAAAAGCTGAAAGTAACTGTTACCATACACTACATAGGAGAAGTGACAGAGAAGCCCACCCTCCATTCTAGTGACAACTGGGTTGCTGAGCTTAGTGGTCTGGGGGCAACAGCACAGGAAGGACCTGGACAATGGCGTCCGACCCGGATTCCGAAGTGGGTCCCCGAAAAAAGATGAGTTTGCACCTCTTTTCCTACATTTCCACCAACTCGCGCCTGACAGTGTCCCCACCAGGAAAAGCTAGACGGAAAGGCAGATCGTTATCTGGATGGCAGGAAGCTTGGCAGGACTCCCTCCAAGAACCGCCTCTGGCTCTCCTGCCGGCGACGCAGGCGCAGGAGTCTCAGCAGAGGTGGTGGAACTGCAGCGGTCTTGTAGCCGAGCTCCCGCAAAGATCTAAAGGGGGCAGTCGGACCACCAAGCCAGCGAACAGGAAGACTGCCGAAAAAACGACGGCGGGTCCCAATCCGCCAAAATCGTAATCGGGCCCTTAATCAACAATATAAAAGACACACTAATTTAAACAACTAAATACTTCCAAAATAACAAACGCTGCAAGATGAGGAAACTCTGCCGTATTCTCTCACCAGACTACTAAAGATGAAATATATTCACCTTACCAATCACTATGGGGATGCATTGAATGAACTAATGTATAAGTACAACTTGAATTTGTTAGAAACAGAATATACTTCAGACACAACGATAGTACCTACATTTATTGGAAAGGATGCAATGAGCACAATTGACTACATTTTAATATTAATTAATCTTTTGAGGGTTTTTAAAAATGTTATTATAATACCAAATAGCATCAGTGACTATAACCCACTTCACTTAACCTTGAATTTAAGTAGCAGGAAAATTACATGCCGTAAACTAGTGAATATAGAAGTAGAAAAAGCAAATAGAGTAAGACTAAAATGGTCATGGGTAGATTCACCTGGATTTACTACAAATACCAATAAGGAGGATTTCCTGACATGTACAGATTATCTGGCTGAATAAAGTGATATTAAGGCAGCCCATGAGGAAATAAGTAATTCAATTAACCATCAACTAACAAGAAATGTCAAGAGTGGTAAAGGTAATGGAAATAGCTCTAATGCAAAAAGTTGGTTCAACCATAAATGCACAATGTTGGATAGGCAGCTAAGGGAATTACTCAACTCAAAACCAAGGGATAGGGAAGAAATTTGGCATCTTAGACTCTGTTACCAACAGGCAATAATAAAGAGCAAAAAGGAATTACAAGTTAAGGCCTAGACCAAATTGAGTACATTCAACCCAGACCAACAATGTTTCCTTGTTCTGGAAGACAATTAATATGCCCTTTCTTAGGGGCAGTTCGATTCCGAAGATGGATTCGTTAGTTTTGGCTAACGATCAGTTTGATCATTTTATTTTGGTTTTTAACTTGTCGGATAGCTGTGATACCCTTGGCACCCATGACTTATTGCCTCTTAGTGTGAGGAACATTACAATTACCTTGGAAACAGTACTCTTGGCTGTAGTGTTCTGTTGTTGTTACGTGAGTTTGGAACTTCCATCTCATGCCGGGATTGGATGGTTGGAAGGGTGGCGGTTGAGTCTAGGTTGGTAATCTGACTGGGGTGGATGTTAAGCTGTTCTTCCTACCAATAAACCCATCTTCAACTTATTCTCCGACTGGAAGTGCTTACTTCACGATTGGCGACGAGCGGGAGTTGAGGAAGACAGCGTTGACTTTTTTTTTTTTGTATGGACATCAGCAGGTACTTTTATTATTTTGTTGCAATTGTGCGTGAATGCACCTGCGGCTGTTTAAAACTGTATGTGCCTTTGATTGCACCTACGGGAGATTCAGAGCGCTGCAAGCGATATTTATTAGCCTTCTGAAAGTGTTCGTTACGAAGTGTTTCGAGGTTGGAGAGTCATTTAATAGATTTATAGTGTTTTGATTGCACCTGCGGCTCGCATTACTTCGCATCCGTGCTCTGATTGCACCAGCGGCTGGTTGGGATGTTTAACTATCCACAAGTATACTTCAATGTGGTTTTGCTTCTCTTATGAGCGGAGTTATTGCTCTTCAAAGTGAAGTATCAGTTATCTTTATTATTTCAAAAAATAACACTCACGGTTTGCCTTGGTTCTATCTCGTCATTCAGATTCCTGCCATTCGGAGATTCCTTTCTGCATCTGATGTTCCGTAGTTCTCATGACTTCCTAATGCCGCTAAGCATTGTGGGAGCGTCGTGACACCACACGCACGGCGGCGGCCATCTTTAGTGTGTTTATTCTCCGTTTTTGCCGGTTTCTTTCCATTTCCAAGTTTAAAAGCTGCAAATTTTGTTGTTTAAGTGTGATTTTTTACATCTGTGACTCGCACATTTGTACTTCAAGCAAGCCAAGCACCTTTTTATTATAAACATTACGGTAAGCAAAGCATTTATTTATTTTAATTTCTACAATGTCTAACATTGTAGCACACTATACATTTCCTACCTGTCGCTGGTGAACCTAAGATGGAGTGGGATCTATGGTATCCCATGTTCTTGGCTTATGTAGAAGTTTTAGAGAGGATGGCTGCTCTTCTAAGAGAAAACTGGATCTGCTAAAACACTGTTTGGGTGGCGCAGGTCTCAAAGAATTCGCAAACTTACCTCCCATTGAGGGTTCAGAAGCTACTAATGTTTTTGATATAGCTATCAAACAAATGAGCACCAGGTTTGGAAAGAAAATTATCATTGTAATGGAGAGGTTTAAATTCTATTCACGTGCTCAGAAAGAAGACGAATCAATCGAAAACTATGTCTCTGCTTTACGTTCTCTTGCTGGATCCTGCGCGTTTGAGACTATCAACTACGAACAAGTTCTCAGAGACCAGATTATGATGAAAACTAATAGTAAAAAAATACAAGAGAGACTATGGTTAGGGACAGAGTCTTCGTTAAATGCTGTGGTTAATATTGCCAAAGGTATCGAGCAATCGCAAAAATTTGTGAATGAAATTAGAGGTCAACCACTTAGTCAAACTATAAAAGTACAGGATGCTGTATCAGAGGTATCTCTCGTAAGAAACCAATCTTTCTCTAAAAGAGTTCCATTTTCCCATAAGAAAGATTTGGGAGTAAAGGACAATAAATTTGTCAAGAGAGGAAATCAAATAATTTGTTACAGGTGTGGTGGTTTTGATCATGTGGGAAACTACAAAGGATGTCCAACGTGGGACAAAATTTGCGTCAAATGCAAGAGAACAGGACATTTTGGGAAAATGTGTAGATCTACCCAGAGAGTCAACTATGTCACTTGTGAAGAGGGAGAGATTCTGCACAATTTAGTGAATTCAATACCATTTCATGTGTTTATAACAGTAACTGTAAAGGCTTTCCCTCTTGTGTGGTACTGATTGATGGGAAAGAAGTACCAATGATGGTTGATTCGTGTGCCTGGTACACCATTATTGGGAAAAATGTGCTCACTGAATTATGGGGAACGAAAGAACTACTGCCTCCAGACATTAGGCCTGGAGGCTATTCTGGGCACAAGATTGATTTAGAAGGTTTTTTATGGGCAGATCTAGATTTTAAAGGCAGAAGAACTAGGGGTAAAGTGTATGTAGCTACCAAGGGAGTATCCATTTTAGGCTGGCCTCATCAACAAGAGATGGGTATAAAGTTAGATCCCAATGCTTCACCCTCTGTTTATATTGTCTCTTCAAATGATGAGGAATTTGTTGCAAACATTAAAAGCATGTATCCAAGAGTATTTGATGATTCTCTTGGAAAATACGCTGATTTCAAACACAAAATCATTCTTAATGATACTGCGATTCCTGTTAGACACAAGGTACGCAATGTCCCATTAGCATACCGTAACAAACTTAAGGACATATTAGCAGATTTGGCTACACGAAAGGTTATTGAACCTATAGAATCTTCTCCGTGGGTTTCTCCGGTGGTTCTTTCACTTAAAAGTAATGGGGATCTTCGTTTATGTGTCGATCTCAGGAGTTTAAACAATGAAATCTGGATCGACAGGCATCCTTTACCTAAGATACATGAACTTATTTCTACTCTTTCTGGGGCCTGTGTTTTTTCTACGATAGATCTAGCCAGTGCCTATCACCAGATTATGCTACATGATGAGTCTAAATGTTTAACTGCATTTATAACACCTGAAGGCTTGTTCCAATTTTCACGCATGCCGTTCGGTTTAGCGAGTGCTGCGTCAGTATTCCAAAGACTTATGAAGGAAGTTTTAGAGTGTTGTTCCGGGGCAATCGCATTTCAGGATGATATTCTGATTTTTGGAAAAGATTTTGAGGAACATGATAGTAACTTAAAAACAGTGTTGAATTGTATACAAAAAAAGGTTTAACACTAAAATTTTCTAAATGCAAATTTAGACAAAATAAAGTTGAATATTTGGGACATGAAATATCTAGTGAAGGTATTAAGCCTAAATTTGACCATGTAATTAGTATTTCTAATGCTCCTGCACCTACGACCAAAGAGCAATTGTTATCCTTTTTAGGTTTGACAGAATTCTATAGTAGGTTGTACAAAATTACTCTTCCAAAGTGTTTTCTTTGCGAATGTTATTAAAGAAAAATGTCAAATTTACGTGGGGTGATGACCAGCAATCAGCTTTTGAGATATTGAAAAAAGAGATCATTTCTGCTCCTTTTTTAAGACCTTTTGTCATTGGGAAGGAATGTATTGTAGCTGTAGATGCTAGCAGCACAGGTCTAGGTGCTGTGCTTATGCAAAAGAACAGTGGGGATGAATATATTGTATCTTATGCTTCCAGGTCACTACGTGATGCGTAATATAATTATTCCACCATTGAGAGAGAACTACTAGCATGTACTTGGGCTGCTCAACACTTCCGTCAATTTCTGTGGGGTACTAAATTTCGCCTTAGAACAGATCACAAGCCTCTAATTAACATGCTGGCAGCAGGGGGTGGTAGAATTCTCACAGCTCGTTTAGCAAGACTGGCTGCTAAGTTGCAAGAATATCAGTGCATTGTAGAACATATTCCTGGACGTTTGAATGTACATGCTGACTGTATGTCACGGCTATCTTTGCCAAGTGGAATTGATTTGAACAATGACTCTGTGGAGTGTGATGTAGCCTACACTATTGATGATGTCAACAATGGTTTAGACACTGGTTCTGACATTATTTCTGAGGATGCTTGGAAAGAGGCTATGTTGGAAGATGGTGAATTATCTACTGTTTTGAAATATTTGCAAAATGGATGGCTTGAAGAGAGGACGTTGAGTGGTGATTTGGGCTCATTCTTTAAAATTAAAGATGAACTTATGTGTTTACATAACATCATTACTAGGGGAGATAAGATTGTCCCTCCACATAAGATTAGGGAGAAGCTAATAGCCATGGCTCATGAGGGACATTTTGGGATGTCCTGTACCAAGCGACGTTTGAGGGAGTTTTATTGGTGGCCAAGGATCGATAGCATGATCGATAGGTGGGTCAGAGAATGTGTCCCATCCTCTAGAAGTGACAAGTCTGTCAAGCCTTTGTCGGTGGATGTAACTCCCATTGAGTATACTCAAGGGCCTTGGAAGAAACTTGGCATTGACATCATTGGTCCTTTGTGTCTTCCTTCTGCCAAAGAAGTATTTGCTTTAGTCCTGGTTGATTATTTTTCTAAATGGCCTGAATTAAAGATTGTTGACAGAATTACTTCAGCACAAGTAATAGAATTTTTGGATAACATCTTTTGTCGGGAAGGTTTACCTGCAGAGCTTGTTTCGGACAATGGCCCGCAATTTATAAGTAAAGAATTGGAATTATTTTTAAACAAGTGTGGCATTGTGCACAAAGGGTATCTAATTATAATCCCCAAGCAAATGGTCAAGTTGAGCGCTTTAACAGGGTGGTCAAAGAGTCCATTCAACTGGCTGTCAAGAATGGTATTGATTGGAGAAAGGCTTTATGAGCCACCTTGCTCACTTATCGTACGTCTCCTAATTCGGTCACTGGTTGTTCTCCTTTTGAAATGTTAAGAGGCAGGAAACCTGGCTCAAATCTCATGCCTTGGTGGTTGAAAGTAAATAAGTCTAATGATTCTACTTTGGATTTTGCTCAAGTTAGGGAGCGTGTTCTAAGATATCAGGAGAGAATGAGGAAAAGTGGTCCCAAGCATCAGTTTCCAAACTCCAAAGTCCAAGTGGCTAATTTTGTGCGTGTCAAGTTTGGTGGAGTTACCAATAGAAGATGGTCCAGATGGTCTGATCCAGTTAAAGTGTTGGAAGTGTTTAGTAAGGATGTAAGGGTAGAAGGTGGTAAGATTTGGAATTTCAGACGCATATCTGTTTGTAGATCCAATGCTATTGGGGAAAAATCACAAATAGTTCCACAAACTTCTGGTAAGAAGCATAATGTTGAGGATGCAGATTTTCAAAACTTTTTGGACGCATTGAGTTGTTCTGATTCTGATTCCAATGTATCCAACTCTTGTTCCAATGATGCATTTGCTGAGCCCAGTCCCGTTCCTGTTTTGGACCATGGGGATGTTTCTGAAAAATGTGTACCTGAACTTAACAGACAGGTGGTTGTACCAAGGAAAAGTTCTCGTGTCAGGAACTCACCTGTTAAAATGAAAGATTTTGTTCGATTCTAATTGCTATTTAAGTATTCACTGTACATATTTTATATATATATATATATATATTTTTTTTTTTAAAGGGGAAAGGTGTGTAGTGTTCTGTTGTTGTTACGTGAGTTTGGAACTTCCATCTCATGCCGGGACTGGAGGGTTGGAAGGGTGGCGGTTGAGTCTAGGTTGGTAATCTGACTGGGGTGGATGTTAAGCTGTTCTTCCTACCAATAAACCCATCTTCAACTTATTCTCCGAGTGGAAGTGCTTACTTCACTGAGCCATTCATAAAAGTCTAAAAGTGAAGGCCACAGGACCAGATGGTATTCCGGTGGACGTATATAAATTCATTATTGGCTCCTATTTCAATATTAATTCTGAACGTGGTAGGTTTAGAGTATATTCCTTCCACTTGGTCAGAGTCCATAATAGTACTAATATTTAAAAAGGGCAACAAGGGTGATCCTAAGTGCTACCTACCGATATCTCTTCTGGATTCATCTGTTAAAATGATGGGAAGAGCCATCTTGGATAGATTGGAATCATCAGGTGAAGTGAATTCAGTACTTAGTGAATCAAAGTATGGGTTCAGGAGGGGTATTGTTACGTTGTAACAGTATTTGAATGTAATCCTTATTATAGATAAATACATCAGGGATAAGGTGGGTCACCTACTCCTCATTTTTATTGACTTGACCAGTGCTTTTGATTTTTGTCAACCATGGAAAACTATGCTTTCAATGGGGGTATCTGAGGATATAGTTTTGTTTCTGGCCCAAATGCTCAGTAATCTCACTGCTAAGGTGCGTTATGGGCTAAATGGAGAATGCACACGTCAATTTTTGGTAGCAAGGGGGAGTACAGCAGGGCTGTGAACTCACCCAGTCCCTCTTTACCCGATATATTAATGGAGTGGATAGAGAGCTTCAGGCACTACACACAGATTCTCCCGGGATTGGTATTTGGTTTATTCTAGTATTATTATATGCAGACAATGCGGTCCTGCTTTCTAGGACCGCAAATGGGCTACAACAATCTATCAATGCCTTTACAACATATATGGAGATTTGGATTTGAAGGTTAATTTAAAAAAGACCTTCACAATGATTTGTGGAAAAGGAGCACCTAAGACCAGCTTACATCACATTAAAGGTACTCCGTTGGAGAGAGTGCCATCTTTCTTTTATTTGGGGTTACTATTTACTTCCTCTGCTTCCTAGAATAAACACATGGGAATATGCTGTGTAAATATGACACGTTCAATTGAGTGTGTGTTTAGGTTTACATCAAAACTTGGTAGTAAACCAATTGTGGAAATGCTCACTATTTACAAAAGTAAATGCATATCAGCAGCGGTATATGGGAGCGGCCTGTGGGGTTATGGCAATACAGCTATTTTACAAACCCAAGAGTGTTATTTTATGCAGCATTTGGTTGCAGTCCCAAAATCTACATCCACATACATGATACACAAAGAATTGGGAATGGTTTTTATTGAGAATGTTTTATATTGGAATCCTATTCTTTTATGGCACAATATTTGGAGTAAGGGAGACACCCTATTCACCACTTAGACTTTCTAAAAAAGAAAACTATGACCCGATATAGCGATAAACTGCCAGAAGAAAATGACAACAACACAAACCAGCAACAAGAAATAAGAATGTAAATGTACATAAATTATTTAAAAACTATAAACAGGCCCAAAAAATGTGTAAAAATGAACTTAACGACCTCAACCTCTACAAACTACCAACAAATTAATTCTAAGGGCCTCATTATGATGTCAGTCGGAAAGGCTCCGAACGGCATTCGGTTCGTCCGAATCTGATTCGGAACCCGGCTTTCCGACCGACTCGGAAGCCCATCCGACCGACTGCTTATGATAGTGGGAAACCGTTCAGACTTTCTGAGTCAGCTCCGACTCGGTTCCAAACGGCATTCGGAGGAACAGACTTGTACAGGTCTACAGACCACGTTTCCGTCTGACGGATTACTATGTCAGATTCGGACAGCCTCTCCGAATCGGTTGTTCCAACATGGATCGGCTGTCAGAATCTGACCTTGGGGGCCCGTAGCAGGGCCCCCTTCACCCGGAGGCCTCCGAATGGGGCCGGTGGGGATACCCATGGGTTCCCTCCTTCCAACCATACACAGTGTGGCAGGCACCATGGGGTGCCCACCACAGGGTACAAGGTTTTCCCCACCCAGCCCTTTCTTTAATGGGAGCCTGTGTAGTCGGTCGGAACACAGGCTCCCATTGTTCCCGGTGTTCGGAAGCATCGTAATTGGAAGGTCGGACTCCCCGAATCCGATTCGGTCAGAAACCGTTTTGAGACCCAGTTGGTCGGAATGCTTTCAGACCGACATTATAATGAGGCCCTTAAAATGAAACTAGCCTTTTTTTTCATCCAACAGAAAAGAAAGCACCTGCTCCACAATAGAATTCCCCCAATGGAAAAGCTGCACGACCATGTGAAACATAAACAGAACATACATATAAGTATACAAAATAGAAGTAGTTGATAATTTTACATGTAAATAACAAATGGTACATACTTTAAAATATTGCATATATTTATACTATAACATTAATTTCAGATAAAATGACCGAGCAGCAAAGTACATAACTTCACATAAAGAAAAGCATTACTAATTCACATGGGCTACACCTACAGGCAAGAAAGTGCATCAACAGAAAATATAAATTGGAGATGTTCCAAATATTATTCCAATGCATGCGATGGGAGGGCAACTACAAAATATGATGTTGTTATTCATGTAAGACAGCACTACCACTCCCTAAATGTGACACAAATAGAGGTAAGCGAGATTTTTCAGGATATTACAGAGGCAAGCACTAGTTCTCAGGAACTTACAACCAATATCCTTAAAGATATACTGCCTAAAGTCCCGGAAAACATAACAGCCCAACTATTACCTCCTATACCCACTTTAATACATTTAATTGCACAAACTAAAAAAGCCACCAGTGATACTCCTCCTGTCCTTAGAAGATACAAAACCATACACATACCTGGACATTTACCTATGACACATAATGAAGAATATTTCCTTTTACATGACAACCTAGATAATGAGAAACAAATCCTAATATTCTCTACAGCAAATAACTTACTAAAACTTAGCCAATTTCAAACGTGGATGATGAATGGGATCTTAAAAATGTGTCCCAAACCATTCACTCAGATATACACCATACATGGTAGTAGGGCATACATCCCTTTTATATATGCCCTACTACCAAATCAACAAAGCAGCACTTACTATGAACTCTTAAACCACATTAAGCATTAAACAAATAACTACTACCCCCAAAAAATAATCATAGGGCCCGATTCACGAAGGTAAACTGATACGAAAGTCTAACTTTGTGACTTTCGATATTCACAAAGGGCATTTATGAGTAGCAAAGTTAGACTTTTGTCTGAGTTTTAAACTTAAGTTTTGGTCTTAAGTGTCACTAAGACAAAAGTACCCGTAAATGCCCTTTGTGAATATCGAAAGTCATAAAGTTAGACTTTCGTCTCAGTTTACCTTTGTGAATCGGGCCCACAGGCAATGAGCAAGCCATGATTCAAACCATTTTAAAAAATGTACCCCCACACAGTCAAACAAGGCTGTTAATTTCATTTCAATCAAACCATATGGAGACACCTCCAACAATCTGCACTAAGGGCCTTATTATGAGTTCCGCTATATCGGTGGTGGCAGTCTGACCACCAGGTTCTCAGTCGGGGAAAGGCAGCCGCCATAGGGCGGGACAGGGAAGCTGCACCACCGTATGTATTTTGAGGTGCCTGTTCCACAAGCAGACTGCAGCGGTCAAACTGCCTGCTTCAAGGGGGCGGTGCCAAAGGATTTGGGGTGCGT
The DNA here is from genome assembly GCA_963921515.1 of Calotriton arnoldi. Taxonomy (NCBI): domain Eukaryota; kingdom Metazoa; phylum Chordata; class Amphibia; order Caudata; family Salamandridae; genus Calotriton; species Calotriton arnoldi. The sequence continues at coordinate 822,234 of CAWUFW010002520.1, forward strand.
ACTCACCCCTTTCTTCTTAGAGGCAGATTCCGACATGGATCCCTTTCTCCAGGTCCCCCTTCACAGCAGGATCTTCACTCCGAGGAATGCAACCCTGTTTGCAGCGATCTACAGATGAGTTCTTTCGAATCGTAAACCTATTGCCAAGACTGCCGACATATGGGCTGAACCCCGATAATGGGTTTATAGTACTTTCCCACATATATCATGCATATGTGTGCATCCGACACATCTGCAGTCGAAATGCACACACAGGTATTGATATATTTGTGGAAAGTACTCACCACAGCTGCAAGACCCCCTCCTCCATACCGCTGGCCCTGTGGTCAACTCGTAATACAGCGGTCTTTGGACCGCCAGCGCCATGGCCTGCTGGCGGGGGAGGAAGCGGTCCTACGGCGGCCAGACCGCCAAACTCGTAATAAGGCCCTTAGTGTGGAATATTCCTCAAACAGCCAATTTGCATTTGAAATTAAAAAATAAGAGCACTAGCCTATGTTCCTGTCCCAACCACTACAATTTGCTAATAGAAAGCCCTTTCTACCAACAAAATGAAATCAAACTAAGCCCTAAGATTATTTTGAAGATACTTGGGTTGGCATACTGCATCGCTCTAGACACAGATGCCAAACTAAATTCCAAATACCATGATGGAATGTTTATGACAGCACCTTGGCACAGGAAGCCAAAACAAACAATGCACTAGAAGGATGACACAATGTCTTCCAATCCACATTAGGCAGAACCAAACCTACTCTCTATAAATATATAGAAACATTACAAAAAGAGCAGAGCTACCAACAACTACGAATGGAGCAGCTGGTTTGCCATATTGCCCCTAAACTAAACAAACAAACCAATAGAATAGGCGACATGCTAGAATTTATTGTTAATCCTTTCATAAATAACAGAGTAGAATACTTAGAAATAATAGCCGAAGGCATATTATAAAATCTAAACCAACATAACTGATCATTCTTTAATAAATAATAAATATAATATTCTATTACATCAGTCAAAACTTACATCAAATTCCAATATTAATGGACTAAGATAATAAAATATTATATACATTATTTAACCACAAACCAAAAAACTAAAAACAAACTCAACCTATCACATAAATTAATTATAAGACATAAGCCACACAATTCCAAATAACAATCACATAATAGTTATCAATAAAATATCACATTTCCCCCAAAAATAAATGAAATTAATAAAACTTACTGTTCTGTAGCTGCAGATCTTCCTCTGTATCCACATAGTGAGAAATAGTAATCCAGCAAAAATGGGAAATATTGTCTAAAAATCCCAAAACTGCAAAAATAAAACAAATCCAAAAGAGATCCCTTCAAGTAATCCAAAGTATGTGGAAACCGTGAAAAAAAACAAAAAGTGTTTGAAAAAAAAGAAGTGATCCACAAAACCATAAAAAAAGGAAAACAAGGAAAAGAGCATCAGTTTGTTATTAAACAAAATTGATTTCGTTGAAAAAATAAAACGGAAACTCCCAATGCTCATAGGATACACTCACAGACAAAAACCTATGAAGTAAATTAGAGAAACTCACCCGTAAAACACTTTACCTTCCCAAAAATACATATACATCATCAAAATATAAGTAACAAAACACAATGTAACCTATCATAACAGTACATTACTAAAATAGTGTATGAAAAGCCCAAACTACAAATTATTGAAAAAACACTATTAACACATCAAAATATTCCAAACAGCCAAAAATAATGTTATAACTAACTTGTAGACCTCCCCTAAACTTCCCACCCTTAAAGCCTTCAGAAAATACTTAAAAAGGAATGACCTTTTCCGACTAACAGCAGCACCTTACAGAGACCTATTCCCGGGAAAATAGACTAAGGGCCTTATTATGACTTTGGTGGTGTGGCAGCGCGCCGGCACCGCCAAAGTCATATTGAGACCACCAGCCGTATTCCGACTGGAATCCAGGTTGGGCGGTTCTGTGGTGGCTGGTCTGTGGCGGTACAGTGCTAAGGCTCATATGTGAGCCTTAGCAGGGCACCGCAATGGGAACACCATTGCACGTTCCTGCAGGGCATGGACTGTCAAGTCAATGCCCTGCAGGAACTGGGGGTGCATGCATGCACGGGGGCACACCATGTACCCCCCTGCATACATCCCCTGGTGCAAAGGCAACAGGGGGGCCTATGTTTCCTCACAGCCACACTTTTCATGGCGTGCTCACCGCCATGTAAACTGTGGCGGTGAGGAAACTCCTAATATGCTTGGTGGTGCTGCAGTGGCACCACCAGCATATTAGGGGTCTCAGACCACTGCAAGTGCACCAGGCCTGGCAGCAGCAGCAGTCCCATGGCGGACCAATCGCCTTACTTGTAATAGGGCAGTGGGACCACCATCAGAACGCCATACTCATAACCTAAAAATAACGCAACTAGATTAGAAAATAGAAGGTAGTGGTAAGCAAAAGGCTGATAAATGAAACTAAAAAAGACTGTCTCCCCAATAAAGTGAATGGGAAATAATGTAAACAAATATTAAACATCTAAAGCATGTCAAAACATATTGTCAATTTTTTTATAACATTGTAAAGTATAAGTTGAATGCTACAATTAAATATATACAACCATTTAATATATACTGAATAACAAACGTGTTAAAATGATGTTAAAAACATGTATAGATGTTGGACACTAAAGGATTGACATTTACTATTCCCACTCCAATTTAAATATATATGGGGCTGGTGGTGGACACTAAAGGGGTGACATTTGCTATTCTCACTCCAATCTAACCATATTGGGGGAAAGTGTTGGACACTAAAGGAGTGACATTTTCTATTCCCACTCCAATTTAACTACATTTGGGGAAGGCATTGAACACTAAAGAGGTGACATTTACTATTCCAACTCCAGTCTAACCAAATTGGGGGAAGGTGTTAGACACTAAAGGGGAAACATTTTAAATTCCCATTCCAATCTAAACCTATTTGGGGAAGGTGTTGGACACTAAAGGGTTGACATTTACTTTTCCCACTCCAATCTTAACATATATGGGGAAGGCGTTGGACACTAAAGGGGTGAAATTTTGTATTCTCACTCCAGTCTAACCATATTGGGGTGGTATACACTTCCCATGTTGGGTCCCATGTTATACGGGTCCTACTGATTAAGTCGAACTGTGTATCTGGACAACATAAGCTTCAAAATATGTGAACTTAGTTCACACATACCATCAAAGAATGTTACCTTCGTTCCTAGCTAGCTCACAGTGCCCCATCTGAACTCCTCACCTAAATAGGGTACCAGATCGTATCAGCAACCTTGAACATGACCACACTTTTACTCCCCAAGGAAAATGCGGAAACATATCTACCATTTCATTGTTTACTTTTGCATGCCCAAGGTAAAGACAAGAAAGATACAAACTGACTTTTCAAACATTTATTGAAATGATTGTATTCTTGAATAGAAAGAGTGTACAACAATTATTAGGCAGAAGAAACAAAGCTTTGTGACCAGCATTATAAGAATGGTGAAAAAGGTAAACAGTTCAACCATTATAACATTACTATGTGATTATATGATTTAACTCCTACCTAACACTAGCTATACTATCAAGAGCATAGTGGGAGTCACCTCTGCCAGATCCTTTAGCCTAACCCCCCAACTCTTAGTATGATGTAGCAGGAAGCTAGCCAGTGCAGAACAAGCTATCGCCCTTGGCAGTATAGAGGTCAGAGTCAGCAAGACTGCATCTGAGACATAGGGGCTCATTACGGTGTCGGTCAGAAAGCCTCCGAGCGGCAGTCGGATTCCCCTAAACCAATTCGAAACCTATCCGTTCAACTCGGTCCGACACAATTCCGACCGACTGATTACGATGCTTGCGGTCGGAAAGGAAACCGTTCGGTCAGTCCGAATCGGTTCCGACCAGCATTCGGAGAATCTGAGCTGGTCGAAGCTGAATCATACAGCTCTATGGACAGCGTTTCCGACCGAGCGATTACGATGTCGGATTCTGACAGCCTGTCCGAGTCGGTCTGTCTGACACAAAAAAGCTGTCGGAAACTGCCTTTGGGGGCCCCTAGCAGGCCCCCCTTCATCCCGAGGCCTCCAGTTGGGGCTCGTGGGGATACCCAAGGAACCCCCTGTAAAACCATGACAATGTGGCAGGCACCATGGGGTGCCCACGACAGGGTGCAAGGTTTTCCGCAAACCCCTTTTTTCAATGGGAGCCTGTGTTGTCGGTCGGAACATAGGCTCCCATTGAAGGCAATGGGAGACTTTCCGAACAGTGTTCAGAAGCATCGTAATCAGTCGTATACACCCACCGAACGCGATTCGGTTGGAACCGATTCCAACAAGGAGTCGGGTGGTTTGCTTTCCGACCGACATCGTAATGATGAGCCCCATAGTGCATCACGTTCCCTGACAATCTCAGCAGAAGACCTCCTCTGCCAAATGTAATGCAGATGCTGTTTACATAATAGTAGTTAGTGTGGAGCCGTAAAGCTGTCTCCAACCTGGCAACCAAATGCAAGGGCATCATGTTTTATGTGCCTTAGCCTTGGACTGATAGTACGAATAAAATGATAATAATGCTTAATAAGAAATGAACTGCACATATAATAATTTCTCAGTACATTATTGGGTAAGTTCGAAGCATGTCAAAAGTCACCATTTGAAAATGGTGACAAGCTAAAATGTGAAGCTAAAATGGAGACTTAGCGCGGGCAATGTTGTGCCCCACAACAGGAGGAAGGTGTTGGACACTACAGAGATGACATTTCCTATTCCCACTACAGTCTAACCATAATGGAGTAAGGTGTTGGACACTACAGAGGTGACATTTACTATTCCCATTCAAATCTAACCATACTGGGTGGGGTAGGGTGTTGGACAGTAAAGGGGTGACATTTACTATTCCCAATCCAATCTTAACCTGTTTGGGGAAGGTGTTGGGCACTAAACAGGGTGACATTTACTATTCCCATTATAAGCAACCATATTGGAGGGTAACTGCTGGACACACTAAGGGCCCTATTACAAGTCTGGCAGTCCATGGACCGCCAGAGTCGTGGGGGCACGTGGTGGCAGTCCAGCCACTGCCGCACCGGCGGTCCATCCGCCCTATTAAGACTTGGGCGATTGGACCGGCATTTCACTGCCGCAGCTGCCAGGGAACCGCCGTTCCGTGGTGGTGGCGTAGCTGTCTGAGGGCCGAAATATGCTTGGTGGTGCCCTGAGGCACCGCCAAGCATATTACGACTTTCCTCATTGACAGAGCTGTCATGAAGGTTCTTCCTCCTTGAAAAGGCTGGCGGTGAGGAAAGAAAGATCAGCCTTTAAACTGCAACGCCACGGGACCGCCATGCTGCCCACCCGCCAGATCACAAAATTACTTGTAATCTGGCTGGCGGCTGTGACTCTTGGTGGTGTGAGAGCGTGGCGGTGGCGTGCTGCCCACTCCCGCACCCCCAAAAGTCATAATTAGGCCCAAAATGGGGGAAATCTTTCTATTCCCACTCTAATCTACCCATATTTTGAGAATACAACCGGCGTAGTGCCCACTGCAGGAAGAGGTGGGAGGACCTGCGGTACTGGACCCGGAAGATGGTGGAGGTCCAGCTTGGGAAGTCCTCCCAACATGGAAAGGGTGCGTGCTGGACCCTTACCCCCTGATGGCCAGCATACTGCCAGTGGCCTACCCAGACCATGATGGGCAGTTGAGGGCCCAACAGCAGCGACAAGGGGGTGGTTCCTGGCCAGAGTCATACATGCCATATTGCCAATTTTAGGTGTTACAAACAGGCATTTCACCAACCATATTGGTGGTGGCCCATGTGTCACACATAAGATAAGTCATTGTTAGTGTAAGTGTGTTAGTAGGTTAATGCTGTTGTGCTGTACCTATTGTCTTTCTAACCTGGAAGACAGCAGAGTCCTGTCCACATCCAATTATCTTCTTTTGAGCAGAAACCTGGCTGAGTGACATGAGTAATAATCGCATGTTCTGGCAATTGTACCACACAGGCAACTGGTCTTACTTGTGTGAAGAGCGATGTGTCCTCACTACTGTCTCTCAAGTGATGGTGGCCCTATTGCATGTGACATGAAATAGAGTTCAAATTAAATACAGTGACTGTACAACAGTTCCCATAGGTAAGTACTGGTCATACAGTGAAATGAGAGTGCAAACATCACTGGTCCCATCGGCATTAGTGCCTACATGTTGGCGAGTGTGCATTTGGCAGTTAATGGTTTATCTGCAAAAGTGTTTCAAAACACTTATTCAATGACAGATGACGTGCATGAGGAAGTAAGATGTAGAACTATGGGGATCCTATGTGACTGCTCTGATGTGCCTTCCCACTGGGACTCTAGTGATCCCACATCTTTATGTCATAGTTGTTCAGGGATACCCTAAACCTTCAAAGGTATATTAGCTTGTGGATATACATACTATGATTGGCGGCATCACCTGCACCAAGCAGGATTAGGGATGTTCATATGACTATATAGAGTGCTGTGCTTTGTGAATTCAGAGTGTCTATCTCCCAAATGTTAGGACCTTAATGTATTCTGGGAACTTTATCAGCTAAATGTGATACTTAGCTAAACTACATGTGTACAGCTTTCATTTGACTTTTCAGGTAGTGGACATATGATGTAATTTGGAGTGCAAAGTGTCATCAGTGTACAATGAGGATTTACATGTGACATGATGTCTGCCGCAACAGTAAATGATGGTACATTGTTGTACCAATTGACCTTCATGACATCCTGAAGTGTCATGAGTAATAGTTAGATTTCTTTCATTCCGGGCCTTGTATGAGCATTATATAAATCTCACACTTGGATCCATCCTATTTGGTTACATCTTTTTGCAATGGTATACAACAAGTGCCAAAGTATGCAAGGTGATCAACTCTCCTAGTATGGAGTATAGAGTACTCCATCAATGCATTTGGGCCTGTCTGGGGTTATGACATGAATGGACCCAACTGCTTGCAGGTCATGTAGCATGTATGAATGTGCTGATGCTCAATTAGAAGCCTAAGGAGTGAACTATGAAGATGGTGTGATACGTGGACTTCTCCAATGTTTTCTTATGATTTGTGATGGTCAGGTGTGGAAACGCAGTTGCAATAAACCCATGTTCCATGTCATTTCAGATACATCCAGGGCAAGTGGAGGAGAAGGGGCCAAGGTCAGTGGGGACACAGCTGTCCACGGCGGTTCTGGATGTGATACGTCAGACACGGAGGACCCAGTGACCAGGAAGACATCAACCAAAGCTCTACATCATCTGAGTCATTCTCCGGTGGACACTCCCAAGTGGTGGCGGACCCAACAGGCTCAGGTCCACCTTCATCCTTGTCTGCCACCCTCACTTACATCACCACCCTCCCGTTTGTCCCCCCACAGGTTGGCTGTTTCTGCTCCCCTAAGAAGGGAGGGATCTCCTTCGCTCCAGGCACCTCAGACCTTGTCCGTTACCTCTGCTGCCCTGACTGAGGAGGCTATTGACCTCCTGAGGAGCATCTCTGTGGGTCATACTGCAGTGCTGCATGCCATCCAGGAGCAAGCCAACAAACTGACCCAGGCGGTTGCATACCTGGAAGGCTTTCACACTGCCATGTCTGCCCTACAGAGTTCTTTTCAGGCTCTGACCTCCTCCCTCATGGCAGCCTCCATCCATCCCAGCCTTTCACCCCCCTTCCTCATCTGCATTCCCTATTCCCCTTCCTATCCAAAGCACTTGCACACCTAAGCGTGCACACACTTCAACAGATACAAGCACCCCACACAAACACAAGACTTAAAAAAAACTCAAACATACATGCACACAGCAGACACTCGCCTCCCTCACTTCCCCCACCACCCACAGCATACCCCCAGGAACCTCAGCAACACATACAGAGCCCTCCACAGACACACCCATACCTGCAGACACCCCACTCATACCCACAGACCCCTCCACAACACCAAGCATTCACGCAGACTCTGCACCAACAACCACAGACCACTCCACAACACCCATATCCCCAGACACTGCACCAACAGTCACAGACCCCTCCACAACACCCATATCTCTAGACACTGCACCAATAGCCACAGACTCCTCCACAACACCCAGCACATCAACAACACTCCCATTAAAAAAACGCAAATGCTCACAGTCACCCACACAGCAGACACCAACATAATACACAGTTCACACAGCAGACCCGTCTCACACATTCACTCCCTTTTCCTCCCAATCCAAACTCCATCCCTACCTGTTTTCCCCATGAATCTCTCTTGTTTGCCCTTGCTCTTGGCACATATTACTTTCAGTGGCGGTTGACAGTACCAAACATCTTTGGAAAACCCGGAACCAGAACTCGAGAGAGACGCTGTGCTACGCTGTGCGAGGCTGCCGGCTCCTGGCTCCCTGCTCCAGTCTCCCATCTACCGACTGCGAGGCACGAGAGGCGCGAGCGGCCACAGCGGCCACGGGGAGCAGAACGAGCTGAGCTGTGCCAGAGCCCGCACGGAGTTCGCAGAGGTTGCTGAGGTCGCCCGGTCCGGTTCGGTGGCTTGGCGTATTGGTGGCTTTTGCTCGGGCAGCGGCCAGCGGACTGGGCAGGAGACGGGGTGAGTCCTAAACCCCAGGTTGTGTTCCTGCACTCTTCCCGCGCTCTGGCGACAAAAGCTTTTAATCAAGGCACCTAGGTACGTCAGGCACATCCCGACCAGCTTCGCCCCCAGCCTCAGCTTAACCCAGCTTAACCCACAGCTTACTGCTAATAGCCCAACCCACAGAGAGCTGCGCCAGCGGATTGCTCTCAGGACTGTCGCCGTGTTGGTTTGCCTCTGCCGGCGTGTGCAGTTGGACCTGTCTATCTGCTTGCTTTGTTTGCCTTGACGCGGTTGCGAGAGAGCTGCAGGTGGAGCAGCACGAGCAGGAACGAGTGAATGAACACCGCCGAAACACACTGAAACACACCGAAACGCGGATTAGAGATCAAAAGGCGAGTGGTGAGGGGTCAGCGCCTGGGGAGTGAGAGCGGAGAATACCTGCAGAGAATACCTGTGGAGCCAACGTGCCCCTGCCCCCCCCTCGCATTCCGACCCCAGCTCCATTTCGCTCTGTTAACCCCCGCCAACCCCCGCCACCCCCTGCCAAAACACTCTCACTTGGTTTCTTGGAGAGGAAAGACTCTCGCCGGAAAGACCCTCGCCGGGGGTTACAGGGGGTCACAGGAGCCTGCCACAGGACATCTGGCCATCTGGCATCTGGCTTCCCGGGGTGAGCTCAGTGGGTGCAAAAGTAGCGAGACAACGGAGGGTGGCTGCAGGGGGGACTGCAATGGGGGCGGTTTAAGGCGTATCACTTTTTGGCACAAGCACTGTGGGGCGAGGAGCACGGCTGGAGCAGCACATATAGAAGAGAGTGCACAGGGACAGATTAAAAAGCAAAGGGAGTCAATTCCCCAATTCGCTAATTCCCTAACACTCTCCTCTTGGTGCGGAAGGAAAAATGCTCAAGGGAAACCCGACCAATTCAAAGAGAATGGATCCTGATGAAAATGCCCACAAATATCAAACAACAAGGGTCACAAGAAGCACGGTTCAGAACTTAAGACAAGAGTCGAACACAGCGAGCTCCCCTCTACAGCCCCCCCAACAAGGGCTCATCACCCATTACTTTCAGGCACCGGGCAGCCCGCCACCCTCGGGTATGACCCCGGAAGGACCGATGAGCCCACAGCGAGTAACCCCCAAACAATGGGGCCCGGCCAAGCACACATCGAGCTACTCCACAGTAAAAATCCCCTTCCTGGGGAAGGAAGCTGCCTGCTGCCCGACAAAGGGGACCAGGACCAGGACCGGGCACAGGAAGTATGGGTACAGGAAGGACCAAACCTGCCCCTTTCTAGTGAGTGCAAAGTGGGGGAGGCAGGGGATGTAGGGGAGAACAGTAAACTACATAAAGAAAGGATCGGTGATACTGACCCCGGGAGGCACATAGCAGTCGCAGGAACCGTTAGGGAGCCCACTGATGTGACATATAGCCTTCTACCGATCAAAGCCTTGATTCATTGGCATCAGGAGGAGGACATGCCGGAGGTTACTGAGGGCAAAGATCTGGCACGCTCCAGCCCGCGAGTTATCTCGCGATTAACAACTATGGCCTCATCAATTGAACGCGGACAACTTGATTCGCCAGAGACAGGAGACCTCACTGACTCCTTTCTACAAAAACTAGAGCAAACAATAGAAAGGACTCTGGATCTCACTCCCAACCTCATTGGGAGAAGGGACATGGTAAAAAACCAGGCACAAGATCGAGCAGGGATGCCACCATCAACAGGCCTGAAAGATCAAGTTGAGCAAGAAGATACCCCCCATTTGATAACCATCAGAGAAGCACAAAAGTCAATAGCCAAGGCTCTGATATGGCAATCAACCAAAATGGAGGTCCAAGTTGACCTTCTTCAATCAATAGCCCAATGCCTAGTGGACCAGGGCCGTAAGCTGGAAGAATTGGAGGCAACAATCAATTACAATCAGGTCATGATAGCTCGTACAAGCTCATGTGCCGATATAATAGAAAAGTGGGCTGAGATGCCGGAAATACTGGGGGACATAGTGGCACTAACCAAGAGTAGAGGCGACTCATCAAAGACACCTGAAACAATTGAATCGCTGGCAAAGGGAAATCACACAGTTGTGACGAGGGATATGGAATCAAAAGCGAGAGAAAATGAGCGCAATAGCCCAGAGATTCTGGCACCCCCGACAAAGAGCGACATCAAGGAAACTCCGGCAATGCCAGACACAAGGGAAGCCGAAGAGCAGAAAATGACCGTGGAGGGGAAGTAGGAGCCAGATCAGAAGCACCCCTAACAAGGAGGGCGAAGAAAAAGCTGAAGAAACAGCTGAAAAGATCAAAAATGAAAAGAAGATCAATCCTGCCGGCAATGCTGAACAGTCACAGACCCGGGGAGAAAAGCAACTCACTGCCATCTTACCCAATTTTCAATTTCAAACAGAAGATTAAGAGCCAGGGCACATCGGCAGACAAAGAAAAGGCTGAAGAAAGAGAAAGAGATGGTGTGACGCAACAGGGCAGGGAACATGTGGATCAAGCGGACCAGCTGGACCTACTGCAACCAGCAGGGTCAACATCAATGGCTGCCTAGGGGACAACAAACAGGATCAGCTTGGGTAAAGAGGACGCCTCCACACAAATAAGGCTCTATGACCTACTGGAACTGGAGGGTCAAAAAGGCCCAATGGAGCACACTATATCTCCTCTGATGGAGCAGAAACAAAAAGAAAGCTGGATGGGAAACAACAATAGGGCTGAAAGTGAACAACACTGGCGAATCTCCAACAATCCCCCCCAAAGTCTAAGATCAGGCAGCCAGTGCATTGGGGGGGCTACGCAAACAAAATATCTTGAGGAAACACCCACATTATACGAGGTGGTGCTCACCCCTAGGTACCACATGGAAGGCCCCCACGACATCCTAAACAGAACTAATATCCTCCGACTTTTTGGCCACGTCACGTCCCTGTCTCAGATCACATCGGAAAATATAGAGTGGGTAAAGTTCAAAAGATCACAAGGAGACAGCCATGGCGATTCAACCCTCCTGGGCTTTAGCGAACATTCTTTCCAACGGGCAGTCCTTGGAGAAGCCCAACAACTAGCAAGTTAGGGCATAGAAGTGACAGAACCCATTCAACCTAAATATCCCTCCGTCCTCATACCTCAATCAGAGGGGCCGGGGGCCACATCAATCTTGAAAGGCACTAACCACAACAGAAAACGAGGGGAAAATATCAATGTACGCCCTAGTACACCAATAAATATCTCTATCTTTCAAAGAGACAATCAGCGAAGAGTGCTAATAGGTCAAACTAAGCAGGCTGCAAGAGGCGAGAATTGGCAACAGCACCCCTAGCCAAAGTCAACTCTCTGTTAGAGCAGGAAGGGAAATGTCGGTGCGGGAAGATCAACACCAAGGCCACAACTTCGACCTCCATCAAGAACTAACTCTCATATCATGGAACATCGCAGGGTTAAACAAAAAAGCAGGGAAAAAGGAAGTACAGGACTACCTCGCAAAAGGGGATATTATATGCTGTCAAGAAACCTGGTCAATGAGATTAAAACACACATAGCGGGCTTCCATGAACATCGGATAAATGCAACAAAAAAAAACATCTTCGGACGCCCCTCCGGGGGTCTTTCAATTTTTATAAGCCATGCGCGCAAACTCAAATCTACTGAAATAAAAGTAAACTCCCCAGACCTGCAAGTAATGATAATTGCTGGGTTAAAGGAGGGACGCCAGCTGTTTAAATTGCTGCTTATAAATTGCTACATCAACCCGGCACTGACTGCAGCCAGCATGGAATTATTCACCACCACGCTGGAAGAAATATTAATTAAACATGAGCATTACAATGTAATCATTGCAGGTGATTTTAATTTGAGAGGTTTGGAAAGGGCACCTGGCAAGCAAAATAAAGGGCACAAGGTGGGCCCATTGCTCTCTCTTTTTAAAAATGCTAAACTTTACTCAACTCACTTCATGAAGAAACTACGATCACCCTTGTGGAGCCCCAAACCATCATTTAGGAACATATCTACTATCGATTATATTGTAATCAATGAGAAATCGGCAGATAAGTTGAAAGATTTTACGGTCGACGATAGAGGGAAAAGTGATCACAGGCCTCTATGCGCTACATTCAACTTAGGAATGGAATCAGCAGACCTCCAGAAAGTGATGGGAGAATCCACAGGGGATGAACGTTTCAGAGCCCTTAAAAGAATAAAATGGACAACCAAACTTGAAGGAAAAATCCAGGAGTGGGCACTAATATGGCAAGCTCGCGGACTGTGGGAGATCCATCCAGAAGCGATAGGTCTCTGGGAAGCTCTGACAGATGACCTGTGGCGGAAGCTGGGCAAAAATCATTGTAAAAAAATACTTTCCCACAAGGTCCCCCCTTCAAAGAACCTACAGATACCGAAGAGCCTGAGTCAATGTAAAGGCGCACTTATAAAGGCACTCAGAAGAAGGAAGAAGAGGGGAACATCGGCAGAGGTGACCTCCATAGCGGAGTTGAGATCCGCCTACAGGAGGAAAGTAGGCGAGCACAAGAGGAAAGAAATGGAACAAAAATGGCTCACAGTATTCGCCCTGGTAAAGGAAAAGAACAACGCCAAATTATGGAGGTATATCAACCGCCTGAGCTCCCAGTCTAGGGGCAAGGAGAATAACATCGCAAGCAATGAGTGGGAAGCGTACGTAAGGGGCTTATACACCAGAGGTATACCAGCTGCCGAGTATGCCATTCCTAAGAACACCTTGGAAACAGGCACTCATACAGACACCCTCCCCAAGTACATACATGAAGCAGGATCAACGACGATCGAGGGTAATGGCTTCACAGAAGTAGAAATAACAAGGGAGATCAGGAAAATGAGGAACGATGGGGCGCCAGGCCCAAATGGCATTCCAGCCTTGGCATTTAAATCAGTCCAACCATTTTTTGCCTCAATCCTCACCCCTTTATACAATTTCGCGGACTCAACGGCAATAATTCCACAATCATGGAAAGGATCAGTCGTTTTTCCCATTCATAAGAAAGGCGACCACTCCAACCCCGCCAACTATAGGCTTGTGGCCCTGCTCGACGTTGAAGCCAAAGCCTATGCTAAACTTTTATTGAGAGAACTAGAGAATTGGGCTAATAACAACTAAATACTACCATTCTACCAGACCGGTTTCAGGACAAATAGCTCAACAACGGACAACATCATGGCCCTGGCCTACCTCTCAAAACGAGCTGTGAAAGACCGGCACCTGCCGCTGTTTTGCTGTTTTATAGATTACAGCACAGCTTTTGATAGAGTTGATAGGGGCAAACTCTGGGGAAAATTGTCAGCCTGGGGGATTCCATCAAATCTCTTGAATGCCATCATATCCCTCCATGAGGGGACCTGGGTACAAGTCAAGATAAGCCCTACAGCGCTATCAGCAAGAGTCGAAACTAACAACGGACTGAAGCAGGGCTGTGTCTTGGCCCCCCTATTATTTAACCTCTATACAGCAGACCTGGGGGGAGCTCTGAAAGAGGCAAGTCTGGTTCCACCGAGACTGGGCACGGTGAGATTGGCAATTCTTCAGTACGCAGACGATACTGTAGTGATGGATCACACAAGGGTGGGCCTTCAAAGAGCATTAAAAGAGCTGGGGAAGTATAATAAGGAAAATTACTTGACAGTCAACCAGAGTAAAACAAAGATAATGATATTCGGCAGATATCCCCACAAAAAACAAGCAGTCTGGAATCTGGGAGATCACCAAATTGGGACCACCTCAGCCTATAATTACCTCGGGGTATGGCTACATGAGAGGGCAACACCGGCAACTCACATAAAACACTTAATAGTCAAAACCAACAGTGTAATTCTAACAATGAGACGCTTAAGCCAACGCTTGTCCAGCCCAAGAGCCGACCCCATGTTGAGGGTCCTTAAGGCAAAATTAATCCCGGCCATTAACTATGGTCATCTGGCATTTCCGGGAGCCTTAGACAAACATATTGCAGCAGCTCAGGTCAAAGCCCACAAGCTCGTGCTGCAAGAACCCAGGCATGCAAGGAACATCAGGCTACGTTTGGAACTAGGGCTCTGCAGACCTGAACTGGCCCTCCAGGGGGACCTAATTAAGTATTATATTAGAGTCCTTAAAGCCCCATATAACTCTCTCAAACATCATTTGGTAACAATCTTCAGAGACGAGGACTCCCCCTGGCACACCAAGCTGGGCAAAGCAATAGGGACCCTAAACATCGAATCCAATAGCCTGTCTCTACCAGACATCCCGCATAAGGCCTGGTCAAATATCATGAAACGGCAAGTCCGCTCTAATTCGCATGAAAAGGATTTAACCGCACTTCGCCATAACACCCTTACGATGGCATTGGACGAATCTTACACCATGGGGAAAGCTCAACAATACCTACAGGAAGCACTAGGGGTCCAGGTTCGCAGGAAAATCCTTTTTATGAGGCTAACGGCCCTTAGAACAGCGGACTTCAATCCAGCATGGGCGCGAGCAGACGGAGCTGTCTCTTGTCGTCTATGCAACTACCAAAGGGAATCCTGGCTCCACCTATTATGTTGCTGCCCCAAATTGACCAGCGAACGACAAAGGCTGCTCCGTCCTATTCTAAGAGACCTCGGCATCAGAACGTGCAAGGAGGCATCAGATTGGTGCCTTTCGGAAACAAAAACCCACTACCTCGCAAGAGCGGCAACATTTATTCACCAGATCAGACAGGCTTTAGACGCAAGTGTATAAATGACTTTCCACAAGCTCTTAAATCTCAGAGACTGATTAATGGGCCAATAAGGAGCTGGCATAACATCCATGGGCAAAGAAGAGTTAGCCCACCACTCCATGTGTATTGATTGGAACATTGGCGTAACACGAACTAAACCCCTGGATCAATGGCAAAAGGGACTTTGCAATACAAGATTGACTATCGGAAAATGGGTTTTAAAGTTGAAAGAATGGCTGGGGAGGGGGGCGCCATGGGTGGGTGGGCTTGGGTGGGTGGGTATCAATTTTAGCTTTTTACTGTAATGATTTTAAATAATCGAACGGTTAATCAAACAATGACACCTTGCCCTTAACCCTCTGAAACCTGCCCCCCCAAGTCCCAAAAACTCCTCCCAAAGTCAAACACATCCCTTCCACTTCCCACTTCACCCCTGAAAAACAGCAACCCCAGTCCCCTGTACCCAATCCAAAAAAGAAAAACAACTCCTAAACCTTAACACAGCCCAAAAGACCCCAAAAAGCCCCCTCCCAAGGACAAACCCACCCCTCCTGAATCCTCTGCACCCACCTAATACTGTCTTTGATGTGCCTGCTATGCCCAATGGATGCCCCTTTGTGAGGAG
The DNA here is from genome assembly GCA_963921515.1 of Calotriton arnoldi. Lineage (NCBI taxonomy): Eukaryota > Metazoa > Chordata > Amphibia > Caudata > Salamandridae > Calotriton > Calotriton arnoldi. The sequence continues at coordinate 838,218 of CAWUFW010002520.1, forward strand.
GTTCCCTGGCAGTGTCAGTAAGGTCAAGTTTGGTGGTACAGCATGGTGCTGTAGCACATGGACTATGAATGGAGTGACCATTGGCCTTTGTTTCTTTTTTGTATTGGTTTAAATCCATTCATTAAAAACTATCACAGTTTGGAAGACATTACTCCTGCCATTACTTTCCTATTTTTTTGATGTAATTGTATAGTTAGTGATGTGTGAGAACAGTTGTTTGTTTGGTCCCTGATTGCTGACCCAGTTGAAGTGGTTAGTATGATGCACCCTTGGAGGCAGTGCTGGAGTTAGACGGGCCTAGGGGAAATGTTAAATGGATGTCTATGTGAGTTGACATCCTGATGGGGCAGACATTGCATTTTGTGACATGTTATGTGATAAGTATTTCAGCTTGGCCTAGCCACTGTCAACGACATTTAGGTTGCACTTCTCACTATGATGTAGGTTGGATATGTGTTTGATGTGTTGAAGTTAGATATTTGTGTATCCACACATGGAAGGTGTCATCGTGTCATACCTTTGTGGAGTTCTGCATGGACATGTGTTCATTTTACAGTGTGTACCTTACAGCTACTTCATCCAGATGTGGGCCACATGCTATTAGTGCTGTTTTTGCTTTCATAAGCTGCGCTTACCCATTGCCTACACACGCATGGCACTTGGTTATGCTATTAGTTGTCCTGATATATTTCAGTTTCCAGGTCCAATGCACATGGGGGCATATTCACAAGAACGTGTGCTAAACATCTCCAAAAAATGTTAACGCAACTTTACACATCGCAGTCCATCGCGGGAAAATAACCCCGTGTTAACGTGGAATTCACAACACGGCGGTACCATGCGATAGTCACCTGAAACCGTGGACAATGTCCGCGATACAACCACCGCGACGGCGATAAAAACACAAACCCCAACACCAAAAAACGTGCGATGAGCCCATTCGCGATGAGGAAATCAGCGATAAGCAGCGCCAGGCCTGCCATACACACACGGCAGGTGGGAAAATCACTACAAAAGGAGAAAAAACACACAAACACAAAATGACCAACACCGAAGCACCATGGAGGGAGCCGGAGCAGGCGCAGAGGACGAGCGCAACCCCACAAGTACCCCGGACAACCAGCCCGGGACCACGGTGACAGGGAAGGGCAAGGACAAAAAGAAGAGGAAGACGAAGTACAGTCCGCAGGAGAATTGGATCCTGGTCACGGAGGTGATAGAACACCATCAACAACTGTTCGTCGCCTCCAATGTGTCATTGGGCACCAAAAATGGATTATGGCGGTCCATCGTGGACAAGGTGAACGCCGTCGGAGAGCACAAGAGGTCAATGGACGAGGTCAAGAGGCAATGGAATGACATCAAGCGCAAGACCAAGGAGAAACTCGCAGCCAACCAGAAGGCAGCAATGCAGACTGGAGGTGGGAGCCCAGCGCCACAGCTGGAGCTGGATGACATGGAGGAGCTGGTGTCGACAGTCATCAGTGTGGAGAACGTGGCAGGAGTCGGGGCACCGGACACTGCTCGACAGGACACAACACAACGGCAACAGGGTGAGTAACCACCAGGTACTGGGGGGACGGGGGGAGATGGCCACAATGGCACACATGCACAATCAAGCAGAGCACAGTGCACACGCACAATGACTCTGGATCATGGCCCTGCTCTACAAACTGTCACAATGTACATTGCCATGCTGTCTGAATGTCAACATGTACCATGCGGCCACATACATGTGGACACATTGTAACACAGCATCTCCCCTTCACATTACAGGGGCACCGTCAACGCCACCTGCAGAGCAGTCCCAGCCACTCTTCACTGATGACGAGGAGGACACCACCAGCATCGACACCCAAGCCCTCCAAGACATCATTGAGCTCATCCGCCAATCACCTCCAGGACCAGGGCAGCCCAGCTGCATCGAGGAGACCCCACCCACTCCACAAACCACCCAGCAGGAGGCACCCACAATCCCGGCTGTCTCCCAAGACCCCCCAAACAACCCATGGCCTTCCAGCGCCGTGTGTTGGAGGTCCAGAGGGAGATGGCTGAGCAGTTGCGGGTGGGGTTCGACCTCATGGCTACCAAACTCGACGCCATCCATGGGTGTCTGAGTCCCATCAGGGACCACCTCCAGTCCCTAACGGACACCCACACGCCGCTCCATGGTCTCCAACGAGCCCTGGCTGACATTGCTGGAGTCATGAGTCGGAGACAAGAGCACCTGTCCGCTCAGGGTGGCTCCAGCGACCTCAGCCAGGAGATAGCACGCATGCGGAGGCTCATGGAGGACATGGTGCGGATGGAGGCGGAAAGGATGGCAGCCACCGCTGCACATCAGCGAAATGTAGCTGGGATCTACCAGCCCCTGCATGTCCTCATCATGGCATTGCTGCCACAAGGTGTGGCGCGGATTAATGCTGCTGCCCCTACACCATCCACATCTCCGCCCCCTGGTGTGTCCGTGCCCCACAGTGCGGCAGACATTCCACCTCCAGCACCTGATGTGTCACTGCCACACAGAGCGGCCCGCAATACACCTCCGGCCCCTGATGTGTCAGTGGCACACAGTGCCGCAACCGGAACAGCACCACCCACAGGTGGGGCAGAGCACACATCCGAGGATGAGGACGTGGATGGGCTTGAGTTCAGAAGGAGGCACTAGCATTCATGTCCGCCACCTGGTCTGTTGCTCCTTGGTGCCGCACATGGCCCCATGACCTACCACTGACCCCCGATACACTCTGCGGCACTCACCTTGGACCACGACATGGACTTCCATATCCTGTATGGTGACCAATGACACGGCGACCAGACTGCAGACTGTACTCTTCCTCATCCTCTGTTCTTGTCATTCCCGATGGACTCTGGCTGGCCCTCCACGGGCCCATATTGTGAAGTGGGGTTGGCATGGGCCTGTACTGCTCCAGCTGCTGAACTCCACTGGATGTGCAATAAACATTCAGGAACGCACTGCTGTGTCATGTCTTTCATCATTCAAGTATGAATGTGTGGATGAATGTAGGGTCAGTGATTCCCCCTAACGTCAATGATGCTCATCTAGTGGCATTCCAGTCACAGTGTGCTACGTTGCCGATTGCATTGCGGGTGCCGTAGACACCACAACAGGGGCACACGCATTAGTCACTTCCTTGTCCAGACATGGACTGCACCATGCCCAGAGCCCCGAGTCGTTGTTGCAAGCCCTGCGCTGGTCCGGCGTATGCCAGGACGGACCACTCCGCTTATGTTCTGAGGGGGGGCCACATAACCACATGTCGCAGGTCTACACGCTAGTGGTCTGCAGGTCGCTGGTCTAGTTATCAGCATGTCGAGGCCACTCCCTGAGGGCAGGTTTGCACACACACCACACCCATCCGGCGCAGGAGTCCCAGGCCATGTGACCCAGCCAATATAAGGGGCCGACAACGTCACATTCCCCTCTGCCGGTGGTGACTGGATGACGGACGCTCCACGGTTCTCAATCATAAAGGGCCCATGAGTTGTTGCGCACAGGGTTAGTGGCAACCGAAGACTTACGGCCGTCACGGGCCTACCACCACGTGGCGCTGACTCGGGTTGCACAGGGTTAGTGGCACCCGAAGCCTTGCGGCCGTCACGGGCCTACCACCACGTGGCGCTGACTCGGGTTGCACAGGGTTAGTGGCACCCGAAGCCTTGTGGCCGTCACGGGCCTACCACCACGTGGCGATGACTCGGGTTGCACAGGGTTAGTGGCACCGAAATTGCTGAGCGGCTGTGCAGCCTGCGATGATGAAGTGTGCTCTGATGTGGTCTCTGCCATTGATGCCTCAGGACTCAGCGCCATGTGTGGGACCTGATGGGCCGCGGTGCGGGTCCGCATGATGTGGAGCATGCCATGGTGGCGGGACCGGGGCCTGGAGCTTGCACGGGCATGTGGTGTGCCCACTGGTGGACACACTGTTGGCGGCAGGTGAGCAGTGGGGCCTGGGTGCGCAAGTGCGGACAGACAGCGCTGGGTGGCGGGAGGGGGTAGGGTGTGGCTGCATGTGTGTGCAGGACGGACAGGCGTTGTTGCCGTGTGCAGTGAGATGGACTCTGCCATGATTGACTCTGGCCTCGTTTACAGATTGCAGACCTGGTGACTTGCAGTGTATACCGGCACGTGGTTGGAGACACACCGGTGGCAGCAGGTGAGCAGTGGTGCCTGGGTGCGCGGGGGCGGCAGTGTCCCTCCTTCTCTCTCTCCCTTCCTTTCCCTCTCCCTCTCTCCCTCTCCCTTCCTTTTCATCTCCCTCTCTCCCTCTCCCTTCCTTTCGTTCTCTCTCTCTCCCCCTCTCCCTTCCTTTCCCTCTCCCTCTCCCTTCCTTTCCCTCTCCCTCTCTCCCTCTCCCTTCCTTTCCCTCTCTCTCTCTCTCCCTCTCCCTTCCTTTCCCTCTCCCTTCCTTTCCCTCTCTCCCTCTCCCTTCCTTTCCCTCTCCCTCTCTCCCTCTCCCTTCCTTTCCTTCTCTCTCTTTCTCTCTCTGCCTTTCTTTCCTTCTCTGTTTCTCTGTGTCTCGCTCCTTTGATGTGCACATGACACACGTTCTGATTTTGTGCTTTATTTTCCAGGCTGTGACATCAGGATTGTCCCGGACGGACCCGACAGGAGTCTTCCGCATTGGTGTTTTGTGTTGTATTCAATAAAGTTTTTGGTTGTTACTTCAATGATGAGTGACTGTTTCTCGTTGTTCTGACCACACATGTGTGTTTCTTTTTGTCATTGTGCAACATCATGCACTTTTTGTGGCTCTTGTGTCGTGCACGGTATGTGTTTGTCCCGGGGGGGGGGGGGCCTGGGAGTGGTGGCGGTGGGTGTTGTGGCCCTCATGGGTCTCCGGGCTGCATGGTCATTGTCTCCATGGCATCTGTGGGTCTTCAGATGTGGCTCTTGGCTGGGCTCCCTTTCATGCTGCAGGTAGTCGTCCTGCTTAACACCAGCAAAAGGCAGGTGTTAATTCCCTGGTGCTACTGCGGCTTATCGCCTGTTTTTGGTTCGCATCGCAGATCTGGCAGTTCGTTGTGAAAGTGGTGTTGTGGTTTTTTCGTGTGTTTTTGCACGGGAACGCCTACTCTGCATCTCATTTGGGTTAGTTGGTGGTGTCCACCGTGGAGATAAATTTTGCGGCAGTTCTCTCGGGAATACTGGCGATGTCTGCAGTTTGCACCCGCTTGTGACTGGGGTGTTAAATCTATCTCCACTTTTGATGGGTTAAGGTGGGGATAAATCAGAGATAAGTCCTTGTGAATATCCCCCATGGAGTATGTCAGAAATTTGCAAAATGTGCAAAATGTACTGTGCCCCAGGGTCCCAGCCTTTCAGGGTTTCCCATGATAGAGCCATAGCTATCCTGCAGAGAGTGTTTCCATTGTGCCCTTAGAATGGTTCTCACACTGATTCTATGCAATCCCATTGAATGACATTTCCTTTTCATGTGGGTGATGTGTGAGAGTCCAATAAAGAGTTGTAGCAGAGAAGGTGTGTTTCTCTTTATTGACACGCCCATACAGATGTATATTTGACATCAAAACGGGGCCTGGGATGTGTGCAATGTGAGTGTGTCACATTCACTATTGGATCTTGGTTATAGTTGAATTGACAAGGCCTCATGGTAGTTGTAGTCACTTCAATGTCACTTTAGCAACACTTGAGTAATGGTAACCTGCATGACAAGTGAACTTCAGTAGTGACATGGGAGACAAGTGAGAAGGGGCAAAAGGAGTGTAGCATCTTGGTTAGAGTTGGAGTGCAAAGGCCTCATGGTAGTTGTAGTCAGCTCAATGTCACTGTACCAACACTTGAGAAATGGAAAGCTGCCTGACTAGTATAGATCAGTAGTAACATGGCAGACAAGTGAGAAGGGGCAAAAGGAGTATAGCATCTTGGTTAGAGTTGAATTCACAAGGCCTATTTGTAGTTGTAGTCACTTCAATGTCACTTTAGCAACACTTGAGTAATGGTAAGCATCTTGGTTAGAGTTGCAGTCACAGGGCCTCATGGCAGTTGTAGTCACTTCAATGTCACTTTCCAACACTTGATGGTAACCTGCATGACAAGTGAACTTCAGTAGTGACATGGCAGACAAGTGAGAAAGGGCAAAAGATGTGTGACAGAGATTAAAAGTTGTGATGTTGCAGAGGTGCTGTTGCGGAACATAAAATAATGCAGACATCACCATCACTGTATATAATTTGCAAACACACGTCCATTTTGTGTGCCTGTGCAGTACCAATGTTTTGGCCTAGGATGGCATCCTACAGATGTACTTTTGATGATTGAAAAGAAACAATCATAAACAGGGTCCCTGTATATGTGTAAATTACTTAGGGACCCCCAACTTTCTTGGCTGGTTCATGACTTACAGCCGATTTTGTCTGTGACGGACTGGGTTTTGAAGGTGGTGGAGGAGGTAGAGCAGCGGCATGGCTTGCCCGATTGGCTCCATGATGGTAGAAGATGAGTAGAGGTGAGTTTCCGCCTTATATCCCTCCCTTTCCGCCATCTCAGATGTGGTGGTTGGACCACCATGGTCACTCCGGCTGTAAAGCTACTCGTAATTAGGTGGGCACTTTCATTGGTGGGCCGAGCCTTCCACAACCTCATAGGCCCGCTCCACGACCACTGTGCTCAGAGTTGGCTGGCAGTGTCAGCGGTTCAGCAACGGTTTTCAGAAAGCCAATCCACCCAACTCGTAATGCGGCTGTTGGATTGCTTAGCTCACTGCCGTCGGACCACCACCTCCGGTACAGCAGTCCACAGCCCATCCAACTCGCAATAAGGACCATAGTGTTAGACCTGACATCCTTGGTGTGGTATTCTCCCAAAACTTTTGCCTTCACCCCTCCTGCTTGCCTAAACTTGTCATTGTTAGCTATAGGACTTGATGCACTTTACCATTGCTAACCATAGCTAAAGTGCTTGTGCTCCCTCCTTCAAACATGGTAAAATTTAACTACACCAAATTTGCACATCAATTTTCTTGTAATTCCGAGTAAATGGTACAACGTATATCAAGGGCCTGTAATTTAAATGCTTGTAGTGGACCTGCAGCTCTCATTATGCCACCCACTAAAGTAGCCTATTAAACATGTCTGAGGCCTCCCACCGCCGCCTGTAGTGCAGTCAGGGCCGGACTGGCCATAGCGGGCACCGGGCGTTTCCCCGGTAGGCCGCTAGGGTGGGGGCCGGTTTTGGGCCCCTGGAGGGCCGTTTTTGTTACCGGGGGTCAGCAATATCGGCCCCCTGTAACAAAATCGGCCGAAACCGGCCCTCGCAAACTGCTCGGCTGCACTCCCCCTCACCCCAGGGGGGGCCGGCCGAGCAGTGTGCCAGGGCCGGTTTCTGTTCCCAGTCCGGCACTGCTCCAGACTTCTATTTCGACTTGTCAAAATAAGCCTTTTGCCAGACCTAAACCTTAATTTTTAATACTTATAAGTCACCCTAAGGTAGGCCCTAAAGGCTCATAGGCATAGGTCAGGGTGCCTTTTATTTAATAAGTAGGACATGTGTTCTTAAGTTTTGCATATCCTTTCAGTGAAAAACTCCTAAAGTTGTTTTTTGCTGTTGTAAGGCCTATCACTCCCATTGTCTAACACTGACTTACCTTATTGCATTTAATAAGTGCTAACTTTAGATTTGCAGCAGATAGAGATTTGCTGTTTACAATCAAATTAAATTTTAATTTAAAATCCTCCTTAAGGGTAAGGTCAGATTGTAGGTCACAGTTTTGAAAATGGCCCTTTTAGAAACTTGCCATTTTCTTGTCCCAACCTATGCCTTCTGTCAGTGTCCTGGGTCACATGACTGTGAATGGCCCTTCTTTTCAGGTTTGTGTATTTCTTCCAGGCAGTGACACAAAGGGGACTGAGATGTGGACAGGATGGGCTATCCTGACAGGATGGCTGGGAGGGGCTGTACCCCTTCCCGCTTACACTTCAAAGGGCTTTGCCTCCTGCACGCACAAAGGTATCTGATACCAGGACTACCCTGCCTTCTGTCACCCCCAGACAATTTGAAGCCTTGACAGGGGAACAACTTTCCAGAACCAGATGAAGAGGTAAGACAGGGAGTCCCCCCTACAAAAAGGCTGGCACCATTTATAAATACTCGGCTTCAAGAGCCAGTGATCAGAACACTCCTGGACTCATAGGAGGCATAGAATAAGGGCTGCCAGGCTGCTTGCAGGACTGTCTTGCTGTCAGTGAAAGAAGACTGGACCTGCTTGCCTTCATACCAGACTACCAGGAGTGAATGCAAAGGAGAGTGGGATTTTAGTAGGTAGCACCACATATTTTAACATAGGCAGTAGGACTCAATCATTAAAATATTTCTCTAGAGTACCCCTTGCCCTATTTTTATACCACTCTTTCACATATTTACTTAAAATACATCAATCTACTATTTTATCCACACACCCACACTTCACCATACGGCTTATAAAAAGATCTCCTGTAAAGAGCCCCCATTGAGGGTGCCCGTCGGGCATTGTAGTGTCGTCCTGACGTGGAGCAAAAGCCCAGTGATGAAGCATGACACCTATCTAGGCGTGTGTGGGTATTTGTTCCTACAGAGTAATGCTCCCTGCAGACTCTGTGGAACTTAACTGACCTAAGCAGACAAATCCATATTTACTAGGAACTACATACCCCGGTGATCATGACCCCAAACAGGATTTCATAGGAAGTCCGAACACCCAGGGATTTTCTAGGCAGATTGTTAAGTGCTCTTTGGACCCCATGTAATTGATGGGCTCCACTGCGGCCTAATACCCTTGCTGTAAAAGACTGCTTTAAATCCTGTTTTTTCCTCTCAAAAGAATGTCCCTGAGGATGGTATGGTGAAGAATACTGCAAAGTCACACCCAGCCTACCCATAGTGTCTTTGTAAGCCTTAGAGGCGAACACCGGCCACTGGTCGGAATGAAATGTGTCAACTGCATATGTCTTGATAAAGACTTGCAGATCTTTAATAACAGTTTGGGCATCAGCTCATGGCTGTGGCCAGACCCATAGAAATCGAGAGCAGGAATCTACTGCAACCAAGAGGTATTTGTAAGCCCCATTTGACTGCAAGGGGCCGCAATGGTCCTGATAAATGAATGTGAGAGGCTTGTTTGAAATTAATAATGGTGTCTGTGGTGGGCGTGCTATAGTGGAACCCTTCATCTGCTGGCAGATGTCACATTTAGGGACAAAGTCTTTAGTTTATTTGTAAAAACCTGGCCACCAATAGCTTTGCTGCAATAATGAAATTGTATGTGCCACCCCTGTGTCCAGACGCTAAGCCCTCATGTGCTGCTGGATTAAACTTAACTTGCGGTCAGAATTTGGTATTACTCGATCCCCCACTCCAGGAATCTGATCAAACAGTATGTTTTGCATACTTAACTGGTAGGAGTAGTTTGTGGGAAAGCCTTTCAGCAGGTGGGTGCCGTCATGTACAGCGTTGACCGCCACCATAATGTCTCGATCTATCCTCATACTTGAATAAGTTATTGCAGTGACTGCAACAGGTTGCACTGTTGCTGTTGTGGCTTCATCAGCCATTGTATTCCCTACAACGTGTGTGCCTACATATTGATGACCCTAGGTGTGAATTACATGAGTCTGTGGCAAGCATGCTTTCAGCTTACCCACCTGTCCCCAAAGTTTCTTGTGCTTTATTGTGTACCCTTTAGAATCTTTGAAGCCATTCTGGCTCCAGTAGTGTAAGTATTCATTGTATCATTGAACACAATAATACGAATCACACACTATCAGTGTGGGGAATCCGGGATCTGTATTCTCCAGGGCCAGAATCAAAGCTCTAAGTTCTGCCAGCTGCACTGTGCAATCACCTAGTGACTGCATGTAGGTGTGCCCTTTTACTACTGCTCACACTGCTGAATATTGTTGTTTTGTCCACACGGCAGGCTGAGCAGACCGTTAGTAAAGATTATGTAGTCATACTGATCAAGAGGCATTACTTCATTAGGCAGAGGATATTCGTGTTCATACTGCAGGAATGTTTGTGTTTGTAGTGTAGAGTCAAAGACGAAGTCTAGATCTGTTGCTATGAGAGAGTTAGCCTATTGTATACATCATGGATGTAAAGCTTTTGCGTTAGAAACAATGGCCTTTGTCACGGCGTCTAAGGCCGTAACCTGGGTGACAAAAATTATTCGTTTCTCCTGAGCCAATGCTCTCTCTCTCACCACAGCAGTCTGTACCGCCGTCACATTTTTACTGTCAGTGCAAAACACATTTCAGCGTTTGTGCATAAATGCGATTTATTTGCAACTGGTACTGTGTCACCTTCATTAAATTTAACATTGGTGTACCCTGATGCCCTCGCAGCTATTCAGATCACCAGGTTTGTTGTGTTTATACGCGTGTGTAGGTGTTTTAAAGCTAGCATGTCAGCCTGTACTGAATGTAAGAGCTGTGTGTGCTCAGTGGTCCAATGTGTACTAAAAAAATCTGGACAAATTAACTCTTAGAACAGTTTTACCCATTCTACGTAATCTGGAATGTAAATTCTGCCAAAATTTAGAATTCATGATATGGATTGTAGTTTTTCCAGTGTGTTCAGTGGTTGTAAAAGCACACACTTCTCTAAAAGGCTTTTGCCTTCGCTCGACAGCTTGTATCCCAGAAATAGGACATTGAGATGGGCAATCTATGATTCTTTGAAATTTAATTTGTAGCCCATGTGAGCAAATACCAGATCTATGTGATCTACTCTTGTTAAGTGTGTAGAAAGGCCATCATCCTTCAAATAAATGTTGTTGACATAGTGCAATGCCTGGTTATCAAACATTTTTAAAAGTTCTGTAAACTTGGCTGAAAACAACCCTGGGTTGTTCTTTTTGAGAAACTAGAGCGCTGAAGCAGGTCAAATACCAGCTTTCAGGCGCTATATTTTGGCAGAAGAATCCCTTCAAGATATCTAGTGTAATTTTGAATTTTTTACGCACTATGTTGTTCATTAGTGCTATGCTGTGTGCATTTTGTACTGCGAATGCACGTGTATCTGTGTTTAGATGTCTATAATCTAATACTAGACGATAAGTATGGTCTGGTTTCATTACTGGAAACGGGATTATTAAAGCAAGAGGTGCAACTTTTTATTACAACTTGGTATTCAGGTTGTGAGAATCGCTTTAACTTGTTTTTGGCTTTACTTTTGATGGGGTATTGTCTTTGATTTGATTGGATTTCAACATTTATATAGCGCACGAATGCCCGAGGGCGTATAGGCGCTGGTGCCCGGAAGACCCAGACGGTTGCAAATGAGAGCTGTAATAGGAATTTTAGTTGGCGAAGAGCCAGGTTTTTAGCGATTTTCTGAAGGATAACAGCGTAGGACTGTTCTTTATGTCAGCCGGAAGCGAGTTCCATGTTTTAACGGTCCCCAAGATGAAACTTCTTCCACCCAAACAAACTTTCTTAAATCTGTGGGTCTGTAGAAATTTGCTGTGTGAAGATCTCAGGTTTCTAGAGGGCACGTACCAGATCAGATGATTCTTCAAGTATTGAGGACCGGCGCCCTGCATTGCCTTAAATGCTAAGCATTGGGATTTAAATCTTATCCTTTTTTCGACTGGGAGCCAGTGCAATGTTCTCAAACCGTGGGAGACTGGCTGAGATCTAGGGATATCCAGCAGCATTCTGGCTGCCGCATTTTGGAGACGCTGTAACTTTTGTAAGTACTGCGTTTGGATACTCATGTGAAGAGCATTACCATAATCCACTCTGGACAGAACTAATGCTGTCACAAGTGTTTTTAGGGTGTCAGGCGGTATGAAAGGATGAATTTTTCTGATTATCTTTAAAATGAAAAAAGATTGTAGAGGTAAGAGTACTGATCTGATTTTTAAAGGTCAGATTATCGTCAAAAGTGAACCCTAAGTTTTTCACCTTTTTCGCTGGGACTGGAATGTCTCCCAGACTAGAAGGCCACCATCTAGGTGACCAAAAGGAGGTATCTGTACCCAGCAGGGGAACCTCTGTTTTTCTACCGATACGTTTTAAGCAGTTGGAACTCATCCACTGATTTACCTGGGTCATACAACTATTAAATAGATCTGCAGTCTCTTCCACATTAGTGGAGACTGACACCACTAACTGAGTATCATCAGCGTAAGAGACGACTGAGAAGCCAAACTCCCTAATGATTTTAGCCAGAGGGGTAACAGAGAGATTGAACAATGTAGGGCTTAAAGAAGAGCCCTGTAGTACCCCACATGGAAGTATGAATTGCTCAGATGAAAAGGCTCCTGTCTCTACTGATTGAACCCTATCAGAAAAAATGATTTAACCAGCCCTGGTGGAGCGGGACGGAGCACCGAGCAAAGCAAGACACCGCGGATGGGGTGAGACTGACGAAATTGGATATCAATTATGAACAGTAGGACATACAGGCAAGTAATAATTGTACTGCCGTGTAAGGGGAACTTATACCCCTGGTCCTTGGAATTATAAGATACTGTTCTGAGTAGTTCAGGTCTTATTGAAATATATTGAAACAACCTCCCCCTGCACGTCAAGACCACACCGTCACTCCAGCAATTCAGAAGAGAATTAAAGACCTGAATGTTTGGAGGATCAAACCTCCATGCAGCAGCATACAGCCCCAGCGCCTCAAGACCCTCATGGGTGATTTGCCGCACTCTATAAATGTTTGATTGATTGAAAAGGATTGTCCCGTAGTGATATCCTCTGTTTTCCACGTGCCCTGATGGTCAAACCAACAGCAATCAACAGAGCCTAAGACTGCAGTTACTCAGATGCTGCAACAACATGGTCTTGCACTCACAGGTGGAGACATTTCCTTCGTGGTTGAGGCTCACGAAGCATTTAGGACAGAGGTGTTCTATTCATGGTTTAAATTCCCAGCAGCAGACGATCGCTTGAGATTGCTTCACGCATACACTGCCCCTAACGTTCCACGTAAATACACAGCTTACAAAGGTCTAGAAATACCACTAACATACCAAGAACATCAAAATTGGTTTGATGACACCCTACCACACACAAAAGAAGAAGTTAGACTTGGTCCCATCAGCAATGAAGGAGCTACATGGCCAGTTTTAGCCGGCTACACACCACGGCCAAATGTTATTGATTTAACAGCAGCACAAGTATGAACATTTATTTAATAATTTAGTCAGAATATATAGAAGCCTGACACAGTTTGTTATCCGATCAATTACTTTAAATCCTATGAGGGCTGCTCAAGCTGTACAACCACAATTGGCTACACCGGGACATCAGCCCACAAACAGTCAATGCAGTTATGGGGAAAGATCCCATCAGGCAGGAGGAAATTCCGTTCTTATACGAGATGGAGCTCCAGATCGAAGGGGATATACAGCACTCAATAAATGTTCTCTTTTTGGAGAACTTGTCATTCAGCTACAATATTCTCCTGGTTGAAAATGATTGGCCACCAGATTTTGTCATGGATTGCCCAAAAGGAGAAACTGTAATTTTACCAGCCTTCTCCGACCTCATCCCAGAATCAGATAAACATTTATACACCAAGGAGTGGGTGCTAGCGCTGGATTCTGCGTTATACCGCCACCATGTGGGGTGGGATGATGGTTCCCCATATCACGTAATTCCAGTGAGGTCAATTCTTCCACTTTTAAAAAAAAAACAATTTAGATTCAGCTGATCCCAGCAACTATAGACCAATTTCTGGATTACCCTTCCCGGCAAAGGTAAATTTACGACTCATGTCGTTCGTCTCTTCCAAGGAACATTTAGATCCGTTTCAATATGGATTCCAGGAGGGGCATAGCACTGAGGCAGCCTTGGTCATGGCCGCGAAGAATTAAGATCAATTATGGATGCTGGAGGTAAGGCTGCCCTGATTCTGTTAGATGTATCAGCGGCCTTTGACACAGTGTACCATGAAATACTGGCCAACAGGTTATCAGAGTTAGGGATGGAGCACCGAGCAAAGCAAGACACCGCGGATGGGGTGAGACTGACGCTAGCAGGTACAAGTGGGACTGAGACTTTTTAGCGCATTGTCCTAGAGGGTGGCGTGTAGGTATGATGGACTACAGCAGCCACCTGGTATGAGTGACCAACAAGCAAGGTGTTATATGGTCCCACACTTGCCCTGATGAAGTTGCCGGAATAACAGTAGGCAACGAAACATGTTGATGCCGTTTTTAAGTAAGGACACTTACTGCATTGAATAAATTCCTGTTGCAAGTAAGCGGTACCTCTTTTTAATTAAGGATTGCATCTCCTCTTTTGTGTTGTGTGTGGGACACGGTAGGCACGCAGTGATTTTTTGCACTGACTGTGTCATCTTGTTTCACTAATTTTCTCATAGATTTCTCAGTATAGAGGAATCTCTTTACTTTCACCTTCTTTTTCCACTTGGAAAGCTACCGATGATGATAAGTGTGGGTATACTGGTAAATATATGCCAGCAGCCCCCCTTGGTGTTACTACTGTGAGGTACTTCCCATTCTTTCACATATTTTTCCACAAAGTTATATGGTGAGACAAAAATTTGTTTTTGTTTTATGCTTGTTGGAAACTGTGGTACATGACGAAATTGGATATAAATTATGAACAGTAGGACATACAGGCAAGTAATAATTGTACTGCCGTGTAAGGGGAACTTATACCCCTGGTCCTTGGAATTATAAGATACTGTTCTGAGTAGGTCAGGTCTTATTGAAATATATTGTTGAGTGGGGGGCGACCTGACTACTTACCCCTTGGTGCTCCTGTTTGTTAATTGGAGGTTGTTTCAAGCCTTGGCTGCCAGGTGTGAGAAGGAGTGTCCTCCGCTATTGGCTCGATGGATCCGTGGGTTGTCTGCGAGGGAGAGGAAAGCTGATCGAAGGTGTCTTAACCGTTTGGCGGATGGTCAGATGTTTGTTGATGTATGCTGGTCCATTGTGCAGGGCCTTGTAGGCATGGGTCAGCATCTTGAACTGGCATCTCTTCTGAACTGGGAGCCAGTGTAGTTTGTTGAGATGTGGTGTGACGTGGGCCCTTTTGGGGAGGTTGAGTATGAGTCATGTCAATTAGTTCTGTATTGTCTGTAGTCTCTTCAGGAGGAGTACAATGATTCCTACATAAAACGTGTTTCCGTAGTCCAGTCTGCTGGTGATGAGTGCCTGCATGACGGTCCTTCTGGTGTCTGCCGGGAGCCACCTGAAGATCTTGTGAAGCATCCAAAGGGTGAGGAAGTAGGCAGATGAGACTGCGTTGACTTGCTTCCCCATGGATGGCTTGCTATCCAGGATTATGCCGAGGTTGCAGGCATGGTCTGTTGGGACGGGGGTGTGCTGAGCTCCACAGGCCACCATGTGTCGGTCCATGGTGAGGTGTTGTTCCCAAAGATAAGGATTTCAGTTTTTTTCAGTGTTGAGTTTGAGACAGTTGCCCTTCATCCAGTCCGCAACGTTCATCATGAATCTGTGGAAGTTAGCCTTAGTGGTGGAGGGATCTTCAGAGAGTGAGAGGATGAGGTGTGTGTCGCCGGCCTAGGAGATGATGTTGAGTATGTGTGATCTGACGGTGGTGGCCAGGGGGGTCATGTTGTTGTTGAAGAGGGTCGGGCTGAGGGACGATTCTTGGGGGACTCCGCAGATGATCTTCTTGGGCTCTGAGGTGGATGGTGGGAGGCAGATTCTTTCTGTTCTGCTGGTGAGATACAAAGTGATCCATTTGAGGGTGTTTTCTTGAATTCCAATGTGGTGGAGTCTGTTGATCAGTATGTGGTTGGAGACGGTGTAAAACGTGGCGTACTGGCTCAGGAGGATGAGTGCTGTTGTTTCCCTGCTGTCTAGGAGGGCACTGATGTTGTCTGTGGCTGCGATCAGGGCTGTCTCTGTGCTGTGGTTAGCTTGAAATCCAGATTGGGTGGGGTACAGGAGGTTGTGGTCTTCTAGGTGTTGGGTGAGTCACTGATTGATCGCTTTCTCAAGGACCGTGGCTGGAATGGGGAGCAGAGAGATTGGCTAGTAGTTCTTCATTTCGGCTGTGTCGGCAGATGTTTTTTTCAGGAGGGGCCTCACTTCAGCGTGTTTCCAGACCTCAGGGAAGGAGACTGCGGTGATGGAGGTGTCAAGAACCTTCCTGAGCTCATTGCAGATTGTCTTTTGAAAGGTTCAAGCTTGAACAACTTACAGTTAATACATAGGGGTTCACTACTCAGCTGAGGAGGATTTTCCCTAACACCTCGGACGTCTCCATTTAGTAGGTGAGTAGGGCTCTTTGGTATACAAAAGAAAACTACTCACGCGATCCATTAAATGGGAGCCCAAACTCTAACTTTGGTGGTGCCATGTCTTTATGGCTTGTACCTTGTGCGGTAAAACTGAGCGTTTGTTGGACAACATAAATGTTGGGAAGGTGCAAGTCTGATTCCCCGCACCCCCCAGGAGATGTTGGCCTATAGTCCTGCTAGCTCACAGTGCACCATTCACACCCCTAACCTTGCAGGGTAACAAATGTATGTGCAACCTCAGAACATGACAACCCTGACTCCCCAAGGAAAACGTGGTAACAAAGCTAGAAACCTTTTGTTAGCACTCTCATGCATACCCAACGGAAATACATAAGAAATACACAACATGCAGTTTTATTATTTATTGAACCAGTGGGATTCTTGAGTAAAATATGTGCACTGCAATTACTAATAGAGCAAAACATATTAGCCTGATTAGCAATACAAGAACAATGGAAAGATTGAATAATTCAACCATCGTGCTGAAACAATGAATATATGCTGGCCTATACATAGTGTAAAATATAGTGTGCTCCCACCTAAGGCTCCCTAACCTTGCTTTGCCGAGGGTGGGTAATCTGCCATGAATCCCTGCTGGGTGATCTAACTCCCCATTACCTGTGGGCAAGTATCATCAAGATGTCCGTCTTGGTGTAGAGCGTGACATCCCTCGTGGAGGTGACAGGAGTCAGCTGAGCCACGACTTCGAAGTGTCAGCAGAATGCTCCTCTGATTTTAACGAGGAAGTATGTTCATATATATAATAAACACTGTCCATGCTGGCATGTTGAAGTCTTTATCAGGCCGCAATTGTTTGTGTTAGCTAGATAGCATGATAACTTACCAGGAAAAATAATTTGTGACATTTGTGCAGTGAACGTTATACATCATACTGAATGTTCAAGGTGTCATGATAGTGTGCCTACGAAGTTAAAATGTAAGCAAATGCAGTTTCATAGAATCCTATCCTACACTGACACGTATGCAAATGTATGCCATAAGTCACCGTGTTGCAGAAACAAAGCAACTTAAGAAACTTGAGCATAAAAATGGCTTTGTTTCTAACCGGGCCCCCTGACACCCCCATGTCTTGCACCCTCGCCTAACTGAAAGCTCCATCAAATCCAGTGTAAAGCAATGCGAAGCCCGTCAAAGCGTCGTCGCACAGTTGACAGCTTCATCGAACCCGACACCAAGCGATGCAAATCCCCACAAAGCTTTGTCGCACAGCTGAGTGTTTCATAGGAACAGACGCTGAGGAAATGCAGAGGGCCCCAAAGCCTCACTGCACAGCTGAAAGCTTCATTGGAGCCAACGCAAAGCGTTACAAAGCCTCATTAGGTAGGTTCCTGGTAGGAAGGGGCCCTGGGTGGGGTCGTCAGGAATCAGGAGGGGGAGCGCCTTTCAGGCGGGAAAAACGAGCGGAAGAGAAAGGGGTGAAAAACAGAGATTCTTTGTGAAAAAGCAGTTAAGGGGGAAAAGAGATTTCTGGAAAAAAGCAGAGGTTAAGAGGAGAAAACCCAGGATTATTGGTGGAAAAAGCGGTTAAGGGGGAAAAGAGATGGCTGGAAAAAGCAGAGGTTAAGAGGAGAAAACCCAAGATTACTGGTACACAAAGCAGTTAAGGGGGAAAAAAGATTACTGGTAAAAACAGAGGTTATGATGAGAAAAACAGAAATTATTGGTGGAAAAAGCAGTTAAGGGGGAAAAAAGATTACTGGAACAGCAGAGGTTAGGAGGAGAAAAACAAGGTCATAACTATCCGACGAGTGGTGGTTTGGCACAAGCGAGGTGGCGGCAGTGGGGACCTGGCCCTAGGACCTGCTCAGTGGGGTCGCGCTGCTGCCTTCATTAAGAAGGTTCTCAGGCGGTGCGCTGGTCAGGGTCAGTGGGAGGGAGAGCGGCTTTCAGGAGTAAAAACGAGCGGAAGAACAAGAGAAGAAACATTGAGATTCTTGGTGGAAAAAGCAGTTAAGGGAGAAAAAAGATTGCTGGACAAAGCAGAGGTTAAGAGGAGAAAAACTGAGATTATTGGTGGAAAAAGAATTTAAGAGGGAAAAGAGATTGCTGGAAAAAACAGAGGTTGAGAGGACAAGAACCTGAGTTATTGGTGCAAAAGGCGGTTAAGAGGGAAAAAGGATTACTGGAAAAAGCAGAGATTAGGAGGAGAAAAAGAAGGTTAAAACAACCTGATGAGTGACGCTTCGGCACGAGAGAGGTGCTCACGCTGGTGGCAGTAGTGGGGAGCTGGCCTGGGGACCTGCTCAGTGGCCTCCATTAAGCAGTTTCCCAGGAGTGATGCTGGGTGGGGTCAGTGGGAGGCAGAGCAGCTTTCAGGAGGGAAAAACGAGCAGGAGAGCAAGAGGAGAAAAACTGAGATCCTTGGTGGGAAAAGCGGTTAAAGAAGAAAAGAAATTGCTGGAAAAAGCAGAGGTTAAAAGGAGAAAAAACAGAAAGTATTGGTGCACAAAGCAGTTAAGGGAGAAAAAAAATCACTGGAAAAAGCAGAGGTTATGATGAGAAAAAACAGAAAGTATTGGTGGAAAAAGCAGTTAAGGGGGAACAAGATTAATGGAAAAAGCAGAGGTTATGAGGAGAAAAACAAGGTCAAAACTATCTGACGAGTGGTGGTTTGGCACAAGCGAGGTGCTCGCCCTGGTGGCAGCTGTGGGGACCTGGCTCTGGGACCTGCTCAGTGGGGTCGCGCGGCAGCCTTCATTAAGTAGGTTCCCGGGAGGGGCGCTGGGCAGGGTGAGTGGGAGGTGGGAGGGAGGGCGGCTTTCAGGAGTAAAAACGAGCGGAAGAACAAGAGAAGAAAATAGAGATTCTTGGTGGAAAAAGCAGTTAAGGGAGAAAAGAGATTGCTAGAAAAAAGCAGAGGTTAAGAGGAGAAAAACAGAGATTATTGGTCGAAAAAGCAGTGAAAGGGGAAAAGAAATTGCTGGAAAAAGCAGAGATTAAGAGGAGAAATCCGAGAATATTGGTGGAAAAAACACTTAAGGGGAAAAGATATTGCTGGAAAAAGCAGAGGTTAAGAGGAGAAAAATCATAGTTATTAGTGGAAAAGGTGGTTAAGGTGGGAAAAATATTACTGGGAAAAGCAGAGGTTAAGCGGAGAAAAACAGATTATTGGTGGAAAAATCGGTTAGAGGGAAAAAGGATTACTAAGAAAGGCTGAGATTAGGAGGAGGATAACAATGTTAAAACAATCCGATGAGTGGCACTTTGGCACCAGCAAGGTGCTCACGCTGGTGGCAGCAGTGGGGAGCTGGCCCGGGGACCAGCTCAGTGGGGTCCTGCAGTGGCCTCCATTAAGTAGGTTCCCAGGAGGGGTGCTGGGCGGGGTCAGCAGGAAGCGGGAGGGAGAGTGGCTTTCAGGAGGGAAAAACGAATAGGAGAGCAAGAGGAGACAAGGATTGGAAATGCAATCGGTCTCGCATTTGTTTGAATTGGAGCTATTGGCATTCTAAATGGCAATGCATTTTACTTATGTGTTATGGAGTGTATGTATGTGGTGTGTAGTGGAACTATATGGGTTGGATTAGTTAGTTGTGTAATTGTGTGGTGTGGAGTGGATTTGTGTAGTGGCATTATGTGGCATGGTGTGATGTTGAAATATATGGTTAGCAATTATGTGGCATTCAGTGTAGTGGCATTATGTGGAGTGGGATTGTGTGTTGTGGAGTGGTAAGTAGTTCAGTTTAATTATGTGTTCTGCTGGTCAATTTTGCGGCACGATGTGGAATTGTGTGGTGTGGATTGAATGTATGTGGTGTGTTGTGTAATTGTGTTGTTGAGTTGTATTATGTGATTTGGTGTTAAATTATGTGGTGTGGATTGGAAATGTGTGGAGCTGGATTGTGTGGCATGGAACTGTGTGTATAGCTGTGCATTTTTGGTGACGGAAAAGAACAAATAGGTTGGAGCTAAGCATCAGATCTGTGTGTTTGAAAAAAAGAAAAGAGTTGGAGCTATTGCATTGTAAATGTAAATGTCTCTTCCCTATGTTTCATGGATTGAAGTGGATGTATGTGGTGTGTACCAATTATGTGGGTTGGATTGGACTAGTTAGTTGTGAAACTGTGTGGTGTGGATTTGTGTAGTGGAATTAAGTGGTATGATGAGCAGTTGTATTATGTGGATAGTAATTATGTTTTTTTTAGTGTATTGGATTTATGTGGAGTGGTATTGTGTGTAATGGAGTGTAAGTATGTGGAATGGTATTTTGTGTTGTGGGGTGTTATGTAGTGGAGTTTAAAGAAGACATTATGTACAATTGAATGACTCTATTAATAAAAGAATGAACAAAAAATGTCTACTAGTTTCTTGTCCTTGCAATGATGGCAACCTCTTCCTGCCTGTTGTAATGCTTGTTTATTATAGCTTTTTTTGTTGTTATGAATGGAAGGACATAAACAATAGGAGGGTTGAGATTGAGAAATAGCACCTGAATTACAACACTAGCAGTGGACGGGCACTAAGAGAGAATCAACAGATACCAGATTTCGAGGGCACACTGAGGTGGTGCTAAGTAAGGTTGAAGTGGGGCTGAGGTGGTGGTGTGCTGGTGCAGATGTGATGCTGAATGATACTAAGGTGGTGCTGAGTGATGCTGAGGTAGTGTGTGCTGGTGTGGAGGTGATACTGAGTGTTACTGAGGTGATGCTGAGTGATGCTGAGGTGGTGCTGAGTGATGCAGAGGTGGTGCTGAGTGATGCAGAGGTGGTGCTGAATGATGCAGAGGTGGTGCTGATTGACACTGTGCTGCTGAGTTATGCTGAGGTGGTGGTGCTGTGCTGGTGCTGAGGTGGTGCTGAGTTGGTGCTGTGTTGAGGTGATGCTCTGCTGATGCTGGTGCTGTGCTGATGTTTATGTTGTGATGCGTTGGTGCTGAGGTGGTGCGGCGCTGATGCTGAGTTGGTGGTGAACTGATGAGTTGATGCTGAGGTGATGATGAGGTGGTGCCGAGTGATGCTGAGGTGCTGGTTCATGCTAAGGTGGTGGTGCTGCACTGGTGCTCAGGTGGTGCTGAGTGATGTTGAGTTGGTACTGTGCTGAGGTGATGCTGCGCTGATCTTGAAGTGGTGTGGTATTGGTGATGAGTTGCTTCTGAGGTGGGGCTGCTTTGGTGGTGAGGTGGTGATGTGCTGGTGGTGGTGCATTGATGCAGAGATGGTGCTGTGCTAATGCTGAGGTGGTGCTACGCTGGTACTGAGGTGGTGCTGAGTCATGCCGAGGTGGACCTGAGTGATGCTGAGGTGGTGCTGCTGCACTGGTGCTTAGGTGGTGCTGAGCTAGTGCTAAGTTGGTGCTAAGTGATGCTGATGTGGTGTTGTGCTCAGGTGGTGGTTCACTGATGTGGCTATGGTGCTGTGCTAATGCGGAGGTGGTGCTGCGCTGGTGCTGAGGTGGTGCTTAGCCAATGCTGAGTTGGTGGTGCACTGATGAGGAGGTGGTGCTGTGTTGATGCTGAGGTGATGCTGAGTGATGCTGAGGTGGTGCTGAGTGATGCTGTGGTGGTGCTGAATGATGTTCAGTGGTTTTGAGTTGGTGCTGTGTTGAGATGATGCTGTGCTGATGCGGAGGTGGTGCCGCGTTAATGCTTAAGTGACTCTGCATGGGTCCTGAGTTGCTCCTGAGGTGGGGCTGCGCTGGTGATGGTGCACTGATGCAGAGATTGTGCTGTGCTAATGCTGACATGATGCTGTGCTGATGTTGATGTGGTGCTGCGCTGGGGCTGAGTTGGTGGTGCACTGAGGAGGTAGTGCTGTGCACTGAGGAGGTAGTGCTGTGCTGATGCAGAGGTGGTTCAGCACTGGTGCTGAGGTGGTGCTGCACTGATGAGGCGGCAGTGCTGGGCTGTTGCTGAAATGGGGCTGTGCTGATGCTGAGGTGGTGGTGTTCAGGTGGTGCTCTGCTAATGCGAAGATGGTGCTGCGTTGGTGCTGCACTGATGCTGAGGTTCTGCTGCACTGATGCTGATTTGGTGCAGCTTGGTGCTGCACTGGTGGTGGCTCACTGATGAGGAGGTGGTGGTGGTACTGTGCTGATGCTGAGGTGGTGGTGCACTGGTTCTGAGGTGGTGCTGAGTGATGTTGAGTTGGTGCTGTGCTGAGGTGGTGGTGCGCTGATGCTGAAGCGGTGCTGCGTTGGTGCTGAGTTGCTGCTGAGGTGCGGCTGCATTGTTGGAGGTGCACTGATGCTGAGATAGTGCTGTGCTAATGCTAAGATGGTGCTGCGCTAGTGCTGTACTGATGCTGAGGTGGTGCTGGGGTGATGTTGAGTTAAGGCTGAGTGGTGTGGATTCCTTCATCACCACCACCCTTTAAGGCTCCATAACCACTAACGTTCAGAACCATTTAATTTGTTATAAAGCGCCACTCATACCAGTGTAGGGTGTCAAAGCACTTTGCATCACACACAAATACACAGAGACAATCAATCATACGTGTATAAATTAGCGTATAGGAAATGTTACATAAGACAGAGGACTACAGGGTATTGGAGTCACAAGTCATGCATATTGGTCGGCAGCATTGCTAAAGAGTGCTTGGGTCCCAGAAGCACAAACTCAGAATTGAAAACGGAATACCATAGTTGGGGGTGCTCTTAAATAAAAACAATTGATTTCTACCCAGATGAACCCTTTTTGCAACATTAATAACTGCTCTAATCTATACTTTGCAGTGCATGCAGTTCTTTGATGACAGTTCTAAATCCACTGTTCTATGTTAGGATTTTAACTTATAAGCTGCAAGTAACAGAAAAGCAGCAACCCACTGACCTATTTACATTTTATGCACTTTGTGTTCTGCATGGTACACTTTCTTTGCAGTCGGCATATTAACCCTCTGCTACCTTGCAATGAGTCCAAACATCTTCCACTAGACAACTCCATCTCTCCAGCAAGAACATTAATCACTGGAGTTATCTTGACATTTTTATTGTCTGGAATTGCTTGAGGCCAGGAATGTGTCAGGGGGTGCTTTTAAAAGCAAAATAAACTCGGAAACACTGCCCCTCTGCTCTGAAGTCAGTATCCATGTGATCACACTGCCCTTGTGCCAGCCCTGCGTTCTAGTTCTGCATTTATTTAATGTACTTCATTCAAATGCACATTTACAGGGGACATTCTTCCAGAATGAAACATTTTGGCCTCAGCGCTAAACCAAGAGGGGAGACTTCCAACCCCTCAGCCAGCAGCCAAGCACAGGTCCTGGAGGGGAGGAAAGAACACAAGCAGCATGCATATTAAAGTATCATATGAAGCGTTGATTTAATGGAGCTGAAACAATTGCTGTTTTTAAGTAGTGGTTTAACTTTTTTTTTTACATGATTTAGAGCTGCAGTAGCTAGATGGCATGATGTTGCAGTGTTTTTGTGCCTGTTTCTGTAGGAAATTAAAGGAGGCAGACTTAGACTTAAAACCACAATAATTAATTGTTTACATTCCAAGCAAGCCATCCAGCTGTCTTCAGGAAGAATACAAAAGAATGCCAGACACATGGAAGGAACTGGGAGGGTTAATGAGGCAATAAAATGTAAGCAGCTATGGGTCTGAGCAGCCACAGTGTAACGTGAGGTTGAAAACATAATAAAATAGTCCCCCCACGAGCAGATAAACAGAACAAAGCGTAAAGATATTGTGCTAAGTCCCTGCTCCTTGGAGGAAAAAGGAGGGACAAAGAGGCAGGACTGGCCACTAGCAAGCAAGGATTTTTAAAGGACATTGAATGAGAAGCAAGGAATGGCATTTGGCCTACAGAGATTCTTGGTGGGAAAAGCAGTTAAAGGGGAAAAGAAATTGCTGGATAAAAGCAGAGGTTAATAGGAGAAACACCTAAATGATATGGGAGGAAAACAGTTAAGGGGAAGATAGATTGCTGGAAAAGTCAGAGGTTAAGAGGAGAAAAAACAAGAGTTTTGGTGGGAAAAGCATTAAGGGGTAAAAGAGATTTCTTGAAAAAGCAGATGGTAAGAAGAGAAAAAACAAGATTATTGGTGGAAAAAGTGATTAAGGGGGGAAAAAACATTACTGGAAAAAGCCGAGGTTAGGAGGAAAAAAACATGGTTAAAACAATCCAATTCAACACGAGAAAGGTGCTCGTGCTTGTGGCAGCAGTGGAGAGCAGGCCTGGGTAGTTTATTTATCGCTAAATTAAAAGTACAGTGCAACAAGGATTAACTTGTTTCTTTTCTGGGACAGATGGTATGCTACTGTAAGTCTATTCAAAGTTATGCAGACACAACAGTGATTCTGAGGAGGTAGTTGGGAAAAAATATTGAGTTTGAATGGGTTGATAACAGCCAGAAAGAATTAATTGCTGAACAAATTATCTTAAAATCTCCTTGGTTACAGTTGTTTGTTACTGGGGATAATACATTTATAATAACAGATGCCAATGCTAAATGAATTGGAGCATTGATGGTTCAAAAAGGAGGTGTAGTTGAACACTTGATTGCTTGCGCTTCTTGTTGTCTCAAGAGTGCAGAGTTAAATTACTCGTTTATCGAAAAAGAAGCACTGGCAATCGATTGGGCATTTGGTAAATTCTAAGCAATTGCCCTAGTTGCAATGCCCCGGTGGAGTCTGTAGCCCACGTGCTGTTTGTATGCCCTGCTTATGTGCAGCCCTGGGACAAATGGCTCAAACCGATCTGCTGACAATTGGGCACACGGAACCACTGGGATGCACTGCGTATATTGAAGTCGGACACCAGGCCCCTCTTTGCCTGCGCTATGACTACGTTTTTAAGCCACATGTGGGGCATTAAAAGGAAGGCACTCATGAGAGCACCTCAGTAATGGCCAGGTTGACCCCTAGTCCGAGTTGTTTTTCGGGTCCCAGTGACTGAACTCAGGTTACCCTCACTTGCACTAGATGTTGCACAAGCACTTTATTGCAGATTGATTGCACAACCTGATTGCT
Source organism: Calotriton arnoldi (assembly GCA_963921515.1). Taxonomy (NCBI): domain Eukaryota; kingdom Metazoa; phylum Chordata; class Amphibia; order Caudata; family Salamandridae; genus Calotriton; species Calotriton arnoldi. The sequence continues at coordinate 863,414 of CAWUFW010002520.1, forward strand.
AGGGGAGGACCTTTAGGTCAAACTTGTGACTTCCTTTGTTAGATGTTTTTATTATCTTTTATTAGCTTTTTATATTTTACATCAGCTTTTAACTAATGAATTCTATTGTTAGATGTATGAAAGATCTTATGATGTATAATTCTTAATTGGCTGCTGCCGAACAGATTTGGTATCCATTTGCTGGCTGATACATGGATTTGTTTTCAATTTTAATCATTGTGGGTAGTTGAACCGAGCACCCCATGTAATTTTTACATATTGGTCTAACATGTTCTAGCCATGCAGGCAATTTGCCGTCAGAATAACAATTTTGTGATATGAAGTTTTCGCATGTCTATTGTGGGATGCCCTGTACGAATTCTTTTTTCTTTTATATTTTTAACTGTGTTTTATTATGTATGTCTTTGTAGCTTTTATGACTGGAATAGTCGAAATAAAGCTTAAATGATGATGTAAATTCAGGAATCTGGTATGGGGCATGAACTTTAAAGTATTGACTTATCATAAACCTTTGAAAGAAGTGCTCAAAAAAGGTCTGGATGTCATCTCTTCTAGAATAAGAAGATGGGTCATCTCTCTTCAAAAATATAATTTCTCTGTTGAATACATTCCTGGGGTGGACAACTGGTCAGTGGATTGTTTATCTGGTAAATGAGGTGGAGGATAGACAAGATGAATTCATGGATGAAGAGTTGAGTGTGTGCGAGATCACATTTGGGGCTATTAAAGAGGATGAGTGGAAGACTGAAGTCAACAAAGATACAGTTCTTACCAGAGTCACAGAATTGGTCTTGCCTGGAAAGAGTAGACTGTTAGATAAGCCTTGGTCCATGATTATAGGCGAGTTATCTGTAGTTAATGGAATTCTCACATGGAGATCAAAACTAGTACCGGTTGTTAATTTACGTTGCAAGTTGCTAAAGATTGCACATATAGGACACATGGGAATTGATAAAACCAAAGAAAGGTTACGTTTACACTTTTGGTGGCCTGGTAGGGGCACAGAAGTGGAATGAGTTGTGAGTGATTGTATCAATGTAGAGTGAATGATAATGTTTTGAGAAATAAACAAATGCCCATGGTGTGTAGATAGCTTCCAAAATTCCTGTTGGATGAGTTTGCCATCGATATCATGGGACCATTGCATGGTGAAAATCACACACCATATCTCATTGTGATAATGGAACTGTATTCAAGGTGGATTGAAGTTGCATGTGTTCAGGATATTTCCACTGCCAGCGTAATTACATTTTTGGAAGAAATCTTCATGAGAGAAAGCTATCCCAACTCCATTAATCAGACAGCGGTCATCAAACTTTGTTCGGGAGAAATGGAGAGATTTTTGAATTGTGGAATTCTTCATACAAAAAGTTATGTGTATCATCCAGAAACCAATGGTGGGATCGAGAAAATGAACAGGACTTTAAAAGAGAGCATACAGTTGTCTAGGGAAAACAATCTGGATTGTAGGATGGCTTTGCTGGACAGAATTACAGCTTTTCACATGTCCCCTCCTGAGAAAACACCATTTAAGATTTTTAAAATAAGATCTGCGAACACCAAGTTGAGTCCAGGATGGATAAGATAGGGTAAAGTTTTTCAGTTTAGGCAAATTCATGAGAGATGGATTAATGGATTAAGACATCAAAATTGCAGGAAATAATATTTTGTTAGAAGGAAATGTGTGGCAAATAACAAAGTTTCCCTCTGGGATGTGGTGAAGAGAAGGGAACCAGTTGGGTGGCCACCATGGTCCAAATTCTCAAGGGATAGGAAAGTGGTGAAACTGATCAAAAATTCAATTTTGATAGATGATGGTAGAATTTGGAGTAAGAGTCCCTTTGCATTGCTTCGGCCACAGCATGATGTTACCGATTGTCAAACTGGTGATGGCTCTGTGGATGGCAACTTCAAATAATGGGAGTGCTGCTGTTTTTGGGGATTTCCATCTGGTTCTTACAAGAGGAAGGAGTTTAAGAATGCGTAAGACACCAGCGCATATGAAGAATTATGTATGTGACTTGTAGCTTTGGTCAACAAATATGTTTTTTTAGTTATGTTATGTTTTATAGTTAACATTATAGACTTTTATTTTTTTGATAAAGGGGGAGAAGTGTCTGATGACATATGGGTGTTCTGTAGTAGAACCTTGTTAGATAGAGCATTCCAAGACAGTCACTAAGAGAATGTGGGTATTCTAGTGGTGACAGTTGAACCAGCGCTTGGTGTGTGATGGATGAGGTACAATAAAAGGCTGCTCAAGCGTGAAGCCAGCTTGGGTGTGTCTGCCTTATTTCAGTGGTAAACACCAGAAACCTGTTCTCATACACATTACACTGGCTTAGGAACCTGTGAAAGAGAAGCAAGGTGGATGATTGAGACAAAACACCCCTGATGGCCAGTGGGTGAGGGAGGGGGACTTGCATTTATAAAGCCTACTGGCCTATACTTAGACTGTAAAGGGTGGGGTCTTGGTTTTGGCCTCTGTAGCTGCTCGGGCGAAGAACCGAGCTTTGTCAGCAAGAGAGAGAGCAATCAACCTGTGTACCCTGTACTCAGAGCACAGATTGCACTATTGTTCACAAGAATGAGCGTAGAGGGATTAATAAGATTGAGTAAAACGCTTGATAACAGTGGTTTATGAGTTATTATATTCCCACTTTAGATACAGACACACAGAAGCCAAACCTCCCTGGTTTTCCCATAAGAGGTGAGAAACCCTTCCAGTCAGTGCTCTCTGGTCACATGTTTTAAATCAGCTGTGTGCTAGAACTGCACAAAGTCCAGTAAAATCAATGCTGTGGAGAATGGAAGTTAGGTGCCAAGAGAGGGACACTGCTTTTATTTTTTCACAAAGGATACTGAATTTGAATATGAGTAGATGGGGAAGACCATAGCTAAAGGCTTTGTATCTCTTGGAATTAATTCGTTTTTCTGCTATGATTCTATGGTAATGGGGTGGTTGCCAGTGTCCTCCAGTGAACTAATCTCACCCTTTCTTTATAGTGAAGTCCTGTGAATTAAAATGAAATAAAACTAAATGAACTCACATCCACTGACGTAAACAACTACACACACTGGAATGCTTTTTGTGCGAACAACTGAACAAATCTGTGGATTCACACAAAAAGCTGAAATGTCCTCCCACTCAAAGCCTGGAAAGGGGAATCTTTGTTTAGGAAGGTGCATTTGTAACCTGGTGAAGCTTGCATTCTAATAATATGAAATAGGTTGCTTGCCAAGAACTATTACAAGTTATGGGGAAGCTATTTCGAAATGTTTGATCAAGATTTTGGACTACGAATGCACAGTTTAATTTGCACAGAGAGTAGCATTCATTTTGATGACAATTTCCAGTTCAAAATGCACTGCCTGTTTTAGTTTGACAATAAATCAAGCGTTTATTTGCAAGTGTTTTTCTTGTCACTTTCTGTGTGTTCACTGAATATGTCAAACACATTCTAATTTGCCAGAAGACTGCTTCAGGCTGAAGGGCCTTTAATTATTTGAAACATTCCAAGGCACATTCAGGGTATAGCACATGCATAAATAATTGTCTGTGGTCTTGGAAATGTGATTTTCATTTACACTACGATAACTATTTTTTCTGCATCAGATAACGATGCCCTGCTGCATGTGCAGTATTGTTCCTTATGCGGCAGGAAGCTTTTCCTGATGTCTATTCTGTACCTGGCCTTTGTGTCCATTAAGCTTTCGCTACTGTCTGCTATTCTACCTATTCTTCTTATGTCTGCGATGTCTGCATTGCTATCTATCATTGCACCTATTTTGTACCTTTGATGCATGTGCTGTGTGTATTCTTAGTGTGTCCGTGAAGCTTACCTGCCACTGTTCCTGCCCTTTGTCTGTCAGAGAAGCTAGCACTTCTGTCTCTTGTTTTATTTGTTGTCTAAATGCCTAGGAGCCTTGACGTTTGTTATGACTCCACCTATCATTTGTGAGGCTGGAAACTTTATAAAGCTGTTGCTTTCCTTGTTCCTCGTGTTTCTGGGGTCCTTGTGCTGTTGCCTGGACTGTGCATGTTCTTTGCACGTCTCAGAAGCTTACACTTCTTCTGTCCCTGACATGCCTGTTTTATGCAAGTGAGGAGGTAATACTGTTTGCTTTCTTTAGTGTGCACTGACAATCATAAACCTGAATTAGTCATATTTGTACAAGAAACAAAGGGCCTGATTTAAATCATGGTGGATCTGGGTCTGATGTCACTTTTTCGACTGTATTACCACCCGCCTACTTGGCTGTCCTCCCGCTCTATATAAATGGTGTCTGGTCTATGGACGAAAGACCGCTCGAGTGCTGCCGACTCTGCCAGGAATCATCACCCGCATAGGCGGTGTCATAGGCAGAAGCGGTTGTCGGTGGGACTCCAGCCAAGATTACTGCTGAGCCAATCCCAATGTGCCTTTCCGTCGAGGAAACTGTAGCGGGCAAACTTCCTGCTTTGAGTTGGCAGGAGTACTTGGATACTCCACCGTGGATGTTAGACAGTAGTCCTGCCAAGATCTAAATAAGGCCCAAAGTCTGGCACTTTAAATACTTTGGGGCAGATTTACGTTGAACTAACGCAGCGGGGTACAGCAAGTCATTTTGCTGCGCCGCGCTGCGTTAGTTTTGAAGCACAGGGATGCAACATATTTACAAGAATATGTCGAAAAGTGACGTACTGGTGGCGCAGGGGGCTCGTAAATCTGCCCCTTTAAATCAACGTCACTGAAGTTTGCATTTCTGAGAACATGTGAATAAACAATTGCCATTTCTTTTGGAATTCGTTTTCAGAATGACACACCTGCTTTTCTGCATGTTTAAAGTGTAACTTATATTTCCAGTTTAGAGTAGGCTCACTCCCAATTAGGTCCTATACAGCAAAATGGTCTAAAGAGGGTGATAGTGCCTGCCCCTCCTGTTTGGCTCAGGTAGAGACATTAGCCCATTTGTTGTTTACCTGCCCTGCGTATGACAGGCCACGCAGAGCATGGTTGGCACCTATCTGCAGGACACTGGGGACTAGACTGAGCGCTGATGCACAACGAATTTTGCGCACGAATACCCTAGCCCCTATTGTCATTGCAGTGGCAAAGTTCTTGGGTTGGTGTTGGATTATTAGAGCGCAGGCACTACAAGCACCATGAAAGGTTTATCCGATTTACTTTTAAAGGGCTGGAATTACATCATTTAATATGAAATGCTTTTTATTCACAAGCTAATTACATTTTCAGGTTTTAAAGTTTTAACTGTATATAACTGTTTGTGCTTTGGTATTGTTTAGGACATTTTCCTAGTGTCCTTATTTGCTCTAATTGCTCAACTTTGACGCCATGCTTTTTAATCGTATATATGTAAATTAATGTATTTTATGTGGTTTTAATGGGCCTGTATTTTTACGGAGTTTTATGTGCTGTATGTATTGTGCTTTTATGACTTGTCGTCGAATAAAGCTTTATGGATTGGATTGGGTAACTTATTACTCACTTTAATATTAAATATTGTTGGATCTGGCCCTTCTTGCAGAGGTGCCCCCAGATTTTTGCCTTTGTTGCTCGACCCGTTTTTGTCGGCATTAGGACTTTGTGCTTTTTTTCCTTGCTAGCTAGTGGTAAAGTGCTTGTGCTCTGTCCCTAAAACATGGTACAATTAGCATATACTTGATTGGTAAATTTAACTTACTTGGAAGTCCCTAGTAAATGGTGCCACATGTACCTAGGGCCTGTAAAATAAATGCTACTACTGGGGGCATGGCTTGGAGAGCCATCAAGGCGGATGCACTTTGGACAAGCTTCCCGCAGCCCCATCATTTATCTGATAATATCCTGCCCACATTCCGCTCTATATCCCATTCCGATTAGCTCCAGGGACTGCGGTGACGGAGGTGATCGTCCTGTGACAGTGGAACGGCTGGCGGCCCCCGATGGGGCGAAACATGTAAGGACAGCGTGCGCCGATGGATTACAGTAGCCGGTGCTGAAGGCCTAGGGTGGTGGCAGTGGGATTTTGAGCCTGGCCAGAGTACAAGTCGGGAGGATTGACTTCCGAATACCAGAAGGATCATCAGGGGTCGCAGCGGAGTGATGACGATACTATCCGAGTGTTGCAGGCTCGTGGACGCTGCATGGCGTGGGGAGCTGTGCCGAGCCCCGGAGGATTGGCAGGCTGAGCGGTGAGCATGTGCATGCTGCTGGAGTCCAGCTGGCTGGCTGAGGTTGGAGTGTGCGGACTGTTTGCTTTGGGGGCAGAGGGCTGTTCCAGGCTGTTCCGAAGAGACGGCTGTGCATGGGCCTGCTGTCCTCATTGCTGGATTATGTTTGAGCCTTGTCGGACATTGTGGCTGGAGCACCTCGGAGGGACCCACGGTGAATTGGGTCTCCCGGACGACTGTTGGGCCCCCTCTCCTCCACGCTGGGTTGGATTCTTGCCACTACAAATCACACGATGGGCATTACCACCTGCTGTTGCTGACGGGCGCTCGTAGGCCCGAGACCCCCACACCATATTTACCGTGCTGAGGTTGGTGAGGCCTTGCCGGGCTGTGTGGGCCACATGGCGATGACATGAATATGTAAACAAACTCCTGGGCATGCTTTGGCTCCAATAGTGATGGCGCAGCTGGTGCTATCTTTGGATGTTGGGGGCGAGGGGGTTTGGGTGAGCCCATACATATATGTTCTTGGACTGGTGGTCTGCAGACTGTGCAGTACATTAAGATTGGTGCGTGCCTCATTAGGGGGCTGTGTCAAGGCTAGTCCCTGAACAGCAGAGGTAATCAGGCCAGGTCCTGGTGCAGCTTGTGGTCGGGGGCGGGTCGAGGTTGTTGGACCTTCTCCCCGGAGATTTCTCTGTTGGCACCCTGTACTGAGAAACGCACACGTTTTGCAGATGGAGTGGCAGTGAGGAGTTGCTCCTGATCACCGACTGCTCTTGCTGCCCCTTATAGCCCTGGTTGGGGGGTCTGGCGGGTCGTGTGCTTCTGAGAGACCTGAAGAACAGCTCAAGAGGTTCCAGAGGAAGTGCTGCACTGCCATGACCAAGGATAAACTCCCAGGTGCAATGGCCAAGCAGAGCACCATAGACAAATCCACCAGTACTGGAGCTGCGGTTCATGATTCAGGGGAGTCTCCAGGGTCCATTCCTGATAATGCCACCTTGTTAGCAGCTATCACGCAGTCACAAGATATGTTGGATGCTAAAATAGGTTGGCTCTAATGTTACCCTTCTGCGCCAAGATCTTCGAAAAGCAGTGGAGTGGATTTCTGAAGCGGAGACACAGGTGTCGTGTGTAGAAGATTCTGTAGTGTCACTTCAGGAGAAGGTCAATATCCTCACGGCTGTGACCAAGGAATTAGCTGCACAAGTGGAAGATGCAAAGGGTCATGCCCGATGTCACAACTTGTGCTTCATGGGTTCCCCAGAGGGATGTGAGGGCACCTACATGGACAAATTTCTCACACAATGGCTCTGATCGATCATGCCCGTGGAATCCCTCTCGCAGTGTTTTGTGATAGAGCGGGCCAATAGGGCATTAGTGAAGAAGCCTGCCCCGAGAGCAAGGCCAAGATCGGTGATTGTAAAGATTCTTAATTTTCTTGACAGAGACGTGATCCTTAAACATGCCCAGATTCAAGAAAAGATTCTCTTTGACTCAAATCACATCATGATTTATCCTGATTATACCACAATTATTCTGCAACAGCGCCAATCATTCACGGCTGCGAAAAGACATCAGCGAAATCTCAAAATTCAAAATATGTTGCTGTATCCTGCTCGCCCGTGGGTCATCTTTAACTCTAAAATGATGTTCTTTGACTCCCCGGAAGAGTTCTTCATGTGGACACATGAGACTATGAAATTGAAGCCCCACATCCTTTGCGGATGGACTCCGATTCGTCCCTCTGAGATGGGCGCAACCTCCCCACTAAGTCTACTGGGAAGCATAGGAACCAATGCCGCTCATCATGGAGGAATACACGCTGAGATGAGGAACTTTAGTGGCTCTTCATTGGTTCACTTCCTCATGATTCCATCACCACTCATTGTGACGGACACACATTCAAGAGATATGCCCTGAAAGTAGACGTTGTGTGTAGGATTAGTAATGTGGGCTAAAGATGTTTGACTGCAGCTCTAGAGTAACAACAGTTTGGTTTCTCTAGATAAGACTTTTGTTGGGTAAGGGAACATGCGACTTCTTTAGCGGAGTCCTATCCCTAGCCCCCATCGGGGTTGGGAGACGACCCATTCCGAGACAGATACTTCTGTGTTTTTGAAGTATTGGGGTGGAGGTCGGGGGTATACTGGATGTTTGAATGTTCTTGTTTACTTTATTATGGCAATTCATGGACCTGACGCTCACTCACTCTCAGTTCTACATATAATCGTCCAATATGGACCCCCATCGATAGTCGATGACTGACATTAACTCTGTAGACTCCACTGGACATCTCTGTGTTCTCACATGGAATGTTCGGGGAGTCCTGAATAAGATTAAATACAATGTAGTGTTAAAACAGGCCAAACGATATCTGGCAGATAGTCTCCTCTTGCAGGAGACGCATCTTCAGGGTTCGAAGGTCCCATACCTTGCTAGGTATGGATATATGCAGACCTTTCATTCTGGGTTCGTGAGGGGATCGCGGGGTGCTGGTATTCTTATTCATCGCAGGGTGTCCTTTAAGTCTGCCAGGATATGGGTGGATGATCATGGTAGATATGTGATTGTGGCAGGTACATTGTACAGGGAGTCACTTACACTTGGTAGTGTGTATTCCCCACCACTGCTTGGACAGTCTTTTTTTATTTTGTTTATTGAGTTTGCAAAAATAAAGACATACATATTAATCAAAGAAAATAAAGAAATAAAGCAGTCACAGTGTCCATGTGTATAAATCCGGAGGCATTTTTGATATCTGAATGCAGTTCATAATGATAGACCCCCCAAGAAGGCGACATATCCATCTTATAGATCATTTCATAACCATGTACCAGTTTTCATAGCATATATTTGTCACATTATCTAATAAAAACCATACAAAGACAATAACCCTGAAATAGCTTAGAAGCGTATTTCACAAGGTGAATATCTGGAGTAGAGACCCAAAAGAAATACCTGTAATAATTATAAATTCACAGACAGTGCTCCACGCGCATCAAGAGGGAGACGAGATATTAGGTAATTCACTCTTTACCAGCTAGGAAGCTCCGATATAGGCTCCAAACGTTTTTAGGTCGGCTCTGAGGAGGGAGCAGTTCACTATATAATTCAGACTGTGTGTTGCAATACAACATATCCCTTGACCATTGAACTATAGTAGGAGGTGGCCCCCCGTGCCCAACGCATAGCAACTCCCTGCTTCGCCATCAGCAATCCCATATCAACCAATCGCCTTATATCTTTCCGTATCCACTTAGAGTAGCCTAGGAGGGCCAGCAAGGGGTCTGGCGTCAGGGGGTCTTCAGTGATAGCGCTTAATTTTTGGAATATTAAAATCCAATAATTAGCTATGTCGGGGCACAGCCAAGCTAAATGTAGGAATCCTGCTGGTTCTACACCACATCTCTCACACTTCGCTGTGTCTCGTAGACCATATCTATGCAATCGGGATGGGATATAATAAACTCTGTTAAGAAATTTAAATTGAATGAGTCGGTGCCGTCCATTCAGGGCGATACGTTGTGTGGCTTCACAACAATAGCGCCATGAGTCGTCGTCAAGAGTGACCCCAAGTCAATCTGCCACTCCAACCTGGTTTTAATATAAAAATTCTTCCGATAGCCTTGCACCATATTATAAATACTGGAGACGATTTTACGAGGGGAATCCGTGTGTAGCATCAATGAGAAAGGAGTCACTTCTGGTGGCTCCATCATGTCTTCACCAAGCATATCACGGAGTGCATGCCTGACCCTAAAGAAATGAAACAACGTGAGTGGAGAAGTATCCTGCTTTCCTGAGAGTAACTCGTCCCATCCACGTCCTCTTCCATCTTCAAATAGGTCTCCTATTTTAGAGATATCGAGTTGTGCCAGGGCGCGCTACACTTCTGGCTCGCCGACTATCGGCAGCCACGAACACCACTCAATTGGTGTGAGTGGGGAATACAAAATAGAGGCAGCTTGTTGTTTGATTCTGCCATGCGTGTGTGGTGGCATTTATAGAATCTAAAGTGCCTGCGCGCCTGGCAGGGGCCCGGAACAGGAATGTAGTTAAATGGGAGGGTGCAGCCGCGACCTTTTCTATGTTTAGATGAGGGGTAGGAGATTGTTGGTGTAGCCAATAAAAGGCGTGCAAGCTTTGTGCCACTCGATAGTAAAGCTCCAGATACGGAGCACCGAGCCCACCCATGGAGTATGGAAGTGTAAGGACATCCCACTTGACCCGAGGCTGTTTGCCAGCCCAAGCCAACCTGACTAAAAGGGAATTTAAAGAAGTGGGCTCGAAGAACCATAGGTATATTTAAAAACAAGAACAAGAATCTGGGTAACACTACCATTTTCATCAAGGAGATACGTCCAAGGAGGGTCAATGGGAGCCGCACACATCTGTTAACATCGTCTTCTAGTTTAGCAATTGCCCTGCCATAATTCTCGTTAAATACCATCTCGTGTGCACCTGGATGCCCAAATAACGCACAGAGTCAGTAGACCAGGTCAGTGGGAACTCCAGCTCTGTCGGCTCCATAGCTATGGTGAGGGGAAAAATGGTGGATTTAGACCAATTAATTTTAAGCCCCGAAAATTAGCCATATCTTACCACTTCTCTTAGCACTGGGGAAAGGTAACCTCCTGATCTCTGATGTATAGTAGAGTGTCATCTGCATAAGTGGAGATTATTAAATTATACCCGGGGAACCGTATCCCTCTATGGCTGTTGTACTCTCTGAGGGCACATGCCAAGGGCTCAGCCATGATAGCGCAAAGTAGCAGCGATAAAGGGCACCCTTGACAAGAGCCCCTGGAGATTGTGATGGGGGAGGTTACCAAAGTGCCTACTCTGACTCTGGAGGTAGGAGAGTTATACAAGACTGTCACCAGCTGAGTGAAGAGGTCCCCAATACCCATCCGTCTTAATACCATCATCATAAAATTCCATTCAACAGAATCAAACACCTTTTCGGCGTCTAAAAAGATCGCGGCTGCCTTAGTCTCTGGCTTAATATGTTGAATAGCTCCGAATACTGTGCGCAGGTTATGTGTTAGGGTGCGTCCAGGGACAAACCCTGCCTGCTCGGGACTAACCAATGTTGGTATCAGAGGGGCCAGCTGGTTCACCAGGACTTTGGCGAATAATTTAGTGTCGACATTTAACAATGACAACGACCTATATGATGAACATTCATGTGGAGGCTTGCCTGGCTTTAGGAGCGTGACTAGCATAGCCCCTCGCATGGTTGGAGGCATAATCCCACTCTCTCCCATCTCTTCGAACAGGGTGGGGGACTAGAAGCTCTTTGAACTTCTTGTAGAAGGCCACGGTTAAGCCATCCTGACCCGGGGCACTACCTGCACGCATGGATTTTAATGCTTCTAGGACTTGCCAGGCCTCCAGGGGCCTCATAAGGTAGTCTCTATGCTCATCAGCTAGCCATGGTAGTTTGATGTGTTCCAAATAACCCAGGACTGATGCATCTACACCAGTCGACCTGGTTCGGTATAAGTCTGAATAGTAATTCCTAAAGCTGTTGGCGTTGGTATCAGGGTCTCGTGTCACCTTGTTGTATTCCTCTTAGGGTATCCATAAACGGGCTTTCCAGTATCATGTCCTTATATAGGCACAATTCGCCCTGCCCTTATATAGGCATAAAATCCCAGCCCTTATTTAGGCATTAAACCATGCACTCCAAATACAGGCATGGTCTCTGACATCCGTCCACCCTAACGTCACAACGAGTTCATGAAGAACAGACCCTTAGGCTGCGGGAGTTTCCCTAGTCCAGGACTATTGATTTCTTCAAGGACTCATATATTATGCATGAACCATTATTCCTTAGGGGGTTCATTCATGACGTCTTTCGCTGTCCAACTCACGTCAATACTAACATTCTTAGGTGCTCTCAGGTATAAATATACCTTCCCTAGCCCCTGTAAACCAGAGGAGACCTCGACTTCAGAGGAGCCCGTTTCCCGGCCTGACCCACTGAGAAGACGCTGCCTTCCCTGCACGCAGAGAGCCCAGCTTCCAGCTTCCAGTGATCTGACTTCCCTTGCGGGGTGTTGGAGTTCAAGTCTGGCAAAGAGATTCCTACCTCTCTCATTCTTCAGGTATGGAGTTGACTAGAACCTAGAGGGACTCTTGGCATACTAGGCATACTAGGCATACTAGACTTAACATACTCTTAGTATACCATAGTAAGGAATACTTCACCTACTTCTTCCCTCTTCCTACACCTAGGTTAGGTTAGGTACATTGGGGTAGAATTAGCTTAGCAATGCATCGTATGAGTACTCGCATTTTTAGTCTGTGTTATTTATGTAAATGCATATGTACTAAAAGATAATGCTATCTCAGTATTATTTATTTCTACTGCTCACCCTGTACATTATTTATCTCGCATACTGTCTTGTGATCGTAACAGCACATTTTACTTACACCAGAAACAAGACTGTTCAATAAATCCTTTATTGAAACGCCCGTCTATTTCTTTCTGTGTAAGTTGGAGAAAACTAAGCATGCACGACTGAGCTGAGTGAAATAGTTATCTATTGTTTCCACGACTCTGGGACACGTTCTGATTCTAAAGGGAAACACAGTTGTCATGTTTTGCGGCTGCCAGAAACTACTCCCTTCTTGTTGTCAAGGAGTTTCTAGTGGCCTCTGAGCTAGCTGGCACAAGTAATTAAGTTGAATATACTCGATAGGGACATACTGACCTTAGTCCTATGTCAAACCTATAGGATATATTATTCCAATGCGCAGAGCCTATTAGGGAAATAGGAGCTACACTACATGGCGCCCAACAGTTTGGTACAGCAGTAATTCAACGTTAGATACTGAGTAACTCAGCCGTGCTTTTTCTCTCAAGACCCCTACCCATATACTCCAAAAGACGTCTGGAGTGGGCAGGGTTAAGTATCCACCACGGCTACATAGGGTAGTACCCTATATATTAGCTGTTTGGTTTGCTCAACGTTGAAGGATACAGTGTTCCACAATATTGTGCACCTTATCTTTGTTTCCTTGAAACTTGTTCTACATTTTTCAAAAAACAAAATGCCTGGTTCCGACAATGAAGCCGGAAACGGTGGAGCTGCGGCTGATCCAGCCCAAGCAGCAGTTTTTAACATTACAGGTTTAAATGAAACCGAGGAGGGTGTTATAAACATCCATCCAAATTTAAGAAGAGCCATTACTCTAAAACTTATAAAACATGGCCTACCACCAAGAGGAGGTAGAGCAGTTTTCGTGATAGAGGCACATGAATCCTTTCAGACAGAGGTATTCTATTCATGGGTAATATTTCCTGAATCCAATTCAGTAACACACATGTTTCACTTCTACAAAGAAGATGAACTACCAGAGGAATACAGTCCTTTCGAGGATATAGAAATTCCATTAACATACCAAGAGCATCAGCTCTGGTTTAAAGGCGCCCTAAAACATCACAAAAACATTACTAGGCTCGGTCCACTAGGTAGACCAGGAGCAACATGGCCGATTTTAGCCGGCTACACACCTCATCCTGACATTGAAGAAATGTCAGATGAGGATTTACTTACTCAACTCACAGAGTTAATAAAAATCTACAGACAATTGGTCCAATATGTCATGCGGACTTTTGCAGTCCGACCACCATTGACATATCCAAATCCAACTCCCCAACAGGGGAATACACTAAAAATTACACCACAGACTCTATACGCAGTCATGGGTAAAATGCCCACAAAACGTGAGCAAATTCCATTTTGGATAGCTCAAAAAATTACTCAAATCGAAGCAGTATTTCCAATTACTAGCCCGCATGAGAAACACAGAATCCTAACAATCAGTTTACCAATGGGGATCACACCACAACTGGAAGACTGCACCACTTGGGGCTCAGTCTTTGCTGCCATCTATACTAAAACACATGGTATTCCGTCAATAGCGGTAATACCTGATGTCCTAAAACAAATTCAAAACGAATACGGGGCAGAGCCTGCTCTAAATTTAGGTATGAAATTACTGAAAAATTTCGACCAGGTCTCAACAATAATATTATCTAATATTAAAGGGGAGGCAGCAGCAGTGGCGATCCGCCAAAAATTGAGGGAATTCGATGTTACAGAACATCAAACTGAGCTACCCAGAATTATAGAACAATCTTATGCAGAATTAGGCAGAGATAGTTTGGGTGGAGAAGGACTCAATAAAACAAACTCCTACATCTTCTAAAAAGAAGTGGGAGTCTACTAAACAAAAATCAAACGAGAAACGTTCTCAATCCCGAGGTAGGTCTCCTCAACAGGAGCCCTCTGAAAGGAGGTATAACCTCAGGAATAGGGATAATTTGAGAAAACCTGATAGGTATCAAGATACTGATACACGTTCCTCTCGTCCCTTTCAGATCTCATCACAGACTTCGGAAAGAAGAGGACGATCAGAACATTAAGAAGAACGCGTGAAATCGAAAGACGACAAACACGCTCCAAAAAATAAAACAAAACCTCAATTCTCAAAAAAAAAGGTAGCAGGTCTGAAGATCAGACATGCCGAGAATACTGAGAACAAACTCAAGAACGGAGAATGGGCTCAGACAATGCTGGACAGTGCAGCAGAAGTCACAATAGTTCGCCAGACCGTGAAGGAACTTCTGGAGATAGTGGACTTGAATGAGTACATCACAGTTGAGACTGTAGACACCAGGGTTAGTACTCCACAAAAGTTATATGAAATAACACTCCGGATGGAGGGAGACAAACCTAGACAGGTGAAAGCACTTTTTTGGGAAAGACTATCAAGGGGCTATGACATACTTCTAGCAGAAAAGGACTGGCCACCACAATTTGTCAGGGAGTGCCCACACGGCGAGGACATTATTATGCCTGCCTTCTCCAACCATATTCCAATTCATTTAAAATATACATATGCCAGGAAATGGGCAGTGGCCCAGGCCCCAGCATTATATAAAAATCATGTAGGATGGGATGAGGACTCACCTCACCATAAAATACATCTGAAACATGAACCAACTGCACAACGGCAGTACCCAATAAAGCAAGAAGCTAAAAACCAGGTCAGGGAGATCTTAGATCAACTTGAATATCAAGGGGTGATTGAAACATGCACCTCCTCAATGAACAATCCTTTGTTTCCTGTCTCCAAACCAGACAATACATATCGTCTAGTTTTGGATTACAGACACCTAAACACTTGTTCTAAAACTTTTGCAGTGCAAAATGCACATAGCACAGCATTAATGAATAACATTGTGCGTAAAAAATATAAAACAACATTAGATATCTCAAATGGTTTCTTTTGTCAAAACATAGCACCTGAAAGCAGGTACTTAACAGCATTCTCCATAATGGGGACCAAGCGTCACTTTTGTCGACTCCCACAAGGGTTCAAGAACAGCCCAGGTTTATTCTCAGCGAGGGTAACGGAGTTACTACAAATTTATGACAATGAGGCATTGTCCTATGTCGATGACATATATCTGACAGACGATGACCTGGACAAACACTTGAACAGGGTGAGCACCATTATACTGGGTTTCGCCTCTGAGGGCTATAAGTTCAACTTTAAAAAGTCCAGAATTGCCCATCTCAATGTCCTATTTTTAGGATATGAGCTTTCAAGTGAAGGCAAGAGCTTGGCAGCTAACTTTTTAGAAAAGTGTGCGCTGCTCCAACCTCCAAAAACGCTAAAAAACTTACAATCCATCCTGGGTTTCCTAAATTTAGGAAGAACATACATTTTAAATTATGCAGAAAGGGTTAAACCTCTCTACGCATTAATCAAACCTGATTTTTCAAACAAAAACTGGACACAGGAACACACAGAAATTTTGCGTTCACTCCAGGCTAACATGTTAGCAACAAATCACTTACAAACACGTGTAAATCAACGTAATTTGGTGATCCGAATAATTTCGGGTCAATGTGGATTCACCTACTTAACCTTCAATGAGGGTGAGAAAATACCAATAGCATACAAATCCCATTTGTACACACAAGCGGAAATGCGCTTCAGTTCAACTGAAAAAATTCTGACAGCAGTTCAAACCGCTGTAGCAAAAGAAAGAGCCTTAGCCCAAGGGAAACGCATTATTGTCGTAACCCCAGTACCGGCTTTAGAAGCGGTCACAAAAGCAAGCATTCCAAATGCTAAAGCATTACATCCAAGATGGATACAATGGGTTAATTCTCTTGCTGCAACAGATGTTGAATATATTTTTGATCCAGATTTAAAACACAAGCATTCCTACAATATGAACAAGAATGTCCTCTGCCTACTGAAATTCTGCCTCTTGATCAGTACGAATTTATAATTTACACTGACGGATCCGCACAACCCGCAATAGGGAATAAGCAAGCTTACAGTGCAGCGTGTGCAATCGTTAAAGGTCGCATGCGAGATGGCATCTTCAGACCTATGGTTACAAAAACTCAATCTCATGGGGATTGTACAGCTCAGCGAGCTGAACTACAAGCATTCAAACTGGCACTTGAAAGTACAGATCGAGAATTCCCCACACTAATAGTGTGCGACTCCTTTTACTGTGTTCAGTAGTATAATGAATATATACAAAACTGGCTTGAAAATGGTTTCAAAGATGCGAAAGGTGGCACAATAAAGCACAAATTGCTTTGGGAACAAGTAGTTCAGTTGAAAAACGAACTACCAAAGGCTCACGTGATCCACACACTGAGTCATCAACGTGATGGCGTTCACGTTGCAGGGAATTCATTGGCTGACGAAGCCGCAAAGGGGGCTGTGCAAACGGCTTCCGTAGCTGCGATCACTCGTTCCAAAACAAAAATAGACGGTGAGATAATGTTGGCTGTCAATGCATCAAGCAAAGGCAGCAGTGCAGCGTTACCAAAAAAGTTTCCACTCAAGTACTCTTATGTAATTGATGCGAACAACGTTCCTTTTGCTCGAATCCCTGGAGTGGGGGATAGGGTAATTCCAAACATGGAACGTAGAGCAGCCTTGATTTATGAAACACATTTGGGGGAGGGTCTGTCACATCAAGGGATCTCTAAAACAATCTTGACGTTAAAAGAGATGTACTGGTGGCCTGGAATGAATACAGAAATTCACATATTCATCAACAACTGCTTAGACTGTAAATTACAGCGAGAGAGCCACCAGACACCATGCTGCGAATGCGGCAGCCCAGTACAGACACCACTGTTAGACAGCATTTGACTATCTACGCGCCTGCATCCTACTGGACAAAGGCATTCCCGCAAATACTGAATCTAGGTTCCTATGGTTATGGCCTCAGCGCTCGGCTGACGCTCGAACTGTTATAAAAGATTTGCGAGTCTTTATCGGCACATACGCAATAGGCACGCTACATTCTGACCAGGGTCCTGCGTTTAGCTCTAGGGCTTACAAAGAAGCCATGGCCAGTCTGGGCGTTGCATTGCAGTACTCCTCTCCATTCCATCCTGAGGGAAATTCGGTTGTGGAAATGAAAAACCGGGACATAAAGCAGTCTATAACAGCTAGGGTATTAGGTTCGGGTGATGGGTGGGTCAAACACCTTAGTGGGGTTCAACGTGCATTGAACAACCTGCCAAGAAGTTCTCTAGGGGGGGGTCACTCCATATGAGGTCCTATTTGGGACAAGAATGTGGGTACCAGACATTGAACACGTAGGCACAGTGGTGGAAAATAAACCCTTTGATATCAAAGATCGTTTGGCTGTTTTACAGGACTTACACAAATTAAGAACGAAACAAAGCAACGTATTCCTACAGTCAACCACCACTGGGGATCAACCGGCTGTCCCAGCAAGGCCTGTCTGGATTCCAAAAGTTGGGGATCTAGTCAGAGAAAAGATTGCGGACAAGAAGGAATTTGGACCTTCTTACAGACAACCAGTACCTGTCCTAGCAGTTCAAGGAACAAGGACAGTACTTCTGCCGCCCCTTGCTGGAAGAAAGGAGAAAAGATTTGTGTCCATCGACCTCATCAAACCACAGTATGTGGCCAATACTAAATAGTAGGCCTCGTGGACTCCGACCTAGTAGCAGACGCACTCCTCTCGCTACTATCCAAGAGGTTCAGACTGAAAGACTGATAACAATCGAGAATTCAGCTGTAACAGACAGAGGACTATGCAACAACGCTATGGAACTCATCCCTCTTGAACACCAAGTAACAGTTCGTCCAAATACACCTGTCTACACCAACGTAACAAGTGATGAACTGGTTCCAGTGATTTCTACAAATCCTGATGCAATTCCAACAATTGACAGAACTGCTTCTGGCTACTTCATTAACTTTGATACGTTCTCAGAAGATCCGAGGGAAACTGAAACGACGCCAGTGTCATTGAAATTCAAGCAGCAAGTACAAGACTTTCTTCAATTTATGAAAAAGACTTATTTGGTTTCTCCATGGATTGAACTCTGGATTACATCTGGACTTTTTGTTTTCCTGCTCTGGCTAGCTTTGGTTACAACTGTAAGCGTGCTTATAAGTGGCAGATACATCCATGTGAACACTGAAGGAAAAGACGTAATCGTACTTTTGAAACCTCATAAATCTTCCCATCGTGAAGCAAGAGACTTATCATCAGTGAACATCACAGCTGTTCCTATGCAGGATGGTATAGTGTGGGACAAAACAGATTATGATATCTTAGGCCCGAATGAACAACTGAAAATTCCACATTTGTTTAAAATTTCACTAAGTGATCTAATTACGTCCAGTACCTATTCAGATGATTGGGACTTTGAGACTGTAAACGATATAATGTTTGACTTAGAAAAATCTGCTGCATTTTCTAAAAATGAATATTTAGAGGGTTCATCAGACTATGAACAACTGTATTGTTATAATCACTATGGTCATCATTATTTGCATAAATCTGCATATCCAAGAAATGTGTTTATGTTTAACCAATGGGAACATTGTCCTACACCACCTAAAGGTAGTTCAAAAACATTTGTTAATAAGTTTCCATATTTTTCAGGATACAATACATCTGAACCAGAAATGTTTTACTATAAAAATGTAAACAAGACAGGACTGAAAATGATGTTAACAAATACAAAACAGATTTATTCTGCATTTTTTAATGCCCAACTGTCTAGACAGGGTTTTGACTTTTGGAAAGACACAATTGACACAAAAACTGTATGGGGTACTAAAGATTGGCAAGTGCAGGGGATAGAAGCTTTATTTAGAGCCTGCATCATCCCAGAACAAATAATGTTTTTGAATGAAACTATCCAACAAACATCTTGTCTTGGATTAGCCAAGATAAAAGAGATGAACACACCTTCTGTACCAACACCTGCCAGTGAAAATAATACAAAGGCAGTGGTGACAGTTGACAATATACTACAACTCAACAGATCTAATTCTGATTGGAAAAAGTGGTTGATCTGGCCCACAGACACGAATAACTGTCAGGAACGATTCCTGAATAAAACTCAGGGCTTTACTATTCATAGGCCAGACCCAAGATACGTCCAAAGACAACATCCGGGGGTAGTAACAACATACAGTGTATGGAAATTATGCCTCAATTGGCTGCATAAGTCTACACTACAGGATGTGAAACAACACTTAACCTTACTTAAAAAGGACGCAGACCTTAGGGAATTCTTGCTTGGACCAAGAAAACCGCGTCAAAAACGTTTCATATATGCCCGCATTTATGCTGCTTATAATGAAGCTTGGAAGGTATCACAGATAGAGGCCGCAGAACGAATACGTGAACTTGATCGTATTAATTTAGAGAAAACACTCTCTGTGTTCGACAATGGGTTAACAACTTTGTCCTCCAGAATATATTCATTGGATGGCATTGTATCCTCTGCTATCGACATTCTAGAACAAGATTTGGCGATGTTACAACAAGGCCAATCTCAATTACGTTCTATTATGTTATTAAGCTGGACGCTGCAATCTTTGCGAGCGGGCTATGTGCCTTGGCGTTTCATGAACACAACGGCTCTGTTTGCAGAATACAATCTCACTGATAAACAGATCGAACTGGCACAAAGAGGAGCAAAGTATACAGTGCTGAGCATTGAAAAACTGGAAAAATTACCATTCACTGTGGCAGAAAAACCAGCTACAGAATGGCTTATTCATAGCAAAATAACATTACCTGTGAGTACTTTTCAGTTTCAGTATTGTCTCAGACAAATGCAAGCAGGCAAATATGAAAGGTTGGGTAAGGAATACATTAAGACATCGTGGGATTTACCGTATACATATAGATGTTGGAGTGGGGATCGTGAAGTGTTTTTGAGCGGTTCAAACTGTAAACTTGCACTGAGTGGTTCACTTATATGTCAAGACATTTCCTTGCACGGGGCTTGTAATGGTTCAGTGGAAAATTTGTCTTGCCATCAGCAGGGTACTCCAGCTGCTGTGATTAATCCAACGTTTGGACAACTTTCTAATGGGAGTTACCTCATGTTGAATGATCAGAGCTGCTGCGGAATGCTGCCAGGCATCCCATATCTAGTAACTGTCAACTCCAGGGTCACTTGCTGTATGCAAGTATTGTTTCCCCCAATAGACACAGTCAGGGAGTCGCCTCTATGGCCTTCGCTGAACGTCTCTTTTTAAGATTTGATACTCTAAGCAGAATGAAAGCCATGCTTTTACAGCAAACAGTGCCTTTGACCTCGGCCAAAGAAACCTATGATCTACAAGTAGCAAGGACTTCGGCTGAGATACAGACTTTAATACGTACAAACTGCCCTATACATTTCGTAGAAATGATATCACGTATCTTCAACATGTCTGATACAACCGGAATTGTACATGTATTTAAGAGCATCTGCTCAGGTCTGTTAGCACCTTTCCAGGCAATACTCGGAATCATCCCGAACTTTGCACATTCGGTGTTTGGTGGCATACCATTAATTCTAGCACTTGTTGCCGGAATTCTATTTCTCTTCCTGCTATTGCGCTATGGCCAGCCTATTCGCAGACATCACTCCGAGCGAAATGGAGAAAGCTCTCCTTGAACGAAAGTGCCGTGAGCAAATAGTAAAGCTTTTGGGCATGACTCGTCTACGGGACCTTAATACAACTTGGTTCCTGTCGTTCAGACCAATCTGGCAAGATTGTATCTTACCTGTTCTACGATGCCTGCTATGCGGTGAAGAATGCGTGTTGGACACCTGTCTAACATTTCCATCAGCAACGCCAACGGACGTCGATACTCTGCTGGACCCGATAACGGCCCATGCTCTGTGTTGTCCCCAGAGGCTTCCTATCCTGCTGTCAGCATTCATTGAGATCTCACAGGCGCTTCCGGCTGCTGCTGAGGTACGAGAAAGAACTCCAGGCACACAGGTAACAACGGACACGAACATTGCTGAGGCAACCTATGCTGGAAGCAATGCTTCCCATCTCTGTGCAATTAATCTACTACACGAGGTGTTCCAACTGACAACAACAACAGTGGATGATGTTTTGTCTATTGAAATAGATGATCTCATGTTTACACCAGACCCGTGAACTAACTCTGATTGGGCATACAGTGTTCCAGAGATGCAGTGACAATTTGGCCTTCATTTTTAAACAACTTGGACCTCTACCAAAATTGAACTTTTTCCCATTTTTTTTTAACGAAAATGGCACATCAATCTGCTTACAGTAGAACTAGCCTTATAATACAGACTTCAAGGTACTTCCACTGACTCTTAGTCATCTTGTGTGTCTAAAACAGTTAATTAATTTTCATGACATGAAATGACTTTGATTTTTGAGAAACTTATCGATCATTTTTTGTCACATGTAAATATTACTGCTTATTTCATTCCAATTGCATTTATTTTCGAACTTTATGCCTGTAATGAAAAGCAATGCTTCAAATGTACAGTACCTTTTGCATTCTAATAGGTTTTTTAAATGCCTTTTTAAATGGTTTTATGAAATATTTTAGAAATATGCGGTACTCCATTTTAATGTTTAGCATTTTAAATGTTTAGCATTTTAGTATTATCGTACACACGAAAGAGGAGTGGGTGTTGTATTCCTCTTAGGGTATCCATAAACGGGCTTTCCAGTATCATGTCCTTATATAGGCACAATTCGCCCTGCCCTTATATAGGCATAAAATCCCAGCCCTTATTTAGGCATTAAACCATGCACATGTATATAACAATAGGAGAGGAAGGGAAATTAAAGGACACTCCTACTCCCCTCAAACTAAGTCAAATAAACAACAAAGGAGTGTAACACTAAAGAGAAGAGCACTCATGTATCCTTCTTCACTGTAGCGTTTTGCTAATAGAAAAAACCTCTTTAGGTTATTCAGAAAGCCCTCACTCACCAACCTGGTTGGTGACATGCTTCATCATCGGGCCCCACCAGGAGTGGCCGAATGCCACCCTAGTGTGCTACAACGCCAGAATTACTGCGGAGCTGGTTCAGTGATTGGTGAAGAGTGAAAAAAGTGAATGTTAAAAAAGTCCAACTTGTGTCCAAAAAATCTTTTATTTATTTTGCCAATTAGACTTAGTTAAAAACAAGTGTAGGATAAAGGACCAAATTAAAAGTCCAGATTTATCCCCAGGTGTAGGTCAACATGTTTCTGCCTTTCAGGGACATATCGTCAGGCATTTGTCAGGACCAATATTTATAGTGAATGAACCCGGCGGTATGGGCGCACTAAGGCCCACCTAACCAAGGGTTACTAGTGTTAAAAATGTTTATCCCAAAACACTAGAAAGATTCCCTCAATTTAGAGAGGAACCGAGTTTATTCTGTGAAGATAAAAAATGACAAACATACACATAGGAGACAAAGAACAACATCAGGTTATTGCGATACGCCCTAGATGAATGTCATAGCAAGAATAACATAGTCGGGTGCTCATCGAGGTGCTGAGGTAACCATAACATGGACACGAGTGTCAGAATTTGTGATCTCGTGCACCTACTCAATTCGCATGATTCCCGTGATGCGAACAAAGGTCGAAAAACCTCGTCGCGCTAAATGGCGTGCATTATTAAAGCAAATGGTGGGCAAAGGAGTGTTCAAATGCCCTGTTAAAATACTGACCTATATGTGTGCTATACCTAGCAGGTCCACATAAACATGGACAAAAACAGAAAACAGAATACACAATAGTGCTCATAGGGCAAAATAATAACACTAAATAAACGAAAAATCTTACAAAAAGTGCTAACTCTCAAAGCACCATGGGTCTCGGGAGATGGGTGATGGCGCTTTGGCACACCCTAAAAGACAAACCATGAATGAGGAAAGACACACAAAAGAGGGGGCACCACACACAGGAGCATACTTAACTTCTGTGGGGTATTACTCACGCCCTGTCCGCCAGGCACCCGTTTGGAACCTGAATGCAATCTCTATAACCGGACCCCGAGGAACAACCGTAGTCCAAATGGACGCTGTTAATAAAGGCCCGGGGAACAAGCGGAAACCGCGGGGTGGGCGTGGTTCCAGCGGTAAGACTCACCAAACCCCTAGGCATCAGAGTTAGGTTGCAAGATCACTACCTAGCCAATCCACACGGACAATAACATAGGAAGCAAGCCAATCAGGGGGGATATTTGAAAGGTTGTTCCACTCGTCTCCAATCAGAAGGAGGATAGTATATCCAGTGACTAGAGGCTGACGCGAGCGTTGTCAAGGCAACGTTCGTGTAATCCCAAACAATTATACATATAAATGTAAGAATAGGCACACCTCATGTGTATGATTCGCAAAAAATAGATACTCAACATGGAGCCTCAACAACAAGTTAACGAAATAGCCAATCCACACGGACAATAACTGTAAAAGCAAGCCTGTAGGGGGGGGGGGAATATTTGAAAGGTTGTACCACATGTCTCCAACCAGAAGGAGAATAGCGTGTCCAGTGACTGGAGGCTAGCGCGAGCGTTGTCAGGGTAACGTTCGTATGATTCCAAACGAGTCTCCATACCAATGTAAAAATAGGCCCACCTCATATGTGTGACTAGCAAAATTGATACTCAACATGGAGCATCAACAAAAAATTTATAAAAAATTAGTTGCGTCAGTGTCCCGCTCGGAATGGACTGAATAATAAACAGAACAAAGGAGGTAATGGTGATAGTGGCGAGCTTATTCCACAATACAGCAGACAAAAGGAGCATTAACCTTCAAGTAGCGAGACTGCCACAAGCGTTGTCAATTAGAGGAAATAACAACTGAAAAGACTCTTATAAAAAAACAACAAAGGTTCAAAGACCCAGTGTTATGTATTAGAAAGGCACATTCAGCCCCACAAAACAAACTCAATAATCCAAAAAGAACTTACAGGGGGTTCTACAAACGAGAAAGTGGGAGAAAGAGAGCGGTCGCAACCAATTCTAAAGCAACCAATTAAGAAGCAAAATTTTTTTTAAAAAACAGTGATGGATTCACTGTAAAAAACAGAGATTGAGAGGAAATCATAATGATCAAAGGGAAAGGGGCTAATAAGGATGAAGAGTGAAAGTAGTCCCTGTTTTATATGAAAACACTCCCATCAAGCCATTGTAGGACACATGACCTCATCCAAGTTCAAAGGTCAAGAAGATGATTAATTCTGCATAACCGTTGCCCAGGGAATATGATCATTCAAGCCAATGGTATTAGTCCCAAGACGGTACACCCATCTTTGTTCTTTCTCAAACAGTGCTTTCTGGGTGTTTCTAGTGCTGGTGACCTGTTCTATCACAGTCCACCTTATGTCATTAGTTGTATGATTGTGTTGCAGAAAATGCTCACTCAGTTTGGTAGTCTCTCGGCCACACCTGATATTGCTGCGATGTTCGCATATGCGTAATTTGACTTTACGCGTGGTCATTCCCACATATTGCAACCCACACGGGCAAGTTACCAAGTATACCACATTAGTGGAGTTGCAATTAGTATGTGCTCTTTGTGTCCACACCTTATTCGGTTCAAGGTCTAAAGTATTAGAATGCCGTGTAAGGTGACAAACACTACAATTGGAGCACGGGTAATGACCAGTTACTCTGGGTAAACCCCACGCCTCAGTCACAGTAGGAAAATTTCTAATTGTAGTTTCTCTTGGGCGTGTATTGACCAAAGTGTCCCTGATGCTGCGACCTCTTTTAAAAGAAAACAATGGTTTCTCCCAGTTTCTGTTATTACTGTTTATAATACGCCAATGTTTGTTTATGCTTTTTTTGACAGCATTAGATGCTGAACTGTAGGTGGTGACACAAGTCAAGGGAATTACACTAGACTCTTTCGGAAAATCTTCAAGAAGGACTTCCCTGGGTTGATGTCTTGCCCTTTTGTAACCCTTCGTAAGTATCAAATCAGGGTAACCACGCTTTTTCAGTTTAGTAGTGAGGTCTGTAGCCTGTTGTCGGAAGTCATACAGTTGGCTACAATTTCTCCTTAAACGCAGAAATTGTCCATACGGGAGATTCTCCCGCAAAACCCTTGGATGAAAGCTAGTAAACTCTAAAAGGTTATTTCTAGCAGTCGGTTTGTAGTGAGTCTTAGTCGAGAAATGTCCATCGAGTTTAGAGATCACCACATCCAAGAAAATAATTTCTTGTCTGCCAATTGTATGGGTGAACTTTAAGTTTAGATCAAGCGTATTAATCCAAAGAAGAAAGGCCCGGAGTGAATCCTCAGATCCTTGCCAAATTATCAAAACGTCATCAATATATCTCTTCCATAGACCTATGGAAGAGATAAAGGGGTTGCTGGCCTCCTGAATATACTTGTGTTCAAAATCGTGAACATACAGACCAGCCACACTCGGGGCGAAAGTACTGCCCATGGAAGTTCCAGTCGACTGAAGGTACAATTGCCCTTTAAATTCAAAGAAGTTCTTCTTCAGGGCTAAAGTAGCGCACTTCAGGATGAATTCCTTAGGAGTATTATACTTCCAGGTAATGGTATTAAAAGCTTCCCCCAGGACTCTGATGGTATCGTCCTGGGGAATACTTGTATAGAGACTCTCAATGTCTAGTGTCACCAGTATAGTTTCATCCATGTTACATTGTAGGTTTTGTAAAATATTCAGCAGGTTTTTTGTGTCCTTCAAATAGGTTGGCGTTTGCTGGACTAAAGGTTTCAAATAATGGTCACAAAAACGTGACAGCGGCTCCAGAAGGGAGCCAATACCAGAGACAATTGGCCGACCCGGCGGAGGTGTCTTATCTTTGTGTATTTTAGGCAGCGTATAAAAATATGGTACGATGCCATTACCCTCCGTCAGAAAGTCTGCCTCATGTTTCGAAATGTGCCCGTCCTCCACTGCTTTCAGAACCAGGTCTTTAATGCATATTCTTAGTTCTACAGATGGGTCAGTGGTGAGTGGTTGATAGTTTTTTGTGTCACTCAGCAATCGTAGGCATTCCTGCTCATAATCAGTGGTATTAAGAATTACCACTGCTCCGCCTTTATCTGCAGGTTTGATGGTGATAGTGGTGTTACTTTTTAATTGGTCAAGAGCTTGAAACTCAATTGTACTCAGATTTTTGAAAGTGGTTGGTTCAGCAAGATTCTCGATCTCATTGAAGACCGCCTGCTCAAAGGCAGTAATCTCTGCTGATACAGTATGAGGCGGAGGAATAAAAGACGATTTTATTCTCAGGGTGGTGTCCCCTGCATTCTGGTTCAGAGTATCTTTTTCCTTCCCTTCAAAAAAAGCTTTCAACTTAAGTTTGCGGAAAAAATTCGAAAGTTCGCAATGCAAGCGAAATTTGTCCAGTCGGGCTGTGGGAACAAAACCCAGACCCTTTTCTAGTTCTCTGGTTTGAGCGTCCGATAGAGTCACATTTGAAAGATTTACAATCAGACTCCCTGAGCACTCGTACCTGCTTGTGGTTGTTTGCTCCGAGTGTGGTTGCCCACTGCATCGTCTTGTCCCCACCGTACTTGTGTCTGCCCTCTTCTCTTGCCTCTTCCTCTCCTGGCCCTCTCTAAAAAGGGGGCCCATATGGGTTAGGCTGATACATCGGATTCGATGCAAAACCCGGGTTCCAGCCCATAGGGGGCATATGTGGGTGTTGATAATGCATAGGATGAATGTTACCCCCTCCTTGCAACGGATACTGTGGCCACATGGGTTGCTGAAAAAAAGGATGAAACCTGCCTCTCATGCCTCCCCTCTGTTTGTTTTTATAGCTCCCACTGCTAGAATTACTACTAGTGGAAGAATTGTCTTCTGAACTTTCTGTGCCAGAGTACGATTTGTTAGGAGGAGTATAAGCTTCATCCGCATAAGGATAAACCTTGGTGAAAGCAAATTTCTTGACATCTTTCTGAAATTGTGCTACTTTAGTTTGAGTGAGGTTATCCTTATATTCATTAATATCTTTATTGATATCATCCAATCTTTTTATATCCAGTGAGTGTGGTCTTAAAGTGGGTTTCGGTTTGAACAATTTCCACCATTATTGCTTCTGACAGTCTGACTGCTGTCTTTATAATCAGAACAAGCCAGTCGCGTGTACAACGCCAAGCGATCATGGCCCATTCTTTCCTAAACAAAGCATCTTCAAGAAAAATCCTTGGTGCATTAGTTACCAATAGACCTCTAGGGGCTGTGTTAGTTCGCAGATATTCCGTCAGAATGGTCCCATGTAGAATAGTACGGATTCTGTTTTTCTTTAGTTCCGAAAGTTGGTCCCATTCACTCGTGTGAGTGATAGCCTGTGAGATGGAGGGATCAGCAAATAGAGATGGGCGTGCCAGAATAGCATCAACCTCAGATTCCGAGTATGTGAGACCGAAATTAGCCATCTTTGGCCCTTAGATCATGATACAAATAAATGTAGACAGAGCACAAAAAATCTAATATTAAAAAATAATAATAATATGCTTAGGTATAGTCACTAGATAGGCCAGAACAATTCTTATTCATATTTTAAATGTTCAGACAACTCTCACAGCTATGCGCTGCAGATTATGTATATAACAATAGGAGAGGAAGGGAAATTAAAGGACACTCCTACTCCCCTCAAACTAAGTCAAATAAACAACAAAGGAGTGTAACACTAAAGAGAAGAGCACTCATGTATCCTTCTTCACTGTAGCGTTTTGCTAATAGAAAAAACCTCTTTAGGTTATTCAGAAAGCCCTCACTCACCAACCTGGTTGGTGACATGCTTCATCATCGGGCCCCACCAGGAGTGGCCGAATGCCACCCTAGTGTGCTACAACGCCAGAATTACTGCGGAGCTGGTTCAGTGATTGGTGAAGAGTGAAAAAAGTGAATGTTAAAAAAGTCCAACTTGTGTCAAAAAAATCTTTTATTTATTTTGCCAATTAGACTTAGTTAAAAACAAGTGTAGGATAAAGGACCAAATTAAAAGTCCAGATTTATCCCCAGGTGTAGGTCAACATGTTTCTGCCTTTCAGGGACATATCGTCAGGCATTCGTCAGGACCAATATTTATAGTGAATGAACCCGGCGGTATGGGCGCACTAAGGCCCACCCTAACCAAGGGTTACTAGTGTTAAAAATGTTTATCCCAAAACACTAGAAAGATTCCCTCAATTTAGAGAGGAACCGAGTTTATTCTGTGAAGATAAAAAATGACAAACATACACATAGGAGACAAAGAACAACATCAGGTTATTGCGATACGCCCTAGATGAATGTCATAGCAATAATAACATAGTCGGGTGCTCATCGAGGTGCTGAGGTAACCATAACATGGACACGAGTGTCAGAATTTGTGATCTTGTGCACCTACTCAATTCGCATGATTCCCGTGATGCGAACAAAGGTCGAAAAACCTCGTCGCGCTAAATGGCGTGCATTATTAAAGCAAATGGTGGGCAAAGGAGTGTTCAAATGCCCTGTTAAAATACTGACCTATATGTGTGCTATACCTAGCAGGTCCACATAAACATGGACAAAAACAGAAAACAGAATACACAATAGTGCTCATAGGGCAAAATAATAACACTAAATAAACGAAAAATCTTACAAAAAGTGCTAACTCTCAAAGCACCATGGGTCTCGGGAGATGGGTGATGGCGCTTTGGCACACCCTAAAAGACAAACCATGAATGAGGAAAGACACACAAAAGAGGGGGCACCACACACAGGAGCATACTTAACTTCTGTGGGGTATTACTCACGCCCTGTCCGCCAGGCACCCGTTTGGAACCTGAATGCAATCTCTATAACCGGACCCCGAGGAACAACCGTAGTCCAAATGGACGCTGTTAATAAAGGCCCGGGGAACAAGCGGAAACCGCGGGGTGGGCGTGGTTCCAGCGGTAAGACTCACCAAACCCCTAGGCATCAGAGTTAGGTTGCAAGATCACTACCTAGCCAATCCACACGGACAATAACATAGGAAGCAAGCCAATCAGGGGGATATTTGAAAGGTTGTTCCACTCGTCTCCAATCAGAAGGAGGATAGTATATCCAGTGACTAGAGGCTGACGCGAGCGTTGTCAAGGCAACGTTCGTGTAATCCCAAACAATTATACATATAAATGTAAGAATAGGCACACCTCATGTGTATGATTCGCAAAAAATAGATACTCAACATGGAGCCTCAACAACAAGTTAACGAAATAGCCAATCCACACGGACAATAACTGTAAAAGCAAGCCTGTAGGGTGGGGGGGGGAGGGGGAATATTTGAAAGGTTGTACCACATGTCTCCAACCAGAAGGAGAATAGCGTGTCCAGTGACTGGAGGCTAGCGCGAGCGTTGTCAGGGTAACGTTCGTATGATTCCAAACGAGTCTCCATACCAATGTAAAAATAGGCCCACCTCATATGTGTGACTAGCAAAATTGATACTCAACATGGAGCATCAACAAAAAATTTATAAAAAATTAGTTGCGTCAGTGTCCCGCTCGGAATGGACTGAATAATAAACAGAACAAAGGAGGTAATGGTGATAGTGGCGAGCTTATTCCACAATACAGCAGACAAAAGGAGCATTAACCTTCAAGTAGCGAGACTGCCACAAGCGTTGTCAATTAGAGGAAATAACAACTGAAAAGAATCTTATAAAAAAACAACAAAGGTTCAAAGACCCAGTGTTATGTATTAGAAAGGCACATTCAGCCCCACAAAACAAACTCAATAATCCAAAAAGAACTTACAGGGGGTTGTACAAACGAGAAAGTGGGAGAAAGAGAGCGGTCGCAACCAATTCTAAAGCAACCAATTAAGAAGCAAAATTTTTTTTAAAAACAGTGATGGATTCACTGTAAAAAACAGAGATTGAGAGGAAATCATAATGATCAAAGGGAAAGGGGCTAATAAGGATGAAGAGTGAAAGTAGTCCCTGTTTTATATGAAAACACTCCCATCAAGCCATTGTAGGACACATGACCTCATCCAAGTTCAAAGGTCAAGAAGATGATTAATTCTGCATAACCGTTGCCCAGGGAATATGATCATTCAAGCCAATGGTATTAGTCCCAAGACGGTACACCCATCTTTGCTCTTTCTCAAACAGTGCTTTCTGGGTGTTTCTAGTGCTGGTGACCTGTTCTATCACAGTCCACCTTATGTCATTAGTTGTATGATTGTGTTGCAGAAAATGCTCACTCAGTTTGGTAGTCTCTCGGCCACACCTGATATTGCTGCGATGTTCGCATATGCGTAATTTGACTTTACGCGTGGTCATTCCCACATATTGCAACCCACACGGGCAAGTTACCAAGTATACCACATTAGTGGAGTTGCAATTAGTATGTGCTCTTTGTGTCCACACCTTATTCGGTTCAAGGTCTAAAGTATTAGAATGCCGTGTAAGGTGACAAACACTACAATTGGAGCACGGGTAATGACCAGTTACTCTGGGTAAACCCCACGCCTCAGTCACAGTAGGAAAATTTCTAATTGTAGTTTCTCTTGGGCGTGTATTGACCAAAGTGTCCCTGATGCTGCGACCTCTTTTAAAAGAAAACAATGGTTTCTCCCAGTTTCTGTTATTACTGTTTATAATACGCCAATGTTTGTTTATGCTTTTTTGACAGCATTAGATGCTGAACTGTAGGTGGTGACACAAGTCAAGGGAATTACACTAGACTCTTTCGGAAAATCTTCAAGAAGGACTTCCCTGGGTTGATGTCTTGCCCTTTTGTAACCCTTCGTAAGTATCAAATCAGGGTAACCACGCTTTTTCAGTTTAGTAGTGAGGTCTGTAGCCTGTTGTCAGAAGTCATACAGTTGGCTACAATTTCTCCTTAAACGCAGAAATTGTCCATACGGGAGATTCTCCCGCAAAACCCTTGGATGAAAGCTAGTAAACTCTAAAAGGTTATTTCTAGCAGTCGGTTTGTAGTGAGTCTTAGTCGAGAAATGTCCATCGAGTTTAGAGATCACCACATCCAAGAAAATAATTTCTTGTCTGCCAATTGTATGGGTGAACTTTAAGTTTAGATCAAGCGTATTAATCCAAAGAAGAAAGGCCCGGAGTGAATCCTCAGATCCTTGCCAAATTATCAAAACGTCATCAATATATCTCTTCCATAGACCTATGGAAGAGATAAAGGGTTGCTGGCCTCCTGAATATACTTGTGTTCAAAATCGTGAACATACAGACCAGCCACACTCGGGGCGAAAGTACTGCCCATGGAAGTTCCGGTCGACTGAAGGTACAATTGCCCTTTAAATTCAAAGAAGTTCTTCTTCAATTGGCGGAGGTGTCTTATCTTTGTGTATTTTTGTGTATTTTAGGCAGCGTATAAAAATATCTTCAGGTCTTTAATGCATATTCTTAGTTCTACAGATGGGTCAGTGGTGAGTGGTTGATAGTTTTTTGTGTCACTCAGCAATCGTAGGCATTCCTGCTCATAATCAGTGGTATTAAGAATTACCACTGCTCCGCCTTTATCTGCAGGTTTGATGGTGATAGTGGTGTTACTTTTTAATTGGTCAAGAGCTTGAAACTCAATTGTACTCAGATTTTTGAAAGTGGTTGGTTCAGCAAGATTCTCGATCTCATTGAAGACCGCCTGCTCAAAGCAGGAATGCCTACGATTGCTGAGTGACACAAAAAACTATCAACCACTCACCACTGACCCATCTGTAGAACTAAGAATATGCATTAAAGACCTGGTTCTGAAAGCAGTGGAGGACGGGCACATTTCAAAACATGAGGCAGACTTTCTGACGGAGGGTAATGGCATCGTACCATATTTTTATACGCTGCCTAAAATACACAAAGATAAGACACCTCCGCCGGGTCGGCCAATTGTCTCTGGTATTGGCTCCCTTCTGGAGCCGCTGTCACGTTTTTGTGACCATTATTTGAAACCTTTAGTCCAGCAAACGCCAACCTATTTGAAGGACACAAAAAACCTGCTGAATATTTTACAAAACCTACAATGTAACATGGATGAAACTATACTGGTGACACTAGACATTGAGAGTCTCTATACAAGTATTCCCCAGGACGATACCATCAGAGTCCTGGGGAAGCTTTGAATACCATTACCTGGAAGTATAATACTCCTAAGGAATTCATCCTGAAGTGCGCTACTTTAGCCCTGAAGAAGAACTTCTTTGACTTTAAAGGGCAATTGTACCTTCAGTCGACCGGAACTTCCATGGGCAGTACTTTCGCCCGAGTGTGGCTGGTCTGTATGTTCACGATTTTGAACACAAGTATATTCAGGAGGCCAGCAACCCCTTTATCTCTTCCATAGGTCTATGGAAGAGATATATTGATGACGTTTTGATAATTTGGCAAGGATCTGAGGATTCACTCCGGGCCTTTCTTCTTTGGATTAATACGCTTGATCTAAACTTAAAGTTCACCCATACAATTGGCAGACAAGAAATTATTTTCTTGGATGTGGTGAACTCTAAACTCGATGGACATTTCTCGACTAAGACTCACTACAAACCGACTGCTAGAAATAACCTTTTAGAGTTTACTAGCTTTCATCCAAGGGTTTTGCGGGAGAATCTCCCGTATGGACAATTTCTGCGTTTAAGGAGAAATTGTAGCCAACTGTATGACTTCCGACAACAGGCTACAGACCTCACTACTAAACTGAAAAAGCGTGGTTACCCTGATTTGATACTTACGAAGGGTTACAAAAGGGCAAGACATCAACCCAGGGAAGTCCTTCTTGAAGATTTTCCGAAAGAGTCTAGTGTAATTCCCTTGACTTGTGTCACCATCTACAGTTCAGCATCTAATGCTGTCAAAAAAAGCATAAACAAACATTGGCGTATTATAAACAGTAATAACAGAAACTGGGAGAAACCATTGTTTTCTTTTAAAAGAGGTCGCAGCATCAGGGACACTTTGGTCAATACACGCCCAAGAGAAACTACAATTAGAAATTTTCCTACTGTGACTGAGGCGTGGGGTTTACCCAGAGTAACTGGTCATTACCCGTGCTCCAATTGTAGTGTTTGTCACCTTACACGGCATTCTAATACTTTAGACCTTGAACCGAATAAGGTGTGGACACAAAGAGCACATACTAATTGCAACTCCACTAATGTGGTATACTTGGTAACTTGCCCGTGTGGGTTGCAATATGTGGGAATGACCACGCGTAAAGTCAAATTACGCATATGCGAAC
The DNA here is from genome assembly GCA_963921515.1 of Calotriton arnoldi. Lineage (NCBI taxonomy): Eukaryota > Metazoa > Chordata > Amphibia > Caudata > Salamandridae > Calotriton > Calotriton arnoldi. The sequence continues at coordinate 897,093 of CAWUFW010002520.1, forward strand.
ATCGCAGCAATATCAGGTGTGGCCGAGAGACTACCAAACTGAGTGAGCATTTTCTGCAACACAATCATACAACTAATGACATAAGGTGGACTGTGATAGAACAGGTCACCAGCACTAGAAACACCCAGAAAGCACTGTTTGAGAAAGAACAAAGATGGGTGTACCGTCTTGGGACTAATACCATTGGCTTGAATGATCATATTCCCTGGGCAACGGTTATGCAGAATTAATCATCTTCTTGACCTTTGAACTTGGATGAGGTCATGTGTCCTACAATGCCTTGATGGGAGTGTTTTCATATAAAACAGGGACTACTTTCACTCTTCATCCTTATTAGCCCCTTTCCCTTTGATCATTATGATTTCCTCTCAATCTCTGTTTTTTACAGTGAATCCATCACTGTGTTTTTTTTTAAAATTTTGCTTCTTAATTGGTTGCTTTAGAATTGGTTGCGACCACTCTCTTTCTCCCACTTTCTCGTTTGTACAACCCCCTGTAAGTTCTTTTTGGATTATTGAGTTTGTTTTGTGGGGCTGAATGTGCCTTTCTAATACATAACACTGGGTCTTTGAACCTTTGTTGTTTTTTTATAAGAGTCTTTTCAGTTGTTATTTCCTCTAATTGACAACGCTTGTGGCAGTCTCGCTACTTGAAGGTTAATGCTCCTTTTGTCTGCTGTATTGTGGAATAAGCTCGCCACTATCACCATTACCTCCTTTGTTCTGTTTATTATTCAGTCCATTCCGAGCGGGACACTGACGCAACTAATTTTTTATTAATTTTTTGTTGATGCTCCATGTTGAGTATCAATTTTGCTAGTCACACATATGAGGTGGGCCTATTTTTACATTGGTATGGAGACTCGTTTGGAATCATACGAACGTTACCCTGACAACGCTCGCGCTAGCCTCCAGTCACTGGACACGCTATTCTCCTTCTGGTTGGAGACATGTGGTACAACCTTTCAAATATTCCCCCCCCTACAGGCTTGCTTTTACAGTTATTGTCCGTGTGGATTGGCTATTTCGTTAACTTGTTGTTGAGGCTCCATGTTGAGTATCTATTTTTTGCGAATCATACACATGAGGTGTGCCTATTCTTACATTTATATGTATAATTGTTTGGGATTACACGAACGTTGCCTTGACAACGCTCGCGTCAGCCTCTAGTCACTGGATATACTATCCTCCTTCTGATTGGAGACGAGTGGAACAACCTTTCAAATATCCCCCTGATTGGCTTGCTTCCTATGTTATTGTCCGTGTGGATTGGCTAGGTAGTGATCTTGCAACCTAACTCTGATGCCTAGGGGTTTGGTGAGTCTTACCGCTGGAACCACGCCCACCCCGCGGTTTCCGCTTGTTCCCCGGGCTTTTATTAACATCGTCCATTTGGACTACGGTTGTTCCTCGGGGTCCGGTTATAGAGATTGCATTCAGGTTCCAAACGGGTGCCTGGCGGACAGGGCTTGAGTAATACCCCACAGAAGTTAAGTATGCTCCTGTGTGTGGTGCCCCCCTCTTTTGTGTGTCTTTCCTCATTCATGGTTTGTCTTTTAGGGTGTGCCAAAGCGCCATCACCCATCTCCCGAGACCCATGGTGCTTTGAGAGTTAGCACTTTTTGTAAGATTTTTCGTTTATTTAGTGTTATTATTTTGCCCTATGAGCACTATTGTGTATTCTGTTTTCTGTTTTTGTCCATGTTTATGTGGACCTGCTAGGTATAGCACACATATAGGTCAGTATTTTAACAGGGCATTTGAACACTCCTTTGCCCACCATTTGCTTTAATAATGCACGCCATTTAGCGCGACGAGGTTTTTCGACCTTTGTTCGCATCACGGGAATCATGCGAATTGAGTAGGTGCACGAGATCACAAATTCTGACACTCGTGTCCATGTTATGGTTACCTCAGCACCTCGATGAGCACCCGACTATGTTATTCTTGCTATGACATTCATCTAGGGCGTATCGCAATAACCTGATGTTGTTCTTTGTCTCCTATGTGTATGTTTGTCATTTTTTATCTTCACAGAATAAACTCGGTTCCTCTCTAAATTGAGGGAATCTTTCTAGTGTTTTGGGATAAACATTTTGAACACTAGTAACCCTTGGTTAGGGTGGGCCTTAGTGCGCCCATACCGCCGGGTTCATTCACTATAAATATTGGTCCTGACGAATACCTGACGATATGTCCCTGAAAGGCAGAAACATGTTGACCTACACCTGGGGATAAATCTGGACTTTTAATTTGGTCCTTTATCCTACACTTGTTTTTAACTAAGTCTAATTGGCAAAATAAATAAAAGATTTTTTGACACAAGTTGGACTTTTTAACATTCACTTTTTTCACTCTTCACCAATCACTGAACCAGCTCCGCAGTAATTCTGGCGTTGTAGCACACTAGGGTGGCATTCGGCCACTCCTGGTGGGGCCCGATGATGAAGCATGTCACCAACCAGGTTGGTGAGTGAGGGCTTTCTGAATAACCTAAAGAGGTTTTTTCTATTAGCAAAACGCTACAGTGAAGAAGGATACATGAGTGCTCTTCTCTTTAGTGTTACACTCCTTTGTTGTTTATTAAACCATGCACTCCAAATACAGGCATGGTCTCTGACATCCGTCCACCCTAACGTCACAACGAGTTCATGAAGAACAGACCCTTAGGCTGCGGGAGTTTCCCTAGTTCAGGACTATTGATTTCTTCAAGGACTCATATATTATGCATGAACCATTATTCCTTAGGGGGTTCATTCATGACGTCTTTCGCTGTCCAACTCACGTCAATACTAACATTCTTAGGTGCTCTCAGGTATAAATATACCTTCCCTAGCCCCTGTAAACCAGAGGAGACCTCGACTTCAGAGGAGCCCGTTTCCCGGCCTGACGCACTGAGAAGACGCTGCCTTCCCAGCACGCAGAGAGCCCAGCTTCCAGTGATCTGACTTCCCTTGTGGGGTGTTGGAGTTCGAGTCTGGCAAAGAGATTCCTACCTCTCTCATTCTTCAGGTATGGAGTTGACTAGAACCTAGAGGGACTCTTGGTATACTAGGCATACTAGGCATACTAGACTTAACATACTCTTAGTATACCATAGTAAGGAATACTTCACCTACTTCTTCCCTCTTCCTACACCGAGGTTAGGTTAGGTACATTGGGGTAGAATTAACTTAGCAACGCATCGTATGAGTACTCGCATTTTTAGTCTGTGTTATTTATGTAAATGCATATGTACTAAAAGATAATGCTATCGCAGTATTATTTATTTCTACTGCTCACCCTGTACATTATTTATCCCGCATACTGTCTTGTGATCGTAACAGCACATTTTACTTACACCAGAAACAAGACTGTTCAATAAATCCTTTATTGAAACGCCCGTCTATTTCTTTCTGTGTAACTTGGAGAAAACTAAGCATGCACGACTGAGCTGAGTGAAATAGTTATCTATTGTTTCCACGACTCTGGGACACGTTCTGATTCTAAAGGGAAACACAGTGGTCATGTTTTGCGGCTGCCAGAAACTACTCCCTTCTTGTTGTCAAGGAGTTTCTAGTGGCCTCTGAGCTAGCTGGCACAAGTAATTAAGTTTAATATACTCGATAGGGACATACTGACCTTAGTCCTATGTCAAACATATAGGATATATTATTCCAATGCGCAGAGCCTATTAGGGAAATAGGAGCTACACTACAACCTCGCCTGTTGTTGCGCGGAGTTCTGTGATTCCTGCAGTCTCCCGTCTGCCTCTCAGTATGGCCGCTAATGTCGCACCTGGGCGCTCCCCCTCTCTGTATGTTTTTGCTACGGCATACTTCCCTAAGAGATTAACCTCTCTGTCGGCTTCCTCGTGATACTCCTCTAATGTTATTTTGAGCTCCTCCATGACCTGCTCATTCCCTCCCTCTAAGGCCTCACGCTCCAGGGCGGCCAATTTCTTTTCCAATTTCTCTAATTGCCCTCTTATTGAACGGAGAACCCCCGAGTGTTTGGCAATTGCTATCCCTCTAATATAGACCTTGAAGGTCTCCCAAATCGTAGCAAACTGGGTAACGGACCCTATATTAGTGTCAAAGAAGGTCTCGATAGCTTCTGTCTTCTCAGTCTTGAATACATCATCTAATAGTGCATAGGGAGGGAACCTCCAAGTAAATGGGGCAGGCTTTTTCTGTGGACTCTCGAGGTCTAATAGTATAGGTGAATGGTCAGAATATGAAAGCAAGAGCACCTCGCAGCCACGTATCGCAGGGCTCAAGGTGCCCGAAATGAACCAGTAATCAATTCTAGTATACAGGTCATGCAGGGCAGAGTAGTGTGTGAAGCCCCCCTCTCCTCCAGATCTCGAGTGCCAAACATCCACCATGCCCAGTTCAACTATTGCATCCTCTATTGCCCTAGCAGCTAACGACTGTCGCCGAGTAGGACCCCCGGATCGATCAAGAGCTGGATTAAGAACACAATTAAAGTCACCGCCCCATATCTGCAGGTGCGGGGGCAGACATCATGAGCACTCAAGAAGCTCTCGATAAAATTGTGGATGATCGAAGTTAGGGCCATATACGTTTACAATGATGAACTCCATTCCTTTCCCCTTACATTTGGTGATAGCGTATCTAACCTCTTTGTCTGTCTCGAGAGCTTCAAAAGAGAAACCAGCTCTGAGGTTGATCCATGTGAGCACCCCTCGCGCTTGCGTAGAGAAGCCAGCAGCATGGAATATTGCATGCAATCTTCTGCGAGTTAGCATCGGGCTATCTATGGGCAGATGGGTCTCCTGTAAGAGGGGTATGTTTATATTGTGCCTGTTGAGAAAAGTGACAACTTTCCTAGTTTTCCGGAAGTCATTCAAGCCTCTGACATTCCAGGTTAACAGTCGCAGTCTATCGCCCAGGTTCTAGAAGGAGGGTCAAATTCCTAGCACTGCCTCCTCAATTACCGCCCGAGTAAGTGCCCCAGATCCTTTTCCTGACTCAGATTACCCCTGACCGGGTTATTAGACACATTTAACGCACTGTGACCATAGCAAGACAAAAAAAGAAATTCACACAAACCGAAATTTACCCCCGCCTCCCACGCCATGCAGACCCCAACTTAGCATAGTCAAAGACCCCCCCTCCCTTCCCCCTAGAAATCAAAAGGCAAAAAACCATGGAGTGAGTAACACGCAGGGGCGGATGTTACCACAGCACCGCTAAATGCACCAGTAAAACAGAAACGTAACCATGCCATCGAAGCGTATATGGTGCATCCGTGTAATACAGTAATAACACCTTATTTACACTAAGGGCAATAGGACCCCCGCCACTCATATACATGTGAGAGTATTCCGAAAATCAGAGTATCCAATTTTACCCTACAACGTGGCCCTTCCGTCTGAAAAGCCGCCTGTCGAAGCCCTCATCAGTCTTGCTCCTCCATTCCGCCGCCAGCCGCCTCGTCCAGTCTCTCTGTCTCTTTATTCCGCTCTTCCGCCTTAGAGTTTTCTTTTAGGGCTTTCTGTAGGAATTTCGGATCTAAGAAGATCCTTGATTTGCCGTTCATGATAACTCTGAGTCTGGCCGGATAGAGCATGGCATAGAACATGTTTTGCTCAACCAGGCGTCGCTTCAGTGGGGCAAACTGTCGTCTAGCTTCCTGGACCTTCATGGTAAAGTCCGGGTTTAGGGATATCGTGGAGCCCTCGTATTTCAAGTCTCTTTTTTCTCTAGCTTGTTTCAGGCCTGTGTCCCTGCCCATATAATTTAACAGTTTTGCGATCACAGGGTGCGGAGGGGCACCTGGGGGAGGCTTAGGGCCAAGCGAGCGATGGGCGCGCTCCACTACGAACATTTCCGAGAAGGTTTCACGTCCCAGTAATGCGACTAGCAATTTCTCTATAAACACTTCAATATTGCCCATCGCCGTGGATTCTGGCAGGCCTGTGATATGTATATTGCTCCTCCTGGACCTAGCCTCCAAATCCTCAGCCGCGTCTTGCAGCGCAACAAGAGTTTTCGCCAGTTGTTTTTGGACAGAGACGGTCTCCGATTGCGCCTCCTCAACTTCCGACGTGTGCCTTTCAGTCATATCGATACGTTCTGCGTGCTTATCGAGGCGCTCCGACATTCTGTCCATGCGGTATGCTAACGTGTCAATTTTCCCATCTAGAGTTGATAGGCTCTTCTGCATCGCTGCAAGTATCTGTCTGATATCGCCAGTCGCTTCATCTGGCGCGTCAGTTAGCTCCTCAGAAGACCAGGCCCCCCACCGCCTCCCTATTCCTTGATTTCCTCTGTTCAAACAATAGTTTGGTTTGAGTCTTGTCCACCTTGCCCATACTGGAACCAGGGAAGTCGCGGGATCCTCACACCTCCAACTTCCGATTGCCCCAAGCTTGGAACGAAGGATCAGGGATATAACAGCCTCCCGCACACCGTAAGCGCGAGCCCGATGTTGTGACAGCAGATGGAGGTTATGTGTGTAACAAGTCTCCCAGTGGTGGGATCAACTAACCTTCCATTAAGAGGACCACCATGGGGCACAGGCAGTGGCCGGACAGTCACAGTACCTTACGACTCTCCTTTGAGTTCTTTGTAGTAGTGCTCTCCAGGTGCAGTCTGGGTCTGAAGGGCACAACTAGGGCTTCTTTAATCAGCCATTTGGGCCTCAGCGTCTGCGCCCCCTCTCATGGTGATCTCCAGGCCCCAGGCCACACACAAATCGACTTGCCTCCCCCAGGCTATCTATTGACCTCCGTATGGCTGTGTGGTAAAGGACTCTTCGCCCTTCCCGAACCTCAGCTGACCACAGCATCACAGGTGGCCTTCAACAGGTTTATTGGTGGTCTGAAGCTTCAGGGACAGCTCCAGGGGAGTAGCGTTAACAGATGCCCCAGGAGTCAGAGCTAGGCAGTCAGCGAGGCACCCCAAGTGAGGGCAGTGCAGGCCCGATCTACTCAGCCAGTAGGGCGCCCTCTCACAATCGCCGCAGACTCACGCGTCCTCACTCCCAAGCCCAAGGCGGTGGCAGTGCAGGCGAATATGCGCTCCGCGTCCGGCAGCGCCGTCTTTCATTAGATCATCCACCCACATGGCTGGCCTGCACAAGTATTGGGGCCCGCGGGTGATCGCTCCAGCGAACCCGTCTCAGCAGGGCTCCTTCCTGCAGGCTCCAGTGTCCGACGCGTGCCCACCACCGCCTTGCGCCTCTCAGGCCGCGTCCACCTCCGCACCGCAGCGCGCCCAGATCACGACAGCGGGCACTCCGATCGGAAGCTCAGCTCCGATGCTTTCCACTCTGCCGGCTGAAGGATGTAGAAGTCCCACGGATGCAAGGATTATTGATGAATTGTGCTGATGGCTCGCAGAGCTCTCTTAACTCGCGGCCATCTTGTGCCTCGGCAAGCTCTGCCCCCCGCTTGGACAGTCTTTTGTAGACCGTATGCTTGGTCTATAGGGGGTATTTGCCAGATGGTCTCTCGGTGATAGGGGAGATGAATGATGTAATGCAGCCAGGGATTTGACGGGTGGCAAACCGGGGGTGAGCTCCGTTGTTGGTCCAAAGCATCCCCCTTTTCATTGGCGCCTCTCGCCCTGGCATCTTTGTAGCGCAATATATAGGTCACTTCTACACCGGTCCATTACAGAATATTTATCTCTTCACATGGAAACAGCATCCTCCAAAATGATCTCGTGGGAGGCCATAAAGCCAGCACTCCGGGGAGTAGATGCTAGTTTCTGCATGGCGGAGCAAAGGTGTAGAACCCTTGCATTGACAGAACTTGAGGCACAAATGCACACTCGAGGAACGTAGCAGAGAGTGCGAGGTTGAGATAGTGTGAAGACAATTAGGCGTGATCCAACAGCAATATCACCAACTGCTACTAGAAGATACCAAGCAGATATCACAGTGATACGAGACACATGGGGGGTGTTGGTGTCAGGTCCCCAGACCGTGGCCCAAAACATTGCCAAGTACTTTCAGGAGTTTTATGCCTAACGAGATGTACTAGAATCTAAACATATCGCTGATTTTATTCAGGCTATACATCCCAGAACCCTATCTGAAACGACCCGTGCACAGCTGGATGAGTTGATCACCGAAAACGAACTATCAGCGGCTCTGGCGGAGCTGCAGCTGGGAAAGGCCCCAGGGCCCAATGGTTTTCCTGCCGAATTTCTTAGGGCCTTCATGCCACAGATGGGGAAACATTTATTGGGGGCGATGCATGCAGCGATCGATGTGTCGCGGCTCCCCCCAGATTGGTGACATGCTGAAATTGTTGTGTTCCCTAAGCCAGGCTGCCCGCCGGATGCACATTCATCCTATTTTCTGATCTTGCTTTTAAACATTGAGGCAAAAGCTTGACTAATAAGTTGGTGAAACATATGCCTGACCTGGTCCACCCTGATCAGGCTGGCTTTATACCTTGCCGGGCTGCTCGTCACAATATTAGACGCGTCCAAAATGCTTTGGCCTTGGTGGACCGACTGGGACGGCCGGCGGCAATACTTTTAGCCGACATAGAGAAGGCTTTTTACTCCGTAGGCTGGAGCTACCTCTTTGAGTTTGTTATGTTATATGATTTATAAAGCGCAACAGCTGTCCCAGCTTAGGGGCGTCCCGGCGCTGAACTGCAAACTGTTAAAAACACCGTAGGACAGGCACCGAAGACTCATTAAGCAGGAAAGAGATGTGTTTTAATGGCTTTATGGAATTGAGCATGGTTGTTAATGCTTCTGATGCTCACAGGGAGAGAGTTCCAGAGCTCCAGTGTGAGAGGCTGGCTTAGTATATGGTGCTCACTTATGTAAGTGTAGCACCTTGCACTAATCCAGACAACCCTATGGTGATTTTAGTGGTCTTAGACAACTTTAGAAAGCTCTCTAAGTGGTTGCTATGGAGAGCAGCCTTCAGGCTTAGTCCAGACGGAGTGTAAAGCAGCTTGTTTTACCAGTACTTAATCTTATGGTATAGGTTAAATGAAAAAGAATCACACAGTGTAGTTATAAAAATATGTATTTTATTACAAACACTCACTAACACATTTGAACTATCTCCTACCCGGAGATAGTAACACAATACACACAATACTTAGGAAATAGAGCACGTAAGTAGCACAAATACACAGTGATCTCCAGGGGAGACCAAACCATATACTAAAATAGTGGTATGCGAACCACGACTCAAGTCAAGAATGGACCCAGAAGACGTAGAAGTGCCAGGGACCCAAGGAACCACCCAAGGTAAGAATCTAGGAACCCCACAAAGGTCGTGTGCAAAGTGGGAACACAACCGCGTGCTCAATGTTAGTCAATAGGTAAGTCTCAGTTGCAATTTTAAAGAAAAAGGACCCTTCCAAGCAGACCCTTAAGAAACCCAGTGGATGATAAAAGGTTGGAGAGTCACCCCACACGTGGATACTCCAGGAACCAGGATACCAGGATACACCAGGGAAGCGGGTGCATAGGTGTCAAGTGATGTCGGAAACCTCCGTAGACCACAATGGAGGATTTCAGGAAAGATGCAGCTGGAGAAGAAGACGAAGGAGTCAGGTGGAACCCGAAGGTGGATTCAAGATAAGAGGTACCTGCAAGCAGAGGGGACAGAGTCTATGCCACTCAGGAGTGACCAGGAGGCACGGAAGACGAATACCCACCGATGTCAGAAATGAAGGAGAGGTTGACGGTGTCCTTGAAGTTGCAGCTGTATAGACCAGGTGATGCTGTAGATGACCAGGAGCTGTTCATGAGCTGTCCCATGTCGGATGTCGAGGGCCCAGGGGTCAGTATCCGGCAGGGGCACCAACAAGCCATGGCAGCGGCAAACAACATAGTCAATGAAAAAGGTGCAGTGTCCGGACCAGCAAGGTCCAAGTGACTCACTACAAGCAGGTAAGTCAGAGCAGGCCCCGAGCAAGCAGGGGAGCCCACTGAAACCAAAGAAGACCCTCAAGAGGCCCTACGGGCCGAAGTCACAGGAATCGCAAGAGGACCTCGAGCAGCTCACCAATGAAGAAGGCCCACGGCTGCAGGAGTTGCTTGAGGTTGGAGCTTCTTGGAGCCCGAAGATCTCTGGAGGAGAGAGTCAACAAGCCTTGGCAACGGCAAGTTGATGCGGTGCACAGAGGTTCTGTTCCAGCTGATCTGACGAGGGATACTGGCCTCAAACTTGTAGCAAGACAGTGCAGTCCTTGAGGGAGTTGCAGAACCACAACACGTGTTGCTGAGCCTTTCGGAGGCCGTGGGAGCTCAGGATCGGCAGACCGGTCAGCTGCATTGCAGTGCCTGCAGATGCAGGAGAGTGACTCCTTCACTCCAAGGGCGATTCCTTCAGGTGTCTTGGATGTCCACAGGTCTGGTGAAGAACCTGTATGGAGCGCGGGCACAAACATTGCAGAAGACCAGCAGGACAACAAGACCAGGAGCAGCAGGAATCTTCCCCAGTGCAGTCTCGGTACCCAAAGCGAAGTCCAGAGTGTCCAGACGGTCGAAGTTGAAGTGGTATATAATCTGAATCTTGTCCCACAACGAATCTAGGGACCCACCCACAGGTAAGCCGGTAAGTCCCTGTGGAAAGGGTTGGGACGATTCAGGTGTCTCTCCCAGAGGATAGGCTGGACAGTGGGGAGGATATTCCCATATCCTTTGTCCAGTTTCATGCCAGAGCGGGAGCCAACAGCTCCCTAAACTGGTTTGAACTGGAGTATGCAAGTAGGGCACCAAATGTGCCCTTCAAGCAGTCTCAGTGGCACTGGCAAGAGCCACCAGCCTGTCCCAATACACTAAATCCTGTCTGGGAGGTGGTCACACCTCCCTGTGACAGGATACCTATTGTTCTGCCTTCCCCTGCTCGAGCTTGGCTCAGCAGCAGGAGGGCAGAAACGTGTCTCTGGTCAGCAGCAGCCCTAGCTTGCTGTCCGGTTCTGAAAGACTGGTACCGGGAGCACTGAGGGCCTCCTTGAGGAGCTTTACAGTGCATGGAATCATACCCCCACACCGTTTGTGGTGTGGGTGTATGATTCCAACATGTTTGATACCTAACATGACAGGGTTTGTTACAGCCAGTTTAGAGATGGTCATCGCGTAATGACGCATGGCCACTCTATATGTTGTAATCGCTGTTGCACTTACAACCCGGGAGAAAGGTTGTAGGGGCACCCTCAAACTTAGGCCCCAGCACCCTGCCTTCAGGACAATAAGGCCCGCCTTAGGGGTGACTTCTAGGTTTTAAGTGTAGTGACCTCGGACATAGGAAAACCTATATCTGCCTTAAGTGATGTTAGCACCAGCTTACACAGGCTGCAATGGCAGGCCTGTAGGCACAATTTGAGTGGTCTCTCATGGGTGGCATAATACATGCTGCAGCCCATGGAAGACCCCTGGTGTACCTATGCCCAAGGGTACACCAGTAGCCACTCTGGAGGGTACCTAGGTACTCACCATGTCCAATTTAGGGAAGAAGTACTGAGACTGGGGTCCTGATTAGCAGGATCCCAGTCAGATTAGTCATAAACCACAGTAACACCAGGCAAAAAGTGGGGGTAACCATGAGGAAGGATCCTTCCTTCCTACATCCAGTGACTCCACCTGGGAGCTCGATTCCTTTCCTACGTTCGGCTGCAATACACTGATCTCACAACTTCAGTTCGGGTGGCGGGCCGCCTCCTTTTCTGAAATCCCAGGGTACCAGACAGGGGTGTCCGCTGTCTCCCCTGCTGTTTCCCCTGGCCATGGAGCCTTTGGTGGCTTGGGTCAGGATTGACGATCAGGTGCGGGGATTTGAATGGCCTATACAGCTGTCTGACAGAATAGCCCTGTATGCTGATGATGTCTTTACCTTTCTCACAGACCTGGCGGACTCGGGCCACCCATCTTACAAATGATGCAGGTTTTTGGTGAGACCTTCTGGCTAGACATGAACGGGGGAAGTCTGCATTATTCCTCATAGGTGAGATGGCTGAAGACATGAGGTGGGCCTAAGACTTGACATTGGCTAAGTATTTGGGGGTGTTTGTCTCTCCTGACCTGATCTCATGGACCCAAAATATGGCCCCATCACTTTGTCAAGTTAAAGAAGAAGTGAAGGCTTGGTCCCCATTGCCGCTGTCCTTTTTGGGCAGATCCGCCATTTTCAAAATGGGTTCCTTGCCTCATATGGTATATCAACTTCAGAACCATCCCTATGCTATCCCTCCAGTCTGATTCCGACAAATCAATGCTGTCTTGAGCCAATTTGTATGGAGGAGGGAACGTTGCAAATAGCCCTTTGAACTTCTTTTCAGCCCACGTATTGTGGAAGCATTGTGGCCCCTGATGTACAATCTTATTACGCGGCCTCTCACTTACAGATTATTAATGATTGGTGGTATGGCCCTCCGGAGGACCCAGCATATGGGCGACACTTCTGTACTTGCCCTTCTGTACAGTGGGGGGGATGGCATCCCTTCCCCCGGTAGTGACTACTATATGGAGACAGTCCCTCCATACGATGGGGTGGTGCAGGAGACTTTCGCAGGAGACACCGCTGTGGCAAGGCATTTGCCTTAGACAGGCAGCCCAGTTGAGGGGGTTTCACATATGGGATTACCATTGGCATTTCCACGCTAGGTGCTATCATGCGAGGCACAGTGGTAAATCATTACAGGAGATGCAAACTGAATACCAGTTGCACCTTAGCCAGTTTTATAAATACCTACAGTTGCGACGTGCCATATCCCCCTACCTGAGGGACCTCCAAGAACTGCCAGAGTTTAGCCCACTAGAAGGTAAATTATTGATGGGGGATCTCAAAACCCATAAGATTAGCACAATATATCAATCCCTGGTTAGGAATAGCTCGACTACGCTACCGGCCCTATGGGCAGCATGGAGTGCAGATATTGATAACATTGATGAAGTCGATTGGACTGAAGCCGTGGGGGCCACTCGGGGTGCTGCGGTGTCTTCACGGCTCCGTCTGATTCAGTTGAAATATCTACACAGAGCTTACTATACTAGGGGCCGCCTGTGGCATGTGGGTCTTATCGAATCTCCCATATGTCTTCATTGTGGGGCGGAGGAGGGTACCATCCTCCACACGGTCTGGAGCTGTACAGCACTGACACGCTTTTGGCAGGGGGTGACATCTTCTCTTGGGGAGGTTCTTGCCTGGGATATTCTGCTGGAACCCAAATTAATCCTACTGTATTACACAGACAGCATTGTTGGAAACTGCTATAAATGACTTCTGTTGTTTCTAGCACTCACATGGGCAAATAGAGATATTGCTAGGCTATGGAAAGCAATAACTCTATCTACTGTATGGGCATTGAAGAGAGGGATGGACCATTGTATGGATTTGGAGGTGACGCTGTTCCAGGCTAGGGCCTGACCACAAAAACATTGAAGGATTGGGCTACGGTGAGCGGATTATAGGAGTATGGTTCTGACCCCTGTTTGCACTACAGAACTCCAATTCGATGCTGAAATAAAGGAATTTGGTCAAGAGACTCATGGAATTGAAATGGGGACTTGTGTTATCTCTGCATTGAGGCAATGTCAATAATCTAAGGTGGGTGGGAGGCCAGTCAGGTGGACAACATGCAGGTTCACAAGTTTTTACTTTTCAAGGTATTTTCTATAATAATGTCTTCTATACGTGTACTGGCCACATTGGTCCGGATTTGTGGCAAAAACCCCAAAAAATTTGTTGTGAAAAACAAAATGCTACTAGCAAGCTGCAGCACTCATTGTGCCATCCACTAAATTGGCCTTGTAAAACATGCCTTAGGCCTCCCACTGTAGCTTGTGTGCCGTTTTAAACTGCCATTTCGACCTGGCAAAATAAACCTTTCTCCAGACCTAAACCTTACTTTTTAATACATATAAGTCAGTCACCTCTAAGGTAGACTCTAAAAGCTCATAGGGCAGGGGCAATGGTATTTAAAACGTAGGACATATGTATTAGGTTTTAAATGTCTGGCAGTGAAAAACTCCCAAAGTCGTATTTTCACTGTTATAATGCCAATCTCTGACATTGTCTAACACTGGGTTAACTTATTTCAATTAATAAATGCTAACTTCATATTGGTAGCAGATTGAGATATGCTGTTTACGCTCAAATGAATTGTAATTTAAAAACCTCTTTAATGGTGAAGTCTTATTTTAAGTTAAAAGTTTGGAAATGCCCCTTTTAGAAAGTTGGCATTTTCTTATTCCAACCAATTGTACCTTCTTGCCGGTGCCCTGGATCACATGAGTGAATGGCCCTGCTGATTTGGATTGTGTATTGCCTCCAGACACTGAGACAAAGGAAGCCTAGGTGTGAGGGGAGAGGGTTGAAGCAGAGAAAACTTAGGGGCATATTATCAGGGGTTTATCGCCGCTTTAGCGGCACTTTTTTGCCGGTAAGGCGGCGATATTTATATCACTGTATTAGCAAGCTGCAGCTAACGGGCCTTAGCGCGAGTTTTATGGCGATAGCGGCCCGTTTTTTTATCTCAAAGCATGTTAGCGATATTTATCGCTAATTACATGCAAAGTAGGCGTTTCCGTGCAAAAAGGCACGCAAACACCACTACTCCATATTATCAAGGGGCTCCTTGAAATTCTGAAGAGCCAAAAAACTGGCTTAAGACCAGAAAATAGCTGGTCTTAAAAATGGTGATAAAACTTGGGCCCATATCTCTGCAGGTTTTGGCGCTGGCCAGCGCTGCAAGCAATGTTGCAGCGCTGCCCTGCGACAAAACTACAGTGCAGGAATGCGCACAATCAATAAGATAGTGCGCATACCTGTGCCCCAGTCATGAAAAGTGTTGCTGCGCTGCGACAAGACAGCGTTGCAACACTTCTCACTACGCCCTTCTTGCGACAGCATGGATGCGCTGTAATCACTGGACAGCGCTCCATGACGCAAGTAATGACAGATACGTCAGGAATCCTGACGTATCTGCCTGCGCTAAAGTCACGCATTGCTGCAGTCGTGTCACAACCATGACGCAACTCCAGCAGTGCGTGGGGCCAGCCAATCCCTGTGGCACTGCCTCACCCTCACGCCTGCCATCAGGCAGGCGGAAGGTACTGACGCAGTGCAGTTCATGAGGGGTGCCCGAATGTCGGTGCTGTTGGAGATCCATCGGTGGTGGTTGCGCGCTGCTGTGTCATCGTTTGGAACTATTGGTGGAGTGTTGGTGCGGAGGGAGTTGACGAGATGTTCTTCGCTGGCCTTGATCCAGCAGCGAGGGGGTGCGATGATGGCGGTGGCGTCCGGTGGGCAAGGTAAAGACGTGATGTTACCAATGATGGTCGGTCCAGGAGAGTCCGGTGTTGTGGCTGGAGTTAAAGTACCCGCTGGCGGAGGTGACGTGCTCGACCGTGTGTCCTGCTATGTGGCCTGTTGAGGTGATTTGCTGCTTGCGTCTGATGTCGGTGACCCTCCCCAGGAGGGGGTGGTGCTCTGGTCACTGGGGTTGTCCAGGTGGAACTTGAGTTCACCGAGTTGGATGTCGTCGGTGGATGGGAGACCCTGGGGTGTAATGAGGTCTACAATGGTATTGGAGAATGGGGGGCCATGGCCCGGGGGGCCTGCACATGAGGGTGCCGCAGAGGATGTTCTTGGGCTTGGTCCGGATCTGGGAGTTGACGTGGTCCATGGTCACCCTTGGTACATTAGAGTGTGTTGTCAGTCGGAGTGTGCCTCTGTAGGTGACGGCAATGCCTCCTCCTTGACGGTCGGGGTGCTCCTTGCGGGTGATACTGCAGCCGTCAGTGATGGCGAAGGTGATGTCCGGCATGGAGCAGAGGTTGGTCCTGGCAGGCGAGGTGGCATCCAGGGTTGATGGCGAGGAGGGTGCTGGCGTCGTAGCGGTGGAGTGTCCAAGAGGAATTCTCCTTGGTGCTGAGCGCGGTCCAGGGGCAGACGGAGGCAAACGGCGTAGCCTATGGGTTGCCTCTGGCACGGGAGACTACCATTACAATGCAGGCAGTACATCGTTAACAATGCAACTCCGACAACGTGGGTGCCTTAACATCGCATTTGATCACAACGCATTGTGAGGTCAGTAATGGGGTAATTTAAAGTTTCTCAGGTGTGTATGGGTTTTGGGGTAAAATTTGAAAATGTACGTTTTTATGCAGTAAAATATGAAAATTGGGGTGTTTGTTGGGGTAAAATATGAAAAATTGGGTGTTTTTTGGGGTAAAATATGAAAAATGGGGTGTTTGTTGGGGTAAAATATGAAACATGGCGTGTTTGTTGGGGTAAAAAATGAAAAATGGGGTGTGCATTTGTCTCACATGTGAATTTTTGTGTGTGTTTTGGGGGCTCAAAAACGGAATTCCAGGGTTAACGGTTGGGTTTGTGGTGCAAAGGTTAGTTTTGGGTTGCACACACTGAAGTGAGAACAGTGATCTTTATGTCTCCGCTATGCAACACCCACTCTACTGTTGCAACGTGCCTAGTATTAGTATGCATTGGAATGGAATGTGAGGCGATGGCATGCATCGCAACTACGTATGTGCCTTTGGCACACGAGTGGTACGCCCGCTGTGCATGAGTGCACAGCGGCCACCATTGAGAAGTGCGGGGGGCTGGACAGCTGTGAGGTGGTAAATGCCGGAAATAACACTGGATGGTGCGTGGACACGGGGATGTGTGTGTGAGCGTATGTTGTCAAAAATGTATTGAGGGAAGTCTTACCTCGAAGCTGTGTCCCGTGTCTTTGTAGCTCCTGCTCTAGACAGCCAGGCTCCCTCCCCTGAGTCAATCACAACGCTGCGATGCAGCGGTGGGATTGGTAATCGGCAACGGGACAAGACATGCAGCCAGGGGCCAGAGGGGTGGGCATGTTCTCCATGCAGGCTGTAATGCAGCCTGCATTGCGAACAGGGAAGTGCACATGACTGCTTTGGGCGGCCTGAGTGGAATGACCAAACGGTCATTGCGCACTTGAGTGGGCATGCCAATCCACCCATGCCCTGCTCCGTGTTTGGAGCAGTCCTACCCACCCTCCCACCCCCTGAGGACACATAGCATGATTACATCAGTTAGTTATCCCTTGTTTTTAACTTTTGATCTGTTTCTTCGGCTTCTCGGAGCCCACACTTCCCGCCGCTGCTGCCCCTGTGGCCCCGCACCCCTGTCCTTGCCCATTGCCACCTCCCAGCTGATCGTTCCTCCCCCCTACCCTACTAAATGGAAGACGCTGTGCCGCTGGCGCGCAGAAGGCGCCTAAGCCAAGCCCGTCTGCGCCCGTCCGCGACCCGACCGCGACCAGCGCCAGGAACTCTGGATCTCGGGCCACCCACTGCTACAGCACAGCCACCCTCCACGCACTCAACCCCGGAAAAGTCAGAGACTGCCAACAGGCCTCACCAAACACGACCCACGGCCAGTTCTCCTGCCTCCACTACCGCCAGACCTTAACCACCACCCCAGACTACAACACAGCCGACGCCAAGCACCGGCGACACCCTAAGATGCATCCTCCTCAACGTGCGCTCCGTGCACAAACACGCTGTGGAAATCTGTAACCTACTCAACTCTCTCTCGCCCGACAACGCCTTCTTCACGGAGACCTGGACCAACGCCTCCTCTGCCCCCGACATCAACACCGCCATCCCCGACGGATACAAGATCCAGAGGAAGGACCGCCCCAACCACCCAGGAGGGGGCCTCGCCATCGCCCACAAGAGCACCCCCGCCTCAACACCTCCAGCGAAACCTTCCCCTCTGCCGAACACCAGCACTTCCAGATCCAGACCAGCCACAACTTCACACTCCGAGGAACCCTCGTTTACAGACCCCCCGGCACCCGGACACCCTTTGCCACCACCATCACCGACTTCATCGCACCCCACGCCATCGCCTCAATGAACGACATACTCATTGGAGACCTGAACTTCCACCTCGACAACCCCAGCGATCCCAACTCCACCATCCTTCATGACAACCTCACCAACATCGGACTTAAACAACTCGTCACCACACAGACCCACAGAGCAGGCAACACCCTCGACCCCATCTTTGCGGCAGGAAACAGCGTTCACTTCAGCCACACAACGCAACCGCCATGGACTGACCACCACTGCGTACACTTCGCCGTTGACAAACACAAGGCACCCAAACCAGTCCCACGCACACCACGGAGGAACTGGAGCAAGGTTACCGACAAGCAACTCAACTCCACCCTCACCCGAGACAACCACACCTGGGCACCTGACACCAACGTCGCAGCCAGAGAACTCCACACTTGGATCTCCAACTGCGCATACAAGCTCGCCCCGCTATGCAACCCCGACAAACAGCACCCCAGGAAAGCCACCTGGTTCACCACCGATCTCCAAGACGCACCTGCAGACGCCTGGAGAAGAACTGGAGAAACACCAAGACACCCGAAATCTACACCACCTACAAGGACGCCATGACAGACTACCACAACCAAATCAGGACCACCAAGAGGGACTTCATCCACAACAAAATCCTCGACAACTCCACCAACTCCAAGCAACTCTTCAGTGTCATTCATGAATTCAACAACCCACGCAGCAAAGCCACAGACATCACCCCGTCCCAAGACCTCTGCGATAAGCGTGGAACCTACTTCCTCCTCAAGATCAAAAAACTCTACGACAACTTTGCAGAACATCCAGCAGACGCCACAGCCGGCTCCCCACCCCCCAGACACACCAGCCTGCCCAGCATCTCCACCTGGACACCAGTCACAGCCAAAGATACCACCTTGCCCATGAAAGGCATCCACTCAGGGACCCCCACCGACCCCTGCCCTCCTCACATCTACCACAGAGCTGCGGCCGCCATCGCACACGAACTACAACGCACCATCAACACCACCTTCAAAACAGGCACCTACCCAGATGACTGGAAGCGTGCAGAAGTCAGGTCCCTGCTCAAAAAGCCCCCAGCTGACCCCACCTACCTCAAGAACTACCGGCCCATCTCGCTCCTCCCCTACGCAGCCAAAGTTGCAGAGTAAACAGTCAACAGGGAACTGACACGATTCATTGAAGACAACGCCTTCCTCGACCCGTCCCAATCTGGATTGAGAAGCAACCACAGCAACCAGGCCGCCCTACTCACAGTCACAGACGACATCCGCAACCTCCTGGACCAAGGCCACTCCGCAGCCTTCATCCTATTCGACCTTTCAGTGGCCTTCGACACCATCTCCCAACGCACACTAGTCGCCAGACTGCATGACGCCGGCATACAAGGAACAGCCATAGACTGTATCCGATCATTCGTCACCGGAAGAAGCCAAAGGATCAAACTGCCACCCTTCCTCTCCGATCCCATGTAAATCACCAGCGGAGTCCCACAGGGGTCATCTCTTAACCCCACCCTCTTCAACATCTACATGGCCCCCTCGCTGCCATCGTCCGACAACACGGCCTCAACATCGTATCCTACGCTGATGACACCCAGCTCATCCTCTCCCTCACCAAAGACCCCACCACCGCCAGACTCACCTTCCAGAAAGGAATGCACAACGTCGCAGTCTGGATGACCAACAGCTGCCTGAAGCTCAACGCCGAGAAGACAGAAGTCCTCGTCCTTGGAACCACCCCTTCAGCATGGGACAACACCTGATGGCCGCCACCCTTGGAAGCCCACCTACCCCCTCGGACCACGCCAAAAACCTCTGCATCTTACTCGGCTCATCCCTCACCATGAACCGACAGGTCTACGCCGTCACCTCCAACTGCTTCAACACCCTCCGCATCCTCCGCAAGACCTACAAATGGATCACCCCAGAGTCAAGGAAGACAGTCACCCATGCACTCATCACCAGCAGACTGGACTTTGGAAACGCACTCTATACCAGCATTTACAAGTCCCTACTCCGCAAACTCCAGACATTACAGAACACTGCCGCCAGACTCGTCCTCAGCATCCCCCGGCACGAACACATCAGCCAACACCTACGTAGGCTCCACTGGCTCCCCGTGGAGTAAAGAGGAGGAGGAGTCCCGTGCAGCCAGAGCAGTCAGTCAGTCTGTACAGATGGAGCAGACGGAGCAGAGACGGAGCATAGACGGAGTGGAGCAGAACCGACGATTGGGGCCGGCGTTTGGAAGAGCAGAGGGGTTGAGCAGGGTCAAGCTGCGCAGGTGGTGCGGTGACAGTCCCTCTTGCTCCCCCGCTCTCGTCCCCCTACGCTCGCTGACCATTTCCTCTCCTTGTGAGTGCGAGCAGGTCCGGCGGTGAGAGCGGAGCCGAGTGCAGGCAGTGGCGGTGAGGGGTGGGCGAGGGGGGGTGTTATCCTAGTGCATTTCGGGACTGCAAGATCATCAGGTGCCCGTAAGCAGTGTTGCGCTGGGAACCTTCCACGCCTCCCTACGCTGCACCGCCCCGCGCTGCTCCCCCTGCCCTGCTTTACTCCTTTCCCGTGGGACATCAAGGCGAGGGCGGTGACCCCAGTTTGCAGCGTACTCTGCAGCTTGAGCGGAGCTGAGCAGAGCTGTGGAGCTGTACCGGATCCGGACAAGAGCTAGCGGCCAGAGGAGCTGGGGCAGAGCGGAGATAAGTCGGGTTGAGCGGGAGTTGTGTTTCTGTTCCCGCTCCCGCGGATTTCGTAATACAGGTGGAGCGGCTCAGAACTCTCGTGTCCCTACTCCCGCGGCTTCCGCACCTCCTACGGCTTCCCAAATTGAGTGTCTGTAAGCGTTCCTGTACCAGTGCTTGCATCAGTGCCATTGCACTTGCACCTGTGCTCGTATCTGTGCTAGTTCCCTGCGACAGGAATTGCTCCAGGTCTTATGCCCTGGGTTTGTGGCATAGACGGTATATATTCCAGGACTTTTTAGTAAAGATTTGTGAAGGCCATTAAAGGACTGAACAGTTAAAGTCAACTGCGAGCCAAAGTGCACTGAATTCTTCACCTCCAGTACTTCAAGCAGTTCCATTCCTTAAAGCAGCCTAGTAAGCAGTAAGAAAATCTTATTTTGTAATGCCATCTAGGTGTTTGCGCTCAAACGTAAAAGCGAAAACAGTAGCAGGCTTAGAAAGTTGTTATCCGAGCCAGAGGAGTCTGCTTAAACTCCAGAAACCCATTCGGCGCAGGAGAAATAGGGATCACCTTTCGCATTTGAAAACGTACCCATCGGTGATGTCAATGTTTACAAAAGGTGTAAGGAGCTCTAAGCGTGGGAAGGGGCTAAAGGAGACCCAGGAAGTTGAGGTGATGGACACTCATGTAACAGCAGAGAATGAGAAGGACAGTCAGTCCACTAATTTAGAAGTTAAGGTACCTTTTTACCCTGCTGTAAATATTCAACAGAACAATAATAGTGGAAAACCAGTACAGCCATCAGGTGAAACTGCTGTTTTACAATTAGGAGAGGTGGGTAGCAATCTGGAAATGGAAATGGAAATGGATTTGTCGTGGGCAAAGTAGAAGGCCCCCCGGATAATAATGTGATAAGAAAAGGACTCACCACTTTATCTCCATTGGCAGGACTGGTATCCCTCTTTGACAATTCTCAAGTTTATTCAAGAAGTATGAATGAATTTGAGCCTGGTTTCTTTCGGACTAAATTCAGTGAACTGTCATTAAAAGTGCCACAGCGGATAGAACGTAGTTTTAGCTCTGGGCAGGTGAAAGTGGAGGATTATACTCTACCGGATATTGCTAAGCAAATGGAGAAGAATGAAGAACTAACGGCACAGCTGAAAAAGACAGGTGCCTTGGAGATGGATCCAGAACTGTCTCCGGTTTTAATAGCTGGTCAACCACATATGCCTGCCCTGTATAGTAGCACACCTACAAGTTCTTCCCATGGTGCTGATTTATTAGAACTTTCGGTTGGAAGGATATCAGGAGTATCAATGGACAAGGGGGTAGAGAACAGTATGAATTCAATTGAGAATGTGCGGATGGGGGGAACTCTGGAGATTTTTTACGCATTAGAGAGAATCCTCTCCGCAATTTTATCTTTGCTAGAAAAAAGTACTATAAATACTGATCATATATTGGAAGTTCTCTCGCCCATACTGATAGGGGTCCAAGAACTTAATCAGATTAAGCAAGCCATAAAGAATTTGGAAAAGGTCCCTGAAGTACCCAGTCATTTATGTCAAATTTGTAACAAGATGTTAAAAAGTGATACTAAATTTGTGGACGGGGAAATGAAAGAAACGAATGTGGGATCTAAAAGTGTCTCGCTTAGAGGTAGTCCAATTATAAGTTTACCCCCAGTTAAACCCCATGAGAGTGTACAGCTTACCAGCCAAGGGAAAAAATTAAATTCAAAAGTATCCCCAGTACCTCCCCCATTACGAGTTTACCCTATTTTTAAAAAAAATAATTCAAATAACCTAAGCCTGCAAGTAACTGAAGAATTAGCAAATACCTCAGATAGTGTACCCTTAGGGGAGGTCCCAGTATTGAGTGAAGGCAACCTCAGAACTGGTCGGTGGGGGAAGAAGAAGATGAGGCATCGACGTTTCCCTAAACGAAAACATAAAAAATTGCGGTTCCTTCGAGTATGTGAGGAAGAAAATAGTACAAAATCTTCGCCTAGTAGAAAGGATACAGGGACCTTGGGGCAATTCACATTGAATACGGGTCGAAAGATTGGGCAAGAAAATGATAATCAGTCGATCTGTTCGAACCTGGTGTTGATTGCCCCATCGTGTCAAGAGGGTCAGGAAGAAAGTGCGATAAACTATGAGATAAGCCGAGACCCCATATTAGGAAGTGTAACGGAAAAATTAAGTGAACCGGTAATAGTTCAGAACGTAGCCTCAGGAGGCGCCGCACTCGATACTTGTGGGCAGGACATTTTTTCAGCGAGGTTTGATTCCTGCCAGGGGTCAGTTGGGGTGGGGAACCTGTTTTCAGTTCTGAATAGTAAAGGGGGCAAGTTAGAGAGAGACTCAGTTTTAGGGCAGCCTGGTATTAGATCAATAAAGAATACTGGACCAGGAGTCGGGCAAGTGTGCAGGACTTTAATTTTTGTCTCTCTGTTTGAAACTGAACCAATGTTATTGAATAGAAGTGCCCTCCTACAGTTATTAATAGAAATAAAGGATTTGGGATTAATAACTAGTAAAGATATTGAGTTGGTCCACTTAGACGGGAGGAGTGCTCCCCCAAGCACTAGAGCTACATTTTCATCAGGGGTAGTGTCAGCACTGGTTCTAGCTAATGCGGACTGCTTTAGGAAAAGGGGTATAGATGTGATCCCTAGTGTACCCCATTGCCGAGTTCCATCAGAAAGCTTAGGAACGATTCATCAGATGCAAGGGAATGGATTCCCTAATAATAGGGGTGCAAATATCCCCATAAATCTTAAAGATATAGAAATAACAGTAGGAAGAAACCTAGGAGATAGAGAATTTAACATTTTAGCACCTGAAGTCCGATGGCCCCCTAGTGCTAATGGGGAGGATGAGGTAGCAAAGTGGAGTTGGGTTGCAGGTACATTGAACGGGTCAAAAACAACTACCACAAAGCCCATATTGCGGGGGTAGCCAATTGGGTAACATCATATCCTGGAACGTGGCGGGGGTAGGAAAATCGAGTTATAAGCTTAAATCATTATTAGAATTAGACCCCAAAATAATTTGCCTCCAGGAAACGTGGATGGGGGAAGAGTTTCAGTTTGAGAATTTTTATGTGTACTGTAGTACAGCAAAAAAATCCGTAAAAGGGCATGCAAGTGGAGGTTTGGCTATTTTACTTAGCTGTGACATAGTATGGGAACCTGTGATCTATATGCACCCATCAAAATGCTGTATTGGAGTAAAGTTGAGGATAGGTGAAGATAACTTGGGGCAAGCGATTTTTCTTTTACTGGTAAATGTGTATATTCCCCCGGGGAGAGCGTCAAAAGTACTGGTCGACTCTGTCTGTACTTTTGTGCAAAGGTTAAGTAACAACGAAGAATGCTCACGTATAATGATGGTAGGTGACTTTAACGCCAAATTATCCAATAGTGCAGTCACGTTTTTTTCTAATCCGGAACTAGAGGAAGTATGGGCTATCCCAGATTCTTTACTGCCGGTCCATTTAAAGTCGGATAAACGTGGTCTGTTACTCTTGCAAAATTTTAGAAGTTTAGACCTTGTAACGTTAAACGGTAGATTCCCGGAGGACTCCCCGCAGCTCACACCTTTTGTGGGGCACATGGTCACTCTTTAATTGATTATATGGCAGTTTCTTTTCAATTATTTAATGCATGTACACAATTCAAGGTATCTACTACAAATATGAGTGACCATAATATTCTAGTTGTAAAAATGGACATAGAAATCGAGAAGCCTGAATTTTGGAATCAGAGGGATGAAAATGTCTCTTATAATCGTAATAATGGGCGTACTTGCTGGTCAAATAATTTGCTTCCAAATTTTAAGAGGGTCTTTGAGAATACCGCCTTTATTCCCAAGCAAGAAACACCAGTTCAGAGGTTCGAGAGAGTCTTGGCTGCAATTAGAACTTTCGGAAGAAAGAAGCAAGTTTTTAGTTCTACTCCATTAGTAATAATACCATGGGAAATTAAAAACCTGAATCGGGAAATTAATGGTTTAATTAGAGTCCAATTTAGGGTGCCCACGACACAAAGGCAGAGAGAAATAAGTAGGCTAAAACAGGTACGGAGAAGGAAAATATCATCGGATCGAAAGAGAGCTGAAGACGAAAAATGGGTTAGACTTCGAGAGGTGGCTCTTTCCGGGGATACTAGGAAATATTGGGCATTGATTGCAAAATTCTGTGATGGGAGAGAGAAGTCAAAACCCATTTTAATCCCAGAAGCAGAATGGTCCATATATATTTCCCAGCTTTATGCTTTAAATCTCATAGTTGGACAGATTCAAGAGGTTAGCACTACTCCAACTACGGGGGGCGATTATGGTGCACCATCATGTATGGAGATTGAGGGTTACATTAAAGGGGCAAGATATTCGAGCGCAATGGGCCCAGATGATGTACCAGTAGCCATAATAAAACAGGATTGTGAAGAATGGGCAAAATTTTTGCATCCGTTGTTTGTCCATTGTTATACCTATGGGGATATCCCACAATCCTGGAAGGGAAGTATACTTGTTCCGTTGTATAAAAAGGGTCCAAAAAATTCCCCGGCCAGTTTTAGACAGATTTCGCTCCTGGATGCAACCGGGAAACTGTTTGCAAAGAGTATTCTCACTCATCTTCAAGAGTGGGCATTTGGAAATAACTATATTCCTTTGGAACAAACAGGATTCCGTAAGAATAGTGGCACACTGGATAATATCTCTATTTTGCAAACTTTAACTGAAAAATATCCAGTATGTCGGGGTGTGCCGTTATACTCGGCTTTTATAGACTTCTCCACAGCATTCGATAGGGTAGATCGGGGGAAGCTGTGGAGGAAATTGGTTATTATGGGGATTCCAGGGAATCTTTTAAGATTAATAATTGCTCTCCACTCTTCTACATGGACTAAGGTATTATTGGGGGGAACACAAGGTCTCTCGAAGAAAATAGTAACCAACAATGGGTTGAAGCAGGGGTGCCTTTTGGCCCCTTTACTCTTCTCTATTTACATTAATGATCTGCCAAGAAGAGTGGGCCTTAGTAAAGGGGATCCCCCTAAATTAGGAAACTTAGAGTTGAGCTGTCTGCTATACGCAGATGACGCAATAATAATGGATTTAACTCCAATTGGACTGCAAAGACGACTTGCTGAGTTAATTAGGTACACAGAAGAGTATTATCTAAAAATAAATATTTTAAAAAGTAAAGTTATGATTTTTAGTTATCAAGGTTGTAAGGTCAGAAAAAATTTGAATTGGTTCCTGGGATAAGAAAAATTGGAAGTAGTAAAATGTTACCCATACCTAGGAAAAATATTTACAAATAGGTGCTCAGCTACTAGACATATGGGCCATTGCAAAGGTAAAGCGATTTCACAAGCCTTTGCAATTAATCGTCTGTATACACACTGTGGGAAAAGACATTTTTCACACATTATTTCGGTCTATAAAATAAAGATTCCACCAACCCTGAGCTACGCCAGTGAAACAATTGATGCACAAGAGTGGGCCAGATTCGAGACAGTGGAAGGTAAAATCTGGCGCCAAATATGTAATTTGAATCGCGCAGCACCGATTGCAGCGCTTAGGCTCGAATTTGGTCTTCTTTCTACATATGTGCTATCAATGGCCGCGTGCTTAAGATGGTGTAATACACTGATAAATAGCTCCGAGAATTTGCTAAGGGTGGCGCTGTACAGAGAAATATTTGTAAATATGAAGGAAAAAAGTGCTATTTTTAGGAATAATTTAAAAGCATTATCAATGTTTGGTTTAGATATGGATGGGGTGGCGGTTCTTTGTAAAAGGGCCTTGAAAAGTATAATTAAGAGAACAATCTACGGGGTTTCTCGTGAAAGAGATATTAAAATGTGTTCAGAGAACAGAAACATGGATTGTATTGCGGGCAGTAGTATTGTCAAAAATCCCCAACCTTATGTCTTATGGAATCTTAAACACGGAGTTCGTAGGGTGATTTTGCTATTGAGATTGAATTTACTCCCCCTAAGAATTGTAATAGGATCTTGGGAGGGTATTCCAAGACATGAGAGGTATTGTCATTTATGTAATTCCTGTATACAAGATTTGAATCATGTTTTATTTGTTTGTCCCGCATTACAATCAATGCGTCGTAGATATTTAAGGAATTGTTTTTTAAAGTATAATATCACTACAGCAGAACAGGCCCGAAATTGTCTGCTGTCCCCCCCATCCGAACTGATGTGTTTTAACATTTTTAGCTTTTTTAAACAATTCTTAAACATATATTAAGGTCGGCAAGATCTTCTTAATATAAATGTTTAGAGCACTTGCACTTTATTTCGATCTCTCGGTCTTTATGACCGATTAGTTATGTTTACAACTGAGTATGTGCACTTTTACAAACCTTTTCTGCTGCTAGTTACTCGTTAGTAAAGACCTTCTTAATATGTATGTACAGAGCACTTGCACTTTTTCTCAACCTTCCGGCCTTTATGACTGATTTATTATGTTTGCAATTAAGCATGCACTTTTATAAAAAAAAAAAAAAATCTTTCTTACGTTCTCCGCTGCTAGTTACTCATTTTTAGGATCCCAAGCACTTTACTAAATTTGTACTGTATAGTGAATTTTAAATTTTTGTATTTTATAATAAGTTTTATCATTGTATGTTTTATGATAGTATTAGATTAGTAATGTGTATACATCTGTAAGAATACATGTATGATAATTCGATTAGTTAAGGTTCACCCCATCTTGCATTGAAAACTCCAAGACCGACTGCTTCTGCTATGTATATTCGTGCTTTTAGATGAAAATGTTAACTTGAATTTACATTGGAAATTTTTGTGGAATGAAATGTGTTTTTAAGATGTACCTTTATGTGGAATTCTGCGGAATTCTAAATCATAATAAAATAAAATTGAATTGAATTGAATTGAGTAAAGAGTCACCTTCAAAATCCGCACTCACACCTACAAATGCCTACACAACAACGTAACCAAATACCTCAATGACAGAACCAACTTCCACGTACACAAAAGAAACATCCGATGTTCCAAACTCGCACTGGCCAAAACCCGCGCATCCACAGAGCCAGAGCAGGCGGAAGTTCCTTCTCCCACATTGCATCCAAGACCTGGAACGAGCTACCTGCAGACATCAGAGGTGCCCCCTCCATGAACACCTTCAGGAAGACCCTCAAGACCTGGCTCTTTGGCTAACATATCTGCGCCCCCCCCCACTCAGTGCCTTGAGACCCTCACGGGTGTGTAGCGCGCTTACAATTCCCCTGATTGATTGATTGATTGAGTTATCGTCATGTGATGATTGTTCCTCTTCTGCACTGCTTGAGGCGGTGGGGCAACGCTCTTCCACCAAAGCGGATGGAGACACCACTGGGGGTGCGTCATCTATGTGTAATAGGCATGAGCGACTCACCCCCCGGCCCTCCTGCGCTACGCGTCCCACCTTCTTCTTACCTGGACATTGACACCGTGGCGCAATCCACTGCACTCTCTCCAAATCTGTGACTCAGCCAGCAGGAGCCTGAGCCAGGTGTGATTTCACTGGGCTGGGTACAGCAGTCACTGCGTAGTCCGCTGGTGGATCTCCCGATGCAGTTGATGCAGCAGGGCTCCGTTAGGCGTGTAGTTGCAGTGCTCAGACCACACGAGTTGGGTGTAGCACAGGGGCCTCACCCTCCACAGCGTACGGCCAGCCCAACATCATCCGGCCTGTGATGCAGGGAGACGGCACCCACCATTGGTAATCCCCTCCATGCGCCCCGGTGTAGTGGTGGATTGTAGTATGCGATGCGAACCTCACTACATTGGTGCGCAGGAGCGCCTCTACCATTAACTGCTCCATGGTGCGCAAGGCGGACTTCTCACACAGGTCAGCAACGTGTCTCCATGCGACCTGCCAGACTTCACCACCAGGTACGGCCGATCGTCGCGCATCAATGTCTCCCGCCACGGCTCACGACTCCACAGCTCCTCCACATCCCACTCCAGGCTCCAGACGCAGGTCCAGCGGGGCATCCAGGCTCCAGAAGCAGGTCCAGCGAGGCATCCAGGCTCCAGACGCAGGTCCAGCGAGGCATCCAGGCTCCAGACGCAGGTCCAGCGGGGCATCCAGGCTCTCATCTTGGTCATCCTGGATGTTGGGTGGCTTGAGGGGGTTGTTGATGTGTGCTGCACTTGGCCCTGGCTGCTCCATTCTGCATTAAACATTTTTTTTGGACATCTTTTGTATGGGAGGTGGACTGAAAGGCTATTTTTTCTAAGTCCACACTTGCTGCCTAGCGTGCGTTTTTTATCGCTAAGGGCTTATCGCTAGATTCCGCCCGCTATCGCCGGTGTTCCTATCGCCATCGCGCTGATGTTAGCAGCAGTTTTCGCCACTGATCCCTAAAGCTATCGCCTGTTAGAGGCGTGTTGGTAATACGCCGCTAACACGACGATAATTTCCCGCGATAGACGGCGATAAGAAATGGCGCGCTAACTGCGGTTAGCGATGATTATCGCCTTTTCTTGATAATATCCCCCCGAAGTTGTTTGCACGAACAGAGTTTAAAGATCCTTCTTCTGCTCTTGTTGTTAATGGGAATAAGAGGAATTGTTCCAGGAGAGAGATCATTGAAAGAAGACAGGCACAAGATGTGTGAATGCGACAAGATTTTATAAGTTTGGGGCACCTAGAGACATCTAAACAAAAACAGGATGCATAACGGGGTGAATGGAAGACAGATAAATGACAGGATCAAAAGATAGGTGTTTGTGTTAAAATATTCGGAACAATCAAAAGATATCAAAAGATCATAGTCAAATAGTGGAACACTGCGCAAAACCACAGAGGAATGAAGATTTTGTTCAAGGAAAAAACCCTATTTGCTTTTATGCGGTCAGGTCATTTTTGAGCATCTTTTTATATCTACAGTCGTCAATAAGGAAAGTGGAGACATGTTTATGAAAGTAAACAACCCTTCCAAGGCTTTGGCCATCTTATAACTAGGCATGGGCAAGGGTGTACGTTTTAATGAAAGCAGGACTTACCTTGGTGATGGTCTCACTGGCCTCCGCTGGTGGTATGGGTCACATCTTGTTTGAGGTTTGTACCATCAGCTCGAACTTGGGTGTCTGCGTCCCCTCAATCCCAAGAACCAGATAGCTTAACTCTCACCGCCGGGTACTATCCAGGAAGCACTATGGGGGATATTATCAAGAAAAGGTGATAATTATCGCTAACCGCAGTTTGCGCGCCTTTTCTTATCGCCGTCCCGCTAATTTTATCGCCGGACTTTTGAGGCGGTGAGGGAAGCTATCGCCTGTTAGCGGCGTGTTGGTAATACGCTGCTAACATGGCGATAGTTTCCCGCGATAGACGGCGATAAGAAAAGGCACGCTAACTGCGGTTAGCGATAATTATCGCCTTTTCTTGATAATATCCCCCTTTATGTTTTATAACCCGTATTAGTTGTATGTTAATCTGTGTGTTAAGCTGTGGATAAGGACATATAAAGAAGCCACACTTTGTGTAATTGAAGTATAATTATTTTACCTATAGTATATTCACATTAAACCAAATGTGCATTCTTAATGTTGGCCTTACTGCGAGTAGGGCTCAGTTGCTGATAATCCTTCTAATGCTAAACTTAATGTTATTTCAAAATGTGCTTTCACAT
Source organism: Calotriton arnoldi (assembly GCA_963921515.1). Classification (NCBI taxonomy): domain Eukaryota; kingdom Metazoa; phylum Chordata; class Amphibia; order Caudata; family Salamandridae; genus Calotriton; species Calotriton arnoldi. The sequence goes on from CAWUFW010002520.1 coordinate 927,252, forward strand.
GTTCTTTCTTGTTGCAAGAGCAAGATAACAAGCTTAGTCAGAAGAGGAGCTTATTGTTTTCTTCTGGGAAAGTTGAGCAGATAACTTCAATCGACAGATAGTTGTGCTTTACACAGTGTGTGGGGATGAGAAAGTGCCTCCTGTGCCATGCAGTCTGGACCTATTATACATCCAAGGTCATGCAGTTGTGTGCACTTTTGCTCAATGATAGGAACGAGAGGAGTTTACTTGTTACAAGGAGACGACGCAACCTTGTTGGTCCCAGTTCAGAGGAGTTGCTATGAAGAAGTTCTGGAGAAATAACGTAATGTATTTATTTGTGTGTCTTAGAGTAGTTGTGAGGAGATCCTGTCCTGACTTTGGTCAGGGAAGACCTTTTCCCTAACTCTGCTGAGATTGCATATTCCTACTTCTTGAGTTAGACTCTTGAACTCGTATGCCTCTTTCTTACCCTGAACCTTTATTTGCTTTACGTTAGACTGACCCTTTCCTCTTAGGATTTACCCTTACTATCATTAGTTGCCTTATTTAGTTTAGAGCCGAATGTAAGCATGAGTCAATTGGAGAACTTGCGTCCGATCTCACTTCTGCCATATTTTGCCAAAATAGCAGAAAAAGTGGTCAACACTCAACTAATAGCCCATATTAATCAACACAACCTACTCCACCCTACTCAATCGGGCTTTCGAGCGACCTACTCTACAGAATCAGCATTGCTCCTATCCACAGAGACCATTCGCAAACTTGTGGATGAGGGCCAGACGGTCGCCTTAGTCCTCTTAGACCTCAGTGCTGCATTCGACACTGTAGCCCACCCAATACTGCTACAGCGCCTCAGGAGAGGAGGACTGGTTGAACGAGCCCTAGACTGGCTGAGGTCCTTCTTATGTGACCGCATCTTTCAGGTGTCTCAGCAACCTTACTTTTCTAAGAGCATTGCGCTGGCCCAAGGGGTCCCTCAGGGCTCCATACTCAGCCCCACTCTTTTTAATCTCTATATCACCCCATTGGCAGAGATTATTGGGAAGTATGGCATCAGTGTTGTGTCATACGCGGATGACACACAACTGGTGGTGTCATTGGCGCAAGCCCATGATGAGGCAGCCATTAACTTCTCTACTTGCCTACAAGAACTGGCGTCTTGGATGTCGAACAACTGTTTAAAACTTAATGGCAATAAGACAGAGGTTCTTGTGGTAGGCAAAGCCCCCTCGATTTGGTCCTCATCATGGTGGCCTCAGACTTTGGGCCCTATTCCATCCCCCAGCGAACAGGTTAAGAACCTAGGGATGTGGCTGGACACCAAGCTCTCCTTTGAGAGCCATACCAGATGGGTGGCAGGGAAATGTTTTGGGGTAATGAGAGGACTTCGGAAGTCCCTTGATTTTCTTCCCATGACGGCTAGAAAAACCATGGTCCATGCTCTGGTAACCTCCCGCTTGGATTACGGAAACGCCCTTTATTTGGGGGCAAGTAGCAAATGTATGAAAAGACTTCAATGCATTCAGAACGCGGCAGCCCGCCTCGTTCTGATGCTGCCCAGGAGAGCTTCCTCTAACCAGGCCCTGGCATCCCTTCACTGGCTTCCGGTGAGGGAGAGAATTCTCTTCAAAGCCCTGTGTGTTAGTCACCGCATCCTACAGAGAAAAGGGCCAACCTATCTACATGATCTACTTACCCCCTACATCCCGACTCGCCTTCTGAGATCATGTGGGACGGGAAAGGTTAGAACTCCGACCATCAAAAGAGCGAGAATGGGTGGCCGATCTTTCCGTTTCCTGGCAGCCAAGCACTGGAGTAACCTCCCCCTTGGTCTCCGGATGGAGCCTTCGGAGACAGTCTTTCGGAAAAAACTCAAAACTTGGCTTTTTCCGTCCTAGGCCTTCCCTGCTAGCTGTTTCACAGTACTGCTACTGACGAGTCTTTCTGATGCCGCAGCGCAGGGACACACTAGTGAGTGTAGCCATGCGCTTTATAAATTTGTTTATTATTTATTATTATTATTAGAAGTTCCTTTATGGGACTGATGCTTCCCCTGATCTGCATCTTGTACCTTGTAATATTTTACACTGCCATATGTCAAGTTTTATGCTGTTGATTGACTATATTGAATTGTATGCTTGACTGACAAATGATTTACTAAGTGAATACAGCCTTTAGTTTGCTAATAAACCTTCATGGTTTGGAAACCATCTTCTCTGTTGTTCTTGTGGAGCTAAACGGCCTTCACTCCAATTTGCCTTGTTGCAATGATGTTAGCTCCCAGAACACGCATTCAGATGATATCTAAAGGTCCATAGGACCAGTGGCACACTCTGCTTAACAATTATACCAGAGCCCCAAGGTTTAAGAATTTGCACTGTATCAGGGTCTTACTAATAGAATGGCTGGGGAAGAACTGTCCCGTGCCCTGATTACATTTCAAAGGGCTCTGCCTGCAGCATACACAGAGGACCCTGACACAAAGCCTGCTCTGCCTTTTGTCATCCTAGACAGTTTGGAGCCAAGACCAGGGTAAGGGAAAGCAATGTACAGAACCAGTTTTGGGTGTTAGTGAGGGAATCCCCCCACCCCCCACACATTGCTGGACCTCAGGTATTTTCAAAAGATGACTGAAGAAGGAAGATTGGACCTGCTTGCCTTTAACCCAGGCTAACCAGTGACTTCAGTAGTCAGTTGGTTGACCTCTTGTTTGAGCTACAGGCACACAACAAGATTCCTTGCAACACAGAGGCCTCCCTGCAGCTGCCCATCTGACCAGCACCTACTGGACCTGCCTGATCCCTGCTGTTGGCCTTTTGTGGAGTAAGTCCTGGTTCACAAGATGTGCCCCCCAGGTCCACGGATCATTGGTTGGCATCAGTGAGAACTTCTCCTAAAGATGAAGATGAAGAAACAGATGTTTTGGGCTCCTTGCAACCGAGCCTGTTCGCACCAAGACTCTGCCACCCATGATGACCAGCAGTGTGAAGCTCCAGGAAGACCTTTATTTCGTACTACAGCTCGGCCTGCTCTTTGCACCAAAAGCCTCCACCTCGCAGCCCCTGCCAACGCGAACGGCACCCTTCACGCCGGACTTGAGAAGGTTACTTTTCAGCTGGACCAACCTAGCTGCTTTGTCTGGCTTGAGCTTGTGACTTTCCGTCGGCCCAGCAAGACCAGTTAAACGTAAGTGGCACTTTCTGTTTCTTGGCGATATTTTTATTAAAAACTTAAAAATTCATTACCTCCAGTTCTACTGATTGAATTTTTGTCGTTATGATATTTTATTTATTAAAATTGATAATTTTTTATATTGATTTGGAACTTTTTTTGTGTTGTGTTTTCACTTTATTACCGCTAAGTTAATCCTGACTGCTTTGTGTCAAGCTAGCAGAGGGTTATGTCCAGGTTAAATTAGTGACTTTAGCAGTTCACCCTGGCAAGGATTGTGATTGTTGCCTAAGTGGGGCTTCCACTCCCTCAACCAATAACTTAGGGGCAATTCTCAAGGAACTATCGCCGAGTTAACAGCACTTTATCTCAGCCAAAGTCGCGATAAAATTATCGCCCCATTCACAAGCTGGTGCTTGGCACCACCAGTTTACTTGCGATAGCAGTCGCAAAAAACATCGCCACAGATGACCCCGGCAACTATTGCTAATGAGATGCAGAGTAGGCGTTCCCGAGCAAAAAGCCGCGACAACACCACTCCACAACATTCTCAACGACCAGCCAGATCGGCGATAAGATCACAAAACATGCGCTAAGGCGCGTTAGCAGTAGGAAACTAACACCTGCTCCTACCTGGTGTAAAGTCGTACGACAACCGGCACCAGACAAGGGAGCACAGCCCATAGCCACACATGAAGAACAACAGATGCCCTGGAGCCACCGATCATGCAGCCCAGAGCACCAATAGGTCAACAACACCCACCGCCACCACCCCCACCCCGACCCCCCCGGGGCCCTACCCAAGGCACCCCCCACACACACCCTCCTCTTCGGACAAAGATATTACAACTCCACAAAATCATGAACCAAACAAATCGCCTGAAGTCGCACAATCACCACACCCAACATACATGTGTGGTCAGAAAAAGGAAATCATACATCCATATCATAATATCCAAACAATACGTTTATTACAGAAGAAACCAAAAAAAACAAATCTGAAGAGGCATGGCGGTCGTCTCAGGACATTCTGTAAGTCACAGCCTGCAAAACAGAAATCTGGATCAGAAGGTGTGCCATGCGCCCATCAAAGTACAGAGAGAGAGAGCGAAAGAGAGAAAGAGAGAGGGAGAGAGGGAGAGAGAGGGAGAGAAAGAGAGGGAGGGAGAAAGAGAGAGGGAGAGATGGAGAGAGAAAGAGAGAGGGAGAGAGGAAGATAGGGAGAGAGAGGGAGAGAGGGAGAGCGAAAGAGAGGGAGAGAGAAAGAGAGGGTGGGAGAGTGCCGACACTGCGGACCTAGGCCTGACTGCTCACCTGCTGCCACCGGTGTGTCTCCAACCACGTGCCGGTATTCACAGCAGTCCCCCAGGTCCCTCATCTGAAACAGTTTCCAGAGACATGAATGGCAGAGTCCATACAGTTGCACACGCCATCATCGCTTGCCTGCCCCTGCGCACACAGGCTGCTGCACCCCAGCCCCTCCCGCCGCCCAGCGGTTATTGCCCGCTCCTGCGCAACCAGGTTTCACTGCTCACCTTCTGCCACCGGCGTGCCTCCAAGAGGGCCCACCACGTTCCGGAGGGATCTCCAAGCCCGGTGCCCACGACCAGGGCACCCTCCACATCATGCAGCCCCGCACCGCGGGCCACCAGGTCACACACATGATTCTGGGTCTTGATTTCGCAATGGCAGAGACCACATCAGTGCACACGGCATCATCGCAGGCTGCACAGCGCTTGAGGTGCCACTAACTCTGTGAACCGCGAGGCAACGCCACGTGGCAGAAGGCCCGCCCTGCCCGCTGGCTCAGGCCTACACTGCGGTCCAGCAGGGCTCACACTAATCCTTGCCAGTCTGGACCGCCAGGACAGCGCATCATCGCAGGCTGCACACCCGCTCAGCACTTTAGGTGCCCCTATCTCACTGCACCGCAAGACACCGTCCCGTGGCGGTGTGCCTGTGCCTGCCGCAGTGTATCCGGTGCCACCAAGTCTGTGCACCGCTAGCCATGGACTCTTAGGGCCTGATTCACAGAACTAACTTACGTCAAAAACGTAAAGTTAGTACTTTTTGGTATTCACAGAATACACTTACTCATTTTGGTATTCACAGAATGAACTTACTCATTTCGGTATTCACAGAAGTTAGTAGTCCTAACTTTAGGACTCCTAAATGCCTTCTGTGAATACCGAAAGTCTTAAAGTTAGGATTTTTCTCAGTTTAGGAGTAGTAAAGTTAGGACTCCTAACTTTAGGACTCCTAAATGCCTTCTGTGAATACCGAAAGTCTTAAAGTTAGGATTTTTCTCAGTTTTCTCAGTTTAGGAGTAGTAAAGTTAGGACTCCTAACTTTATTACTCCTAAACTGAGAAAAATCCTAACTTTAAGACTTTCGGTATTCACAAAAGACATTTAGGAGTCCTAAAGTTAGGAGTCCTAACTTACTACTCCTAAACTGAGAAAAATCCTAACTTTAAGACTTTCGGTATTCACAGAAGGCATTTAGGAGTCCTAAAGTTAGGAGTCCTAACTTTACTACTCCTAAACTGAGAAAAATCCTAACTTTAAGACTTTCGGTATTCACAGAAGGCATTTAGGAGTCCTAAAGTTAGGGCTACTAACTTCTGTGAATACCGAAATGAGTAAGTTAATTCTGTGAATACCAAAATGAGTAAGTGTATTCTGTGAATTCCAAAAAGTACTAACTTTACGTTTTTGACGTAAGTTAGTTCTGTGAATCAGGCCCCAAATGATTGAGTCCCGTGGTGCGGACGCCATCATGTCACCCCCGGCACTGGTCAATGTGAGGTGGCAGGGCCCTAGGCCCTCATGCAAACATGAGAACTACACGGAGACACCCAGTCAGAGAGAGTGGAAATGGCGTCCAGCACGTGCGCCAGGCCCTTTTCATTGGCAGGGTCACATGTCCTGTGACGCCTGTGCTGGATGGGTGTGGTGTTGGTGTACACCAGCCGTGAGGGAGTGGCTGTGGCATGCTGACAACTAGACCTGTGAGCTGCAGATCCCAACAGTGAAGACCTGGGACATGTAGCATTTTCGCCCCCCCCTGTGTGCGTAATTGGAGTGGGCTGTCCTGGCGTATGCCAGTCCAGCATAAGGGTGTGAACAATGACCTGGGGGCACTGGGCGTGGTTCCGTCCTGGGCTGGACAAGGAAGTGACTACTGGATGTGTCTCTGTTGTAGTGTTGGCGCCACCCGGACCGCAATCGGCAATGTGTCACCCTGTGACAAAAGTCCCACAACATGGGCAACATGGACGTAAGGGGGAATCACTGACCCTACATTCATCCATACTTCCACACTTGAAAGATCATAGACATGACACATCTGTGTGAATAAGAATGTTTATTGCACATTCAAGGGAGTGTTGCAGCTGGAGCAGTACAGGGCCATGCCAACCCCACTTCACATTGTCGGCCCGTGGAGGGCCAGCCAGAGTCCTTCAGGGAATGACAGGTACATCAGGAGAGGAGGACTTCAGTCCGCAGTCTGATAGCTGTGTCATTGGTGACCAATCAGAATATGGCAGTCCATGTCGAGGTCCAAGGTGAGTGTCGCAGAGTGCATCGGGGGACAGTGGAAGGTGATGATGCAGGGGGCAGAACCAAGCCGAAACAGGCCACATGGCGGAGATGAATGCTACTGCATCCTCCTGACCATGATGGCAGATTCATCCGCATCTTCGTCCTCTGCTGTTGCATGTGCCTCACATGTGGCTGGTGGTGTTCTGTCTCCAGCACTGTGTGGCACTGACACATCAGGGGCCGGAGATGTGGATGGGGTGGTAGCAGCAGCATGCATCAGCGCCAGGCCTTATGGCAGCAATGCCATGAGGAGGGTCTTCAGGGCATTGAGGGACCCAGCTACCTCTCGCTGGTGTGCAGCCGTGGCAGCCGCTCTTTCCGCCTGCGTCCGCTCCATGTTCTCCATGATCCTCTGCATGTGTCCCAACTCCCTGGTGAGATCGCTGGAGGCACTCTGACTAGACAGTCATTCTTGTCGCAGAGTCAGGACTCTAGCGATGTCAGCCATGGTCTGTTGGAGAGCATGGAGCGGACTGTGGGTGTCCGTTAGGGACTGTGAGTGGTCCCTGATGGGACATAGACACCCACGTATGGCGTCTAGTTTGGCTGCCATGCGGTCGAACCCCACCTGCACCTGTCCAGCCAGCTTCTCCTGGCACCCCAACACATGGCGTTGGAAGGCCAAGTGTTCGTCATGGGGGTTCTGGGAGGCAGCCGTGGTGGTGGGTGCTGCCTGCTGTGTGTGCTGTGCAGGGGGTGGGTTCTCCTCGTGGCAACTGGGCTGCCCTGATCCTGGAAGTGGGCTGCGGAGGCTCTCCACGAGCTGTTGGAGGGCGTTGGGGTCGAAGGTGTAGTGGTCCTCTTCGTCATCAGAGAAGAGAGGTTCGGACTGCTCTGCAGGAGATGTTGGATTTCCCCCTGCCATGTGAAGGGGAGATGCAGTTTAACATCGTGTTCACATGTATGTTGACGCATTGTACATGTTTACATTCAGACTGCATGACAGTGTACATTGTGACTGTTTGGGGGGAGCTGCCTATTTGATGCGGGACAGTGGACATTCCGACTACATCACGGATGTGTGTTTGTACTTGTACATTGTCAACTCACATTTCCCTGCAGTGCCAAATGTGATTGGCCAGTTTCTACGCACATGCGGCACCAGTTGTGTCCTCTGTTCTGTTGTGGACGTGTTGCGGTTTGTACCACATCGTTGTCAATGTTGATGTGCCCTGCATGTAATGTGTGTGTGCCGCATTTTGGGGGAGTCGCCCCTGCGGCTCTGATTTAGCTGCCCTTATCCCTTTCATGCGGTGTGCCTCTTGGTTCTGTGCTTATGCAGTGCTGAGATGTTGCATACCTATGTGCATTGGTCTCTTGGTGGGAGTTGTGGGTCTGGGGCATGGTTTGTCCGCAGATGTGCTATGCTTAATTGTGCATGTGTGCCATTGTGCCCATATCCCCCTGTCCCCCCAGTTCCTGGTGGTTACTCTCCCTGTTGCTGTTGTGTCCGGTCATGTTGAGCAGTGTCCGGTCCCCCAACTCCTGCCACCGTCTCCCCACTGATGACTGTGGACACCATTTCCTCCATCTCGTCCAGCTCCTCCTGTGGCGCTGGACTCCCACCTCCAGTCTGCATTGCTGCCTTCCGGTTGTTTGCGAGTTTCAGCTTGGTTTTGCACTTCACATCATTCCAGCGCCTCTTGACCTCGTCCATTGTCCTCTTCCGCACTCCGACTGCATTCACCTTGTCCACGATGGTCTGCCATATTCCAGTTTTAGTTGCCAGTGACACAGTGGAGGTGACGAACAGTGGTTGATGGTGTTCTATCACCTCCGTTATCAGGATCCTGTTTTCCTGCGGACTGAACCGCTTCTTCCTACTCTTCTTCTCCTTGCCCTTCCCTGACCCCGAGGTCCCTGCCTGTTCCTCCAGGGGGATTGTGGGGTTCTGGTTGTCCTCTGTACATGCTCCGGATGCCTCCATTGTGCTTCGCTGTTGTTTGGCTTTTGTTGGTATGTTTTTTTTCTACTTTTATAGTGCATTTTCCCACATGACGCGTGGGAATTGCAGGCGTGTGGCTGGTTTTCGTAGATTTTTGTATCACGATTGGCGTCATCGCTACTATTTTCGCGTTGGGGTTTCGCGTTTTTGCGGCGTTGCGTTGTTTTTAACGCGTTCATTTGACACGTTGTCATGTGACTATTGCATGGTACCGCCGTGTTGTGAATACCACGTTGACACGGAGTTGTTTTCCCGCGATAGACTGCGATGTGAAGCGTTGCGTTAAGCTACACTTGCGGTGGTTATCACACGTTCTTGAGAATATGCCCCTTAATGTCTTATAAGTATGTTTTAATTTTTGTTAGTATTTCTAATTGAATGTTGCTGATTTGACATGCAGGCCTGTTTTTTAACATCATTCACCAATATAGTGTAATCTATCATTTAAAAAAAAAAATGCTTCTAATCAACTTTGCATATTTTTTGACAAAAACTAACTATGAAAAATATGTGATGATCAATAAGTTCTGTAGGAAAGTAGGATCTGCTTTCATGGTTACTCCCACTTTTTAAAAAAAAATTTTTTTTTTATTGTAACAGAGCAGAATCATGTCTTTACATTATCATTATTGCATACACAACCAAGCACTACTACCCTCCCCGCCCCCCCACAGGGCATCCCCAATGGGCCTCGCCGGGCCGCTGTCCTCTTTATCCCATGTTATTCTGGTGTTTCCATCAGGTGGTTTCTGCTTGAATCATGGAAAGAATTGTTTCACCCACAGGAGGTGTACATGGATTCCCCCTATATTCATTCCATTTGTTCCAAATTTCCCCCCACTTTTTCGGCATCCTCTTTGTACATAGACCGTTTTCTCCACGACCATGCACCAGTCCATATCTCTCTTCCAGTTACGAAGCGAGGGCGGGGAGAAAGCTACCCAGTGGCGCGCTATATTTTGTTTTGCCAGCATATGACCTAGGGTTACCCAGGTTTGGCCCGCCCACCCCAGGTTTGTATCCTCCCACACATTCAAAAGGCACCATTTAGGCGACAGTGTAAGCTCTTCTCCCACCACCCCAGACATGCATGCCCCTATAGCCTGCCAGTAGTTTTGAATCACCTGACACGTCCATATTATAAGGTAGAACGACCCCATCTCCCCACACCCTCTCTTACAGGTTGCTTCCGCCGTACGTCCCATTTTCACGAGTGTAGTGCAAGAAATGTATAGCCTGTGCAGTATTTTGAGCGAGACTAGTCTGAAACTGGCCCTGATTGCTACTTCCCTCGAGGAGGCCAATGCCTCGGGCCAGTCTTCCTCTTGCAAGTCAGGTATGTGGAAACTCCAATGACCTTTCTGGACTGTGAGAGTGTCTGGTAAATTATTGATCAGCTTTCTATAAGTTAGCGAGATCGCTGTTCTGGGTAGGTGTTCCTCGAGGAGTCTACACTCCAGAGGCGACGACTCTGGGAGTTCAGCTCCCCTGGGCACTGCCGCCTGTATGACATGGCGGATCTGCAAGTAGTGGAAGTACTCTGTCCTTGCCAGTTCATATGTTTTTTGTAAGTGTTCGAATGGAACAATCTCTACACCCGTGTGAAGGTCTCCGAGCCTCGAAATCCCTATTAAATCCAACCTAGCGAAGCATTTTCTTATTTCTGAGGCACCCAGTTGTTGGGATTCCCAAAGTGGTGTGGCTTTGGTGAGCTTATTTTTCCACCCTAGCTTGGAGAGAGCCGTATGCCACTGGTGAACCGTCATCGCCGTGGGGCCCTCAAGCGGGAATCTTCGTGGGTCAGTGTAAAGCGCATGGAGATACCCTCTCGGCTGCATTACCAGCCGATCTATATGGTACGCAGGCTCTGTTAACGGTTGGTGGACCCATTGGTTAACGGTTGCGATTTGAGCTGCCCTATAATACGTTTCGATGTGTGGCAATGCGATTCCTCCATCATACCAACTACGGGTCAATTTATTGAGGGTTATCCTCGGGGGGCTGCCATCCCACAGGAGTGAGCGCACCTCACTGTCTATTGAGTTAAATAAAGTATGAGTCTTGAACCGGGAAGGGCGTATTTTGTAATACATATAGAAATCTCGGCAGGGCCATCATTTTAAACAGCGCCGCTCTACCGAGGAGTGAGAGTGGGAGGGCTCGCCAGTGGTGAACATCACTTTTGAGGCGTTACAGAGGAGGTAGTAGATTACGGGCTTGAAAATGGGCCTGATCAGCTGTTTCAAAGATGCCCAGGTATCGAAATCCGTCTGTAGCCACCTGTGCCTCACAATCCACCGGCAGAACTGGCATCCGCCCACAGAGGACAAACACTACGGATTTGCCCAGTTGATGGTATATCCTGAGTACCGACCAAACGTGGTGAAAGTGTTTAGTATTCATGCTATGGATGCCCGGGGGGATGCAACATATAAAAGGATATCGTCAGTGTATAACGAGATCCTGTCTTCCAAGTCCTCCGACCAGTGCAACCCACGTATTATGGGATCTCTCCGGATCCATGCCGCCACTGGTTCGAGAACTAACGCGATGAGCAGGGGGGACAGGTTACTCCCACTTTTTGCTTGGTGTCAGTATGTTTTTGACCTAGTCTGACTGGGATCCTGCTAATCAGGACCTCTGTCACTGTGCTTTCTCTCTAAATTGACCATGGTTAGTACTATTTGTACATCTACAATTGGCTACTGGTGTACCCTTGTGAGTCCCTAGTATATGGTACTATGGTACCCAGGGTACACCAGGGGTCTCCCATGGGCTGCAGCATGTATTGTGCCACCCATGGGAGCCCACTTAAATTGTGACTACAGTCCTGCCATTGCAGCCTGTGTGAGTTGGTGCTAGCACCTCTCAAAACAGATATAAGTTTCCTTATATCTGAGGTCAGGAAACTTTACACCTATAAGTCACCCCTATGGCATGCTCTTCAGTCCTGAGGGAGTAAGACCTCCGACCCTTGGTCTAGGTCCACTCTCTCCCCGCAGCTCCGCTGTGCTCTCTCTTGCCTCCAGACCCCGACCTCCTCCTTGGGAGGTTCGAGGCTGCTGCCCGCTCCTGCGCCTGTTGCCCGCTCCAACTGGGACCAGACTGCCTGCAACCACAGTAACCTTTCTGAGCCGTTTTTTTTCTTCTTAATTTTTCCCTGTTGTGCCACTGTTATTGTGCCCATCTGTGTCTTGCTCTAATTCCACCACTGTTTTTATTTTCTCGTGCCTGCCTGTTCCTTTCGCCTTTTGCCGCTGCTGCCCCTGTGGCCCCTGCCCCCCGGAACTCCCGCCCGGAATTCCCCCGCTACCGCCTCCCAGCCTCTCCTCCCTCCCACCTCCCCTACTTAATGGCGGCCGCTGTGCGGTCGCACCGCTGGTGCGCCGCCGGCGCGAAAGGCAAGCCCGTCTGCGCCCGTCCGCGACCCGACCACGGCCAGCGCCAGGAACCCTGGACCTCCCATGACCCATCGCTACGACACTACCACCCTCCTCGCACTCAACCCTGGAAGACTTAGAGAATGCCAACAGGCCTCGCCGAACACGACCCATGGCCAGTTCTCCTGCCTCCACTGCCGCCAGACCCTCACCGCCACCCCGGCCTCCAACACCGCCGACGCCAGCACCGGGGACACCCTAAAATGCATCCTCCTCAACGTACGCTCCGTACACAAACACGCCATGGAAATCTGGAACCTACTCGACTCTCTCTCGTCCGACATCGCCTTCTTCACAGAGACCTGGACCAACGCATCCTCCGCCCCCGACATCAGCGCCGCCATCCCAGACGGATACAAGATCCAGAGGAAAGACCGCCCCAACCACCCAGGAGGGGGCCTCGCCATTGCCCACAAGAGCACCCTCCGCCTCACCACTTCCAGCGAAACCTTCCCCTCCGCCGAACACCTGCACTTTCAGATCCAGACCACCCCCAAAGCTACACTCCGAGGAACCCTCATCTACAGGGCCCCCGAACACCCTTCGCCACCACCATCACTGACTTCATCACACCCCATGCCATCGCCTCAACAAACTACATACTCATTGGAGACCTGAACTTCCAACTCGACAACCCCAGCGACCCCAACTCCACTATCCTTCATGACAACCTCACCAGCATCGGACTTAAACAACTCATCAACACACCGACCCACAGAGCAGGACACACCCTCGACCCCATCTTCGCTGCAGGAAACAGCATCCAATTCAGCCACACAACGCAGCCGCCATGGACCGACCACCACTGCGTACACTTCGCCATCAACAAACCCAAGGCACCCAAACCAGCCCCACGCCCACCTCGAAGGATCTGGAGCAAGGTTACAGACGAGCAACTCCACCCTCACCCGAGACAACCACACCTGGGCACCCGACGCAAACGACGCAGCCAGAGAACTCCACACCTGGATCTCCAACTGCGCAGACGAGCTCGGCCCGCTACGCAACCCCGACAGACAAAGCCCCAGGAAAGCCGCCTGGTTCACCACCGCTCTCCAAGAAGCCAGACGCACCTGCAGATGCCTGGAGAAGAACTGGAGAAACACCAAGAAAACCGAAAACCACAACCAGATCAGAGCCACCAAGAGGAACTTCATCCACAACAAAATCATGGCCAACTCCACCAACTCCAAGGAATTTTTCAGTGTCATTCAAGAATTCACCAACCCACGCAGCGAAGCCACAGACATCACCCCATCCCAAGACCTCTGCGACAAGCTTGGAACCTATTTCCACCTCAAGATCAAAAACCTCTACAACAACTTCATCGACCATCCACCAGGCACCACAGACGGCCCCCCGCCCCCCAGAAACACCAGCCAGCCCACCATCTCCAACTGGACACCGATCACGGCCGAAGACACCGCCTCGACCATGAAAAGCATCTACTCGGGGGCCCCCACCGACCCCTGCCCCCCTCACATCTACCACAGAGCGGTGGCCGCCATCGCACCCAAACTACAACGCACCATCAACACCACCTTCAAAACAGGCACCTTCCAAGATGACTGGAAGCGCGCAGAAGTCAGACCCCTGCTCAAGAAGCCCACAGCTGACCCCACCGACCTCAAGAACTATCGGCCCATCTCGCTCCTCCCCTTCGCAGCCAAAGTTGCAGAGAAAACAGTCAACAGGAAACTGACACGATTCATTGAAGAGAACGCCGCCCTCGACCCGTCCGAATCCGGATTCCGAAGCAACCACAGCACAGAGACCGTCCTACTCGCCGCCACAGACGACATCCGCACCCTCCTGGACCAAGGCTACTCCGCAGCCCTCATCCTACTCGACCTATCAGCTGCCTTCGACACCGTCTCCCACCGCACACTAGTCGCCAGACTGTACAACGCAGGCATACAAGGAACAGCCCTGGACTGGATCTGATCATTCTTCACCGGAAGAAGCCAAAGGATCAGACTCCCACCCTTCCTCTCCGACCCCACGAAAATCACCCGCGGAGTCCCACAGGGTTCATCACTGAGCCCCACCCTCTTCAACATCTACATGGCCCCCCTCGCAGCCATCGTCTGACCACACGGCCTCAACATCGTATCCTACACCGACGACACCCAGCTCATCCTCTCCTTCACCAAAGACCCCACCACTGCCAAACTCAACTTCCAGAAAGGAATGCAAGACGTCGCAGTCTGGATGACCAACAGCTGCCTGAAGCTCAACGCCGAGAAGACAGAAGTCCTCGTCCTCGGTACCACCCCTTCTGCATGGGACAGCACCTGGTGGCCGACCACCCTCGGAAGCCCACCTACCCCCTCAGACCACGCCAAGAACCTCAGCATCGTACTTGACTCATCATTCACCATGAACCGACAGGTCAACGCCGTCACCTCCAGCTGCTTCAACACCCTTTGCATCCTCCGCAAGACCTTCAAGTGGATCCCCCCTGAGTCAAGGAAGACAGTCACCCACGCACTTATCACCAGCAGACTGGACTATGGAAACGCACTTTACGCCGGCATCAACAAGTCCCTACTCCGCAAACTCCAGACAATACAGAACACCGCCACCAGACTCGTCCTCGGCATCCCCCGACACGAACACATCAACCAACACCTACGAAGTCTCCACTGGCTCCCCGTGGAGAAAAGAGTCACTTTCAAAATCCTCACTCACGCCTACAAATGCCTACACAACAACGGACCCAAATACCTCAACAACAGAATCAACTTCCACGTACCCAAAAGAAACCTCTGATCTTCCAACCTCGCACTGGCCGAAACCCCGCGCATACACAGAGCCAGAGCAGGCGGAAGATCCTTCTCTCACATTGCAGCCAAGACCTGGAACGAGTTACCGGCAGACATCAGACGCGCCCCCTCCCTGAACACCTTCAGGAAGACCCTCAAGACCTGGCTCTTCGGCTAAACAGATCTGCGGACCCCCACCCCCCCTCAGCGCCTTGAGACCCTCACGAGTGAGTAGCGCGCTTGCAAATCCCTGATTGATTGATTGATTGAGGGAAGGGTGCTTGGTTATGAATGTGAGGGTGCCCCTTGAAGGAGCAGGACACCCCTACAAACCCCGGAGTCAATTCTCCAGGCTTTGTAAGTGCGGTCAGCCATTTTAATACATATAGTGGACATCTGTCCTTACGAGATGTCTAACTAGAATCACTGACAAAATATCGAAGGTCAGAATATCGACCTACAGAAATATCGCCGCAAGAATATCGAAGTCAAGCATATCGACATCCTATCTACATTATGGTAAGTACAAAAATATAGAAAAAAAATATCGATGTCAAAAATATCGTTGTTAAAAATATCGTTTTTTATTTAAGTTAAAAAAATAATGTGAAATAAAGTAAATAATACATATAATTAAAATAAACATAGTTAAAAATATTTTAAAATGTTTAACAATTATAAGTAATATATATGTAATGTAAAAATAAATTAAACATATACATATAATATATAATATATATACTTTTACAGGTGCTTTGATTTATCGGCCGCCGGGTCCGAGCGCAGCCTTCATAGAATCATTAGGTGATACTCTAAGCCATCTCCTACTCAGATATGCCAATTTTACCTTGCTGGGAGATTTTAATCTCCACTTGGAAGGCGGAACTGAGCTAGGAGTGGACAACTTTCTTCAAATAATTGAATTATTCAAACTGTGCCAGTTGGTAGATGCCCCAACTCATCGGGCGGGCCACACTTTAGATGGAGTCTGCTCTAGCTTCACTTTGCTTTCTGCAGGCACCCCCATCCCACAGATATGGTCAGATCATTATTTTATCCCTCTGTCACCTAAATTCCATCCTAGGATTCAACAAGATAAGACACCCGTTCACTCCCAGCCTAGGCGCAAATGGGCACAATTAGCTGCCGACCCTAGGTTGGCAAACATTGCCCAGGCTCATCTCCCCGTACTAACAGGGAATACTGTAATTGATTCGCATCTCTTTCACACTTGGTTAACTACTACAAGTAATGAAATTATGCCATCAGACAAACCTGACGAGACTACTAAATCAAAAACGCAAAAAACACCCTGGTTCACGCCCGCTCTGGCACAAACACATCTCCAATGTAAGCAACACGAGCGCAAGTGGAGAAGATCTTACGATACAGGAGATAGACTAGCTTTTAAAATCAGTAGGAAACTTTATCATGCCCAGATTAAATTAGCTAAAAAAGAGTACTACGCTAATAAAATTCAGGAAGCAAACCAAGACCAAAAAGCCATCTTTTTAGTTGTAAAATCCTTTACTAACCCGAAAGTACTACAGAAAGAGATTCCACCCTCCCAAGAATTGTGTGATCAAATTTCAGTCTTCTTTGAAGACAAAATTCAAAAAATCCAAAAGCATTTTAGAACCTCCCCTGTCCTAGATGCTGCCCAGAAGCATTATTTCGTTACCACTGCCTTTTCCTTACGAACTTTCGAACCAATACCAATAGAACAAACTCGGGGAGCTATCATGGCATGCAAATCAGGTTCCCCCTTAGATGCCTACCCTCCTAGAATTCTCCACAAAATCATAGATATAGTTAACCCAATTATAAATAACATAGTAACTCCTCACTAAGTTCAGGCACAGTGCCTGACGAATGGAAGTTAGCATTGGTAAAACCTCTACAAAAGAAGCAAAACATTGACCCTTCGGTGCTCTCAAAACTCCGGCCTATATCTTTACTCCCATTATTGGGTAAAATTACAGAAAAGTTAGTTCATAAAGAACTTACTAAATTCATTGAGTCCGCTAACATTCTTCACCCCCAACAATCTGGTTTTCGCCCAAAGCATTCCACGGAATCTGCACTCCTAGAATTAACAGACACTTTAAAAATGTTAGCTGACAAAGGAAAAAAGGCGGTCCTGATCTTACTCGATCTGTCGGCCGCCTTCGATACCATCTCACACTCCATCCTTATGCAAAGGCTGGAATCTTGTGGTATCTCAGGCACCGTGATTCAATGGATAAAGTCTTTTCTCACCAATCGTAGACAAGTAGTGACCCTGGGATCTTTTCTTTCTGTTGAACGGCACATCACAACAGGAGTACCACAGGGCTCATCGCTGAGCCCGTTATTGTTCAACATTTATATGACCCCACTCATCTCTTTGGTATCATCTTTTGGGATCAAAGTCACTTCTTACGCAGATGATACCCAAATGATTCTTTCGCTGGACAATAATTCCACAAACGTCGAACTCAATTTTAAACATTGTCTATCCGAGGTCATCCAGTGGATGAAGGATAATCACCTTAGATATAATACTGACAAAACGGAGATTTTGCCAGTAGGAAAAGATGTCCTATTCCGGCCACATGAGTGGTGGCCAGAGGGGACGACACCGCCACCTGACATGGTGAAGGTAGCTAAAAATTTAGGAGTGCATTTTGATACTGCTCTATCCTTTCATCCACATGTAACGGCAGTAGCAGGGACCTGCTTCAGCCTTATTAAATCTCTGAAAAAATTCTTTGATTTGATACCACTCTCGGCCAGGAAATCAGTGACAGTGGCCTTAATCCTCTCACGCTTGGATTATTGCAACAACCTCCTAGCAGGAACAAAAAAATCAAAATTGAAAAGACTACAAATAGTCCAACATGCGGCAGCGCGCTTAGTGCTAAAGCTGCCTCGCAGGTCCTCGGCATCGGCAGCTCTGAAAGCTCTTCATTGGCTCCCACTCCACAAAAGAATACTCTTTAAAATCCTCTTAATTACTTTCAGAGCCTCGCTCAGAATAGGACCCAAGTATCTCTCGGAGAGATTCACTCCCTATATTACATCAAGAACCCTCAGGTCCTCGTCAGCTAACCTCCTCAAACCACCTATATTTAGGTGCAAAACCAAAGGGGGAAAGACAGTGGCCGTTCTGGGAACCAAAGCATGGAACAAGTTGCCAACCCATTTGAGACTGCAAAAAAATGAAACTCAATTCAGGAAATTGTTGAAAACATGGATATTCAGCTCCACAGACGAACTATGCCTTTCCCTCATCTAGTCTCTATGGGAATCACCTCTCACCTCTAACCAGCGCCAGGATGCTCCTTTCGGAGTGGCAGCTAGCGCTTTATAAATAATTCCATTACATTACATTACATTTACATTACTTACTAATAATTTGTAATAATTATTTTAATAACTTATACATTTTTTTAAATATCATATAATATTATAAATACATCTATACACATAAAACAATAATATAAATAAAAATTAAATAAATATATATAACAAATTAAAAAAATTAAAATTATTTTTAATCTTTTAAAAATTAATTATATACTACATTAACTAAAATAATACAAAAAATATTAGATAGCGGAGGT
Source organism: Calotriton arnoldi (assembly GCA_963921515.1). NCBI lineage: Eukaryota > Metazoa > Chordata > Amphibia > Caudata > Salamandridae > Calotriton > Calotriton arnoldi. The sequence goes on from CAWUFW010002520.1 coordinate 945,765, forward strand.
AATAAAATTACTATTCCAACTCCAAACAGTGCAACAGTAGGGAAAATGTTGGATAGCGTAGGGAGTAAAAATTACTATTCCCACCCCAGTGAGTGCAACAGTAGGGAAAGTGTTGGATAGCGTAGGGGTAAAAATTAATTTTCCCAATCCAGTGAGTGCAACAGTAGGGAAAGTGTTGGATAGCGTAGGGGTTAAAATTACTAATCCCACTCCTAGGAATGCAACAGTAGTGAAAGTGTTGGATAGCGTAGGGGTAAAAATTACTATTCCCACTCCAGTGAGTGCAACAGTAGGGAAAGTGTTGCATAGCGTAGGGGTTAAAATTACTATTCCCACTCCAGTGAGTGCAACAGTAGGGAAAGTGTTGGATAGCGGAGGGGTAAAAATTACTATTCCCACTCCAGTGAGTGCAACAGTAGGGAAAGTATTGGATAGCGGAGGGGTAAAAATTACTATTCCCACTCCAGTGAGTGCAACAGTAGGGAAAGTATTGGATAGCGTAGGGGTTAAAATTACTATTCCCACTACAGGGAGTGCAACAGTAGGGAAAGTGTTGGATAGCGTAGGGGTAAAAATTACTATTCCCACTCCAGTGAGTGCAACAGTAGGGAAAGTGTTGGATAGCGTAGGGGTAAAAATTACTATTCCCACTCCAGTGAGTGCAACAGTAGGGAAAGTGTTGGATAGCGTAGGGGTTAAAATTACTATTCCCACTCCAGTGAATGCAACAATAGGGAAAGTGTTGGATAGCGTAGGGGTAAAAATTACTATTTCCACTCCAGTGAGTGCAACAGTAGGGAAAGTGTTGGATAGCGTAGGGGTTAAATTAATATACTTAGGGGTCCATTACGATGGCGGGCGAAAGCACTACCGCCGTGCTGTCGGAGGCAAAAACTGCCAGTTACCGTCCGCCAGCAACGTACCACACGCCCGCCAAATTAGGATGTGAAAAGTCATCCAAATACCGCCCGTGAGCCCGCGACGCCGCCCGCCTTCAAAGTGCGCCCGTCTACGTAGCGGCGCGAGCTAACGGAGACACACCGTCCGACGAAATGACGTACCGCCCGGCGCACAAATTACGATGACACAACCAAACAGCCTCACCTGCTAAGAGACACCACACGAGAAAAGGAGGCGGAAACCAGATTGCCGACCACAGAAACACAAACCCGGCCTACACCGACATGAATCCTGCTCTCCAGGCCATCCCAATGCTGTACCAGATGCAGCACCTAGGAGTGAACGCGCAACGACGACACAGGTAGGCAGACACACAACAAGGGCACGCAAACACTGCACACAATGCAAGGGCGGAAAAACTGGACATGGCCCCCCCAGACACCCCTGTGGGGACAGGACACATCCACCACTGTACTCACCAATGTTCCACCAGTAGAATACAAACAACTCGCAACACCCTGGGCACCCACTACCCTGGACCAGGAGGTGACGTCCCCGTCAAGGCACCGCAGCGCTGCGGCGATGACGCACGTACACATGCGCACAACGCAGAGGCCAACGACAGCGCCACGCATGGGCTGCACACAAACACCACAGGGCCACAACTACACACCCCACACACCAGCCCCACCCTGAAGGCACATGGCACGTGGCCCACCTGCATCAACCATGACCCCAACAGACAACTCACAGTTGGCAACTGGATGTCACACAAGTGTCCCGAACTGGGGAGTAATGTGACGTCAAAATAGGACACACCCCTGTGTGCAAAACATGGAGAAGCACACGGCGTCTGCCACATAACAGCGCAGAAAATGGACATTGTCCGCAAAAGGCACGCCAGTCCCATCTAAAAATACCTATACCATTCTGCACGCAACAACAAGCCATGCAATGTACAAAAGAGAGAAACCCTGCAGCCTGAGAACAGGTGTTCCCAATTACTACGCCCACACACAAGTCTCACTGTACAGAGGAAACAAAGTGTCCCCCCCACACATGGGAGAGCAGATAGCAATCAATGGCCTTCCATTCCTACACGTAAATCACATTGCAACAAATTCTGCAGGAGAATGGAGCCATTGTACCAACAAGAAGCCACACATAGCCATGCTGAGTAAACCTTCCACTGGCAGATAACGCCTAACATGAAAGAAAGATAATACCACAAAATACAATTATACCACTGCTCCTTGTGGCTCAAATGCAAGTAATCAGGAAAGAGTCAGACACCACTGGCCTTGACCATTCATTGGAGCATGTGGGATGAGGGCCTGTGTCCTCCTCCCAAGCCATACCCAAAGTCCTGCCGCATAACATCCATTCAAGAACTCCCAGCATCGTCCGAGGTTGCACTCAGCAGACAGCTCAGGCAGCCGGAGCACGCCATCACATCACCCTGCAGCAAAATGGCTGGTGCACCAGTGCTTCACAGCTACGCCAGACAGATGCAGCTGTACAGTGATAGCTTGCTACAGATAGTGGGCTGTGCAAATCTGGCCATGCTGAATGTAAGTTACCGAGTAACTTACCGCATCGAAATGTTCAGCTGCGTCATCCCCGTGTTCTACTGTCGGAGGTGCCCGTACCACAGGCCTGTGGATTTATGTCTCTCCAACCCGGCATGTCCAAATGCAGACTTGGTACACCTGTTTGCACCCCTGGACGCCCACGACAGGATCTGTTCAGTGTATGGGGGCATGGCGTTTGTGGCTGCAATCAGACACACACTGCAATGGGACCAGTGTGCCTCCGCACAATGTATGCTGGATTACAGTTTCATCGAATGTCATCCGACATGTCCCATCAGGCTTCTACAAGGGACAACTTATGATGAACACGTTGCAACCCACCATCCGCTTCATTGGATGTCATCCATGCATACCACCAATGCGAGGGATGCTCTGCTGGAAGGTATCGCATACCTGACAACTTGTCAATTCATGGGTCCCCAAATCAATGCCCACAATTGAACATTCATGTTCAACACCGTACCTATGCTTGGCTTCCGCACGCACTGGGCAGTTAGCTGTGCAACAACTATACCATGCAATCGGCAACAAACACCTTACCATCAGCTCCACTGCCATGACACTTGACATGTTCGGGACATGCACTCTGTTCCTCACCATATCACGTGTCCCTGCATGAACAGGGGGAGGCAGAGGTATGGGACTTGGGTACAGTAACTACATGGCCAATGCTGCACAAACAACTATGCTATAATATGTCTTCTGCGCACCTGAACACATGCTCCTGTCAGTGCACGCTTATCTGTCTGCTGTATTACGTGAGAACTGTCAGCTCACCTTCGTCTGTACTTCCGTGCCAGGACTATTGCATGGACAACAAATGCTACCCCCTACAACATGGCCCCAGTCATTGTGTCACGTTCAGTAGCCACCATATCGCAACAACATGTGAGACGCTGCTGCATGCATGTAGGCTCATGCTCTGATGTCACCTCTGACGCAGGTGTGTCGGAGTCACTATTGTAGTAATCCTGTACCATGGGACTGAGATGTATTGTGCCTATGATGTCAAGCTGTCTGGTAGGCAAAATTAATACTGTCTGTGTCAAAGCCTAGAGCTCTTCAGTAATGAGCAAATGTACTGTAGCATAGCAAGGGCAGGGCATTCGTAACTCTGAAGCCTGTATTCCACAATCAACAACTAATCACATCTACCTGTACCCCCTTTTGTATGTGTAATCATGCTAAGTATATCCTCCACATGCATTTCGCTGCCAGTAGTGTCCACATCCTGCATCACAGAGGAAGTAAGTTCAAATACATGCCTTGAAGCAAATATGTGACTCTGTAGAATTATTGATCGTAGACAAGTACGAATGAGAGAGGATGAGAGTGCGTGAAGTACACGAGAGTCGTGAGATGACCATGTAGTCAAGTGTCATTGGATGTCAATGCATATGAGTCGCTGCCACAGTGGACCCAGTGAAATACCACAGGTCGTGGGCCTTGGCCCTTTCAGAGTCTGACATGGCCCAACAGATCATCACATCAACACTGACGGCCTGGTCACTACAAAGCACAGTCCTACATATGTGTACAATTACCTTCACAGTCTGACATCACACACATCAAGCAAATATAGGAGCCACGCAAGAAGCATGCCACAGCAATGCATGACAGAACACACACACGATATCAGGGTGGGTGGGCAGGGCTGCACAGTGAGTACGAACAGCATTAATTCACAGACATGCCCAATTAAACAAGGCACAATCTTGACATTCACACACCCTGCAGACCCACAATGGCCAATACATATCAAGTAGGAGTCATCCTGAACTGCAAGGACACACCCACACACTGCACACTGTGCAACATACAATACACACGTGCTCACATTCACAGACCTAAACACGGATACAAACACCCACCATGCCCCTGGGTAACACATGTGTGTAGTCGACATTGCCAGAGCGCACCCACACACACACCAACACTACCCCAAAGTCACACCCTTCACACCACACACACCTACACCTCCCAAATGCACACATTGAAAGTAAGCCATGTGCCCAGGCTCAATGTTCATCACAAGATTCACATACACCTACACCGCTGGCCAACCATAAAGTAAGCTCTCACATACCCGCACACCCTGCACATGCTATCCTGTCATCCTGTGGCTAGACTCACACCCTGTGCTTTGCTTGCACGCACGCACACATGACACGTATACATTTGCACCGAAATAACACCAAATACACGCAGACAATCCGTGTCACAGACATACGTCTTCATCACACACACAAGTAGCAGAGCCTGAAAGAAGTGAAGTCCCAGCCACGTATGATACATATAGGGATGTGAGACCAGACATTGCAATTGTTGAGGTACCATACACGGCATGTGCCTCACTTAACTATGCACACACAGTAACAACTGCAATCAGCAACTACACAGACACAACCCACCACAGGAACAACAGCATCCAGTCACAGATTGCATAGACAGGCGGCAACATTGTACAACACCAGGGACAGTGGCCAGTCCGATGTGCAGAGTGGTGATACTAAAAGCTGCGTATGCATAGTGTGTTAGTGTACCCTGCCATGGCCAGCAACACTGCCATGGCAGTCACAATAGCCAGCACAGCCACCACTGTGTCACAGGTAGTTGTGTGAGGGTGCCTACCATTCAAACAGGATGCCAGTCCGACTCGGTGCTGTCTGTGTGCTACGGGACAGTTGGAGGTCCGCCCCTGAGAGAGAAGCACAACTGTGGAAGACACACATGTGGCATGTGAAGCCGGAGGGCTGCTTGGCCCAGGTGGGTGGGTGGCACGGGTAGGTGCACCCATGCAGTGTTGAAACAGACTGTGTGGGGAGGATCCCGGAGGGGTAGATTTCCACTGTGTTGGGTATTTGGAAAGCCTACCTGGCTAGGGATGAATGTGAACTTGTGTGGGCACAACAGGTGGGCACATGATCAATGCTGCATCAGGTGTAGACGTTGGCCTTCCCTCTGGGGACATGCTGGATACTGCTGTGCATCAGCCAGGCCCTTGCCAAGGCACATACAGCCCCTGTCCTCCAGGTGTACCCCCTACATTGTCCACCTGCACAGGCTACCCAGGGCACGGGATGGCAGTGGAGCTTGGAGGGTGGGAGCTCATGGCACCCTGCTCCTGGTCACATCTCGCAGGCAACACATGCTCAGTGTGCAGCAGGGCACAAGTCCCAAATAAGAAGTGGGGGGACACTGACGTCAGGACAGGAAGTGACGTCACGAAAGGTGGCTTGCACCATCAGACTCATTGCCTCCCCTCGCTCACCCCTTAGATGCTATTGCATCAGAGAAGCCAGCGCGTGAGCAGCAGCTCCAATCTCGCCCCAGAGAAGCCAAAGAGTGAATGTGTGGCTCCATTTGCTCCAGTTATCGGGCTCACGTTAATATGAGTGGGCGGACGCCGTCCACCCGCGTGGTGCCCCGACTCGAGCCCTGGTGTGCAGGCAAAGTGTCCTATTGGCTTTGCGAGATGTGTGAGTTGCATGACACTCGTTGGCGGGGGATGGCTCGGAGGCACGTCACCCTGAGGCCCATATCACACTCGATGGGTCCCTTGTCAATGGCAGCGGATGTAATGACTATGCGCTCCGGAGTGTGTCTACCTTTCATCTGGGATGGTGTCTGAGGCCTGGCCCGCTCGGGCGGCTACAGCTTCTGTGTGTTGCATGTGGTGTATCCGGACTCCCGAGACTGCCATGCATTGTCACTGTTGTCCAGGGCTCGAGTCGGGGTACCACGCGGGTGGACGGCGTCCCCCCACTCATATTAACGTGAACCCCATAACTGGAGCAAATGGAGCCACACATTCACTCTTTGGCCTCTCTGGGGCGATATTGGAGCTGCTGCTCACGCGCTGGCTTCTCTGATGCAATCGCATGTAAGCGGTGAGCGAGGGGAGGCAATGAGTCTGATGGTGCAAGCCACCTTTCGTGACGTCACTTCCTGTCCTGACGTCAGCGTCCCACCACCTCTTTTGTTAGGACTCGTGCCCTGCTGTTGTCGGATGTGCCACATTCCAGGGGGGTGGAGAGAGGGTCAGGAATGTCAGCCTGAGAGTGGCCCAGTTGAAGGCCCACCTTGACTGGGGGGGACAACCATTGGACAGTCTGGTGTAGCCCACCCACGCGTACATGTCAGACCTCCATGAACTATGTCACCTGCGGCAAGGTGATGTCATGGGCAATGAAGTTAATGATGAGAGCTGTCTGCCCCACGCAGAGTTGCCGCACAAGCTCAACAGACCCAGCACTGAGGGCAGCAGGGGTCACATGTGCAGGTGCAGCTGTGCCTGGTGTGAAGGACACTCTATCCTTCATCCTTGTGCTGAAACATGTTGCACCAGTGGAAGTAGATGGGAGGGCGGGCACTGGCCTCCGCGTGGCTGCAGAGGAGCCAGTGTCCATGTCCCCTGTGCTAGCACACATGGATGCATGACCTCTGGCCTCAGATGACGCAGCAATTGCCGTGTCTGCCTGTGATTCATCCAGCACACGTCTGGCCCCTCCGAGGCGCATGTCACATCTGTCCCACCCAGCTCCTGTGCAGCTGCTTCATCCGATGCCTCACCACTGTTGACCGTCCCCTGTCCCTCAGCACCCACGGGAGATGCTACATGAGGGTGAGCGAGGTGGCCTTACTCATTTGGCATCAATTAAACAGACATGTGCAAGGGAGGCAGCACAGAACATTCTCAAATCCACATGTTGCACGATACCTGTGCAACTGTATACAGCCACCACAATCAACACGTAATGGCGGGCCTACAGGAAATGAAGCCGCTAATAAGTGGCACATATGTTGTGCACATAGCACAACACCCGGCCTGTGTCACCCTGCGGTCATAGCCACAAATCGCTGTGTGCACAACCACTGTCCTGATGGTGGCAAGGATGACCACTACGTCATTAGGCCAGGGACATACCTGCATGGAGCAGAATGGGACACCACTCACACAGTCTGCAACATGACAGTCCACAATGGTCATGAGCCCATGCCATACACCTGTCTTTCGCACGAGCACAACTACTGTTGCACAGTGTGCCGGATGTGTAAGTATCAGGTATATGAGGTGAGGCATCGCACACATATGTCCGAACGAAATCAGAGTAGGCACAGTGCCTCAAACATACATGGGAGTTGCCACTCCAGCATACTACAGGCTGTTCCTGAGGCCTGCGACTCGGAATGCATTGACAATGCTGAGTGCTCAAATTACATCTTGACCCTCAGGATTCGCATATGCATGTCAGATGCACCCAGCACAGAGTACACTTACAACCCACTGCATCACGCAACAAACAACACATTACCCAGATGATGGGTAGGCTGTGGCACATGCTGCCTCTCACAGCAAAAGACACCATCCCACAATACTGTACACCTGTTTGCTGCTGATGCCCCTACAAACGTGCATCCGGCACAGGCTCTGTGACTGTCAAGAAGCAGACCAATGGTGGTGAAATGCAGCACCATGCTAACCTGACAATACGAGGGGGCATCCCCCGATTCGTCTCCGCCAGGTAGTCGCACATCCGGCAGATGACACCACACCCTTTGTGGAATTGGCTGCACTGTCGGTCACACATACACAGAGGCATCAACTTGGATGCAATGGCACATCACAAGGCCTTGGGCTGGAGGACTTCCAACTGCAGGGATGGTACACAGGAGGGTAGAAATATCACTCATACACTTCTCATCATCACCCACATCCACCAATCACAGTGGCATGATGCTGACCCATCCTGAATGCTCAGAGATGTGTAACAGAGCCAAGAAGGTATCGGACATGGCATAACAGCATGTGTACACCACACGTGAATGCATGCTGGTGGGAGTGTGTACACAGTACCTGTCCATCCCATTCACATGCAGGATGCCAGCACTTTGAGCAATGTGTAGTCTTCCCACATCTACTGTCCAGTGTCAGGTAGACCAACACATAGTTCACAAGGCAATACATCTTTGTGGGTGGACTCACTGTGTCCAACACTGCGCAGCCCTCAACGTACTCGCCCTGTGAATGGCACACCCCGCAATGGAGTGCACATTCAGCGCCACTATCTCTCACACACATCACTCTCACAAGGCCTGGAGTGTCCAATCGACAGGGCTGAGTTTGCGCATTACCTGAAAGTTGTGAACTAATGACACATGTAACCCACTGTACAGTCAGTGTAGTTTCCTTCTAGGATTGGGCGGTCAATGTGCAGCCCAGGTCTGCCGAGACTGAGAAGGCCAGCAGGGACCCAGCCAGCCATTCACACAAGCAATAACTGCCCTGAATCATGCATTGCCAAGTGGCTGCGTCACTGGATGTCTGACATGAAAATGCCATGTACCACCACTCGGGAGGGACATGCATGGGAAAGCGCCAGAGAGCCTACATACCCCTTCCACCTGTAGTAAGCATGGTAAGCAGTGCATGTTGGAACCCCAAAGGCTCTGACTCATAGTGCTGCAAATCAACGACATGTGTGTCCCCCACATGCACTACCACACACACAGTAGTTGTCTTACACACATGATTGTTGCAGGTAATAGCCTTGGGCAGCGTGCGTGGAGCTCGGAATCCAGGAACTCCAGCTCCTCGCTGGTGAGTGGACCTGGGCATATCATCAGAATCATCGACATGAGGGTGGACAGGTGGCAGCAGCAGCAGGTGTTGTTGAGGGATGCCAGTCAGCAGTCCCTGGAAGCTGTGGTAATGCCTGTCACCCTCCCACACTCATATAGCCCCCTGGGGCTGTTTCAGCATGTCCAAGCTGCTGCGATTGGTGTACCGCTCAGCCTGTGTACGTTGTGTTGTTGGTGTGTGCCATACTCACCCAGCCTCGGAAGCGGTGTCAGGCACAGCAGCTAGGTATATTGCCGTGGTGTTGCCGCTTCCCACATATGCAGTCTGAAATCTTCATCATGCCTTTCAAGCTATTATGGCCTAAATCCCCATGTGCATGCTAATAGCTATGGTTGGTGTCAGTGGTCATTGCTATTGGTAAGGGGACCTGTGTAAGAGTAATGTAGCTGTGCTGTCCCTACTTGTCAGCTGTTCTGTGATTCTATTGCTTCGTCAGTGATCTTTGTTTTGTGTATGTGAAAATGCCATGTGGTGAGTTGCATTGACATGTGTCCACTTCCATCTGTCCTAGGAGGAGACCAAACATACATCGCCCCTACCAATTGCTGGCAGACATGGAGGATGTGGAGGTTATCCGGAAGTTCCGTCTGGACCGACCCACCCTGCATCGCCTATGTGCCATGTTGGAACCCCACCTTCGTCCTCGCAGGGTGTATCCTACAGCATTCACTCCCACGGCTAAGGTGATGTCTGCACTGCATTTTTTCGCTACCGGATCCTTTCAACACATGGTGGGCAGTGGAGGTGGGATGTCCCAGCCCATGTTCAGCATGGTGCTACGGGATGTCCTGTCAGCTATGATGCTCTACAGGAACCGGTACATCAGATTCCCCAGGGCTCGTGATTTGGCGGCAGTGAAGGGTGCTTTCTATGCCCTTGGACACATCCCCCAGGTTGTTGGTGCAATTGATTGCACCCATGTTGGCCTTGTTGCACCACAGGCCATGGAGCACATCTACAGGAACCGGAAACATTTCCACTCCCTGAATGTGCAAGTGGTGTGCCGGGCGGACATGATCATCACACACGTGTGTGCCAGGTTTCCCGGATCCACCCATGACTCGCACATCATGCGCCACAGCACCCTCCCACGTATGATGACCAATCTGCAACAGAACCGTGCATGGATTGTTGGGGTGTATGCATACTCGTGTAGCGTGCTGGGTGTGACATGCTGTCTTGTGTCCTGTTGGAAAAGCAACGTTTCTCCGTGTTTCTCACACCCAGGTGACTCTGCATATCCTAATGGGCCTTGGCTGCTGAGCCCACTACGCAATCCTCGGATGCCAGCTGATGTCAGATACAATGAGGCACATGGGAGGACCAGACGTGTGGTGGAGCGGGCTTTTGGGCTCCTGAAGTCCAGATTCAGATGCCTGGACCGCACCGGGGGTGCACTGGCATACTCCCCAGAGAAGGTGTGCCAGATAGTTGTGGCATGCTGCATGCTGCACAATCTTGCGATTCGCAAGCAGATCCCCCTGATAGTTGATGACGGTGATCAGCCAAGGCCCCCGCCTGCAGGCCAAGCCATGTCCAGTGACGGAGACAGTGGAGAGGAGGAAGCAGTGAATGAGCGTCAGCAGCTCATCGCCCGCTACTTCACTTGACGGTGAGTGACCATGTACGACGGCTGATGTTGCTGTAGTTGTGTAGGTGTATGTGTGCATTGTCACGGCGGCCTATTGCTCACTGAGTGCTGTGTGGCAATGGTCCATGTCCAGGGTAGTGTGCCACTGACAGTGGCTGTAGCATTGTGCCCTGTTGCTCTGTGAGATGTGTGTACATTGCTTGAACATGATGACAAGTACTGTGTGATGGGTGTGTGACACACACATTCAATGGACTCTTGTTCTGTTTTTCACCCCTAGGTCCCTACAGCCTCTCCTGGCCTATCGACATACCACACTACAGATGCATTTCTGACCATGGTGACGGTTGGGCATCCTTGATTATTAAAAGAGCAGATAACACAGATTGTGATACAGGTGTATTTATTTTGAAGGTGACATGTGATTGTGGGCAAGGTGATCAAGAAAGTGGTGCATGCTGTACAATGAGTTGACGGTCATGTCTGCGTGATGGTCAAGGTGTACCCATGTTGTTCTGGGTCCGCAGTCCAACAGACACATGCCATTCACCTGGCAGTGTGGGGTAGGATGGTAGTCCAAGTGAATGCAGGAGATGGCCACCGTGGCTGGCTGACTCACTGGTGTTTGGAGCGTGCAAAGTCCTCTCTGGACACCTGTTTCCTCTTTGGACGGCCCCTTCCACGTTTGGGAGGGGGGGTTGTGTTTGTGGGCTGCTGGTGGTGGCTGAGGATTGCCCACTCGCTGTGGACGCAGGGGAACTGGATGTTGCACGTCCCTGCGCCCCAGCAGGTGGTGGCGGAGGTGGTGTGGTTGCCCTTGATTGGGCCCTCACCGCCACCACTAGCTGGCCCATGAGGCCCACAAGTTGGCCCATGTGGGCGTCCATGGACCTCAACACCCCAAGGACTTCCCGCGTGTCAGAAGCTGACCTGGCCCATTGTCCCTGGGCCGCTTCATAGGCCCCAAGGACTCTGGCGATTTGCGGCAGGGCTTGGTCCCAGGCTCTGATGGCGTTGGCCTGACCCTGCTCCTCCCACTTGGACTGCTGCCACCGACCTGCCCACTCGCCACATTGGTCACCCGGGGCCTCCTTCTGGCTCCCAGGGTCGATGTCGAGGTGCGTGCCACCTCTTGCGCAGGGTGAGTGGTCAGGGAGGCCCTGGTGGTGGTGATGGTGGTGGTGTTTGCGGCGGTGGTGGCCACAATGACCGTGGCTGCAGGGGCCTGGGACTGGTCACCAGCCCTGGGAGATGGGTTTGTGGGTAGGAGGGGTCCTGGGGAGCTGTTGCACCCTGCCACACCAGATGTGCCTGGTAGGGAGTCCTTGTCCGTAGAGGTGTCCAGGTTTTCCACATCCGTGAGTCCGGGTGGGGGGCTTGTGGACTGGCTGTGATGGCTGCTGTCTCCCTCCCCAGCATCATGCTGTTCGTCACCTGTGGGGCGGAGACGAAAGGTTATTATGTTGCACCTTGCAGGATTTGTGTTAGATGTCTGACATGCACAGTTTGTGCACAGTTGGGCACTGATTTCCTGGATGCGTGTGTATGGCTCTACAATGTGTGTGCGTGATCAAGGCAATGGAATAGTGTGATGGGTGCATATGGCATGGGACGGATTTGAAATGCCAAATGGTGTGTGTTGCAGTACCCCTACATTTTGTGGCTTTGGGGGGAACGGGGTACAGCCCCATGAACGCTTTTGAGATGATATATGTTCTTGGGGTTCAAATGCAACGCTTAGAAACGCAGATGGCAAAGGGGTACAGCCCCATGGACGCTTTGGAGCTGAAATATGGTACTGTGGTACATACTGTGACATATGGGTGCAGAAGGGGACATGTGTTTTGGCCACACAACACTACAGAGACTAAGGTGTGTGTATGTCTGACTTACCCAGCATATCAGCTCACTGTTGTCATTTAGGGACATTACACTGCAAGCATTGTAGTGAGTGAGTAATGGTTGTGTGCCACACAACGTGTTGCAGATGGGACAATTCCTTGGTGTGCGTGCTACCCTCAGCCATGTGCAGCAATGCTGTGCTCTTGGGGTGTTGACTATATTTGGTATGTTGTAACTCACAGTGTGACGTGCGCTTCAGACACAGCAGACACATTATTGGTCATGGGCAGGAATCTTTGCTGCACTACTGTATATGGGACAACTGTTTAGATGATATACCTCTCATGACACTGGGGCTGAAAGATGTGATGGATGAGATTTTGAAGGTGCATTGTGTAGCTGTGTGGTTCATGGGTCCAGTGGTGTATGTGACATTACTGGGGTTCCACTCTGTTACATTGAGACAGGATAGACATACATGGGTGATGTTGTACGATGTCAACGGAACAAGCTGACACGACTACATGGACAAGACTTGGATGGTGTTGCTGCTGTGTGTGATGACTGGCACAGTGCACGCCATGTGGGTCAGTACTCCAGTGAGACTTGTGCATGCAGACGTGACTCCTTATGTGTTACTGTATTTGAGATGGCTCATGTGGGCTATGACTCTGTAATTCATGTCCGTGTGCACATTAGTCACATGTTTCTGTCAGGGAGCATGGCTACCTGTTCCTCTGCTACGTGACATGTCCCAAATGTTAGTCGTAGTACAGTCCTCATGCCTACAGACACCCCGCCCTGTACAGTAGTCTGCCTAGTTGTTGGTTTGGAGGGAGGAATGCAATGGCTACCACATGGTTATGTGTGGGAGGGGTGCTTCATCTTGCTGGTCTGTGGCAGTGGGGGCCGTGTTGTGAGTTGTGGTGATGGTTTACCAGCCACAGACACCCCTCCATGTCAGGTAACATATCTACCTGTGGGATGACGGTGTGCACTGCAATGGCTGACACATGGGTGTGGGGAGTGCTCCATCTTGCTGTGCTGTGGGACTGGGGACCTGGTGGGGGTTGTACTTCTGCATTCCCCCCTCCGATACACGGACCTTGTGGTTCGGCTACTTACCTGTTACTTGTTGGTTTGTGCAGCTATGGCTGACACATGGGTGTGGGTGTGGGCAGTGCTCCTTCCGGCGCATCTGGGCTACAGGGGCAGCTGGTGGGAGTTGTGGTGCTGGCTGACTGTACACATGCCCCCATGGTTTTGTTTGTTGGTACCTTTGGGCTGAGTGTGTGGGAGTGTCTGTTGCATGTGTGAGAGATGTCTTGTGGATTGTGTACTGGACATGGGGGTGTTTGTCCCTCGAAGCTATGGCATTCTGGTGGTGCATGACAGTACATAGCAGGGTGCTGGTATACATTTGTTTGTTCTTACCAGCCTCCACTCCCCCTGGTATTCCGGTGAGACTCTTCGGATGTAGAATGCCTCGCACCTTCTCCTCCCATGCCTTGAAGGTCTTGAATGGCGCGGGATTTCCGCCGCCAGTCCTGTCAGCCAGCTCACGGTTCTTGGCCTCCTTCTTCCTGACCACGCTTTTCAGGTCCTGCCACCTCTTGGTGATTTCCCCCGGTTGCGTGGCACGTTCCCAACTGCATTCACCTGGTCTACGATCCTGCTCCACATCCTGTTTCTGGTGGCTACTGGTGTCTGTTGGACCTGGTTCCCATAGATTTGTGGGTGCACCTTGATGACCTCGTCGACCATGACCGTCAACTCTGTGGCAGTGAACTTAGGCATTCGTTGTGTTGCCATGGTGCGTGGTTTGGTTTTTGTGGTGCTGGTGTGGTGCTGGTGTGGTGGTGGGTGGTGTGTGATATGCAAGGGGTTAGTGGTGCCGGTGTTTAGGTGGTGATGGTGGTGGTGGTGTTGGTGATGAGTGTGATCTGTGCGTGCGTGTGGTATGCTGCTTTCCTTTGTGGCTCTCTGTGTTCTCTGCTGTGGTCTTGGCTTTGTAGTGGTGCAAGGGATTGTGGTCTGTGAAGGGGCTGCTTTTGTACTCACCTATGTGGGTGTGTCATGATGGGCTGTCGTATTCAGGTGTGTTGTGCGTGGTGTCCTGGGATTTATGGTTTTTTGGTTTGGCCAGGGGGATGTGTCTTTGGGATGGGTTCTGTGTCTGGGTATTTTGGAGTCGTTTGCTGTGTGGACTTGTTGGCAGTGTTGTGTGTATTTCTTTGGGCCGCCAATGTTTATGTGCACGGACGTGGCCGCCAGGCCTTCCGCATTGTCAGTTATTCATCTCTGTTGTTCACTGTGGCGGGCGGGAAATATGTTGTTTTACCGCGGTCATGTCGGGGAGATCCTAATTTGACGGCCGGTGTCTGGTTCGTCAGCGCGGTCGTATTTGGGGTTTTCGGGCGGTATTGCGTCCGTGGCGGACGGATTATCTTCTACTCTGACATGGACGGGCGGTATTCTGTATGTTCTTTCCGCAGCGGGCGGTGGTTGCTTCGCGTCATCATAATTGCTCGGTCGGTATTCCCATGGTGCAGGCGGGCGGTTTTTTCAGGCTATGGTAGATGGCGGTTTTTTTTCCGCCGGTTATCCTAATGACCCCCTTATTAATTAAATAATTTTTGTAAAATAAATAACTTATTAATAATTAATTAACTAAAAAATTAATAATAAATACCAATAAAATTAAATTATTTACTTAATAATAATAAACAAATTTATAAAGCGCATGGCTACACTCACTAGTGTGTCCCCGCGCTGCGGCATCAGAAAGACTCGTCAGTAGCAGTACTGTGAAACAGCTGGCAGGGAAGGCCTAGGACGGAAAAAGCCAAGTTTTGAGTTTTTTCCGAAAGACTGTCTCCGAAGGCTCCATCCGGAGACCAAGGGGGAGGTTATTCCAGTGCTTGGCTGCCAGGAAACGGAAAGATCGGCCACCCATTCTCGCTCTTTTGATGGTCGGAGTTCTAACCTTTCCCGTCCCACATGATCTCAGAAGGCGGGTCGGGATGTAGGGGGTAAGTAGATCATGTAGATAGGTTGGCCCTTTTCTCTGTAGGATGCGGTGACTAACACACAGGGCTTTGAAGAGAATTCTCTCCCTCACCGGAAGCCAGTGAAGGGATGCCAGGGCCTGGTTAGAGGAAGCTCTCCTGGGCAGCATCAGAACGAGGCGGGCTGCCGCGTTCTGAATGCATTGAAGTCTTTTCATACATTTGCTACTTGCCCCCAAATAAAGGGCGTTTCCGTAATCCAAGCGGGAGGTTACCAGAGCATGGACCATGGTTTTTCTAGCCGTCATGGGAAGAACATCAAGGGTCTTCCGAAGTCCTCTCATTACCCCAAAACATTTCCCTGCCACCCATCTGGTATGGCTCTCAAATTACTTCCCACCCTATTCCCCCATAAACACACAACCCTCTACACATAAAAAGATCACAATTAATTTAATTATCAATTAATCAATTAATAAAAATTAATTACCAATTAATAATAAATTAACAATAAATTAATTAACAATAAATAAAAAATAATAAATCAATTATAATTAATATAATTATAAATTAATCAATGAATAAAAATTAATTTCCAATTAATAATTAATTAACAATAATGTAATTATCAATAACAATAAATAAAAAAATATTAATTAATTAATTATAATCAAATTACTTCCCACCCTATTCCCCTATAAACCCACACCCTGCTGCACATAAAAACTAACATAATTAATATAATGATAAATTAATCAATTTAAAAAAATGAATTACCAAATAATAATTAATTAACAATCAATTAATAATCAATAACAATAAATAAAAACATATTAATTAATTAATTATAATTAAATTACTTCCCACCCTATTCCCCTATAAACCCACAACCCGCTCTGATACTAAAACGCAAAATTTACTTTAAAAAAATTACTAATTTCTAAACATTTAATACATATATTTAAAATTAATAACAATACATTACAAAAAATATTAAACATACATATAAAATACATACTAAAATACATAACACTAATATAAATATCGATATTTTTGCTAACGATATTACTTACTTAGATATTACTTACTTCGATATTACTTACTTCGATATAAAAAAACGATATTACTTACCTTAAGGTCGATATTCTGGTCACCGATATTCTTGACATCGATATTCTGTCCCTACGATATTAAAAACTCGATATTAGTGTAGGTTGATAAAAAAAAAATCGATATTGACTGCGTACCGTCTAACTATATAGTGGCTGCACCGAACCTGGTCATGTTTGGTATCAAACATGTTGGAATCATCCCCTAACACTGATTCCAGTGTTGGAAGTATGATTCCATGTACTGGGGGGCTCACTTGGTTTACCCCCTGTGCTCCTGGTAACCAGGGCCGGACTGGCAATTCCGGGCACCGGGCAATCCCCCGGTAGGCTGGATGGGGTGGGGGCCGGTTTTATGACAGGGGGCCGGTTTTGTTGCTGGGGCCGATTTGGGCGGTGGCGTGACTGAGCAAACAACAAGCATACAACAACTATCTGCATAAAATGCAGCTGCTGCCTGGTGGTGCTGCACGCACCGTCCGTGACATGTCCGTGGTGGATGTCATGTCATCACCCGATTTTATTTCATTTAGGCTAGCAGCCCTGAGCATATATTATTTATTAAAAATCCACTGGGTGGTGGCTGCACTGCACGGCACTTCCCATGCGCGTCTTCAGTCTCCGCCTTCGTGTCTGCGCGGCACGTCATTCACCCTTAGGGTGGGGGTCTGGAGTCAGTGGACCTGGTGGTGATCATGCGCAAGCACATGAGAGGCAGAGGAGGCCTGAGAGTGAGACGACGAGAGGCTGGAGCGGAGCCTGGAGGCCCAGACCCCATAATTTAATTTATTTGTAGCCGGGCCGTGTCTGTCGGCTGCCGCTTGGCGCCCGCAGGTGAGTGATGATCGGCAATGCAAATGCAATCCTTATCCCACCCTGATCAATTAATTTATGGCCAGGCACTGTCTCTGGTGGGGTCGCGACCGGGCCGCAGCAGTGGTTATTATTCAACATGACATCAACAGTTACAGTTTGAGTAACAGAGGGAAGCGTTCTGTCTACTGTCTCACTCGTGGCAGCGTTTTTAGGGCACTGGAAGTGGTTTAAAATTAACTATTAATTTTAACAGCTGTCAATGCCGAATCGTTTTATGGCTCGGCTTGTGCTTTGGAATTTTGGTCCACGCCCTGGCTTAATACTCCCAATAGAATTCGTGGCTTGGCCACTTCTAAGTAAACCTTCTATCGGTGGCGTCCTAAAGCAAAGTGTCTAAGGCGTACGTTAGCACGACATAAAATAAGGGGGCATATTAGCAAGACCCACGTTAAAATTATCGCCGTTTTAGCGGCAGGAAACTGCCGCTAAAACGGCGATAATGGGCTTGCTAATATGCGATATAGAATTCCAATAGAAGCCCAGGTTAGATGTGCAGGACATCTAACCTGGGCTTCTATTGGTATTCCATAACGCATATTAGCAAGCCCATTATCGCCGTTTTAGCGGCAGTTTCCTGCCGCTAAAACGGCGATAATTTTAACGTGGGTCTTGCTAATATGCCCCAAGGTATCCTAGCGGTGTCCCACAGCACAGGAGGAAGAGGGCTGCATGTACCGTGACGTCACAGAAGAACGCCCAAAACAAAGCACAGGAGGCAGAGGGCTGCATGTACCGTGACGTCACAAAGGAACATCCCAAAGCACAGGGGCAGAGTTCACAGATCAGCGCCTACAGTGACATCCAAAAGCACGGGAGCCAGTGCAGTGGCAGTGAGCTCCGTGTACTGTGACGTCACAGGGCACGGTCTCCCATTGACAATCTAAACCACAGTAGGCAGCGTCGTCACAGAACATGAGCTACAAGCATTAGGGGCACCGCTTGGAGCATGATGCACTGCTGTACTGGGCAACCCCTACTTCACCCACTAGGAACGGAATAGCGTCTTTCATGCAAAATACTGCCCACAGAAGTTGAAACAACATTCCATCACAGTCTGAGCGACAAGGGACCACATTGCAACTCTCACACGTTGACAGCTGTCGCACCTCGAAAATGAGCGCACGCTTTTATCTTGGCACACCGGAAGCCTATTTACAGGGCATTTTCTCTGCCCCGATTTAACCTCCCGCCTTCCCGCTCCCACTGCCAACCACTTTCTGGACAACAAATAGTCCTTTCTTCCTTGTCTATTCCATAAGTTACAGAACGCTTCCCTCTGTTACTCAAAGATCGGGTGAATGGCTGAATGCGCAAAGGGCTGCCATGTTATGCCTCCACCGTGATAGTGCCTAGATGCCTGTGCGTTTTCAGGGAGATTTGTTTCACTTTCTAACGAGCCTCGCCTGTAACAAAACATGCCCGGCTCAATAGAAGATCGTGCAGAGTTCACCAAACAAAATCTGCTTACATTTTGAATAGCTTCACAATCGGGGGAGACGCATGTTTGTGAGGCTGGACCACGGGAGGGTGGAGCCCCGCCACTTTCCGACCACAAACGGACTTACATTCTGCACTGGCCCTGTGCTGTCAAATAAAAACACACCTTGTTCCAAAATAGTGCTGATGGGGGTGAAAAAAGGCGCTCTTACAAGCTATTCACTCGCCAGGAGGGCACTGTCCCAGAACATAGCCACAGGGAGCAGTGGTCGAAGTGGGCGGGATCGGCAGCCGGGCACGGCGTGCCCCTACTTCTTTAATTACATAGAGTCCGTTCCCCTACTTTCTTATTTTAAACATGCCTCCCGGAGTGCAGAAGTTGCTGAGGCTGATAGTTAAGGCTCGGCTTTTGGGGACGGGCGGAGAAGGAAAAGGACTCTGTCTTTTCCTTCGTGCCCAGAGAAGACAAGGACAGTGTCCAGTTCTCCTGCCTCTGGCAGCTCCCCCCCCTCACCCTCTTTGTTCCCTATCTTCCCTCTCTTTCTGTCTCGCTCCTCCCCATTTAGTGAAAACCGAGACTTCAAGAAACAGGTATTACCTTCTCTTTCCTCCTTTCGTTTATTTGCTCCCCAGTGAAATGGATCCAAAAAGAAAAACACTTTTACTGGAAACGTAGTCTTTTTTGACATTTTTCAATTTCTAAGTGCAGCCTCGAGGTGGAGAGAAATAAAACATTAAAAATATGAAAAATAACTAACTAACTAAAGCAAGACAGAGTGGTTGCAAGGTGGGCAGATTGATTTATTCACACACGAACACATTAGCGCCACTTTACAGTGTTTGCCAGTGAAGCGCTATTTTTGTTTTCTCGTTGCTCTTTGAACGACATTGTTTTCCCTGGGTGGGAAAGTGCACTATTCCTGGAGGTACTGAAGTACCTGCTGGATTGGTGAATTGGTAAACAAAATGTGGACCGCGGCTCTGAGTTCACGAATGTGGTCTTTTTAAACCATACTGCTTAGGCTTTGTGAGGATATAGGCAATGGCATTGAAGTGGGTCCCTTCTGGGCCCTGTAGTCATGGTCTTAAGTTTTCAGGCAAAAGCACTCACTAATTTCTGAATAAGGAGTATAAAAAGAAAAAGGTAACCATGGTGTTTCTGCTTACATTTCACATGCTTTACTTAATCTTGCATTCCCTATAAGCGTTTGCTTTTTCTAGAATGCTGTCAATTTTTTTTTAGCAGCATATTGCTCTTGTCTAGTGCGTAATTTGAATTGAGTCACATCCAGGTGTTTATAGCGGGTCAGTGCAGTGCAAGTTTCTCTCAGTGGGGCAGTATGGTGTTCAGTGGGAGAGAGGATGTGGCACTATGGTCAGAGCTGCTGAGTCTAGAACTGGGTAACTAGGTTCAGCCTTCATTTCCAGTCCACCAGACCACTCCCCCGGAGGGAGCACATTCCCATGCTAGACCTTACAAGGCCCGCAAGATCTTAAAAGCCCTGGTGTCTTAGCACCAGTACGTGGACCCTAGCAGTGGCAAGTGTGGGTTAACCTTGAACGCCTGTCCGCCACAATTCATTCTGAAGTTCACCTCCAGTCTTGCAGGCAGGCCTATGAAGCACCACACCATAGAGTGACAGTGATTCTGTCACTGAGGTCACAGGACCCTTGAGCAGGGTGGCTCGAGGGCAGTGCGACCGCACCAGACGCTGACTAGCCGCGGTCCGTGCAGGTATCAGTGGTGGGGGAGAGGGGCCGGGTAAGGGGGGATTACGAGGGACGATGCAGAGGGAAAATTAAATAAATGATGAATTTTCCCTCTGCATCGTCCTTCGAAATCCCCCCTTACCCGGCCCCACCTCCCCACCGCTGTTACCTGCATGGACCGCGGCTGGCGCTGACTTCAGTTGGGGGCATCGTGTTTGCAAGTATAATATGGTTTTAAAAGCCCTTGCTGCCTGCTTCCTGGCCTCCAACAATTTCCGGCACACCTCTGACTCCGCCCACTGACCCTATCCACGGGTTATTCCCGCCCTCTGATTCTCCGCCCACAGTTCCCCTACTTTTTTTCTCCCACTTCGACCACTGACAGGGAGGAGAATAATTATTATGCACACATAAACCTTTCTTCTCACCGCTACAACATTAGCCCGAGCTGTGTTAGTTTTGTGCACAGGGGGGCTGTGGACTCTGTCAGCTGTGTGCACAGGGTGGTGGTAGACCCTGTCAGCTGTGTGCACAGGGTGGCGGTAGACCCTGTCAGCTGTGTGCACAGGGTGGCGTTAGACCCTGTCAGCTGTGTGCACAGGGGGGCGGTGGACTCTCAGCTGTGTGCAGAGTTGGGGATTGATTTGAACTCTTTCAGCAGTGTGCAGACGAAAGGCTGTGGATTGTCAGCAGTGTGCAGTGGTGGGGCTGTACATTGTCAGCAGTGTGCAGTGGTGGGGCTGTATACTGTCAGCAGTGTGCAGTGGTGGGGCTGTGGATTGTTAGCAGTGTGCAGTGGTGGGGCTGTAGATTGTCAGCAGTGTGCAGACGAAAGGCTGTGGATTGTCAGCAGTGTGCAGACGAAAGGCTGTGGATTGTCAGCAGTGTGCAGTGGTGGGGCTGTGGATTGTCAGCAGTGTACAGACGAAGGGCTTTGGATTGTCCGCCCTAATATCAAACGGTTTAAGGCTTTGAAAGTGAATCAGAGTCGGATCCGGGGGCAGATTGGGGGCGGTGGGGTGCTGGCAATCATCTCCTCACCACCGCAGACATGTTAAGGCAAAGGGGCAGTGGAGGCAGCAGCAATAATGGCAGGGTGGGAGGAAAAGATGGAAGGGATGAAGAGATGAAGGTGGGAGGAAGGGATAAGTAAAGGAGGGAGAGAGAAAGCGAGGAAAGACTTCTAGAAGGGAAAGATAAATGAAGCATGAGAGTGAAGGGCAAGGAGTTGTCCGGAGGGATGACAGGAGTAGGGGATGGGAGAGAAGAAAGGAAGAATAGGCGCGGAGAGAGAAGATCTAGAAAACTGCTTAGGACAGACAGAAGGAAGGGAGTTTGAAGGGAATGAAGACTGACAAGTGAAGGAAACCAGTGAGAAAGGGAGGGAACAACAACGGAAGAGAAGAAAAAGGGAAAGATGGCGGTAAGAGAATCAATGATTGAGGAAGGAGAAGCGAGAAGCCACAATGTGTCTCGGCTAGAAAAGCCCACAAGGCTTATATCTGAGGTACGAATCTTGGCAAAGCCAATTCAGCCATTTAGCCTTCTGAGGTCGATACATTGACTCCCTTTAAATTAGTTCATAGCAGCACGTTATATAAAATTCTTAGAAAAGGCAAAACCTACTGCATAACGAGCTATGAGGTGGCCTGATGGGGGGGCCACCTCCATGTGCTTTGTAATGAAAAATGTGCTGTAAAATGTACCGTTTTGGTCTGTCTTTTTCCAAAATTTTCTTGGGGGGTGAACCCCCTTAAACCCCCCTAGTAGTGGTCGGGCTCGCGCGCAACACACGCTCGCTACGTGCCAGGAGGGGGCTGGTCTGGCAAAATTTGCCAGGGCTGCTTTCAGTTCCCAGTCCGGCCCTGCTGGTAACCACCTTTCAGGGTCTGTCAGCAAGTTAGTGCTGCTGCCGACCACAGACATGATTCTGCCCTCCTACTGCTGAGCCAAGTTCGAGCAGGGGAAGGCAGAACAATTGGTTTCTTGTTACAGGGAGGTGTTACCACCTCCCAAACAGGACTCAGGGGTCGATTCCGATTCAGGCCGGAAAACGTACCGACCGACTCGGTACGAGAATGTAGTCCGACCGACACGTACCGACGCTGCCCTATCCGCATAGTACGATGCAATGCATGTGAATTATGACCGACTCGTACAAAACACAAGCCGAACGACCGAACCGCACGGAAAGCAGCTATCCGGCCGGAAAACTACGCGAATCGAACCGACCGACACGCACCAGGAATGAACCCGACAGAAACGTACCCGCGGACTCCGACCCGCGCAGTACGATGCAATGCGTGTAAAACCAGACCGAGTCGCACGGAGCTCAAGCCATACGCCCGACACGCATACAAAACAGGGAGCCGAAGCAACCCAATACTCCGCGACCGACGCGTACGCCGCACATGAAACCCAGCAGAAACACAGCTTGAAAGACTCGGAGAAGCTCGCACGAGCCAACTGCAGCGTCCTACTCGGTCAGAAGAACGTCTCCTACATGCCTAAAAACTACAAAGGAAAAAATACAAAAAAAGGGCCAAACAAGCAATGACAAAGTCAATAAATACAGGGGGAAAAAACATGGAACAAAGACACACCCACAACTCCACCCATATAAAGGCCACAAATCCCTACCATGATCCTTTGCAAATTCAACTGACCTGCCAGCACAGAACACCATCAGACAGCAACCACAGACACACTCACAACTCATCCATCACACAAGCCACACACCATTAGCACCTCTCAAATAGCACCCTCACATACACCCAGCAAAACCTACACTCACCCACCCTCACTTGCTCACTCACACACACATCAATCCCCACCACCACCCATCACCATGCCCCCAAAGAAGAATCCAAAGTTCCTAGACAGTGAATTGGAAGTCCTTGTATATGAAATCCTCAGGGTAGAGCCACAGTTGTTTGGTACATTGGTCCAACAGACCCCCATGTCGCAGAAAACCAAGATGTGGGAGAGGATCGTCGACAGGGTGAACGCACAATCACCATGTTTGCGCACAAAGGAAGACATCCAGAACAGGTGGTATGATGTGCGCAGGAGGGTCAAGGACCTACTCAAGAAGGATTACGCCTTGAGTCATCGCACCGGCAGTGGCCCTCCTGCCAAACCAGTATACCTCAGGCCCTGGGAGGAGAAGGTGCGGGCCATCCTACCACCAGAGAGCGTACATGGACTATCAAACATCCCAGAGCCTGGTGAGTACACAACCAATATACCCAATATTGTGTGACAATACACACACATCACTGTCAAGGGGATAGTGAAACCATGCACCGTTAGCAAAGCCACAGTAACCAAAAGATAATCATCCCAAGATGTGTATGTTAGTTAGACAAACACAATACCTGCCATCTCATAGTGATATGTAACTGTGTCATGACATGTACAAACCTAACAACAAATAGAGCAAGGCAGTGGCACAAATATAACCAACAAACACTGTCAGACATTTTGCCACCACTAGAACACCACCTCACAGGGAAGCTCACTGAAAGGAAGGAATTCTGTGTATGCTGGTGAAGTGAGTGTAGCCAATAGCATGATGGGAGTTGTAGTCACAGATATTGGTCACCCTCACAATTGGCCCATCAACACCACTCTGAACCATGCTCACATCACAGGGAGTGGAAAAGAACTGACAAGATGGCTGACACTGGGTACTGCTGTGGGGAGCACAAGGCCCTGCTGGGAACTGTGCACCAACCAACAGCAGGACACCACTGACTGACATCCTGAAAGCCAACTTGCACTCCCTGCAATGGAAGCACGTTCCATGGTGGGATATCTGGCTGGGTGGGAAGGAGGACTGACAGCTCTGACCATAGTTACCAGCAGCTTTTCTCACACACCCCCTTAACACAAACTCCACACAACTCACCTGGGAGAATGCATTGCCTCACACTCTAATTAAATATCCCACAAAGAACCACCACACTGGGTTATTCTGTGTGAAGCACAGGGACACTTTTGGGACTTGTAGCCAAACAAACGCCAGGACAACACTGTCAGCCATCCTGTCAGCACAGGCACACTACCCCACAGGGAAGCAGAGTCAAAAGGAAGGAAGTATGGGCATGCTGGGAAGGGGGTGTAGGCAATAGCATGATGGGAGTGGTAGTCACAGCTCAACATCCCCCACCCACATGGCCCAGCAAGCTCACACTGAAGCATGCACACCTCACAGGGAGTGAAAAGCCACTTCAAAAATGTCTGACACTGGCCTCAGCTGTGGGGAGCACAAGGCCCTGCTGTGAACTGTGCACCAACAAACAACAGGACCACACTGTCAGCCATCTTGCCATTGCTGTCACACTCACACACAGTGAAGTCGACTCAAAAGGAAGGAAGTATGGGCATGCTGGGAAGGGGGGTGTAGGCAATAGCATGATAGGAGTGGTAGTCACAGCTCAACATCCCCCACCCACATGGCCCAGCAAGCTCACACTGAAGCATGCACACCTCACAGGGAGTGAAAAGCCACTTCAAAGATGTCTTACACTGGCCTCAGCTGTGGGGAGCACAAGGCCCTGCTGTGAACTGTGCACCAACAAACAACAGGACCACACTGTCAGCCATCTTGCCATTGCTGTCACACTCACACACAGTGAAGTCGACTCAAAAGGAAGGAAGTATGGGCATGCTGGGAAGGGGGGTGTAGGCAATAGCATGATGGGAGTGGTAGTCACAGCTCAACATCCCCCACCCACATGGCCCGGCAAGCTCAGACTGAAGCATGCACACCTCACAGGGAGTGAAAAGCCACTTCTAAGATGTCTGACAATGGTGCTCTGTTGTGGGGAGTACCAGGCCCTGCTGGGAACTGTGCACCAACCAACAGCAGGACACTACTGCCTAACATCCTCTAAGCCAACTTGCACTCCCTGCAATGGAAGCACGTTCCATGGTGGGATATCTGGCTGGGTGGGAAGGAGGACTGACAGCTCTGACCATAGTTACCAGCAGCTTTTCTCACACACCCCCTTAACACAAACTCCACACAACTCACCTGGGAGAATGCATTGCCTCACACTCTAATTAAATATCCCACAAAGAACCACCACACTGGGTTATTCTGTGTGAAGCACAGGGACACTTTTGGGACTTGTAGCCAAACAAACGCCAGGACAACACTGTCAGCCATCCTGTCAGCACAGGCACCCTACCCCACAGGGAAGCAGAGTCAAAAGGAAGGAAGTATGGGCATGCTGGGAAGGGGGTGTAGGCAATAGCATGATGGGAGTGGTAGTCACAGCTCAACATCCCCCACCCACATGGCCCAGCAAGCTCACACTGAAGACACCTCACAGGGAGTGAAAAGCCACTTCTAAGATGTCTGACAATGGTGCTCTGTTGCGGGGAGTACCAGGCCCTGCTGGGAACTGGGCACCAACCAACAGCAGGACACCACTGACTGACATCCTGAGAGTTAACCTGCACCCACTGCAAGGGTGGCATGCTTCATGGTGGGATAACTGGGCTGGGGGGAGAAGGGGGTCCGGATGTCAACCAAATACCACCAATGCTGGTCATGCACACACCTCAACATTCACATTGAAATGCTTCAGGTTGGCAGGACAATGTGCTACACCAATATCAACCTCTGACTGTGACAACTTAGGACAATGCAATGTACAGGCCCGCATCCAGAGGTACAGTCAAAACTGGCAGGTGTTTGAACCATTGATGCCTGTAGAAACATAACATACATTGTGTGTCTCTTCCAAAAACAGGTGATGGGGACACAGCAGCAGATGATGAGGAGTCCCTGTCCCAGGCTCCGGTGGGCCCTGAGCTCTCTGGTGTGGAACAGCCTCTGCCCTCCTCGGATGGCGAAGACCTACCTGCACCTCCGGTGTGAGTCATCATGCAGCACCAGCAGGACCACCATCTGCACCCCCTGCACCCACTCCTCCAACATCTGCCAACACACAGACCACCCCCGTCGACACGGACAGACCAAGGACACTGAATGACAACAGCACAGGGACCCCGGCCCACCGTGAAGCAACGGACAACAACCCCAGTACGAACCCCCAAGGGGGCCTAGGCTCACCTGTGCGTGCCACCGCAGGTCCCGCACGTGTGGCCAGGGGTGGTGGGAGGGGTGGTAGGCAGAGGTTGCTGTTTGCAGAGGGGTTTGGACTGCATGATGACCCACAACTGGTATGCATTGCTGATGCGTACCAGAATAGCACCGGAGAGGTCAGCCAGGTAGTGGGGATCCTCAAGGACATTCAACAGCAGCAGGCTGCCCATCATGCCCGCTTGGACTCCCACATGTCCCGTGTGGAGACACACATGTCTGGCATGGAGTCCAAGTGGGACACATTGGAAGAACTGACAGCAGTGCAGAGGGACATATTGACATGCCTCCGCCAGATTAGCACCAACATGTCCACACCTCCCTGTGTGCCCACAACATCTGGTGCCGCAACAACTGCAACTGCCACAGGGAGGGAGGATGACTCTGGTGGAGAGTCCTCTGCACCGCAGCGGCCTGCACGTGAGGGTCCCCCCAGAAAGAAGAGGGGTCGTCCGAGGAAGGAAAACTGAGAGGCCGATGGCCATGTACATCCCCCAGGAACCCAACACCTGTTCTGGAAATTCTCCTTTGTGTGCAAACTGTTCACCCTGTCGAATGCAACCCAACTCTCCCACATGACATGGGGAGTTTAAGTTGGACTAATGTATCAGATGACTGTGGACTTTACTCAGGACATTTCTGCTACCAACACTTCCAACTCATCTGTGAACTTTGGATTCCAATCCCAATGTACAGCACACACCATCCTGTGCACTATCCTCACACATGTATGTAAATAGACTCACTAATACACCATACTTGCCTCTGTTGTGATTCCAACGTTGTTTTTGTCATGGAGATGATGATCTGCTAAATGACACTGTGCATGCTAACTGCTACAGCAAGTTCAACATCGTCATGTGAGTCATGGCGACGTGACACATATGAGGGAGACACACTACTAGGGCTACACAACACATACACACCAGGGCCATCTGACTCATCGCCTACACTGATGTTGCCAGGAAATACAGTGAAATGCACAGACACCACACCTATTCAGAGTATGTGTCAACTAGCCCACAGGTGCAGTAAGCAAATGTCAGTCAGATGTGTGACCACAGACAACGCACATCCCAAAGTGAAGCACAGGTTTATTACACATTTGCAACATGTTGTTTCCACTACAGATGCAAGGTAATCCCACGTGGCAGTGGCCACACAGTCACCAAGTGTAGAAGAAATAAAGTCCAGGGGTGTGTGGCACATCACCTGTAGGGAAACGACTGCTTCCACCCTGGAAGTTGAATCATGGTGTCGGGGGATCACAGTTGACCAAACAACTCTGAAAGTACCCTGCGAAGGACAGACATGACACACAGTCAAAAGCACTGAAGAACAGGACAGAACTGCAATACTCATGCCCAATACATGTCACAAGATACCTACACAAAACCAAGTTAGCATGTCAACACTGTTGTGGAGTACAGACTACCTGTAAGGACACATCGCTGCACGCATCCAGTCAAGTAGCACATGGCCACACTCAAACAGCAACAGAGCACCAGCAACACATATCATGCAAACTCAAATCATTGACATACCAACTCTGTATACTCACATTCAGCTGAAGAAGTTGGTGATGAGCTGTGTGCGGACATCCCCCTCATCATCATCATCATCACTGGCATCGTGGCCCAGGCCAGGATCCTCCACAGGTGGCGGATGTTGGTCATTGTCATCCAGGATGAGCGGCAACTCCTTCCGCACTGCCAGATTGTGTAGCATGCAGCAGACGATGACAATCTTGCACACCTTTGCAGGGGCATATGGGAGGGCCCCTCCTGTCTTGTCCAGGCAGCGAAAGCGGCTCTTCAGGAGACCAAATGTCCGCTCGATCACTCTCCTGGTCTGACCATGTGCCTCATTGTAGCGCATCTGGGCTGGTGTCACAGAGTTCCTAAGGGGTGTCAGCAACCACGGCATGTTGGGGTATCCGGAGTCACCTACATACAGACAATTGCACATTAGCTGAGTTGGAAAAGAGGGTGGAATACAACATTGCAGAACACACATAATGGTACAAAGTCAGCACACACCGACAAGCCAGGCACGCTGGTTCCACTTCTGTGACATCATCCTCGGGATGCGACTACTCCTCATTACGTAGGCATTGTGTGCAGAACCGGGGAAACGTGCACACACATGTGAGATGCTCATATCTGCAAGACATACCACCAGGGCATTGATAGAATGGTAATGTTTCCTGTTCCTGTATGCCTGCTCATGTGCCTGTGGTGGTTCCAAAGCCACATGTGTCCCATCAATGGAGCCGATGACATGTGGCATCCTCCCCAGGGCATAGAAGTCACTCTTGACGTCAGTGAGTTGTTGACATTTAGGGAAATAGATGTACTGGTTCAAGTATCTCAACATCGCCTCCAAAACATCACGTAGCACACGGCTGAACATGGTCTGTGACATCCCAACAGCAGATGCCACAGTGTGTTGAAAGGTACCGGTGGCAAAGAAGTGTAGGGCTGCCATCACCTTCACCTTGGGTGTCAGCGCTGCAGGGTATGGCCGGCCAGGTTGCAAATGTGGGGCCAACCGCACCGCCAATTCCTCAATAAGCGGCCTTTTGAAGCGGTACCGTCGGATGCAGTCACGTTCAACTATGGTTGCAAGGTCAGGGAATGGTCTATGGACAGCTGGTGCCCTGCAGTGCATAGGTGAACAAAGAAAGATTGTCAGTCACCCCACATATGTGGCATTGACCATACTCAATATCACATGATACATCATTACGAGACACAAGTACTTGATGTGTGTGCCGTTCTGTATGGACATATATGGCACCTACATGGCCAACATCTAACATCTCAGTTCAACATGTGTTGACAACAAGTTCCAGGTTGTGCTATGGGAAATCATTAGGCTGTGTCACAGCACCCATGTACTGCTGTCACGTTCCAAACACACACCACAGTGACAAGTGAGGACAGATGTGCCCCAGGCATCACAGCTCTTTGACAGGTAGATTCCCAGGGACCCTGTATTGCCACATGGACACTGGCATGACATGGCGTATCATGTACATGTCAGCAAAACAACCATGACTCCCACAGGTAGTGGCCCCTGTTGCCTCTGCAGGACAGACATGGACGTCTGTGACACACACACGCACAACATCAAAGTCGATGCACAAACAACGTGGATGTGGAGACTGTCGCCCATTGTGCACATGTAATCTGAGACATCTGAAACACAACATGCACACAGACTGTGGAGGGCCATCACAATTGTGGCAATGGGTCACCCTGTGACGTGCATACCATCCCACATGGGACTCAGGCTGTATGTGACATAACATACACATACACAACCTGGAGATGTGACCATGCCACATGCTCTGAACTGAACAGTTGCACATCACAGTGGTCATGTCCACAACACACAAAGGATTCTGTCCCCATGAACACGTGCACAGCCTGGGAGTGGCTGCCCCCAAGTGCTACCCAACAAACCACATGTTGACCCCCATACACACACAGGTAATGCAGCCTTACATGCCTTAGGATACAGTGTGGACAGGTTGTGGTGTTGTAGGTGTGCCCCTGAGTCCCTGGCAAGTAATTGTGGCTGGCATACGTTCACCAGTGACAACCATGGTGACATATGCGAGTGACTTGTACAGGGACGCGTCGTACAGCAATGGACCGATCCGTGTGCATGCATTGGCCATTGCATATGATGTTGACGGATGCGTGTTGTGCTCCGAAATACGCGTTGTACAGCAATGGACCGATCGGTGCGCACGCTTTGGCCATTGCATATGATGTGGACGGATGCGTGTTGTGTTTCGAAATACGCGTTGTACAGCAATGGACCGATCAGTGCGCACGCATTGGCCATTGCATATGATGTGGACGGATGCATGTTGTGTGACGTAATACGCGTCGTACAGCAATGGTCCGATCGGTGCGCACGCATTGGCTATGGACTGACATGGTAACGGACGCGTTTTCGAAGCTTTTACGAGTCGGATGCAGTGAATTCAGTTGGCCACCCACAACAATGTTGCAAATTCATGGGTGTCATGAAGTTGAACTTTTGAAGGATGCTGTGGGCGTGTATAAGTGGTGCAATTCCATGGATTGGCCAGATTCAGAAGATGCAAACGAGTTGGACCTATCACTTTGGACACATGGGACAGTATCTGCCTCTGCAGCACACATATAATGCTGGCTGTTCCCCTGTGAGCTCACTTGCCTGCACTACATGCTCCAGGACACATCTGCCACCACCACTGCTGCTGTCTCTGCATCCTCTGGCTACTGCAATGGCACGTACTGTGGAGAGAGCCCCAGCCTTCAGCACTGAGGAGAACCAGGCCCTGCTGGACAGCCTCCTTCCACAGTACAGCAAGCTGTATGGGAAACCAGGGGAACAGGTGAGTGTGCTGTCCACTGCCTTACTAATTGTGCATGTTGTCTGACTAGCAAGACTTACAGTGTGTACACCAGTGGCTAGCATGCTCACTGATTAGTTGTCACCCCCCAAAGTGTGTAGTTACATGCACTGAACAGGTATAGTGCAGTAACAGTGCATTCCAACAAGGTTTTACTTCCCAGGCAATGATACCATTTAGTAACTGCTGGACAACTGTTCATAGCCATAGTTGCACTACCTGTGTACATCATATGCCCCTGTGATTGAGACATGTATATCCAACTGTGTGATGCACGGATATGTTGCATGTGTAGTAATGGCCTTTTCACTTTGTCATCCTCACAGGTTGATGCCCACCAGAAGCAGGAGATCTGGTTGACCATCGTCCGGGCAGTACGATCTGTGGGGGTCTACAGGCGCAGGATCCGCAACTGCCAGAAGAGGTGGCAGGACCTTCGTGGCTGGACCCGGAGAATCGCAAGGGTCCAGCTGAAGCTGTTGCCTCCTCGCAGGAGGGGCGGACACCGGACCCTGACCCCCCACATGCTCCGGATTCTGGCGGTGGTCTTCCCTGACCTGGATGGGCAGCTGAAGGCCAGACAGCAGCAAGGAGGGGGTAAGTGCTAGCCTTTTCTGTGTACTATGACTAACATGCTCTATGCACTCCTTTAGCCTGGTTCCACTTCCACAGTACAACTGTCTTGTCGTCCTGGACTCATGTCCCTCACTTGTGTCATGCCCCCTCCTCATCTGATACACAGGTGTGGCCCTTACAGTCTGTGACTTAGGTCACTTGGGTACTGTGTACTTGCAGTTACCTGTGGTTCAAGTTGGGGACAGCATCAGTTACAGGAACTTTGTTGTGGGCTGCATGTGTGGTACAATTGCTCACACAATGCCTGTGATCTGACATGTACTCTGGGTATGGCTTTACAATGTGTTACAATTGCTGCTCTGACTCACCACATGTCTGGGGTATGTGCCACACACCCATGCTGCAGCAGAGACCAAGGGAGGAGCCTCAGAAGTATGTACATCATGTGTGTGACACATGCATAGCCACCTGCCTAGTGTTCAGGGTAATACTATGTTGCACATGGACCAGGACTGTAATGCCTACTCCGTACATCGAAGGCACTCTGTTCTCCCACTCCCGTGTGTCAGCATACATATTGGGCATTGTGAAGAGTGCACTCAGGTGTCTGCCTCTGTGTCACCGTGGTGTGGCTGTGCTTTTTGGACTCCTGGAGTGTTTAACAATTTGAGGTGGCCAGCCATCTGAGTTGTGACTATAGGATCTGCACATTGGTTAATGCATAGGTCTCTGATCCCTTGACTGTGCACAATGGTGTATGAAACATTGAGGTGCAGGCAGTTTGGTTCATTCTCATCAGACGGTGAAGTGCCCATGTGTATGGATTTGTGTTTGCAGTCACTCAAATGTCTCATTTGATTGACGTGGGATCATCTTAGTCCTCATGATGTGGGTGGCCAGGGGTGCACATGTGCACCTGTCAGCTACAGGGCTTGCATTCCCAAAACGTCCATGATTGAGACACAGTGTAGACTGGTGTTGTGTGTATGCACTGCCCCTGTGACAGGAGACAGTTATGACTGACTTGCCAGACAGGCCTGTGACATGACATTCAACTCGCAAAGGGTGATCCAGCTGTAGTGTGATATGTCCCGCAAGCACACCATTGTCACATTGTCGATCAGGACATGAGGACATCGTGTCTGGTGATGGAAGCAAAACCCGCATATCGACAGAGACTCTGCCCGTCACTTTTCCTGACACATGTACTGAGTCAGTGGCAGGAGATGGCATGTGTTTGGAGTGACACATTTCCTTATGTTCTCTTGGATGTCCAACAACTGTGTATGTGGTGCATGTGTGCACATATGATTAGTTGCATACAACAGGTACCAGACAGATGGGTGCATGGACAGGTAGGATATGTGTGGCATGAATGACTGTCAGGCAGACAATGGGCTTCTTCAAATCAGTGTCAGCACTTATTGCAATGTCTAGCAAATGATGGCAGGGCTTGCTCTGTGATGTGCTGTACTTACTGTGGTGTGTGTGGTCAGTACAGGTGACTAATGTTGCTCTGTTTATCCTGATTGTTTGCAGATACATCCACGGCCACAGGAGGAGACAGCTCCACGGACCAAGAGGAGCGGCAGAGCCAGACTGGGTCCACTGCAGGGGAGACCGAGGGACCCAGTGGCATGGAGGGTGAGGAGAGCCACACTGAGGAGACCTCAGCTACGACCACCTCGGCTGAGGACCACAGCACTTCCAGTGAGGACTCCCTTGTGGAGGCGGGTGTCAGCAGACCACAGACAAAATCAAGCAAGTCTGTCCCCGCCACCACCACCATCTCCACCCTCCCATCTGCTTCCATCCCACATGTCCGTGGAGGCTCCCGTGTAGGGGAGCGTGTCTCCTTCATGCCAGGCACCGCACCCCTGCCTCTGTCTCCCCTGCTGCCCTGAGTGTGGAGTCTGTGGACTTGCTGAAACAGATCCATGTAGGGCAGACATCAGTGCTGAGTGTCCTCCATGCACACACGGGTCTGTTGACACAACTGGTGTCATTCATGGAGGGCATGTCATCTGGCATGTCTGCCCTACATCGGACCAATCAGTCCATGGCCTCCTCACTGACGGCAGCAGTGTCCCTCCTGCAACAGTCCCTCACCCCTCCTACCTCTGCCCCATCCACAATCCCCAGCACCCTACCTGTCCCAAGCACACACACACCGGCACAGGCACCCACCAGCACAGACACAAGCAGCACACAGACACACACGCCACCTTGGTTTTTTAAATGCTAGTTTCTAACTATGCCAACAGAGGTAGGACATGTGAAGAAAGAAGAAAAAACGCACAGAAAGAAGCAAAAGATGTGCAGAAAGAACCAACAGAGGAGCAGAAAGAGGCCTTGTTGCAAAATCATCCTGTGCCCACAACTTTTTCAGACGGGTACTGGTGGTAACTGACTGACTAACCAGAGCCAGTGCGCGTTTGCACAGTGGTGAAGGGAGGGGGCCTGAGGTGACATGTGTGCAAACGCGCCCCGTGGCGCGTTTTAAGTTGCAGGATTAAGTCCCCTTGAATCCTGAGGGTCCCTGGGGCCCAACTAGCCCCCAGGTACCTACAGTTAGGACCACAGAGCTGAGTTGCAGAGAGGCGTTCCGAGGCCACGCACCTTTTTCACCTCTCTGCAACGCACCTCTGTTGTGCTTACTGAAGGTACCTGGTGGGCTAGTTGGCCCCCAGGATTCAAAGGAATTAACTCCCCAACTTAAAACGCACCACAGGGCGTGTTTGCGCACATGTCACCTGAGGCCCCGCCCCTCCTTTCACCACTGTGCAAACGCGCCCCGTGGCGCGTTTTAAGTTGGGGATTAGGTCACCTTGAATCCTGAGAGTCCCTGGGGCCCAACCAGCCCACCAGGTACTTCCAGTAAGCACCACAGGCCTGCGTTGCAACGCCTGTAACAAATTGTGCAGTTGTGTTTAGGTAGTGAAGAGGGTCATGCTGGGGGTAGTGTTTTAGGGTTTAGGGTAGTGCAGTGGTGTTTGTGTAGTGTAGGGGGTCATGCTGGGGGTAGATTTAGGGTTTAGGGTAGTGCAGTGGTGTTTGGGTAGTGTAGGGAGTCGTGCTGGGGGAGTGTTTTAGGGTTTAGGGTAGTACAGTGGTGTTTGGGTAGTGTAGGGGGTCGTGCTGGGGTTAGTGTTTTAGGGTTTTAGGGTTTAGGGTAGTGCAGTGGTGTTTGGGTAGTGTAGGGGATACTGCTGGGGGTAGTGTTTTAGGGTTTAGGGTAGTGCAATGGTGTTTGGGTAGTGTAGGGGGTACTGCTGGGGGTAGTGTTTTAGGGTTTAGGGTAGTGCAGTGGTGTTTGGGTAGCGTAGGGGGTACTGCTGGGGGTAGTGTTTTATGGTTTAGGGTAGTGCAGTGGTGTTTGGGTAGTGTAGGGGTTCGTGCTGGGGGTAGTTTTTAGGGTTTAGGGTAGTGCAGTGGTGTTTGTGTAGTGTAGGAGGTCGTGTTTTAGGGTTTAGGGTAGTGCAGTGGTCTTTGGGTAGTGTAGGGAGTCGTGCGGGGGTATTGTTTTAGAGTTTAGGGTAGTGCAGTGGTCTTTGGGTAGTGTAAGGGGTTGTGCGGGGGTAGTGTTTTAGGGATTAGGGTAGTGCATTGGTATTTGGGTAGTGTAGGGGGTCATGCGAGGGGTAGTGTTTTAGGGTTTAGGGCAGTGCAGTGGTGTTTAGGTAGTGTAGGGGGTCGTGCTGGGGGAGTGTTTTAGGGTTTAGGGCAGTGCAGTGGTGTTCGGGTAGTGTAGGGGGTCGTGCTGGGAGTGTTTTAGGGTTTAGGGCAGTGCAGTCGTGTTTGGGTAGTGTAGGGTGTCATGCTGGGGGGAGTATTTTAGGGTTTAGGGTAGTGCAATGGTGTTCGGGTAGTGTCTGGGGTCATGCTGGGGGTAGTGTTCAAGGGCTTAGGGCAGTGCAGTGGTGTTCGGGCAGTGTAGGGGGTCGTGCTGGGGTGGTGTTTCAGGGTTTAGGGCAGTGCAGTGGTGTTCGGGCAGTGTAGGGGGTCGTGCAGGGGGTGGTGTTTCAGGGTTTAGGGCAGTGCAGTGGTGTTCGGGCAGTGTAGGGGGTCATGCTGGGGGTGGTGTTTCAGGGTTTGGGGCAGTGCAGTGGTGTTCGAGCAGTAAAGGGGGTCATTCTGGGGGTGGTGTTTCAGGGTTTAGGGCAGTGCAGTGGTGTTCGGGCAGTGTAGGGGCGGTGCAGGGGGTGGTGTTTCAGGGTTTAGGGCAGTGCAGTGGTGTTCGGGCAGTGTAGGGGGTGGTGCAGGGGGTGGTGTTTCAGGGTTTAGGGCAGTGCAGTGGTGTTCGGGCAGTGTAGGGGGTCATGCAGGGGGTGGTGTTTCAGGGTTTAGGGCAGTGCAGTGGTGTTCGGGCAGTGTAGGGGGCGGTGCACGGGGTGGTGTTTCAGGGTTTAGGGCAGTACAGTGGTGTTCGGGCATTGTAGGGGGTGGTGCTGGGGCTGGTGTTTCAGGGTTTAGGGCAGTGCAGTGGTGTTCGGGCAGTGTAGGGGGTCGTGCTGGGGCTGGTGTTTCAGGGTTTAGGGCAGTGCAGTGGTGTTCGGGCAGTGTAGGGGGTCTTGCTGGGGCTGGTGTTTCAGAGTCTAGGGCAGTGCAGTGGTGTTCGGGCAGTGTAGGGGGTCGTGCTGGGGGTGGTGTTTCAGGGTTTAGGGCAGTGCAGTGGTGTTCGGGCAGTGTAGGGGGTCGTGCTGGGGCTAGTGTTTCAGGGTTTAGGGCAGAGCAATGGTGCTCAGGCAGTGTAGGGGGTTGTGCTGGGGGTGATGTTTCAGGGTTTAGGGCAGTTCAGTGGTGTTAGGGCAGTGTAGGGGGTCGTGCTGGGGGTGGTGTTTCAGGGTTTAGGGCAGTGCAGTGGTGTTCCGGCAGTGTAGGGGGTCGTGCAGGGGGTGGTGTTTCAGGGTTTAGTGCAGTGGTGTTCGGGCAGTGTAGGGGGTCGTGCTGGGGTGGTGTTTCAGGGTTTAGGGCAGTGCAGTGGTGTTCGGGCAGTGTAGGGTGTCGTGCTGAGGGGTGGTGTTTCAGGGTTTAGGGCAGTGCAGTAGTGTTTGGGCAGTGTAGGGGGTCGTGCAGGGGGTGGTGTTTCAGGGTTTAGGGCAGTGCAGTGGTGTTCGGCCAGTGTAGGTAGTCTTGCTGGGGGTGGTGTTTCAGGGTTTAGGGCAGTGCAGTAGTTTTCGGGCAGTGTAGGCGGTCGTGCTGGGGCTGGTGTTTCAGGGTTTAGGGCAGTGCAGTGGTGTTCGGGCAGTGTATGGGGTTGTGCTGGGGCTGGTGTTTCAGGGTTTAGGGCAGTGCAGTGGTGTGCAGGGAGTGTACGGGGTCGTGCTGGGGCTTGTGTTTCAGGGTTTAGGGCAGTGCAGTGGTGTTCGGGCAGTGTAGGGGGTCATGCTGAGGGTGGTGTTTCAGGGTTTAGGGCAGTGCAGTGGTGTTCGGGCAGTGTAGGGGGTCGTGCTGGGGCTGGTGTTTCAGGGTTTAGGGCAGTGCAGTGGTGTTCGGGCAGTGTAGGGGGTCGTTCTGGGGCTGGTGTTTCAGGGTTTTGGGCAGAGCAGTGGTGTTCGGGCAGTGTAGGGGGTCGTGCTGGGGGTGGTGTTTCAGGGTTTAGGGCAGTGCAGTGGTGTTCGAGCAGTGTAGGGGGTCTTGCTGGGGGTGGTGTTTCAGTGTTTAGGGCAGTGCAGTGGTGTTCGGGCAGTGTAGGGGCTCTTGCTGGGGGTGGTGTTTCAGGGTTTAGGGCAGTGGTGTTTGGGCAGTGTAGGGGGTCTTGCTGGGGGTGATGTTTCAGGGTTTAGGGCAGTGCAGTGGTGTTCGGGCAGTGTAGGGGGTCTTGCTGGGGGTAGTGTTTCAGGGTTTAGGGCGGTGCAGTGGTGTTCGTGCAGTGTAGGGGGTCGTGCTGGGGGTGGTGTTTCAGGGTTTAGGGCAGTGCAGTAGTGTTCGGGCAGTGTAGGGGGTCATGCAGGGGGTGGTGTTTCAGGGTTTAGGGCAGTGCAGTGGTGTTCTGGCAGTGTAGGGGGTCATGCTGGGGGTGGGGTTTCAGGGTTTAGGGCAGTACAGTGGTGTTCGGGCAGTGTAGGGGGTCGTGCAGGAAGTGGGGTTTCAGGGTTTAGGGCAGTGCAGTGGTGTTCGGGCAGTGTAGGGGGTCGTGCTGGGGCTGGTGTTTCAGGGTTTAGGACAGTGCAGTGGTGTTTGGGCAGTGTAGGGGTTCTTGCTGGGGGTGGTGTTTCAGGGTTTAGTGCAGTGGTGTTCGGGCAGTGTAGGGGGTCGCGCTGGGGGTGGTGTTTCAGGGTTTAGGGCAGTGCAGTGGTGTTCGGGCAGTGTAGGGGTTCATGCACGGGGTGGTGTTTCAGGGTTTTAGGGCAGTGCAGTGGTGTTCGGGCAGTGTAGGGTGTTGTGCTGGGGCTGGTGTTTCAGGGTTCAGGGCAGTGCAGTGGTGTTCAGGCAGTGTAGGGGGTCGTGCTGAGGCTGGTGTTTCATGGTTTAGGGCAGTGCAGTGGTGTTCGGGCAGTGTAGGGGGTCGTGCTGGGGCTGGTGTTTCAGGGTTTAGGGCAGTGCAGTGGTGTTCGGGCAGTGTAGGCGGTCGTGCTGGGGCTGGTGTTTCAGGGTTTAGGGCAGTGCAGTGGTGTTCGGGCAGTGTAGGGGGTCATGCTGGGGCTGGTGTTTCAGGGTTTAGGGCAGTGCAGTGGTGCTCGGGCAGTGTAGGGGGTCGTGCTGGGGGTGGTGTTTCAGGGTTTAGGGAAGTGCAGTGGTGTTCGGGCAGTGTAGGGGGTCGTGCTGGGGCTGGTGTTTCAGGGTTTTGGGCAGAGCAGTGGTGTTCGGGCAGTGTAGGGGGTCATGCTGGGGGTAGTGTTTCAGGGTTTAGGGCAGTGCAGTGGTGTTCGGGCAGTGTAGGGGGTCGTGCTGGGGGTGGTGTTTCAGGGTTTAGGTCAGTGGTGTTCGGGCAGTGTAGGGGGTCTTGCTGGGGGTGATGTTTCAGGGTTTAGGGCAGTGCAGTGGTGTTCGGGCAGTGTAGGGGGTCTTGCTGGGGGTAGTGTTTCAGGGTTTAGGGCAGTGCAGTGGTGTTCGGGCAGTGTAGGGGGTCATGCTGGGGGTGGTGTTTCAGGGTTTAGGGCAGTGCAGTGGTGTTCGGGCAGTGTAGGGGGTCGTGAAGGGGTGGTGTTTCAGGGTTTAGGGCAGTGCAGTGGTGTTCGGGCAGTGTAGGGGGTCGTGCTAGGGGTGGTGTTTCAGGGTTTACGGCACGGCAGTGGTGTTCGGGCAGTGTAGGGGGTCATGCAGGGGCTGGTGTTTCAGGGTTTAGGGCAGTGCAGTGGTGTTCGGGCAGTGTAGGGGGTCGTGCTGGGGGTAGTGTTTTAGGGTTTAGGGTAGTGCAGTGGTGCTTGTGTAGTGTAGGGGTCTTGCTGGAGGTAGTGTTTTAGGGTTTAGGGTAGTGCAGTGGTGTTTGTGTAGTGTAGGGGGTCATGTTTTAGGGTAGTGCAGTGGTGTTTGGGTAGTGTAGGGGGTTGTGCTGGGGGTAGTGTTTTAGGGTTTAGGGTAGTGCAGTGGTGTTTGTGTAGTGTAGGGGGTCGTGCTGGGGGTAGTGTTTTAGGGTTTAGGGTAGTGCAGTGGTGCTTGTGTAGTGTAGGAGGTCATGCTGGGGGTAGTGTTTTAGGGTTTAGGGTAGTGCAGTGGTGTTTGTGTAGTGTAGGGGTCATGTTTTAGGGTAGTGCAGTGGTGTTTGGGTAGTGTAGGGGGTCGTGCTGGTGGTAGTGTTTTAGGATTTAGGTTAGTGCAGTGGTGTTTGGGTAGTGTAGGGGTCGTGCTGGGGGTAGTGTTTTAGGGTTTAGGATAGTGCAGTAGTGCTTGTGTAGTGTAGGGGGTCGTGCTGGGGGTAGTGTTTTAGGGTTTAAGGTAGTGCAGTGGTGTTTTTGTAGTGTAGGGGGTCATGTTTTAAGATGCAATGCTCCAATACCTGACCAGTCTGCACTACATAAAACTGCAAAAAAACTAAAAATAAAAAGTGTTTTGCACACTTTTGTCATTGGGCTATATGTGGGCTACATCTGGGTAATATTTGTGCTACATTTGGGCTCTTTTTCACTGGTGGCCATCTTGGAAGACTTCTTTGTTATGAAGTTTCCTAATTTCTTCATTTACTGCAGTCTCCTCAGTAGGAAATGCTTTCAGTTTTTTACTTTGATTCCATCAAGAAGGCATTCAGATGTCTCACATCTGCCATAAATTCAGAATGTTAGCACTCTAGTTGCTCATTAGATCACTGGAGTAAAGCTACTGCTCACCAGGGAGTTAACTGGAAGTCTGCTGCTGGTATTGAAAGTGATTGTTTCAGTCTGCATGTCAGAATTTTCTAATGAAATAGAAGAGGATTTGAGATCTCACTTAAAACATGCCCTAATTTTTCTTTCTGCAGCACTAACCATAATTTCTATGACAAAATGAACCCCATCATTTTGTTCCTTTTTAAATTAAATGTTTTAAGTGTTACCAGTTTATTCCAATCAAGATGGCTTCAGGTGTGCCATACTTTTGTCATAAGTAAGGCTGTTAGCGCTCTAGTTGTTCTTTAGAACACTCTGGGAAGCTGCAGTAGAACACAAAGGCATCAACTGGCAGGCTGCTCCTGTTGAAATATAACAGGAAGATATTTGTGATCACACTTGAAACATGTCCTAATTTTTCTTTCTACAGCACTAACCATAATTTCTATGACAAAATGAACCCCATCATTTTGTTCCTTTTTAAATTAAATGTTTTAAGTGTTACCAGTTTATTCCAATCAAGATGGCTTCAGGTGTGCCATACTTTTGTCATAAGTAAGGCTGTTAGCACTCTAGTTGTCGTTAGAACACCCTGGGAAGCTGCAGTAGAACACAAAGGAATCAACTGACAGTCTCTGCCCTTGTTGGATGTACATGTTTTACTGAGAATGTCAGACTTCATTCTCACATGAGTGAGAAAGATAATGTGAATTTACATAAAATATGCTCTCATTTTAGCTTCTGGAGCACCTTCCAAACCTCCATGGGACAAGCATGAGAAAATAGTGTTCTCTCAAACATGATTCATGATATCCCAGCAGAAGGTTTTTCACATGAGTAAAATCACCTTAGAATACACCACAATTCCTAAAATTAGTATGGTACCATCAACAAATAAATTTTAATGTAACTAAAGCCTGTTATCACCCTTTATAGTTCTCCTTTTGGTGACCCTCAAAATCTTCTATTCACTACAATGCATTTCAATGAGGTACTATCATTTATATTGGTCCCAAGATGGCTGCCAGCAATTCCAGGATGAAGTGCTGACAGCCAATCAGATCTCACGATGACATGTGTGGTTAGGCTCCGCCCAGATATATATGTGACTTTACTTTTGATTTTCTCAGGAACTACTGAACAGATTTACACCATTTAAGCAAAAGGCACGACACTGAACCAAGGGCTACCTCTTTGCCAAATTTGGTGTAATTCCGTTCAGCAGTTCGGGCTGTAGCTGCGACTAAAGGTTCCTATTGAAAAATGAATGGGGAAAACGCGTTTTGGGACCCCCCTTTTTTCTCGGCCCCCGCTTTACGTATCACCCCGAGACTTTCAGGATAGGAGCGGACCGGAGCGCCCCAACAAGTTGGAAACTTTCGCGAAGATTCGTCAACCGGCGCCAACGTTATTTCAAATAGAATGTCGCGGATTTCCTATGGATAATAGGTTTTAACTATAACTATCTACTGGCGACCGCCAGTAGATAATATATATATATATATATATATATATATATATATATATATATATATACACACACACACTTTAGAGGTTCCCCTGAAAACCTAACAATCACTCTTGTGGTCTCTGACTGGTTTTTGTCATTCTGCCACCACCAGACATGTTTCTGACCTCATGGGGTGAGAGCCAGCGCTCTCAGAGGACAGAGACAAAGCCTGTTCTGGGTGGATGTTCTTCACACATCCTCCAGGACAGGATGGCCTTCCTGGGGGGGAAGCTTCAAAGGTGGTATTTGGTATTTAGATGGTTCCCTGAGACCTGAACCTCAGATTCCATGGATAAAAGAAGACCACGACAAGAAGACCAGCTGCACAAGAACAGAAGCCCTGCTGCAGAAGAAAATGGCGCCAAACCCTGTCTGCTGCTCACAGTACTCGACAATCGCTGCCTGCTGTGTCATCCTGAATCTGAAAGGACTCCAAGAACCCCGGATCACCTCTAGCCATTGAGAAGGTGCTAAGAAGCTCCCTTGGAGTGAAGGTATCACTCCCCTGCACACCGCAGGCACCAATCCAATGAAGTCCAAAGACCTCAATGCAGTACCAAAGCAAGAAGAGGTTCACCAGCTCTGGAGGGCCAGATATGTCTCCCCACCAATTGGGGAGATACCAGGACCCACTGGAGCCGCAGTGTACCAATACCCGGGGTACCGGACCACAAAGGCTAACACCGAGAAGAATAGTGCACCGCAGACTCCCGAAGTACCAGAGACAAGCAACCATTGAGGGACTTCAAGACACCCGAAACCCACTTCCTGAGTGGCCCAGGTGTTCCAAGATTGCCACTCCAAGTTGCCTGCTTCTGACAGCGAGGATTTCAAGATGCATAACGCCTGGCTGACCCGTTCGCTCAGCACCCAGCCATATCAGCCCTGTGCTCCTGTTGTCCCTAGGCCCTTGCAACCTCCTCAGTCCAAGGAGACCCACCAGACTTACCTGTAAGTCCTCCTGTGCAGTGTGTTTTCAAGAGGCTCCCTTCGTCTTTGCACACCAGCTTCCAAGATCCTCAGCACTCTGTTCTGTGATGCTCCGAAACTTCTCCTGCTGAAACTTTGGACCTGGTCCTCACATCGACCTAAACCAAGAGGGTGAACTTCGTGAAAGCATTGCCTTCATTTCTATGCATTTTTCTGCTTTTCCCCCATTGTTTTCAATGGTTTGTAATTGCGCACAAAAGAGACATATTTTACAAACTTTGAAAAATCGTAATTCCAAAAGTACTTACCTTAGAACTGTGTTTTTTGGCCTCTAAAATTACATAAAAATCTATCTCATTTCTTAAATTTGTTTCACATTTATTCTTGAGTGTGTGTCTCATTTATTGCCTCAGTGAGTACAACAAATGCTTAGCTCTACTCTCTGATAAGCCTAACTGTTCGCCTACCCTACCATAAAAAGTGTATTAGTATTATCTACTTTTATCTCTTTGTACACATTGTGGATTTCTTGGACTCTTTACATAGTCAACTTCATTTTACCACACTGTAATGAGAGAGGGTCCAGCTTGGGTTAGAAGACTTTGCATTTCCTGGAACCACTTTGCAATACGGGACTACATGAGTAAATCTAAAAATTGTCTTTAGGTAGTCAATTTTTTTTGATTGGTATTTTATTCCAAAATTCAAAAATTAATTGCTAGGGCCTTGAT
This sequence comes from Calotriton arnoldi, assembly GCA_963921515.1. Classification (NCBI taxonomy): domain Eukaryota; kingdom Metazoa; phylum Chordata; class Amphibia; order Caudata; family Salamandridae; genus Calotriton; species Calotriton arnoldi. The sequence goes on from CAWUFW010002520.1 coordinate 988,992, forward strand.
TAAATCCCTGAAACTAAGTGATTAGAAAATTTAAAATACTAAGTACTAAGTACTTTAGTTACTCCAAAGTATTTAGGGCCTCATTATTATGCTGGTCAGACCGGCTTTCGCGGTACTGTCGGAGGCAGTCGTTCTGCCGCGGTCTTGTCGGAAGCAGTCGGTCCGACTGCCGGATTATGATGCATGTATCCTATACTCCGATCGACTGCTGAAAGACCCCCAACTCCAGCAACTTTTCTCTGACCGCCAAGATAGAGGTTGGAGAAAAACAGCAGCCATAGGGCAGTACAGGGATTTCTGACTGCTGTCCGAATTATGATGAGTGTTTCCGACGACCCGACTGTGGCAGTCCAAGCGGGGCTGCCTCGAGTCAATGGAAATGAAGGATTTGGGGTGCATACTCACTCAAATCTGATCTCTCCAGCAGTCTTTGCCGTGGATCAATTTCCTCCAGACCCCCCCTACACTTGGGCAGATAAACCTCGATGACTACGATATTGTGGGCGCCAGAATCCAGGTAAATCCTTATGCGGCATGTATCCCCATTGACTGGACTGTGCACATTCTGCCACACTCCAGCAATGGGGTACATGGTGCACAAGGTGTCGTGTGGTTTGTGGCCTCATTGTCTAAATTGCTAAGTTGGCTTAGGCCTGGCTGCAATTGATGCCTTTTTGCACACGTTACTCTGTGACTTTGTTTTTCCAGCCTCTGCTTGTGCCCGGCTATATTAGAACTGTCTGCCTTTCTGCCTTTCACCTTTTCTCCTGTTCCCTGTGGGTTTCGTCTGCACAACATGTACAAGGTCGAAAAACAACGTCCCTTGTTCTTGCTGATCTGGCCAGTCCCTCGCACTTAGACATAACACTAAGTACAGCTGCACTGGAGAAATTTGTGTGCTTTTAATATTGTGATCTCGCTGTTTGTGGCACTTGGAGAAAAACCTTTCCAGGGAGAAGAGCTGTGCTTGTCTGATAATGTAAACCTTGCATCTAGATATTGAGGTATGAGGGTCCGCCAGACAAAGCCCAGAGGTCTTCTATTTTTATAATAAACTAGTTAATAGCACAGGGAGGGTGGTAAGGCCATTTAGCCCTATATCCACTGCTTTACAAAATGCTTTCCCCGTTTGTATTCTATGGAATTGTAACTATGCTTCTTATTTTATCATTATGCATTATGCTGATAGTACTGGCACGTGTACTGTATCTTAGAGCACGATAGTTGAAATAAACATTTTAAACTATACTGTGTCTCTTATTACGCACGTTGTGGACAAGTATGAGTGAGTTATGAAAGGGTGTTCTTGCTCCCGCGAGTCCTGAGAGAGACCGTGTTCTGTGTTGTCTAATCATTGGTAGCTTCGCTGCAAATGAGACGCTAAAGCTAGTCGGATTGGGATTGTGGGTACTAAGGTGCATGGTTGGTTCACCACTATACTCCGAGGTCCTATTATCCTGTGCATAGCTCTGTATATGTGCAGAATCCCTACAACATGGCGCCACCAACGTAGTGGGCTTCTTATCTGTGAGACGCTTTAGTAGTGCTTGTGCTTGTCCACAACACCCTTCGCATACGCTTCCGGAAACGTGTGTGAGGGTGATACCTCCTATATTGATGTTTTTATAGGTTCTTTCAAGCTTGAAGTTATTAAAAGGTGTTTAGGTTAACCCTATATTGTGCTGCCTTAAATTAGCTTGTCGATCATTTCTGGTCTTAATGGCTGATATAAATATACCGGCACATAGCCGTGCTGCGCTCTGGGCTCATTTACTGGCTTATGGAGTGCCCGACGCGGGTGTCGCACTCATCTTTGTGGTGCAGGCTGACCCAGCTCACCATTTTGAGGTGTTTTACTTTTGGGTCACTTTTCCGGCGGTGGATGGAATGGACAATTTGCTTCATGAGTACGCTCTCACTGCCCCACCCAATGCTTATCGGCCTTATCAGGCTCTCGAAGTACCACTTACGGCATGGCAACACCATATTTGGTTTAATGGCGCCCTCCCACATCCGGTCACCATGGTTCGTTTAGGCCCCCTATCAATAGATGGGGCCAGTTGGCCAGTCTTGGCCGGGTATACCCCACATCCGCGTTATTTGACGCTTGCGGTTGATGAACTGCTTGCATTGCATACGTCTTTGATACACGTTCTCAGAGCTTTGGTACAATATGTTACTGGCAACGTCCAGGGAGCCCCTCCTGGAGTTGCGGTGCAACCAGCTGGACCGGGCGCTGTAACCATAAGTCCTGTCATGGTTAATTCGGTGATGGGCAAGCGCCCTCAAAATAAGGATGATTTGCCTTATTGGCTTGCAGAAAAATGTGCCCAGCTGGAGGCAGTTTTTCCAAATACTTCTCCTGTGGAAAAACACAGGATTTTGACGATTAGTTTGCCGAAAGACTTAATTCCCGAGTTGGCAGAATGCAACAACTGGGGCAAGGTATTCGCAGCAGTATATGCGAAGTGTTTCGGCACTCCTTCCATGACAGTTCTCCCCTCTGTAATTAAACGAGTGCAGGGTGAGCATGGCCCTGAAGCGGCTGTGGAATTGGGGATGAGACTGGTGGGAGTGTTCGATGTAGTGGCTGATATAATCCTTGCGAACGTCAAGGACGATGCAGTTAACTTTCAAGTAGCTAATGCTTTGGCTTTAGTCCCAGAACCGGACAAGCCATGCGAATTACCGAAAATTATTGCACAGGCTTAGAAAACCATTGGCCGCAATAGTCTGGGAGTTAAGCCTTTTGCTAAAACGCAAACTCAACACAGCCACAACAAAAAACTCAATCTGAGAAAGATGAGAAACCGTTCTTTGCTAAAAAGAGCTGGAGGTTGAAGAAAAAGGGTAAGCAACAGGAAAAACCAGGGTCGCGTGCCGCGTCCCCGGTTTCCGTATCTTCTGAATGCACTTATGATTTGCGCGACAGAGCGGGAATTAAATCTCCAGATAGATTTCAAGTCCCTGACCCGCGTTCTCCTCATTCTTCACAGGCACCATCAACCTCCCAGACTGGTGGAGGAGATCGCCAAGATAGAGGCAGGGGTCGTGAGGCCCCCCAGGGACGAGACCAACCTCGACAACAAGTCCGAGGGAAACCCGAAGAATTTCCACGTTCTCGCCCACAGTTTCAGAAGAAAAAAGTTGCAACATTGACAGCGAGGTATGCCACAGACGGTGAGAACCAGACTCCTGAATTGGACGTGGGCAGTGACGCTACTAGACAGCGCCGCGGAAGTTACCATAGTGCGGGAGGCACTACGTCCTCATGTGGAGGCGACAGCAACTGACACATTCATTACTGTCGAGACAGCTGACACCCGAGTGGCACCCCCTGACAGACTATTTAATATTGTCCTGCAAATTGAAGGTGACATTGAGCGTGTTATTAAAGGGATTTTTTGGGAGAATCTGACCTCTTCTTACGACATTTTGTTGGCAGAGGCGGATTGGCCGCCCCCATTCGTACTTGTTGCTCGTAGAGGGGAGTAGGTTATCCTTCCAAGCTTTTCTCGTCATGTCCCCAAGGACAAAGCAGAGGCTCTCGCAGCTGAATGGGCTGGGGCCCTGCTCAGGCGTTATACCGTAATCACGTGGGCTGGGATGAAGACTCTCCCCTCCATGATATTCCCTTGCGGTCACTGCCACAGCCACAACCCCAATATCCCATCCGGCGGGAAGCTAAAGGTCCCATTTCCAACATTCTGACACAGTTAGAATATCAAGGAGTAATTGAAACATGCGTATCACCAATGAATAATCCCCTTTTTGCGGTTTCTAAACCCGATGGATCGTACCACCTAGTATTGGATTACCGACATTTGAACTCTCATTGTCGGACCTTTGCGGTACTAAATACCCACAGTTCTGCGCTTGTAGACAGTCTTGTTCGTAAAAAATATAAAACGACACTTGACCTATCCAATGGATTTTACATGCACAACTTCTCCCCGGAGTGCAGCCAATGGAGCGCTTTCACTTCCGGTGGTAAACAATTCAAATTTCGGCGTTTGCCCATGGGCTACAAGAACAGCCCGGGTGTCTTCGCCGCCCGTGTTGTCTCTTTGTTGGACAGCATAGACCCAGATGCGTGTTCGTACGTCAACGATATCTATGTGACAGACGACGAATTATGGCCGCATCTTTCACGTGTGGACCGCATTATTCTTGAATTTGCGGTCTTAGGATACAAATTTAATTTTGTCAAATCTCACATTGCTGAATTTACCGTTTTGTTTCTGGACTATGAGCTCAACAATGAAGGTAAGGGCTTAGCTCCCCATTTCTTGGAGAAGTGCGCACTTTTGCACCCTCCAACCACCCTGAAGAAGCTTCAGTCATTACTGGGTTTTCTGAACTTCGGACGTACTTACATACCCGAATATGCCCAGCGTATCAAGCCTCTATGTGCCTTGATACAGTCCAACTTCTCGAAGTCATGCTGGCTTCCTGAGCATTCTTCGATACTGCATTCTTTGCAGTCTGATCTACTTGAATCTAAATTTTTGTTGACTCGTGATAACCAAACAAACCTGGTGATTAAAATTGTGCCAGGTGCAGTTGGTTTCACGTACTTAACCTTTAACAAAGATGACACAGTACCGATTGCATACAAGTCACATCTTTACACTTCAGCGGAGTTGCGCTTTTCCTCTGTGGAGAAAGTTTTAACTGCAGTGCAAATGGCGATTCTGAAGGAACGCGCACTGGCACATGGAAAATGCATTTTGGTGGTAACACCATATCCTGCCTTTGAGGCAGTGATGAAGGCAAGTGTCCCAAACTCTAAGGCTTTGCACCCCCGTTGGATACAATGGGCTACATCTCTGACGTCCCCGGATGTCACTTTTATCTTTGATTCCTCTCTTCAGACACAGGAGTTCTTACAGTATGAATTTGTTCATCCTCCTTCTCTGTCTTTGCTGCCGCTTGAGGAGTACAAGTGCATTATTTACACCGATGGTTCGGCACAACCGGCCACGGGTTCAAAGCATGCTTATTCCACAGCGTGTGCTATTGTTGCAGGTAATATGGTGAACGGAGAGTTCAAGTCGAATGTAGTGCACACACAGGCACTAGGAGACAGTACTGCACAATTGGCCGAGCTGCGTGCCTTGGTGCTCGCACTTGAGTTCGTGAATCCAGATGTGACGACTCTTATTGTATGCGATTCTTACTACTGTGTTCAATCTTTTAATGACAACCTATTCTTTTGGTCGCAAAACGACTATAGAGATGCTAAAGGCAGCACAATTAAGCATAAGATGCTTTGGGTTCGAGTGGCAGATCTTAAACAACGTTTGCCTCTCACACAGGTGATTCACACCCTTGGCCACCAGCATGTGGGCGCACACGCTGTCGGTAACAGTTTGGCAGATGAAGTTGCCAAATTAGCAGTAGCCACGTGCTCAGTAGCAGCAGTTACAAGATCCATGACTAAAATAGATAATGAGATTTTGGCAGCTATTGCTGCAACAAAGGAAGGTGCTAATTACCCATGGGGTTTCCCTTCCAAGTACTCTTATCAGTTAAGTCTCGAACAGGTTCCTTACGTAAGAATTCCGGACGTTGGTGATCGGCTGATTCCCAACGCGGACCGCAGACCTTCCTTGATAACGGCCGCACACGAAGGCTTGGCTTCGGCCCATGCTGCCATGTCTGCGACGGTGTCCATTTTGCAGCAGCGTTACTGGTGGTGTGGGTTATATAAACAGACCCGTACTTATGTGCTTTCTTGTGACGTTTGTCAACAAATTAAGCCTTCGACGGTTACACGTCCACCACAAACACAGCTCTGCATTTCTAACAAACCTTTTGGGTGTGTTTACCTCGATCACTGCAGTCCATTTTCTTCTGACACTGCATATAAGTATATCTTGGTTGCAGTGGATTCGTGCACAAGTTTCATCTGGGTTTGGCCACAACGGAGTGCTGACGGTCGAAATGTCATAAGGGATTTCCGTGTCTTTGTGGGAATTTTTGCCTGCGGCACCTTCCATTCCGACCAAGGTCCGGCGTTCGCCTCTAAGGCATACAAGGACGCAATGGGGTCACTGGGGGTGCGGGTGCAATTTTCATCTCCATATCGGCCTGAGGGCAACTCGATTGTTGAGCGAATGAACCGTGACTTAAAGCAATCCTTGACAGCTAGAGTCTTAGGTACTGGCAGGAACTGGCTGGCCCACTTGTATAGCATACAACGTGCACTTAATAATCTCCCTAGAAGATCTCTGGGTGGGCGGACCCCATACGAAATGCTCTTTGGCATCCAAATGTTTGTGCCAGACCTTGATGGTCTAGACATAGCGGCGAATGCCGCAATCTTTGACGTAGATAATAATTCTACTATGTTGCAGGACTTACAAGAAGCCCGTGACAAACTTGCAAATGAACATTTACCTTCAGCCACAGACGCTGCGCTGCAGATTCCGGTTGCCGGCTGGCTTCCGAAGGTTGGAGATCTGGTCCGAGAGAAGGTGGAGAACAAAAAAGAATTTGGCCCCTCTTATCGTGCACCGGTTCCAGCCCTTGGCTTAAAGGGTACTCGTACTGTCATCTTACCACCGCTTCCTGGTCGCAAGGACAACAGATACATCTCAGTGGACAATGTCAAGCTACAACATCTGGCCGATCCTGAATAGCGTAACACCAGCGGTCTCCTGTCCAGCCATTTCTAGGACTCATGTTTGTGGCCCTCCATGGACACTGATATTGCCATTGAGATGGTAGATTTGCCTGATCGCCTGCTCGACTGTCCGGATTCCTCCTGCATCGAGGAGACCGACTATACATACCCCGCCAACGAGTCGGTGTCTCACCTACCAACAACACCACTGAACCCAACCCGTTATTCCTTTGATTCGGCTTCCACTTCATTGCTTATCCCATCCAGCTTCAGTGTTTTTATATCCTGGTTCAGAGACAATTTTTTAGTCCCCCCATGGACGTACATCTGGTTGGTACTGTTCCTGATTTTTCTGTTCATGTCCATTGGCTTCGTGACAGTTTTGTTCTTGCTCATTAATGGTCACTATTTACCAGAACGCTCTGCAGTGAACTGTGTCGCTGGAACTTTGGCTCCGCATTCTTCCTCCCACATCATGAAGCGTGACAACACATTTGTGAACATTTCAGCTTTCCCAGTTGCTGATGGCATCGTATGGGATGCGGTAAATTTCCAAATTCATGGACCAACCGAGATTATTAATGTACCAAATGTCCTCCGTGTTTCAATGGGTGATGTCATTAAAAGTAATATTCATTCTGACGATTGGGATGTGCATGCTGTTGAATCGTTATTTACTGATTTGAAATATTATGCTGCTTTTAATGCTGAAGATCTGTATTTAAATTCTGCAAGTTATGCTGACTTATATTGTTACCAGCATTGGGGCAACCACTTTCTCCATAAACCAAGTACTCTTTGGGGTCCTTTTAATTACACCCAATGGGAACATTGTCCGACCTCTTTGCCAGGTAGCTCCCAAACTTTTAGAAGTAAATTCACTTACTTTACAGACTTTGATAGATCAAACCCTGGGTCCTATTACTTTAAATTGAACGCTTCGTCCGCACAGAAGATCATGTTGACCCACACCAAATTGCTATATTCGGGTTCCTTCTTGAACGCATTAGCGGTGGGTGGTTATGAACACTGGCGGAACACCATTGACTTAAAGTCTATTTGGGGCACCAAGTCATGGCAGGTCCGAAGCACGGAAGCCTTACACCGTGCTTGCCTAATCCCGGCCCAAATTTCATTTTTAAATCGTACGATCTATCAAACAACCTGTTGGGGTTTGGCTACTTCCAAACAATTGAATGCACCATCTATTCCCGCATTGTCTTCCACTCCCAACGGCAGCTTGCGTTTTAATATTTCCCTAGCCACTTTGCAAGCTTTGTTTCAAAACAATTTGTTTAATGCCTCTACGATTGTTCAGTCACCCTGGTTGGCTTGGCCCATAGCATCAAATGCCTGCCAACTGCGTTTTCATGACTCAGTTCCTGGTTACAAACAGGATAGGCCAGATCCGAGGTTTTCTGACTCTCGTACTGTTACAACATATTCTTTTGGTAAATTATGTAAGCAGTGGTTGCAGCACCCGTCATTGGATTCTGTAAAACAATATTTATCCCTCCTATCAGGCAACATTGATCTGTCCGATTTTGTTCTGGGGCCTCGTGGTCCTCGACCTAAGAGATTCATTTATGAAACTTACAATGAACTCTGAAAGCTTTCGCAAATTGAGGCTGCTTCCCGTTTGTGGGAAATCGATCAAGCAAATTTAGAAAAAGTGCTTGCTGTTGTTGACAATAGTATTAATACCCTGTCTTCCCGCATTTACACATTAGAGAATATTGTTTCCTCTGTTGTTGATATTGTACAAGATGATGTATCTGTGTTATATCATGGTCAAAATCGATTGCGTTCAGTAATGCAGTTTGCGTGGACATTGCAGACACTAAAAATGGGTAAAGTTCCTTGGCATTTTTGAACACCTCTGCCTTATTCTTGCCGTTTAATTTAACTGAAAAACAGCAATTCATGTCCATGAAAGATGCAACATACACTCTCTTACATATTGAAAAGATAGAGCCATTACCATTCTCTGTGGCGGAGTTGGACTCTGCAGTGTGGCTAGTTCACGGGGTTATCGCTTTGCCTTTTTCTTTATTTGAGTTCAGTTCCTGCATGAAACATTATCATGTTGGCCATTTTCAGCCTTTAGACAGTGCCTTCTTGCATGATCTTTGGTCCCTGCCTTTTATGTATAGATGCCTTAGGGACGGAGAAGAAGTTTTTCTCACAGGAGAGACATGCGATTCTAGTGTGGGTCATTCCCTGATTTGTAAAACATTAAATTGCACGGGGCTTGTAATGTTTCGGCTCCTAATCTTGCTTGTGTTTTAAAGGGCATTCCTGCTCCTGCTATATCACCTACTTTCACTGTGCTTGCAAATGGTAGCTATCTCCTTCTGAATAATCAGGACTGCTGTGGAATGCTGGCCGGCATCCCCTATGTTATAACGGTTTCCCATCGGGTTGTGTGCTGCAAAAATGTGCTTTTTCCTCCCCCGCACGACATAATAGATAGTTCCATTTGGCCTTCCATTCCGACTTTGAAGGCAGATTTCAATAAATTGAGCAGAATAAAGGCGCTATTATTGAACCAGGAGGTTATGCTCACATCCGCTCGGGAGACATTCATCCTCCAGGTGGCTAGTGCCCACAGTGAGATACAGGCCCTTTTGAACACAAACCTCCCACAACATTTCGATGAGCTGATTCACCGTGTTTTCAATGCATCTCGCACCGAAGGTCTTGTGCACTTTTTTAAAGTTGTGGGCTCTGGTCTTGTTACCTCCTTTCAAACTATATTTGGTGTAATACCAGCTTTTATTCATTCTATTTTTTCCAGCGTCTTTGGCGGCTTTCCGTTGATCCTCGCCTTAGCGGCTGGTATATTGCTTTTGGTCTGTTGGCTACGCAATGGCTGCACTTCCTGGGGGCCTCCTCGACCACGGTCGACTCCGGATGCTCCGTGAACGCATGCTCATCGGCTTCGGCATTCTGCTATTGGCGACACTCGTGTGTCCTATAGACTTTCTTTTCGCTTTGCGTATTTCACTTGCGTGCAACCTGTGATGTCTTGCATCGATGTCCTTTCTCTTGGTCCTTGGATGTTTGCCTCTCCAATACGTCTCTGTCTGACCCGGATTTTGGCCAGTTGATGGGTCCCTTAGAGGCCCATGAACAGGACTGTTCCGGCGATGGCTTGATGGCGCGTGCGGCTGCACTTGGAATTTTGGTGCAATGGGATGTCTGGGCGGCTGCTCAGTCTCTCCTACAACAAAGTTATGTTGAGTATCACTGCTCCCTCTTGCGAGGAACATGAATGCAGTTTTGATTTGTTGAACTGGATGGCGTCTCTTTTTTCAGACGGTTCCAACGATCTCCTCTTGGAAGGTGTGGTGCTTTTTTGCACTTACACTTTGTTGGATTAGGGGGTCTCCGCTTTCAGCGTCTTGCAACTCTGGATTTTTTGTGCCCCTTCTGGAGTTTTTAATCCTGGATTTTTGTTCCATTCACTGTCCTTCATTGGGGACTATTTATGAATAGACGTTTCCATTCTGCTCCATCTATTTGAACTCTGTCTTCGTCCTATGTCTTCGCCTATGGACTGACCAGGGGAGGGTGTCGTGTGGTTTGTGGCCTCATTGTCTACATTGCTAAGTTGGCTTAGGCCTGGCTGCCATGATGCCTTTTTGCACACGTTACTCTGTGACTTTGTATTTCCAGCCTCTGCTTGTGCCCGGCTATATTAGAACTGTCTGCCTTTCTGCCTTTCACCTTTTCTCCTGTTCCCTGTGAGTTTCGTCTGCACAACATGTACAAGGTCGAAAAACAACGTCCCTTGTTCTTGCTGATCTGGCCAGTCCCTCGCACTTAGACATAACACTAAGTACAACTGCACTGGAGAAATTTGTGTGCTTTTAATATTGTGATCTCGCTGTTTGTGGCACTTGGAGAAAAACCTTTCCAGGGAGAAGAGCTGTGCTTGTCTGATGATGTAAACCTTGCATCTAGATATTGAGGTATGAGGGTCCGCCAGACAAAGCCCAGAGGTCTTCTATTTTTATAATAAACTAGTTAACAGCACGGGTAGGGTGATAAGGCCATTTAGCCCTATATCCACTGCTTTACAAAATGCTTTCCCCGTTTGTATTCTATGGAATTGTAACTATGCTTCTTATTTTATCATTATGCATTATGCTGATAGTACTGGCACGTGTACTGTATCTTAGAGCACGATAGTTGAAATAAACATTTTAAACTATACTGTATCTCTTATTACGCACGTTGTGGACAAGTATGAGTGAGTTATGAAAGGGTGTTCTTGCTCCCGCGAGTCCTGAGAGAGACCGTGTTCTGGGTTGTCTAATCATTGGTAGCTTCGCTGCGAATGAGACGCTAAAGCTAGTCGGATTGGGATTGTGGGTACTAAGGTGCATGGTTGGTTCACCAGTATACTCCGAGGTCCTATTATCCTGTGCATAGCTCTGTATATGTGTAGAATCCCTAAAACAAAGGCATACTCCCATATATGTCATGCATGTGTGAACAATTCACATGTTTAATGTGAGTTTTTTATGCAATTGCAGCAAATATTTGGGAATATGTGCTCCGCAGCAGATGCAACCACTGCAGTAGCAGAGGTTGCACCATAATACGGCCTGAGGATGCTTCCCGGACTCAGCGTCAGAAAGGGCTCGCGAGGATGGCATCGTAATAAGGCCCTTAGTATGTAGTTAATTTTGTAACTTCATAAAGAGGTCCCAACTTTTGTAAAATAATGCCTGATATCAATAGCCAAGCTCAAGAGCTCAGCCCGACTCCTTACATTTACCTGAATCAGTCATTCAGTAAACTTTATTTCGATCACTATAGGTCACAAAAGTACAACATAAAATAAAACACTTACAAACACAAATAACCACATAAGACATTTAAAATATTCATTTGTCGGTCCATTACAATAGCAGCACAATGAAGAGATGAGGATTTCATTTAGAAAGACCACAGAAATTCCCCATAAAAATACTTTTCTTTTAAAAACAGAGAATAAAATACAATGAATATATTCTATAAATATTAAAAGACATAGGTCCACAGGAGCTCATCCAAGTGGCACAATACAGTATGGAGGGACCCTTCAATGAGTGGCAGCCTGTAGACTGCCAAGAGAACGCTTGCCACACTTAATCCACATTGCCATTAGGAACTTGGCTATACAGAATAAAACAATACGAGGAGATGTATCTGACTGCAGTATTCTGTACGCCTCCTTGTAGTTTCTTACTCCCAGGTTTCTGCAAAGTGGAACTATCCATTTAGCTCGAGACTGACTATACAAAGGGCAAAAAAATAGAACGTGCTCAAACGACTCTGGTCCACCTTGGCAACAAATGCAATTTCCATCCACCATGTCCACCTCTTTATACCATTTCCTTTGAAAGGTTTTTACAGGTAGGCACCTATACCGGAACTGTAAGTATAGCTTCCTTGCTAGTGAATCACTTCCAGTGCAGGGCCCTCTGTAAGGACTATGGTATCAAAACAGGCAAAAGTCCAAAAAAGGTATATCTTAGACAACTGATAGATTAGTTTGACAAAGATCACCCAGAACTAGTTGTCCAGTCTGAGGATGAGGAAACCAATAATGAAGATGATGTTAAGGAAGGACATGAGTCAGTCCCCTTAACCTCAGCTGAGACCCCCTCAGGTGAGGACCTCATGCTAGAAAGAATGACTAGGAGACTGACCTTGGAAGCTCAGCTCCTGGACATAAAAAGTCAAAGAAAGAGATGGGCCTAGGATCTATCTCTGGTGGCAGCATACAAATAAATAGGGTGAGGGAAGGTTCTTTTGACTCCAAACTCGCCAAAGGGATTGCCCCTAAATATTCAGATGGTGATGGCATCACCAAATGGTTCACTGCATTTGAGAGAGCCTGTGTAGCAAGAAAAGTTGCCAGAAAAAATTGAGCTTCTCTCTTGTGGGAACTATTCTCAGGAAAATGCAGGGTTAGACTCCTGACATTGAATGAGAAAGATGCTGAGTCTCATGACCTCATGAAGGGTGCCCTGATTGAGGGCTTTGGACTCACCACTGATTGGTATAAAAAAGGATGAAGGGCTTTACAATTTAATTATGATGGAGCATCTTTTAAGTAATTGTTACAATGAGGAGTTACATAAGGATCTGGTAGACCCAGGTCCACTTTCTCCTCTAGAGTTGGGGAAGAGGGCAGACCACTGGGTCAAAACAAAGGTGACTAAAACTACCACTGGTGGGGGAGAAAAAAAGAAAGGCCAAAAAGCTCTCCTCTCCCAGGGAAAGAGGGTAACCCTAAAAACAAAGAGTCTTCTCCAGGCCCCCAAAAACCTGTTCATGAAGTTGGGCCCAGAAACTCTTCACAGCCCAAGGGTGGGAACAAGGGTAAGAACTGGGATCCCTAAAAGCCTTGGTGTCGGGATTGTAAGATACTTGGACACCAAACTGGAGACCCTGGCTGTAAAAACAAACAAAATGCCTCTAGTCCACCTGCAGTAAATGCAGGTGCCAATCTCCAGATGGGATCTCAGGAGAGCACTGGCCAAGCCAGTGAGGGTACTCTAGAAGGGGATGTGGATGTAGCCACCTTAGACGTCTGGCCCACTAACATGCACAAATACAGACAACATCCTGTTGTTAATGGGGTTATGGTGGAGGCATTGAGAGACACTGGTGCCAGTGTCACCATGGAGATCAAGCAACTGGTATCCTCAGAACAGTGTCTGCCTGGAAGGACTTATTCAGTTACTAATGCTGACAATGTGACAACAAATTATCCCATGGCGATGGTGTCCTTTGACTAGGGAGGGGTTGCTGGCCAAAAAGAGGTAGCAGTGTCTTCATCCATTCCAGTTGATTGTCAATGATTTTGAGTCCGCAGCCTGGGCTGAGGCAGAACTGAGATTCCATGCAGAAATGCTTGGAATCCCACTAGTGAGTGTGTATGAAAAACAGAGCACAGAGTAGAGCCCAGAGAGCAACTGAGATGCTGGAGTCTGGAATAGTGGCCCAACGACCCAAGAGGAAATGCAGGCAGACTGGGGAACCAGCTGCAATACAGATGCCAGACCCTTCTCTTCATGGGGGAGAAGGGTAAGCCCCAGAGGGAACTGAGCCTCAGGAGCTGTAGCCTTCCCAGGCTGAGCTTTGGGCCCAGGGGGACCCTGTAGGGAAGATCTGTGCCTGGTACAGAGGCCCTGTCCCACTCTTGAAAGCCTGTGACAGCAAGCTGCTGCACAGGAAGGAGGTGACGTCAGTGGTTCTCACAGGACCTCTTGGGAGGAGGGGATCCTTTACACTGAGGCCAAAGACCCCAAACCTGGTGCCACTAGGAGAGTGGTAGTGCCTCAAACATTTAGGGAATTCCTCCTCACTTTGGCCCATGACACCCACTCCCCCCTAGCTGGACACCTTCACCAGACCAAAACTTAGAGTACGCTAGTAAGCCGCTGCTACTGGCCAGGGATGCACCAGAAGGTGAAGGAGTTTTGCAAGTCCTGTGCCACCTGTCAATCCGGTGGAAAGACAGGTGGCCACCCAAAGTTCCCCTTAATTTCACCTCCAGTGATTGGGGGTTCCCTTTGGGAGGGTAGGGATTGACATTGTTTGTCACCTTGACCCTCCTACAGCATCAGGGAGCATATATATTCTGGTGATAGTGAATCATGCCACCAGGTATCCCTGGGCTATTTCCCTTAGGTCTACCACTGCCCTTGCAGTGGCTAGGGCCCTCATTGGTATCTTTAACAGTGTGGGCTTCCCTAAGCTGGTGGTATCAGACAGAGGTACAAACTTCATGTCTGGTTAAATAAAACTCACGTGGAAGGAGTGTGGAGTGACCTACAGGTTCACTACCCCTACCATCCACAATGAAATGGTCTTATCGACAGATTCAACAAGACCATGAAAAATATGATTGGTGGACTCCCTGAAAACTCAAAAGGAGATGGGATGTCTTATTTCCATGCCTGTTTTTTGCCTACAGGTTAGTGCCACAGAAGAGAGTGGTGTTTCTCACACTTTGAACTTCTGTTTGGTCATCCTGTCAGGGGACCATTGCGCCTTGTGAAGGAGGGATGGGATAAACCTCTTGTTGAACTTAAGCAGGACATAGTGGACTATGTGCTTGGCCTCTGCTCCAGGATGGATGAATACATGGAGAAAGCAAATAAAAACATTGAGGCTAGCCAAGAGCTTCAGAAGCAATGGTATGCCCAAAAGGCTGCTATGGTTGAGTTTCAGCCAGGGCAGAAGATGTGGGTTTTGGAGCCAGTGCCTCCTAGGGCTCTCTAAGATAAGTGGAGTGGGCCCTGCCCTATCCCAGAAAGAAAAAGAGACGTCACCTATTTGGTGGACCTTGGCTCTTGCAGGAACCCCAAGAGAGTCATCCTTGTAAACCGCCTTAAATCCTACTGTGACAGGACAGATGTTACCATTCTCATAGTTACAGATGAGGATCAGGAAGCAGAAAGTGAACCTTTCCCTAAACTCTTTTCCAACAATCCTAAAGATGGTTCAGAAGAAGGAGTGGTCTTGTCAGACAACCTCACTGCCCAACAGCAGACTGACTGCAGGCAAGTGCTAAGTCAGTTTTCTGAGCTCTTCTCTTTGACCCTTGCTCAGACTAGCTGTTGCACCCATGGTGTGGACACTGGTGAAAGACTACCTGTCAAAATGATATCTGAGTACCTCCGATCTAACATCAGGGTACTGGCAGATAGGTCTGACTCCAGGAGCAAGAGAAAAATCTGCAATTTCAACCACAGATGAACATTATCAGTTTACTGTGATGCCTTTTGTCCTGAAAAAATGCACCTGACACTTTTCAAAGGTTGATGAACAAAGTCCTTGCTGGATTGGAATCCTGTAGTGTAGCTTATCTAGATGATATTGTTGTCTTTAGCTCCACCTGGCAGGATCACCTGATCCACCTTGGGAAAGTACTCGAGGATCCGAGAAGTGGAGGTCTCACTATCATGGCAAGCAAGTGCCAGATAGGTCAAGGAAAGGTTGTCTACTTGGGCCAGCTTGTTGGTGGAGGCTAGGTTCAACCCCTACTATCCAAAATCCAGACCATTCTGGACTAGGTCCCCCAACAACCCAGCCTCATGTCATGGCCTTCCTTGGCTTGACTGGGTACTGCAGGAGGATTATGAAGAATTATGGCACAATTGTGACACCTCTCACAGAACTGACCTCCAAAAGAATGCCCAAAAAGGTGAACTGTACAGTGGACTGTCAAACGTCCTTTGACACGCTGAAGGAAGCAATGTGCTCTGCACCTGTTCTGAAAGCTCCAGATTATGCCAAGCAATGCCAAGCAATTCAGTGTGCAGACTGATGCTTCTGAACATTGGATAGGAGTGGCCTATCCCAAATAAATGACCAAGGTCAAGACTAGCCTGTGGCTTTCATCAGTAGAAGGCTACTCACCAGGGAACATTCTTGGCTCTTCCACTTAGAAGTTGAAGACTCTCTAGGGCAAGGTTAGTCTTATCCTCTCTTTTGGGGGATCATGTAGGAAAGTGCATCTTTTGACATGGTTAGCCCCTACTTTTTGCCTGATGCATGATGTGATTTCAAACTGTAAGTGCACTGGGTCCCTGCTAACCATGTTCCCAGTGCCAGATCTCCTTCCCAAAAACTGTACCACGATTGGCACAGCTTCAGTTACCCCTGTAAGTCCCTAGTAAATGGTACTATTGGTACCTAGGTCATGGGTACAGAAGAGGATTCACTGGTGCTGCAGCATGAAATGTACCACCTCAGATACCCCCTCACCAAGACCTTGCAAACTGCCATTGCAGTCTGCATGTCTTGGGGCAGAGAAAATCGAAGTGTCAACATGGCACACAGCCGTGTGTGACATGCCTTCATACACTGCATTAGATATAGGTAAGTCACCCCTACTGCAGGCCTTACAGCCCTTAAGCAGGATGCACCATACCCCATGTGTGGACATACCTACATAGACAGATATAACCCTGCAATATCTGAGATATTGTAAGTCCACAGGGAAGCCATAGATAGTACATGGGCTGGATACTTGTTATTACGTGTTTCCGAGCTCCATGATGGCCTCACTGTACCCTAAGATGTTTGGTACCAAACATCTTGTCTAAATAAATCCTCACTGATGCCAGTGTTGGAGTTATTAAGAAATGCACACAGGAGACCCTTTAGAGGGTCCCTTGAAAAACTACCAACCACTGGTGTGGTCTCTGTCTAGTTTCAGCCAGCCTGCCACCACTAGACATGTTCTGACCTTTTGGGATGAGGGCCAGCACTCTCATAGGCCAGCAACAAAGCCTGCTTTGGGCAGAGGTGCTTCACATCTCCATAGGACAGGATGGCCTTCCAAGGCGGTAAGCTTCAAAGGCAAAGCTGCCTTTGAAATGCAACCCAGGTATCTTCATATAGTGGAGGATGCCAACCCCCTTTCCTGCTCCACTTTTAGCGGGAGGAAACACAGTAAAATTAGTTCGATGATGAGGTTTGCCCTCATTGAGCCAGCACCACCCCTAATGTTTGGCAGGTGATGTAAACCCCTCTTTTAAAAAATACACCACCTTGAGATGGTGGGAAAACAACCCATCAAGGCTAGGGTAGTGCCCCTTCCCACAGGAAGTAGTCACTTAGAGGGTGTAGGCACCCTAAAGGTAGGTACCCCATTGGCTAGTACCTGACTCCCCATTTAACACCCCTAAATGTAGTATTTAGGTCGCATGCCTAGACCTTGTAGCTCCCTTTTCAATGGACACAAAGAAGATATGGACAAAGAAGAGCTGCTGCCAGAGAACTGAAGCCCTGCTGCAGAGAAATTGGTACCAAACTCTGCCTGCTGCTTTAACGACTCGACGATTGTGGTTGTGCTGTTTTGTCCTGCAACTCTGGGGACTCCAAGAAGTCCTCCAGCTTTTTTCAAATGACCAGAGAACCTCCCAAGGAGTAGAGGCTCTACTCCCCTCCACCAGCAGGCACCGGACCGCAGACTCTGGACTTACCGACTTGCTGCTCCCAGTGACTCCGATGCAGCATCCGGACCAAAAGTGGTACATCAGCTTCGTAGGGTCAGATCTGTCCCTCCACCATGTTTGGGAATGCTAGGACTTACAGAACCCATGCCGCACCATTACCCGTGGTACTGGACTTTCTGCAACCTGCACCAAGACGAAAAGTCATCTCCGCACTCCAACTGCCCAGGAAAGAAGCATCAATTGAGGGACACCGAAACCCCTGAGATCCACATCATGAGTGGCCAAGCTGTCCTGAAATTGTCTCTCCAAGTTGCCTGCTCCTGACCACGAGGACATCTTGATGCACTCTGCCCGGCTGACCTATCTGCTCCGCATCTGGCCTGACTGGCCCCATTAACACCAATCCATCTGTGCACCTGTGATCCTGAGGCCCTTGCAACCTGCTCCCTTGAGTGGGCCCCCTCAGACTTACCTGTAAGTCCCCCTTGTGCAGTGTATTTTCAAATAGCCCCCTCTCCTGTAGTGTTACAGCTACCAACGACCTCAGTACCCTGCTACCGGCCGAATCCAGGACGCCCCCGAGAATCTGCTGGTGGAACATTGGACATGGCCTTGCTAACTACCAAAATCCAAGAGGTGAACCTTGAAAGTAGACTGTACGATTTTATGTGCCTTTTTGTCTTTTTCCCTATTGACTTCAATGGTGCGTAATTGCATATAAATGTGATTGATTTTGCCAACTCTAAATATTAATAACTTTAATAGTACTTACTGTAGAATGAAGTTCTTGTTCTGAAAAATAATATAAAAATCAATATTATTTTAGCAAATTGGTCTCTGATTTATTCTTGAGTGTGTGTGTCATTTAATGCCTCTGTGAGTACCAAATGCTTAGCACTACCCTGTGATAAGCCTAACTGCTCGCCCACACTACTGCAAAAAAACAGAGTGTTAGTATTATCAACCTTTGCCTCTGTAAACCAATAAGGGACTCACTGGACTGTCTGCACAATGTACTTAGTTTTAGTACACTATATGGAGAGTCAGCTTCCTACATTGGTGGATCAGCGGTGGGGTCTACGACTTTGCGTTTGCTGATACAACTCTGTTAATGAGTGACCACATGAATAAATCCATAAATTGCCTTTAGCCAGTTGTATTTTTTGATTGGTCTATTGTTCCAAATTTTAAAATTTACTGTTAAGACCTTGGTTAAGTCTTGGTATCCAGTTGCTCAGTTTTAAAAATCTTGCTGTACTTAGAATAACTTATTATTTAGTAAAAAATAATGAGTGATACCGAACCAGGCTCAGGAGCTCAACCTGAACCCTAATATGGACCTGTCCTATGACAGGTTAAGGGTGCTCTGTAAAGGATATGTTATCAAAACTGGCTCTCATACTACCATAGATAACCTCAGAAGGCTTTTGGCAGCATTTAAGAGAGACAACCCAGGTCTAGTAGCTGAGGCCTATGAGGATTAGCCTACTGAAGAAAATCCTGCTGAGGAGGTGATAGATACCCCACAGTCAGAAACAGAGGATGGGCCCTCAGAGGAGGAACTCATGATGGAAAAGTTGGCCAGGAGATTGAACTTAGAAGTTTAACTCCTGGACATAGAAAGACAAAGAAAGAGATTGGCCCAGGACCTATCTCTGGTGGCAGCAATTTTGTAAATCGGGAGAGAGAAGATTCTTTTGACTCAATACTCCCAAAAGGGATTGTCCCTAAATTAGTTCAGATGATGATGACATCACCAAATGGTCCACTGCTTTTGAGAGAACCTGTCTAGCTAGGAAAGTAGCCAGAAAAATTGGGCTTCTCTCTTGTGGGAGCTATTCTCCGGAAAATGCAGAGATAGACTCCTGACATTGAGGACTTTAGACTAGCCACTAAAGAATATAGGATAGAATTCCGTGAGACTCAAAAAAACCATAGTCAGTCCTGGGTGGAATTTGTTGACTTTTCAGTGCAAACACTAGGTGGTTGGTTAACTGGTAACAATGTGCATGACTATGAAGGGCTTTACAATTTATTCATGAAAGAGCATTTGTTGAGTAATTATTACAATGAGAAGTTACATCGACATCTGGTAGACCTACGTCCACTTTCTCCTCTAGAGTTGGGGAAGAGGTCAGACCAATGGGTCAAAACAAGGGTGACCAAAACTACTACTGTTGGGGGTGACCAAAAGAAAGAGGTC
The DNA here is from genome assembly GCA_963921515.1 of Calotriton arnoldi. Lineage (NCBI taxonomy): Eukaryota > Metazoa > Chordata > Amphibia > Caudata > Salamandridae > Calotriton > Calotriton arnoldi. The sequence goes on from CAWUFW010002520.1 coordinate 1,008,793, forward strand.
AAAAAGACCCCCCCAAGGGAAAGATGGTGACGAGAAAGATAAAAATTAAAATTAATCTTCTTCAGGCCCTCAAAATCCTGTACAGGAGGGTGGGCCTACAAACTCTTTACAGCCCAAGAGTGAGTACCAGGGTAAGAACCCGGATCTCAAAAAGACTTGGTGTCATGACTGTAAGCCCCTTGGACACAGAACTGGAGACCCTAGATGTAAAACCAAAAAGAATGCCTCTAGCATACCTGCAGTAAATGCAATTGTGAGTCTCCAGATGGGATCACAGGTGAGCCCTGACCATGTCAAGGTGCTCACTGAGGCAACACCATTCTCAGAAGGGGGGTAAATGTAGCTGGCCTGGCTGTCTGGCCCAGTAACCTGGAGAGACACAGGCAAGAGCCAAATATCAATGGGATTATAGTGGAGGCCCTGAGAGACACTGGTGCCAGTGTCACTATGGTAACTGAGCAACTGGTGTCATAAGGTCAATATTTGCTTGGAGAGACCTATACAGTCCTCAACGCTGACACTCAGGTGCATCCAATGGCATTGGTTTCCTTAGATTAGGGAGCGGTTACTGGCCTCAAAAGGTTAGTGGTGTTTTTACTATCCCTGTACAGTGTCTGCTTGGCAATGATTTGGAGTACTCAGCATGGGCTAGAAAAGAAAACCCATGCAACAATGCTCACATCTTGTTCTGAAGGAGCGTTCTCAATATATGTGGCATGTTTAGTAGAAATACCTGCCCCTATCTTCTTTCTGAATTTGGGTTTTGTTGTGGGATTTTCTCTTCCTCTTTTATGATGATGTCAGATGAGCATTGTGAGTGCTTTCTCGGTTTCACATACTCTTCAAGTCTGTGCTCCAGATGTCCTCATCTGTCTCTCTGAGTGTTTGTCGGGTGAGTCCTAAAAGGAATGAGAAGAATACTGATACCTATCATGCTGTTTAAGTGTATCACAGTTGCATACATTTTAGCATTTTCTGTGGACTTTGGTTGCATAGATACATCCTGCGGTTTTGTTTTATCTTTATTTAGAAAGTTTTCTATAGCACGAACATGACCACCGAGGGTATCAGAGCGCCTTACAGTTAATACATCAGGAAGGATACAAGAGGTAGAAAACAGAATGAACAAAGAACAAAGTTAACAGTCTTGTAGAGCTGGGCACCCTCTGGAGCCTTGGCAGCTAGGACTCAAACCTGTGAGGGTGTCCTCAGTCTCCTTGGAAGCTCCCTTACAAAGGCACAAATTTATTCATCAGTAACACTTTGACTTCCTTTTTGAAAAGGACAGTAGAAGGATTCAGTCCGACTTCAGGGGGCAGGGAGTTCCAAATCCTCGGGGCGATACTGGAGATGGCTCAATTGTAAGTTTTTCTTTTCTTGAATTTTTGTGGTTTGAGCAGTTGAGTGCTGGCACTTCTAGAGGCTCTCAATCTACCTGAAAGCTCCAGTTTTTTAGCGAGGTACATCGGGGTTTTGAAGTGACTGGCTTTATGTGCCATGCATGCAATTTTCAATTGTATCCGAGCTTCATATGGGAGCCAGTTCAGGGATATCAGGTCTGGCAAGATATGGTTGTATCTCTTAGCGCCTCTTAAGAGCCTAGCAGCAGAATTGCGGGCAGCCCTGAGAGGAGCCATCTTCGATCTTGGAAGGCCGCAAAGGGTTGCGCGGCCATAATCCAGCTTTGAGATCACTAAGGCTTGCACCGCACCCTTTAGGTCATGTGAAGGGAGAAAAGGTTTTATTTTCCTTAAGATGCGAGATGGAAGTTTGCTCCTTTGGTGAGGTTAATAATGTGCTTCTGCATGTTCAGACTCTTGTCTAGCATTATTCCCAAAGAGGTTGTGGAATCAACAATGTGTTGCGTACAGTTAAGAGCTGTTAGCTGATTCATCTATTGTTTTTTGACTGGAGATTGCTTGTGTGGTGCGATTAGGAGCAATTCCATTTTGAGAGCGTTGAGCTTCAAGTAGTTATGTGTCAACCAACTTTGTGTTTCTAGTAGGACTGAGTTGAGGGACCTGATGTTCTCAGGGGAGGAGATCTTCACGTAAAGTTGGGTATCATCTGCGTACATGTGACAGTGAATGCTGGATGATTTCAGGATAACTGTTAAGGGCTCCATGAACAGGTTGAAGTGCGTGGGTGAAAGCGCAGATCCTTGTGGAACCCCCAGCATGACCGGAGAAGGATGAGATAGGGACTGGTTCACCTTGAAGCTTTGGGTTCTATTGTGGAGGAATGAAGCGAACCAGTTTAGTACAGGCCCAGACAACCCCATCCTATGCTCCAAGAGGTCAATTAGGTTATCATGCTTAACAGTATCAAATGCTGACTAAAGGTCGAGGAGGATCAGTAGGCAAGATTAGTTTTGATCAAGCAATCTTAGCGCATCATCTACAATGTGGGTGAGAGCGGATTCTGTGCTGTGACACTGGTGGAAACCGGATTAAAATTGGTCCAGGAGTTGGAATTGATCAATGTGGTTACACAGTTGGACGTGCACACATTTCTCCAGCAGATTTGCCAACGTGGGTAAGTTAGAAATTGGGCGGAAGATATGTAGGTCAGTGGGATCTGCGTAAGGTTTCTTTATAATAGAGGTAACTTGCCCAGATTTTAGGCAGTCAGGAGTAGCAACTTTGTAGAAGTGAAGCATTGACAATCTTAGTCCAAAGTGGGAGTATGGAGTTTCTGATTTCAGAGAAGAGGTTCGAAGGCAGGGGGTTGTTGAAATGATTAGATGGTTTCATAGTAGCCAGCGTTTTGCGTATAGTGCTGTCATCCAAGGTTTTGAATAAGCTCCAAGATGCATTGTTTTTGGGGGGGCAGAGCTGAGCAGGCAGGATGACATCTGACCAGGGAGGAAGGAGTGTGTTAGGCGGACTGATCGACAGGTGCTCCAAGGCTGACCGTAGTTCAGCTTCGATCTTAGAAGGCTTACCCGAGAAGAAATCAGCGAATTCCTCGCAGTTTGGTTGTGGCCCTTGACCCAATGCGGAGAGGTTAGGTTCACTGTTTGCTTGAGACTTGATGAGTTCGAACACATTTTTTGGATGTTTTTTTGCTTGCTCTAATTGATTTCTGAAAAAGGTGGCTTTTGAGCATCTGATGCATTTGTTATCGATGCTTCTTAGGGATCTCAGATGGTTGAGATGTTCAAGGGAGGGAGAGGATCTCCACATTCTTTCCGCAAGTCTTAAATTCCATCTTTCAGTATTAAGACTATCATTGTACCACGGTTTAGAGACTTTGGAGGACAATATTTTTAGCTGTAGCGGCGCCATTGAGTCTAGAACACTTGTCATGGAGCGGTTATAGTGGGCCGTAAGGTCATGGACATCAGACATGTTCACAGGAGGGGGCAGGATGTTATTGCAGAGAGCAGTCAGATCGTGCGAACTGATGTTTCGTAGACATCTTTTGTAGTGTCTGGGGTTCTTAGGCTGGACTCAATTAGCTCTGACCGAATACAGGATGAGGAAGGTGATGCAATGGTGGTCTGTCCAATCACACGGGACAATAGATTCCAGTTGGATGGTATTGAGCTTACCAATGACAAGATCTAAGGTAGCTCCTTTAATATACGTGGGGCTGTCACAAATTTGGATTAGGTTGAGGTCTATCAGGAAGGATTTAAGGCTATTGACTGCCCCATCATTCATATCATTCTAGAGAAGGTTGAAATCTCCCAGGAAGATCTGAGTGCCATGGAGATCAGCAGTAGCTGAGATAATGTCCATGATCTATTCTATGTAGGGAAGGTTGTCGCGTGGCGGGTGGTAGAACGTGTGCAATTTGCATAGGTGTTTGTTGCTACCAACCACCTCAATGCACAGGTATTCACAAGACGGCAGGAGATCGGATAGTAGTAGTTTGACTATTAGATTTCTACGATGTATACAAGTGATGCCTCCACCTTGATGGCTTGATCTATCCAATCTAATGATATCGTAGTTGGGAGGCATTAGAATGTCCAGGTTGGGAGCAGATAAGTCGTTTTGCCAGGCTTCAATCAACACTACAAGATCAAGGCCCTGAGCAAGGATGAGGTCAGCAATGTCAGCAGCATGTCTTACTGCTGATCTGCAGTTGAGAAGCACGCATTTAAATTTTGGGTTGGTGTCAAGTGTGATAGATAGTGTGGTGGTGACTCTCGTGAGGTTGTTCTCATTTAAGGCTCTGGTGTTTAACCTAGGTACCCTGAAAGGGTCCGTAGGGATTGCTTCAATTTGGTGCAAGTTTGTTTTGTTGGGAGAATGTGTTGGATCATATGAGGGTAGGAGAGAATGAATATCCCTGTCAGACAGTGAGGCTATACATCTAGAGGGCCGTGAAGGGTTGTTAGGATGGGGTGCGGTTTCCCAATTATGGGGCAATGACCTACGAGTTGAGAGGGAAGCAGGGATCCTGGTGCTCCCGTTAGATGGGAGCGTGTTTATAAGGTGATTAGACATTGTAGAGCAGCTTAATCTCGAATTAACTGACAGTTCCGAGGTGATATGTAATGGGCTTCGAACCTTTGCCTTAAGTTGTTGGAGACAAAGTGAGATCTCATTTAGTCTGGCTTCTAATGAAGTGTGGGAATTGGAATGCGAGGCTAAGAGCAGGGGACCCTGCGGTGGGGGGAGAGCTAGTGGATGGATGAGCCCGGTGGCGACTGTGTGTGCCAGGTGGGGAGGGATTCCGGGACTTGGTGCTGGGAGCTCGGAGGGTTGGGAGGGTTAGGGGAAGAAGGGTTAGTCAAATATTGACCCAGAAGAATCTGTGGAAGCAGGCTAGGATTGAGGAGTGGGTTGGGGGAAATGGTCAAGGGAATGACCGGGGCGATGTTGTGAACTGTGGAGCTTTGGAAGTCAGAGCTAGCTATTCTAGAGGAGGGATGAGCATGTAGACTAGTATGGTGGCTGTACTGAAGAGGCTCAGTCCCACCTGGAATTGACGGAGAATTGTTATTACGTGTGTTGGTAACTAAATGGAAATTGATCGGAACTAAGGGAGGGTCAAAAGAGGAGTCTAGGACCAGAGAGGATAGACTTTGAGGAGACTGGGGTACCTCAGGGGAACTGCCGGCACCTCAGGAGGGGGCGGATTTCATGTTAGCCACTGTATTAATGATGATGGGGAAAAAATTGTCAAACACTGCTAAGTTGCAGTCTGAAGCTTGGATAAGGATGGTTCCATTTTTGTAGAGGGAGATGGTGGCTTCTGCTCTATAGACTGGGGGGGGGCGAAATCATCACACTAAGACCATGTGGAGTCTTCAGGGAAGTGGAGATCTGGAGCAGTCGTTTAGTGTAGAAGATGAGATCAATTATAGTAGTACCTTTTTTGATGAAGAAGTAGGGTTCTGAGATAAGGGTTTCTGAGTGGGTTTTGAGTAATCTATGTTTAAAGTTTTTGGCTGCATTTTTTGATAGGTTAGGGGGATATATGATTCTGAAAGCATTGTGGCCAGCCGGCTCGAGTTTGGGAGAAATGGAATTCAAGGGTTTTGGAACCATGTCAGCGCTAGACTCAACTACTGACATAGGAAGAGTAACTAACTAGGGTAAAGGATCCAGATAGAAGTAGGAGAGCTGTCAAATGTATTCAGTGTACCATCTGATGGAGTGCCTCAGACCGAATTAGAGGGAAGGCGAGGTGAGTGACCAGTCGATTCCATTGACCACCTCCGAGCGATCAGGTTCATTATGCAGGCAAACCCATTGTGAGACCATCTGTCTTGGGCTAAAATGACAGGAGGATAGGCCGTATCAACATAATTATAGGCGATTCCATGCGTACATTTTAATTCAGTTTGCAGTAGGCAGTTCAAGCACGTCATTAGAAGGAAAACTCAGAAACCAAGTACGTGGGATTGAGGTATATTGACCAATCCAAGATGGCCACCGTATGTGGAGGATGGAGCATACCTATTTCTATTTCCATGGCCCGCTGATTAAAGATACGGGGGAAGAGAGAGCGCCCCTCTTCTGCTTCTAATACATGAGCCGGGAGAACAAAATGATTCCATGCGTAAATTCCATGCGTACATTTTTTATTCAGTTTGCAGTAGGCAGTTCAAGCAAGTCATTAAAAGGAAAACTCCGAAACCAAGTATGTGGGATTGAGGTATGTTGACCACTCCAAGATGGCCACCATATGTGGAGGTTGGAGCATACCTATTTCTATTTCCATGGCCTGCAGAATAAAGATACCGGGGAAGAAATAGCGCACCTCTTCTGTTTCTATTACAGGAGAACAAAATGGGTGCCAGATACCGAGCCCATGGACTCCAAAAATCAAATCAGAGGCAGCCATGCAAGGATCCCGCAGAACAATCCAACCTTGTGTGGCAGCGTTACTGGCATGAAGCAGAAAGAGCAGGTGACGTCGGTGTGAAAGGTAGGAGCCAGTGAGACTCGCGATGTGCAGTGCGGCTATCAGGCAGCCCCTCATCCCCAATACTCCTCCAGCTTAACTCACCAGCATCCTGGGCAATGGAGGGCTCCGCCGCATATGTGTGCTCCCCAGCGGCCTCCTGGGACTCAGATTCTTAAGCAGGGACCATCACTTCCAGGGTGCGGACCGGTGAGCTCAGGCAGACATCACGGATCACAGGATTTCTATCCAAGGGCTGGATCGCCGCTCAGAGCGACGGTCGCGACCTCCACCGGCAGCAGCAAGTCACCCAAATCACATCAGGGCGGGATCACCTCTCCGAGCCACGAACTCCACCGGCAGCAGCTGATTCGCCTGCGCCTCGGAGAGCCCGGGTCGCGCCGCAGGTAGCGGGGTAAACTCTCAGAGCGGCGGTCATAACCTCCGCTGGCAGCAGCAAGTTGCCCAAATCACATCAGGGCGGTTTGTCCCAGAGTTTTTTTTTAGAAAACTCAGATGCCTGCTTGGCATTTTCTTTTTTAGCTGTGGCTTCTTAGGATTGGCTCCCAAAGGTTTCAGCAATCATTTTTGGGGATTTCCGCTCCTAGTCTGCAACTGCAATTTAGTTTACTGCTAATGTCGCTTCTTTCCCTTTAATATTACCTAAAATAATTGAGAAAACTGTGGCAATGTTGCCAATTTATTTCATCCCCAAATCCAGGCAAGGGCAGCCCTGTATTCATTTTGAATCTGTTTGAGTACTTCAGGCAAAACAGCAATAGATGGTGCACCATGTGATATGGCTTATATGGCAGCAAAGACTGTACCCCAAGTGGCTCAATCCTCTATTAGGGAAACCATTTAAAGTGCTAGGCACATTGTGAGAAATCTGTTTGTCTTAGGGTCCTGTACAGGGAAACACTGCTTCAAGCTGGTTTGTTTTTTGTGCAATCTAAAACGGAGTTTCCTCCCATCTGGCCGGAACTTTACCCATAATTGCATTAATAGTGACTGAACTAATTGCAGGTACAGCTATGTGTGGCTGCACAGCGTGAACAGCCCTGGCTGGGGTAGATGTTATTGTATGCATGGCAAACCGTGTTAAACTTCTGTATCGTCTAACTAGACCTGTGTAGAGAACACGAAGATCTGCAACATCTAGTGGTGCTAAGTTTGGGTATGGTGTATAGATGGCTAGGATGGGAAACGTCCTTTACCCCACAGTCACAACAATGACCAGCCGTTACATCGCAGTCACTACCCCGTGACATTACCATATGTTACTTTACCATGCAAGTCGTTACAACAACTTGCTGTAAGGGGCGTGTTGTTGGACTGGTGTTGGATTTTTAAATCCAACACCAACCTACATTTGTGTAGACTAGAGTTGTAATAGTCATTTATACTAAAGCAAGTTGCTGCAACAACTTGCATGGTAAAGAAATGTGTTGTAACGTCGCAGTCGGGGTAGTGACTGCGTTGTAAAGGCATGCAGGATAAATGCATGCATGGTTCCGTCATGCAACCAGCTAGGACTGGCCAGGTCGCACATTCATTGCTGAGGTGACCCAGTCTCACATTGTTTAGTGGATGTTGGAGAGCGCCTTGGAACCAATTGGGATGTTTCTGATATGTTAATGCTATTTCTAATTCTTCATAAGATCTGTATTGAGATTGTAATGCAGCTAGAATGTAGTTGAGATACGATTGTGAAGACCCATCAACTGCAGGAAAGGGAACCCATGAATAGAATATCTCTGTTTTATACGCTTCATGGGCCTCAACCATAAAGCGGACGTCTCACTCTAGTACAGGGAGCCCTTGTCGTTTTAATAGAATTGTAACAGCATGTCTGCAGTCAACAGGGGTGTTAGCTGCTAGCGCCCTGTTTAATAAATGGAATTCAAAGAAAGGAAAAGTACTATAGTGGGGTAACCCTTTCTAAGGGTCAAGCTTGAACAACCATCCGAATAAAATAGGGGTTTTATATTTAGCTGAGGAGAATTAAGGATTGGGATTGTGGATTGAGGATTGGGAGGATTAAGGAGGATTAAGCCCTAGCACCACAGATGTCTTCATATATGGTGAAAAGGAGACCTTGGGCACACGCAAGAACTACTCAGGAGACCCATTAAATAAGTGCCTGACCTTGAAAGTTGGTGGTGGCATGTTATGCGGTACCTACGAATTAAGTAGTACTGTACATCTGGACAACATAAGCTTCAAAATATGGGAACCGCAGTCGCACATATCAGAAAATGTTGGTCCAGGTCCTAGCTAGGTCACAGTGCCCCATCTGAGCCCCTAACCTTTCCAGGGTACCAGATGTTATCAGTAACCTCAAACATGACCACTCTTTATTCCTCCAAGGAAATCGTTGAAACAGATCTTACCCTTTCATGGTTTACTTTTGCATGCCGAAGGTATACACAAGAAATATACAAACTGACTTTTTGAACATTTATTAAAACAATAGTATTCTTTTATAGAAAGATTGTGCTGCAAAAGACGGAATAAAGCATTGTAACCAGCATTACAAGAAGGGTGAAAAGATAAACTGTTCAACCATGGTGACATGACTATGGGATTATACTTCTACCTAATACTACCCATACTATTAAGAGCTTTGTGGGAGTACCCTCTTCCAGAACCATTGGGATAGCCTAAACCCCAATACCTAAGTGTGATGTATCAGTAAGCAGGCTTGTGTAGAACAGGCTATCATCATTTGCAGGATAGAGGTCAGAGTCTGCAGGACTACATCTCAGCCACAGTCACAGCCAGCCAGGACAATCCGAGCAGAAGTGCCCCTCTGGCGAATGTAATAAGGAGGCCGTTTATATAATAAAAGCACTGTTCTAATCACACTGTGTCAACGGTGTTGAGCTGATGTGACGGTGTTCTGGAGCCTTCGAGCTGGCTCCAATCAGACAACATAAATGCAAGGGCATCGAGTTCCATGTTCCTAGTCTTGTACAGAGTGTGCAAATAACATGATGATAATGCTGAGTATAATATCTGGAAAATATAAATCATATAGAAAATAACCATTAGAAAACAATGCCAAGCTAAAATGTGTAATTAAAATACAGACTGAGCACACACCCTGTTGTACCTCACAACTAGATGAATAGCTCCCTGATTATATGTGAAATGGTTCCCAGACTGAGACAAAGGGAGAGAGGCTGATCTTGTCAATGCGCATGTCTAATTTGCTTGCCTAAATGCACACCAATGTCCTGGGTTGGAAGCAGTGTAGTCCCGAGCAGATTTTGGTGTTCCCCGAGGGACTCCTCTCTGCTTTAATACATCTCATTCATTAGAATATGCTATAAAACCTTCTCAATAAGAATGACAGATGAGAGCTATAGTTTAAAGGTTTACTCTAACGTACAGCAATTGCTGGGCCGTCGATCAATTGATCATGTAAGCATACATATCAGAAAAATATATGAAGAACTCAGTAAAGTTCTAATGCAAATCCAACATAGATTTGTATTCTAAGAAAGGGAAAGGTCAGACCCTACATAGAGAAAGCACATAATTTTATAGGACTTTAGACAAAGGATTTCATACATTCACAACACCAATGCATGGTTCACAGTATATGCACCAATGAGGAACAAGCAAGAAGAAACATTTCATTGCTATACACATTCTGTCACAATTCTACTTGATTAGATTTAGACGTTCCTAGAGTCTATTCAGATGACATGACTTGATACATAGTAGGTTATTCAGTCTGAGATGATTAGGCCCAGCTCCCACTTACCTGGACTGTTCCTCCAACCAGTGAAAGGCCCTTTTGGACCCGAACTCACTGCTTCTTGCGCTTCATATTTTCTCTCGCTCTCTGCTCCTTTCTCTCTTGTGGTGTGGTTATTGTCTGTGAGGTAAAGGATGAGCTGGATGTCACCTGCATTGGATAGAAAGTTGATTCTGTGAGATCTTCTTATGTGGGCGAGTGGCGTCATGTGGATATTGAAGAGGGCAGGGCACAGTAATGATCCTTGAGGGACTCCGCGGATGAGGTTCTTGGGTTCAGAGGTGTAGGGTGGAACCCTGATTCACTGGGTCCTATTGCAGAGAAAGGAGGCCAGCCAGCTCAAGGACCATGTATTGCGAAGTTGTTGAGTCTTGTGAAGAGGGTGCTGTGGGAGACAGTGTTGAAGGCTGTGGAGAGAGGTTGAGCAGTATGACTGAGGAGGTTTCTCCTTTGTCCATGAAGGTCTGGATGTCGTCAGTTTCTGCAAAGAAAGCAGTTTCCGTACTGTGGTTATTGCTGAATCCTGACTGCAAGATATCCAGTACATGTTTGCTTTCTTTGGATGAAAAGGGCAGGAGTGAGATGGGTCTGTAGTTGCTGAACTCTTTGGGTCTGCTATGGGTTTTTTCAGGAGAGATGTGATTTTTGTTTGTTTCCAGTAGTCTGGGAAGGTTCCACTTTGGATGGAGGTGTTGATGGTGGTGAGGTGGGAGCTGATCAGAGTTCTTACTAGGTTTAATATATGGTGGGGGTAGGGGTCCATGGGTGCCCTAGAGTAAATTGTTCTCATGATTTCAGTAGTGTCTTCTTGTTGTGAAAAGAATAGGAGAGGTTGTTGCAGAGGTCTTGCGAAGGAGTGATGAAGTTAGTGGCGGCTGTGGGGTTGGACATCATTTTGATGATGTTGAAGAGCTCTCTTCATTTGTTAGAGCTGTTTTCCAGTCTGAGAGCCAGGGCTGTTTTTCTTGCCTCATTGATTTGGTTGTGGTATTTCCTGAGCACAGATTTGAAATTGTTTCTTGCACTGGTGTCCTGATTGCTTCATTTTCTCTCCATCTGTTTGCAGATTTGTTTTGAGTGTCTAAGGTATTTGATGTATTAGCTGGCTCGTTTGTTGTTTTTTGATTGTCTAACGTTCATTAGGGGTGCTAGGGTGTCTGCATTGGTAGTTATATATTTGTTGAAGGATTTGACATCTGCATGCAGGTCACCAACGAGGTTTGGTTGGTGGGCGGTCAGGGTGTTAGTTCAGTCTGTGTCCTATATCTTTTTCCAGCTGCATCTGAGGTTGTAGGTAGTCTTGTCAGAAAGTGAGGATGGGGTGCGTTGATGAAGAAGTGGTTGATGGAGTGGTCTGTCCAAGTGAGCAAAGTGAGGTGGCTGAACTTCACCCTGTTGCTGGCTGTGAAAATGAGATTGACAGTGTGTCCTGCATTGTGATAGGTGCCCTGGATGATCTGGGTGAGTTCTAGGATCTCGAGTAGGGCAGTGAAGTTGGGATCTTTTTGGCCCTCATGATGGAAATGCAGGTTGCTGAGTAAGATTAATTTATTAGAGCTGATGGCGACAGGTTCGATGAAGTCTGTAAGGAGGTTGCTGAAGGTGGTGCATTTCGGTAAGCTAGGTTGCCTTTGATGGTGGTGTATTTGCCGGTCTGAAGTTGGAGATGCATCTGTTGCATGACAGAGAGAGAGTGGAAAGTGGAAAATTGGCTAAGAGACAGACTCTTGTTTGTAGCACACTATACCACAGCAATGTCCTATGGTAACTGAAGGGCATCTAGCATTTCAAAACATACAGTCCATTTTTCATGGGGGTCCCAGCTGAGGTCATGAATCCTCTCTGTGACCACAATTAACCAAAGCTGAATGCAACACTTAATATGTTGTTGCTGCCAGTGTAACTGGTATCTCGTGAGAATTCTGAAGTGCAACAGGTTCTGGCAAGGGCAACAAATTCCAGTATTTGTACATAGGTTACATGGCACATGTAGGACACTTTCACAACCACTCTCACAACTGCACAATGATACAAATGGCATATGCAGCTCTCAAAATGCCACGTCGGTCTCCCAGACAAACCCTTCAGTAAATATGGTGTGGTCAGAGTCAAGTAGTGGAGCATTCCAGTATATCTGGTCTCATTTTTGTGCATAATTTGGTGATACTAGTACAATCATGGTCCTCACCTTCATCAGGGGTAGGCTTTAAGGAGCAGGATTTAGAGTATTGCATCTCCTTAAGGAAACATTATCTGCAGACAAAACAGTTCTCTCATGGGGGTTGGATGGCTGTTGGTCAAATGCTGGGTGCGAGTGTGAGTCAGAAGAATTTCAATGGAATGGGGCACAATGACAATAAGCGAGTGACCCATTACAATTCCTTCTATCTGCTGAATGCTCAAACTGACTGCTGCGACTGCTTTGAAACAACAAGGCAATGCTGCAGCTACTCAATCAAGGGTTGCTGAGAAATTGATTACTGGGCGTTTGGCTCCCCCAACACATATAATACACACCCATCTCACTCATGGCAAAAGAGTATGAACTACTTGGTGTAGTCTGGCATTCCAAGAATGGGTGCACCACAGAGTACATTTTTGAGATCCTGGAAGGCTTCCATGCTCTCAACATACCTTGGTACCGGGTCATTGGCATCAGTATGCTTCAGCCTCAGTAAAGGTTTCACAACAAGGGAAAAATATGGGGTCCACTGTCGGCAGTAGCCAACCATGCTCAAGAACCTTCTCACTTCTCTCTGTGTGGTTGGTTATTTAATTTTAAGTACAGTCTTGATCCGCTCATGGTACACCCTTCGGACTCCATTCTCAATTTGATGCCCCTGATTCTTAACCTCCTTTTGACAGTACTGCAACTTTTCAGGGAAAACCTTATGCCTATTCTCAGAGAAATGACTGAGTTAGGCGATGGTGTCTTTCATGTAAGCTTCTTTGTTATTGATGTGACGAGTAAATCATCGATGTAGTGGACTAGGGTGGAGCATCATGGTAACTGTGGGGGCTCTAAATTCTCCTTGAGTATCCGGTTGAAATTTGAGGGGCTACCTTATAACCCAGAGGAGCATGATGCCACACAAGAGTTTACTCTTGGAATCTAAATGTGAAGCGATATTGACTTCTTTCATGTAGGAGAAAGAAAAAGAATGCCTGACATAGGTCAATGACTGTGTACCACTGCAATTGTGGAGGAATTCAGAATAGCATTACGGCAGGATTTGGTACCTTGGGATAGCATGGAACGACTATTTGTTCTATTTTTCATAATTCTTGGACTTTCCTCCACTTTTTTTTTGCTTTTTGCAAGGCCATTATTGGAGAATTGCAAGGACTCCCTTTGACCTCCTTCAAAATACCCTGTTCTAGCATACGTTCAGTGAAAAGCGTTATTCCTGCAATGGCTTCTGGGGTCAATTTGTAAGGAAGTGTTTGAGGGAACATTGCGTCAGACCTAAGGGTTATCTTTAGAGGTTTAGTGCCCTTAATCAATCCAATCTCTTTTCCTGTAAAATCCCATCCATCTTCTCTGACCGATTCCTTTAGATCTGAATGTAAGCCTTGTTTAGTAAGATTCAGGTATAATCTAACTACAGATTCCAGTATGTGTAATTTGAATTCAGCATCTGTTTCCTGAGTCTCCAACCTCACTCCATTTGGCACGCAATATATTACACAAATAAGCTTGCAGAGCCAGTCGCTTCCCAACAAATGTAATTGAATCACATATTACAAACTGGTGATGTTCTTTGATAGCCCCAATTTTTACTGGGGCTGGGGCTGTGCAACCTGATTTGTACGCTGCTGAATTCTAATGCTAGCAGCATGGACTTCCTTTCCTGAGAGAGGAGGTTCAGAACCACTACTGTTTTAACAGTTGAACCTGTGGCTCCAATGCATAGCAGAAATGATGTGGATGTCCATTAACCTTTTCATCTACATCTGGGCTGCTCTGATCCACTACCAGGACTCTGCCAGGCGCGCACTCCTCCTCCCCCTCAGGCACCATCAGTGGGCCTGCTTAGGTTCCACTGAGCGCTCAAACATTATGGGAATAAGGGCAGTTTGAGATGTGAATGGGTTATGCTGAATTTTGCTGCCAGGTTGGAAATGGGGATTTCCACCTGGCATCTGTATAGGCACAAGGGGATTTTGTGGTAAAACTGGTTTCTGCATCTTTAGATTCAGCTTGAGGGGGCTCATTACAGGGGGAAGTTCTCCTTGCATCACAAGAATTGATGATTGAGCATCAATCATAGCTCAGTTGGGATTCTATCGGCATTCCTGCTTCCAGTCAGCGACCTTGTTTCAATTGGAAGGGGGTAACCTTCTTCAAAGTGCTTATACCGATTCCAGACATACCGCCCTGTTCCAATCTAATTCCTGGGGCATTTCCTCCATAGGACATGGAGGGTCCATGCATGTTGCAACCCTATCATTTTTGAAAAAAAAATTTTTTATTGGTATTTCGTAATGAACAAACATAAAGCATGTGGTGCCAAATAATACAGATATGAAATGGCTCTTATAGCTGAACAAACGAAAATTATAACCAAAGCAGAAGCATCACATTTGACTGAATAGATATGTGAGATACAACATCATAAATTCACACTCAGGGCACTAAATAACGTATGCGGGTTATACGACTGGAGTTATAAGGAAGGGGCTATATGAAAATGGCATGGTGTGTGGACACAGAGTGACTCATGAGGTCAAAACATGATTAGTAGACAACTCTTGGTGAAATTCGGTGGAGACCTCGGGATCCTGTGTAGCATCCGAACTACGAGTTGACAGCCAAGTCAAAAACAGACCCCAGATATCTTTTGGCCTGGATTCCTGTGGCAGTAATTCCCAATATATGTTTAACTGTTTTTGGCAGAACGTGGTATCTAGGATCTAGGCTTTAGTGGCGGGTGGTTGCGTTTACCCCAGTGCATCGCAACCCGGCATTTAGCCAGGAGTAGTTGCATGGCAAGAAGCCTGCGATGACCCAGTGGGGCCTCTTTAACATATCCTAGAAGGCATAGTTTGGGAGAAGGAATTATGTGGGTTGCTAGGATCTCATTGATTGATTCAAGAACTTCTTTCCAGAAGTGTTCGATGCCGGGACAGTTCCAGGCCATATGTAGAAATGAAGCATCTGGAGATGTACATCTCCAACAGTTCACCTCGGGACGGATTCCCATGCGCTTGAGCTGCAGGGGAGTTCTGTAGATGTGGTGTAAGTATTTAAAATGTATAAGAGGTAGTTTGTAATTAGGGGAGAGCATCTCCAGTTGTCCGCAACAGAATTGCCATTGAGTCTCTGATAATGGGTCATCTAGGTCCTCATTCCAGCTAGCCAAGGCTTTCGGGTGTGTAATCGGGGAAGATCGCTGCATGCCACTGTACAGTCGAGTAATGAGCTTATCTGAGGATGAGTTCATAATCATTGATTCTAGGGCCGGGAGAGGTGGGGGTGGAGAGGGGAATGGGTCATGTAATTTACGACATGTTCCTCTAATGGAATAATACATTAATAGATTCGAGAATTTGGACGCGTCACCAGGTAGGGATGTAGGGGGGGGTCATTAGGGTAGAGGTCAGCGAACGTGTCCCAACCCATATTGTGTGCGCGGGCAGAGTTGCTCTATCTTCTAGTATGGGTACTTGTGTGTTATGTGCAAGTGCAATAGAAGGCGCATATAATACTGAGTGCCCTGCTCGATGACGGAGTTTATCCCAAGCCCACCGTAGTATGTCAGATGTATTTATAGTGGCTGGTTGGCGTTTGTGAGGCTGGTATAAGGCTACCGTCAGCGGTAGTGGTGCAACGCTGTCAGCTTTGACTGTAACATGGGGTTGAAAGGGGGTTGGGAATATCCAATAGTGTAGGAATTGTGCCTGTGCGCAGAACGCATATAGCGCTAAATCAGAGGCGCCAAGCCCACCCTGTGTCAGAGGGAGTGTGAGTATTTCCCACGCTATACGTGGTTGTTTCCCGGCCCAGACTCGGGAGATCATCGAGGAACGCAGAGTTTTCAGAAAAGATTGAGTGAGATGCAGCGGGAGATTAGCAAATAAATACAGAAGTTTGGGCAGCACTATCATTTTAGCTATAGCAATTCAGCCAGCTAAAGATATGGGGAGTTTAGACCAGACAGTTATTTTCTCCTCCAAGCATGTCATTGTGCGACCGAAGTTCATGTCCCAAAGTTCTTGAATGTTAGTACTGAGCCATGTCCCCAAATAGCAGACGGGACTGGACGCCCATTGGATAGGATAATCTGGTTCGAAGGTAGTGAGATTAGAGGTGAGTGGTATAAGGGTGGGTTTGGCCCAATTAATATGTATACCAGAGAGGCCGCCAAATCTGGTAAGTTCCCGAAGGACAGGGTTCAAATTATCTAATGGGTCCCGAAGATACAGAGTGATATCGTCAGCATATAACGATATAATAACATCTCTCATGGGGAAGTCTAGGCCGCGTGTTTTATGGTGCTGTCTGATCCGTGCTGCCAGGGGTTCCATTGCAATGGCGAACAGGAGGGGCGACAGAGGGCACCCCTGTCTGGTGCCACGTGTGATGTCGAATGGGGCAGATATCAAACCATTCGCGCGTAATCTGGCGATTTGTTTAGAGTATAATAGTTTGACCTGTTTAATGAATAAGGACTTAGGCCTAGTCTAGCCAAGACGGTAAAAAGGTATGGCCATTCGAGTGAATCGAAGGCCTTGGTCGAGTCAAGAAAAGCTGCAAGGGCAGGTGTATGTGGGTCTATTTGATGTAAGATGTAAAAGAAGGTCCTTAGGTTATGTGATGTGGAGCGTCCAGGTATGAACCCGGACTGGTCCAGCCTAGCGATTAAAGGTAATAAGGGCTGCAGCCTATTGGCAAGAAGTTTTGCGTAGATTTTGTTATCAATGTTTATGAGGGAAAGAGGCCTGTACGAATCACATTTGTTAGGGGGTTTTCCTGGCTTAAGTAATGTAGAAATGACAGCTTCCCTAGTCGTTGGGGGGAGAGTACCGTTTTGTAAGGATTCTGAATACATTTCTGCAAGATGGGGCGCTAATAGTGAAGCGTAAGTCTTGCAGAAAGCGGTTGTCAGACCATCAAGGCCAGGTGCTTATCCAAGGGGAGACTTTTAATAACCTGCACTATGTCGTCTACTGTAAAAGGCTCCTCTAAATATTCTCTGTGGGCATTACCGAGCCATAGGAGCTCCAATGAGTCCAAATAGATGGTGAGTTCAAAATCTATTTGTGGCGTTGAGGATGTGTATAATAAGGAGTAGAATTGGGTTAGGTGGTCATGAATTTCTCTGGGGCTCCTGATGAGTGTGTCGTCGTAATCCAGAAGTTCTGTGATGTAGGGAGAACAATGAGAGGGTTTGAGAAGATTCGCGAGCATTTTCCCAGGACGGTCCCCTTCACCAGAGCGCCTGACAGTGGCATGTTTCCCAAGAAATTTTAACTCTCTAGTGGCTTCTTCATTAAATTCGGAGAGTTTCTCACGTATGGGAGCTAACAATGAAGGATCATTATTTTCAAAATATTGGAGTTCAAGGGCCTTGAGCTCAGTTTCTAGCTTATTTAATGTGCCTCAAATAGCTTTCAAAACTCCTGACTGGCGAGCTATACATTTCCCCCGTATAACAACTTTAAACACTTCCCACAGTACAGATGGAGAGGATACGGATCCCAAATTTAATGAAAAGTATTCGACAATATTACTTCTAATTTCTGCGTGGAATGCCAAGACAAGCAGGGCGTGAGGCGGTAGTCTCCATGTGAATTCACGTTTTATGGAAGTAGGGAAGGCTACTCTACAGGTACAAGGGGAATGATCGGATAGTGTTCTAGGTAAGAGTTGCGCATCCATTGTCCACGTTGCCACGTCCCCGGAGACCAACCAACGGTCCAGCCTAGACCAGGAATTATATTGTGTTGAAACATAGGTGCCCTCTCGTTTGTGTGGGTTCAAGTGTCTCCATATATCAACTAAATGACAGTCTGAGATAATTGAATTAAGCGCATGACTAGATCGGGGGTGCAGTGCTCAGGATGAGCCCAGTCTGTCCAGTTCGTCACATAAAATAGCATTAAAATCACCTCCCCAGATGACAGCATCACAACCCACAGCTACAACTTTTGCCCATATATCATAAAAAAAATCTGGATCATCAACGTTTGGTCCATAGATTGCGGTCAAGACCAATTGTGTACCACCTAAAGAACCTTTTAATATCATATATCTTCCTTCTGTGTCGATATGCGAATGTGTCAGTGTCCCATCTATGCCGTTGCGTATGAGAATGGCTACTCCTCTTGAGTAACTGGAATAGGTTGAAGAGTGGTACTCTCCCCACCCTTTATGCCGCAGTTTGTTCAAGACTGATGTTTGGAGGTGAGTTAGGAAACACACGTTCACTTGTTGTCTAACTAGGAAGGCATGTACAAGCCACGCTTTTCTATGATTATTAAAACCTCGGACATTCCAAGTTAAAAAATTGTAGTGAGCCAGTGTGGAAGCTAGCTGCATGTTAAAAGTGAATTGTATGTAATTCTAGATGTCTCTATTGTGTTTAGAGGAATTTCGCGGGTGACCGAATTATGAATATAATGCTCCAATCGCTGTTGCGTGTGTGCATATAATGTAATGTGGTGTGAATCTCTTGTTCGTTGCGAGAATTGCTGTTTGTGTGCTTCTGCAAAAAAATGTCCCCGATACCCCCCACCCACACCTACCCCCCAATTAGGTTGTGTACATTTCCCCACCCTCTACCCACCCCAACTGAGAGAACAAGAAACATTACTAGTGAACTTAGGGAGATTTCCCGGTCGTCGTGGAGTCGCCGGCATATAACCCGCCATGCGGAAGGGTGGCCGAGCAGTCAAATAGTTACCAATGGGAGATTACTCCTCTAAATTGTCAAGCAGAGTCTGAGTTCCGGTGTGGTCGAGTTCATAAGATTGTTCGACTCATATAGCACTCTATCCGGCATCTTCTGAGCAGGGAGAATTGTTAAAATGTATGGCAAAACAGGTTGATCTCATCAGTCATTATCACTAAGAGTAGCGTTGGAGGCGGTTTCATTAGTCGAGGTTAGTTTTTTTGTTGCGATTGACCAATATGTTTTGCGAACTTCAGTACTGATTTTGCATCAGTAAAGTAGTGTGGCATACCCTCGTGCATAACTTAAAAGAGTGCATACGTTGTGCCAGATTTTTGGAGAAGGCGTTTTGGCTTGGCCAAATTCACGCCATGCATGCGTGAAATCTGGGAAAAATGAGAGTCGATTCCCTTTATGAATAATTGTCCCTTTTTCTCAGGATTTTTGCAGAATTACATCCCTGTCCCCATAGTTCAACAGACGAGCTATGATGGGTCTGGGCGTAGCTCCGACTGGAGGTTTAGGGGTCAATTTGGGGTGAGCTCTTTCTATTTAGGGATAAGTCTTGACCAAAGAGGTCCCACAGAAGATCTTCCATGAACACTTCCATTTTGGTAATTGCTGTTGTATCTGGAATACCAAGAACCCGAATGTTGTTTCTCCTAGAGCGTTCTTCAAGATCCTCATTCTTTGTTTTAATGACATATAGCACTTTTTCCATTTGTAGGAGGTGTTCTTTCGATTCCACTTGAAAGTCGTGTGCGTCCGACGCTCTGTTCTCGAGTTGATCCAAACGGACCTCATGGGTATCAACTCGGTTGCGGACTTGATCAAGCTGGGAAGAGAGTCTGTCAAGTTTATTATCAATAGCCTTGAGGCTGGATTTTACCTCCAACAACATGCTGCGCAGGTCTTCTTCAGGTGGGTCTGTGGAATTGCTCACGGATGATTCTGTGTCTTGATTTGATTCAGAATCAGTGATACGGGTGCTGCACCTGTTATCAAACGATATTTTTGGTCGTTTAGTATCAGTTTTCCCCATTGTAGCTGTAACAGGGAATGGAGGCAGATCGCTGGTTATATATAGCTCCGTTATCGCGAGTTGTGGGCTGATTAGAATATAGACTCCAAGAGGTATGCTTGTGTTTGGATTCACTAGACAGCACAGAGTCAGGAATAACCATGGAACTCACAGAGGATTACAGCAGTGACGTCAGGTGTCTCATCCAGGTATCTAGTTTCTTAGATTCACAATACCCTCAAAATCCATGAGATGCGGTATCTGAGAGCGAAGCAGTACTCGATGTACACACAAGTGAAATAGTTTGGTGCTGTTAGGTGCTTAGGGTGCTAAATGTGCAGCTGTTCTTTGTGAAATATTGTTTGATGCCACCAAGATTGGAGTGCAGCTTTCACGATTAGGCGAAGAGGTCACACCGTGTGAAAGCGTGCAGTTGGAGCAAAAGAAGTTTTAGGCTAGCATGTTGCGGTGGGGCCCAGTATGATGCAGTAGCGGGGAATAGTGCCAGTCACGAGGTGGAGGCGAGCGAATAAGACGAATTGTTGGGCAGAAGAGGAGCACGATTCTAACCCTGCTTTGGGCATACATCGCCTTCGAGAAATGTCAGTGCTGCCCGCTGCACCACTCGCCAAGCGGTTGCGTGATGGAGCCTCCGCGTCTCGCGCCTACGCACTGAAGGGCACATGATCAGTCTGATCCAAGCGACGCTATTTCCTCACCTTCGGAGCGCCTGATAGGCCTTTGCGTACCTGGGGTGTGTGAAGGCTGCTGCGCCGCCGTGTATGAAAGAGGGCGCCCGGCCGATCGCCGAGTGCCGAGCGTCTCACCCAACCTCCGGCAGCTGCTGCGGGTCTGGCAGAAGCTTCTCCGCTCGTGGTTTCTCTCCTGACTCCAAAGGGAGGATGCAGTGTGCCAGGGCTGTGTAGGCTGGAGGAGCAGTCGCGTCAGGTTCGCAGGCCCCCTCGTCGCTTGGAAGTGCACTGACACAGGGGATCCGCCTCCGATCAGGTCTCCGGCGCTCTCAGCCTCGACGCCGTAACATCGGCTATATTTCACCAATGTCGCTCATCTCCAGGGCATTGGGGTCTCCGACTCAACCCCCATCGGAAGCATTGGTGTCAGCAGGGAGATTACTCTGAATTGGTAGGATAAATGTCGGATATTTAGCACGGCCGGCAGAGCACGCTTAAAGAGCAGCCATCTTGCCGCTCGGCTTAGCCATGCCCCCCATGTTGCAACCCTATCTTGGTGTCAAGGTCTAGCCCTAGACTAGACAGTTTAAATCCTTTTGTGCTTCTTTTCTGTGCTGAGTCTGTCATCTTCAGCCCTCTTTAGCCATCTAGCATGTCATTGCAATATTTTTCATGCTGTAGTATTTTGTCTCTAGACTTGCTTTGCAGAAAACACCTTGCATGATCTGATGACTGAGTATAGGTCGTAACTGCTGTTCTAAGGAGGTGAGAAACCAAACCCTACCATGTTGTCTGTGAGGGAATCAATCTCTCAAAGTATGCATGTACAGATTCTTAGGGCTCTTGGCATGTTCAGAAAATCTTCGGCCAATTATTTTCCTTTTGGAGAACTTTAGTTTTAAGGTGGGCAATAACTGTGTCATACTTGGTCTCTACCAAAGGTGATGGGGCATTTGTATTTTCGCGACTTTAGTCTGTTCATGTGTTGGCCAATCCACAACTCTCTTACACTTTGCTCACAGGTCCTTCGGGACTGCTACCTCAAAAAGCATATCCAAATATTTCAACGGGGCCTTCTAGATCATCACAATCTGCTCTATCTGAGTGTACCATTTTTCAGGATTCTCCTTCAATCACGGGAGAGTATTAAAAAAATGGAAGCGGGGTGTTTGAGACCAGGGGACGTGCACATATGCTCCTCCCTGTACCTCCCTCAAAGGTTATTTGTTCATTTATCCCCCTGTGCTTCCTCCCTCATCATTTCCTGTGGATTCTTTTTTCTGTTTTACCTTCGACCTTTCTTTCTTTGACCACAACTCCCTGAATTTCTCTTCATCACTCCACTCCTTGATGCTCTTGATCACTACCCTCACTTGTGTTTTCAATCCCTTTAGCTTAAAAGTCTCAATTCCTTATTCCCCATCATCATCCTGACATTTTTCTACAGTTTCATCCTTTGCAATAGTTCAAACCCACATTTATCTGCCACTCTTTCCATTTTTGCATATGCTTCTCGAGCCAATCTCACAGTTCTTTACTTAGGGAAAGCAATTCATTCTAGTTATAATGCCTCAAGAAATCCTTCTATACATTGCCCTTTATGATCTCTTCGAACTCAGGGGGATATTTACAAAGAACTGGCGGAGTGAGGCGTTAGCCGTCATGGCTTAACGTCTCACTCCTCCATTTCAGAAACGCAAGGCTGCACCATATTTACAAAGATATGGTGCAGCCTTGCGTTTCCCACTGCGCTGGCGCTACACTTAGCAGTGTGCTAAGTGTAGCGCTAATGCAGGCACCCTTGCACCATAGTGCAAGGGTGTCTGTATGCACAGGAAGATTTTTTATGGTACAGGAAGGTCCCCCTTCCTGCACATAAACAATCTGGAAATGCCATTTTGTCACTTCTATGTGTGCTGCTTAATGCAACACACATGGAAGTTACAAAATGTCATTTTTTTAAGGATTGTTTATGTGCAGGAAGGGTCACCTTCCTGAACATAAACAATGCAAGGCGTGTTGCTTTTTCCATGTGTGCTGCACAAGGCAGCACACAAGGAAAAAGCAAAAATGGAGAAATAAAGCATTTCTCCTCATTTTCCAAGGCACCACTCTTAAATATCCATAACTTGTACACCAAGCAACCAATCAGCCTCACAGGCTCATCTTTCTGACTCACCCATGCTTCTCCATTACTGACTGTCCCATTCCAACCTTTTCCATCAAGGTCTTAATGCCCAGATTCTCCGAAAGAAGGTAGTCCAGTAGCCACTTTCCCTCCAAATTTTCTGTCCGTTCATCTGCTGTAGTATAATGGCATTTTAATAAGTGTTATGTTATGTTATTGGAGCTTGTAATGCGCACGGATACTCCAGGGAGTGTCCCGGCGCGAACCGTGAGGAGTGAAGAGAGAAGTGAAGAGTGGCAGGTTAAATGAAGAGGAACGTTTTAAGTGCAAGTAATAAGTGTAAGTAAAACAAATTGAATGAATTGTACGTAACACAAAATCTGGGCATGCAGATTATGACCTGATTCTCACTTACTGAAATCCAGTTGTAAGTGCCCTATGTACCCATTTAACAGATTCCATCACTGACATACACTTCACACTACTGCACAGTTGACACATGTGGTGGTATTGGCATCACTTTGCTCGAACTAGAGTGCAGACTTGCAATGTGCCCCCACATTAGTGTTCTGTGTTTTGGGACCTGATTTACATCTTGTTGGTAAGCATACTCCATCACAACAGTGACTGACTATTCTTACTGCCAAGATAATGATCTGCTCGCCTGATTTAGATGTGGGAGGACCATAGATTTAATCAAAAAAGAGACTATTCTGTCTCCACCGTGATTAAACCCCTCTAACGATCTTCTGGAGTAGGGGCCGTCAGAGGCAGACCTGTAATTCCAACCACCTGATTTAGATTGGTGGAGTTAGAGTTAAATTGCCACTTTCCGTCACTGCCAGGAAAACCCTGGTGATAAGAGGCAGTGAAAAATGCTAAATGCTCGCTTGCCATGGGAGAGGACTCCCATGGTGAGGGGAGCATTGTCTTTATTATTTTTAAAAAGAAAATCTTGTTTAAGGATTTTCTTTTTGAAAAAGATAAAAGGAAAATGTTATGTGCAGGTTCTGTCATGTTGACTGAGCCCTGCACCAAGCAGCGAAATGCATTAACAGGAGCCGACATGACAGAGGTTCCCAGCAATGATTTATAAATGGCCTCCAGCTTAGCAGTGATTTAGAAATCTGGTGGGTGGTCCTCCACCAGGGTGACAGAGTAATTTTCTCCATCACCCTGGAGGAACAACTGGCCATCTGCCAGGAATTTAATCGGCCCCTTGTGCCCAAGTGATAAGTGACATACTTCCTATCACCACTGATCATTCCATTAGCATGACATCTGTTGTACCAAGTCAACACTCTGTGAAAAACATAAATATGGTGTTCTAGTTTACACAGGCTCCTCATCCCAACACTGCTGACAATCACGTTGGTACTGTGACTGCCATATAACTTGCATGTTATATGATCAAATATAAATGTTTATTATTATGTTTCTAATTGTTATAGGCCAGATAACCTGGCACTATGAACATCTACACCTATTTGGCACTGAACATGCCATCCTATGTGTACATGTCATGTGCCCTCACATTAAGATACACTGTTTTGTTGCCAGTTAACTACAGGCCATAAACCAATTAGCACTGTTGAGGCCTATGTTGGTACTATGTCTTTATATGATAAACATGTGCTTGTGGCTTTACGTAAATGTCCAACAGTTTACGGTCCTGTCTCATACACAGTTGTGAGAGAAAATGCACTCAACCCCTGGGAACAGATGCGCAAAGAGCAGACAATCCCCCAGAGTAATGCGTGTTAATTTCAAGCTGTCCCAACAAACATTAAGTCAAGACAAAATACAGTAAAATTCCCATATCAATTCAGGAAAATAGAGATATCTTTAAGGAATAAAAGTCATATAAAATAAGCAGGAGAAAGAATGTTTTCAAATGTTGAGGCAAGGATCTTCTAGAAAGCAAAGATCTGGCTGCGTTTTAGCAAATTTCTTTCCAGAACATCGTCCAGCATTGGGCTTTTTAGACCCTCAGGCTCCATGGACTTAGTCAATATGCCAACCTGAGGCAGAAAATCCGATGAACTGAAACCACTCTGCAACCCACTGAACATCACTTGAGTGAGGTGTGTACCCGGTAATGACCAGTCTTGTGAGACATCACCCTGGAACCCCAAACTCTCTTTCATCGTGAATAGGCAAACACAAGGACACTATGAGAACAGAATTGTACTTTCAAGGTTTACCAAAATCAAAATCCTATCCTAGTGCGCACAATATGAATAGTACCTATTAGAAAAATGAATATTATAGTGGCAATAATATTTATCAAGAGAGAAATTAAGAAAAAATATTTTTGCATTATGATAATAGCATAAAGTTTGTTTACATCAATATACGCAATCCCTCCTTTCTCTCTACCAACTATGCTAAACATAGTACCAAAAGAGGCCTACTTAGAGATTCTTAGATGTTTCACACCCACATACATTTTTTGAACAATAGATCCAATGTTCAGCTGAGAAAGAGCAGTGGCATCTACATCTGCAAGTCAGCCGGTAAGCTGAGTGAAGTCTGGATGTACCTTCTCTGTAGCCCTTAGAGACAGAAATCAATTGCAGCTCTCTATGATGCTCAATCTCAAATCCCTGGGATGAAGTTCTTCTTTAGCTCATAACAGTCTTTTCTAGTTTATATATTTTGTTTGAACATTTTCAAAGTAAACAATTACTAATAAAACCTTTCTAACCTTTCACTTACATATGTGAAGCCTTGCTTATTGTTGGTAAATAATAAGTATGAATTTGTGTTACCATTTTATATGAAACCCTGTTCATTAATCAAAAACAATGATAGGAAACAACAATTTAAAACCTTCCAGGAAAAACAAGAATATATACTCAAGCAAGCTGAATTATCACATTGCAACTAATGAAAACATTAATGAATGTGCATATATTTTTTAAACATATCCCTGAATAAACGAATATATAATAAAAAGGGTAAACATAAAAATAAAATACATGATGATTAGACATACCCGAGTATAGTCGGACTGGAATAGGGCAAGATATTTTTCATACTCAATAGATTACATCAGAAATGTGATAGGGATATATCGAGTGTGATAAATAGCACCCAATTATGATTACTGCCCTTAAATGTGGTATATCATGTGGATTTTAAGGTTTGACACACCAAAAAAACACATGTACCATTTTTATTAGGAAGTTTTGTACACAGGGTGTAAGGCTTATTGCACAGCTTGTAATTTCAATATGCACAGTACGAAGGATTTCCTCTTACATCGCAATTAATTGAACCAACTGCAATTGGGTGAAAAATGCAATTTGAACATTCAGCTCACAGTTAACCAGGAGCTAGGTGTGATTGCAGGCCAGCTTCAATGAACTGGGGGGTCCAATATACCAGTTGTGTCTTGCTGGTCAAATATTTTACATTAGCACTTAGTTTTTTCTGAAGCTGTAAGTCCTCCATCAGGGAAAGGCAAGAGGTTGAAGTCCCTTGAAGTTGGAAATATTGTCTTCAAGCTCCTGCTGAATCTTTTCTTTTGTGTGCCAAAGATGTATTCTGTAGCCATAGAGGGTGCATTGTGGTTGTGATAGATTTGCTGCATACCCACAGTACTTTGAAATATGTCACTATTTGGGCTCTCAGAATAAAAATGTAGAGCAAGACTGCGAGACACAGCTAGGCAGAAATGTATGAGGTTGAACAGATTTACTGTGAGTTTTGCTGAACCAGTTCTCAGCTCAGCAGAAAGCTCTGATTGGGATTGTAAGAAAAGTGAATATTAATTAGGTAGCAGGTGAGTCTTTCACAATCAACAAGGCTAAAATTATCGCTCTACTGTGAACCAAGAGCTCCTTTTTAGCACAGTGTAGAGCGGTAGAAGAAACCAAGGCTTTACTCCGGAGGGGTGCGGTGAGCTGAAGTTAAAGTCCTCAGAAATGCAACAAATAACACTTAATAATCTGCTGACCATTCAGTGCTTTTTGTTATAAAAAATTATAAATACATTTCTCTACTCCCTACTAAATACCATGCATCACATTGCAATTATGTACAGAATGGCAGGTGGAAATACATATGGATCTACACGAAAGTCATACAGAACAGGTTCCCCTCCAAATGCACCCTGTGCCACCTTGGCTGGATGAACTTCCAATGGTTGGTGCAACAGCAAGCCCCGAACTACACCATACCAT
Source organism: Calotriton arnoldi (assembly GCA_963921515.1). NCBI lineage: Eukaryota > Metazoa > Chordata > Amphibia > Caudata > Salamandridae > Calotriton > Calotriton arnoldi. The sequence goes on from CAWUFW010002520.1 coordinate 1,035,844, forward strand.
AATAGCCCAACACATTCGCTGGACACAATGTAATGGGGTACATTCATTAAAATTCAGGCCTATTGGATTTTCTCGGATGTCACCACAACAATTAAAGTAGAAATATGCCATCAAAATCAAATGCAGACAATATTTAATCACTGCAAGATAGTACCATCTTTCAATAGCATTCAAAACTAGGTGCAATGGTTCAGTATTACCATTAAAACAGCATTTAATATTGCGTGGTGCATGCATTCGTTCACTTTTACACTGTTGCAAAGCAACTTTACAACCAACACAAAAAGCACAGATCTCACAGTGACAAAGAAAAAACCTCTCCAGTTAAATTTTCTGGGGATCGGGGAGACTTAGGGTTGTTTTTTAGGCTCTGTAAGCAAAGCTTCTGTGCACTGTGGGTCACTCGTCACTACTCCTGGGAGGCTCTAATCAACAGTAAACAGTTTGGATTGCTATGCCTTTACCATGTGGGGGGACTCTGAATTCAATATGCAAATGAATGTCATTAGGGATACTGGGTGCAACTTCGTCCTCTGGCAATTCTTCTCCTTTTTTTCTTTAAAATATATGTGCTCTTTAGTGACTTTTTCATTTTTAGGTTTCGCCTCGCGCTGCAGCGCGAAAGTGCTGCCATCGCTTTGCGAGGCATGCAGTATACACTATAGGGGGGAAGCTCAGTTTAAGCTCCGCTCACTCTCCGCCCATCTTTTGGATTAGCTTAGATTGTAAATGCTGCCTTCTGATTGGTTTTTAGCTTGTTAGTCCCTGCTCCTGACGGCCATGTTCTGATTTTTATCCTTCCATGGCTATCAGCCCCTTTACTTTAAAAACAATTTTTGTTGCCGTGGCTCACCCCCTTCCATTTCGCAGTCCATGACTTCTGGGGCCAGCCTCACCCACCCCCGCACTCCCGTTCATGCCTTTTTGCCCGCCCGCACTCCCGTTTTAAATGCAATAGGACTCGCGTAAATGCGAGTTCTATTGCATTGCAAATGCTTGTTTTTAAAGTAGTCCCCCCAAATGTCAGCAGCAGCAGTTGCCTGGTTGTGGGGGGCAGCGCGCGTCACTTCCGCTTCGCTCGAGCCTCCCTGGAGCCCACACACCTTCCTTTAAATATACATTTTACAGCAGCTGCCCGGCAGCATTGAAAGTGAAAGCGAATATAAACACAGCACGTTGTCCTGCCTGAAGTAGGACAACACTTCCTGTTTTCCAGACTTTTGGCGCGCATACGTACTATGTACGGCATCGCGCGCATATAAAATGTTAATAACTGTTTATATTGAGCGCTTTCCGCTGGCTGCTCAGCTTCTGTCTCCTTTGCCCTCCGCTCTTGGTACAGCCTCACTGATTTCCACAGTTACCTCTTGACGTGAGTCTTACGCCTACCCCCGAGTTACAGGCGTCAGTAGTAGCCGGAAAGACTGCTTAGTGCCCTCGCTCTTCCTGCTGTTCTTCAAAGATCTGCAGATCACAGGTTTATGTCCCAGCAACGCAGGCTCTGCCATCCATCCTTTGGTGATCGGTAAATTGTGTACCATTAACTTGGGTAGAAGTAACACCTATTATTTATTACGCTTATAAATAGCTGATTGTAGTATGAAGCGCTATTCGAAACGCGTTATTTCCACTGTGCAGAGAAGATCTTGTCCACATAAACGAGAATGTATTCCCTGCATATTACTGAAACAGCAGGGGTAAGTCGAGAGACCATGTAAGGACTGCAAATAGGATATGGAAAGAGGCAGTCGGCATCAGCCCTGCAGTCCTTGCCTCCTGCGAAATTGCAGGCTGGAACTCAGAGTAGCTAATGACCATTCACCAGGGTGATGCCATGCCTCCAGGTGCACAAAGCACTACGAATGGACTCGGCTTGAGAGGGCACAGGGTGTGATCAAAGGCGCGCATTCCTTATGTCCCTAAACCCCAAACTATGAAAAGTATTCAGGCTGAGTGAGGATGAAAACATGAAACCATTCTACACTTCAAACAGTTTTACTTTGAAGTCCGTTGTCCACAAAAGAAATCCCCTGGTAAAAAAGAGTGCACACTACTAACCTGCTCAACGTCAAGCACGTCTAGTCACGTGGCAAAGAGCTTCTCTCCACATGCTGTGCGTAAAAGCGTATGATGCACCCTGCCTTGTTCCACAGTGTGTCCCAATAATGAGAGATAGAACGTGACAAAGCCCTCTAGGCGCACTCTCCCCGCCAGCACTAACGCTCCGAAGGGGCATGTCTCCCTGTGACAGGGCTGTTCAAAGGCACTTTCCTCATGACACCTACTTAGTCATCGGTCGAAGTATCTGTCTCGGCGTTTATCTTATCTCCCCCGTCCTGCTATGTGGCTTAGTCTCCTCTTCTCGCTGTCTCTCCCTGGGTCTCGCTCTCTTCATCTGTGCTTCTTGACATTTCTTTCTGTCTGGCCCACCTTTCTCATTTTCCCGTCTGCACAGACATACCTGCACTGCTGTCACCTGCGTGTCTACCCACCGGCCTCATGCCCGTTTAATCAACGTGCATGTCTCTCCATTGTACACCGTTTCGCTTGCCTCTGTCCATCTGCTCTCAATGCCTGTCTCTCTAGTGTTCTCTGCCTCTTGCATTGTGGGTCTCAACACACAGATCTCTCAGTCGCTGTCTCGCCTCACTGTGCTTCTATGCATCGCTCTCAGTCTCTACCCTTAGATGTTTCGCAGTCGCTTACTTTGCCTTTCTCACTCCACCATATAGCTGTCTGTTTCATTGTCCAATAGGTCTCGCATTTGGGACCTTATAAGTGTTTAGCCATGCAACAGTTAATGTTGTTGCACCAAGGATATTGTGCTGCATAACTAAACACTTATAAGGTCCCAAAGGCGAGACCTATTGGCTATGCCAATGCTTGTTAGATCTGGGTACTCCTGCCCCTCTTATGGGGCATCCAGAATGACCAGAGCCAAGGGCTGTGCTGGAGCCCAAGACTGAGTTCCATCACCCTGCCTTACTAACACTGCTCTAGTGCTATCACAGGGGAGACCAGACTTTCTTCTGTCACCCACCCAAGTGCTGAACGGGTTTTTCACAGTGGATCACTTGTGGTCCCCTCAGAGCAAGGAGCAGGAACAGTCTGTCAAAGTGCTTCTGGGGTGGTGGCTCTGGCTCTTCCTGAGAACTTAGTGGTACAGAGCCCTGCAGCACTTACCTTAAAACCTCTCTTCAACGGAGCAGGCCTTCCATAGGCACAATCAAAGTGATGATGGGGGAAACACATGTTGCACCCCACATCAACCTTTTATTGCATTGACTCACAGGGCTATGGTTCTCCCCAGGGGTATTGGGAAGTGAAAGGTGCAGGGCCCTTTGTGTCACTCCCTTAAGTTATCTGTGATCCCCATGACTCATGGATCCTGCTCTGCAGCTCCCCCACGGTGGGAATCAAGAAACACTGCCCTGAGTTAGATCTCAGGTCCTGACTCCTACCGTTTAGGTTCTCACGAAGGGCCTGTCCTCTGTCTGGGATCCGGGGCCTTCTCTAACAGCATCTTGTTGCTCTCAAAGCAGAGTACCCTCCCTTATCGCACTCCACAGGCCCCACAGCTTCCTGGCCATGTTCATGGTACCTGTGACCAGGGGGAAGCATGGGTCTCCCTGATGGGGGTCACCCACCTACAGAACCATTCCACAGAATATTCAGGGGAACCCCAGCAACAGGTCTATTCTTCTACTGTACCCCAGAACGTTTAGAGAGGCCAGTGTCACTGGTTCTGGAAAGGTAGATCCACAGAGTCTAAGTCACTATAAATCCATGGTGTCCCATCACTCCAGACAGGGGTTCCTTCAAAATGAACCCAGTCTTCCTTTGGGTCCTTCAGAATCCTGAATCACTGCTCTTCTCTCCCTTTTGCAAGGGGCTTCAAGTGGAGGTGCAAAGTTCCAGATAGGTGGCACCTCTGCCCAAATCACAGGAAATAAATTATCATTCCACCCCTGTCCCAATTGCACAGCATTTTGAGAATTTTCAAAATGGAGACTTCAAATCGTTACTGGTGACAGATATCCCGACTGCAAAAATATAAATCCCTTATGATATAATGAGATTTATGGTTCGGAGGATGGGATGTCCATCACCGTTGTGACAGAGTAACCCATCCACCAATATCTAAATTAGGCCCTTAGTTAGTCATCATACTGGCTCAGCACACACTTGTGTATACGTGTGTGTGTATGCGTTTACTTGCAATCAACCCAGAGGCTCTTACGCCAGACTCACTCTGGAAAGATCCAAAAGCAAAGGGGTTGGAAGTTTGGTTAGATGTTGAGGGAGACTGTAAGGAATCGGGCGGCTGATTGACTGGGATGTGAACCCTGGTCAAGAGGCAACCACAATCCTCATAATGGTGAGGCACAAGCCAACCCTAAATTAACCTGTGCTCATCCCTCTGGTAGCTTGGCACAGAGCAGTCACTCTTAACTTCGAGGAAATATTTAAGGTATTTGTGCAACACTTTAAACAGTAATAAAGTGAAAACCATAAACAAAAAGGATCGCACACCAAATTGGAAAAATAGAGTGATTTTTAATTAGTAGCATGCAAAATTGAATTGCCCGCCGTAATCTTCCTAACTAGCTTAGTTTCCAATTTTCCCTCAGATACAAATACTTTCAGATCTGGTCTCCCCCAAAAAGAGTAAGTTTCAATCATTGTGATTGATGTTGGACATAACATTTTTTGCACTTTCTTCTGACCCTCTCCATATAATGAAGGGATCATAAAAATATATTGTAACCAAACCACCACTTTTTCTTCCCACTCTTTGCTATGAACCACTTTGAGGACTCGCTCCTCCCACCAGCCCATGTGAAGACACGAGTAGCTGGGGTGAAGCAAACTCCCATCGTGGTCCCTCGTATCTGTAGGTACATTTGATTGTCTATATATATATATCCTGTGATCAAGGTCTCAGGAGGCGTTGTGACCATTTCTGTGCACAATAAACAATCTGGCAGCAAGAATCCTGTGAGTGCGTTCTCCTTTTCGTACAATGTGCAAATGTTTTGAGTGGAAATTTGACCCTCCTGGGAGGTACGCACCACCCAAATGTCAAGGGCCATGCCGTCTTGAGTGATCAAAACGGAAGGCATATATATAGATATATATAGATGTATACCAATAATATAAAATCTTTAAAAAAAACATTCTAGTTAAATACAAAAATTAAACAACTTAGTAAAAATATTTTGCACATTAAAACAATAATTATAAATATTATCATTTTAAATAAACAAAAACATAATATTATAAATTATAACAATACAAAATAAATTATGAGATATAACACTTAATACATATACTATTCCCACAGCAATTGTTTACAAAACTATGCAAACTATACATATATAGTACATATATAAAAATGGGTACTCCCACTTCACGCAATGCAGAAATAATAAAACTGGGTAAAATTTACAAATCTCCCTCCAGCCAGTACAACAGTAGGGAAATTGTTGGAGTGCAGAGGGGTAAAATGTATTAATCCTACTCCAATTAGTACAACAGTAGGGAAAGTATTGGATTGCGGTGGGCTAAAATGTACTATTCCCACTCCAATCAGTACAATAGCAGGAAAAGTGTTGGATTGTGGAGGGGTAAAAGTTACTATTCCCACCCCAGTCAGTACAACAGTAGGGAAAGTGTTGGATAGCACAGGGGTAAAATGTACGATTCCCACTTGAGTCAGTACAACAGTAGGGAAAGTGTTGGATTGCAGAGAAGTAACATTTACGATTCCCACTCCAATAACTGCAACAATAGGGAAAGTGTTGGATTGCAGAGGGGTAAAATTTACTATTCCCACTCCAGTCCTTACAGCAGTAGGGCAAGTGTTGGACAGCGGAAGGGTAAAATGTACTATTCCCACTCCAATAAATGCAACAGTAGGGAAAGTGCTGGATTGCAGAGGGGTAAAATGTACTATTCCCACTCCAGTCAGTACATTAGTAGGGAAAGTGTTGGATTGTGGAGGGGTTAAAATTACTATTTCCACTCCAGTCAGTGCAACATTCAAAACAAACAAAATATCTTGAACAAAATAAAACTATTTAAAAAACAAAGTGAAAAAAGAAAAAATATAAATATGTACAAAAAAGTACAAATATATTTAATATAAAAAAATATAAAAATATAAACTTGATACAATGTTAAATACATATCACAAATAACTACAAATAGTATTATAAATAAAATACAAAAATAATTATCATAAAAATAAATATTTATATTTAGAAATTATTTATTAACAAAACATATGTATTACATACATTTAATTTAGTTACCTCCCACCTATAACCCCACAAAACGCACAACCTGCACCTAAAACTTAACTTTAAAACAACACACTCATAAAATCTAACAGAAAATTATTTACACAATTAACATAATTAACTATCAATGTAATAATTAATATTCATTTAAAGGTTAATTATTAATTGTTACAGTTAATTCACTCCCCACCCCATATCCCTACACAACACACATCTAAAATCTTTAAATAAATGTAATTGCACAATTCACATAATTATCAATTAAACGAATATTATTAATTAAAAACTGAGGCCCTTATTATGATGTTGGGCGGAAAGTCATCCGACAGCGAGTCGGAGCCTTTACGCCTGGCATCATAGGTTTCCGTCGGTATTATGATACTGGCGGTCGGAGGTAAAGCTGCAAGGGAATTCTGCTCCGCTTCCGACGGGCTCACGTAGCCCATTGGGATGGCGGGTGGAACTGTAATCCCAATAGACAGCGGAGCCAGCCTCAGCTCCGCCATGAAAAGGCAGGCAGAAAGTGACTACGGGCCCACTTCCCCCCTGGCCCTCCGCTGTAGGCATTTATGGTGCCCCCCTAAACATCCATCCACCATGTGGCAGGCACCGCATGGTGCAGGGATGTTTGAAAGCATCCATTTTTGTTTTGAAGCTTGTGCTGTAGCCCTTTTGGAGCCATTGCAGAAGCTGCACTAGAACAATGGATGTTTGCGACCCCCCATAGGGAGGTCGCATCCTAATACTGTGAATGGAAATGCTGACTAATAGTTGGGCGGTTCCATTCCACTAAGGTGTCGATCCGATCAACATCATAATCAGCCTCTGAATATTAGTTCATTAGAATTAATTAACTTTCCACTCTTTACCCCTATAAACCCCAAAACCCACACCTAAAATTAAACTTAAAAAAATGTATTACACAATTAAAATAATTAATTGTCAATTAAATAAATAAAAGTATTTAACAACTAATTATTAATTAATCTGTATTGTGTGTGACTCTATAAGAGGAGCACGCAAAGCCCAATTGTCAACCACACCCACTCATGTGACCCATAGACAGGCTGTATGCTCCAAGTGGATAAGCCACAAAAATGCCAACTTCCTAAAAGTAACGAAGCCCGGATATATATCCAAGATTACTGAGTGCAGTACTACAAGTCACTTGAAAAAGTGTACATGAACTCGGAACAACAGCTAAACTAATTATTTAAAGATGAAACAGTTCTTAAACCAAGTGAATCACAAATGAATCAATGTGTCCAAACTTCCAAACAGGTATTCAGACGTGAAGAGTTGTTCAATCTGCTTTTATTTCCATGAGTGGCATTTTCTAAATTGGAATTTAAAATCCGACTTCACCATAAGTTAGGATTTCTTATTGCAATTCCAGACACCAAACATGAACTGGTTTCCTGTTCCCATTTGGACTTTACAGTCTGCTGGATGTAATAATGTATCTCCAATGCTATAATATGGGCAAGATAGGCCTTGCAGTAGTGAAAAACTAATTTAAGAGTTTTACACTACCAGGACATGTAAAACTTAAACACACATGCCCTACTTTTTAAATACATTGCACCCTGCCCTCTGGGCTGTTCAGGGCCTAATCTAGGGGGTGACCTTTATGTAATAAAAGGAAGGTTTAGACCTGGTAATACGTTTATTTTGCCGGGTTGACCTGAAAGTTAAAAACTACACACACAGGCTGCAATGACAAACCTGAGACATGTTTAAAGTGCTACTTAAGTGGGTGGCACAATCAGTGTTGCATGCCCACTAGTAGCATTTAATTCACAGGTCCTGGCCACAGGTAGTGCCACTTTACTAGGGACGTGCAAGTAAATTAAATATGCCAGTTGGGTATAAGTTAATTCCACCCTGTTTTAAGTCACTTTAGCACTGGTTAGCAGTGGTAAACTGTGCAGAAAAATATAAGTCAGCAAACAGGATGTCTGAAGGCAAAATGTAAGTGGGAAACCACACCAAGGATGCTTGGTCTAACAGCTGTGAACCCCTAATCAAGCAGCAGCCATAATCTCTGTCAGGGTGAGGTCACAAGCTAACCCCAACTGAACCTGTGCTTAACCCTTTGGCACAAAGCAGTCAGTCTTAATTTTCAGGCCATGTGTAAAGTATTTATGCTGCACTTCAAACAGTAATAAAGTGAAAACACAACACAAGGAAATCCCACACCAACTTAGAAACATCGAGCAAAATGTAATAAATTATGTGACACCAAAATGACAAAAAGCCAATCAGTAGAACTGGAGATATGCAGTTTTAAAGATGTAAGTGAAAAAAGTGCCAAAAAGCACAAACCACTCACTGTATTTATCTGGAGACGCCTGACCTGGACCAAGTTATAAATTCAGGCTAATCAAGATGGAGCGTGGGCTGGTTACAGGGTCCAAGCTAGGCCTGCTGAACAAAGTACATTAAATGATTTAACTTAAATCCAGGTTGCGGAGCATTGTGAGATCCCGCTTCGAAGATGAGTTGCGGAGTGGCAGTTCCGAGGAGCTGCGATGCTGTGATGCAAAGTTCTGTGTCATCATCAAGGATGTCTTCGACTGAGTGCTTGCAATTTAATGTCCTGCATCAAAGATGCATCACGCACCTGCGGTTCTGAAATAGCTGCAGGGCTGCCATGCGGAGTCCTGCGTCATGATTGAGGAGGTCGTCTACGTGGAGCATGTGATGCGAAGGCCTGCATCAAGGATGCCTTGCACCGCAGTGGTTCAGAGGAGACTGGGCGCTGCAATGCAAATTCCTACATCAAGCAGCTCAGAAGAGGAGTTGTGATAAAATGCGTCTTGCTGCACCATTTCTGCCCACAGGACCACAGGTGGTCTGGCAGAGCACCTTCAAGTCCACCTCCAAGGGTCCAAACCTGAGGGTAGCAAAGCTCACAGTAGACAGGGTCCAGTTGCTGGGATCAAGGTGGTTGGAGCCTTTTCATTCCCTGAGGCTCTGATAGGTGGCCAGCGAACTAGCACTTGGAGTCACTCTTTTGGTCCTGGAATCAAGAGGCAGGTCCAGTACTTTCAGATAGGCAGCAGGGCAGCAGAATAGCAGCAGTACTTCTGAGTCTTCCACAGGTCCAGAAATGTACTGAAAAGTTGGGTCTGGTTCTCCAATATTTATACCTAGTGCCCACTTTGAAGCAGGAGTAGGTTCTGGAGGTTTCCGCCACCCAGATGTGTTTGGAATTTCCTCCCTCCCAGCGTGTCAGGGGTCACATTAGACTAGTGACAAACCCTTTGTGAGTGTGCTCATGCAAATCCATTGTGATGTGCAAGTGTGGTAGGTGACAGCACCACCCCCTCATAAAGTCAGAGACAGCCCATCATACCAACACTGATACTCCTTTGTCTCACTGTCTGGGAGAAAGATACAAAGACCAACTGCCAGCTACACCTAGTCATGTGACCCAAGATACAGGCTGCAGGAACCAAATGGTTGGAACAAGTAAATGCCGACTTTCTAAAAGTGGAATTTACAGAATTGGACTTAAAATCCAACTTTACCATTAAAGAGGGTTTTAAATTACAGTTCTTTAGACACAGACTTCAACAGTCCTCCCTGCTCCCAATTGAAAGTTACCACTTTTTAAATGTAATATGTTACCCAATATTATTCAAAAGGGCCTTGCAATAATGAAAAACGAATGTAAGAGTTTTTCACTACCTGAACATGTAAAAGTGATATGTACATGTCCAAATCTTTTAAATACACTGCACCCTACCGTATGGCCATTTAGGGCCTACCCTAGAGGTGAGGTATGCATTAAAAAGAAGGATTAGTCCTGGAAAAAGGTTTACTTTGCCAGGTCGAAGCAGCAGTTTAAAACTGCACACATATCAATCAATCAATCAATCACGGCATTTATAGAGCGCGCTACTCACCCGGGAGGGTCTCAAGGCGCTGGGGGAGGGGGTAAGTTACTGCTCGAACAGCCAGGTCTTGAGCTGCTTCCTGAAGGCGAGATGGTCCTGGGTTCGCCGAAGGTGAGTGGGGAGGGAGTTCCAGGTCTTGGCCGCCAGGTAGGAGAAGGATCTTCCTCCGGCGGTGGTTCTGCGGATGCGTGGTACGGTGGCGAGGGCGTGGCTGGTTGATCGTAGCTGGCGTGTGGGCGTGTAGAAGGACATGCGGTCGTTGAGGTACTTTGGGCCCAGGTCGTGGAGGGCCTTGTGTGCGTGGGTGAGGAGTCTGAACGTGATTCTCTTGCTGACGGGGAGCCAGTGCAGGTCTTTCAGGTGTACGGTGATGTGGCTGTGTCGGGGGATGTCCAGGATGAGTCGTGCGGAGGCGTTCTGGATGCACTGGAGTCTCTTTTGAAGTTTGGCTGTGGTTCCGGCGTAGAGGGTGTTCCCATAGTCCAGTCGGCTGGTGACGAGTGCCTGGGTGACGGTCTTCCTGGTTTCAGTGGGGATCCATCTGAAGATCTTGCGGAGCATGCGCAGGGTGTTGAAGCATGAAGATGAGACAGCGTTGACTTGTTTGGTCATCGATAGGGAGGAGTCCAGGATGAAGCCCAGGTTGCGTGCGTGGTCCGTTGGCTTGGGTGCGGTGCCCAGGGCCGGGGGCCACCAGGAGTCGTCCCAGGCGGAGGGTGATGAGCCCAGGATGAGGACTTCCGTCTTGTCTGAGTTCAGTTTAAGGCGGCTGTTCCTCATCCAGTCGGCGACGTCTCTCATCCCGTCGTGCAGGTTGGCTCTGGCGGTAGTGGGGTCGTTGGTGAGGGAGAGGATTAGCTGGGTGTCGTCGGCGTAGGAGATGATGTTGAGGTTGTGTCGGCGTGCGATGGCTGCGAGGGGGCTCATGTAGACGTTGAAGAGGGTCGGGCTGAGTGAGGATCCTTGTGGAACGCCGCAGATGACTTCGGTGGCTTCGGATCTGAACGGGGAGAGGCGGACTCTCTGGGTTCTTCCGGCGAGGAACGAGATGATCCATTCCAGTGCTTTCTCTCGGATTCCGATGTTGCTGAGGCGCTTCACTAGGGTGCGGTGGCAGACGGTGTCGAACGCCGCGGAGAGGTCCAGGAGGATGAGGGCAGCTGTTTCCCCGTTGTCGGTTAGGGTTCTGATGTCGTCGGTGGCTGCGATAAGGGCGGTCTCGGTGCTGTGGTTGGCCCGAAACCCGGACTGCGAGGGGTCGAGGGATCCATTCGTCTCGAGGAAGGCGGCAAGCTGTCTGTTGACGGTCTTCTCGATGACTTTGGCCGGAAACGGAAGGAGCGAGATGGGGCGGTAGTTCTTGAGGTCGGTGGGGTCCGCCGTTGGTTTCTTCAGGAGGGCGGTAAGCTCGGCGTGCTTCCAGCTCTCCGGGAAGGTGGCGGTGCGGAAGGAGGAGTTGATGATGTCCCGGAGATGGGGTGCGATGGTGGCGTCGGCTTTGTTGAAGACGTGGTGTGGGCAGGGGTCGGTTGGTGATCCGGAGTGGATGGAGTTCATCGTGCGGGTGGTGTCTTCGGAGTTGATCGGGGTCCAGTTGCAGAGGGTGGTGGTGGCGGGCATTGGTTCGGCGGTAGGGTGCGTTGTTTGTGCGTTGAAGCTGTTGTGTATGTCGGTGATCTTGCGGTGGAAGAACGCGGAGAGTGAGTTGCAGAGGTCTTGCGAGGGGGTGATGTCGTTGTTTCCGGCGCTGGGGTTGGAGAACTCTTTGACGATGCTGAAAAGTTCCTTGCTGTCATGGGCGTTGTTGTCCAGTCGTTCTTTGAGTGCCGACTTCTTGGTGGCACGGATCAGCTGGTGGTGTTTGCGGGTGGCGTGCTTGAGGGCGGTCCTGTTGTCTGTGGTCTGGTCGAGTCGCCAGGTTTTCTCGAGAGTGCGGCAGTTCTTCTTGGATTCCTTGAGTTCGTTGGTGAACCAAGGGGTTTTCTTGCTTCCGGGTCTGCTGGGAGGGTTTTTTAGTGGTGCGAGGTCGTCGGCGCAGGCGGTCAGCCACTTGGCGAGGTTGCTGGCTGCTTCGTTTGGGTCCGTTGTGTCGGTGGGTGTGTTCTGGCTGAGGGAGGCGGTGAGCTGCTCGGCGGTGATCTTGCTCCAGCTCCGGCGGGGAGCCTGTTGCGGGTGGTGGTGGGTCGCAGTCTTTCTGAAGCTGAAGTGGACGCAGCTGTGGTCGGTCCAGTGGAGTCCGGTGGCGTGGCTGAAGGAGATGTGCTTGCTGGACGAGAAGACGGGGTCAAGCGTGTGGCCGGCGTAGTGGGTGGGCGTGTTCACCAGTTGCTTGAGTCCGAGGTTGGCGAGGTTGTCCAGCAGGGCGGTGGTGTTTCTGTCGTTGTTGTTCTCCAGGTGGAAGTTGAGGTCCCCTAGGAGGATGTAGTCGGCGGAGGGCATGGCGTGCGGGCTGATGAAGTCTGCGATGTCTTCGCTGAATAGTGTGCGTGGTCCCGGGGTCTGTAGATGAGGGTGCCTCGGAGGGTGGTCTTGGGGTCCGTGTGTATCTGGAAGTGTAGGTGTTCGGCGGCGGTGAAGGTCTCGTCGGAGTTAGTCGAGATGCGGATGGTGTTCTTGTGTACGATGGCGATGCCTCCTCCCGTCTGGTTGACGCGGTCCTTCCGGGTGATCTTGTATCCATCCGGGATGGCTATGGCGATGTCAGGCGCTGAGGAGGCGTTCATCCAGGTTTCGGTGAGGAAGGCGATGTCCGGTGCTGTTGCGTCGAGCAGGTCCCAGAGTTCCACGGCGTGCCTGTGGACGGAGCGGGTGTTCAGCAGGATGCATTTCAGGTGGTTGCTGCTGTTGCTCGACTTGGCGGAGGTGGTGCACGTCAGGGGGCAGGTGAATCGGCAGGTTTGGCAGGTGAAGGGTCCGTGGGTGCGTCTCGGTGAGGCTCGGTAGCAGGCAGGGTTCCGGCCGGCATTGAGTGCGGTGAGTGTGGCGGCGTCGTAGGTCCGTCGAGTGGTGTTGCATCGGTGGGATCCAGGGGTTCTGGCGCTGGGCGCGGTCCAGTCGCGGACGGGCGCAGACGGGCTTGCCTTAGGCGCGCCTTCGGCGCGCCAGCGGCGCGCCCGCTGCGCACGCCCGCTGCGCGGCGCGTGCAGCGGCCGCCATTTATGGGGAGGTGGGAGGGAGGAGCAGCTGGGGGCGGGAGGCAGGGGCAGCGAATGGGCAGTCAGGGGGCGGGGCCGCAGGACGCAGCGGCGGGAATGGCGATAGGCAGCGAGGGGCACAGAAGGAAAAACGGGGGAAAGCAGGCAAATCACGGGCACAACAACAGTGGGGCAGCGAGGGGCACAGAAGGAAAACGGGGGGAAAGCAGGCAAATCACGGGCACAACAACAGTGGGGCAGCGAGGGGCACAGAAGGAAAACGGGGGGAAAGCAGGCAAATCACGGGCACAACAACAGTGGGGCAGCGAGGGGCACAGAAGGAAAAACGGGGGAAAGCAGGCAAATCACGGGCACAACAACAGTGGGGCAGCGAGGGGCACAGAAGGAAAAACGGGGGGAAAGCAGGCAAATCACGGGCACAACAACAGTGGGGCAGCGAGGGGCACAGAAGGAAAAACGGGGGGAAAGCAGGCAAATCACGGGCACAACAACAGTGGGGCAGCGAGGGGCACAGAAGGAAAACGGGGGGAAAGCAGGCAAATCACGGGCACAACAACAGTGGGGCAGCGGGGGCACAGAAGGAAAACGGGGGGAAAGCAGGCAAATCACGGGCACAACAACAGTGGGGCAGCGAGGGGCACAGAAGGAAAAACGGGGGGAAGCAGGCAAATCACGGGCACAACAACAGTGGGGCAGCGAGGGGCACAGAAGGAAAACGGGGGGAAAGCAGGCAAATCACGGGCACAACAACAGTGGGGCAGCGAGGGGCACAGAAGGAAAAACGGGGGGAAAGCAGGCAAATCACGGGCACAACAACAGTGGGGCAGCGGGGGCACAGAAGGAAAAACGGGGGGAAAGCAGGCAAATCACGGGCACAACAACAGTGGGGCAGCGAGGGGCACAGAAGGAAAAACGGGGGGAAAGCAGGCAAATCACGGGCACAACAACAGTGGGGCAGCGAGGGGCACAGAAGGAAAAACGGGGGGAAAGCAGGCAAATCACGGGCACAACAACAGTGGGGCAGCGAGGGGCACAGAAGGAAAAACGGGGGGAAAGCAGGCAAATCACGGGCACAACAACAGTGGGGCAGCGGGGGCACAGAAGGAAAAACGGGGGGAAAGCAGGCAAATCACGGGCACAACAACAGTGGGGCAGCGAGGGGCACAGAAGGAAAACGGGGGGAAGCAGGCAAATCACGGGCACAACAACAGTGGGGCAGCGAGGGGCACAGAAGGAAAACGGGGGGAAAGCAGGCAAATCACGGGCACAACAGCAGTGGGGCAGCGAGGGGCACAGAAGGAAAAACGGGGGGAAAGCAGGCAAATCACGGGCACAACAACAGTGGGGCAGCGAGGGGCACAGAAGGAAAAACGGGGGGAAAGCAGGCAAATCACGGGCACAACAACAGTGGGGCAGCGAGGGGCACAGAAGGAAAAACGGGGGGAAAGCAGGCAAATCACGGGCACAACAACAGTGGGGCAGCGAGGGGCACAGAAGGAAAAACGGGGGGAAAGCAGGCAAATCACGGGCACAACAACAGTGGGGCAGCGAGGGGCACAGAAGGAAAAACGGGGGGAAAGCAGGCAAATCACGGGCACAACGACAGTGGGGCAGCGAGGGGCACAGAAGGAAAAACGGGGGGAAAGCAGGCAAATCACGGGCACAACAACAGTGGGGCAGCGAGGGGCACAGAAAGGAAAGGGGAGACAAGCAGACAAAACTGGCACCGGGGCCACAAGCGGAGGGCGATCTTACCTACAGGAGCAGCGGGCAGACAGCACAGGCGGAGCTGTGTGGTGGGGGAGCGACCTACCTGGCAAGGTGCAATGGCAGGCCTGAGACATGTTTAAAAGGTCAACTCAAGTTAGTTGCACAATCAGTGATACCGGCGCACTAGTAGCATTTAATTACAGGCCCTGAGTTCATGCTGTACCACTTTTACTAGGGACCTACAAGTAAATTAAATGTGCCACTTGGGTGTAAGCCAATTTCACCATGTTTAAAGGAGAGAGCACCAGCCCTTTAGCACTAGTTGGCAGTGATAATGTGCAGAGAGTCCCAATAGCCAACAAAACGGGCTGAGAAAACAGGAGGGTGAAGGCAGAAAGTTCTGGGTGTGGGGCAACCCTACAGAGAAGCCAAGTCCAGCAGTCGTGACTAAAAACAAATGACTAAAACCATTTTTTTCCAACTTTCTGGGAAAGTTCCTAGTGAGTCCTCAGGCCCAGAGGCATGCATCTGAACTCTCTCCAGTCAAGGCTTCTGCAGGGTGCAGTCCTCACAGTCATGAGTCATTCTGCCTCTGAAGTCCCTCTGTCAGTTAACAGGAACCTAAGCACTTTACCCTTGGAGAGCAGTTCCAGTCCCGGGATCAAGCAAGTCATGTATGCTTGAGTCATCTTCTTTCCAGCTTTCTTCTTGAAAGATGTTTTATTCGCAGGAGCAGGACTGCTTTGCAGAGGTGGTAAGGTTGCAGTCCAGCACTGCGCAATATCCAGTCACTGGAAAATTCCCTTCACCCAATCTTTCTGCAGAGTTCTCACATCCCTTTTTGGAATTTTCTCCAATAATTTACTGCAAAAGTCCCAAGAGTCCCTCTGCCAAAGTGGCAGCATCCATCCTTTAACTGCGGGACCTCTGACCCTCCATTGTGCCACTCTCCTAAAGAAATGAGGGGTCCTGACAGTTCAATCTGCAATTTGCATGATAAAGGAAGAGCTGAGTGAAAGCTGACCATTATTCTGCCACCCTTCCCCATAGCCAATCGTTGCCAAGAGATCCCTTGCACACATCACCCATGTCTTCCTGCTCCCAGAGGCCAAGCCAATGATAACCAGGATGAGGGTCACTGGTAAGTCAGCCAAGGTTGGCTGTTGATACTCAGGGACGGAGCTGAGAGGCAAACCAGTTCTAAACCAGTTTACTCTCAAATAGAACAAATTACCCTTTCCGAAAGTGTGTTTTCCAGTAAAGCAGTCAACATATACTGGTTATAGGAAGGAGTGTGTCTGGAGAGATTGAAGTGAGTTCTTTTAGTGAAATTTAAGAACTTTATTTTGTGGGATAAAAGGGTATAGTGGGAGACCAACTAGTAGAGAACTGCAACAGTCAATTCTGCTAAGGACAGGTGAGGAGATGAGTGTCTTGGCTATGTAGAAGAAATTTCGCAGTGTATTTCTATGTATTCAGTAATGTAATTGTGGCTTCAATGGTTGTGTTAGTGGTGAATGCAGTCATGTTCCTTTAGGGTTTTAAATTCACCCCTACACTGAACATGCTGGAGGGAAGGAGCAGTAAATTGCTTATGTATAGCTCTTCATGCCATTCTGTCATTTATAAGTACTGTAAATAAAAAAACATGTTTATTTGTAAAGTGCATATTATCCCTGAATTAAATCTTGACGTTAAACAACAGGTGCATTCTGCTACTCAACCGTGCTCATTTTATCGACCTCAGAAGTATGAAAGGCTGAGTGGGCCTGCCATGATTCAAACATGTGACCAGGGGAGTCAAACACTGATCCATGCAGGGGTTGTACTACCCCATTGCATCACCCTAACCACTGTTACTGTTACCGTTAATGGTACTCTATTTGAAAACCTTCAGAGGATGGAAGGCTGAGGTGACCTTGCTTGGATTTAAAATTGTAACCTGCAGATCAACAATGTGTAACTCAGTGAGCTATCCAAAAACCAAAACAAATTTGCCTGTACTTTGTGCTATATGCAAAAGGTAAAAATCACCATATATCACATTTCTCATATATAACTATTTTTTTAACTTAAATGTTAATGTTAAAGTATTTGTAGAGCGCATGGCTGCCCCAGCAACGGAGCGTCCCAGCGCTAAGATGAGCACCAAGAGAGACAACAGAACATAAGAAAATTAGAGTTGGGAGAATAGCCATGTCTTCACCAGCCTTCTAAAGGTGAGGTGGTCAGGGGTGCTGCGAATGTGAATAGGGAAGGAGTTCCAGAGGGCAGGAGCTAACCACCTGAAAGAACGCCTGCCTGCTCTGGCCCTCTGTATCTGAGGAACTCTGGCCAGGAGCAAGTCTGCTGATTGCAGCGAGCGTGTGGGAGCATAGTGAGAGCATAGATCACTCAAGATTCTTGGGCTGATGCCCCCCAGGATTCTGTGGGTAATACACAGCATTTTAAAGCACACTCTCTGTTAAAGGGGGAGCCAGTGAAGTCGACGGAGGAGACTGGAGACATGACAATGCTTAGGGAGGGCAAAGATTGTGCGGGCAGCTGCGTTCTGAACACGCTGAAACCTTATTACAAGGGATTTGTTGGCTCCCAAGAGAAGCACATTACAATAATCTAATCTGGCAAGGACAGATGATTGAATGATCAGTTGACGAGTCTTGGAGTCAAAAAGACCCAGTATAGGTTTGAGGCCTTGCAGAAGTCCAAAGCATTTCCCTGCCACTGATTTGGTGAGATCACTGTCCATCATTATGCAGAGGTTTTTCACCACCGGTTTAGGGATGGGGGGCTCCGAGAGCAGGAGGCGACCAATCATTGCCCCAGTGGTGGCTATCTCTGCCTACCAGAAGGATCTCGGATTTGGACGAGTTGAGCTGCAGATAGTTAGCTGCCATCCACTCCGACATTGCTGTCAAATCCTGTCTAAATTTCACCGAATCCTGGTTGGGGTTATTGGAGAAGGCAAACACCAGCTGGGTGTCATCTGCGTATGACACCAGGGAGATGCCCCGGGTTTTGGCCAGCAGAGCCAATGGCCTCACATAAACATTGAATAGAGAGGGCTTAATGCTGAACCCTGGGGCACCCCACAGCGCAGTGGATGAGTGCGAGAGTGGAAGGGGTGGGGGGCGAAACTTGGAAGGTCCGATCCTCCAGGAAACAGGCGAACCAAGAGAGGGCCGAGCCCTTGACACCGATCTCCTTCAGCTGAAGAAGCAGGATCTCATGGGAGACCGTGTCAAAGGCTGCACTCAGATCCAGGAAGATTAATGCTGTGGTTCGGCCGGCATCCAAGGAGGTCCGTAGTTGTTCCGTGACTGCCAGCAGAGCAGACTCGGTACTGTGCAGAGGCCGGAATCCATTTTGAGAAATGTCAAGGATAGAGTTATCTTCCAGATAGAACGTTAGAAGAGAATTGACATAAGATTCCGAGATTTTGGACAGAAATGGAAGCAGCGAGATGGGACGGTAGCTTTCTGGCATTGAAATGTCTAATGACGTTTTTTTTTAATAGGGGGACCACCTTGGCGTGCTTCCATGGCTTAGGGACCACCGCCGAGGAAAGGGACAAATTTATTAACTCCAGACACTCAGGCAGGAGACATTGCTGATAATTCCGGAAGGTGTCAGGTTTCATAGGGTCGGTCGGGGATCCTGATTTTACTTTGCTGAACAGGGCAAATTTGATACAATTGCATGATCTCTTCAGAGGCAGATCTCCAGTATTATTACCACACTCAGATGTTGAATAATTTTTTACTTGCTGTTCTTTGACCTTGTCAATTTTTCATATGAACTTTATGTTATGTTATCTTTTTGTATTGTGTTTTATTACAGCCAATGTTCATCTCTGCTTTTTCCCCTCTGTTCGAGGTGTTGTGGTGACCTGCACGAAAGGCACACAAATTCATTGGGCTACTGTACCCTTATTAGCAAATGAATCATTTGCTCGCCAACTGATTACACCTGCATTAATATAGTGAACAACACATTGGCAAGGTTATTGGTTCTGGGTTTAATGTGCTAGCATATAGAAAGACAGGCATGCACAAGTTTGCCTTTCTACATGCCTGTGCATGCACATGCTATCAATGAGCAGCCAACAAAGGGAGAGGCAGGTCGATGTAAAATATGACACAAGGAGATCAAGAGGGAAACAAAGTGCATACCGTACGTCCTCCAAAGAATTAACACATCTAAACCCAATAGGCGCAGGGCACCAAAAACTAAAACGGAAGAAATGTATGTTCCGTATTCAATATCCTTAGGTTAAAAAAACAGATCCAGTTTTATTAGATGAGAATGCCCTATCCACGAAATAGGGCATGCTTCATCATAGGCGTTCTCACCCCACCCTGGTGATATGACACTACCAGGGCAGACTCTACCTCAGAAATATGAGGACATTCTTGCTAAATTATAATTCCTGGATAATAGCAGGTTTCCAGATAAAAATACCCTAGTGTAAACCAGGGTGGGGTGAGGAAGGTTATGATGAAGCATGCCACATTACGTGGAAGAGACTTCCCAATCCAGAAAAAGTGGATCTGTTTTTTCAACATAGATTTATGGAATACGGAACACAAGCTTCTCCTGTTTTAATTTTTAGTGCCCCGTGCCTAATGTGTTGTAGACGATGTAAAATAGTCTCTCATGCATTGCATCTGCATGCACTCCATTGGATGAGGAAAAATACTTCAAAGACACCAATAATATTAGGTGAAAGAGAAATACCCCTCTCAGCTGAACCAAGAAGTGATTGAAAAAGTTTCAAGCTAATGAATGAAAAAAACTCATTGAAAAAAGGGATGGTCCCAAAGCCCACCTTATGTATATTGGAAACAACAGGTCTGGTTGGACAGATGCACTGTCAAAGCAAGACCTAACAAGGGGCTAGAAGTACGAATGTAAGAATTGCAATTTCATAATAGCAAATCTCTGCGATTCACAATTAGGAAATTGCAATTCTGTGTGTATGTATAATTTGATCCCTCAATTTGTGATTAGCTGCTCAGGCACACTGCAATTTTGGAAATCGCTATTCGTGTTTTTCAAAATTGCAACCGAGGTCGCAAATTTGGAGCGTGACCGGAGATTAATGAAAAAGACGTCCTGGTCATGGGTAATCACATCTGAACCAGGAAGTGCCTCACAGTACATGCCTGGAGACCAGCCTGAGTGGATGTGGAGTGGGGGTGGAGAGCAGCTACTATTTCCAACAAAAATATCAGAACATCTAAAGAAGCATCATCATCAATGGCCAGGTAAAGTGCAGAAAAGGATGCAGGAGGCTGAAAAAGAAAAAGAAAGTTTTCTGAGAAGGAGTTGCATGGTGATCCTGACCGAAGAGTTCTGTGATAAACATGATGTATTGTTTGGAAGGGCATCCATGACAGTCCCAGACTCTCAAAAGAAAAGAATCTGGCAGGATATGCAACAACAAATGAATGCTGTAGACGTCACCCACTGCTCCATCGATGAGATCAGGAAGAGGTGGTATGACCTCAGTTTGCAAACAAAAGAAAAGGTGACAACATGACTATATGATTCCTGGCGAGCAGGAAGTGGCCCCCAAACCATACCCCCAACTATTGCACTGGAGACCATGGTTGAGATCATACTGGAGCTTGGGGCTGTTGTGGGAATCAGGAACATTGACACCTCAGCACCTGGAACCTCACAAAGTCAGTGTGAATTATTTACTATTGTTACATCTCAGAACTTAAATCTATGTCCAAGTCCACATAGAACTGTAGCATACATCAGATGGGTGTTTCTTAAGTTAGTTAAAAATGTACCTTCATACTGCATTATGGGACATGTAGTCAAAAAGTCACCACTGGAGTAACGTGTATGCATTTATTAGGCTAATGGTATCCCAACTGAAACATTGCTATTTTATCATATCAGTGATTAAACAAAATTTCATTATTTTACACAGATTTCCCTGAGGAACATAATGATGACACCAATGTGAAGGAAGTGGAGGACTCAAACACAGCAGCTGAAGAACCCATTCCCATTTCCAGTCAACCAAGCACACTTCCAGCCCAATGTAGCACTGCCTCATTGCCACCACAGGCACCAGTAATGGAGGATGACGATGTCACTCTGCCTGGCAGTCCCATCCAGCACCCAGGTGCGAGGCAATAACTTCAGTGTGTTCCAGGGCATAAGTGCAGTTGGCGCCATGAGGTACATCATACTATAGAGCCTGAAGCCACTGCACAGTTTGTTGGAGGCCTTGAGGCATCCATTATACAAATTCAGCATCTGCAACACAAGCAAATGAAACTCATGAACAAAAAGATACCTAACATGCAGCAATGCATGTCATTTGGATATGACAACATTAGGACACTATTGGGAAACATAAACACTAAAAGACAGCCTCACCATTACTATAGTGAAATTATACCAGCACATGGCAGATTATCATGCCCATCAAAGGCATCGAGACAGGAGCGCTGCGACTAGAATGGACAGGTCAGGTCAGGGTGGGTTGTTTGGCCAATGCATCTTCCATCCTATCAAGGAGAACAGTAACACTGCAGGTAGAAATGGGACACTTTAGTGGGGACTTTGCAAAGGGCTTAGGGCAGATTACCTCTGCAATTGAAGTGCTACAAAAATCACAAATAGCAGGTGGTGTTGGAGATCCCCCATAAAATAGTGAGGACATCTCAAGTGTTAGCAGCGGCTTTGCCAGTGAGGCACATGCTCTGCGACACAGCGGCAGCCATACTCCTGCTGGAGAACAAGTAGGGGCATGCCATGTGGGATGTAGCCGCAGAAGACAGTGAAGGACACAGCATTTTGTATAGTCATTTTAGCATTGCTATTTTTATTTTGGTGATGTAACCAATATTTGTTTGTACTTTACTAACCGCTTGGTTGTCATAGTTTCAAATATAAACAATTCATATAGTACAGTGTAAATAGGGGTATACTGTTCCGCACAGACTTAACAGACTCTTACTGTTTGACTGGGGCATGAGCCCTGGTTAAGCAGCAACTACAATCCCAGTCAGGATAAGGCACAAGCAAAGTCCAAATTCACCTGTGCTCAAACCCCTGGTAGCTTGGTACAGAGCAGTCAGGCTTAACTTAGAGGCAATGTCCTTCATCGGCACAGCAGTCCTTCTTCCTGGCAGAGTATCCACAGGTTCCAGAAGTGTACGGAAGGGGTGGTGCCTGAGGGCCTTCTTTTATACGCAGTTGTGCCTTTGAAGATGGGAAGTGCACTGATACCCGGTTTTCCCTGCCCCGGCTCCAGACTACTTACAGGGGGTACGCAGATCTTTGTGTTGAGACAGGACAAATCCTATTTAGGTGTAAGTAAGGTTGGGCTCAGCTCCTCCCTCCCACCCTGTCAGTGATGGCCATTCAGTCACACCTAAGGGCACATTGTGTGTCGCTGTTTTGGAGTAATACACAAAACCCAACTGCCAACTACACCCAGTCATGTGACCAGAGACAGGCTGTAGGCACCAAATGGCTAAGGAAAGAAAATGATAACTTTCTAAAAGTGGTATTTTCAGAATTGCAATTTAAAATCCGATTTCACCATGAGACCAAACTTGAAGGGGTTAACTCTTCCCATTTTTTTAAAATTACACTTATAAAATATAATAAGGCAACTCCAATGTTATCCTATGGGAGAGATAGGCCTTGCAGTAGTATAAAACAAATTTAAAAGTTTTTCACTGCCTGGACATGTAAAACTTAAAGTACTTGTCCAACTTTTTAAGTACACTGCACCCTGCACTTGAGGCTGTCCGGGGCCTATGTTATATGTATTAAAAAGGAAGGTTTGGGTCTGGCAGAGGATTCATCTTGCCAGGTTGACATGGCAGTTTAAACCGCACAGGCAGGATCTGCAATGGTAGACCTGGGATATGGTTAAAAGGCTATTTAAGTGGGTGGTACAATCAGTGTTGCAGGCCCACTGGTAGCATTGCATTTACAGACTGTGGGCACATGTAGTGTACATTACTAGGAACTTATAAATAAATGAAATATGCCAATTAGGTATGAGCCAATGTTATCATGTTTTAGGGAAAGAGCACAAGCACTTTAGCACTGGTTAGCAGTGGTAAAGTGCGCAGAGTCCTAAGGCCAACAAAAACAAAGTCAGTAGAAACAGGAGGTCTGAAGGCAAAAAGTGTCCCCCACAGCTGAAAGTGGGGAGAACTACCTGATCCCTTGTGAGTTCTCTTCACAAAGGTGGAAGAACCTGGAGAGACCATCAGCAATTGCATGGTATGTCCAGGATGGTGTTTCACAATTCAGCACATTCCCTGTAGGAAGATGGACAACCTCAACAGTTTGAAATTCTTATCCCTTATCTCAATTAACCATCTGAGGGGTTTGTGGTCGATCTGAACCTGGAAGTGAGCACCAAACAGGTATGGTCTCAGCTTCTTCAGAGACCACAGAAACAGCTTCCCTCTCTATTGCACTCCACCTCTGTTCCTGTGGTAGTAACCTCTTACTGATGAAGGCTACAGGTTGATCTAGGCCCTCTTAATTTAGCTGTGAGAGGACAGACCCAATGAGATGATCCAAGGTGCCTGTCCGCACAATGAATTTTTAGAAGAAGTTAGGGGCCTTGAGCACGGGTGCTGCGCATATGCCCTCCTTCCAGGTCTCAAAAGCATTCTCTCATACCTCAGTTCAGATCAATGGATGGGGCTGCTTCTTGGAAGTCAGCTCTGTCAAGAGCGCAATAATAGCGCCATACCTCTTGACAAATCTCCTGTAGTAGCCAGTGAGACCATAGAAGGCTCTCACCTCTGTTTGGATCTTGAGGGGTTCCCAAGCCAGAATGGTTACAATCTTGGCCTGGAAGGACTGTACTTTTCCACCTCCCACTTGGTGACCCAAGTAGACCACCGACACCTGCCCTATCTGGCACTTACTGGCCTTGATAGTCAGGCTTGACCTCTGCAGAGCCTGAAGCACTTCTTTGAGGCGGCACAGGTGGTCCTCCCAGATAGGACTGAAGACCACAATGTCGTCCAGATAGGCAGCACTGAAATTCACCATCCCAACCAGGACCTGGTGGACTAATATCTGTAAGGTGGCAGGGGCAATCTTCAACCCGAAGGGCATCACCCAGAACTGCAATTGCCCTTCTGGGGTAGAGAACACAGACCTCTTTTGGCCCCCTCGGTCAAGGCAATCTGCCAGTACCCAGATGTTAAATCTAGCATGCTGAGGAACTTGGCAGCTCCTAGCCGATCTATGAGCTCATCATCTCTGAGGATGCATCAGTCTTCTTGACTGTATTGACCCCATGGGAGTCCACAAAGAACCAAAGTTCAGGATTAACTCCGGGAGGGTCAGACATGGGGACCAACACCCTTGGGCTAGACCAAGGGCTGTTTAAGGGCTCAATTACCCCTAACTCCAGCATCTTGAAGACCTCCTCCTTAATGCTATAACTCACCTAATCAGATAACCTGTAGATTTTACTCTTCCTAGGCATGCTGTCCCCATTATCAATATCATGGGTAGACCATGTAGTGAACCCTGGGGTAAGGGAGAAGAATGAGGTGAACTGCCTTAGGAACTGGTGGCAGTCTCTCTGTTGTTCTAGGGTAGAATTAGGGGAGAGGCTTACACCCTCCACTGACCCATCCTGCTACTTGGAAGAAAGGAGGTCATGGAGAAGTTCACTCCCCTTTTCCACACCATCATCTGTGACTAGGAGCATGGTTATCTCAGACCTCCCAAAGTGGGGCTTGAGGCTATTGACATGTAGGACCCTGAAAGTCCTGAGGTCCACCAAGAAGGTGACATCAATCTTGCGCTCCATCACCTCATAAGGCCTAGACCAGAGATTTTGTAGAGCCCTGGGCTCCATAGGCTCCATGACCCACACCGTTAAGCCAGGCTGAAACTTGACAAGAGTGGCATTCTGGTAATAATGCCATTTCATGCTTCCTGGCTGGCTTCAAGATTTTCCTGTGCTTGCTTCCAGAAGCATTTTATCTGGTTTCATATGTAGCTGACCACATCCTGGAGGGCCTTCCTAGGAGCTTGCTCCTATTCCTCTTTCACCAGACTGAGAGGTCGTCTCACAGAGTGCCCTTACAGTGGTTCAAAGGGGTTTAAGCCAACCCCTTTCTGGGGTACCTCCCTGTAGGCAAACAAAACGCATGGCAGGAGGACGTCCCACTTCCGCCTCATGGAATCTTACAGGACCATTATCATGCCTTTTGGGTCCTGTTGTATCTTTCAACAAGCCCATTGGTTTGAGGCTGGTAAGGCATGGTAACTTGTAGGTTGCTCCACACTGGCCTTCACTGACCCTGACATGAAGATGTTACCATGGTCTGATACCACCTCCTTGGGGAAGCCCACATTGGTAAAGATTCCCCATCAGTGCCCTGACCACCACAGGCACAGTCACTGTTCTCAGAGGGGTAGTCTCCGGGTACTCGGTAGATTTGTCCACCAAGACCAGGTTGAACCTGTTGCCCATGGCTGTCTTGGGGTCCAGATGTTGATGCCCACCATTTCGAATGGGGGTCCAAAGACAGGAAAAGGTTGCAGGGGAGCCTTGTGCTTCCTCCCAGGCTTGCCACTGGCCTGGCAGGTAGGACAGGACCTGCAGAAGCATCTGAGGCCTTCCTCACTTGGGGCCAGTCAAAGTGGGTGACAAGCTTTTAAATGTCTTGTTCTGCCCCAAACCACCTGCCAGGGTTACATTGTGAGCCAGCTACAGTAGGAAGGCCCTGTAGCACGGGGGGGCCACAAACATACGGGTTGCACCAGGCTCAGGAACCTTAGGCTCGTTATACAGGAGAAAATTCTCCAAGTAAAGCAGGTAATCCCCAGAGGTGTTGCAATCTGCCTTGGCCTCGACCTGCTGCCATAGGCCTATAAGAGTAGGGCATTCCCTTTGCACCTTGCTGAACTGCTTCCCGGCACAACTCCCTTCCTTCTGCCAATTGGCCAGCTCTGGTATGTACCACAGTTCAGCAATATCCTCCTCTATAGGCTCTGGGGCGTTCCGCCTCTGGGTTCGCCTCCTCCTTGACCGTGGGAGTTTCAGGAGCTCGTGCACCACTTGTCCTTCCTCTTGTTGGCAGGCACCTGGCTCATTCTTGCAGACTTCAGGTCCTCCTGACTAGCCTCTCAAGCTGCCATAGACCATGTGGTCAGGCACAACCACTCAGGCCGCAATAACATCTCCAAGTGGGATCTTAGCTCCACTGCCTTCTTGATCGAGTGCTCTCGGTCATTGCCAAGCAGACAATTCACAGGTACGGATGGACTCGCAGCTAACCTCAAGGAACCTGAGGACCCCCCCACTCAAAGGGAACAGAGCCACTGGATAGTAACTCTCATGGTTGTCAGCTGCAACAACTTGGTGGAATTAATTAGGCACTACCTGCTCTGAGATCACCAGATGACATCTGACATTTGTCATGCAGGCTTCAGAGTCTCTCAGAGCCTCCACCCTTTGCCCATTGATGGTGATCCACTGCCTTTATAATCTAGTATTACTAGGCATGTGAGTCCTCTACTCTGCCCACATTCTATCTGGTACAATCTCCTCTCCAACTGCTATACAAGCCAACCCCAGTGAATACCCACGGGTGGGGGACGGTGTCTGCTTGGGACACTAGGCATCCCCCTTGATGTGCCCTTCCGCTTGGCTCTCATAACACTTGAAGGGTGCCTTCCCTGAAGACTTACTGTCAGGGAACCATCTCTTTTTTTTCTAAATTAGGGTCCTGACCAGAGGAACTAGCTTGGGGCACTACAGAAAACTCCTTATTTTTACTTTTATCTCCCCCCTCTTTCTTCTGATGGGGACCCTGCACACCCTTGTTGTAATCCCCCAAATACCTTCTTACGGACCCTGGTGCTGACCCAATCTTCCGCCTCCTTAGCAAGCTCCCTGGGGTCAGAGAGCTTACAGTCAATAAGGTGTTGGTGCAGATCTGCAAAAGAAAGACTGAACATGTGCTCCTTTGCATTCACATTGTACAGCCCCTGACAATCTTTAACATCACTGCCCTTCACCCAGCCATCCAGTTCCTTGCAAAAGGAATCCATACAATCTACCGAGGTCTATTGGTCCAGCTTCTAACTGTCCCTGAACTTCTGTCTCTTATTTTCTGGGGTCAGGCTATACTTCCTGGGAAGAGGTTCTTTCATGGGGGACACCTCATTCTGTCCTCCTTCTCCAGGGCCAGTAGGGTGTCCCTTCCATTGCTAGCGATATGCCGCCACAGACTAACTCCCAAGTCCACCTCAGGGATCTTGTGCATCTGTAAGGCAATTTCATAAGCCTCAAACCAGTTGTCAAAATCATCTGCAGGCACCAGAACTTTGGATATATGGACCCTCTTGCCTCCAGAGGACACTGAAGAAATGCTGCCTCCATCACTGCTGGATCTGCCTGTTTGGCCTTGATGTCCAGTCCCTTAAGGCTAGTCTCACGGGCCAAACTCTTCAAAGTAATTCTCTCCTCCATGGCCAGTTTCTTTTCTTCTGTTCAACCCAATGGTTTCACGCTGGCTGGTATGCATTAAAGCCAGTCAGAATCCACTGTTCCAAATATGATGAGTACAATACACATGTCGGATAATATGTGCTCACCCTTGGGTAGCTTGGCACCGAGCACTCAGGCTTATCCTCATGGCTCAAGTATAAAGTATTGGCAAAACACCTCCCCCGCAACACATGCCACAAAAAGACTCCACACCCTATGTATAAAATACTTGTATTTGTATTACACACACTGAAATTAAAACTAGCTACACGTTGTGTGTACACTTTACAGTTATATGTAATTGTAGAACTTCCCCATTGAAATCAAAATGATATACACATTGGGGGATATTCTCAAGAAAGTGCGATAATCATCGACAAAATAGGGTAACACAATTTTTCATATTGCCGCCTATCGCAGGAAAATAACGCCGTGTCAACGTCGTATTCTCAACACGGCGGTAACATGCGTTAGTTTCCCGATAATGCGTCAAATGTCCGCGATGAAATTACCGGGACAGCAATAAAAATCTGAAACCGAATGTGAAAAAAGTGGCGATGGGCCCAACCGCGATAAAAAAATCAGCGATAAGCTGCGCCAGGTCTGCAATTCACACACGTCAGGCGGGAAAAATCACTATAAAAGCAGGAAAAAAAAACACAAACAAAACCAAAACAACTGCGAGCAAGTACAGAGGACAACCAGAACCCCACAAGCCCCTCGGAGGACCAGCCTGGGACCTCGGGGTCAGGGAAGGGCAAGGAGAAGAATAGGAAGACGCGGTTCAGTCCGCAGGAAAAAAGGATCCTGATAACGGAGGTGATAGAACACCATCAACAACTGTTCGTTACCTCCACTGTGTCATTGGCAACAAAAAATGGAATATGGCAGTCCATCTTGGACAAGGTGAATGCAGTCGGAGTGCTGAGGAGGACAATGGAAGAGGTCAAGAGGTGCTGGAATGATGTGAAGCGCAAAACCAAGCAGAAACTTGGCAACAACCAGAAGGTAGCAATGCAGACTGGAGGTGGGAGTCCAGCGCCACAGGAGGAGCTGGATGAGATGGAGGAAATGGTGTCCACAGTCATCAGTGTGGAGACGGTGGCAGGAGTTGGGGGACCGGACACTGCTCAACATGACCTGACACAACAGCAACAGGGTGAGTAACGACCAGGGACTGGGGGGACAGGGGGAGATGGGCACAATGGCACACATGCACAATTAAGTATAGCACAGTGCACACCCACAATGACTCTGGATCATGTCCCTGATCCCCTTGGCACACTGCAGCACACCTAGAAACAGCAAGTAGGCCCCCGTCGACTATGTGCCCAGAGGGGGCCGTTCGCTCACATCACCAATCTTACAACCAACCCATGCACATGTGCCAAACCCAGCAAAGCGGCGTGTCTGTGAGCCACACTGATAATGCAAGTGACACTGCATGACGAATAGCATGGATGCAGTCAATATATCATGGCATGTTGCACGCCACGACACTGAGGTGGCTGAGTGTGGACCACATCTGTAAAGGAGCAGGTCACACTCTGACACATCCAGGTGCACATACAACCCCTGACGTCAACAACACATCTGCGGACAACTCCCACCAAGAGCCCAATTTACCCAAGTATGCAACATCTCAGCAATGTATAAGCACAGAAGTCAAAGGCACACCTCCTGAAAGGGATAAGGAGCAGCAAAATCAGAGCTGCTGGGGCGACTCTCCCAAAATGCAGCACACACACATAACATCCAGAGCACATCAACATTGACAACAATGTGGTACAAACTGCAACACGTTCACAACAGAACAGAGGACACAACTGGTGCTGATTGTGTGTAGAAACTGGCCAATCACATTTGGCATAGCAGGGAAATGTGAGATGATAATGTACAAGTACAAACACACATCCGTGATGTTGTCGAAATGTCCACTGTCCCGCATCAATAAGGCAGCTCCTCCCAAACAGTCACAATGTACATTGTCATGCAGTCTGTATGTAAACTAGTACAATGCGTCAACATACATGTGAACCCAATGTTAAACTGCATCTCCCCATCACATTGCAGAGGGAGAATCAACACCTCCTGCAGAGCAGACCCAACAACTCAGCACTGATGATGAAGAGGACCTCCCCAACATTGACACCGACGCCCTCCGAGAGCTCATGGACAACATCGGCACCTCACCTCCAGGAGCAGGCCAGCCCAGCTGCATCGAGGAGACCCCACCCCCTGCACAGACCACACAGCAGGAAGTAACCCCCATCACAGCTGTCTCCCAGGACCCCCACGAACAACACATGGCCTTCCAACGCTGTGTGTTAGGGTGCCAGGAGAAGATGGCTGATCAGGTGCGGGTGGGGTTCGACCTCATGGCAGCCAAACTAGATGCCATACGTGGGTGTCTAAGTCCCATCAGTGACCACTTACAGTCCCTAACGGACACCCACAGTCCGCTCCATGCTCTCCAACGAACCATGTCTGACATCGCTGGAGTCCTGACTCTGAGACAAGAACAACTGTCTAGTCAGAGTGGCTCCAGCGATGTCAGCCGGGAGTTGGAACACATGCGGAGGATCATGGAGAACAGGGAGCGGATGCAGGCGGAAAGAATGGCTGCCACGGCTGCACACCAGCGAGATGTAGCTGGGATCTTCCATGCCCTGCAGATCCTCATCATGGCATTGCTGCCACAAGACATGGCGCCGATGAATGCTGCTGCTGCTTCTACATCCACATCTCCGCCCCCTGATGTGTCAGTGACACACAGTGCTGCAGACAATCCACCTCCGGCCACTGATGTGTCACTGCCACACAGTGCTGCAGACAATCCACCTCCGGCCACTGATGTGTGACTGCCACACAGTGATGCAGACAAAACAACACCACCCACATGTGAGGCACATGAAACATCAGAGGACGAAGATGCGGATGATTCTGCCTTAGCGGTAAGAAGGAAGTGGTAGCATTCATCTCTGCCATATGGCCTGTTTCTGCTTGGTTCTGCCCTCTGCATCATCACCTTCCACTGTCCCCCGATACACTCTGCGACACTCACCTTGGACCTCGACATGGACTGCCATATTCTGTTTGGTTACCATTGACACAGCAATCAGACTGCGGACTGAACTCTTCCTCTACCGGTGAACTTGTCAATTCCTAAAGGACTCTGGCTGGCCCTCCACGGGGCAACAATGTAAAGTGGGGTTTGCATGACCCTGTACTGCTCCAGCTTCAACACTCCACCGAATGTGAATAAAACATTCTAATTCACACAGATGTGTCATGTCTATGTTCAATCAAGTATGAAAGTATGGATGAATGTAGGGGCAGTGATTCCCCTCACGTCCATGTTGCTAATGTTGTGGGACTTGAGTCACAGGGTGCAACTCTCTGCATCATGGTGGTACATATTTGACCCCAAAAGACGCCCTGTTGTCTTTTCTTGGTCACAAATGACAGCCTTTATGTCATGAATTTGGACACATGTGATATGCTGCTGAGTGGGATTACGTGCTATCTTTGACACCCTGAAATGGCATTTTGAATACGTGACACCCTAAACAGCCTCTCTGTACAGAGGTGACACACCCACCATCTAATTGCCATTTGTGAGATTGTTAGCACTAAATGTTGCACTTACACTTGTCAGAGTGATGTGCTTATGCAGAGCAGTGACATGCACACAGGGAATGTGTGTTGGAATGAATGTATTTGCACATGCTGTGC
This sequence comes from Calotriton arnoldi, assembly GCA_963921515.1. Taxonomy (NCBI): domain Eukaryota; kingdom Metazoa; phylum Chordata; class Amphibia; order Caudata; family Salamandridae; genus Calotriton; species Calotriton arnoldi. Next base: position 1,067,162 of record CAWUFW010002520.1, read on the forward strand.
CTGTGGCCATTTTGTCTTGTCCCATGATTGATATGGACAGTCACAATGTGACGTGCTCATGTGAAGAAATTGTTAATGATTGTGTTCCTTCGGGCTAATCCTGCTGCAGCTGCACTGGGGTGTGGTCCACCTGCCTCATCTTCATCATCATCGTCCGGTGCATCTGGCACTTGGATCCGTGGGGCATTGGTGCGCACACACATGTTGTGCAACACACAGCATGCAATGATCATCTTGCACACTGTTTCCGGGCTGTACAGTAGTCTTCCACCTGTGATGCCCAGGTACCTGAAACGTGACTTTAACACGCCAAATGAGCGCTCCACAATGCCCCTGGTGCGTTTGTGGGCCGCATTGTACTGCCTCTGGGCCTGGGTGTTCGTGTCTCGGAGGGGTGTCATCATCCACGGGCAGAGTGCATATCCTTGATCACCAGTGACAGGGGAGAGAGATATGTGACAATCGGTGGTTCTGCATTCTGGGTTGGCAGGCTTATTAGTTTAGTGGTGTGTGATGTGTGCGACTTTGGGATTCATGTTTGACATGTATTGCTTGTGGCAAATGAGCGGCTTCCATGTGTATTACGTTGCCTCACAGCTGCTCCTCACTCCCCCCGAGCCTATTTACTTGTGTGCGCTGCGCGGTTACATCACTTGCACTCCTAAGACACACCATTGTCATGACTGTCTGTGCATGTCCACAAGCCTGACAACGACACTGTGATATTGGCCGTTGAAGGTGGTCGGCCACGTGTGTGTAGGCATATGGTCAGGATATGGCGGACACAGAGACACACGCAGTATTTACTTTGGTGGCCATCCCGGAAGTGAACCACGCCCATAGCCCCGGGCTATTTATTCCCACTCTTACGTTGGACTTGCATACGCCGGCCCAGCCCACTCCGCTTACGCTTACAGAGGAGGATGACATAGCTACATGTCCAAGGTATTCCCCACTGTCTGAGGTGACATGGTTGCGTCCACTGTCCACAACACTACAAACACCAGCAGTATATGTCCACATGGACATGTCTGTGCTCTGCATACTGAAGTCTGTCCAGCACATCACTGCCACACTTGGCATTGTGTACATTCTTATTCATGGGTCACTTGCCTCCATCGCACAGACTTGGTTCCCACCTCCCCCCATATTCTGCAATTGTGTGGCAGAGGTGCCATGACGTGGATGGTTTGTCTACATGGCTGGCCACGGTTACCACAGTTACTTGTGTTGTCGTGTCTGGTAGGTGGGCATGTTGTTTGGCATGTTGTATGTGATTTCGTAACGTGTGCATTCCCACAGTTGTGAGTTGCATGATTGTGGAGTTGAGGTGTGTGGTGTGTTCATTTGGTACTTACCAACGAGCAGTGCATTTCCATAGGTGCCATCCTGGAAGCGCTGGTTGATGATGGACCGTCGGAAGATGTAGGAATCATGCACACTGCCTGGGTAGTTGGCGACGACGTTGGTGAAGAGTCCCCGGTGGTCCACTATTGCCTGCACATTGATGGAATGCGTGTGCTTTCTGTTGCGGTAATTGTGTGCAGTGTCGGCAGGGGGCACAAGTAGGACATGTGTGCAGTCAATTGCCCCCAACATGTGCAGGAAGCCAGCTATGGCGTAGAAGCCTTGCTTGGTCTCCAGCTGTTCCTGCGCAGTGTGGGGGAAGTGAAGGTGCTGGGGTACCAAGCTGATGATGGCATCCAAGACAGGTGTGAGGAACTTTGATAGGGCAGGCTGTGAGACTCCTCCGACTCTGGCAGTTGTTGGTTGGAAGGTACCACAGGCCAACAGGTGCAGCACAGCCAGCAGCTTTGTCTGCGGAGGGATGTTGGTTGTCCGCTGTGTTGGTACCGTCAGCCTGTGGGCAATGTGGGTCAGGATGCGGAGGATGGTTGTCCTTTTGAGCCTGTAGTGGGCAATGACATCCTCTGGCGTTAAGTCTGTGAGGCTGGTGCGTTTTCAGAAGGTCCGCTGTCTTGTTCTGAGCTGCCCCTGTGGTAGTCCGGATCGGGGTGGTCCATGGGGGGGCCTGGTGTGGTGGCAGTGGGTTTTGTGGCCCTCTTGGGTCTCCGAGCTGCATGATCAGTAGCTCCATGACATGTGTTGGTCTTCAGATGTGGCTCTGGGCTGGGCTCCCTTTCATACTGCAGGTTGTCATCCTGCTTAACACCAGTAAAAGGCAGGTGTTAAATCCCTGCTGCTAATGCGCCTTCTCGCCTCTTTTTGGATCGCATCTCAGATCTGGCTGGTCGTTGAGAATATCGCAAAGTGGTGTTTTCGTGTGTTTTTGCACGGGAACGCCTACTCTGCATATCATTAGCATTAGTTGTGCTCTCATCCGTGGCGATGTTTTTTGCGGCAGCTATTGCTGGAGAACTGGCGATATTGGCAGTTTGCACCAGCTTGGGAATAGGGCGAAAAATCTATCGCCACTTTTGCGGCGCTAAAGTGCAGATAAATCGGCGATAAGTCCTTGAGAATATGCCCCATTGTATGTACACTTAACAGCTATATGCAATTGTCGAACTTCCCCATAAACAGAAAGGTCAAACAGCCACTGGTCGGGACTGCTATCCCCCTTTAGACAAAAGGTTGTGACCCAGGAAGCTGGCGCACTTCCATCTCTGGAGAAATGTTTTCCGCTCAAGCAGAAGTGTGAACTGCCGTAGCCCCAGTCATAGAGTTGTAGGTGCCCACGAGGCACATGAAACCCCCTTGGGCCTCATCATGATGTTCTCCACAACAAAGTACCATGTGGCATGGGTCCAGGAAGAGGGACCCAGCAACCTTGGATAGAGGCTGTGATGTCAGGTACTGTCGTCCTCTCGATATAGAGGCCGAAGACAGTCTAAGCTCCCGGATCAGGTTTCCCCAACACCCCTCAGACATCACACACTCTGGAGTGCTAGCTAGCACAGGTCCCTTTGGTTGCAAGCACGGGTCCCTCGGACTCTACAAACTTCCCCCACACTCCTCGAGCTCCTCACGCCCTAGCACCTCAGGTCGCAGCTGATTTTTACAAGAACGCTCCTCTGCACAGTGTGATGATGTACGTCAGGACGTTCCTTGTCCCAACCAATGATCACTTTCACCCATTTCCGCCACACCCTGTGAGGCCCTTACAATCACATGGAAATGGTGAGATCCTTTGTGTTCCTGGGATCTCGTTGACAAGAAGCCAGCTAACTAGCACTCGGAGAGTACTTAGGGACCCGGGCCACGACACTTGGCACTTAGCTGCAGGTCAACAACATCCAGGCAAAATCCACCAAGTAATATCCCCCTTCTGGAGCACGACAAGCTCCAGGCCACCACAAATCTGCAGATAGTCCAGTTGCAGTCCCTCCTGCCCTAATGATTCCTTGTGTTGATGTTCCAGCGTCAAACCAGTGTATTATGGTTCCAAAACCAAAAGTGCACTGCTTTCAGAGGCCAGAGCCCAAGTAGTTATACCCACTTTGGCCTTTGAAGATTCAGTCAGTTCAAAAGGCCACCTTTCAAATGCACAGGCCCTCTCTAAATCTTGTCCAGTCTGCCGTACTACCTTGGGTGGTTTGATCAGTTTCTTTAGTGGGGTCAAGACCCTGCCCCTTGGAATGCAGGTGCCAATTCCACCCCCACATAACCATCCCAGAGAGGCCCATCAGTGTCAGAGGTCTACAGTTTCTCTTGGGCCCCTAGTTTATGGACTTCTATCAGGAATGCACAGATGTAGCTGTCCCCCTAGCACCCAGATGTGAAGTGGAGACAGGCCGGCAGACACACAGAGCCACGAGCATCGAAATGCCTACTTTCCCAAAATGACATTTCCACCTGCGTGATGTTGAATCCAGTTGACCTGCCGGAGAGGATTCACATATATGAAATCGTTGATAACAAACACTACTCTGCTACTTTTCTGCCTGTAGGAAATACGGTTCAATAGCCTTTCCCTACATCACCCCTTGCTAAACCAATGCGAGAAGCAGGCCCTGTCGTACCGAACACACCACCCGGTGCCATTCAAGACCCTTGCATGCAACGCACTAACGCACATGCCCTACCTCTTCCCAACACCGCACCCTGTCACCAGGGAGTGCTACAATATAGCAGGAGAAATGCAGAACCTTGGCACGTAGATTTTAAAAGCCAAGCCAAGTTACAGGAACTTTAGCACACAGGCCCCAACCGAGCAAACCTTTGGCACAATTGATGAGCTACCTGTGCGGATTGCACAACATGTACTGCAGGCCCACGGAGGAGCTTTCAAGGTGCATGCCCTGGATATATGTCTTACCCCGGATATGGGACTTACAGCTAACTCGATGATAATATGATGAGCACAGTGCTTTGGCACTGAATGGCAGTGTCAAACGTACTCAAAGTCCTACGGCTAGCATCCAGAAAACTGGAAAAGAAAAAGAAAAAAAGTTGAGGGAAAGCACCCTAAAGGGGCCATTTCCAACATCCTCCATGGCCAGTGCCTTTGCTCTGCCTCCATGGCCAGCCTCTTTCCATCTGTTTTCAGCTTAGCCATCTCCGGCCTGTATGCTCTCTCCGCTAGGTCCTCTGGGGACATGTTGTGGAAGAACACACTGCTACCTGCAAGTGAAGGGGCCTCTAATCTCGGGGGTAGGTTCCCACCTCCTCAACAGGTTGCAGTCCCAGACCCTCCTGCTGCTGCTGCTCTGATTCTTCCTCATCTTGCTCACCCTCCGCATCTGCTTCTGTTGCCAGTGATTGATGGACTTTTTACTAGGCCTTCAGCGTCTTTTACAGCTCCACCTTCCTAGTGGTGCTCTTGGCAGGAAGCCTTTCTTTACAGAACTGCTTCATATGGGCCACAGTGTAGGACTCCATTTTAGGTATCTCAAACTCCATGCTTTGCAGGTGAGGTCACAGACACAGCAGTCAGGTAGAGTAAGAATGTATTTGGAAAACACAGAAAGACCAATCACAGAGAATTTAAACATGAATTGGTCTTAGATATGGGATGGTAGTGCACACCAAAATACCTTTTTGGCACAGCACAAACACAAGTCCTCTCCTCACCGCTGATCACCAATGTTAAAAATTGTATTTCTGGTTGACTGGGCTGTGAGCTCTGTTCAAGCAGCAACCAAAATCCTACTCAGGATAAGGCACAAGCTAACCCCAAATTAACATGTGCTCAACCCACTGGTAGCTTGGCACAGAGCAGTCAGGCTTAACTTAGAGGCAACGTGTAAAGTATTTGTGCAAGACTTTAAGCAGCAAAACAATGACAGCACCACACAAAAAGATTTCCACGCCAGGTTAGCAGACTGGAACTTAATTCCATAAATAAAACAAAACCAATATAACACAAATCCAATTTGTCAGACTGGAGATATTTAAGTGTAAATGTCTATTGAAAATAGCGCCAAAAAGCACAAAGCTCTATTGGTGATATTTGGTCATGTCAGACCAGGACAAAGTCACAAGTTCAGGCTGACTGCGATGAAGCATGGACCAGTTACACGGACCCAGTTAAAACTAATGAACAAAGGGCCCGATTCACAGAACTAATCTGAGACAAAATCCTAAACTTACTACTTTTGGTATTCACAGAAGGCATTTAGTAGTAGTAAAGTTAGGATTTTGTCTTAAATTTGTCTTAAGTTTGTCTTAAGTCTGTCTTAAGTCTGTCTTAAGTTTGTCTTAAATCTGTCTTAAGTCTGTCTTAAGTCTGTCTTAAGTTTGTCTTAAGTCAAACTTAAGACAAAATCCTAACTTTACTACTACTAAATGCCTTCTGTGAATAACAAAAGTAGTAAGTTTATGATTTTGTCTCAGATTAGTTCTGAAAATCGGGCCCAAAGTACCTTAAGTCCTGGTTGTGTAGCGTTATGTGGATCTATGTCAAGGATGGTTGCGCAACCAAAGCAATGCATTGGTTCCGAGATGCGGCTAGGCTGCGGTGTAAGGTCCTATTGCGTCGTCGTTGAGGATCCCGTCGGTGGGGCCTGTGATGCAAAGTCCAGCATCTGGGATGCACCGTGCTACTGGCGTTGCATCGGTTCCAAGGAGTTGCGAAGCTGCTATTCGGAGTCCCGCGTCGACGCTGCCGGTGAGAGATGCGAGAACCTGGGCTGTGAATGTGTCAGAGCGATGCATCGGTTCCGAGGACTGCGGGGTTGATGCTGGTTTTAGCGACAGGTATAATCCAAGCAGCAGCAGTATTGAGTCAGGTGTGCTCGGGGATGCGCCGCTCATCCAAGTAAATGTATCACTTCTGCTCGGGGATGCACCGCTCAGCACAGAAGATGCATTGGTTCCGTTGCCAAGCACCTTCGGCCAGCTTCCAAGGGTTCAGGGCTAGAGTGGCTCCACTTGGCAGATTAGAGTCACAGATGGCAGTGCCCAGATACGCTGCAAGGTTGTTGGAACCCTGTATTGTCCATGAGGCTTCAGATCAGGAGGCCAGCCAACTAGCCATTGGAGTCGCTCTGGGTTCTAGGTTCAAGAAATGCAAGACCAGATTTCTCATGCAAGAGGGCAGCAGGCAATAGATCAGCACAGCAATGCAGGAGTCCAGCAGAGTGCAGTCCAGCAGAGTGGCAGTCCTTCTTCCTAGCAGAGTATCCACAGGTCCAGAAGTGTACTGAAGTAGTGGTGTCTGAGTTCCTTCTTACAGAGTTGTGCCTTTGAAGTGAGGAGAAGCTTCTAGAGGCATGCCTTTGAAGGGCACAGTTCCCCTGCCTTCTCTGCCCTGGTCCAGACTAACTACAGGGGTTATCTAGCCCTTTGTGTGGAGTCAGGACACAGAATATTCAGGTGTAAGTGAGAATGGGCCCAGCTCCTCCCTCCCATCCTCTCGGTGATGGCCCATTCAGTCGAATGGATGTTAGTGTGCACGCATGTGTGAATGCATGGCTCTTGAGTCCTGGAATTCCAGAAATTACATTATTGTTTATGACAAAACAAACAGGAGTACCTTTTGGTCAAACAAAAATATGTTGAATTTGCCCCTCATGTTAAAACAGTGAGTTTAGGCCTCTCTGCTAATTAACTAGATAACCCCATTCTCTGGCTTGAAAAGCAATTGTCCCTGTTTTGATCTTTTGGGAGTAAAAATAGAATTACTAGTGTTAAACCCTCTGTGACTATCCCCTGGGAGGTAAAAAAGGTAAACCGTGATATAAATTACTAAGTAAGGAAACAATTCAAGCTGCCATTGCTACTGAGACAAAAATAAATCAATTGGTTGAAGCGGGTAAGAACTAGATTGAAGATGTCTGAATGAACAGAAAGGGATTAAGCTGAGAGAAATCACTTTTATGGTGATTCACGTAAATATTGGTCTTTGATAGATGAATACTGTGATTCCAGAATTAATGCCAAGACCATTCCTATATCCAATGCAGAGTGGACCCAATACATCTCGCAGTTATATGCCACCAATTCTAGTTGTAGGATTCTATTGAAGTTGAATGATGAGCCTACTTCTTTGAACATATATGGCCTGCCTTCCTGTGAGGAGATAGAGGGCTTTATTAAGGGTGCAAGGTCCTCCGGGGTGATGGGCCCAAATGAACTTCCGATATCTCTTAATAAACAAGAAGTTTCTAAATGGGCTCTTTTTCTGTGTCTGGTGTTTCAATATTGTTATCTGCAAGGGGTTATTCCACCTTTCTGGAAAGGAAGTGTTGTTGTATCTTTTTTTATAAAAAGGGTCCTAAAACCTCACTTGCTAGTTTTAGGCAGATTGCATTATTGGATGGGTTTGGGGAATTGTTTGCCAAGAGTATTCTTCTCCACCTTCAGTATTGGGCATTTGGTAAGAACTTTGTTCCTGTTGAGCAGGCTGGTTTTTGTAAGAATTGTGGAACCTTAGATAATATCACGGCCCTTCAAACAGTACTTGAAAAGTATCCTGTGGGTAAGGGCATGGCTTAATATTCTGCTGTTATCGACTTCTCCACAGAGTTCGATAGGGTTGAACGTGGGATGGTGTAGAGGAAACTGGTTGTGCTGGGGATCCCTGCTCACCTGCTTAGGTTGATTACTGCCCTGCACTTTTACACTTGGACTCAGCTCTTGATGGAAGGGAACCAGGGTCTGTCCAGCTAAGTGGAGACACATAATGGTTTGAAACAGGGGCACCTAATTGTACCTCTTCTTTTCCCCTTTACACCAATGACTGACCGTGCAGAGTTGAATATACTAAAGGGGACCCACCTAAACTAGGATCGATGAATGTTGGTTGTTTACTCTATGCTAACAATGAGATTTTATTGGATCTAACCCCAAAAGGACTACAGAGGCAGCTTTCTGAGCTGGGATACAATGCTGATGAACACTTTTAAAAATAAACATCTCTAAGAGCAAAGTTAAGGCTTTTAGGACCCAGGGTGCAGAGTTACGAATGATTGGCACTGGTTCCTTGGGAATAATACGTTGTAAGTGGTGAATTTTTATCTGTATCTTGGTAGAATTTTCTCCAGTAATTGCTTAAATAAGGAACTTATTAGTCAGTGTAGAAGTAAGGCACTATCTCAAGCCTCACCCTTTCATAGACTATATAAGTGCTGTGGGCAAAGGCATTTTGCCTATGTTTTGGCAGTCCAAAAGATTAAAATCCCGCCTTCACTGAGCTATGCCTGTGAAGTAATGAAGGAGGGGTATTCGTCCTTTTTTGAGAAGGTCAAACAGCATATTTGGTGCCAAATTTGTAATTTGAATTTCTCAGCTGTACCTTCTACCCTCCAGCTTGAATTTGGACTCCTCTCTACGAATGTGTTTGCTATGGCAGCTGTTTTAAGGTGGGGGAATAGTATATTGACTAGTGATTCTGGCTCTTTCCTTGCTGCACTAAAATATGATTTTTTTTATAGCTTGAAGGAAAAAAGTGACGTCTTTTCAAAGTATATGAAAGTTCTGAATATGTTTAAAATAGGTCAGAATGAGGTGGCACCTCTCTCCAAGCTTATTCTGAAAAATCTGATTAATAAATCAATGTATGAAGTGAGTTAGGAAAAGGGACATGGTTCTTTGTGCGCAGCATGCCCGGAATGAAATTGAAATTGAGAGTAGCATTTGTAAAAAACACCCTCAACCGTATCTTCTATGGAACCTTCTCCATGTGGTGCATTTTTTTACTAAAGTTGAACCTGCTTCCATTACAAATTATCACTGGATCCTGGGAATGATTACCTACGGAGGAGAGGCTTTGTAGCCTTTGTTAGAATCATGTCCAAGATTTAAATCATGTAATAATTGTTTGTCCCCTCCTACACTCATTGCAATGTCAATTGCTAAAACCATTGTTCATAAATTACAATATAACTTCAGTAGCAGAGACTCAGAAATGTCTCTTTGCACCTCCATCAGAAATAGTATTCACAATTTTTTTTTTTTAAACATTTCTTAAACATGTTTTAGATATGTTCATGCGTTGTCATTTTATATTCATTGTATTTGGCTTTGCACCTGTGGAATTGGGCATTTTAGGCTTTTTAAAGACTATGGACCTAATTACAATGGCTGTCGAACAAGTGTCCGACGGCCATCACCGCAGGCAGGAGACTGCGCGACAATCATTCAGCCATCCCACCTGGCCTATCCATGTGGTGGCTGGCACACAGTCATGGATGTGTGGGGGGCACTACATATGCGTCCAGGATACTTAGTTTTCCTTCTGCCATTTTGTACCAATTAGCTGTTGCACTGCACTAAGATTGTATACGTTCCTGCATCATGCAAGAATTGTACTATAATGATAACTGATTCAATTGTGCATTTGCATTTTTTTTGTCCTTGGGGCTTTTATCTAAAAGTAGAGCATGGTTGTATCCCAAATGGCTTCCTACTGTATTTTGAAACGTTGCATATTGTACATTGCATGTATTGCCTTTTGCAAACCTTTTTTTGTATTTATGTGGACCTATTTGAGTTCCATATCATAATAAAGTACTTGATTAAAATTGACTTGACATGAACTGAGAGGTCTGCACTCCTTTGACCCTGTAGTCTGGAGCACTAATTATACATGTCATGTCGCTCACTGCCATCACCAGGCTTGTTTCTGCATTCACCTTTCCTCGGCTCAGTGTATTCTGACTTAGTTGAGGGAAACACCTACACTATCGATAACTCTGTACATGGGTGGCTACTGTCAGTCAAAACGACTTTATTCTGTTAACAAAAACCATAAAAGTACACAGCGACCAACATATACCACAACAATAACCCCCCAGCGAAGCCACAGACATCACACCTTCTCAGGACCTCTGCAACAAGCTCAGCTCCTACTTCCACCTGAAAATCAAGGCCCTCTACGACAACTTCAGCGAACAGACTCTGGACAGCACGCCCCTCCCCACCACCGTCAACCAGCCAACCATTACCACCTGGAAACCTGCCACCACTGAAGACACCACCACGACCATGAAGAACACCCACTCAGGAGCCCCCACGGACCCCTGCCCACAGTACATCTACCACAGAGCCGCCGCCGCCATAGCACCCGAACTCGGCCAGACCATCAACGCCTCCCTCGATTCCGGCATCTTCCCTGACAACTGGAAGTGGGCAGAGGTCAAGCCCCTCCTCAAGAAGCCCTTGGCCGACCCGACAGACCTGAAAAACTACCGGCCCTTCTCTCTCCTTCCCTTCACAGCCAAATTCACCGAGAGATTGATCAACACCCAACTGACCACCTTCATTGAAGAGAACGCCATCCTCGACACCTCCCAGTCCAGATTTCGCAGCATTCACAGCACCGAGACTGCCCTCCTTGCCGCCACTGATGACATCCGCGTGCTACTCGACCAGGGCCACACTGCGGCCCTCATCCTACTAGACCTCTCCGCAGCCTTCGACACATCTCCCACCGGACTCTTGCAGCCAGACTCCACGACACCGGTATACAGGGAAACGCCCTCCACTGGATCCGCTCCTTTCTCTCTGGCAGAACCCAAAGAATCAGACTCCCTCCCTTCTTCTCCGAACCTACTGAGATCAACTGCGGAGTACCCCAAGGATCCTCGCTCAGCCCCACGCTCTTCAACATCTACATGGCCCCCCTTGCCGCCATCGTCAGACAGCATGGGCTCAGCATAGTATCCTACGCCGATGACACCCAGCTCATCCTCTCACTCACGAAGAACCCCGAAGACACCAGACTCAGCTTCCAAGAAGGAATGAAAGATGTCGCAGCCTGGATGAGCAAAAGCTGCCTAAAACTGAACTTGGAGAAGACAGAGGTCCTCGTCCTCGGACCCTCCCCCACTGCGTGGGACAGCTCCTGATGGCCCCCGGCCCTCGGACACCCACCCACCCCGACGGACCCGCCCGGAACCTCGGCATCATCCTAGACTGCTCCCTCACCTTGACCATCCCTATCAATGCCGTCGCCTCCACCTGCTTCAACTCCCTCCGCATCCTCCGCAAGACTTTCAAGTGGATCCCCCGAATACAGAAAGACCGTCACCCACGCACTCATAACCAGCAGATTGGACTACAGCAACTCCCTCTATGCCGGAATCAACAAAACCCTGCTACTCAAGCTCCAAACCATACAGAACACCGCAGCCAGACTTGTCCTCGGATCCCCACAACACGAGCACATGACCCAGCACCTACAAGACCTCCACTGGCTCCCCATCGAGAAGAGAGTAACCTTCAAGCTTCACGCCTACAAATCCCTCCACAACATCGGACCCAAATACCTCAACGAAAGAGTCTCCTTCCACATACCCAAAAGGAACCTCTGCTCTGCTGCCACGCCCTGGCAGAGACCCCACGCATCCGCAGAACCAGAGCAGGCAGAACAGCCTTCTCCTACGTCGCAGCAAAGACCTGGAACGAACTCCCAGTCAACTTTAGACGCTCCCCCACTCTGCACACCTTCAGGAAGTGCCTCAAGACCTGGCTCTTTGACTGATCCGGAGCCGTACCCACCCCCCCCAGCACCTTGAGACCCTCACGGGTGAGTAGCACGCTTTATAAACCCCTGATTGATTGATTGAATAAGATTAAAAATGTCATAGATAATCGTGGGCACCATAAAACAAGACAAGCTACCGACAATTCACATTGAAGGGGAAAGTCTATTAAAAATTCCTCTGTAACATCTCAAGAGAGGGCAAACAATCCAGGATACATATTATACAGCAAGAGTTCTCAAGTAGAGGGGCAAACATCAAAACAGAACTCATCTAGTCAAATAGAATCAACCAGGTTACTTAACATAAAATGCAGTTTTTTTCCTTTGACTCACAGCGGCCACTAAAAAACTTGCGATATTAAAAGTCTCCCTGGGGTCATTCAGCATCTGCAGATATAATAATGCAGGTCTAACCTGCATAAAACCTTTTCCTTTAAAATAGGTGTTAAAACGTTTTACGCATATCGCTAAAATGATCACAAATGGTTCTAAAGTGCATAGTGTCCTGGGTAGAGAAATTATCACATGTACATGGGCCTAGATCATTCACCCTTCTCCAACCCTGCAAATCTGTTAGAAGATAATGAATAAGATTAAAATGAAATCTGATTAAAAGAAAGCGATGGTAAGGCTTAGTGACAATATTCAGATAGGGTTCCATCTGTGGGGAAGTTTTCAGCAAGAGGTATACTCTCACCGTGGGTTTCGTTATCTCACTCGCCTCTCTCTCTAAAAACAGCATGTTTAAAAAGGTTTTTAACCGACGCCAGGTCCTCTTTCCTAGTATTTTTTGGAGAATCAAAGAGTTCGGGGCGCCCTACTTTCTTTAAAATTGTTTTAACATATCGTGACCATGGAATACAACTTGCTCTCTCCATGGAAACACAATCTCTGGCAATCTCTTGGTTCAACACCAGATCTGGATTAATCCAGATCGTTAGCCCGCATACAACTGGGGCCAGACCTATAAAGTCAGAGACATAGCCGGTGCCTAATTCTTGATGTATAATATATGTGGGGGTGGATTGAGGGACCAATAGCAAGTTCCTTAAAAACTTATTTTAAACTATTTGTAAACCCTCTACCAACTTGTAACCCCAAATTGCAAACCTGTACTTCACAATGGCAATACATTTGGATCTGTAGATATTAAGCATTGCTTCGATTGGCTTGGCCCCAAGTCGCTGAGCAAAACCGTGGATGGCTGCTATAGTTCTTGTCATGACCTGTTTTTTTGCTTTCTGTTGAGGTACCACGAACCCCTCTCATCAAACAATGCCCCCAGATAAGTAAAAGAGGTCACCCTAGACAATTCTGCACCTTCACAATAAAAAGTTTTAAACTTTTTTGGTCTCTTGCCATTGATCATCGTGTGCGATTTGGCTATATTAACAATTAAATCCAGAGATCGCATAAAGGCCCCAAAAGAATCCAAAAGCCTCTGGAGCCCTACTGCAGTATGAGCCAACAATACTGCATCATCCACGTATAGGAGGGCAGGGATAGCCCGGTCCCCTACGTAGAGAATATCTGGGCTGGCAGTACACAGGGAGGTGCCCAAATTGTTTATATATAAAGTAAAGAGCAGGGGAGCTAATATGCAACCCTGTCTGACACCTCTACCAATACTAAGGTGCTTTGTGTATTTGCCATCTTGATCAACTCTCACCCTCGCATATAGATCCCTGTGTAGGTCAGCCAGGAAGTTGACTATCCAGTGATCCAATCCCATATCAATCAATAAAGCTCATAGTTTCGATCTATTAACTAGATTGAACACCGAGGACAGGTCCATAAAGGCCAACTGTAATGTCCCAGCCTTGGCCACTGTATATTTCCCAGCTAATAAGTGCAGATTTAAACACTGGTCTAGTGTAGTCCTTCCTTTTCCAAAGCCATATTGGAGATTTGACAGTACACCACTGTCATCCAACCATTCAGAAAGTTTGCGGAGAATCACTCTCCCTAGCACTTTTACAGCAGAGTCAATCAGGGATATGGGCCTATAGCAGCATGTGTCACCTCTCTGGCCTTTTTTGAAAACCGGAATAATAGTAGAGTGGGACCAGGGCTTCGGAAATCCCTGAGGGCTAGCCACATTAAAAACTTTTGTTAAAATATTTGCCCAGAGAGTTGGATTCTGTTTATACAAGTCAGCCGGGACACCATCCTGGCCTGGGGCCTTATTGCTAGTCATTTGCATAATTGCTAGCTCTACTTCTACTTCGTTAAAAACCAGAACAGAAGGGCCCGTTTCTTGATCTAGGGGTGCAGGGGATCCCAGCTCTACCAGGACCTCATATATGAGTTTAAAATGAGAGAACCAGTGATCCTCCTTGATATTGCATTCCAGAGGAAAGTTATAAGTACCAGAAAAAAAGGTTTATTTAGTATTTCCGAAAATCTGGCACAATCCTTTAGGACCTCCACTGCAAGTAGGTCATTCCATGCCTCCTCTTTAATTTCGTTTTTGGGGGATTTCAAAGCACACTTATATGACTTTCCTAGCGTAGCTATGGATGTTTAATCTTGTGGAACCTGTTTCAAAGCAGCAAAAAGCTTTCGATGTGCTTCAGAGCAATTGCTATCAAATCATCTCTCGATTATTTCTTTACGACTTCTACTGGGCAGGGTAAGCCTTTCACTACCTGGACACACATTTTTTCAAACGCACGGAGTACCTCAGCACCCAGTTTTGTTGGATCAAGACAGATGCCGAAGTTCTCCTCAGCACTCTCCCGTAAATCCTGGAGAGGGTGGCTACTGTCATCGCAGAGCTTTTTTCTGCATGCATTTCTTTCGGCTTAGTGTATTCTCGTCACCTAGCTGAAGTGAATCCCTCTATAATCGATAACTCTGCATATTGAGTGCACTGTCACAGAGCACCAACATAGGACAATGATGCATTTATATACATGTCTCTATATACGTCCCCCCTTTTGAAATGCCAAGAGCCTCTTTTCCCATTCCCTGTTATTTAAGGAATCTTTCTGTTCTCTTTCTTATGACTGCCATATAGGACAGAGAAAACCAGCTACAATAATAGTATCTGTATACCCGAAGGTTTTATTTTTGTGGTTCATGTACTGAATTGGGGAGTCAACCTTTGTAGGTCTTTAAATTGCCTCTGGCCCTTTATTGTGATATCATTGAGAGGATGTTCCATGAGTATCTGGATGACCCAAGAGAGGTCTATGTGGATCAAAACCCATTGCTGTATTGGTATGTGAAAGTGTGCCAATGGCCACAGCTCAGCAGGCTGGCAATAAAGTATCTGTCTTGTCTGGTGCCAGTGTGTCTGCTGAGCGTGTGTTCAGTGCAGCTGGAGAAGTTGTGAGAAGGACCACTCTCTTGCCTCAAAATGTGGAGAGATTGACCATGATCAAAATGAACCAACACTTTATACCACTGAATTACAGCGTACCTGAAATGCCACAGGAGGATGATCAGGGTGATTGGTCAGACTCAGGACATAGTGTATTAGCTGTCCAAATTGTCAGTGAACCACCTGAGTTTCAGGACAAACTCTACTTCCCTGACTGAGGTGGTCATCTTAGAACTTGTTATCGCTAAACTGACTGCTTAGCCAAAAAATGGATATAGCCAGGGGAAACTTATATATTTTGATTGTTTGTGTCTGACTGACTTATGCATCCCCATTGTTTTAGGCACATGTATAGCTGGATTTGAGTTGAACCAGTGTGCAGTGAAGAAGCCTCACCCCCATTCCCTTCAAGGACATTGGAGAGACAATGCCTGCCTCTGTCCCATGCCTATTCTTGTTTGTATCCCCTAGCAGGACTGCCCCAGAACTTTTGATTTACAAGACTGCCCAAAGTGTGTTGCGTGCATCAAAGAGGATCGAGATATAATTGTGTACCACCATGCTTGGATTGGAACAGGTAACTTTTGCACCAATGAGTGATATTTTATCAAGTGAGTGTGACTGAGGATTCATGTGGTGGCAGACAATGAAGGAGGATGTTGAACTATAATTTGTAAGCTTGATTGTGATGATTTGCAATGTTTGGCGCCTGATGGGTGATCATTTTTCCTGAAGGTGATTGGCCCTTACTCTTTGACACTTATCGAGTCCACTTCTTTTTTTCTGATTCACAGTCTTCAAAGACCAGACCAGTACATTTAGTTAACAAACACAAATATACACAAAAAAGTGACTCAATATTTTTTTTCTTGTTCATCAACAGCAGTGCACTACAGGTTGATCTGACTCATTTGCGTCGGGAGTCAGGACGGAGTTGAAGAGATTTGTTAATTGAAGTCAGGAGGATGATCGAAGGACTCTGGGTGGGACTACCTCTACAACAGCAAGAAGAAGGACGTTAGAAACTTGAGGGAAACCACCAGGATGATAAATCTAAGAGGCCTACTCAGCTCTGTGGATTGGTGAGAGGTGCGTTAATTTGGGAAATGCAATGCTGTTGAGTGTGTGTGCTGGATCAAATTTGAAACTCTTCTATTATGTGGTTGTGTGGTCAGGTGGGGGGCCTGCTGTTGTAAGAAACTAGAGACAGACATGTGATGTCACATCATCATATTATGCACACCCTTGTTTAAATGTGATGATGACAGTGCTAGATTGGTTAGCTCAGTACATGCAGCCACTTATCTTTTGATTGGTTGTAATTTGCTCTCACTTCTCAGTTCATCAATTGCACATGAGTCATAAAATAAATGATTGCAGCAGTCTATGCTTGTGGTCTGCCTCCAAGTCTTCTTGGTACACTCCTCATGAAGTTTACATTCTGTCCTTCTCTTTAACTCTACAATATCGTTTCTGTTTTACAATCTGTAGGCCTTCTCTTCTCCTGCACAAAAGGAGAAAGCTCAATAACACTCCTGATTACCTTACCAGACTGCTTCAACCAGGCACCCAAGATTGGCGGACAAATCCGAGAAGAATGCAGATGCACCGCCATATTTGACAAGACAGTGTAATATTTGCTTTTTTCAAACCTACATGACAGCACATTTAGATATATAAAAATAACTTGGGTCTCTGGAGCTGATGGACTGTCTGCAATGCATTTAACTGAACTGTGTCACACTTATTCCTTCATTTGCTCCACAACAGATTGATGACGATGCGCTGCTCATCGCCAAGATGACTATTGTTGTTGTGTAGTGTTTGTCCTTGTCACACCTTTCCCCAAACTCCCTTTCCCATCCATTCATCATACCCCTTACCCACTTTCCCCAAGCTGTGTGATTGATTCCCCAAGCTGTACTTGATTTACACCATAAATGGATCACAAACTTGGAAGTGCGGATGTGATGAAAGCGATACCAACTCACTGCAGGATCTTCTATTACCTGAGCAATAGCCCACACTAGCCCCATTTACCAACCCAAGCATGAAAGTGATTCACATTTTAGATATAGAAGAACATCATTAGTCAACATCATCATTCAGGCCTTGTGTTGCACTGCATAAATGCTTAAACTTGCCCACTCCTACTGACTCGAAGTTTAATTTTAATTAAATACTAGCTCCCCATTGCTCAGGAGATGTTACTAGCGCTAGTTTTTGTTATCATATCCGGTCTTCTTTGTTGTGTCATGGTAGCAGTCTGGTCTTAGTATTTCTAAAGTTGTGATATAAATAATATAACCCACTAACTCTGTGCTTTCTTTCAATCTAGTTGCCTTGTGATGGATAATATGTTGATTAATCCTACAGTTGGAATTCACCTATGTGGGAGTGGGGCCTCGCTTGTGATTACATCCTTGTTAGCATGCTAGCCTGCTACTACCACCACCACCATAAGATGGCACCTTGGGAAATCCTGCAGTAAGAAACTGAGAGAGGTAGCAGCCCTTGCTTCATTTATTCAGGTAAGAGAACTATAGAGCGTTGGTGTATGTAATATAGGCAATGGCAAGCCCCCCTCAGTGGTTGATATGGTTACTAAGGTAAGTAAGACAAGGTTATATCTAACTGCTAAACACTTTTTAAGCAGATTTCAAAAACAGACTGTGCTAAAAGGTAGTCATGCAAAGAAAAATATCCCCAATAAATTGAGGCATAAATAAAGGAAAATTATTATTCACTTTCATTTTTTTACCAATAAAACCTACCCCTTCCACCCACAACAACCCTATCCCTCTCCCCAAACAAATCCCCGTCCCCAACCAATGTCCAAAGAAATATTAAATGTCCAAATGGCAAAGTCCAAACCCCGGTCCCAACTCCCTTTCACAACCTCTCCACCTACAATAAAAATCCCTTTCCCCCAAACAAAAAAATCAAAAAAGAGCTCAGAAGAGGGCGTCCTTTAAATGGGTTCAGTAGCATTCCATGTTCTGACCATAAGGGTCATCCTTGCTTCCGTATGCACCAGACGCTGCAGGACACAGCGCTGAAATTGGTGGTCTGAGCGGGAGGGGAGAGCAGCAGTGGTGGTCAATGTGCCCCTGACAGCTGTCTGCAGTGCTGGCTGAAGGAAAGTAGACCACAGCTGCCTGAAGGAACTGAGGCCTGGGGCAGCAGCAGATGCTTCTGCCTCCTCCTCCATCCCCTCCCAGAGCCACCAGCCGATGGTATTCCCACTGGATTGTCTCCAGCCTCTGCCACCACAGCTTGGCTGTTATCTCCCACCATGTAGGTACAGTTGGTGTGGAGTAGCTATCTCAAGAAAAAAACAAAAGACACATTGTAAACAATGCTCTGTGCAAACACTTGTTTAAATTTCAATAGTGGACAGTAGCAATACATTGCTAGTCCTCTAGGTCCCATAGGGCCATTCAAATTTAATTTGATTAGTAGATTCAGAGGGCCATTTTTTACTCACACATGCCTCACATACAAAACACTGACTGACTGACAAGAATTTAGGCAGAATAACACCAGATTAAAAACACAGACTGATTTTATTTTTTTCTTTAACAGGCTTTCCCAGTAAAAAACTAAACAGAAAAAAAATACCTCTCATTAATGAGTAAGTCATTATGTACTGTGGAGTACAAGTTGTGCCAAATTAATGGAGGCATGCTAGCCAGCGCGACTCACATTGCACAGCTAACACAGCAGTCACAAATTAAACTGTGCTGCACTTAAGTGATGGGTGGTGAAATGCCTTGGGCAGGGAGGGAGGTGATGAATGATGATGGGTTGGAAACATATCTGCCTCACTTAACATATACAGTGAGTCAAGGGAGGAGACAAAAAATTAAAATACCCCCCACTTTGGACCATAGCTTTTATTAAACCAAGCAAGCAAAGTAGGTGAGCATGCCCCTCTCCAGAAGAGATCCTTTGTATCTTCATCCAAGCCATTCTTCATTCATCTTTTCATTATTCTATTCATCCTTTGATAGCCACCATTTAAGCTTTACTTTTTCGCATCCAGTCTTTCACCAAAATTTCCAATCCCTCCATCCATATAGCCATCCATTCAGTATCTACCCTTTTAACCATCTTTTAACCAATCCATCCATTCACCCACACACACATTCTTTCACTCACCCCTGCATCCTTTCAATCATATACTATTTCACCCATCCTTTCTTTTAACTTTCCGTTGTTTCCAGGTCCTTCAACCCATCATTATAGCATTCATTATGAGCTTTTGTCTGCTGAGTTGCAGATAGAAGAGGCCATAGAACTCAACCACCGCTATAGCTGCTAAAGCAGGGGGTACACGAGTCACAACACCCTTCCAGTGAGCATGATAGTAATTGTCAATAAGCAAGCAATGAGGCTTACCACAGTCCGTCTCAGGTGCCCCAGTGTCTCCCCCTTCAATAACCTCCGCATCTGCAGCAGAACTGGCGCTGGCCCCGGCACAGGTGATCTGTGCGGCTAATTTAAAAAAATACACATTTTTAGATGCCAGATACGCCTACCCTTATTTTCTTTTTCAACAAAATACATCTGCAATACAACATTACAGTATCTTCTATAAAAAATATCACTTTGGACATTTTGTTGATTGGCAATGTTAGAAAAGCCAGTTAGTGAAGCTAACCAAAATCCTTTCATAATGGAGGGACAGAGCTATAGCCTATCATGACTCTGAGTTATTGAAGTGCAATGAGGGGGTAGAATAATGGTCAATGAAGGACATATGGTGTTGTTTGGCAAATGCAATGGGACCTCATACTTTCCTGCCATGCTGCACTGTCATACAAACTGCTGGTGTACTGTATAAATGAATTATAGCACAACATTGGGGGGGTCCACTTTGACCATGGCAGCACTCTCTTTAACTGTTAGAGCATGAGCAAGAAAAAGAAAGCCTTCTCAACAAGCATGCATGGTGAATAATACTAGCTCACTTGGCCCTGCAGTCTTCACAGTAGACAGTAAATTATCAAAAATCTGTTCTTAGTCTTACATGCTCTCACATACCAATCTAAGTGTGTAGTTCTGCTGCCACGTTAGGAGACGCTGAGACCCAGCACAGTTGCCTTGGGACTCTGATAACATGTACCCATCTGGCAGGTGGTAGCTCATCTCCCTGTGACTCCTTTGTTCATGTTCGGCCCATGCCAGTAGTTTTCCATGGTGGGCGGGGTTGGAGGCTCCTGGGGAAGAATGATTACTCACTGTAGACTGTTGGGGAGTCAGTCCCTCAGCAGACATCTTAGAGTGCAGGTCATGATGGACTCCTCTGCAGAGTATTTCTAATAAACATGTAAGTTTGTATTCTCTACTGTCTGACCGACTCTTCATTCTTGGGAAGGCATAGCAGGTGGTTGTAAATAACCCGGGTGGCCCTTAAGGGCCACTTCCTTCAGCCTAAGCTATCCTTTGTATAACTTCGCCCGGGAGTAACTCACCATCCTGTAATAGCTGACCTCAGTATTGTAGCTCTGTCTCCCAAATGGGAGTTGCCAACTTATCTTTCAAGCGCCAGGTGTGCCAGATGACTCCTACACTGGTGCATATCTGCTATAGTATGCAAGCTTTGCAGCCCTTCTTATCTGTGACCAGAGGAAAACCATTGTCTATAACACTTTCAATCTTACTTTTTTGTAACATTCTACATCCCCAAACTTATACAGGAAGTCAGATTCACCCCTCTTACATCCTGCACCATAACTTTAAGTGGGCTCCCGCTTTCTATAGTTTTCTTAAGTAAGCACCTGCAGCTCTTCAACTGAAAAGCCCATTCATAAATCTGGATGTCTGGCAGAGTGACCACTCCCTTCTCTCTCCTTCCGCGAAGCTTCTTCCACAGGGTTGTGATCCTTTTGAAGCCCAAATAAAGGAGGTAATGATACCTTGCAGCCTCCCCAACCTCTCAGTTTTTTTTTTAAATACATAGGAATGGATTTAAAGAGGAAGATGATTATTGGGAGGATAGTCATTTTTGATCAGTTTGGCCCGGCCAAAGATAGTTAATGGTAGGTGAGACCAGCTAGCTAAAAGATAATTGGTATCTTTCATCATGCTTTTAAAGTTGGATTCTGCGATCCTATCTGTATCCTGTACCATTTTTATCCTGTGATATGTCCTCTCTCTTTTAGCTCCTTGGCTGACCTCCTCCATGTTCCAGGCCATTATTTCAGTCTTTGAGGAGTTTACTGCATATCCCGATACTGCTCCAAAATCCAATACAGTTGCTCAATTGCTGATAGGGATGGTTGTAAATCTACTGTATATATCATCAGATCATCTGCATTCAGAAAATCTTTTTTCCCATATGTGGCGCTTGAAGGGTCTTATCTTACTCTCTCCCCTCAGCTTCCTTGCCAATAGTTCAATGTATAAATTAAACAACAATGAGAAGCGAGGGCATCCCTGAATCATCCCTCTCATGATTTTGAACTCTGTCGTTACTCTGCCATTTATCAGAATTTTGGCTGAGGAATTTGTATATATTAGTTGAATTATAAACTGAAAATTCTCTCCTAGGTTATATAGTTTTCAGAACTGTATTCAAATATGACCAACTTACCCTATCAAATGCCTCAGTGGCATTGAGTGTCAAAACAGCTAGTGGACTTCGAGAGTGGTCACCAGATCAATTGCACATATCAACTCATGTGTCAGTTAATGAAGATATCTTTCCTTCATAAATCCCTTCTGGTCCTCGTGAACCAGGTCTCCCATCACCTGACCCACCCTTTTGGCTGAAATGTTAGTAAAAATTTTATAAACACTATTTAAAAGCGATATAGGTCTATGCGATTCGCAGGGCTTGGGGTTTTTCCCTGGCTTTAAGATTTGAGAAACTACAGCCTCTCCCCATGATTGTGGCAGCATTGCACTATTTTCTTAGATTTCACAGAACAGCCTGGTCATGATGGGGATTATTGTATCTCCTAACACATTATAGAACTTGTTAGGAAGGTTGGACAGACCAGATGCTTTCCCTCTCTTGCTTGAATTAATGCCATGGCTGACCTTGTGTTGCCCTATCTCTTGATTTAGTTGCTCTTTCTGGTCCTTCATTAATTTATTTATTGTGCCACTCTCCATCCACTCCCCCTCCATGTATCTCTGTAACTTTCAAAGTTTCTGAATATAAGTCCTAAAAAAAGTTAAGGAAGGCCTTTTTAATGTCCTTGGTTGTCGTGTAGTTCCTATAGTACCCCTGCAGGACCTGTGCGTTTGGATAACATACTGTGGGCTTGGTGGTAGACTGACTCTGAGCACCCCCACTGTATATGTTAGCCTGGTTAGTGGCACTAGCTCACAGTGCCACTAGAATCTCCTCCTCTCGGGGAGAGATTAGTTTCTGGCAACCTTAGATCATGACAACCCAAATTCCTCAGAATCGTGGAAAAAATTTACTACCTTTCGCTCTGTCACTCGTGCTTACTCATTTGGTTTGTCTCAGAGAGTTACACAGAATAAACAGTCGGGCGTTTCAATAAGTATTTATTGAACAGTTGTTATTCTAGTGTAAAATATATGTGCTGCGGCAACCAGCAGACAATAGCAGAGATATATTATCAGCAGTACGATGAAAGCAAAGGGATAGAACTGTTCTACCATATTGCGATAATCATGAATACATACATGAATATAAAAGCATTATGCAAGTGTGCGTACTCCTACGATGCCTAACTAGATGTACCTGAGTGTCTAAAACCTAAGAGCCAAGAATCCTTCTAGGATTTAGTTGAACCCCCATACCTGAATAGAGAGAGTGTGGGACACCGTCCTGGTCTCGAGTTGGACACCCCGTCATGGCTGTGTCAGACCGCTGTCAGCTGGAGCGACTGCATGCAGGAGCCTCAGCGTCTCTGGTCAGTGTGTCAGCATGGAAGTCTCGGTTCCCTCTGTTTTACCGGGGCAAGATATGGTGTATTTATACCCTAAAGAGTCTCGGCCCTTAGTATGGATTGTATTGGTCTGTCGTTAGACATGAGGAAGATGTCAGGGGTGAACTTTGTACATACATATTATGCAGGTGGTGTATTCCTAGAGAGCCATGCATAATTGATGAGTACAGTGTGGGCCTGTGTTTGGGAAAACCCTGCTGTATTCAAAACCACAGGATAGATAACGTTCAGCCCTCAGAGTACGTTGTGTACTAGCAAGGACCAATGTAGGTGAAAGATCATGCCTATATAAGGAATCATGACTACAATAAGACATGTACAGTTAGGACCATAATTGGGCATATGCGGCTATGACCATAATAGGGCAAGTACTGCTGTGCTGCCTTTGCGTGAAGCATTGACAGCTACCATTATCTCGCCATCTATTCTCGTCTTTGAACAAGTAACTGCAGCTACGGCGGCTGTGCGAACAGCCCCCTTTGCTGCTTCATCAGCCAATGAATTCCCTTCAACGTGAACGCCATCACGCTGATGACTCAGTGTATGTATCACGTGAGCCCTTGGTAGTTCGTTTCTCAACTCCACTACCTGTTCCCATAGCATTTTATGCTTAATTGTGCCACCTTTTGCATCTTTGAACCAGTTTTGTTCCCAATGATGTAGATATTCATTGTACGACTGTACACAGTAAAAGGAATCACACACAATCAGTGTGGGGAATTTGTGATCCGTATTTATAAGTGCCAGTATCAGTGCTTTGAGTTCTGCCAACTGAGCCGTGCAGTCTCCTAGAGATTGCGTTTTAGTGCAACTCGGATGGAACTTTCCATCGCGCATGCGACCTTTAACAATCGCTGACACGCTGCGCTGTAAGCTTGCTTACTCCTATGACCGGTTGAGCAGACCCGTCAGTGTAAATAATGTATTCATACTGATCTAGAGGCAAAATTTCATTTGGTAGAGGATATTCTTGTACGTATTGCAGGAATGCCTGTGTTTTTAAACTTGTATCAAATCTGTATTCAACATCCGTTGCAGTAAGAGAATTAGCCCATTGTATCCATCTGGGATGTAAGGATTTCGAATTTGGAATGCTAGCTTTTGTAACAGCTTCTAAAGCTGGTACTGGGGTCACGACAATTATACGTTTACCCTGAGCCAGAGCTCTTTCTCTTGCTACAGCGGTCTGCACTGCTGTCAGGATTTTTTCTGTTGAAGTGAAACGCATTTCTGCGTTTGTGTACAGATGTGATTTGTATGCGATTGGTACCGTTTCACCTTCATTAAAAATTAAATAAGTGTACCCGCTTTGACCCGCTATTACTCGGATCACTAAGTTCTGTGCGTTTACGCGTGTCTGTAAATGTTTTGAAGCTATCATGTCTTCCTGTAGGGAACGCAGGATATTTGTATGTTCCTGTGTCCATTGTCTGACCGAAAAATCAGGTTTTATTAAGTCGTAGAAAGGTTTTACTCTTTCTGAGTAATCCAAAATGTATGTTCGACCAAAATTTAGGAATCCCAGAATTGATTGTAAATTCTTTAATGATTTTGGAGGTTGGAGCAGTGCACACTTTTCTAAAAAGTTAGCTGCCAGGCTTTTTTCCTCACTTCACAGCTCGTATCCTAAAAACAGGACACTGAGGTGGGCAATCTTTGATTTTTTTATATTAAATTTGTAGCCCTCAGAGGCGAATCCCATAATAATGGTGCTCACCCTGGTCAAGTGCCTTGGCAAGTCATCGTCCGTCAGATAAATATCATCTACATAGGACAATGCTTCTTCATCCAAATTTTGGAGTAACTCTGTTACTCTTGCTGAAAACAACCCTGGGCTATTCTTATACCCTTGGGGGAGTCGGCAAAAATTGCCGTTGAGACCCTATCGCACTGAATGCGGTCAGATACCTGCTTTCAGGCGCTATATTTTGGCAGAAAAATCCATTTGAGATATCAAGTGTTGTTTTATATTTTTGTCGCACCATGTTATTCATTAATGCGGCACTGTGTGCATTTTTAACTGCAAATGTCTTTGTGCAAGTGTTTAAATGTCTGTAGTCTAAAACTAGATGATATGTGTTGTCAGGTTTGGCTACGGGGAACAAAGGATTGTTCATAGGTGAAGTGCAATTTTCTATCACCCCCTGGCACTCAAGTTGATCTAGGATCTCCCTGACTTGTTTTTTAGCTTCCTGCTTCATAGGGTATTGCCTTTGGGCATTTGGGGAAACTTTTAATGGGATCACGTGGTGGGTTGAATCCTCATCCCAACCAGCATGATTTTTGTACAATGCTGGAGCTAGGGCAACCACCCACTCCTGCGCATATGCATGTTTAAGATGTATGGGAACGAGGTCGGAAAATGCTGGAAAAATTACCTTTTCTCCCTTTTGGCTGCTGGCGGCCAGTCTTGCTCTGCTAATAGGATGTGTTTAACCAGATGACAAATTTTCCCAAAATACACCTTTAACTTTTCTGGGCTTGTCCCCCTCCATCCGGAGTGTTATCTCATGTAACTTATGTGGGGCGCTTACCCGAGTATCAGGTGTTTCCACCGTGATATACTCACTCAACTCCGCTGTCACCAGAAATTCCTTCAGGTTCTCGCGAGCTATCGTTACTTCTGCCGCGCTGTCTAGCATCAGTCAGAGCCCATTCCCAGTTCAGAAGCTGTGTCCTCAGAATTCTGGGCATGTCTGATCTTGAGACCTGCTACCTTCTTCTTTTTGAACTGAGGTTTCTGTTTTTCTTTATCCTCTTTTTTAGGTGCGTAGTCCGCAGCGCGTTGCGTGTCTCTGGACTTTGTATGCTCCTCTTGTCTGTGTTCTGACCGTCCTTCCCTCTCGGAGTTTCTTGACGAACCCTGAAAGGGACGAGAGGAACGAGTATCAGTATCCTGATACCTGTCAGGTTTTTTAATATTATCCCTATTCCTGAGGTTATACCTCCTTTCAGATGGCTCCTGTTGAGGAGACCTACCTCTGTATTGAGATCTGCTGTCTTTAGACTTTTGTTGTTTTTTATTTTCCCACTTCTTTTTAGAAGAAGTAGGTGTCTGCTTTGTAGTGTCCTTTTCAGGACTGCCCACCAGTTGTGGTTTTAATGTTTTTCCACCTAGACTGTCTCTGCCTAGTTCTGCATATGCAGTTTCAATTATTTTGGGTAGTTCGTGTTGTTGTTCTACTGGACTGAACTCTTAGGCGTTGGCGGATCGCCACTGAAGCTGCTTCCCCCTTAATGTTAGATAGTATTATGGCTGATACCTGGTCAAAGTTATTTAGTAACTTCATCCCTAAGTTAAGGGCAGGTTCTTCTCCGTACTCATTTTGTATGTGTCTCAATACGTCAGGTACTACTGCTAGTGACGGGATACCATGTGTTCTGGTATGTATGGCGTTACAAAAACAAGGGAACCCAATGTGCTATTGGTCAGGGACCTTGGGTACGTTTACTGTTCTTGAGGACAATGATCCCTAGACAATTAGGTATAGTGTACGTTAAATATAGACCCAATCAGTACTATATTATCTGTCCAGCCGGACAGTTTTTAATGTACAATAATTGTATAAAGCAAATAAAACGAAAAAATACAAGCGGGACACACCCTGCGTCCTGCTAACGTACATTTACAAACAACATAGAGGGGAAGGGTTCAGGCAAGAAAAGCGTGTCTGTAGTTACATTGGATATAGGTACAGCAGACAAGTTACGTTGCGCACACCATTACAAATTAAACATTGTAATATAGTCAATGTATATGGTGTACAGTTGTCGACGATGTTTCGATCTCTATTTAAATCAGCGGGATCATCTTCAGGACATTATGGTGGCATGCCTGTATACAATTGCTCAGTTACTTAAACCATACATTGAAGGTGAGGAAAAAGAAGGAAGGAAGGGAGAAAGAGACGAAGATTATACAGAGGATCTGGTTCAATTTATTACAAGTGATGTACACGTGTTGGCCATGATCAAGTTAATCTCTAAGTAGTGCAAGATAGAGATTCAAGGAAAGATGTGAACCAGAGGGCATGTGACATGCTCTGGCGAAAGAGGATCAAGTGACAGCGAGGAAGGCCGTGTCTCAAAAACCTAGTGCGCGCCGATACGTAGCGTGCAATACAAGGGTCCCATAAGGAGAGAAGCCAATTGGGGAGACTGTCAAGGTATGCTATGTGGAAAGGACACATATTGTGTTCGCGTGTGCGCGAGGGAATAAAGCGCACGCTTACTGGGAGCTGGTGTGCCGGTGAATTCCTAGGCAATTATGGGAGACACCGTCTGGCGTGCCTGATCTGCGCCTAATTGCGGAGGAAGGAACTAGTTAGCACTGATTGTAAAATTGGGCGTAAATTGAAGGGCTAAGCAAGGGGGACCCTTACCTACGGTGGTTGTGTTGAGCGCGATGGCTGCGGGGACCGCAATTAATAGAGGAGTGCACCTGAAAGAGAGGGCTCACGTTACTGGATCGACCACGGGAATGGAGCGATGTGAACCCGGCATACAGCAAGGCTGTGCTTACCTGAATAGAGGTGGTATCACGATTACAAGGGAGCCGCGTGTGCGTTCTCCGTGATTAGGAAGTCCTAGGATAAGAAATTGGAGCAAAACGTGCTTAAAGGGGGATTTAACGGGGGCGGTAATAGAATCTACTGCCCAGCTCATTCCGCACTACTTACCGAGCGATTCAAGGCTTCCAAAGAGGGCACAGTCCCGGCGGGAGCGCGAGCAAATCCTCAGCGCGTTCAATAGGTAGTGAATGCCGGCAGGGCTGCTGGTAATATTACGGAGCCAGAGATTGGTCAGGTGATCATGAAGGGGTCATGTGACTAGGTGCTTCCATACCTCTCCCCACCCTCACTGGCTGTCCACATTAGGGTATGTCTGACCACACACCACTCTACTCTGATGACTACATCAACAAGATTTTAGAGGGCCCTTCATTGCTCTCAGATTCCCATGATACGCCTGTAGAAGCCAGCACATCTTTAGGAGAACAATTGGAGAAAAACAAAAAGAAATTTGTTCGCTTGCAATTAATGATACGCATGCTAACTGAATATCTAAAGGAGAACGCGCACGCGGCTCCCTTGTAATCGTGATACCCCCTCTATTCAGGTAAGCACAGCCTTGCTGTATGCCGGGTTCACATCGCTCCATTCCCGTGGTCGATCCAGTAACGTGAGCCCTCTCTTTCAGGTGCACTCCTCTATTAATTGCGGTCCCCGCAGCCATCGCGCTCAACACAACCACCGTAGGTAAGGGTCCCCCTTGTTTACGCCCAATTTTACAATCAGTGCTAACTAGTTCCTTCCTCCGCAATTAGGCGCTGATCATGCACGCCAGACGGTGTCTCCCATAATTGCCTAGGAATTCACCGGCACACCAGCTCCCAGTAAGCGTGCGCTTTATTCCCTCGCGCACACGCGAACACAATATGTGTCCTTTCCACATAGCATACCTTGACAGTCTCCCCAATTGGCTTCTCTCCTTATGGGACCCTTGTATTGCACGCTACGTATCGGCGCGCACTAGGTTTTTGAGACCTGGCCTTCCTCGCAGTCACTTGATCCTCTTTCGCCAGAGCATGTCACATGCCCTCTGGTTCACATCTTTCCTTGAATCTCTATCTTGCACTACTTAGAGATTAACTTGATCATGGCCAACACGTGTACATCACTTGTAATAAATTGAACCAGATCCTCTGTATAATCTTCGTCTCTTTCTCCCTTCCTTCCTTCTTTTTCCTCACCTTCAATGTATGGTTTAAGTAACTGAGCAATTGTATACAGGCATGCCACCATAATGTCCTGAAGATGATCCCGCTGATTTAAATAGGGATCGAAACGTCGTCGACAACTGTACACCATATACATTGACTATATTACAATGTTTAATTTGTAATGGTGTGCGCAATGTAACTTGTCTGCTGTACCTATATCCAATGTAACTACAGACACGCTTTTCTTGCCTGAACCCTTCCCCTCTATGTTGTTTGTAAATGTACGTTAGCAGGACGCAGGGTGTGTCCCGCTTGTATTTTTTCGTTTTATTTGCTTTATACAATTATTGTACATTAAAAACTGTCCGGCTGGACAGATAATATAGTACTGATTGGGTCTATATTTAACGTACACTATACCTAATTGTCTAGGGATCATTGTCCTCAAGACTGGTATATATGGCAGCAAAGACTGAACCCCAAGAGGTGCAATCCTCTAGTTGTGGTGTGATCCCCATGGGCAAGCAGATTGTTAGAATTCTGTTTTTTCCAAAGGTGGTAGTATTCGGAAATACTGCCTCAAGCTGAGTTATTTTCTGAGCTATCCAGAATGGGATTTGTTCACATTTTGCTGGCATTTTGCCCATTACCGAGTGTAATGTTTGTGGAGTAATTTTATTAACTGTACTCTGGACTGGAGTATCTTGTGCTGCAGCTGGTGCAGGCTGAACTGTTAAAGTCCTCATCACAAATTGTGTGAGGTTTCTGTAGATCTCTGTGTTGTACGAGTAAGTCTGGCTGTGGCATTGTGCCAATGTCAGGATGTGGTGTGTATGCCGCTAATATGGGCCATGTGGCTCCTGCTCCTCCGAGCGGGCCTAATCTTGCTCTTCCTCGTACGTGGGGTAGGGCGCCTTTAAACCAGTAATTATGCTCCTGGTAAGTGAGCGGAACCTCTAACTCCTCAAAAGGAGTATAGTCTGCTGGTGTTTCATTTTCTAGGTAGTAGTGAAATACATCTGTAACTGGATTCGCTGCTGGGAATGTAACCCATGAATAGAACACCTCTGTTTTATTGGATTCGTGTGCTTCGATCACGAAAATTACTTTACCACCCCTGGGTCTTAAGTCATGTTCTAGAAGTTTTATGGTGACTGCCCTTCTGTAATTTGGTGCAATTTGTATTGCATCTTCGGGGTCTTCTTCTCCTGTTAAGAAATTCAGATCAACTCTTTGGTCCCCTGCATCGTTATCAGGCATGTTTAGAGGAAGAAGTGTTCAAAGGGAACTAAGATGAGGTGTTATGCACAATTTAGGAACTAAATGTCCTTCAAGCTTGATTAACCAACAGCCAATAAATAGTATTTTCGTACCACTCAGCTGTGGCGGAGTTTCTGCCCACCCACTCCAGACGTCTCTGGGGTTTTGTGAGTAGGTTCTCTGAGAATAGCACGACTGAACTACTCAGATTCTACTGTTAAATAAGTACCCAACCAACGTTGGCGGTGCCATGTCGTGTAGTTCCTATAGTACCCCTGCAGGACCTGCGCGTTTGGATAACATATACTGTGGGCTTGGTGGTAGACTGACTCTGAGTACCCCCACTGTATATGTTAGCCTGGTTTGTATTAGCTAGCTCACAGTGCCACTAGAATCTCCTCCTCTCGGGGAGAGATTAGTTTCTGGCAACCTTAGATCATGACAACCCAAATTACTCAGAATCGTGGAAACAATGTACTACCTTTCGCTCAGTCACTCGTGCTTACTCATTCGGTTTGTCTCAGAGAGTTACACAGAATAAACAGTTGAGCGTTTCAATAAGTATTTATTGAACAGTTGTTATTCTAGTGTAAAATATATGTGCTGCGGCAACCAGCAGACAGTAGCAGAGATATATTATCAGCAGTACGATGAAAGCAAAGGGATAGAACAGTTCTACCATATTGCGATAATCATGAATACATACATGAATATAAAAGCATTATGCAAGTGCGCGTTCTCCTACGATGCCTAACTAGATGTACCTGAGTGTACCTAGCATATGTGTAGGTCTAAAACCTAAGAGCCAAGAATCCTTCTAGGATTTAGTCGAACCCCCATACCTGAATAGAGAGAGTGTGGGATACCGTCCTGGTCTCGAGTTGGACACCCCGTCAGGGCTGTGTCAGACCGCTGTCAGCTGGAGTGACTGCATGCAGGAGCCTCAGCGTCTCTGGTCAGTGTGTCAGCATGGAAGTCTCGGTTCCCTCTGTCTTACCGGGGCAAGATGTGGTGTATTTATACCCTAAAGAGTCTCGGTCCTTAGAATGAATTGTATTGGTCTGTCGTTAGACATGAGGAAGACGTCAGGGGTGAACTTTGTACATACATATTATGCAGGTGGTGTATTCCTAGAGAGCCATGCATAATTGATGAGTACAGTGTAGGCCTGTGTTTGGGAAAAACCCTGCTGTATTCAAAACCACAGGATAGATAACGTTCAGCCCTCAGAGTACGTTGTGTACTAGCAAGGACCAATGTAGGTGAAAGATCATGCCTATATAAGGAATCATGACTATAATAGGACATGTACAGTTATGACCATAATTGGGCATATGCGGCTATGACCATAATAGGGCAAGTACAAATATGACCATATATGGGCAAATATGAATACGTCCATTTTAGGGCATGTACGACCTGGTCTATATTAGGGCCTCTATACGGGACATAACATGGTGTTTGAGGAAGTTAATCCTGTCCCTACATTCTGTATTTCCTGCACTACATTCCTGACCTGATCCCTTCTAGTTTTCCAAGTCAGCAACTTCCTGGCACTCTCCCAGTACTATAAATGTGCAAACTTGCTTACCTCCCATGTTGCCTTCACTTGTGTCTCCGATATTAGTGAGAGTTGATCTTTCCTCACCTGCATTTACCTCTCCAATGCTATTTTATTCTCAGGTGCATATTGCCTTGCAGAAAGTTGACACTCTAAATGGCTCATTTCTTCCTCCAATGCCATAACCTCTCTTCTATATTTCTTGTTCTTCTGGGCTGCTATGCTAAGTAGCTTCCCCTTCATACATTCATTACAGCAGTGCTTAATTTGTAAAAAAAAAAGTAAGTGCCAGGGCCCTTCTCGGGAGGCCACTGTAGCATGCACCACCCATTGCCCCTGCAAGCATTGCCAATAGCAATATGAATAAAACTACTAACCATCACATTCCTACAAGTGTGAAAGTGTGAAAATTCAGTCAATTCTTGGCAATCCAGAGCAATAATAATGACATAAGTGGCAGGTAATATTCTTCTTTTATGTATATTGACTTATTAAACCCTATTGTTGTCCTTATCTCAAAATAAGGCAGGCAGTGCCACCATGTGGTGGACTGTCACTAGAGCCAGTGCTGACAATTAAGTGCTGGTGCCGAGCACCAAAACCACAGGTTCAAATTAAGTACTGCCTTAAAGGCATCCCAAACTGTACTCAGTGGGGCTGAGCCTACATTTATATTAATGAATTTGTATGTTTCCACTCTTAAAACCTTAATAGCCTCTTGGTCTAATAGCAGTTCACCACTTTAATTCTTGCCTGCTGGCTGGTTTCATTTCTCAAATAACTATTGCATGGTCAGGAAGGTGAGCTGTTTGACACTCTTGATCTCCTCACTTATACCTTGATCCACTAATATAAAGTCTGGGCCCATAATATCCCACCAGGGTATGTTTTTTGCTGTACAGCTGTAGGCTAGTAATAAACCATATGCCCATCTTATCCATCTCACTATCTACTATTGTTGCCTCAAGTTGTTGTTTTATTAGTATTGCTACCCCTTTCACATGACAGTTGTGATTGGTGCATATCACTAGTAGAACCCACTTCTGTTTGCTAAATAGCTCCAGACATACCTTTTTGGTAAGATGGTTTTCTGGCAATAATATAATTTGTGAGCTGCTGAATCCTTTAGATATTGAACCATTATAGCTCATTGCCTGTACGTCCTGAGCCTATTACCAATCCATTATAGAATTTGAACTGTTGTCACCATTGCTTCAGTTCTAAAGTCCACCAATTTCTGAGGGCTGTTTTTTCTCTTTTTTCCCCTTTACTCCCCATCCAGGGCTCCCCTTGCCCCTAACCTATTCCCTCTGCCCTGATAGAACCCTCCCTTGCTTTCTAATGTCCTATAAAAAGCTCTTTGAGTACTTGTTATCAGATATATCGGATATATCGGTTCAGGTGAATGATAGAAAAAAGGAGACATTTCAAACAGACTAACTCCTGGTATTTCTAAACTTGCCCATGTGTCTTAGTCTTCCTGTGGCGTGTTCTCTCTCCTTATCACCTCAATCAACTTGTCTGTTTCATTGTGATCCCTCAAGTTATGCATTTTGTTATTTTACATAACCCTTAATGTGGCTTGACATTTCAGTTGGTCTGTAGCGCCTATCTTCTTGAACTCCCCTTTTCGCTTCCCCAACTCCCACTGTCGGTTCAGGGTGGTGCATGAGATATCTGACCTGATCTCAAATGTGAGCCTGCTTCCTTTCAGGGATTTCTGCCTTTGAGCTTTGGCCAGGATCTGTTCTTTTCTGGAGTAAGTCAGGAAGTTCACCAAGATCTTCCTTAGCTTCCTCCTACTGGGGTGTTTTTGGAAAGGATTCCTGTGTACCCATTGAAAATCACTGGCTAGGATCTTCTCTGAGACTTCTGACAGACCCCTTGTTTTAAGAAGGGCTATAATAAAAATCTTAATATTCTCCCCTTCTGGCACACTCAAGACTCTTATTTCGTTTATCCTTGCACCATTTTCTAGTGATTTGAGCTTATCCTGAAGCTCTCTCTCTCTGTGTTGTATTGCCTTTATCTCCTCTCTCTCTATTGTGGTTGAAGTTTTCAATGCTGCTACTGTATCCTCAAGGACCTGTGTTCTTAGAACCAGCAAGTCTAGTGTTTCTGCCAGGCTTTCGCACATACCATGGATCTCTATCTGATTTGTTGTGAGGTGGTCAACCTTTTCTTGACCTCTGCCACCAAAGACTGTAACCTGCTTTCAATTTGGGTCCCCCCTAGAGAGTGGTGTCCCTATGTTGCAGTTTCCTGCAGGTTGTCTTGTGCTACCCCTCTCATTGCAAGTGCATGATTTCTACCCCCCTCACCAGCCTCTTCTCCAAGTTCTCCAGGGTTTCCCCCCTCATTTCTTTTCCAGCTTGCCCAAGGCTTGCTATCTGTTATTTTGTGGTACCACATCCATACTCCAAGGTTTAGGTGCGGTGTGCAGATTTCTCCCTCCCCCTTCTGACTGCTGGGATAAGAGGCAGCTGGATGTATTGATTTTTAGGTTGGTAAGTTCACTCCTCTCCATTCTACTGACACTCACCTGCACCATCAATTCCCCCCCAGGTATTAGGTCTAGGCAGAATTTTAAAAAAATTCCTCAACGAAGGGGTTACTCTCACCAGCTGTTGTCTCTGTGACCAACCCCTGCTCCTTTGAATGGGGGCTGCATTTAAACTCATGTCAGTGCTAATCATGAGTGGGGGTATTGCACCCGCTCACTCGATTTACTTCTTTTACCCCACCACTTCTTGCCTTAACTTTGATGGATTTTGTAGGCTCAGAAGCCTGTTTACCAGTGACCTGTGGGGCCTTAAATTAGAGTTTTGTTGTACTCCTCAGGGAGTAATTTTTTTTTTTTTCCTGGCCTGTTTCCGCCTGCAGGGTAATCAGTCACAAGCCTACCTTTTCTATAATCGTCCTCTGCTTTGGCGGTATTTACTCCACCTGTTCTGGCCGCATTTAACAGCAACCAATGCCCACAATGTACATGTCCTGCTTCCTCCTAGAGTCCCACTGAGCAGTCAGTGCTCCTGTGCTGCCACTTCCACCCTTCCCACAGAGGGTAATCCATGTTACCCCTCGGCAGCCCTAACACACTCCCTGCGCGGCCTGTAGCCAGCACTCCACGTCAGCCTCCTCTGACTCTGCTGGTCTCACCATGTTTGTCAGCAGCGAGAGTTAGCAGAAGACACAGCACCGCACTTCTACAGCATAATACTGGGACCCATCGCAGGTAAGATCATTTCAGATTTCTGATGCACTCTCCTTAGTTATCCCATAACAAACACTTGTGCAACCGACTATCTAGCTGGCCGCCATGTTCTCCCACTCTGGATTTCGAAACTGGGGAAAAGGGATCCTGCATGTTGCATGAAGTGTGGCCTGGAAATGGTCGATGATATCCATCTCTTCACGGAGTGCCCAAAGATACAACAGCATTGGGAAGACGTCAGTAAGAGCATAAGTCAGATGCCCCGAGTAGACCTTAAGGCAGTGGTCTTCAAACTTTTTGATGTGGAGACCCCCTTGTCAAACCTTTTTAGGCGTAAGGACCCCTTCTGACAAAATTTTCTAGAAACTGGTTCTCATCACCATCGATCGACAACCATAAATGCCCCTGTTAGACCTGGCATCTTTTGGCATGTTTCCCCTGTTTTTTTCCTTTCTGACCTCCTAGTTTTGACTCTGTTTTTGCTGGTTCAGTAGTCTCTGCGCACTTTCTCACTGCTGTTCAGTGTTAAAGTGCAAGTGCTCCTATTGTAAATTGTATTATGGATTGGTGTTTCCTTGATTGGCATGTTTGACTTACTAGTAAGACCCTAGAAAAGTGCACTGAGGGTGCCAGGGCCTGTAAATCAAATGCTGTTGGTGGGCCTGCATTACTGATTGTGCCACCCACCCATGCATCCCTGAAAAGGGTTATCAGACCTGCCACTGCAGTGTCTGCGCGGTTTGTAACTGCCATGTCGACCTGGCAAGTGCACCCACTTGCCAAGCCCTAATCTTCACTTTTCTTACATGTAAGTCACCCCTAAGGTAGGCCCAAGGTACCCCTGTGGGCAGGGTGCCGTGTATATTAAAGGTAGGACATGTACTGGTGTGTGTGACATGTCCTGGTAGTGAATTACAGTGTGTTTCATTTTTCACTATGGAAAGGCTATCTGTCCCATAGGATAGAATGGGAGTTTACTTATAACATCTTATAAGCATATCTTCCCATTGGGACAAGATGGAGAAATGGGGTTTAGCATGCCTGAACTCAGAATATAAAAATGCATCTTTTAGTAAAGATGATTTTTATGTTCTGTGTTTGAAAATACCACTTTTAGAAAGTAGGTATTTTCTTGCTTAGCCATCCTGTGTGCCTCTGCTGGGTTTGTGGATTGACTGTCTGGCTTTGGAGTGACAGGGAATGGGGATGTGCATTCTCATCAGACAGCCACTGGGGGGGTCAAGGTGTGTCCTGCCTTTCCTGGATGAGTCAGGGCTGGGATGAATAGACCTGGGCTGGATTTATAGTAGTGGGAGGAGATTTCCTTGGACCTGAATGGGCCTGGTCTGCCTTGGACAATGCTGTCTCCACCTCCTGCCAGGAAGCTGGGCCAGAGAGGATGGAACTGGTTTGGGCTGGGCACAGGCACTCTCTGCCCAAAAGTACAAAGAGAAACTGAGTATAAATATTGTGGTCCAGAGCCTAGAACTTTAGAACTCGCTGGAATCAAGGAGCCTGCCAAGAAGAAGAGCTGGAAGAACTGCCAAGAGGAGTACTGCAACTTTGCTTTGTTGGTTTGGCCTGCAGTTGCTGCTTCTGCCTTGGGCAGTGAAAGGACTGGACTGAAGTTTCTTTACTTGTTGCCTCCTGTTCTGAAGTCTGAGGGACTGCAAAGACTTCACTGACCTCTGGGTACTGCCTCTGGAACCGTGGTTTCAGTTGCCACAGAGGGGGAAAGCAACCGACTCAGTCACTGACTCTGCCGCTGGCTCCATGCCCTGAAGGCACCGCAGAGGGCCCAGCTGCATCTCGCACCGCAAACCTGGTCTCACTGATGACGGCCGCCGAGCTGCTGCTTGCACCGTGACCTTATGGCACCGCACTCTGCACCGCTTCACTTCGCCGCCCTGGTCTCACCGACGCCGTCACTGACTTCGACAACCGTGACCGCACCGTGGCTTGGAGGCACTGCTCGTAAGTCTTGCGACACACTGCCCCGTCCCACACCGCAGTCCGGACCGACCGACGCCAGCTACCCGCAAAGTGCATATTTTTAAGTACTGTATGTTGGATTTTTATCGTTTTAGTCTTGTTTTGAATATATAAAGTATTGGATATTTTTCTAAACTGGTGTGGTGTCCTTTTGTAGTATTTTCATTGTATTGCGGTTGGTTATGTGCAAATCCTTTACACACTGCCTCTGAAATAAGCCTGACTGCTCGTGCCAAGCTACCAAGGGGGTGAGCAGGGGTTATTTCAGTAGTGTATCCCTCTTACCCTGACTAGAAGGAAGGGTCCCTACTTGGACAAAGGTGCAAACCATTGCCAACTAGAGACCCGCATTTCTAACAGCCCCCAATTATCACAGAAAATAATTTTTACGGTGGGGAAATGATATTAAACAGTGTTTAGCAAACCAAAGGTCATTGAGCGTAGGGGTGTAGCCAAAGGTGTAGCTAAAAACAAAGGGCCTCATTTATGAGGAATTGGGGTAGGGCAGCGCTGCAAGTCTTCTGCGGCGCTGCCCTATGCCAATGTGAAAGGGCAGGAATGCACTGTAATTATGAAATACGGTGTATTCCAGTCCTTTTCCCTTCACAAATTGCTGCCTAGCACCAACGTAGGCAGAATTGTTTTTGTACGGGAAGAGGCACCTTTCTTCACCAAAACAATCCTGAGGGACATTTTCCTATTTCTATGAGAGCTGCAGAATGCAGCACACATGGAAAGAGGAAAAAACGAGGAGAAATCAAAACATTTCTCCTGGTTACGCCTCCACTGGAGAGGCGTCAGTTTTTGGAGCTGCCCCAGGTTTACGTGATTTTGTAAATATGGGGCAGCATCAGAATCCATGGGCTTTGCGTGGGAACCCCACGCAAAGTCCATGGAACACTTCCTTGACGCAGAGTAAGGCAACACAGTGACTTGCGCTGCTATGTCTTACTCCATATCTATGAGGCAATGCAAAGCCATGCAGGGTGACTTTGCACTGCCTCATAGGTATAGTTGAGATGCTTGCGCCACCGGAGCATCAAAAAAGTGATGCTCTGGTGATGCAAGTCTCTCATAAATAATCCCAAAATATTCTGTATGTTTTTTAGGTCTTTCACCTTCAGGTATCTACATATAAAATAATGGGCAGCGTAAATGAAAAATAAATAAAAAAAGTTATTGCTCAGTGGGAAATGCACTGTAGTAAATTATGAAACCTCTATTAGTTAATGCACTGCAGAGGTCTATTTGTAACCAGAGAACCACCGAATTAAATCTTGATTGGTGCAGTGGAGAATAGTGATGTGTATTTTTAGTGCTACGAAGTCACAGCCTGTGACGGAAAGCACTGTGAATATGTAAGTCAATTTTTTATACTTGCATTACACACAGGGTAAGATAGAATGCTTCAAAACGTGCGAATAGTTTTACAATAAAATGGTGCTTTCAAAATGTAGGTTTTAATAATACCAGAGCGTATGTAATGCAGTTTTCTTTTTTACATAACTGTCCCTTCAACACCTCTTTAGGGGCACTATGGGCTGTGTAAATGCAGTTAAAATTAAAAGGAAGAACTTCCCAGCCCAGTAGTTAACTCTTTGCACTTCCACTCAAAAACACACATCTTTGTCTTCACAAAGAGCCAGAACTGCCCCCAAGTATCCTTGACACTTGCAGATTACTAGATAAGGCGCATTTGCCTTTCATTCAGGCAAGCAGCTGATAACGATCTCAATTAGTGACCCTGGACGGCTGTCTTTTTACAGGGACAAGTGAAGCTGGGGAATCTGCGACCCCCTTCCTAGGACTCCACGACCCCCCTGGGGGTCGCGCCCCACAGTTTGAAGACCTCTGCCTTAAGGTAAGCCTTGGATTCATAATTTTTGGGAAAGTAGATGAAGCTGTGAAATTGAAAAAAATGAAAAGTAAGCTAGTGTTCTATTTGATCCTGTTGGTGAGGAGGGAGATCTGCAGGAAATGGGTATCAAAAGATCCTCCTACTAAATCTGAGTGGCTAAATTCAGTGATGTATACGTTGAATATCGATACCTACCCTAAGCTTTCAAGAAGATCATATATTTTGGGGCCGTTGATTATATGGAAAGGAGAATGTGGCAGAAGGGTAGACTCAAAGTCTCATGATTACACTAGATCTAGAACATGGAAACAAGTTTACCTGGTCAGTTTGAAAAAAGGTCAATAGCATCTTCCACGACTTGTAAACCTATGGTACCAAACACACATACAGGACAGCATCATAGGGGCTGTTGTTTTGCAGCTGGAGGTGAAAAATGGCGAATGAGGGCAATAATAAAAGAAAAAGATATGGACCAGCATGCTGGAGAAGGTGAGCTCTCTTTGTGTCATCCAGAGGACCCTACCAGAGATCAGAAAACGCTGTTATGACTTGAGATCCCACACAAAGGAGAGGTGGCCAGCAGGATGGCTGAGGGTCATGGCACAGGTGGTGGACCTCCAAACAACCCCCTACCACTTCAATGGAATCACTGATCGAGAGGACACTGGAACCAGCCTGGGTAAGTCAATTCCCTTAACTTACTTAACATAACATAATATTTCTAATTCCTCAAGTAAAACATCACATCAAACAAAACTCAGTTCTGATGATTGCTTTACCTTGACAATGCATCATGGGAGTTCCTGTACACCAAAGTTGCATGCTGTACTGTGTGCTGATAACTACACTACACATATCTGTAATTCAAAAACATGTCACAAACGCATGAAGCACAGTTACAACATTACTATTAACCATTTATTTACACTAACTATAAATAATGCATATCCACAGATCACACTCAGGATGTGTCAGACCCAAGAGAGGCTGATGAAGCTACTGACACACATGTCAAAATGGAGGACAGCACAATAGCAACTTCCATGCCTATTCCTCCAACTATTAGGAGAGCAACCGTTGCACCACTACCAGAATTTGTGGATGTGATGTGGGACAATCCCAAAGCAGGGACACAACTACATCTGTGGGCAGGACACACAGACATCATAGAGTCAAATGAGCAATAATCCACAATGACAAGGTGTCAAATGACATGGCAGACAGTTCTAAGACTTTTAGTAGGCATCTGCATAGCATGCCAAGGTCAATGTAGCAACTGCAGAAAGGGCAAGACCGTTGGATTGCTGCCATGGAGAAGGAGCAACATCTGCAAAGATACAGGTATGGGTAGTACATGGCATGCTTTGATGCCTTCACTCCTTCAATTAATTGATTGGCAGTAGCCACTACCACTCTTGCAAGGAGATCTGTCAAGATACAAAATGAAATGGGGCAGTGCTGTCAGGATGTTGCACTTGGGCTAGTACAAGTGAACTCAGCACTTGAAAACATACAGGCATACAACCTGTCTGTCCCCAATATTCTTCCACCACCTGAGAGTGAAAACGGCTCTAGCATCTGTGCCACATCTATGCAAGAGGGATGCTGTACCAGTAATACATGTCGAAACATTTCTGGATCTCACATGTCCCCTTTTTCATAGAACACTGATGGTGAGAAAGGAACCAATCCCAGAGGTCAGAAAAAGTGAATTCACTGAATACTCAGAGTGATGAGTCGACTTTGTTTTGTTTGTTATTACATACTGTGTTGCTTTGTTGT
Organism: Calotriton arnoldi; assembly: GCA_963921515.1. NCBI lineage: Eukaryota > Metazoa > Chordata > Amphibia > Caudata > Salamandridae > Calotriton > Calotriton arnoldi. Next base: position 1,107,697 of record CAWUFW010002520.1, read on the forward strand.
AACAATGTTACATTTGCAATGAATACAGTTGATTTAGGAGAGAAAAATTATCGTCACAACTTGAATAAACTGTGGCGGAACATGAAGGAGTCATGGGTGCTGCCTGGGAATCTGCCCACAAGGTCTGTGATGAAGCATGAGGCATCACACACTACCTGTACATTGAGTGAGTGTGAGCTTTTCCTATTTCTGTAGATGAATTCATTTGCTGAAGGGGACATTAGACACTAGGTGTGCCATAAACATAGCCAATAACATAGGGGAACTGTGCTACCCGGTAACACATTTATATGGTCTGTTGCAAATATTGGGGGTATTTGGAAAAGATATGTATTGGTTAACTTTGCTAACCATGATGCCCAGAAACTTGTGAAAGAACATGGAAAAAGCATTTTGTGACACAATACCCTGACACTGCTATGACCCCTTGGTAACTGCCAGAAGCTTGAAGGTGTAGACAACACAATACCTGCACAAGTGGTGGGATTATATTACTTCTGAGTGTTGGGGTCGGAAGCTGAGGTTGTAACTCAGCAATTAATTCCAGGATTACCTCTCTACTAAGTCTGCACTTCTCATATATCTCCTCCTCTGTCTGGTCAAACAGGGTGACCCTCACCCTAAATATCCTCTCCTGTCTCCTCCTCCTTCTCTGCCCCAGCTGGCCAAAGTCCTCATCCTCCTCGCTAAAACATGCAGGGCTGCCATTCTGAAGGAGTCAGATGCATTTGGGTGCTTTTTAATAGTTTGCAAATGGTTACTACCTGATACAGATTGATGGTAATTGCATTTCCTAAATGGCCATTTAGCAACTATTCACAATTAGGAAATCCTTTGTACATGGTGTTAGCGCATCACTATTTGGAAATCCCTATTTGCCATTTCCTAAATTGTGGTTCCTACTGGACAAAAATCACATTTTGCACTACCGAAAATGCCTTTTATATATCTGAAATGACATTTTGCATTTCTTAACGGCCTGAAATTGTGATTTACATCATTAAGAAAGTCAAAATGCCTTTGAACATATGGCCCTAAGTTACTATATGGGATTGCACAAACACAAGTCCTATCCTCACCGCTGATCACCAATGTTAGAAAATGGGTTTCTGGTTGGCAGAGGTATGCACCCTGTCCAAGCAAGAACAACAATGCTAGTCAGGGTAAGCTACATACACATTAAAAGATAACCTGTGCGCACCCTCTGGTTGCTTGGCACAGAGCATTCAGGCTTATCTAAAGACACAATTTGTAAAGTTTTTGTGCAACACACACACAGAGTAACACAATGATAACACCACAAAAAGAATCCACAAAGGTTTAGAAACATAAACAAATTTATAAATAAATCAAGACCGAAATGACAAAAATCCAATGAGTTGAAGTAGAGATATGAATTTTTAATGAATAAAAAGAGTTCTAGTGCTTAGAAGCAATAAGCGCCAATGGGGGTTATCTGGTCATGCTGGACCGGGACAAAGTCAAGAGTTCAAGCAGCATGCGATGGGGCACAGGCCGGTTACATGGCCATGCAGGGCCTGCTGAACAAAAGTACCTTCATCCTTGTTGCAGCATGAGACAGTTTGATGCTCCCCACACAGTGGGGGTGTTGGGCTGGATTTCTCTATGCAACTGCGGCGATGCATCTGGTATGTTGAGCAAAGCGCCGGTTCCGAGTTCCGCAGTTCTGAAGGTGATGCTCCGGGTTTATCCACGTTGGAGTGGCAATGCGTCGATCTTCTCCACGCAGTGGCAGCAATGCATTGGATCCGAAGCAGTGACACTGGATGCAGTGTGCCGATCCTACTCCAGCAGCAGGGTCAATGCACCGGAGTCTACAACCTGCAGATGTGTTGATTTTTCTGGTGCAAGTATCTAGGTCCTCTTCAACTGAAGCAGGTACAGGAGCAGGGGTAGAGATTTTGACATCCCTGAGTCTAAAACAACAGGAGGCAAGCTCTTCCTCAGCAGGTTCAGAGAGCAGCAGGCAGAAAGGCAGTACAGTGAAAAAGCAGTTCTTCCAGAGAAGCAGTCCAGCAGAGTGACAGTCCTTGTAGCAGCACAGCAGTTTTTCTGACAGAGGATCTTCACAGGTCCAGAAGTGTCTGAATTGGTGGGGTCAGAGGCCCAGTGCATTTACCCAGTTGTGCCTTTGAAGTGGTGGTGACTTCTTTCCAGCCCTGGCTCTAGACTAGCTGTAGGGGGTAATCAACCCTTTGTGTGGGGACAGGGCCCTGCCTATTCAGGTGTAAGTGTCATCCCTTCCTCCTTTCCTGCGAAGAAAGAGCCATCAAAATGCAGATGAGTACTCAGACACACCTAACCAAAAATAGTAATGTTAAATCCAACTTTACCAATGTAGAGAATTTGTCATTCCCTTTTTAAAATATTAATCATGACACAGTTGCTCCTTTCTAATCAGGAATTATAGCTTAAAAGTGTATTAAGGAATTCCCAATGTAGGCCTCATAGGAGTGAGAAATAAATGTACATATTTTTCACTACCAGGACATGAAAAACTTAAAGGTACATGTCCTACCATTTACATACACAGAACCCTGCCCTTCGGGATACCTAGGGCCTACCTTAGGGCTGACTTATGTGTAATTAAAAGGAAGTTTAGGGCTTGGCAAAGAGTTTTAAGTGCCAAGTCGAAGTGACAGTAAGGGCCAGATGTACGACCATTTGCTTTTGAGACTCGCAAATTGCGGAAAAATTGCGAGTCGCAAAAGCAAATGTACAACTGTGTCAGAGACACTGTTAGCGATTCCCAATGGGGTCGCAAAAGGCGAGGCTCATGAATATTAATGAGCCACTCGCAATTTGCGACCCCATTGGGAATGGCTGGCCCTCCCAGGGATGGTGGCCTGCTGGACTCAGCAGACCTCCATGTCTGGGACTGCTTTTCAATAAAGCAGGTTTTTTTTTTTAATGCAGCCCATTTTCCTTAAAGGAAAACTGGATGCATTAAAAAAAAAAAAGGAAACATTTTCGTTTCATTTTTTAAGGGCAGGCAGTGGTCCCTGGGACCACTGCCTGCCCTTAAAAAATATTTTCCCATGCTTTCCCAAAGGGGCCTTCCCATTCGCAAATGCTTTACCACCTACTTGGAGTAGGTGGTAAATTGCGACTTGGTCGCAAAACAGTCATACATAGGGCTCAGACTCGCTATTAGGAAGGGACGCCCTTTAAACGCTCCTTCCTAATAGCGAGTCGCAAATCCTAATTTGCGAGTTGCAAATAAATTGCGACTCGCTAACTAGGGTTTGTACATGGCCCGTAGGTATTTTTACATGCGCAAACGGGTCACAAAACCGTTAGCGCATGCAAAAATACTTCGTACATCTGGCCCTAAAACTGCACACATAGGCTGGAAATGGCAGGCCTGAATCATATTTACAGAGCTACTTGTGTGGACGGCACAATCAGTGCTCTAGGCCCACTAGTAGCATTTAATTTACGTGCCCTGGGTTTATGGTATACCACTTGACAAGGGACTTACAAGTAAATGAAATATGCCAGTTTTGTATACACCATTGTTACCATGTTTAGGGGAGAAACACATGCACTTTAGCACTGGTCCGCAGTGGTAAAGTGCTCAGAGTCCTAAGGCCAACAAAAAGAATCAACAAAAAGAGAAGGTAAGCCTGCAAACATTTTGGGGGAAGACCACCTTACGGCTGACAGGTCTTACCCCAATGTTTTACAAGTTGAGTCAAGGAAGGCGATTGGGTGATAACACTTTGGGTTGTTCCTGTCCCCTTTCTTATATATAGCAACTATGATTGCCACCCTCCATGTCAGTATCATTTTATCTTGGATCACAGCTCTTAGTACATTAGTGATAACTGGGGCACCTAATGTGGTATTGGATTTAAAGAGGTCCACTGGCACCATGTTGGGACCTGGAGCTTTTCCTAGGGAAGATGTCATAATTGTGCTGGTTATTTCAGTGACTTCAATGGATCTACTATAATTGTAGAGAACCTGAGAATTAGAGATACCAATATCTCATCTAGTTGGGCCTCCTTACTTTCTGAGTTAAAAACTCAGCAAAATGAACCATCTATGATTCAGCTGGAATATTATTCACAATTTTATATTATGGCATGGTTAGCAAAATAAGGATGGTTTATAATATCCCACAAGCTCCTATGATCCATGGTAACTCTTGCTGTCCCAAGCTCCACCGAAGCTGCTTTTCTGATCTCATCTTTACGGGACTCTGAAACTTTTTTATATGTTAAACAGAGATTCCTAATGAGAGCAATATCACTCAGGGTCTGTTTAAGGGCCTCTAGGAATTGTTTGCGGGTGATTGACCATGCTGACTTAAACCATCTATGCACAGATGTATGTTTGTTTTAGGCCTGGGTGGAGTTTGAAGAGTTCTACTCCGCAGAGCTCCACAAAGTGCCACAAAACTCCTCCATGCTCCACGGAGTTCCACCAGCGGCAGAATCTTTTAAGTTGCGCTGCTCACACTTATTGTAAGCGCCGGGCGCTGCTGCTTTCTGCCACTTGAGTAGACACTCTACTCAAGCAGAAGCTTCCTCAATGCAAGCTGCATATTTCTTAACACGAGCAGTCACGACCTGCTGCGACCCCTTGGTTGAGAAATCTCTCTGGGAAGAGGTCTAGCGCATTATTTGTTCTCACAAGCGCTCACCAACTTACCCTTGGTGAGCTGCATGAGAGAAAGAACTCTGCTACGCGTCACTTCACAGAGTTTTGCAGCACTTCGCGCGAAGCGCAGAGTGGATAAAACTCTGCGAACTCTGCCGGCAGAGCAGAATTCTATGCCCCCTCCCTAGTTTGTTTCATTTCGGGGCAGTAAGATCACGTGATACCTCTTGACTGATCGATATGTAAGAATTTATGATGGAAGTAGTATCAGCTTCTGGTGACAAACAGGTGATAATAGGATCATATTCCTTACAGACAATATCTTTTGTAAAGAAGAAGATGACCACCGAGACAGAGCTCCTTAGAGAAGTTCCTGGACTTGGGATCAGATGTACTTGAATATCCCTGTTTTGTCCTGTCATCCACAGCTTTGCTGGATACCATTTTAAAGAGGATTGCACAATTCTTACGAAATGTACTGCTCTACTTACGTCCAGGAACTGAAGATCTCCATTGGCTGACATTGAGCTGAGGACACTCCTGGCAGACTGACCTGCTCTGCACCACTCCTCCTGTAACCTGCCTTCCTCCAGTACAGAAAGTCACGGGACATTGCATTGCTGATGCCTGCGGGAGATGCACTGTGCCCACTGAGGGTATAAAGATTTGGTGCGTTCACTGACCAGCCCACCTTTCCTGCCTGCCAACAAGTCTACGTGAGTAACTGGCAGACTCCCGGACCGTGCTGGGGTGGTTGTACTGCTTGGTGTCTTCCTCCTTGTCGTCTGTCCTCCTCCCAACTGAGGCTTAGGTGCTCTTGTGCAGCTCTTCCTGGGAAGGGCCGCCACGCATGGGGCCACCGCCCCGGCCTCATGGGTCTGTTACACCACAGCAGGGGCTGCGCTTAAAGTATCCTGAGAGCTGGATCATACCAACAAATGTTCTGACCAAGAAGAGGTGCATCCAGCCCTCTCGGTTCTCATTTTGGGAGCTTAGCAAGACCCCATGTGGCCAGACGCTGAGCTGTCCTTGATGGGTACACCAAGAGGTGCTGGTTTGCAACAAAGGCACCTGATGTCAGCCTTGACCATCTTGATTGATTTTTGGGAAGCTTGGGTGCTAATAAGAATCTCACCAGTTCTCCGTTTTGGGGAAACAGACAGTATTCCATTTTTGGGCCCCTCTCCCCCTAGCCTACATGCTGGCCTATCCTAAGATGGAGGTCCTCCTCCCAAGTGAAAGGGACAGAGGACTTGCCATTCACAGGTACAAAGAAAGGAAAGTAGGACTTTGTTTTAAGCAGATACACCAAATTGAAGAAGGACTCCAGACTCACCATCAAGGAAGAAACTACCAAACCTAAAGGAGTGGCCATATTTGAATAGTACTTCGGTGTTCCACTACCTGGCTTATCGACAGCATTATAGGACCATCTATAGGCAGTATAACCAAAATTGCCTGCTAATCTGGTGAGAATCCAGCCACTAATGGAGCAGCCATCTTTTAATGGCTATGTTGTTAATTCCTCTTATTTACTCAGTGGGGCATGCCCTGGGTTCTGCTAATTGCCCATCGCAGCTCAAGTTCTCACTTACATCCTCTCCCACCAACATGACTGAGGACTCCCACCACTGACTATAATCTAATGGCGTGGAGTAACCTGGGCAAATGGTCACTACTACAATACCTTTACCTACTCTAATACTAGGCCCTCCTTCCCCCCAAGAAAGCTAACAGCCATGAGTTTAGGTACCCAGAGATCTCTATCCTGCCTATATATATCTGAAATCAATAAGCTTGGACACAACAGTATACAGACCCAAAGATCGTAAGACTCCCTCCGTCCTGTTACTGCTATGAAGATGGCAACCTATAAGTGAGCTCTATCCTACTATCTCTGTTCCTCCCTCCTCCCATCCACTCACTATAACTACTCATTTGCATATTTGGGTCCAGCATATCTATCAGACATGGATCCTGTTTCGCTACACTCACTCAAGACCAAACTGGAATTAGATGGCCGCATTGTCTTCAAAATGAAATACCCGACCAATATAACAAAAAAGGCCTCCAAGAACTTCAAACACAGACTTCTCAATGCGCACCCAGTAACCTTTATCTCTGACCCTTACTTCTGCGCATCTAAAGGAACTTTAATAAATGATCTTATCTTCTACACAAAAAGAAGAGCTCTTGATCACGACATCCAGGATAACTTTGTATGAGCTTAGACTATCCATAGCTCCCTCACCTGCTTTCAATGCAAAAGTAACAATCTCCATTTATAACAATGGGGCATATCTACAAGGGCTGGCGATAAAATTATCGCCGCTTTAGCGTCCGTTTTCGGATGAAAAGCGGCGATAATTTTAACGCCCTATTAGCAAGGACACGCTAACGCGTGAATCCATGCTTCTTCGCCCTTTCCTTATCGCCCAACTTTGCATCTCTAATGAGATGCAAAGTGGGCGTTCCCCCAGAATAACGGGAGAAATGTCGTTGCTTGACATTTCTCCTATTATCAAGGGAATCGCTAACAAGCATAGCGATAGAAAAGTAGCGATAACCACGGTTATCGCTACTTTCCTTACGCATGCTTTAATTCTGACTTAGCCATGTAATCCAATGGGAGGTGGATTACATGGCTAAAACCACCCTGCCCTATCAGCAAGGTATCGCTGGTCACAGTGCGATTATCGCTGGTTTCCCAGCGATAATCACACTGTTTTCCAGCTATCGCTTGCATATCTATCGCTTTGGAGATAAGCGTTGCTGATAGCACGCTATCTCCGCGATAGAAAGCAGCGATAGCCGGCGATAATTATCCTAGCGCTAAGTGCGCTTAGCGATAATTATCGCCGGCCCTTGCTGATATGCCCCAATGAGATTATCCTTGTCCAGTCATCAGATCAATACTTAGATGTATTCAACAAATTCTTCTCTATAATCAAACTTGCAATATCTAGCAAGGACTCAGCACCCTCTCAAGTTCTCCGTACCTCTCCACACGTCTCATAGGCGCCCCAATTAGTATCACTGCACTGACTACCCACATTAAGCGATCCACTCTTATGCCTACCTTGCACCCCCATAGTGATCAGCTCACACAATACCAACTCTTCCACACCCAAGGGGGCGGAGTCACCCCCACTGAGCCACCAAACCAATCTGCACCCAGACATCACTGCTATAACAAGGATCATAGAGAAACACAGCAATGAAAATATCTCTACCACCCCAACTATCCCCGTGATCTCAGATTACACCCCCTTAGATAATCTTATCTTGCCTATGACCCATTTGACGCAACCTCTTCCCACAAAGATCCCAATCTCTACTCCTTCACACCACAAGCCAAAAAACATTTCCATCCAAACCTCCCCCAACTCTCTCAGACCAGCACCATTCCAAAAACATTATCCAAACCACCCACTCCTATCAGCACTCTGTCATAAACTGCGACCACCTACTCCCACACCTCAATGGAATCCAGACTAGACAAAATTACCCAAGACCTACACCAACTCAAGTCGGACCTGCAGAGCCTGATAAACATGACATCCGAGTTAGCCTATACCAGATGCCCCAAAAGAACTCCAGGAAGTGATAGACACATCCCCCACAACCCACCAAACACCACCAACGACTGCCATCAATCACACCTTACAACAGGATAACTACAATCTCACCACCCCCTCTTATGAGATGTGATCTATACCTTACCCCAACGCCCCCACGAGGCACGTCAGACTAAAAGGATCCACTATCAGACAGTGACATTCACTCCCTTCTCCTCACTTGTTATCAGGCACAACATGACAATCTAGACACCTGGCTCCTAGCCGAACAATCGCCTCGAACCCACACAGAGAACCTAGGCATAACCCCAGAGACGTAAATATATCCACCCTTATACTAGTTCCCATTACACAGAACTCCTCAGTAGACACCAACCCACACCTGAAATGCATGCTTCTCAATTGCAGATCAAACATGCGGCGGATATCGCTGACCTCATCCTTGCACACAAGCTTGACCTATTATTCCTAACAGAAACCTGGGTAAATGACTCCTCTACCCCAATACTTGACAAACTAGTCCCTCCTAGCTATGACATAAGATCAGACAGGCCAATCAGACCGGGTGGAGGCATTTGCCTGCATATACTGCAGTAACCTGGCTGTGAATCAGTCACTAACTGTCAAGCTATCCTCTTGTGAATACCTATGCTTAAACATTATGAGTAACAACAGTCCACTATGCAAACTGCATCTGATATACCACCTACCAGGTGACAACTTATCATTCATCGAACAAATTATGGAAATCATCACTACCAACGTAGGGCATCACTGCACCCAGATCTTCCTCAAAGATTTCAACCTACACTGGAACTACCCAAATGAATCCCTCAGTTAACAGCATAAAAACCTTCCTAGCAGACCTCAATCTGAACCAAATTGGCGACAGCCCTACGCACAACCTGGATGCGGCCTTGGATCTAGTCATTGCTAGAGCAAACTCCATTCAACTTAAATCTATCGCCCCATGCGACTGGACAGACCATCATCACATCAACTTCCTCATCTATGAATCAGTGAGGACATATAAACGTCAACTTAAGAAACCCAGGCACTGGAAAAGGAACACTCGTGACATACACCTCATTGATCTGACATCCCTCAGCAATAACATATTGCCTCTTCCGCGGTCATGTCAGATGTCCATGACCTTATAAACCACTACAACAACTCCATGACAATCATTCTAGACACGATTGTGCCCTTACATCTAAATTGAATCTCCACTAAAGACTCCAAACCATGGTACAATGGGAGCCTAAATGAAGAAAGATGTAATCTGAGACTAGCCGAACGAGTGTGGAGATCCTCACCATTCCTAGAATACCTTAAGCACCTGAGATCACTGAGGAGCACCTACAACAAAGGCATCAAAAACTCAAAAGCAAATTTCCTTTAGAACTCAACTAGACAAGGCCAGAAATCACCCAAAAATCCTGTTCAAATTGTCAAACATCAATCCATTGAAAAAATTAACACTCTCACAATTGGTTCTAATCTGAAGCCAAACTGTAATGAATTTGCCTCCTTCTTCCTTGAAAAGACAAAAAGATTGAAAGTGAACTCCAGAAAGCAATAGAGCACCTCCCGATAATACCTTCAAATAGTCCCCGCCCACCTCTGATTGCTCAGACCACAGACCTCCCAGGACTCACCCTCAAAAACAACGCATCGTGGAACACATTCAAAACTTTTGATGAAAATGCCCTTCTTAATATCTTAACAGCACTCAAACATTCAAACCACTGCTGTGCCCCACTATCATCTAACTTCCTCAAGGAGATTAAAACGTCTTTACTCCCACTCTGGACCAAGATAGTGAATGCTTCACTACTTCAAGGGGCTATACCAGACTGCCTAAAATCGGGGTAAGTGACCCCCATTCTAAAAAAAAACCTCAGCAGATCACTCGAACCCAAATAACTTCCATCCATTCTCCACCATTCTGGCAATACTCCTGGAGAAATGTAATCACATAAATCAGTTCCACCTTATTGAACAATACCAATCCGGCTTCCATCAGGGTCACGGCACGAAAACAGTCCTGCCACACATAGTTGATGACGCACTTAAAATGCTAGATCAGAATGAATCTTGTCTCCTTATCCTCCTGGACCTCTCCTCAGCCCTCGATACGGTCAAACATGACAGCCTACTTGACTTACCTGAATGCAGAATGGTGTTATCAGGGGTCATTCTAAACTGGTTTGCCTCACTTCTACACAACAGAACTCAAAGAATCAGGGTTAACCAGTCCCTGTCCAATACCACTCCGGTCACTTTAGGAGTCCTACAGGGGTCCACCCTATCACATACTCTCTGTTCATGGAGCCTTTAACTGAAATTCTGAAATTCTCCAATGTCAAATACCACATATATGCAGAAGACACCCAACTGTATCTAAACATCTCCTCCTATGAAGATGTCCGTCTACTCAACACAAGTTTGCAAAAAAAAAAAAACTGGCTGACCAGAAACCACCTCAAACTAAACTCGCTCAAAACCGATTTCCCTTAATCGCCCCACCAAAACGATCCCTCTTCATCAAACATTGGATGAAACATTTAACAGCCTTCAATTACCTTTCACACGTTATAGATTCCACAAGATCACTGGGAATAAGACTCAACAAGAATCTCAACATGAATGAGCACATCAGCACAGCCACCAACGGAGCCAACCTTCAAATGAACATACTAAGAAAAATAAAACCCTTTCTCCCCTTCGACAACCTCAAAACAGCTATGCTGGCTCTAGTGATGGGAGTGATACCTTATGTGGTCTGCTGGGATACAAGCTAGCTCCACTAAGGGCATCCCTTAACTCTGCTGCAACGCTCGTCAGTGGATCTAAGAGAAACAACCACATCACTCCTTATCTGAAGGCACTAACAGGCTCCCATATGAAGCAAGGATTCAGCTGAAAATTGGTTGCTTGACCCATAAAGCCCTACATTTCAACACACCAAAGTACCTAGCTGATAAACTGGAGCTGACTGGCAGCTGCAGATCCTCTAGAAGCACCAGCACCTTACTGTTAAAACCTTAGAAATTTCGGGGGAAAAAAACATACAACCGAGCTTTCTCCGGAATGGCCCCTAAAATTTGGAACTCCCTACCCCTCTGAAATCAGACTGAGCCCATCAATCACATCATTCAATAAAGAAGTCAAACTGCTTTTGATGAACAAAACTCTACCCTAGCACTCACTGACTCAGTATATGGATAATTATTTGACACAGTGTCTCGACCTGGCCTGTCACTCGCTATCAGCGTCCTGGTTTATAACTCACTGACCTTCCCCCGATTTGCAACGGATATTGACAGCGTTTGTGTTTCTTGGATGTCATGTTTCTTCTTGCCTAACCATTTGTAAAGCGCTCTGATACCATACTAGGGTTAAGTTCACGCTATATAAACTTTAATAAATAAAGTCAATCTATTTTTCCCCATTTAATCCTCTAACCCCTTATTTTACCTGTAACCCAGCTCACCCAACTGGATACAATCACAACCAGACCCAAATTGTAGGTCCAGATTCAAATGGAGGGGATTATAGTCATTCATGCAATTAGCAATAATCTTAAAATCTTTAAATAAAACTCACAGTTCTAGGGAGAGTGCAATAAACAATAGTACTCCGCTGTCCAGAGCCTGTGAAAATTGGAAAATCATTCTTATCTTTCCCTACTAAGTCACTACCTAGCACTGAGTTATGTTTTGTAAGTATCCCATTTAAAGCCTCCCTATATGAGCAATATTTAAAATGGAACATGTCTTCCCCATACGTGTCAACATTACCACATACCGAAATTGTGCTAACTAGACAAGTAGCGATTTTGAAGTCACCTGCCGACCCAACGTTAATTGTTTTTGATCTTGGCTAGTGATCTTGGTCAAGGTATCATCTAACAAATCTGTATACTCTGATGACTGATTGTCAAAAATATTATTGTAAAAATTAATAGGGAGTAGGTCAGGCTTTCTAGGAAAATAAAACAGCACAACTTGAAACCAGGCAGAACAGGAGATTATGTTGACCCCCAATCATGATATGTTTGTTGAAATAAGGATCACCACAACACAATTATTCCTGCCCACATGAGAAGGAATGGATGGTTGACAGAATGTATGAAAACCATCCACATGAAAGTAATCTAAGGTCCATGTCTTTTGATAACATATTACATTGTAATTTGTTATAAAGTCCAACCATTCTGGATTAGAGAGTTTAGAGAAAATGCCAGCTATATTCCAAGAAAGTAAATTTAGGCCTTTGTTTTTACCAGAAATTATACTACTACTCGCTTGAGTTCTCGCTCCATACAATGAATCTGCGGCAGGAGTAAGAGTTTGGTTCATAATTAAATATTCATCTTGTGTATAGTTTGATACTATAAAAGTGTCTCAGATTTCAGGTCATTCAACATCATGTATGGAGTCCTGAGGAGCAAATTTTGTTAAGTTCAAATTAAAGCCAAAGGTTGGTAGAGGCCTATCCAAAGTGGTTGCTGGTCTATAGAAGTATCCAAGGGGATGGGCGTCAATTCTTATGGGTATTTTTATCAAATAGTTTAGTTGTTGTAGCAATGTTTTGATGAATGTTGGCCTTCTAAAATTGATGACCATACAGTCCCAGTAGATTGTTTAGGTTCTTGGCCCACCCAGTCCATTCTTCTTGTGGAAAACATTTCCTTGATTACAACACTATGCTCGCATTTCACCCTGACCAGTGAGTGCTCTCATGGATTAGGCTCAAAATATTTTCTGTCTGTGTAGGTTTTAAAGGAGGGACTGATTCAAGTACAATGATATAAGGAATAGATTCTGGGGAGAGTTGTAGGTCAGTACCTGCTTTTCCTTAAGGCGCATTTGGTTCGAGCGAGGAGGAGACTGCAAGATTTTCCTTTCCATCGCATGTTGAAGTCGTAGTTGAGTTTGTAGTCTTAGAAATGGGGTCTCTGGTTGGCAGTTGTTTTTACCCTGTCCAAGCAGGGACCCTAACTCTAGTCAGGGTAAGGGAGTCACACAGATCAGATTACCCCTGCTCACTCTCTTGGTAGCTTGGCACAAGCAGTCAGGCTTATCTCAGAGGCAATGTGTAAAGTATTTGTACCCACACACAGTTACACACTAAAAACACTGCAAAAGGAGTCCAAACCAGTTTAGAAAAAGAGCCAATATTTATCTGAACAAAACAAGACCAAAACGACAAACATCCAACATACACAGGTCAAAATATCACTTATATAAGATTAATCAAGTGTAGTCCATAGAAATCAATGGATGCTCTCGTTTTAGCACAATGTACCTAAGATGCGTCAAAAATCAAAGACAGTGCAAGGCGCAGGAAAGCAAAGCAACGCATTGGTTCCTTACTACACGGGAGAGGTGATGCGTCAGTTCTTTACTGACAGGGGAGGTGATGCATCGGTTCCTTACTGCTAGGCAGGAGAGGTGATGTGTTGGTTCCTTACTGGCAGGGGAGGTGATGCGTCAGTTTCTTACTGGCAGGGGAGGTGATGCCTAATTTTCCAGACGCATGGCCTCAGTCTTTACTGCGGTATGGTGTTGATGAAGAATTGGCACCCAGGGATAATGTGTTGGAAATCCAGACATGCTGCTTCGATGCAACAGTGGCGAAGCTGGTGCTGTGCCAATTCCATGGCCATGAAGCCCACGCTGCATTGATTCCTTAGCCACGAAGCAGGTGCTGAGTCGATCTTTTGCAGCGATGCATCTATAAAATAAATGCTGGGAGTCGATGTTTGGATTTCTCCTTAAGATCATCAGCTTACACTTCCAAGGGCCCAGGAACTGGATTTAGCACCACTTGGCAAGTCAGGACACTCAGCAGAAGTAGCCAGGCACCCGCAGGTGAAATCTTTGATGGCCCTGAGACTTTTAACAGGAGGCAAACTTGCACAAGCTCTTGGAGAACCTTGGAAGTAGGATGTACAAAGCAAAGTCCAGTCCTTTCACTCCTAGTACAGAAGCAGCAAGCAACAGGCCAGCACAACAAAGCAACAGGCAGAGTGGTAGTCAGACGTCAAAGGAAAGTCTTTGTAGTGCACAAGACCCTGCCTTTCACTGACCTGGCTCCAGTCATACTACAGGGGGGTGGAGAGAGCTTTGTGTGAGGACTGGCACAGCCCATTAGCCTGATGATGGGCCATCAGGATATGCAAGAAACACCTCAGCTCCCTTTGTTTGACTTTCTAGAGTGAATACACAAGAGCCCAACTGTCAGCCAACCAAGACTTGTATTCTACAGATAGGCAGAGGCACAGAATGGTTAAGCTAGAAAATGCCCACTTTCTCAAAGTGGCATGTTCAAACACGCAATTTAAAAAACAACTTCACCAAAGATATATTTTTAAATTATGAGTTCAGAGACCCCAAACTCCAAATCTCTATCAGCTCCCAATGGGAAATACATTATATTTCAGGGCAATCCCCATGTTACCCTATGGGAGAGATAGGTCTTGCAATAGTGAAAAACAAAATTAGCAGTATTTCACTATTAGGAACTAAAATAAAGTAGTACATGTCCTACATTTTAAATACACCACACCCTGCCCATCGGGCTGCCTTGGGCCTACCTTAGGAGTGGGTAACATGTAGTATAAGGGAAGTATTGGGCCTGGCAAGAGGGTGCACTTGCCAGGTCAAAATGGCTGTTTAAAACTGCACACACAGACACTGCAGTGGCAGGTCTGAGACATGTTTGCATGGCTACTCATGTGGGTGGCACAATTAGTGGTGAAGGCCCACTAGTAGCATTTGATTCACAGGCCCTCGGCACACCTGGTGCACTTTACTAGGGACTTACTAGTAAATCAAATATGGCAATCATGAATAAACCAATCACCAATACAATTTAGACGGAGAGCATATGCATTTTAGCACTGTTTAGCAGTGGTAACGTGCCCAGATTCCTAAAGCCAACTATAACAGGTCCGAAAAAATTGGGGGAAAAAGGCAAAAAATGTGGGGATAACCCCACAAAAAGGGCCAGGTCCAACATGTAGGATCCATGATAGATCACAGGTCATGAGTATGAGTTTTATTATTTGGCAAAATAGGTGAGACATGCTTTTCCATTCTCAAGGCACTCACAACAGATGTTTTTTGCTGACACGTGTGCTAGTGTATTTGATTTTATTCTCCACCAATGTCAAGAAACTCTAGATTTGTTTAAAAAGATCTTGGAATTTCATTTACAGAAATGGAAGGATATTTTAGCTGTGATTTTCCAATGTAATATCTAGCATGTTTATTACTACCAATTCGTCCCCCTTCATTCGCGTTGAAACAGAACAGCGTGTAGGCATTTGCTTTGCTGATTTTATAGAGGGGTATTTCTTCCTTCTCCTTCCCCAAGCAAAGCTGTAATGCTTTCACAAATGCCTCCACCTTCCCCACTGGCAACCGTGACACCCCTTGTACTGAATCCAATTCTATACCCAGAAATTCTAATGTTGTGCTGGGCCCCACCGTTTTGTCCTTCGTTAGCGGTACCCCTAGTTCCTGCATGAGTGCACAAAACTGTAGCAATGCCCCCCTGCAGGTGCTAGAGTCTGGTGGGCCCAGAAACAAAAAATCATCTAGGTAGTGCAGCACCTTGGTATGACCCGTTGTTTGCTTGAAAACCCACTCCAAAAAGGTACTAAACTTTTCAAAGTATGCACATGACACTGAGCATCCCATGGGCATGCACTTGTCTACATAGTACTCCCCTCTGAATTGAAAACCTAACAGATGGAAGTCTGACGGGTGAACTGGCAACAAACGGAAAGCAGATTCAATGTCAGATTTAGCCAATAGAGCACCTGGTCCCAAATCCCTGAGGATCTCCACTGCTTGGTCAAAAGAGGAGTACTTGACGCTGCAGAAGGCATCGTCAATGGCATCATTCAGGGACTGACCCCGGGGGGCCGAGAGATTATGAATCAACCTGTACTCCCCCTGTTCTTTTTTGGGAACCACCCCTAGTGGGGAACAGACAAAATTGTGCATTGGTGGGTGTTTGAATGGGCCAGCCACCCTCCCCAGCCTTACTTCTTTCTCGATTTTTGAAGCTGCCACTCCCTCGTTGTCCCTCACTGATACTTGGTTCCTGCAGTATGACACCCCGGTGTACCCAGGCGCAGGGATCCTGAAACCTTCCATGAAACCTTCCCTAAGGGCTTTTGCCACGTCTGAACAGTGGTATTTGCTTAGCCAGGGTATCATGGCACTCATTATCACGGGAGATCCGGCCTTGTTAAGGGACATGCTTTCAGTCCTGCTTCCTGCCCCCTTTCTCTCTTTTCTTTTTAAAACATTTTGTTTCAGGGTGGGAGGAGTTGCCACAGAACGCACATGCATGTCTGAACTTACATGTTCCTGCCGGTCTGTTACATGTGCGTTTGTTAAAATCCCAACAGGCCCCCCCCCTTTCTTTCCCCCGCCCCCTGCCTGCCCCTGTGGGCTTGGGCGAAAGGACTGCCCCCGAAATGTGTCTTGCGAGTTTCCCCTTGCGTTTTCCTGAGGGACCTGGAAGTGGTTCAGGTGAATGATCATATCCTGCTGGTTCCAACACAAGGAGGAATCTGAAGCCTTAGCTCTCCTAAACTCTTTGTCATAGCCGTTCCACCCTTGACCCCCATATTTATCATGGGCGCACGTGATCCTGTTCTGGTAACATGCCATCCCAGAACCCTGCTCTGGAAAACGTTCACACATAACTGCCATATAAGTCGAAAAACCCCTTATCCAGTTCCCCAGGTTTTCTTCCACCCTGTATCTTAACAATATGTTTGACCATTCCTTTGGATGAGTCCATTCCTTGTTTTTCTTGGCCTCTTCCCTGTCAGCTTCATCTATCAACAGCGAGAATATGTTAACATATGCACCCCTCCAGATTTTTTCCTTTGTTTCCTGTGAAAGATGCCTCCCCAAGTGTTCCTGAGATGACCTTATTGCCCCCAAACCCAATGATGGTAAGGACTTTGAATTACCTATTGGGGTTGCATCCGCTGACTGTGATGATCCTGGATCCGGGGGCAGGGGTATAGGTGGCGGCACTCTGCCATTCCCCACCGGGGTTGTACCCCCTGGAACTCCACCCCCTGCCGGTGCTGCAGGCCCTTCACTTGGCTTAGCCTTGGTGAGCTCCGCAATTATTTTTCTGGCCTTCTCTGTCGCATCCCCTTCACTCCCAAACATTCCCGCAGCAGGAGACCAGTTCCCCACTTTTTCTAACCATGGGAGTAATGCCGCCAAATTGGCCACCATCTCTGGTTGGGCTGGGTTGACCCCATCAGGATTCACCCCTTGTGGGACAGGAGCGGGCTGTGGTGGCGGGGGTGGCACCGGTGACGGCCCACTTGGTATAATTGGCACGGGAGCCGCCGATCACTGTTGTGCGCGGCGGACCCCTCCCTCCCCCGACTACCGGGGGGGCCGGCGTGACTGCCATAATGGCGGCAGGCTCGATGCCGAGCCCGCCTGTTCAATTTGCTTTGCTGATTTTATAGAGGGGTATTTCTTCCAGAACCATGTGTTAAGTTGTCCTTGAATTAAGTTAAATTAGAAGTGCCAATTATACTGTATTGTCAGGTTAAACAGAGTGTATGTCAGCAGATGTTATGCTTACTTCAGTGGACAGAGTCATTACACAGACCTGAGTTTGCTCATGTAAGTTGGAAGGTGAGTTCATAGAAAGCCATGAACCTCACCTATTCTCACTTATATGAGGCCAGTTTCAAAAGTAAATGCTCCCATTACAGTGTCAGACAGATGGTTATGGAGGTTGATCCAGATACCAGAAGTTCTTTTGCCCTTGGGGCTGGTTGACCTTCCTTTTAACCATAATGTTTAACAAAAAAGAGAAAGACTTACCTTATTGTTTAGTATGGCGAGGAGTTTAATTGTGCTTGATGTTGAAGAAAAGAGATGGAATTGGGATAACAGGTCGTCAGGGCAAGAAAGTTGGCCCAGCCCAGCCTCGTCCACGTTGGGACGGGTGCAGACGGGTTGGATCTTGGCCCGGTGTTCTCCCGGGCATGTGCTCAGGTGCAGCTCACACTGGTGAAGTGAAGGGCCACATGATGACTGATTCCCCATCTCCTGAGGGCAAAGCAGGCTGGTCCCCGTAGTACCTGGTGGTTTTCAAAGAGGAAAACCTTCAAATATTAGTAATATTGGACAACTATGTGCTGGTAAAGAGTTTTTTTTTTCTTTAAAAAAATAATTAAATAAACAAGACTTTTAAAGATAGTAGTGTGATTGATTTTTATGACTAAGCAAATCGGGCAAGAGAAAAAAGCCTTTCACATGTAGATTATTTGTGTAAAATGACAAAGGTTAGCAGCAAAAAGAAAGATCTTACCTCATGCAAGCACTCTGGTGAACTCTGGTCAAGGACCATACAAGTGCAGAATCTACTCCACCCCACTCCTGCCCCCTGCAAGGGGTCTTTATGATTTGAGGGTGTGTGGTTCATGCAGGCATGGTGCAAGAATGTTAGATGCTCCATGTAAAGTGGCATGTTCCCACAGGAGGGCTACCCTTTCAGTAAGAAAGGTTTGTTTTCGGGCTTCCATGCTATTAGTATTTGATGCCTCTTACTGATGTCTGGCCCTGGGCACATATGAGCAGTAGCAGGAGCTAATGCTGCTGTATGTTGCTGCATGTGCTCTCTCCATGATCTTGATCCATAGCATTAGAGACCAACCTTTTTAACTGAGGCCGGACCGCAATTTTTCTTCAGCCAGCGGGCCACACGAGCAAACAAATTGCCCGACTAAACTGAGGAGAGTCTGCTGAGGTGGGTGTCAGATTTTGCATTTTCTAACCGCTAATTGTCAGTAATTGATTAAAAAATTACAGATTTTATTCAGAGGCATGAGTGAGTGGATAATATGTAACTGAGAACTACAGTGCTTTGTGAAATTTCAGTCATGGGTAAGTTTTTGGATACCAGCGCTTTACAGACATTTTCCAGGCCTTATAGCACTTTTACGTCATGTTATCCTGCCCTCTGTTCCTTAGCTCAATAACCCTCTAGGCATCAGTGTTCACTCTTCAATGGATACATAAGTAGGTGTTGGTTCACATGCAACATTTTGGCGCAGTCAGGCAGCTTTATAGTAATGTTAGACTGACTTCTGCACAGTGATGCCTTTCCGCTGCAAGTCATAGGTTCAAATACTAGTGAGGCAGCTCAGGGGGTTAATGCAGTTGGTATACAGCCTACAGGGCACACGTTCTGATCATAAGATTTCTTTCAGTGGGTTACGTGCCTGCTACAAACACCTTCATGTTTATCAGAGTAGTGTCAGATTTTTTCTTGCCAGAGTTTCATTTTTTGAATGTTGAAAAAATGAACGCCAAGAATGAGGTAGTGATTTTATTGATCACTAAAAACTATGGGGCATATTAGCAAGACCGGCGATAAAATTATCGCCGCTTTAGCGGCAGGAAACTGCCGCTAAAACGGCGATAATGGGCTTACTAATATGCGTATGTAAATTCCATAGAAGCCCAGGTTAGAGGTCCTGCACATCTAACCTGGGCTTCTATTGAATTCCATAACGCATATTAGCAAGCCCATTATCGCCGTTTTAGCGGCAGTTTCCTGCCGCTAAAACGGCGATAATTTTATCGCCGGTCTTGCTAATATGCCCCTATTTTATTTGAATTTGGTGATAAATAAAAGGTCTTTTTCGGTATAATTACATACATGTACTGTACAATGAATATAATAGAGTGATTGAAAATAGGAGTTATATAATCTTCTTTCTCTCTTATTCTCTGAAAATCCTGTAGATATTACCTCCCTTTTGGACGAAAGTTTCCATATATCTTATCCCACCCGGTCTGTATTCATTGAAGTAAGCACCAATGAGAGCCAACACGTTAATTCATGGTCTATTTCACTTACCAGTGCTATTCAGGATAGGGATTGTTTGCAGATCCTGAATCCACATCACCTGATAGCATTTTGTCCACGTGTACAGATCAAGCACAATGAAGTTCACATTTTTTTTAAATAAAGGAGCAGCCCTCTTTTTTCATAGTTGCATTCAAGGATTCACTCCACCTTTTACACAAGAAAAGAGTCATGAAGTTAAAGCAGCAGGAAAAATGATTTTAGTTTGAAATTTTGCTAGGAACTGATACATTATCTTAATAATGTGTCTGCATTTGCTCTTTACTGCTGGGTTTTATTTGCTATTTGTGGTATGTCCGTTTCTGACGTTCACAAATTACTTGTGAGGAGGATTGTCACACTGGCAACATTAAGAATCCAGGAAAATGTAGTATATTTGGTAATAGCAAAGGCTTTATTTAACTAACAATGAAGACTGATGATTGATGACAAGCCATAGCTAGAAGACCGTCTGTACGTATCATATAAAGTAATAACCAGAGCTGGTTACAGTGGAAAGTAACAATCAAAAACTGTTTTAGGATCCATCAAAACATCTATGATTTGCAATAAAAACGTCAAGCCACAAAAGGTCTCATTTGTTTATTACGGTTCATATTTTTGAATTTTCAAATGTTCAAACATTATTGGAAACGTGAACCAAGTTAGCCAACAAGCGCTGCTAGAGTTCAGAGGAACACAATATCTGTTCATAGTTTCTAATAGCGTATCATTAATGAGACTGGCTCTGTGTAAAATAACAAACCGGGAGCTAATGGTAGTTCATGGGACCTTGCTTGACAATGACATTTAGCCCTCATAAGGAGATGCTCATAATCTCTGATGGACCCAGTAACAGGAGTTACTGGTAGAAGTTACTCCAGGGACACAAGCTTCCCAAAGCTGCCTAAATCTAAGTGTGAAACTCCCAGTAGGAATGACGAATAACCAATGGTATTGTCTGTGTTAAATCTGATTCCAACGATTATTTGCCATTCCCAACTCATAATAAATAAATAAATAATAGAACATTTTTTCAAAACCCCAGTGGTGTCCTTCTAGCCATAATGGTTTCCCAGGGCCCGTAATTACCAAACCAATTACAAGGCCACTCACAATGGGAGACTTAAAAGGAAAAAAGCAAAGACGCAGTAGTGTATTACTGTGTGAAGTCTAAAAGTCACAGATATTAACCCCAGCAGAACTGAAACTGCCTTAAATCCATGCGAGCAGAATACACAGAATACCATGGATCTGAGTAATAACATGACATCTTATCAAATGTCAAAGATCATACAATTTGTGATGCATGTTTAGTAAATGATCAGTTACATAAATTACGAAATGCCATCCTCAACAATGATTTGGTGTGAGAAGCATCATTGAGTATTATATATGCATTAAGGGAGGAAACAACATATTCAATATTTATTCGAAAGTCTTGCCAGGTGTTTCTCTGGGCTATCTGACAGTATCATTGGGTTTCCTGAAGGCCCCTCATGTTTTACATCATGCCACTGCATTTTGAGGTTGTTTACATTAACACTGATGCACTTTACATTGGTTTCCAATGCACAATTGATGCTCCAATTCTGACAGGGCCTGCAATTGCTACAACTGTAACTGCATGACCTGTCCTCAGCGGGGTGATCCTGGGAAAATCAAAGTGCTCGGGTGCTCAACTGAACCTCATTGAACCCCTGGTCTCTGCTATGGCCTGACAGAACAGACTTGTCGATGTTCTCAGTGAATGTCCAACAAGAATTACTTTTCTGTTTCTTAAGCTTTCCTGTTGGACAATCCTCCTCACAAGTAGTTTGCGACCATCAGAAAAGGACATACCACAAATATCAAATAAGACTGCAAAGTAAAGAGCAAATGGAGACATAATACTAATATGAGGTATCATTTCCTAGCAAAATATCCAGGTAAAATCGCGTTCCTGCTGCTTCGACTTCATGCCTCCTTTCTTATTTAAAAGGTGGAGTAAATCCTTGCATGCACTTATGAAGAAGGATGGCTGCTCCTTTTTAAAAAAAGTGATACTCCTTGTGTACACGTCGAAGAAATGCCACCAAGTGACTTGGATTCAGGATCTTCAGACAATACCTATCCTATATAGAGTTGGTACGTGAAATCAAACTTGGATTCATGTGTTTGCACACAATGGTGCTTACTACATGAAATATAGACAGGTGGGGAAAGATTTACAAAACCTTTCCTCCAAAGGGGGGGGAATGAGATGGTGTATTTCAGTGCAGAATGTCACCATACCCCACTCTGCCCTAAACGTGGTTCAAATCCTACTTTTAAACTAAATGCGCCTTTTATTCTTAAAACCTACTTGTTAGAACCTGCATGCTTGGCGTGTTTTCCCCTAACTTTTTGCCTTCGACCTCCTGTTTTGCTGACTTTGATTTTTCTAGTCCTTTGTGCACTTTACCACTGCTAACCAGTTCTAAAGTGCTTGTGCTCTCTTTTTAAGAAATGGTAAGATTGACTTATACCCAATTGGCAGAAATAATTTAATAGTCAGACCCCAGTAAAGTGGCACTACCTGTGCCCAGGGCCTGTAAATTAAATGCTACTAATGGGCCTGCGGCACTGATTGTGCCACCCATTTAGGTAGCACTTTAAACATTGCAGACTGTGTATGTTCGGTGTTAGACTGCCATTGTGACCTTGCAAAGTAAACCTCTTGCCAGGCCCAACCTTCCTTTTTAATTAATGCATATGAGTCACCCCAAGGGTAGGCCCTGGACAGCCCAGAGGGCATGGTGTAGCGTATTTAAAAAGTAGGTAATGCACTTTTAATTTTTACATGTCCTGATGGTGAAAAAACTTTTACTACTGCAAGGCCTACCTCTCCCATAGGTTCGTGCTTGATGTTGAAGAAAAGAGATGGAACTGAACCAACAGGTCGTCGGATCAAGAGAGATGGCCCAGCCTCGTCCAGACGTGGACAGGCGCAGGCGGGTTCAATCTTGGACCGGTATTCTCCCTGGCATGTGCTCAGATACAGCTCACGCTGGTAGAGGCCGCGTTCATGTTAAGGTCTTCACTGTGACTGATGACCCACCTCCTGAGGACAAAGCAGGCTGGTCCTCGTGGTCCCTGGTAGTTCGCAAAGTGGACTGTAACAAATGACCCATGCCACAGGAAGTCCACGTTCAAGTTAAGGGGCACACAGGACTGACGCCCCACTCCCTGAGTGAAAAGCAGGCTGGTTCTCATGGCCCCTGGTGGACTGTGAGAGAGCTTTAACAAAACAGAGACAGACAGTAAGGGGCTGCTGGGACATTTGTAACATGGATTTGTTAACATTTAACTACCATCTCTAGGGCTCAAAGTCACATCGATAATTTGAGCTTCCTTAATTTCACTAAGTGAAAATAGCCTAATTGTTAGCACTCAACTTTTGGAATTTTTCTGTGTTGTGAATTAGTGCGCTTGTGGAACTGACCAGGTCTTGAGCACTCTGCAATCATGTTATTAAGTGGCACAACCAGTACAAACCAAGAGGAAAACACAAAGAGCTCTGAAATGTGATTGTTTTCACCTTCAATAAATCAGTCGCACCTAGAAGAATGGTGGTTCTCTTCATGCTTTGATGCACTTTTTAAATATAGATGCCTCGCCTCTCATAGGAACAGTTCAGTTGCAGCTCGGGAGTGGTGAAACTTGAGGTAAGGCAAAGAAACATTTCCTTTAACTACAGTAGGTTACTTAGAGGAAAACCATGTTAAATATTAGTAATATTGGACAGCTGTGTGCTGGTAAGGAGTTCTGTGTTTCTTTAACAAAAATAATATAATAAACAAGTCCTTTAAAGATAGTAGTGTGATTATATGACTAAGTAGGTAGGTCAAGAGAAAAAAGCCTTTCTTCATGTAGATTATTTGTGTAAAATGACAAAGTTTAGCAGCAAAAAGAAAGATCTTACCTCATGCAAGCACTCTGGTGAACTCTGGTCAAGGACCATACAAGTGCAGAATCTACTCCACCCCACTCCTGCCCCCTGCAAGGGGTCTTTATGATTTGAGGGTGTGTGGTTCATGCAGGCATGGTGCAAGAATGTTAGATGCTCCGTGTAAAGTGGCATGTTCCCACAGGAGGGCTACCCTTTCAGTAAGAAAGGATTGTTTTCGGGCTTCCATGCTATTAGTATTTGATGCCTCTTACTGATGTCTGGCCCTGGGCACATATGAGAAGCAGCAGGAGCGTGTGCTGCTGTATGCTGCTGCATGTGCTCTCTCCACGATGTTGATCCATAGAAGGAGGGTCAAACCTTTTGAAATGCAATTTTTCTTTAGCCAGCGGGCCATCCGAGCAAGCAAATTGAGCGACTAAACTGAGGAGAGTCTGCTGGGGGAGAGGTCGGATTTTGCATTTTCTACCCCCTATTTGTCAGTAATATATGAAAAAGTTATAGATTTTATTCAGAGGCATGTCTGAGTGGATATTATGTAACTGAGAACTACAGTTCTTTGTGAAGCCTCAGTCGTGTGAGATTTCCCAGGCCTCAGAGCATATTTACGTCATGTTATCCTGTCCTCTGTTCCTTAGCTCAATAACCCTCTAGGCATCAGTGTTCACTCTTCAATGGATACATAAGTAGGTGTTGGTTCACATGCAACATTTTGGTGCAGTCAGGCAGCTTAATAGTAATGTTAGACTGACATCTGCACAGTGATGCTTTTATGTGCAAGTCATAGGTTCAAATCCTAGTGAGGCAGCTCAGTGGGTTAACGCAGTTGGTATACAGCCTACAGGTCACAAGTTCTGATCATAAAACTTCTTTCAGTGGGTTATGTACCTGCTGCTAACATCTTCATGTTTATCCGAGGGGTGTCAGATTTTTTCTTTGCTGAGTTTCATCTTTTGAGTGATGAAAAAAAATGAACGCCATAGAATGGGGGAGTAATTTTATTGATCATCAAAAACAATTTTATTTGTATTGGCTGATAAATAAAAGGTTTTTTATGGTATATTTACATATATGTACTGTAAAATGAATATAGGAGAGTGATTAAACAGAGGAGATATACTTTCTTCTCTCTCTCATATTCTTGTTTTCTCTGAAAATCCTTTAGATATTACCTCCCCTTTGCATCTATATATCTAAACCCACCCTGTCTGCATTCGTTGAAGAAACACCAATGTTGGCCAACATGTTAATTCATGGTCTATTTCACTTACCAACACTATTTAGGATAGGTATTTTTTCAGATCCTGAATACACATCACCTGGTAGCATTTCGTCCAGGTGTACAGATTTAGCACAAGGAAGTTCATCTTTTTTTTTTTCTTTAAAAAGGAACGGCCATCTTTTTTCATAACTGTATTCAAGGATTCACTCCACCTTTTACACAAGAAAAGAGGCATGAAGTTAAAGTAGCAGGAACATGATTTTAGCCTGAAATTTTGCTAGGAATTGATGTAAGAAAGTGGCTCTGTATATACTGCACCAAAGTAAGGTTCAGTGTGCACAGAGTCCACAGTCCCCAGAGGTTTGGCAGAGGCTAAAGTTAGATATAACCTTACTCTCTAAAGTGGTAGCTTGGTCGAGCAGTAAGGCAGTATCAGAGGACAGTGTAAAGCATTTGTTGTACACACTCAGTCAGCAAATGAAGCCACACACTCAAGAACTGAACTCTAGGCCAATGGTTTGTATATAAAAATATAGTTGTTTTATTTTAGAACCAACAATAGGTGTCAAAATATACTTTCTCAGAATGAGATGCTTTAGTTAAATACTGTTCAATAGGCAATAGACTTTTGAATGCAATAGTTACAGTTGTTGCAATATGCAACACAATTTTAAACACAATTATACATTGAGCTCAATGGAAATTTCTGGTTAAATGCAATAGATTACTTTTTGGATTACTTTTCTAACCACAGGACTGGATCCTAGATTCAGTCCTGGGACATCTCCTGTAAACAGTTGAGTAAAAACGTTTTGGTTACAGTTGTGATTTTTAAGGAATATTATTGTATTTTAAAAGTTGACACAAACTTTTGCAGCAAAAACCAGGCAATTTTATCCTATGGAAGGAATTCAAGTTACCAGTAAGTACAGTTGTGATTACTTTTTCTTACTCAGTGTTGGATCCTGGATCCAGCACTGGCGCATCTCCTGTAAACAGTTGAAGGAATGTGTTTTTTTTATACAGGCGATTTTTAACGAATATTTGTAAGTTTGCAAAATTGACACTTAGAAACTTTTTCAGCAAAAACCAGGCAATGTTGTCCTATGGAAGGAAATTCAAGTTACCGGTCAGTACAGTTGTGATTACTTTTTAGAGTCAGTGCTGGGCACCAAGATCCAGCACTGGGATCTCTCCTGATAGCAGGTGAGTAAATTCGTTTTCGTAATTCGGCTGATTTTAGGTGAATATTTTAAAGTCTCAAAACTCGACACTTAGAAGAATTTTCAAGCAAAAACCAGTCCATGTTGTCCTATGGAAGGAAATTCAATTCGCCGGTAAGTTACTTTAACGTTACTTTTGTAATCCAGTGCTGGACTCCTAGATTCAGCACTGGGACATTTACTTAAAACAGGTAAGTAATTACGTTTTTGTAGTTTGTACGATTTTTAAAGAATATTCTTGTATTTCAAAAGTTGACACTTAGAAACTTTTTCACAAAGAACCACCAATGTTATCCTACGGAAGGAAATTCAATTCACAGGTAAGTTACTTTTTAATTACTTTTGTTACTCAGTGCTGGACACCTAGGTTCAGCACTGGGACATTTCCTGCAAACAGTTGAGAAAATTCGGTTAGGTTATTTGTGCGATTTTTAAGGAATATTCTTAGTTTCAAAAGTCGACACTTAGAAACTTTTTTGGAAGGAAAAGTGTCCATGTTATCCTATGAGGAAAAACGAGTTATCGGTTTCGAGGTAAGTAATCGGTCTTTTGAGTTAGGGTTCTGGGGTTAGACTCAGGGGTCTCCCAGGGTCAGTGATGCACTGTTGTTGCACCCTCAGCGGCACTAGGGCGGCCGGGTGCAGAGTGTTGAGGCCCAATGTTATCCTATGGAGGATAGGGGACTCCGGTTGGTGGCTGCTGGCAAGCAGGCCACTGGGTTGTGGGAGCAAAACTCCTAGGGTTAAGCTCAGGGCACGTTGGGGACCAAGTTAGCACAGAAGGGGCACCCTCAGCGGCACTAGGGCGGCCGGGTGCAGGGTGCTGTTTTGAGGTCGGGTGCCCTGTTGATTTCAATGGAGATTTTCGGTTTTGGTTTTCAGCTGCAGGCTCGGTCCAGGAAGACTTCCAGGAGGAACCAACAGCTGGGCAGGTAAGTTGGAGGGCTCGGGGACGTGAGGTGCACCTCGGGTTCCTTTCTCCAGCGCGCAGGGCGGCTGGATGCAGGGGTGTCTTTTGAGGTCGGATTTCACCTTACCGGGCCACTCTGCGGTGGGGGGTCTCCGTGCAGAGGCTGCAGGCGACGTCGGGGAGTCCTGGAGGGGTCAACCCACGGTGGACTCAGACTCTGGAGAGCTGGGGGACCTCGCTGGGACCGGTGGGCCACTTGAACTCGGGCTGTAGGCGACGGGTGCAGTGGTGGTTCCAGGCGTAGGGTTTCTTTCTCCTCAGCAGGCTCGGAGACTTTCTTTGGTGTTTCTTTTGAACAGAGCTGCTGTTCACAGGAGATCCGGTCTTTGTTGAAGGCAGTCAGTCCTCCCTGGCGTTCTGGAGGTCGCTGGCTGCAGGACAAGACTATTTTTGGCGCAGGATCTTTGGAAACTGCAGACGGGCCGGTAGGGCTGGGGCCAAGTCAGTTGTTCTCTGCAGTCTCCTCTGCTGGGCGTCTTCTTTCATCCTTTTTCTTCTTAGGTTGCGGGAATCTGAGGAAGGAAGGTTCAGGGTGCCCCTAAATACTAGATTTAGGGCGTTACAGGTAGGTAAAGGGCAGGGACCAATGGGTCCCTGCCCTGGGGTGGGTACACTCCCTATCCTGCCACTCTCCTGTGGGAGGGGGCAGGAGCCTAGTCCTGATTGGGCAGGGCTCCCCATCTTCAAGATGGCGAGAGCCCGGAGATGTGCTTCACCTCGCCTCCCCCAACTGAGGGGTGGGGTTGGCAGAGGCTGGCACACCCCCTTTCCTCCCTTGGTGTTTCCCGCCAGTCTTCCCGCCAGGATGGGGGGAAGAACCGGTGGGGGCCAGTTGCTGAGTACAGCAAGTGGTCTGGGGAAGCTCAGAAAGGCGGAATGCCTTTGAAGCTTCCCCCTGCCCATCCTGGGGGAGGAGGCCTAGCACCTCGCCCAGGACGTGCATTGTTGCAGGCCCGGGAGAGCGGATGGCTCTCTACCCAGGGGTCCAGCAACATGTCTGCTGTGTGGCAGCCTAGGAAGCCCCTCAGACAAGACGTGGATTGTAGGTTAGCTTCAGGGGGCAACTCTAAGTTGCCCTCTGTCGTGCATTTTACAGTAAATCCCACACTGGCATCAGTGTGGGTTTACTGTGCTGAGGAGTTTGATACCAAACTTCTCAGTCTTCAGTGCAGCCATCATGGTGCTGTGGAGTTCGTGCTGACGACCTCCCAGCACCATATATTCGGAATGGCAGCACTGCACTTACAGTGCCCAGGAATGGACCTGGGTACTGTAGGGGCACAGGGCTCATGCACCTGTACCCTCACCACTGGCATAGGGCACCCAGCTAGAGGGGTGACTGAGGTATGCCAGGGCAGTGTGTTTAGTGAGCATGGCACACAGGGATGTGTGCCATGTCGACTCTCTGTTTTGTTCTGCACCAAGACACTCAGCCTGCAAGGGCAGTGTGTGTGTGTCAGGGTACAGGGCCTCTAAGGGTGGCACAATAAGTGCTGCAGCCCTTAGGGGTCTTCTCTGGTCACAGTGCCCTGGGTACCTAGGGTACCATTTACCAGGGGCTTACCTGTGGCCAGAGATGCCAATTGGGTTTAGGCTTAGTACAGTTTTTAGGGAAGGAACACAGGCCCTGGGTACCTGATTGGCAGGGATCCAGGGCACACCAAGGAAAAGTGCATCAGTTATCAGGCAAAAAGTGGGGGGGTTACTGCAACAGAAACCCACTTTCCTACAATTGATACCTTATATTAATGATGTGTCTTTAGGGTTCATTTCTGACGTTCAAAAACTACTGGTGAGGATTGTCACACTAGATATATTAAGAGTCCGGGAAAATGTAGTATATTTGGAAATTGCAAAGGCTATAATTAACTATACAATAAAGATTGATGATTGATGACAAGCCAGATCTAGAAGACCGTCTGTACATATCTTATAAAGGAATAACCAGAGCTGGCTACAGTGGGAATTCACAATCAAAAACAGTTTTAGGATCCATAAAAACATCTATGATTTGCAATAAAAACATCCAGCAACAAAGGGTCAAATTTTTTTATTATGGTTCATGTTAGACCTGGCTGTTACAGCTGGTTTATCTCCAGATTTTTTGCTTCGTGGCTTTCAATTTCTCACCTGTTTTTGTTAGTTTTATGACTCTGGGCACTTTACCACAGCTGATCAGTGCTAAAGTGCATATGGTCTCTGTGTAAATTGTTGTTATGGATTGGTGTTTCCATAATTGGCTTATTTGGTTTACCAGTCAGTCCCTAGTACAGTGCACTGTGTGTGCCCCGGGACTTTAAATCAAATGCTGCTAATGGGCCTGCATCAACGATTGTGCCACCCACATAAGCAGCCTGTAAATGTAATTCAGGCCTGCCACTGAAGGTCTGTGTGCAGTTTAATACTGCCATGACGACTTGGCAAGAGCACCCACTTGCCAGGCCCTAACTTTCCATTTTCTTACATGTTAGACACCCCTAAGGTAGGCCCAAGGTACACCTGTGGGCAGGGTGCAGTGTATGTGAAAGGTAGGACATGCCCTGGTGTGTGTGAAATATCCTGATAGTGAAAATACTGGCAATTTCGTTTTTCACTATTGCAAGGCTATCTGTTCCCATAGGATAGAACGGGGAGTTTGCTTATAACATCTTATAAGCCTAACTACCCCTGGGAACAAGGTAGGAAAATAAAGTTTAATATCCGTGAACTCAGAATGTTAAAATGCACCGTTTAGTGAGGGTGATTTTTACATTCTGTGTTTGAAATTACCACTTTTAGAAAGTAGGTATTTTCTTGCTTAGCCATCCAGTGTGCCTCTGCTAGGATGTGTATTGACTGTCTGGCTTTGGAGTGACAGGGGCTGGAGATGTGCAGTGGCTCCAGAGAGTCTGGATGAGTCAGCGCTAGGCCGAAGAGGCTTGGTCTGCATTTGGAGTTGTGGGAGGAGTAGCACCTGCACCTGAACAGGGATGTGCCTGCCTTCCACAATGATGGCTCCGCCCCCCGGTGGTGTGTCTGGATCAGGGCTCACACTGACAATGGAGGTTGTTGTGCAGTTGCAAAGTGCCCCCCAGAACTGGTTTGGACTGGGCTCAGAGCCCTGGGCCAGGAGAGAACAAAGAGATTTACTGTATAAAAAGAGGGGCCCAGGCCCCAGACTTTTAGATCACTTCTGGGAAATCAAGAGGAACTTTTGCCAAGGATAAGGGCTGGAGAAACTGAGGAGGAATGCTGCCCCTATGCTGTTTGCTGTCTGGGGTTGGCCTGCAGTGGCTACTTTCTGCCAAGGAAAGGGAAAAGGACTTTGCTGTTTGCTGTGTCCCCAGCTTGAGGAAGATTTCCAAGGGCTTGAAACTGAGCTTGCCTGCTGTTCTGAAGTCTCAGGGACACAAAGACTTCACCCCCAGCTCCCCTGAACTTCCTTGCTGGGAGTTCTGACCTGCCAAGAGGTGCCTGGGCCTCTAGAGATTATTCTGGCTGTTGGGAGCTGCAAAAGCAATTCAACAACAAGAAACATGATGCATCCGCACCTGTTTCCGATGCATCACCGAAGAAATAGTCGCAGCACCTGACCGAAGCTCGAGAAATCGCTGCACGGCGCATCAAGTGCACCGGTCTCTGAAGTCAGAGATCACCGTACCGATTCCGACGCAAGCCTTGCTGTGCGGCTGCAAGAACCCACGCATCGTCCCGGATCATCACATTGCATCGAGGCGCCAGGTCTGTCACATCGTTGGGGGACGCAGTAAGAAACCGACCCATCCCCCCTCGCAGTAAGTAACCGATGCATCACCTCCTCTCTGGTAAGGAACCAACGCATCACCTCCCCTGCGCAGCAGTAAGGAACCGACGCATCACCTCCCCCGGAGCAAGGAACCGACGTATCACCTTCCCTGAGTGTAAGGAACCGATGCACCACCTTCCCTGCGGCCCTTTTTGTTTGTGTGCGCGACACATCCAAGGTACTTTGAGTGAAAAGTGTGGCATCTGCAATTTGCTTTGAACTGAACTATTTCTACCATTTGAAAGTCATATTTTTTTTACTGTATTGTGGATTTTTGTCCTTTTGGTCTTGTTTGGTTTAGATAAAGATTACTTTTTTTTCTAAACTGTTGTGGTGTCCATTTGTAGTGTTTTTACTGTATTACTGTATGTGTTCACAAATGCTTTACACATTGCCTCTGAGATAAGCCTGTCTGCTCATGCCAAGCTATGAAGGGGGTGAGCAGGGGTTATTTTAGAAGTGTATCCCCCTTACCCTGACTAGAAGCAAGGGTCTCTATTTGGACAAAGGTACCTACCTCTGCCAACTAGAGATCCCCATTTCTCACAGTTCATATTTCTGCATTTTTAAATGTTCAAAAAGTGTTGTAAACATGAACCAAGTGGGGCCATCAAGCGCTACTAGAATTCCAAGGAACACACTATCTGTTCATAGTGTATAATTAATGAGACTTTCTATGTGTAAAAGAACAAACCGGGAGGGAATGGTAGTTCGTGAGACCTTGTTTAACAGTGACACTTAAGCCCTCATTAGGAAATGCTCATAATCTCTGATGGACCCAGTAACAGGAGTTACTGGTAGCAGTTACTACAGGGACACAAGCCTCCCAAAGCTGCCTAAATCTTGATGTAAAAATCCCAGTAAGAATGACGAATAATCAGTGGAATTATCTGTGTTCAATCTGATTCCAAAGGTTTTTTCCATACCCGACTCATGATAGATCATTTTTTCTGAACCCAATTGATGTCCTTCTAGCCATAATGGGTTCCCAGGGGCCGTAATTACCAAACCAATTAACGGGTCACTCACAATGAGAGTCTTAAAGGGAAAAAAGCAAAGACACAGTAGTGAACTACGCTGTGAAGTCTGAAAGTCACAGATATGCACCACAGCAATACTGAAACTGCTTTAAATCCAGTAAAGTACAATACACAGATTACCATTGATCTGAGTAATAACATCACTTCTTATCAAATGTCAAAGAACATACAATTTGTGATGCATGTTTAGTAAATGATCAGTTACATAAATTACGAAATGCCATCCTCAGTAATGATCTGGTGTGAGAAGCATCATTGTGTTTTATACATGCATTAAGGGAGGAAACAATATGTTCAATATTTAATCTGAAAGCCTTGCCAGATGTTTCTCTGGGCCATCTGGCACTATCATTTGGTTTCCTGGAGGCCCCTCATGTTTTAGACCATGCCACTGCATTTTGAGGTTGTTTAAATTTTCGCTGATGCACTTTACATTGGTATCAGTACCCAAGTGATGCTGCAATTCTGACAGGTCATGCAATTGCTGCAACTTCAACTGCATGACCTGTCCTCAGCCGGGTGATCCTGAGAAAATCAAAGTCCTAGGGGGCTCAACTGAAACTCTCTGAACCCCTGGTCTCTGCTATGGCCTGACAGGACAAACTTGTCGATGTTCTCAGTCAATGTCCAACAAGAATTCCTTTCCTGCTTCTTAAACTTTTCTGTTTGGCAATCCTCCTCACAAGTAGTTTGCGAACATCAGAAAATGACATACCACAAGCATCAGATAAGAACCCAAAGTAAAGAGCAAATGGAGATATAATAATAATATAAGGTATCATTTCCTAGGAAAATATCAAGCTAAAATCGAGTTCCTGTTGCTTTGACTTCATGCCTCCTTTCTTGTTTAAAAAGGTGGAATAAATCCTTGCATGCACTTATGAAGAAGGATGGCTGCTTCTTTTTTTTTTTTAAAGTGATAATCCTTGTGTACAAGTGGAAGAAATGCCACAAAGTGACTTGGACTCAGGGTCTTAAGACGATACCTATCCTATATAGCAATGGTAAGTGAAATTAAACTTGGATTAATGTGTTTAGACAGGGCGGGGGAAGATATACAGAACCTTTCATCCTAAGGGGGGTCATGAGATGGTTTATTTCAGTGTAGAATGCCATCATACCACACTCTGCCATTTATTCTTAAAACCTACTTGTTAGACCTGTACGCTTGGTGTGGTTTTCCCCTAACTTTTTGCCTTGAACCTCCTGTTTTGCTGACTTTGATTTTGCTGGCCTTAGTCCTCTGTGCACTTTTCCACTGCTAACCAGTGCTAAAGTGATTGCGTTCTCTTTTTAAGAAATGGCAAGTTTGGCTTATACCCAATTGGCAGATATAATTTAATAGTAAGGCCCTAGTAAAGTGGCACTACCTATACCCAGGGACTGTAAATTAAATGCTACTAGTGGGCCTACAGCACTGATTGTGCCACCTACTTAAGTAGCACTTTAAACATTGCAGCCTGAGTATGTTCATCTTAAGACTGCCATTGTGAGCTGGCAAAGTAAATCACTTTCCA
The DNA here is from genome assembly GCA_963921515.1 of Calotriton arnoldi. Taxonomy (NCBI): domain Eukaryota; kingdom Metazoa; phylum Chordata; class Amphibia; order Caudata; family Salamandridae; genus Calotriton; species Calotriton arnoldi. The sequence continues at coordinate 1,141,503 of CAWUFW010002520.1, forward strand.
GGCCCAACTTTCCTTTTTAATACATTTGAATCACCCCAAGGGTAGACGCTTGACAGCCCAGAGGGCACGGTGCAGCATATTTTAAAAAGTAGGGCATGTCCTGATAGTGTAAAAACTTTCACTGCTGCAAGGCTTACATCTCCCAAAGGATTGCATTGGAGTTACCTTATTATTTTTTATAAGTATAATTTTCAAAAGGGAACAGGTAACCCCTTACTGTTTGGTGTCTCTGGAACCACAATTAAAACTCCTGAATTATGGTAAAGTCGGATTTTAAATTACAATTCTTAAATTGCCACTTTTGGAAAGTTCTGAAAGAACGGCTGTCCTGCTGTGCTGCCATGCTGTCCACTTGCCTGATTGAGAAGGACTGGACTTGCATCTCTCCAACCTAGAACCCAGAGTAACTCCAAGGGATAGTTTGCTGGCCTCCTGATCTGAAGCCTCAAGGACAAAACAGGCTTCCAACCACCTTGCACTTGGACTCTGCCATCTGTGAGTCCACCCTGCCAAGTGGTGCCACCCCAGTCCTGGACACTTGGAAGTTGGCTTAAGACAGTGGTGCTGGAACAGTTTTCAGAGTGGGGGTGTGGCCATCAATGTTATATCACTGAAGTCATAGGGATTGTGAGAAATATAAGCATCACCCAAAGAAGAAGTGTAGCAAATGAGCCGCTCCCATTCAGCAGGAGAGTAGTAAATGGGTGTAATTTGTAGTCTGTGGTCCATTTTGGAGCATGCTGTTCCAAATATCTTAGATTTGCACTGTATGGTAGTGCACTGTCATTTCCAGACAGTGCGTTTTCCATTATCCAATACATTTTTACTGGCATGCAATTGTACTGATAAAGCTTTAGCACACAAATGACAATGTGAGAAAATTGGGTTTCAGCGACTAATTAGCATTTGCACATTGCTAAGTAAAATGTCTTGATTTGTTTTGATCCTATTAAATATCTTTACTTCCATCAAACTTCAAAATTACAAAAAGAGTGCTTCATTTGTGCTTTCTTAGCTGCTGGTATATTTGGAACTATTTGTACAATATGTTCGCATGTATTTAAATTGTATTGTGTTAGTAAAGAATTTACATCCTACGGCCTTTCCTTTCACACATTACTTGTACACTAGCAAGATTGACACATAGTTGACTTTACAAAATCGTCTCACTTTGCAGTCAGAAAATAAAAATAAACACCGATTTCCATGTTAAATGATAGCCAATTTGTCAGAAGGCATAGCCTGACATTTGACCACTGGCTTTGAACGCACAGCAAATGTAACAAGGTAAAGTCAAAATTTCAAGGCATTTTTATTGCTCATTCACCTAATGAACTCCAACTTAGCTATTTCTGGGGGTGCTTCAGCACTCCCCGCACCTCTACTTCCAGTGCCTATGGCTTAAGGTGCTCTGCCAGCCTTGGTGGAGCTAGAGGAACCAAGATATCTCCTCTGCTGAGCGGTGAAACCCTGAACAGAACCAACCCATCTCCGCTACTGTGAGGATTGGACCTATCACAAAGACCCACATTATTGCTGCAGCCCACAATGTCCTGGGAACTGCCACTGCATGATGCATCCTCACCATAGGCCCACGCATCTCTTATCAGTAGCAGCATCGATGACTCCGCCGTACTCAACATTGCAGCCTCGCAGATTTTGAAACTCTGACTGTGCCCTGCATCCTTGACGCTAGACTCCGCATCGTGAGTCACGTCAACAGGATCTTCGATGATGATGCAGGCCCTCTCATCACAGTCTCACTGCATTTCAGAACTGAAGCATTGCTTCGCTTGTGCGACACATTTCAACACGGATTCTCGCAATGCTCCACAAACCATGATTTAACGTACTTTGTTGAATGTCACTAACAGGATCCCTGTAGCCTGCCTGCGCTTCATCGTGGTCGGCCTGAGCCTGTGACTTTGTTTCGGTACGGCGTAACCAGATATCCACAGTTGGCTCTTTATGCTAGTTGGTGCTATCTTTAAAAATGCATATTACCGATTCTACAAATTGAATTGTTGGCTCTTTATGCTCGTTGGTGCTATCTTTAAAATTGCATATTACCGATTCTACTGATTGAATTTTTGTTGTTGTGGTCTTGTTTAATTTATTAAAATTAATTTTATTTTTGTAACCTGGTGTGTGATACTTTTTGATGGGTGTTTTCACTTTTTTACTGTTTGACGTGTTGCACAAATACTTTACACAGTGCTTCACCCTGACAAGGATTGAGGTTGCTGCTTGACCAGGGATCATACCCCAGTCAACTAACAACCCAATTTCTCACACTACTCCTCAGGCACATGGCAGCGCTGTACTGGCTCTCACTGGCATTTTGAGGGCATGCTGTGGTGTGAACACTGTACTAACTAAAGGTAAAATGAGAATAAGAGAGAGAGAAGAAATTATAACTCCTGCCCCTTCAATCGCTCTATTGTATTCATTGTACTATACATATATGCATTTATACCATGAAAAGAGCTAACAGGGATCTGTAACAATAAGAAGGAATAAAAAAAGGAAGAAGGGTCGGGAGAGAAGGACAACAACCATGCACTCCCATAAAGTGATAAAAGCAAATGATATTTAAAAATGCAAAGAGAAAAAACAGCCGCCTAACATCAGCTATTTGGGGATACAAAACATACAATTTTAAAAAAGCATGGTGAGAGAGCTATGCTCCAGTGGTGGAACAAACACAGGAGACTGAGGGAAGCAGCACATTAGAAGCAGAACATTGAAAGAGACAAGAAAGGCATCCAATGAAAGAGCCTAAAGCACACTGGAAAGAATAAGAGACAATGATGAGTGCAAAGGACAGCAAAAAATGACTGTAGCGAGACCAGAAACATGAAAAACACACAAAGATGTACAACAGCATACAAGACTGTCATGTGGTGTTTCGAATCAAAGAGTTTCAGGTCCACAGTGGTAGGTAGCACCTTTGCCTGTGATCCAATGCAACCCCTAAATTCCTGAATCAGGGACCAAAGAAAATCTCGTCATGCATAAATTGTTTTATCAAACAACGGGGCCCATCACACATTACCCATAAATGATCCCTGAGGACTGGCGCTGGATTTTGGGGGTTTAATTTGTCAGTTTTATAAAATACTGTACTTCACATTAATATCATTTGTATCTATTTCTAACTATTAGTAATTTCAACTTCTTCTTCTTCTGGTCGATGGACTATTAGTTGAAGAGTTGATGGTGACTATGATTAACTAAACAGTTTAACATTTAACTAAATAACCACAAAGTCATTTCTTCAGTTAATGATTTTTATCTTATTATTGCTCGTGATTAAAATATCAGTGCACATACACGATTACATATAAGAGAACAAATTATCAAGCAATGTAATCAAAATTAATCATTTGCATCGATATCAAAGCATGCAAAGGAATGGGGAAAGAAGGTACAGCATAAATACTTGCAGAAAATATATTTGCAATTTTAAGCATCAAGGAGGGCAATATCCACCAAAGAAACAGGAAACCACTTCCTTGGCCGAGGTTGTGGCAAGAGGTCCCCAGAGATAGGCTCGGAGGACAAAGTTAAACAGGACAGATGCAGCAAAGTTTACTATACTAACAACTAGAAATAATCTCCCAATGAATCTACCTCCTCGGTCGCAGTCTCCTCCCAAGCACTCCCGCAACGTTCTCGTACCTAAAGGTTCTCTGTCTCTGTGCAGGGCTGCTCTTTTTGTCTCAGATCTTCTCTATGCATTCTGGTCTGCGTTCTCTCTATGTTCTCGTCTGCGTTCTCATCTGCCTTCCCCTCTGCATACTCTCCGTTCTCTGTTCTCGTCTGCAATCTCTGTTCTGTTCTGTTCTCGTCTCTGTTCTGTGTTCTGATCTGTTCTGTTCTGACACACCCCCAATTGGGATATCAGTTATACCTTTCTGCCTAATACACTATCTTACAATGTTGCAGTATCGGTAGAAACTTGGACTGTGATTGGTTGTCATAAATCATACTAGGGTCGCCTCATTCAGTTCTCCCCACAAATCCATCCTATACCGGTTCTAACAAAGGAAGGATTTAAGACCATTACATTCGCATACTACTGACATTCATAGTTATACAATTTGGTTACAGTGTTCATTATGATATCCGCTTTCACATTCGCATTGCACGCAGTGATGGCTGTTCCCACAGTCGCTGTCGCATCTTGGCACGTAAACAATAAGACACAGGTCAACATGGCCTTCACACGGATTGTATCATCTGGTACAGTCAGCAGTCTGCGAGCAGGCAACCCCTCACGGCACATGCGCACTCCGTACCGACCAGGCCAACCACATGCTGGCTTGAACGAGAGGCCATTTTCATGCAGGGCCAATCCCGTACTAAAATAAACAAAGACAAAAGAATATTAATTCATGAAATAAAACCCATTATGTTTACCTCCCACCATACTAATGCCCTGTGTTAAATAAATCCTAGCGAAAGCTATTAATTTAAAGCAACCTTTTCATTATCTGTGCACGACATGCAAAATGTGCAATGTACAACACAGCATAAACATGTATTAATACAGTTTTTCAAAGCGCAAACAGTTAATACGTACTCATGCCGACATGATTTAGTGTATTATGTAAATTGCGTTTGCCCCCTGTGTAAATGGGTGTATCTGGAGTTGATTAGTTCATGCAGTTAATACTTTAATATGGAGTTACTTGATTTCATGAGGATGTATTTTACAAACCTCACTCCATCACCTGTTATGTCTAAGGTCTTCATAAATGGCATCAGATTCATCACTCCTGGCCAGTGCTGGCCCTGAAGAAATAATCTGGTGAACTGCCCCTCCCTACCAAACCTGTTTAGTCCCCCAGTCTCTAACACAGACATGTCAATGCATCAGTAAGATTTTTCAGGGGGCGCTTTCATGGGTGAAACACCTCTCAAATTGAGGCCCGTTCCATAAGAGCAGATTGAAGCTAAGGGTCCGAAAGTGTGGCTGTCCCTGGAATGCTCAGTCTTGAGTAAACTCCTCCAGGTCTTAAACAATAGCCTATTGGACTACTCTTCCTCTAGACAACATAAGTTGAACAATAAAAGCTTCTCAGAGGAATAAACCTCAAATGATATTTTTTAGCACTACCTGCAGCGTCTGTCACTACATAATTAAAAAGAGTATTGTCACTTTACAGATAAGTGCATCACAAATCTCTTTTGTTTTTGTGTCAGTGCCCACGTTCTGAAAACTTTACAACTGCTTAATGTATTATAGCAGAATGTAATTTGGATAAAACAGAAACGGTGTCCTCCATTAATGCAGAGTGCACCCCATGACTCTCCAAGGCTCCACACCCCCAGCTCCATATCTGAGATGAAAACAGACAGAGCCGCATTATTCGTATTCTAAGTAGGGCTGCTTCATTTACCCCCTGCCTACTGTGCTGCTTGTATGTCATTCAAACATTCAACATCTTGTCATGAGGACTTATTAAATAATTAAGCTGTATTTCAATCCTTGTTTTAGATGGACAGGTGAAAGTGCAACCTCAGTCAGGGCCCACCAGACTGTAAGTTTGTGCAAAACAGAATGAAGGACCCGGGGCTCGAGGACGGTGATATTTCGATAACTGCATTGCTTTGGACCGACTCCTGTTGTTGGTTTTCAAAATCTTTCACATTACTGACAATCTAAAAAAAAAACTGAAAATCATTCGAAGCATCATTTCGAACACCCCATGACAGCTCTACTCTGATTGACATCTGTGTGTGTTGTTTATGTTTGTGGTCTCGCTCCAGCCAGCTTTTGCTCTTTCCACTCCTCAGTGCCTCAAACTCTTTCCCGTGTGCTTTAGGCTCTTTCATTGGATGCCTTTTTGTCTATTTCAATGCTCTGCTTCAATTTGCTGCTTTCTCTGTATCCTGTGTTTTGTCTCACCATGCTTTTGTTGATTTTATGTTGTGTATTCCAACATAGCTTATTCAAGGAGACTCTTTTTTTCTCAGTGCATCTTCACTTATCATTTGTCTTTTAACAATTCTTGGGAGTTCATGGCTCTTGTGCTCTTCCAATTCCTTTTCTTTTTTTATTCCTTCTCATTGTTCCCTGCTCATTCTTTTCATCCTTCCTGTTATTCCAGATTTCGGCTCACTACACAATCTCCTGAATAGTTTCCCCTTCCGCTGCCCCTCTCTTGTCTTTCTTTCCACTGCTCCTGATTGCCTCTCACTACATTGTCTGAATATTTGTCTCTCTTGCTACTCATTTCTTCTTTCTATTCCTGTTGCTCCAGATCCCCACTCGCTCTCTTGCCTTCTAAATATTCTTCTGCCCCACCATTCCTCTACTGCACCATGATGTTAGCTCCTAGAGGCTTTATCAATGCACTGGCAAAATAATGAGCATACAGCAGAGACCAGCCATGTAAAAAGTATAAAAACATTTCTTTATTTACTTTGAAGATCGCCAATGTATTGTCACATCACGCAATGCGTTGGCATCTAGAATGTTTAGAAGACAATGTGTTTTCTCCTTTCCGCTGAGTTGTGTCATCATGTTGCATCATGCAAGACAGTGTCATCTTTAAAGTAGAGAAAACTATTGTTGGGCTTTGGCAAAGCCCATCATATTGCTTGCTCAGCATTGGCAAACTGATGCCAATTGTCTTTGCTTTCTGAGTTTTTTTAATGTGCCTCATAGCTTTTTGCATACGGCCTTTGGGCCAGATTTACTTACCTTTCCTGCAGTACTGTGCAGCAAGGCAAAGGGAGAGAGCAGGAATGCACCACATCTACTAAGGTATGGCACACTTCTGCTCTCTCATAATGCTGGTGCACTTTAAACAGCCTAACGCCAATGCAGGCACCCTTGCACCAAAGTGAAAGGGCTCCTGCAGTACGAGAAGAATTGTTTTTGCACAGAAGGAGCTACCTTCCTGCATAAAAACAATCCTTCAAGGCATTTTCCTCTTTCTATGTGTGTTTCAAATGCAGCACACATAGAAATAGGAAAGAACGAGGAAAAAACTTTTTTTCTCCTCATTACGCCATCTTCTGGGAGACGTAATGATTTCAAGCAATCCCAGTTTACATGTGTTGGACTTGGCCCTTTTTGGCCGGTTCACCCCTAAACTTTTTGCCTTGTATGTCAGTAGTTTTAAGTCTCTGGGCACTTTAGCACTGTGGGCCAGTGTAAAGAGCGTGCGCGCTGAGTGCGTGTGGTGAGATTGTCCTGCCCTCCCATAGGAATGCATGGGGGATATGTGTGTCCATGGTAATTCCTGGTGTGAGAGGAGTGCAGGGGCGAGTTTAGTATGTGCGAACTCGTGAGAATAAATGCTGCGCAATGGTGTGCGCAGATTTATTATGGCTGGTGTGGAAGGGCCACTTTTAGAAGTTGGCATTTATGTGTGCTCTGTGTCTGCCTGCCTGATGTGAATTGCATGTCTGGCTTGTGAGTGACAGGGGCAGGGTGAGTCAGCGCAGTGGTGAATAGGGAGATCTGCATCTAGATGGGAGGGAGGAGTTGCACCTGGGACCTGAATAGGGCTGTGCCTTCCCTCCACAATGCTGGCTCCACCCCCTGTGGTGCGTCTGATGTCCCTAGCCTGTCCTGTGAAAGGAGAGAGGAGCTGAGCAAAACAAAGTGCTCCAAAGCTCCCCAAACCAGTTGCGTCTGGTTTTTCCCCAGCCCTGTGCTGTGACACAAAGGAAATGTGTATAAAGAAGGGGCTGTGACCCCATGAAAATGTTCAGTGTTCCTGTGCAGTTCGGGTGTGCTGTTCCTGCCGGGGCGTGCTGCTGCTGGGGCCCAGGGGGCTGCCATGAGGGCTTGCCTCCCTGGGCCCTGCCTTGCCCCTGGAAGATCTTTTATTTGGGACCCTCTCTGCTTTTCTTTCCCTAAAGACTTCTTGGACTCCTTTGCGCCCTGTGAGCACTATACTTTTATTGCTGGCGCCCCAGAGAGGGGGACTCCAGCTTTGCCCAAGAAGAGGAGCGTGTATGCTCCGCAGCGCTGAGCTGCCGTCTGTGAGGGAATCCCATCATAGGGATTCCCCCTGATGCCTACAGCGGCGGGTGCCTACCCCGCGTTGTTCCTTATTTCGCGGGTGCCCACCCTGCGTTGATGCCGCTTATTTGTCAGTCCTTGCGGGTGCCCACCCCGCGTTTCTCTGTACCTCGCGGGTGCCCACCCCGCTCTATATTTTAATTTTGAGAGGGAGCCTACCCCTCGTTTCGCTGCTCTTGAAATTCACCTGGGCCGCTATAGATGCGACCCGGAAGTCAGGCACGGTGGGCGGGGCCTGGCGGACGGAAGCCAGGCAGGCGCCTGGCTTGACTGGGGTGTCACTTCTGCCCTCCCCCGTCGGGGAAGGCGACCCAACAGAGCGTCGACTCTTCGCGGGGCTCCCATGACCTGAGGAAGCCCCGCCCAGACCGCCACAGGAGAGGAGCCGACGGGAGTCCTGAGTGCTCTCCCTGCCCCGCAGCCTTCTGAGCGACCGTCCACCGGAGAGAGAGCGCCTCGAGTGATGCTACACCCGCCGGGAAGCCTACAAGTCGGTGAGTGGAGCTGGGGGAGGGGGTATGTCGAGGCACGCTATCAGTGCCTGCCCCCATTTTGCTTCCCAAGACACCGTGTTGGTGCCTGAGCGGCCCCGCCAGCGAGCGGGCCGCTCCCACGTTATTGGACAAGTTGGGATTAGAGAGCCCCATTTACTTTGCTCACAGCTGCGCCGCACCAGCGCGGGCAGCTGCTACTTTGGGCGCAATTGTTTTAGAGCCCCGTGTGGCTCCATGAGTGGCATGTTGCTAACGGGCCCAGAGGGGCCCGTGTCCCCCCCAAGGTGGCCATTTACCCCAGCTGCCCCGTTTGCAGAGGGCAGCTGCAACGCTTTGCCGCATTTCTTTTTCCTACAGAGTCCCAGTGGGGACCCGAAAGGGCACAGTGAGTGCCAGTGGCCACATCCTCATTTACAGCTGCGCAGCACTTAGTGCCAGCTGCAGCGTTTAGAGCCACAGTTCTTTGGGGGTATTAGTGTACTGTTGCGCTAGGAGTGAGATGCACTCCTGGGCCCCTGACTCTCCCAGCTGCCCAGCAAGTAGTGGGCAGCTGCTACGTTTAGGTTTGCGCAGTTGCGCACCCTTGACTTTCGCTGCATTGGCAGCGCGCCCGGACATTCTGGACACAGGGCATTTGAGCCCCTCTTGAGATGGCCAGTTGGCCAGGGGGACAGTTAGATTTATAGGGCGCCAGGCCCTAATGTGAAAATGTGGTGCTAGGAAATGTGATACATTTACCATGCTTTACGCACCCTGTTTATACCTCTAATGTGGTTTGTGATTATGAGGTTGTTTTGCATATCATGGTTTATGCTAGTGAGATTATGTTTCACTGTGTGCTTTACGCCCCTAATGTGAGTTATACTTAGGAGGTTAGGGTCTAATGTGTTTAGACTTATGAGAGGATTGCATAATGTATTTATGCTGGTGAGGTTGGCGCAGAATGTAATTCGCGCCTAATGTGATGCTGTGCATAATGTGGTTTATGTTACAGGCGGATGCTAAGTCCAATTGTTACCAGTGATTACTGGTTGTACGTTTATGATGTGTTCTACATTTATTATAAGTGATACATATACTAAGTTCACTTTGTGCTGGTTCTGACAGTGGTCCAGTTGGCCCTGTCAGGTGTAAATAATCCCTTGTAAATATGACCCCGTGCCAGGTGGCCCGATGTATATTATGTGAGTACTATTCTAATGTGTTTTATGATAATACAAAGGCTATTTTTATACATGACCTTGTGTGGAGTTCCTTTTGTAGTGTTCCTTGGGTGTTGTTGCTGTGGGTGTTGCGCAAACGCTCTACACATTGCCTCCGGGGTAAGCCTGACTGCTCGTGCCAAGCTACCAAGGGGGTGAGCAGGGGTTATCTTTGGCGTGTAACTCACTTGCCCTGACTAGAGTGGTGGTCTCTGCCTGGCTTTGGCGCAAGCCTTAGCCAACCAGAGATCCCATTTCTAACATTGGTTGTCAGCGGTGGGGATTTGGACTTGCGTTTGCGCAGTACCACAGCGACAACTGGCTGCATTACAAAACTCTGCATTTTAGATAGTCACATGGAAAGGGATTATTGCTTCTGAGTTTGTTTTAAGTGTCATTTCTTTTTGAAATGTGTTTTATGTTGCACTATGAGTTGGGTGTCCTGCCAAGGACAGAAACCAGAGAATCTGGAGGAGTGACTGCCCTTGTGCAGACTGCTATTGGGTTGGCCTAAAGCTGGAGGAGGGACTGCCCTTGAGCCATTGTGCTGGTTCTTGGGTTGGCCTGCAGCTGAGGGAGGGACTGCCCCTGTGCTGTCTGCTAGTTCTTGGGTTGGCCTACAGTGGGGACTTAATTGGTATGGAGTCACTAGCTCGGGAGGGTAGATTATCCCCTAAGTGCAGTGTGAGTTTTCTGGATTCACCAGTAAGGGTGGGATCCAGTGGTGGCAGCGAAGTGTGTGTCCAGTGCATGAATTCCCCGTCCCGTTCCCAGAGTATGGTACCTGGTGCTCAGTAAGAGGGGTGCAGGTTGAGATTCAGGGGCAGTAGATACTGTCTCACCGGTCTGGGGGTGTGTGTGGATAAATGGTGTGTTGCACTGGACGAGTGGGTGTGAGTTCTCTGAAATAAGGAGCTTGCTGAATACTTGGGTGTGAGTTCTCTGAAATAAGGAGCTTGCTGAATACTTGGGTGTGAGTTCTCTGAAATAAGGAACTTGCATTGGGGAGTAACCTTGAGGGATGGTGCAGGTGTCTCCCAACCAGTGTGGCGGAGATGGTTCAGAGGAACCCAACTAGGAACCGTTATAGTGAGGAGGTTGCAAGGCCTCACATCATGTCCTGCGAGGAAGGTGTGAGACTGGGCCGTATTCCGAGCCTCAATCTCAAGTCTCCGGTACTGGATGGTTCTTAGAAGGAACACCAGGAAAGGAACCTAGTCTGTCCTGTTGGACTGTTCTGTATGGGGGACCTCCCCGTGGTAGGTGAGCTGGAAGTGATTCCAATAAGAGTGGCTCAGGTGTCTTCCGTGGTGGAGGAGGTTCAGTGTAGCCCAGCTAGGTCCGGTGTAGGGGCTCACATCTTGTCTCAAGAGGAGAAAGAGTGAGTGGTTCTGTCCCAAAGTGCCCGAAACCCAGTCTCAGGACCTGGATTGTTTCTTAAAGGGAACATCAGGTTGGGGGCCTAGGCTGTACTTGTAGGCCATTTGAGGAGGATCTCCCAGTGTCTAGAGGACGTGGAGCGTCTGTAATCAGAGCTCCAGCAGTCCTAGTGTCTGGCAGTACCACTCCCTTGGGAGGGTGCAGAAGTCCAGAGTGAGGGGTGAGAGGGGGAAAAAGTACCCAGTGGAAGAGCCAGTGGGTCAGGGGCCAGCCAGCAGGGCTGAGTCGCCAATGAGTGACCATGGTGATGCCACTTCTGCCCTGGGTTTGCGCCGGGCAGACTGTCACACGACCCATTAGTTATGTGTCACCCTCGTGAAGTCCTGGTTCGCCGGGCATCTGACCAAAGGGTACGTCCCTGGGTTGGGGAGCCAGTAGCCGGTGTTTCCGGATCTGGACGGCAGGGCGACTGTAATCAGTGTCCTGGCCGGTTTTGCCTTCTAGGGGGTACCACTTCAGTTGGGAGGGTATCGGACTCTGGAAGGGGGTGCAGAGGGAGGAGTCCTCGCCTCTGACCCCGGTGCAGCCGGTGAATTTATTTCCCAGGTGGTAGACCAGTGATGGAGAGAGGTCCTGAACTGGTGGGAGAGTTGTGTTCTGGTAGGTGCTTCTCCTGGGAGAGCGCGAAACGTCAGAAATAGAGGTAGGGGAAGAGGATGCTTCGCCCGTGACCTCTGGTCAGCCTGAGGGTGCGGACCCTAGGTTGAAGGATCAGTGGTAGTTTGGAACTACACTGAGAGGGAGAGTGGAGAATGGCTATTGTATGCCAGGGGTTACTGCCCCCACTCTGGATTGGCAAGGACCAGTGGCATCTGGGTGGCCTAGGGCCTGGTCCTGGCCGTGGACAACTAAGGAGTACCGGTGGGGTAGCCTAGTTGGTCCTGAGTTTTTTTCTCTTAGATGGATTCCATGGGTTCCAAGTGGCGTAGAACCGGAGGGTGTCCCTGCAGTGCGGGCCCGCGTCCGTGTTCTATCGCCTCCAAGCAGGGAAGCCCATCACGGTGGTGATCGGTCTGCCCTGCGTTTTGGCTGGAAGGGGTTGTGTTGGACTTGGCCCTTTTTGGCCGGTTCACCCTAAACTTTTGCCTTGTATGTCAGTAGTTTTAAGTCTCTGGGCACTTTAGCACTGTGGGCCAGTGTAAAGAGCGTGCGCGCTGAGTGCGTGTGGTGAGATTGTCCTGCCCTCCCATAGGAATGCATGGGGGATATGTGTGTCCATGGTAATTCCTGGTGTGAGAGGAGTGCAGGGGCGAGTTTAGTATGTGCGAACTCGTGAGAATAAATGCTGCGCAATGGTGTGCGCAGATTTATTATGGCTGGTGTGGAAAGGCCACTTTTAGAAGTTGGCATTTATGTGTGCTCTGTGTCTGCCTGCCTGATGTGAATTGCATGTCTGGCTTGTGAGTGACAGGGGCAGGGTGAGTCAGCGCAGTGGTGAATAGGGAGATCTGCATCTAGATGGGAGGGAGGAGTTGCACCTGGGACCTGAATAGGGCTGTGCCTTCCCTCCACAATGCTGGCTCCACCCCCTGTGGTGCGTCTGATGTCCCTAGCCTGTCCTGTGAAAGGAGAGAGGAGCTGAGCAAAACAAAGTGCTCCAATGCTCCCCCAAACCAGTTGCGTCTGGTTTTTCCCCAGCCCTGTGCTGTGACACAAAGGAAATGTGTATAAAAGAAGGGGCTGTGACCCCATGAAAATGTTCAGTGTTCCTGTGCAGTTCGGGTGTGCTGTTCCTGCCGGGCGTGCTGCTGCTGGGGCCCAGGGGGCTGCCATGAGGGCTTGCCTCCCTGGGCCCTGCCTTGCCCCTGGAAGATCTTTTATTTGGGACCCTCTCTGCTTTTCTTTCCCTAAAGACTTCTTGGACTCCTTTTGCGCCCTGTGAGCACTATACTTTTATTGCTGGCGCCCCAGAGAGGGGGACTCCAGCTTTGCCCAAGAAGAGGAGCGTGTATGCTCCGCAGCGCTGAGCTGCCGTCTGTGAGGGAATCCCCATCATAGGGATTCCCCCCTGATGCCTACAGCGGCGGGTGCCTACCCCGCGTTGTTCCTTATTTCGCGGGTGCCCACCCTGCGTTGATGCCGCTTATTTGTCAGTCCTTGCGGGTGCCCACCCCGCGTTTCTCTGTACCTCGCGGTGCCCACCCCGCTCTATATTTTAATTTTGAGAGGGAGCCTACCCCTCGTTTCGCCGCTCTTGAAATTCACCTGGGCCGCTATAGATGCGACCCGGAAGTCAGGCACGGTGGGCGGGGCCTGGCGGACGGAAGCCAGGCAGGCGCCTGGCTTGACTGGGGCGTCACTTCTGCCCTCCCCGTCGGGGGAAGGCGACCCAACAGAGCGTCGACTCTTCGCGGGGCTCCCATGACCTGAGGGAAGCCCCGCCCAGACCGCCACAGGAGAGGAGCCGACGGGAGTCCTGAGTGCTCTCCCTGCCCCGCAGCCTTCTGAGCGACCGTCCACCGGAGAGAGAGCGCCTCGAGTGATGCTACACCCGCCGGGAAGCCTACAAGTCGGTGAGTGGAGCTGGGGGGAGGGGGCATGTCGAGGCACGCTATCAGTGCCTGCCCCCATTTTGCTTCCCCAAGACACCGTGTTAGGTGCCTGAGCGGCCCCGCCAGCGAGCGGGCCGCTCCCACGTTATTGGACAAGTTGGGATTAGAGAGCCCCATTTACTTTGCTCACAGCTGCGCCGCACCAGCGCGGGCAGCTGCTACTTTTGGGCGCAATTGTTTTAGAGCCCGTGTGGCTCCATGAGTGGCATGTTGCTAACGGGCCCAGAGGGGCCCGTGTCCCCCCCCCCAAGGTGGCCATTTACCCCAGCTGCCCCGTTTGCAGAGGGCAGCTGCAACGTTTTGCCGCATTTCTTTTTCCTACAGAGTCCCAGTGGGGACCCGAAAGGGCACAGTGAGTGCCAGTGGCCACATCCTCATTTACAGCTGCGCAGCACTTAGTGCCAGCTGCAGCGTTTAGGCCACAGTTCTTTGGGGGGTATTAGTGTACTGTTGCGCTAGGAGTGAGATGCACTCCTGGGCCCCTGACTCTCCCAGCTGCCCAGCAAGTAGTGGGCAGCTGCTACGTTTAGGTTTGCGCAGTTGCGCACCCTTGACTTTCGCTGCATTGGCAGCGCGCCCGGACATTCTGGACACAGGGCATTTGAGCCCCTCTTGAGATGGCCAGTTGGCCAGGGGGACAGTTAGATTTATAGGCGCCAGGCCCTAATGTGAAAATGTGGTGCTAGGAAATGTGATACATTTACCATGCTTTACGCACCCTGTTTATACCTCTAATGTGGTTTGTGATTATGAGGTTGTTTTGCATATCATGGTTTATGCTAGTGAGATTATGTTTCACTGTGTGCTTTACGCCCCTAATGTGAGTTATACTTAGGAGGTTAGGGTCTAATGTGTTTAGACTTATGAGAGGATTGCATAATGTATTTATGCTGGTGAGGTTGGCGCAGAATGTAATTCGCGCCTAATGTGATGCTGTGCATAATGTGGTTTATGTTACAGGCGGATGCTAAGTCCAATTGTTACCAGTGATTACTGGTTGTACGTTTATGATGTGTTCTACATTTATTATAAGTGATACATATACTAAGTTCACTTTGTGCTGGTTCTGACAGTGGTCCAGTTGGCCCTGTCAGGTGTAAATAATCCCTTGTAAATATGACCCCGTGCCAGGTGGCCCGATGTATATTATGTGAGTACTATTCTAATGTGTTTTATGATAATACAAAGGCTATTTTTATACATGACCTTGTGTGGAGTTCCTTTTGTAGTGTTCCTTGGGTGTTGTTGCTGTGGGTGTTGCGCAAACGCTCTACACATTGACTCCGGGGTAAGCCTGACTGCTCGTGCCAAGCTACCAAGGGGGTGAGCAGGGGTTATCTTTGGCGTGTAACTCACTTGCCCTGACTAGAGTGGTGGTCTCTGCCTGGCTTTGGCGCAAGCCTTAGCCAACCAGAGATCCCATTTCTAACAACATGCCTTTGTAAATCTGGGATTGTATGAAAAACATGGATGGATGCACGGGAATGCCAGGGCTCCACCCATGGAACACCTCCCAGAATGAAATGTAAAACAGTACATTACATTTTTCCACAAATCATGCAAGTTGGTGCAAAACGCCCCTTGCCTGGCTTTGTAAATATGTACCAGCATTTTACATTCTGGCTAGACAACAGAAGTGGAGCAACCGCAATGGAAAATCATAGTAAATCTGGCCCTCTGTTCTTTCATGCCTTTAGTTATGCTTTTCCAGGGATACCTACTGGTCTGTTAATCATAATGGCAACATTTATCCAATAATTCTTAATGGATCAATTACCTCCAAGACTCTAAGTTTAGAACACAATATTTCTTCATATTTAAGGTTGTTGGACTCTTTGTGTTTGTGAGTTAATTTTTGTGTATGGAGGTTCAGTGGCAGGAGTTAGCAGGGACAGTTGTGAGGGAGGCAAAGGCCCTGTGGCCCACAGCCTTATGCTTTTCCTCTCCCTTGGTCCTAAGTAGGGCTGAGGGGGAATCCTGAATCGATTAACTCCAGGTCAATGTTCCTTTGTACACAGATACCAACTTCTCTGCATCATTTTCTCATGTTTATTTTGCCTCCAAAACTGGTGAGAAATTTAAGTTGGACAAAACCAAACAGCATCCCCTGTAAGCGTTTCTTCTCTGTATCATCCCAATTGCCTTAACCAAATGGAAAGATAAATCCCTGATGTGTTACTACTGTGGTTAGAGAATGTGTTAGTTCTCATTCCCTACTGTCCAAAGAAGGTGAATGTAAGGACAATACAGAGCTGTGGAGTTTACCAGCTCTGCATAGGACCAATATTAGTTTGATCACAGATTTGTTCTCATGTGTTATTTCTTTATCTGCTTTGATTTAACTTATTTGGATTCAGTTCAACTTTCGTTGAATCATCATCAGCCTCCTGACACTCACTCAAAAAGCCCTGTCCTTGGCCTTAATTTTTTTTCTAGAAATGCTATACCTGGAGGCGCAATTGACAGATATTCTGGTCAGACAAATATGTGTTGTGTTTTTTTAAGTCCTATTCCCGCATCCGCTCCTCTGCACAGCTCCCATATGTTGTTTAGCTGCAATAGAGGCAGCCCCAGATGTTTATCTTCCAACACTGTCACAACATACTGCTGACTCGGTTGTCCTCTCCAACTAGATGCTATTTGATTAGTACACAAAGCCAATTCCTACTAGAAGGACTCTCGTGGTGTTTTTTCTCAGAAGGCAACATTGTTTTCAAGTCGGTCTCTATTCTCACAAAGTCCTGGTTGATAATTTCAAGTTCTTGAACATTACAGATGTTTCCTTCATTTCACATAAAAACCGAACAGAACTTTGCTGGCTCAAGCATTCACGTTTTATTTTGAAAGAATAATGTTGTTTATGGTTTTGACATAACCATGTAAATCTGACATAACAATGTTAACCTTACTCTTGCTTCCAGATCAACATCATTGCTATCGCTCACAATGGGAAATAAGGATATTATTCTACTGGCGCTCATCATGGGTGAGGCTACAATGATTCAAGTGACCACAGTGTTAATTACATTCCAAACCAAGCCTTTATATTGTATGATGCTAGAATATCTTATTATATGTTCCAGTGACGCCATTTCACAGAACTACCTAACACTGTATGGGCAATATCATCCCACAACCTACCAGTTCTGATTTAGGAGATATGTGAGCATGAGCTTCGTTGAAATATGCTGAAGTTCCCATTTGAGGTACATTAGGAGGCCTAGCTTCACAGATTTACCCACATGAAATATTAAAACCTGACAAAAGAAAATTCAAATAAAAAGGTGGTGGAGCAATTGTCATTTAGCTGTGAAAGTCCACCTTTCACAGTGGCAGCAGACCTGGCCTCACATTTTGGTGTGCAGGAAGTCCTCTGTTGATGGGTTCAGTGAGCGGCTACATCCACCTGCAGGTGGCAGACTGGGGTGGGGGAGTTCCCTGGGGCGTTTGCTCAGCACTTCCCTCAGGATGTGGCACACAGTTTCCTTGCCTCTGTGCATACGTCAGTTTTAGTGCATGTGCTCAGAATCAAAGTGTTTCCTCATTTGTATTGTCCATTGTTTACCCTAATGCAAAAGAGGGAACTCCCCTTCATAATTGCACTGGCTAGAAATGTCCTCCGAGACAATCCATATTATAGAAGGGGCCGCTCAAACAACCAGGGCCTCTCCTATAACGCCAAAGAGCCCTGGGGGAACAGGAAGTGGGTGCAAATGCCTTATATTTTTCTGGGAAAGAAAAGTCTTAAATGCTCTCTGGCACCTGGCTCCTTTACAAAAACCTATAAACAACAAACATGATAAGTTAATAACTGAATGAGCATTAATCTATCTCCGAAATAAAATGGACTGAGCTAGAGGGATGAGATAGACTAAGTTGTACCCGGAGGAGGACCTCAAAGTGTAAAATATATATTCTGGAGGCTGAAAGGCTTGATGAATCAGTCAAGGTAGAATTATCTACAGACATGGCTCAGTAATGCAGAGAAATTCCCTGTGAACTGTTAAGGTCTACAAAAAATGGATGGCCTGTCACATGTAGGGATTCTTCAGGCCCAGAATTGTGACACCTGCTCCTTTCATAACTATTACTGACTGAGCTACCAAACTCCAGTACACAATATGTTTTCCAAAATGTGCATCAAGTCCAGGCATAATTGATGCTAAAGGTGCGGAAAATGGTCGAATGGCCTTTTCTTTCATAGGAGGTGCCGAAGGTCCAGTGAGAAACAATATTTTAACGTGGCATACTTTAAGCAGAGGTAAACTAAATGTCTGAAGTAATAAATGTCTGCAGTTAAACTAAAAATATGTTATCATTCCTGGCTCTGAAAAGGCATCTTTTAAGTGTTGTAAATGCCCATGTGGGCATATTGAAACAGATGTTTTTAATTTAATTCATGAATGTCATGTCATGAGTTTACATCTGTTCCCTCTGATGGTCATTCCTCTCTTGGTGCGAAAGTTTATGAATACCCACAGAGGTTTAACTTATGATCACGAGTAGTAGCGAGTGCTGACTATCTGAAATCAAGCCCTAATATTTGATTAGTTTTTCCTAATATAAATCTGAAACTTCCTAAGGATCCCGTTTAGGATATTTTTTGGGGTAAATAATGTAGCTTGTTGTGCAAGAAGAGTCCTACCGTGTGACCTCTGAAATGACCAAACAGTAATCGATGTATTGGGCAACTAAGGAGAGATTATTTTCCTTCCATTGACTTTTGATTCTATTTGGAAAAAAATCAATATCTGCAAAAACTATGCCTAAATTTATGAAACTTCATAGATAGCCCAAGTAGTGGTTGGGGGAAAGTGCGGCCTGATGAACACAGAATTTTCTTGACTTCGGATGAAGTTTACCATTTGTTCCTGTCTGTCTATTAATTAAGAGAAATGTCAGGATAGCAAAACTAACTTCACTAAAGGAAACCAATTTTTTTATTTTTTTATTTTCCAAGGGTGCAGGCTTTGCCTCACCAGAGGACACCTGAAATTTTGCAAAATTTAGTTCTGTTTTTAAATACTTAATTATTACACACAGACAGCATTGAATTCAATAGCGAGGTTCCACACAAGGTTCAGTACATAAAATGGCCTTATTTATAAAAAAAATAATCTAATCTGCACAGTTGCAAACTATAAAAAGTGCCTTATGATCTTGGAGACATACAGAGAATGTACAAATGTGTGTCTACGAAAAGCATGCAAGTCTCTACTCATCCACATTGAATATGAAGGGACTCTGCGTGTGTGGATAGTCCCAAAGTTCTGATGGGCAGAGATATAGGCGTCACTCAACATAGCAACAAGGAATAAGGGGCCATATTATCAAGAACGGCGATAACATTATCGCGCTTTAGCGGCAGGAAACTGCCGCTAAAGCGGCGATAAGGGGCTTGATAATATGCCCTATAGAATTCCAATAGAAGCCCAGGTTCTGGTGTGAAGGACATCAAACCTGGGCTTCTATTGGAATTCTATAGGGCATATTATCAAGCCCCTTATCGCCGCTTTAGCGGCAATTTCCTGCCGCTAACG
This sequence comes from Calotriton arnoldi, assembly GCA_963921515.1. Taxonomy (NCBI): domain Eukaryota; kingdom Metazoa; phylum Chordata; class Amphibia; order Caudata; family Salamandridae; genus Calotriton; species Calotriton arnoldi. Next base: position 1,160,775 of record CAWUFW010002520.1, read on the forward strand.
CGGCGATAATGTTATCGCCGTTCTTGATAATATGGCCCAAGATCCTCTGTGGGATCCATGCTGTTTAAAGGTCAGAGTCCTGCTGCCTAGAGCTGCCCCTGTCCCACCTCTCACGTGAGTCATGGGAGATAAGGCACGAGGTTTATTTTCCGAAACACTCTAACATAACAACACATTTCTGACTTTTATCTTACAGGATTTAGCTTGACACTGGCACCTACACAAGCCACCAGTAAGTGTTATTCCCACTTTTAATATTTAAAGCAGTTTTCCCTCGGATAAGAAGCTTGTTATGTTTGTAGCAAAAAGTTTAAATATGGCAATAAGAACAGCGACTGTATTAGGATTACTGCAGACATTACCACTTTACTTTGAGGATGTCTGGTAAATAGTGGTAATAATGAGTTGTAACATAATTATTCCTGGTCATTTTCTCATCTTTTCTCTAGCAGACTCTCACTGCCCCAAACAATACTGACTATTACGAGAGGCGTGCCAGTATCATTGCCACTCCTGACAGTAAATGCCACTCATTTTTAAAAGTAGAAAACAGACAATATATCTGTGATTTATTTTCATTGTGCTTAATTCTGTTCGAAAAGAAGGGGTAGCAGGGAAATTGGCAAACCCACGATAATAGATTGTAGTGGAATTGTAATTTACCATGTGGTGGAGAAACATAATCCTAGTCATCCAAAATTAAAGGTATGAAATCATAAGTCTTGCCTGGCATCATGAAATGTGATATATTTGTATAAATTGTGTAAAAGGTAACTACAATGACGAGAACATCTGAATACACCAAATTCCTGTATTTGGACCTTGTCCAGCCATGGATTATTTCCTACAGCGTCTGATATTATTATTTATTTGACAAAAACGAATGTAGAATCCTTTGGTCTATTTTAAACAGAAAGTCGAAGAAAGGATATTGTATGGTGGAGAACTACAAAAAGCCACAAACTATAACACACAGACCTAGCTGTGGGAAGTTCCCTTATTAGGGACGAAATCCCTCACTCACCAAAGGTGACATGCTTCATCATATGGGATTCTCCCTCAAAGGAATAGCCTAGTTCCTTTGAGGGCTACAACCCTCTCTGAGAGGAGGAGCTCAGGGATGTTTTTAATATCTACTCTATCAGGATATTCTAAATCCACATGTGATGAACAAAATAGTGTGAGCGAGGCGCAGCGCAAAGAAAATGTATACTGTGAGGAATGTGAGAATAAAACTGGCTAGCTTGCGCAGAATGTAAGATTTATTCAGGTGCACCCACTGCCAGGATTAAAAACAGTGCACCAGCGGTATGGATTTAAACCGCATTTGTATGGTGGAAGGTGGTGGTTATTTATTTCCCAGATATTTTACACACGTCTTCTGCTGTAGGAATCATGCAGAATGTATACGATGATGGCTCACAATGTCGTTCTGGTCTACATCTGAGGCATAATTGGGAAGCCCTTGTACAATAAGCCCTTAGTGTCTCAATCATCAGAGGTCATGCTACTGAGCTCTTTGACTTGCTCAACGTTTTCCGTGCACCTCTTGTTTCCCATCGATCAATTGTATGCATACATCTCACATTCCATTTGCCGTCTTGATAAAAGTAACAAGATATTGAACAAGCAATGATAAAGTCAGAAGGTCTTTAATGGTGGCCTACAGTGCTATTGGCTTTGTCAAATGTTAAGTACTTCCTGTCATCCAACTTAAAATGGTATTTCCCCACTATTTATTATTTTTATAAAAGTACGGCAAAAACCATACAAAGATGGCTGCACTTCTGAGTGCACACAAAGTTAGCCATTTTTTCATGGTTTTCAAACATTTTATACTTTGTTACTGTGAAAAAAGTGAGTTGTTGGCTGACTGCAGTATGAGCTCTGGTTAAGCAACAGCCAAAATCCCTGGCAGGGTGAACCATGAAAAGTCACTAAATGAAGCTGTGCTTAACTGGAGGGAGCTTCTCACACAGTCAGGTTAACTAAGAGGCAATGTGTAAAGTATTTATGCAGCACACAAACAGTAAGAGTGAAAAGACAACACAAGAAAAGTTCCAGAACAAAGTGGATAGAATAAGGTTTAATACATTATTTAACAACAAAGGGTCAAAATCCAATAAGTAGAACAAGAGTTATACAATTTTAAAGTTTTAAATGAAATCTAGTGTCTAAAAATTAAAGCGCCAAACTCAAGTATCTGGTCACGCGAGACCAGGCCAAAATGTAAAAATATGACTGACTGCTATGGAGCGTGGGTTGGATACAAGAAAAGAATTGGGCCTGGTCAGCGCTTACTTTCGGAATTAGAAGAAATCTGGAAGTAAATGTTTTGAGGAGGTAAAAGTTCAGCGGGGCAAGGCTGTAGGCGGAGTCCAAGGAGGGATCATTGTTGTCGGGGAGCCGCTGGTCAAAAATTCTACATTTGGACCTTATTCCATTTTTGGTAGTCAAAAATCTCCTGTGAGACGAGGTAGGAGGCTGTAGCCATTGAGAGTTCCAAGTGGCTGAATACCCCTTTTTTGCAGAACCTATGAACAGAATTTGCTGCTTCAGGGAAGAATGTAGAGGGAGCAGCCACAAAGATAGCCTGACCAGCGATGCACCTTGCGCAGATAGACAAGCATGTTTTTCATGGTCTCCCCTCCCCCTTCGACTCAATCTGGTATTCTTGGGTTCAGGTGAAGAAGCAGCACTCAAGCAGCAGCAGCAGCAGTCAAGGTAGACTCAAGGCAGCAAAGAAGTATTTCCAGGTGCAACAAAGCAGTATTGTGGAGTACACAGCAGGCCACAGTAGCAGGTAGTTCTCTGAGAGTCCTTACATAGTTTCAGAAAGTAAAATGAAGAGTGGGTCTGAGGGTCCTATTTTCATACCTGGTACCTTCTTTAAAGGTAAGAGAAGTTTCCAGAGGTTTCTCTTTAAAGTGCTTGACAATTCCTGACTCTTTTGCCCTAGCTTCAAGCTGGCTGCAGAAACAATGCAGTGGTGACAAGCCAGTTGTGTGAAGGCAGAGCACAGCTTATTAAGTTGCAAGTGGGGCTGTGCCCAGCTCCATGTGCATCCTGTCAGTAGATGGCCCATTCAGGCACATCTAGTCCCTCTATTATGTGACTATCTGGGAGTAACTAACAAAGTCTACCTGCCAGTTGCACCCAGTCATGTGACATAAGACAGACAGAAAGCATCAAAAGCCAAAGGGCAGGAAAATTCCAGCTTTCTAAAAGTGGCATTTACAAAATTGTAATTTAATATCCGACTTTACCATTAAAGAGGATTCTTAATTGCAATTTCATAGATACTAACGATGAAATGCTAATCTGTCCCAAATCAAAAGTTGTTTTACAAGAACAAGGGAACCCAAGCGATCAGTCAGTGACCTTGGGTACAAGTGTTTTACACAGGAACAGTGGTCCCTCACATCAATGAATTACAGTTGTGATTCACATAGAGATACAATGACGTCTATGATAAGATATCAAAATTAGATATAATAGTTTATCCCGAAAATTACAAACGAAGACATATAAGTGGGACAATTAACAACAGAAAATTTGAGTAAAACAAACTCCAGCATTCGCGTATGGCACTGACACCTACCTTTATGTTATGTTATGCTATGTTATGTTATGTTACAGAGGATTTCTAAAGCGAATGTACACATCAGGTCTCTTGGCACTGGGTTACAAAGTCACCGGTTGAGAAAGTCCATGTCTAACTGTAAGCTTGGGTAAAAAGACAAGTTTTTACCTTTTTCCTAAAACGCATGTAGTCAGTTTCTTGTCTCATAGTGGTGGGCAGAGAGTTCCAGATTTGGGGTCCCTGTATTGAGAAACGCGACCCTCCTGTCTGTTTCTAGGGACCACCAATAGATTCATATGCACAGATCTTAGGGTGCGATGTGGGGAATATCTGTGAATCCTAAAGGACCTGTACTTGGGACCTGTGCCATGTATAGCTTTGAACAGGATACATCCTGTTTTAAACAAGGACCGCTGCTCCACTGGAAGCCAGTGGAGCTCCTTCAGCAATGGCCTAACATGATATTGTCTGCCTTGTTGGTAGAAGATTCTATCAGCTTGATTTTGTATCAGCTACAGACAGTATTTCTAATTGCACGTAAGGCCTAGATAAATTGCATTTGCATTGTCAATTTTTGATAGAATCGTGGCTATGATGATTTGAATGCTGGCTTCTCTGCTGAAAAACCTTCCAATTTTTCGAAATGTCCGTAGTTGGAAAAAAACAGGCAGAAGTAACCGAAACTATCTGCGAGCTCATGGAAAGATCTGAGTCAATTTGTATGCCTAGGCTCTTTATCGTGTTCTTAGGAATAGGTGCGGGCCTAGCTCCGGGGGCCAGTGGGCCGGAGTCTAGTGCAAGAGTTTGTTGTTAGAGATGATGATTTCTGTTTTTTCAGAGTTTAGTTTTAATTGATTATTGTTCATCCAATTCCTGATAAACAACATGGTGTTCCTGAGAAACTCCCTGGAGTTTGTTGAGTCGTTGATGGCAAAGATCAGCTGCATTTCGTCAGCGTAGTTATAGATCTTTACCCTCATCTGACGAAGCGTGAGTATAAGGGGGGAATACAGATATTGAAAAGGTACGGGGACAAAGAGGAGCCCTGACATAAAACCTCTAATTTCAAGAAAAACAAGCCCTATCCAACACAAAATGTATCTATGCCTTGGTCATCAAACCGGCTGACAAAGGTGGTGGCATTGTAGTTCAAGATATTGATCCACACAGAACTGAGATCCTAAGACAATTGTCTAACACTGAACACTACTAAACATTGCCGAAGGACCCCACACACAAAATTCAAAACCTCATTGTAGACATCACAGAAGAAGTCAAAACCAAAGGTTTTTTGACACAAAATGAATTCCTATTCCTCAATATTAAATTTCCCAGAGCACCGGTTATTTACACGCTCCCCAAAATGCACAAGAATACCGAAACTTCCTGTGGTCGACCAATCGTATCAGGTTGAGGGGACCATTCTGGAGCCCCTCGGACAATATGTGGATTTTTTCATAAAAGACTTTATCCCCAAGACATGTTGTTACATTAAAGACAGCATGGATATGGTCAATCAAGTGGAACATTTCCCCTTCAACCCCAACTTTGACATTCTCTGTACTCTGGATGTTGAATCCCACTACACTAACATCCCCCAAGCTGAAGGCCTAGCGGTCATTAAGAATATCCTCAACAGTAGACCACACCCCCATGCAGTTCCCACTACATTTCTATTACACTTGCTCAATATCTGCTTGACACTCAATTTCTTCTCATTCAATGGCCAATTCTATCAACAGGTAAAAGGGACATCTATCGGAGTGATTATTGCCCCAAATTTTACAGTGCTCTATATGGATGACTTAGAGACTAACAAGATACAGAATCCCACCAACCCTTTCTTCAATAGCGTAACTACATGGAAGTTCTATATAGATAATATCTTCATGGTCTGGCATGGCAATGAAGGGACCTTATTTGAATTTCTCCAATGGCTTAATATTAATTTCAACGGATTGAGATTGATGCTAACACATAGAAGGATAGACATTGCCTTCCTTGATTTTTTGATCAAACACATTGACTGCGAACTGTTTACCACTCTTTTTGCAAACCTAAAGAGAGGAAAACCCTTCTGGCCTATGACAGCCACGGTCCCGGGAACTCACTGAATTTCTTAAAATTTCTTTGAATTAGAAGGAATTGCTCATTTAAAGAGGACAACTTTCGAGAAGCCAACATTCTGGCTGAGAGATTACTCACAAGAGGGTACCTACGAAAATTAGATCATAAATCCATCAAGAGAGCATGACACTGCCCACGAGACACTCTCCTTACACCTAGGACCAAGGAAACCAAGAATTAATTTGTATGCGTGACAACCTTTTCACCTGTATCTAACCAAGTAAGAAAGTATATCCTCAAACACTGGCCCACACTTAATGCCGGCCATCTCAATCCTGAGCCCCCTCTCTTCGCATTTAGCAAAAATAGAAATATTAAGGACCATCTAGTCAGAGCCAGCCTTCCACTCAAAAAAAATCACAGACCCTCAATGAGCTTTGGGAATTGTCCCCGCTAGTCGGACACTCCAAATGTGGTAACTGCTTTGCCTGTCAATTCACCATTGAAAGCAAAGAATTCAAGTATGGCGACACTAGCATTGTTCTTAAACAGTTTTCAAAATGTAATACTATAAATGTGATCTATGCCATTTTTTGTCCCTGTATTCTAATCTACATTGGACAAACAACCGAGAAAACACAGATTTGTATCTGCCAACATCGGAGCCGTGTCCGCTGAAAAGTACCAAATGCACCGCTCATTGACCATTTCTCTGAAAAAGGACACACAGAGGACAACATTTGATGGCAAATCATGACTGTGGTAAAACCACAACCTAGAGGTGCTGACATCAACCAGATTCATAACAAGGAGGAACTCAAATGGATTCTTTGGACTAAGGGGCCGATTACGATTGCGGACCCCCATGGTGGCAGTCGCATCCTGATTTGGTGTGCGGGACCGCCACACCTTTGGCGGACGGTCCCGGTCTCCACCAGGATGGTGGTCGGACTCCAGTCCGTCCGCCATCCTAATGACCCCCTAAGAGTCAGTACACAGGTTTGAACCGAATGGAGGATTGGACCTCTTAAGTATGAACTGAATATATACGGTTTGATAACCTGTCCTTGTACATGTGATTTTAGAGCAGTGAATAGAATCAGATTTGAAGTAATTGGCACAAACGCGAACCATATGTTATTTATTGCTTCGCTTGTAATATGTGGTTGGGCTTTATTGGGAAATATGTGATCTTCCCTTCTATTCTGCATTTCTCTCTTTCGAAGAAGCCAGTTAATTCTCATTATCATTGTTTATTTCGAAATTTGTAATCTTATCCTTCTGTTCTAAATTTTGTTCCTTCGAAGGAGCCAGTTAATTTTCATCACAATTGTTTATTGACACCGATCTCAGATAATGGATGCTTCTTTGCTTTACACTTCCATACTGTCATCTGTCATTACTTGCCTTACCTTCTCCTTCTAATATGGCTGCGATACTACGCCACCTTTCAGAGCACGGAATGAATGGTTCATGCACCGCCCACACACGCATTCACGCGAATGTGCATGTCATTCATTAGGCCTCCCTGACCTCTCATAGCGTCTCCCCATACTGCGGTGCAATGGATAGACGCTGGAACCGACTCCAATCCCCAGCTTATCAGCCCTTCCCAGGTAAGTGCACAGTCGTTCTTACATCTTACTTAGAAATTTCCTTCCATTGGTTCATCCTTTGTTTCCTCTATACCAGAAATGCGGGCCACTTGGACTCCACACCTCCAGGAACCTGGTCCACCCAGACCACTCATCACCTGTGACTCTCCTCAGGCTTGCCGCAGAGCCCAATTCAGCGCTGGTTGATAACAATTACCGCATTAAGCTTGTTTCTCACAATTGCGCAATTACGGCACCATAGGTCAGTTCCAACACTTCGGGTAGAGTTAATTACATTGGGAATATGTGGCCTGATACACAAAGGTAAACTGAGACAAAATTCTAACTTTACGACTTTCGGTATTCACAAAGAGCATTTACGAGCAGTAAAGTTAAACCTTTGTCTCAGTTTAACTTATGTTTTGGTCTTAAGTTTAATTGAGACTAGACTTTTGGTCTCAGTTAAACTTAAGACCAAAACTTAAGTTAAACTGAGACAAAAGTCTACTCGTAAATGCCCCTCGTGAATACCAAAAGTAGTAAAGTTAGACTTTCGTCTCAGTTTACCTTTGTGAATCTGGCCCATTGAGTGCCAATTTGCCAACACTTTCTCCTTACCCCCCACAGAACCAGTCAAAATTCTCCTAAACAAGGATTCTCTTCCATTATCCCATAAGGGTCCGCTCACCCTCGTCAGTATGCACAATCAATTTTTGCACTATTACAGTTTTTCGCTTCCTTCACGCCCACCAGCTCATACATCACTTCCTGACTATAGGCATAGTCACTCTCCATCTATTAATGTGTATTTGGACACCACCAATTTGTCTTAAAAGGTTTTCGCTCTCCAATAACACCTAAGAGCATGCTCAGCACCTATGCATGCCTCACGGGCAATGACCCATCAGTTAGTGCCAATTATAATAATGTTCCCTTATCTTCCTTTTTTCTACCTTTTTTCCTTTTTCTTATTTTTTCTTTCTTCTCCTCTTTTTCCCCCCTACAGGCATCTTTCTCAGGCATTAATTGTCATGTCCTGATGATGATCCCAGTATCTTACTAAGGGATCGAAACGTTGTCTACTCCCAGTACCTTGGCACAAATATATATCTCTTGCTATTCTGTGCTATGGTGCCACTATGTATGTTCTGAGGCCTAAATAACTCAAATTGTTTCTCAGCCACCATATGCAAATGCCTGAGTTTGTTTTACTCTAATTTTCTGTGTTAATTGTCCCTCTTATATTGTATTCCTTTGTAATTTTCAGAATGAACTATTATATCCAATTTTTATATATTATCATAGATGTCATTGTATCTCTATGTGAATCACAACTGTAATTCATTGATGTGAGGGACCACTGTTACCAATTTAAAGTTAGCACTTAATAAATATAATAAGGCAACCAAATGTCATCCAATGGGATGGGACAGGCAGGACTCAACATAGTGAAAAACAAATGTAGGAATTGTTTCCTACCAGGACATGTAAAACTGAAAAGTAAATGTCCAGCCTTTCAATTACAATGAACCCTAAGCTATAGACTAACTAGGGGCTACATTGAGGGTGACGTATCCAATAAAAGGGGAGTTTAAGGCTTGGCTATGGGCTTACTTTGCCAGTTTGAATTGGCAGTTTAAAACTGCGGTCAGGCTGCAATGGCAGGCTTGGGGCATGTTTCAAGAGGCTACTTAAGTGGGCTGCACAATAAGTGCTGCATTCCCCCTAGTAGCATGCAGGCCCTGGTTGTATGGTATATGTTGGACTTGGCCCTTTTTGGCTAAAGTTCCCTAAACTTTTTACTTTCCCCCTAGACCTTTTTTCTGACATGGTGTTGCCAACTTAGATGCTTTGGACACTTTGCCACTGCTAAACAGTGTCAAAGTGCAAGTGCTCCCTGTATAAAGTGTAATGGTAATTGGTTGTCCATGATTGGTATGTTTGCCCTACTAGTAAAGTCCCTAGTAAAGTGCACTATGTGTGCCAGGGCTGGTAATGCAAATGCTACTATTGGGCCTGTGGCACGAATTGTGCCACCCACACAAGTAGCCGTAAGGCGGAAACTCAGGCCTGCCACTGCAGTGCCTGCGCGCAGTTTGTTAAACTGCCATGTTGTTCTGAGAAGTGCACCCACTTGCCAGACCTTCCCCTTCCCTTTCTATGCACATTAGACACCCCTATGGTAGGTCCAAGGTACCCCCTGGGCAGGGTGCAGTGCATGTGAAAGGTAGGACATGTACTAAGGTGTGTACCATGTCCTGACAGTGAAATAATCTCCATTTCGTTTTTCACTGTGGAAAGGCCATCTTGCCCATAGGACAGAATGGGGAGGCTGTGTAATATGTTTTCCAGCCTATCTTCCCAAAGGCTTAAGATGGAGAGGTGAAGTTTAGTATGCCTGAACTCACAATATAATAACACATCTTTTTATGAAGGTGGTTTTTGCATTGTGTGTTCAGAAGCCACTCTTTTAGAAGTGGCTTGGTTTTTGTGCTCTAACATTTCTCTGTGTCTCTGCCTGGTTGTGGATTGATTGTCTGGATTTCAAAGTGATAGGATCTGGGGAATGTCTTGACCCAGGGGAGGAGGTGAGACAGCAACAGGCTGACCTGCATCTGGACTGTAGGGGGGAGGAGTAGCCCCTAGAGGTGAAGAGGCCTGGGCTGCAGCCATAAACCAATGGCTCCGGCCCCTGCTGAGTGATTGAGGATCGAGACCCCCACTATCAAAGGAATACAGTGTCACTGGCAGGGAGGCACCCAGAACTGGTTTGAACAGGGGTCAGTGCCCCCCTGAACACAAAGACTTCAAAGACATTTAGGGGTATAACTATGAGAGCTGAAGCCCCTGAACTTTGGAGAGAAATGACTTGATCAAGAGTGAACTAGACTGAAGCTACTTCGTGGTCAAGAGGAACCTTTGCCAAGGAAGAAACAGCTGAATAGACTGAAGGAAAGGACTGACCCTTGCTGTGTGTTCTGGGGCTGGCCTGCAGTTTGCTGCTTTAACCAAGGAGAGGCTAAATTGACTTTTCTGTGTGCTGTGTCCCCCTGCTTGAACGGACTTTGCTGTGTGCTGTGTCTGGAAGTAACTTATCCCCAAGGGCCCGAGGTGAGCTGGCTCCCTGTTGCGGAAACTCAGGAACACAAAAGTTTCCAGGAGAGTCTCAGCGACGCTGGGTGCGTGTGCTTTTTGCAGCCTGAGACCCTCATAAGAATTGCCCTGTGATCGTGGGCATCTGGAGTCCAAGCGAGTCTCAGCGATGCTGTGTTCGTGTGCTTTTTGCAGCCTGAGCCCTTCGTGAGGATTGTCCTGTGATCGTGTGCACCGGAGTCCAAATGAGTCTCAGCGACGCTGTGTGCGTGTGCTTTGTGCAGCCTGAGACCTTCGTGAGGATTGCCTTGTTATCGTGCACACCCGGAGTCCAAGTGAGTGTCAGCGACGCTGTGTGCGTGTGCTTTGTGCAGCCTGAGACCTTCGTGAGGATTGCTTTGTTATCGTGCACACCCGGAGTCCAAGTGAGTCTCAGCGACGCTGTGTGCGTGTGCTTTGTGCAGCTGATAACGCCGATTCTTATCTAATTATCTATAAGAACCTTCTGGTCGCCAAGATCTTTTTACCTGTTGAATAGTGTAAAGGAGAGAATCTCATCTGGTTATATAACAGCATTCATTTTGTCTGAAAGGACCACTGACTCCGAATTCAAGTTTAAGAATTTATTATCGCCAAAAATAACTGGACATGCAAGCACCTCAACACGAGGTTGAAGAAATAGATGGGCACTAATACAAATAATAATCTACGCAGGAGTCTCATCCGACTCAGAATAAAGAGAATAGATAGTTCTAGAAGGATCAACCAAGCTATGATTGCTCCAATTTCTACGTTGCTCTTCATTTATCTAAGCAAGCTTAAACCAATCGCTGTCCCTACACTAACACTTAGTGACATCCCTACATAACGATTTTCCCAGGCAAGAGTGAATAAAGGTGTCAGCTGTGAAGACTTCCTAAGAAGTGCAATCACATAATACCTAAGCTCAGCTCTGTCCTCCTCTCTGGTCTCCCTACCTCTTCTCTGGCTTCCTCCCTCAGGGCACTATCCCTAATACAAAACCCCAATACAATTGTACACACCTTTGTCACGCCTCCTTGGCCAGGTCTTCTTTCTTGTACTTTTCCATCGAAACGGTTACTTCATCCTGGACGGTTGCGATGACCTTGAGTCCCAGGCACCTTCTCCGCTGAAAGTATCATCCCTAAATTCCATTGCACTCCCGTACCATGCCTCCCATCTCTCTAACTTTTGAAAACAAAGAGTTAGTCTTTACTAACGAGACATGTGTCCTTGCAGATGCAACAAAAGATACGTTCAACAGAAACCTTCTACTGTGCAAATTAAATCTACCGTTTGTGCCCAGAGAGCCTTACCAAGAGAAACTTTTCTCTGCCTACAAAATAAGCTAACATAAGAATAAACCAGGCCTTCCCTAAGCATATATGTAGTCAGGCCTTTACATATAACTTTTAAACACACATCTTACTTTTCCCTATAAGCATTTTCATTACAATTCATATGCAAACAATGAATTACATGTGCAACTTTAATATGGTGCACGTTTAAACTACTGCAATTAGATTATACACGAACTAATTTCTCTATGCATTATGTTCACACAACTCAATAAGCATTACATTGCATAATGATCATAACACAATTATACTGCTGAGTTCACTTTATCTCAGTGAACTATTCATTCTTTACTAAACATGCATGGATATACAACTGAATATATACGAATATATGTCTGAGTACATGCGGGTGCTGGACTACCAGTGATTATGATGCACCCTACAAATCACAAGAACATTTCGCTCTATCAGTTCCCCCTTTGATGACTCCTGTCATCACATCTCATTCTACTCCCTTGGAGAAAGAACCGACCTAAACAGAACTTGTTGCCATCTTCCCTGATCTTAGTTTCTCCATGCTCTTGAGCCTTTGATACTGACTGTCCTGCAGTCTTGCCAATCTCATCTCATTTTCCCTCAAAGCTCTCTTGACTCGGCCTGCCCGATACCACTTGTGAGGCCTTGATCAAAATCCACAAACCAACCACACAAACCACCAAGATAAGGAGGTGTCTCAGAAAGTACCCAAGGAATCCCTTTCCTAGATTCGCAAACCAACCTCCCACTTGACCAAAACCCTTGCCGACCTTTTCCCAGGCCCCCTCTTCGGTCAAATCCGCTATTTTTGTGTGGATTGTAGTGATGTTACTTATATATTTCTCCAGATCCTTGCTACGGTCTGGTATATAAGTGCAGCACTCTTGAACCTTCAACATTTTACAGACTCCGCCCTCTTTTGCCAATAGGACATCCAAAGCAAGGCGATTCTGCAAAACCATCCCCCCTTATCGACAACATCTCTCCTTCCACCAACACCAATGACTTTGCTGTATTCATTGAAAATTCATCCACCACAGTCGCTAACCTCCGGATCTTCACATCATTCAAGACTACTCCCAGACTGGGTATCATAGCTCCAAAGATATCCCCCACAACGATTCCTGCACTTGCAGCTCTTCTCGCTCTTGAATGCTCCCCACCTTCTAGAAGATCCAAATCCTCTGTATGGTAAATCTTTGGAAATATTATTGCCAAATAACATGTTCCATACCAATTTGCAGGCAACCTCACATAAGCATTCTTCCCACATACATAATACACCGTTGGTATCACTTGTACAGGACCTTGGAGAAAATCTTTTGCCACATCTGCCATGGTGAAAACGTGATCACAAGTGCTTTGTCCCACTGGAACCTTTTCGTAGTAAGTCTGATAACGCCTTATACACAACTTACCCCTCTGCTCTTTGTCTAACGCTATAGGACCATAGCTTCCCTTGGTCTTATGCAACTTTTCTTCATCTGTCCAATCAAGCCTGTGATGCCCCAAGTCTCGGGAGTGGGTCAGCTTTCTATACCTGTCCTCTACCTGATCTACAAACTTTTTCTCCACATCTGACATCGCACAGGTCAGATTGTGTCTGTGAGCGAATGCTGTATCCAATTCCAAACTCGGTATGAAGAACTTCCTGAGTCTATCCTCGGTCTTATAATAGTCGTACTTATTCAAATGCTTGTAAGCTGGGACTTCAGGAAGCACTGCGTCGAAATTGGAAAAGAAATACTCAAACTGATCTCTCTCATAAAATAAACTAAGCACAAGACTACATGAAATTTCCATAAGTCAGTGGAAGATGGTGATATCTAATACCCTCGTCCACTGAAGCAGGCAACTGCATACACACATAACAATCTTTCGCATCCATCACATCAACATATTCATATAGCAGCTTAGCATATGCGTTAAGCTTAAAATCACTTCTAGATAAATCTATATGTAACCTACGACTTTCTTCTAATAGCAAAGCTCTGTCAGCTCCCATGTTTACCCCCTTTGGGCTAGGTGTAGTAGGTGTAGGTGTCCCTGGCACCCCCTGCACTTCTAGCTCATGTGAACCAGTATATGAGACTATGATTACTATGATTATAGAAACTATCACACTACTTATAAGAATGCCTACAATCCACTTTGATCTACGATTGGGATCTCCCGGTTCCATGGTTTCGAAAGTTCTCAAAAGTCTTGGTTATAGCAATGAACCCTGAAAAAGTCTCTGTCCTTTACTCGTGACTTGCTTAACCAGCTCGAGCAACCATGAAATCTCCGGATTTTCCCTTCTCGATCACAATCTTTATTTACACAGTCCAGAAAAAGACTTCCCTAGTTTTCGTTCCTCTTCTGTGGAAAGTCCCTAAGTTTATTCTTCTTCCACTCGGACCTAGGTTATCTTCTTCTTTTAGACTTTTATTTACAGTTTATAGTTGATCCACAATAAGATCCTCATTGAGCAATACCAGAACGTGATACAAAAGTTCAAGACGCAAAATCAACATTTCATGTGAAAACGGCTCAACTCCAAAAGGCGGGAATTCGAGTCGATGCAGAACCAAGTTTCGAACTTCACTCAGAAGCGGGGGATTCGGAACCGTGATGGTCAGTGTACCTTCTATTTCGAGCCCTGGCAACTGCAGCACCACCTTCACCACCACATTCGGGCTCCGACGGACCACCTGCACTGACCTCAGCCTTCCCGTGCTCACCACCCCTGCATCAAACACAGTGTAAGTCCACTCAGGGGTAGAGTATCTGCGACAAGGTACTCTGGTTCTTTTCGACCTTCGCCGACTATCTTGAGCCTGGTCTTCGTCGCTTGCCTCTGTTTCAGATGCTTCAGACACTGGGGCAAGGTCTCTTTCAGATGCTAACTTCAGGTTCCGTCGCCTCTGTCTTTCAGGCCAACTTTCTGCGTTTCTGTTCGTTCGTCTGCCTTCCCCTGCTATACCCAGTGCACTACTTCCTCTTTCTGCTGAATCTGACTCTTCTCCGCCCACTGCACCATTTCTGTCTTCGGTGTCTGAGTCAGGGTTCGAACTGTGGAAACCCCTTCAGCTTGCTCTAGTGCACCACCAGCTGTGTCAGCGACCCTTACAGCTTGACTTGTCCTCTCATGTGGCCCTTCCACATCAGCTGGATTTTCATTTACGAGAGGAGCTGTTTCTTCCAAGGGTGCTGAAACTCTGCGGGTATGGGAGGCATGCACCCAGTTCGGCAATCCTCCACACTTTACTGCTGTGTTCGTGATGAGTATCACCTGATACGGGCCACGCCAGCGGGCATCCAAGCAACTCTTCCTCACGTGCTTCCGGACGAGCACCCAATCTCCGGGACACAAGTCGTGGCACAGATCACTCGGAGGCTGGGGCCACTGCTGCTTGCACCTGCTGGGATACAGAACGGACCACATCAGAGAGTCCTTTACAATAATCGAGAATCAAGTCATCAGTGATGCTTATCAAAGCTGTAGCTGGTACTGCCGGCAACCTCATTGCCCTTCCCATTAGAATTTCGTGGGGGACAACCCGGTTTTCTTGTCTGGGACACTTCGCATGCTCATCAGCACGAGCGGCAAAGCGTCGGGCCATTTCAGGGATGTCGAAGAACACATTTTTGCCATCCGGGCCTTCAAAGTTCCATTAACTTGTTCCACCATCCCAGAAGCCTCTGGTCTGTAACTACAGTGAAGTCTCTGGTCAATATTCAATGCAGCACAAAGTAACTTCATGATTTCACTGTGGAAGTGCCTTCCTCTATCTGATTCCAAAGAGGTCGGGATCCCGAATCTAGGGATGAGCTCCCTCAACAATAACTTAGCCACTGTGAGAGTGTCACACCTGCGTGTGGGATAAGCCTCCACCCACCGTGAGAATACACATACCAGCACTAAAATGTACCTCAACCCATTACACTTAGGCATTTCCACAAAGTCGAGCTGTATCCTGTTGAAAGGCCCACCTGACCTCCCAATGTGACTCAATGTAACTACAGTTTTCTTTCCAGCGTTCATCTGCTGACACGTAACACACCTTTGACACACTGTTTCAGCCATTGCTCGAAATCGTGGATTGTACCACTTCTGTCTAAACACTCTCATCATTGCGTCTCTACCAAGGTGTGTCTGTCCATGTATCAGCCTTGCCATCGGACTCAACAATTCTTCTGGTAATACGGCTCTCCCATCGTTGGATACCCACACATCCACATCTCCTCTCTCACAACCAGCTTTGATCCATCCCTCTCTCTCCTGGACTGAAACTTCGTCCTGTAATCGCTTAAGCTCTTCCCAAGTGTCTGCCATGGCCAACATTATGCTGAGCTCGGTTCTTTCTTGGCTCTCCCCTGCGTATCTATCTGTGAATATGCATCCTTGTTCTGCACAGAAACGGGCGACTTCGTCCGCGTAATTGTTACCCAATGACACAAAGTCCTCCCCTTTCCCATGGGCTGAACACTTTACCACAGCAATTTCTTTCGGATGCTGTAATGCATCCAACAATTGTCTTACATATTCTCCATTCCGAATGGGTGAGCCAGATGATGTCAAAATCCCTCTGAGACCATAACTGCCCGAAGTCGTGCACCACGCCAAACCCATATTGGCTGTCTGTGTAAATCGTGATTCGAGTTCGATCAGCGGCCAAACAGGCACGGGTCAAGGCAATGATCTCAGCTACTCTGCGCGGAGCGTACTCCTTCTAGGCAAGCAGCCTCGACCACTCCTGAAATGGTACATACAGCAAACGCTGCTCTCAATTGCCCCACACTGTCTCTTAAGCATGAACCATCGACAAAGAAAATTTCATCTGGGTCAGCCAATGGTTCATCGACAATGTCAGGTCTCGGTTTGGTGCAAAGCTCGGTCACATCGAGACAATCATGGTCCGCACAATCTTCATCATCTGTGTTCGGTGTAGGCATCAATGTCGCAGGGTTCAAGACAGAGCACCTTTTCAGAGTCACATTCTCTGCGGCAAGTATGACTTGCTTGTACCTCGTTAACCTATTGTTCGTTAGGTGCTGAGTCTTGGTCCTGGTTGTGAGAAGTTGGCCTGGCATATGCTGTCCACTAATTATAGTGGGCACCGTGCACCAGTCCAAATCGACTCTTATGGTAGGTAGGTTAAAGACAACCTTATTGAAAGCTATCCTAGTGGTAGCTGTGGAGAGCAGCCTTCAGGCTAAGTCTTGAAGGAATGTAAAGCAGCTTGTTTTACCAGTCTATAATCTCTTGAGTGACCAAATGAAAGAGCACCACACCAGGTATATATTCAAAATATATGTATTTATTACTAAACACACCCCTCTAGTCTCTTTATGAGGCTAGAGTTCAAGTACATAGGTTATAAGATCTTAAATCACAGTAATAGCACAAATACACGTTTGGGCCCTAGGGGCGTACCAAACCATATACCAATAAAGTGGTATGCGAACCACGACTGAACTAGACACTAGGCCTAGAGCCTCTAGAAGTGCTTGGACCACAAGGAACCACCCAAGGTAGTGACACAGGGGACCCACGGGAGACGCGTGCAGTGTAAATACACAACCGCGATACGCCGTTAACTTCTATGGAGAAAGTCGGGATCGGGAAAATAGAGGAAAGGGACACTTAAAAGAGGACTAGGACAAAACCCTTTGAGATCTAGGACTTTGAAGAGTCTCTACCCACGGGAGCACCGGAGTACTCGTGTTACCTCACCCAGGGAAGCCGGGTGCATAGGTGCCTTTCGGGGTCGGGTTTCGTCGTCGTTTCTTATGGCGATCTGCTGCAAAGTGCTGCTGGCGACCAGGAGACTCATCCTCGTGCTTCAACACCCTGCGCATGCTCCGCAAGATCTTCAAATGGATCCCCACTGAAACCAGGAAGACCGTCACCCAGGCACTCGTCACCAGCCGACTGGACTATGGGAACACCCTCTACGCCGGAACCACAGCCAAACTTCAAAAAGACTCCAGCGCATCCAGAACGCCTCCGCACGACTCATCCTGGACATCCCCCGACACAGCCACATCACCGGACACCTGAAAGACCTGCACTGGCTCCCCGTCAGCAAGAGAATCACGTTCAGACTCCTCACCCACGCACACAAGGCCCTCCACGACCTGGGCCCAAAGTACCTCAACAACCGCATGACCTTCTACACGCCCACCCGCCAGCTACGATCAACCAGCCACGCCCTCGCCACCGTACCACGCATCCGCAGAACCACCGCCGGAGGAAGATCCTTCTCCTACCTGGCAGCCAAGACCTGGAACTCCCTCCCAACTCACCTTCGGCGAACACAGGACCATCTCTCCTTCAGGAAGCAGCTCAAGACCTGGCTGTTCGAGCAGTAACTTACCCCCTCCCCCAGCGCCTTGAGACCCTCCCGGGTGAGTAGCGCGCTCTATAAATGCCGTGATTGATTGATTGATTGATTGAGGAGAAAAATGTCCGGGTGGATCCAAGAGTGGATCCGAGTTCTGAAGAACCTGAAAGCAGAGGGGACAGAGTCTGGGTCACTAGCCAGTGACCAGGAAGGCGATGGACAGATGCCCACCGATGTCGAGTGCTTCAAGTTTGTTGACGGTCGTCTTGACTCTTCAGCCACGAGGTCCGAGAGCCGTTGTCGGCGACCAGGAGCAGGATTCGGGCTGCTGCTCGATGTCTGTCGAGTGCAGAGGTGTCGGCGACCAGATTGGACCCAACAAGCCTTGGCAACGGCAAGTCTCAAGTAAGATGTAGATCGTCGATGATGCAGACCAGCAAGGTCTGGGGAACTCACCCAGCGAGGGTAAGTGAGGGCAGGCCTGGAGCAACCAGACTGCCAAGTAAAGAAAAGATTGGCCTTTGTTAAGGGCTACTAGCCAACGGGCTAGCGACCGCGAAGGAGCCTCGTGATGCCGCACGTGGAGCTGGCTTACAGGACACTCGTGGAGTGGGGGCCAGTGATCTTCGGTGCAGGTGGTGCTGGAGGCTAGGGCTACTCGGAGCCCAAAGCACGACTTCTTGGGAGACCCAGAAGATGGTGCACTTGCAAGTGTGCTCGGTGTCCAGGGGTCACGGTCTCAAGTCACCCACGATAGCCACGGGCCTCAGCTTTGCTGGGGACTCAGGGTAGCCTCGGGGAAGTCTGAGAATCCACCTCTGGTGATGCGATGACTTTGGCGTCCGACAGGAGCTTCAGTGATGCGAACCGGACAGATGCTTCTTTGGTGCCTGCCAAGCAGGAGTCACTCCTTGACCCCAAGGGAGATTCTTCAGTCCTCTAATCGTGAGTAGAGCGTCGAAGGTCCAGGATTCTGTTTCAGAGTTTCGTCCAGGTATAATCTAAAGTCCTAAGGACTGGGTTCCTACCTTTATTCTAAAAATAGGGGATGGACTACTCTGTAGGCCCCACCTATGGGTGGGTCAGGGCAGAGGGGTGGCTACACCCCTTTCCCTTTGTCCAGTTCGCGCAAAGCAGGGGCTGCAAGCCCCTGATCCGGTTTGAACTGGGGTATGCACAGGGACACCAAATGTGCCCCCAGTGCAGGACTTCAAAGCACCCGAAAGTGCTCCCGCCCAGCCCCAATACACATTGTCCTGTCTGGGGAGGTGGTCACACCTCCCTGGGACAGGAAACCTATTGTCCAGGCCTCCCCTGCCGGAGTTTCGTCCAGCAGCAGGAGGCCAGACTCGTGTCTGTGGCAGCAGCATCCATTTTGTGATGCCAGGGCTCTGGAAAGAAGTTACCGGACTCGTCAGAGTTAACATGCCTTTCCCTCTAGAAGGGTGGAATGCTACCCCGCCGCCAGGATTGGCGGGGGGTAGTATTCCAAGATGTTTGACACCAAACACGACATGTTTAGGTGCAGCCATTCCATAGTTAGCATTTTACCGCGAGGATATAATGCGTTTAAGAGTATATGGTCAGGCTGCACTACAAACAGCATCAGAGATGGTCTCCGAACGCTGCAGAGGGGCCCTGCTCATGCAGGGGCACCCTCTCACATAGAAACCATGCACTCTGCCTTTAGGATTGATAAGGCCTGCCTTAGGAGTGACTTATAGGTTTATATGTGTGTATGCATTTAGTGATATAGGTAACCTATACCACTGTAAGGGGTGCATGCACCACCTTACCCAGGCTGCAGTAGCAGACCTGTGGTGTCAGTTTGGATGGCCTTCCAGGGGTGGCATAATACATGCTGCAGCCCCTGGCAGGCCTCTGAGGTACCTATGCCCTTGGTACATAGTATACCATATACTAGGGACTTACAAGGGCACTCCAGATCCCAATCAGTGATGTGCCTAAGGCACATGGAGACCCTTTTGAAGAGGAAACAGCTAGGCTGGGGTTCTGAATAGCAGGGCCCCAGCCAGACTAATGTCGAAAACCAGTGAAGCATCAGCAAAAAGTGGGGGTACCCATGTGAAGCAGATCCTACTCTCCTACACAACCCCCCAAACGTAGGGACATTAAACTAACCTTGCCCAGTTAAGGCTTCATGTTCTAAGTGGAAATACCTAGAGAGTCCATCTGCATTCGCATGGTTACTCCCAGGCCTATGTTCCACTGTAAAGTCCATCCCCTGTAGGGAAATGGACCACCTAAGCAGTTTGGGGTTTTCACCCTTCATTTGTTTTAGCCATAAGAGGGGCTTATGGTCTGTCTGAACCAGGAAGTGTGTACCAAACAAGTATGGCCTCAACTTCTTCAGAGCCCAGACCACAGCAAAGGCCTCCCTCTCTATGGCTGACCAACGTTTCTCTCTAGGGGTCAGCCTTCTGCTAATAAAAGCTACTGGCTGATCCTGACCTTCTTCATTCAATTGTGACAGTACAGCCCCTACCCCCAATTCAGATGCATCAGTTTGAACAATGAACTTCTTGGAGTAATCAGGACTCTGCAGAATTGGAGCAGTGCACATGGCCTGCTTGAGGTCATCAAATGCCTTTTGACAGCTAACTGTCCACTGAACCTTTTGGGCATTTTCTTAGAAGTTAAGTCATTCAGGGGTGTCACTATTGATCCATACCCCTTGACAAATCTCCTATAGTACCCAGTCAGGCCTAAGAAGGCTCTCACCTGAGTCTGGGTAGTGGGAGCAGTCCAGTCCATGATGGTCTGGATCTTGCTCTGCAAAGGTTGAACCTGGCCTCCACCCACAAGGTGGCCCAGGTACACAACCTGACTCTGCCCTATCTGGCACTTAGTGACCTTGATAGTCAGGCCTGCCTTTTGCAGGGCCTGTAGAACATTCCTGAGGTGGACCAGGTGATCCTCCCAGGTGGAGCTAAAGACAGCAATATCATCTAGATAAGCTGCACTATAGGCTTCCAGTCCTGTGAGAACTGTGTTCACCAACCTCTGGAAAGTGGCAGGTGCATTTTTCAGACCAAAGGGCATTACCACAAATTGATAATGCCCACTAGGGGTTGAAAATGCTGTTTTGGGCTTTGCAGTATCAGCTAGTCTGATCTGCCAGTAGCCAGCTGTTAGGTCAAATGTGCTGAGATATTTGGCAGAGGCCAAAGTATCTATGAGCTCATCTGTCCTGGGTATTGGATGGGCATCAGTCCTGGTGACTGCATTGAGGCCCCTGTAGTCTACACAAAACCTCATCTCTCTTTTCCCACCACTGGTGTGAGGTTTCGGTACTAGGACTACTGGACTAGCCCAAGGGCTATCTGAGGGCTCAATTACTCCCAATTCCAACATTTTCTGGACTTCAGTCCTGATACAGTCCCTGACATGGTCAGGTTGCCTATAAATCTTGTTTTTAATAGGCAGACTGTCCCCAGTGTCCACTTCATGAGTGCACCAGGTGGTCTGACTGGGTGTCAGTGAAAACATATGTCTAAACTGATTGAGGACTTGCCTGCAATCAGTTTGTTGCTGGGTAGTGAGGCTGCCTGCCAAGGCTACACCATCAACTGACCCATCGTCAGGGTTCTGTGAGAGCAGGTCAGGAGTGGGTCACTCTCTTCCTCCTGCCCTTCATCAGTAGCCATGAGCAAGCCCATGTCTGCCCTGTCCACATATGGCTTAAGTCTGTTGACATGGAGAACCCTTTGGGGACTCCTGGGTGTTCCTAGGTCCACTAAGTAAGTGACCTCACCCTTCTGCTCAACAATAGTGTGGGGTCCACTCCATTTGTCTTGGAGAGCTGCTGGGGCCACTGGCTCCAACACCCACACCTTCTGTCCTGGCTGGTAAACAGTCAGAACAGCCTTTGGTCATGCCAGGCCTTTTGAAGTTCCTGGCTAGCCTCAAGGTTTTTGGTTGCCTTTTTCATGTACTCAGCCATCCTGGAGCGGAGACCAGTACATAGTCCACTATATCTTGCTTTGGGGGCTTGAGAGGTAACTCCCATCCTTCCTTCACCAAGCACAGTGGACCCCTCACAGGGTGGCCAAACAGAAGTTCAAAAGGGCTGTAACCAACCCCTTCTGAGGCACCTCCCTATATGCGAATAAAAGGCAGGGCAAGAGTATGTCCCATCTACGCCTAAGCTTTTCTGGGAGCCCTTTAATCATGCCCTTTAAGGTTTTGTTGAATCTCTCAACTAAACCATTGCATTATGGGTGATAGGGTGTGGTGAACTTATAAGTCACTCCACACTCCTTCCACATTGCCTTTAAGTACCCAGACATGAAGTTTGCATCCCTGTCTGATACTACCTCCTTAGGAAAGCCCACTCTTGAGAAAATTCCCAGGAGGGCCCTTGCCACCACAGGTGCTGTAGTGGTCCTAAGGGGTATAGCCTCTGGATACCTGGTGGCATGATCCACTACCACCAGTATAAATCTGTGCCCAGATGCTGTTTGGGGATCCATGGGACCAACAATGTCAATCCCTACCCTCTCAAAGGGCACCCCCACCACAGGTAGTGGTATCAGGGGGCCTTTGTAGTGCCACCTGCTTTGCCACTGGCTTGGCAGGTTACACAGGAGCGACAAAACTCCTTACTGTCTTCAGACATGTGGGGCCAGTGAAAGTGAGGGACAATTCTGTCCCAAGTCTTGTTCTGGCCCAGGTGTCCTGCTAAGAGAATATCATGGGCTAGGGTCAATAGGAAGCCCCTGAACTTCAAAGGTATTACCAACCTCCTGGTAGCACCAGGCTTGGGGTCTCTACTCTCTGAGTACAGGAGTCCATCATCCCAATACACTGTATGGGGACCACTAGCTTTCCCAGCAGCCTCAGCAGCAGCTTGCTGTCTGAGGGGTTCAAGGAGGGGCAGCTCTGCTGCTCCTGGCTCAGATCTGCCCTAGAAGGTCCCCCGTCCCCAAGAACTCAACCTGGTCAGGTTCAAGTTCCTCTGGGACAGTTCCTTCTTCAGGGCTGAGATCATCCCCCTCAAGGGACTGATCTTCCTCCTGAGCCAAGGGGGAAGGCACTGCCTTAACCCTACTACTCCTCCTCTTGGAAGGCACTTGGTCCATTCTTCCAGAATCCAAGGCCTGTTCAGTGTTAGACATTTTGGCTTGTGACCTGGTCACAGCAAACACATCTGCAGGGACCCCCAGCATTTCTGCATGGGTCCTGAGCTCCACTTCTGCCCAAGCAGAAGTCTCTAAGTCATTGCCAAGCAAGCATTCGACTGGTAGGTTTGCACTTACCACAACCTTCTTAAGGCCAGTTACCCCTCCCCAGGAGAAGTTAACAACTGCCAGAGTATGGTCTGTTCTGACATTGCTAGCATTGGTCACTTGGTACATCTCACCAAGCATAACTTGCCCAGGTAGCACAAGGTCTTGTGTCACCATTGTGACACTTGCCCCTGTGTCCCTAAATGCCAAAGCCTCACGTCCATTGATTAAAGGCTGTTGTCTGTACTTGCCCAGATTACTGGGACTCACAGTGGAGGTCACATCCATGCCTCCATCACAGACTAACACAGCCTGAGTCAGTTCCCTGACTAAGCCAGAGCCCAACTCAGTTCCCAGGGTGAACCCTACTAAACCCTTTGCTGGAGCACTTCCACCAACTGTACTAGGGGAACAGGTGCCTTAGGGGCATTGGTGGGTGCTGGACTGGAGTCTTTGGACTTGGTGCAATCACTGGTCCAGTGGGTCTTTTGCTTACAGACCTTGCACCATGGTTTTCTTTGGCCTTTACCCTTGGTAGACTGGGAATCCCCACCAGAAGAAGATTTTTGGGGGCCTGATGAAGACTTTTGATCTTTACCCTTCTCCCCACCCTTGTCAGAGTTCTTAGCATCTTGCTTCTTGGTTTCCCCACCTTGGTTCTGTACCTTCTGCTTCACCCTGGTTCTGACCCATTTGTCTGCCTTCTTTCCCAATTCTTGGGGAGAGGTCAGATCGGAGTCAACCAGGTACTGATGCAACAGCTGATTTTGACAGTTATTAAGAATCTGCTCCCTCATTATCAGATTATACAATCCTGAGAAGTCACACACCTTACTGCCCATCAACCAGCCTTCCAGAGCCTTGGCAGAACAATCCACATAGTCTACCCAGTCTTGAGTCTGTGCTTTTTGGGTGTCTCTGAACTTCAACCTGTACTGTTCAGTGGTTAGGCCAAACCCATCAATAAGAGCACTCTTCAAGACCTTGTAATTGTCAGCATCCTCCTCTCTAACAGTGAGGAGCTTGTCTCTACCTTTGTCAGCAAAGGAGAGCCACAAGATTGCTGCCCACTGCTCCTGAGGGACCTTCTGTACTTTACAGGCCCTCTCTAAAGCAGTTATCCATTTGTGGATATCATCCCCACTCTGGTAGGGAGGGACAATCTTGCTCAGGTTCCTATGGTCATAGGACCTTTCCCTATCTCTAGGGACATGGCTGCCACCATGGGACTCTAGTCCCAACTTTCTTCTCTCTCTAAGGAGATCTAGGATTCTCTATCTAAAGCCAATTGCTTCTTCCTGATCTCTAGTTGAGTTTCCTCATACTGGACCAGTCTCTTTCTTCTCTCATGAGAGGATTCCCTCCTGTGAGAAGAAACAGAGCTCCCTATTGAGGTGCCAGAGTGGTTAGACTCCTGAGAAGGAGACCTAGACTTTCTGTGCACACTCATAATCCTTCCTGGGGGACAAAGGTGTGGTTCTCTAGATCCTCATCTTCATCTTCCCCAGAAGGGATTGGGTTCTCCAGGTCAGGGTCATTGTCACCCTCCTGGTCAGTTTCAGAGGGGGGCTGGGGGTAGTGGTACCCCTGGCCCCTTCCTCATCTGCTGGCCCACCCTCTGCTCCTACCCCTTCAGTCTCTGAGGACTTACTAAGATCATAAGCCACCAACAACTCCTGGAGGTGTTGGGTGGTGGGACTTTGGCCTGTCCTTAATTTCCTCACGTTACACAAAGCTCTCAGTTCCAAGAATGGGAGTGTGTCATACTTGGAGGGGGAAGCTCAATGGCTTCCTGCAGGGCATCTTTGGATCCTGCTTTTAAAGACATTACTAGTGTGGTGTGGTGTATGCACTACCTACTCTAGTGTGGCCTACTAAACTCTCTTGAGTTGTAGAAAGGGTTGTGCTATCCCTTAACACACAACTCTAAGTTCAGTAGAACTTACTGTTATTCTAAGCTTAAATTATATGTACCTTAGGTACCTTTAGTGGTTTTCAGTTGATCAATTCAATTGAGATTATCTGGTAAAACAATAGCAAGCTGGAATCCCACACGCTGCACACCAATGTGAGAAGTTGGCCTGGCATATGCTGTCCACTAATTATAGTGGGCACCGTGCACCAGTCCAAATCGACTCTTATGGTAGGTAGGTTAAAGACAACCTTATTGAAAGCTATCCTAGTGGTAGCTGTGGAGAGCAGCCTTCAGGCTAAGTCTTGAAGGAATGTAAAGCAGCTTGTTTTACCAGTCTATAATCTCTTGAGTGACCAAATGAAAGAGCACCACACCAGGTATATATTCAAAATATATGTATTTATTACTAAACACACCCTCTAGTCTCTTTATGAGGCTAGAGTTCGAAGTACATAGGTTATAAGATCTTAAATCACAGTAATAGCACAAATACACGTTTGGGCCCTAGGGGCGTACCAAACCATATACCAATAAAGTGGTATGCGAACCACGACTGAACTAGACACTAGGCCTAGAGCCTCTAGAAGTGCTTGGACCACAAGGAACCACCCAAGGTAGTGACACAGGGGACCCACGGGAGACGCGTGCAGTGTAAATACACAACCGCGATACGCCGTTAACTTCTATGGAGAAAGTCGGGATCGGGAAAATAGAGGAAAGGGACACTTAAAGAGGACTAGGACAAAACCCTTTGAGATCTAGGACTTTGAAGAGTCTCTACCCACGGGAGCACCGGAGTACTCGTGTTACCTCACCCAGGGAAGCCGGGTGCATAGGTGCCTTCGGGGTCGGGTTTCGTCGTCGTTTCTTATGGCGATCTGCTGCAAAGTGCTGCTGGCGACCAGGAGAAAAGTGTCCGGGTGGATCCAAGAGTGGATCGGAGTTCTGAAGAACCTGAAAGCAGAGGGGACAGAGTCTGGGTCACTAGCCAGTGACCAGGAAGGCGATGGACAGATGCCCACCGATGTCGAGTGCTTCAAGTTCGTTGACAGTCGTCTTGACTCTTCAGTCACGAGGTCCGGGAGGCGTTGTCGGTAACCAGGAGCAGGATTCGGGCTGTTGCTCGATGTCTGTCGAGTGCAGAGGTGTCAGCGACCAGATTGGACCCAACAAGCCTTGGCAACGGCAAGTCTCGAGTAAGATGTAGATCGTCGATGATGCAGACCAGCAAGGTCTGGAGAACTCACCCAGCGAGGGTAAGTGAGGGCAGGCCTGGAGCAACCAGACTGCCAAGTAAAGAAAAGATTGGCCTTTGTTAAGGGCTACTAGCCAACGGGCTAGCGACCGCGAAGGAGCCTCGTGATGCCGCACGTGGAGCTGGCTTACAGGACACTCGTGGAGTGGGGGCCAGTGATCTTCGGTGCAGGTGGTGCTGGAGGCTAGGGCTACTCGGAGCCCAAAGCACGACTTCTTGGGAGACCCAGAAGATGGTGCACTTGCAAGTGTGCTTGGTGTCCAGGGGTCACGGTCTCAAGTCACCCACGATAGCCACGGGCCTCAGCTTTGCTGGGGACTCAGGGTAGCCTTGGGGAAGTCTGAGAATCCACCTCTGGTGATGCGATGACTTTGGCGTCCGACGGGAGCTTCAGTGATGCGAACCGGACAGATGCTTCTTTGGTGCCTGCCAAGCAGGGGAGTCACTCCTTGACCCCAAGGGAGATTCTTCAGTCCTCTAATCGTGAGTAGAGCGTCGAAGGTCCAGGATTCTGTTTCAGAGTTTCGTCCAGGTATAATCTAAAGTCCTAAGGACTGGGTTCCTACCTTTATTCTAAAAATAGGGGATGGACTACTCTGTGGCCCCACCTATGGGTGGGTCAGGGCAGAGGGGTGGCTACACCCTTTCTCTTTGTCCAGTTCGCGCCAAAGCAGGGGCTGCAAGCCCCTGATCCGGTTTGAACTGGGGTATGCACAGGGACACCAAATGTGCCCCCAGTGCAGGACTTCAAAGCACCCGAAAGTGCTCCGCCCAGCCCCAATACACATTGTCCTGTCTGGGAGGTGGTCACACCTCCCTGGGACAGGAAACCTATTGTCCAGGCCTCCCCTGCCGGAGTTTCGTCCAGCAGCAGGAGGCCAGACTCGTGTCTGTGGCAGCAGCATCCATTTTGTGATGCCAGGGCTCTGGAAAGAAGTTACCGGACTCGTCAGAGTTAACATGCCTTTCCCTCTAGAAGGGTGGAATGCTACCCCGCCGCCAGGATTGGTGGGGGGTAGTATTCCAAGATGTTTGACACCAAACACGACATGTTTAGGTGCAGCCATTCCATAGTTAGCATTTTACCGCGAGGATATAATGCGTTTAAGAGTATATGGTCAGGCTGCACTACAAACAGCATCAGAGATGGTCTCCGAACGCTGCAGAGGGGCCCTGCTCATGCATGGGCACCCTCTCACATAGGAACCATGCACTCTGCCTTTAGGATTGATAAGGCCTGCCTTAGGAGTGACTTATAGGTTTATATGTGTGTATGCATTTAGTGATATAGGTAACCTATACCACTGTAAGGGGTGCATGCACCACCTTACCCAGGCTGCAGTAGCAGACCTGTGGTGTCAGTTTGGATGGCCTTCCAGGGGTGGCATAATACATGCTGCAGCCCCTGTCAGGCCTCTGAGGTACCTATGCCCTTGGTACATAGTATACCATATACTAGGGACTTACAAGGGCACCCCAGATCCCAATCAGTGATGTGCCTAAGGCACATGGAGACCCTTTTGAAGAGGAAACAGCTAGGCTGGGGTTCTGAATAGCAGGGCCCCAGCCAGACTAATGTCGAAAACCAGTGAAGCATCAGCAAAAAGTGGGGGTACCCATGTGAAGCAGATCCTACTCTCCTACACTGGTCATCAATAACTCAACCGAATGTGGCACATGTACAGTCAATGGATGTCCCATTACAATGCTTTCACATCTTTCAATGCTGACACCGCTTGCAGCAACGGATCTTAGACATCCGGGCAACGCAGAAGCTACTGGATCTAGAGTAGCTGAGAAATAGGCAACTGGTCTACGGACACCTCCATGGTTCTGAGCTAACACTGCTAATGCACATCCTTCCCTCTCATAACAGAACAATGAAAAGGCCTTGTTGTAGTCAGGCATTCCCAGTGCCGGAGCACTGCACAATTCCTCTCTCAGTTTCAGGAATGACATCAAGCACTCCTCGTCCCATGGTACCGGATCACTCACATCCTTGTGCGTAAGCCTCTGCAAAGGCTTTGCTCTCAAGGAGAAACTAGGAATCCACTGTCGACAGTAGCCAACCATTCCCAGGAACATCCTAACTTCTCTCTGTGTGGTGGGTACTGCCATGCTCATTATTGCCTCAATTCGATCCGGTGACACCTTCCTCTTGCCTTTTTCCAATCTGTGTCCCAAGTACTGTACCTCATTCAAACAGTACTGCAGCTTGTTCGGGGACACCTTATGTCCATTCTCTGCTAAGTGGTTCAACAGAGCTACAGTGTCAATTCTGCAAGCATCTTCTGTTTCTGAGGCAATGAGCAAGTCATCTATGTATTGCACGAGAACTGAGTTCTGCGGCAACACAAGACTCTCAAGATTCTTCTTCAGGATCTGGTTAAAGATCGATGGACTTTCCGTATACCCTTGAGGGATACGACACCATGTTAACACGCGATTTTCCAGCCTGAATGCGAAAAGAAATTGGCTTTCCTCGTGGAGCGGTATCGAAAGAAGGCTTGACACAAATCGATAACCGTAAACCACTCGGCTTCACATGGGATCTGGAACAGTATTACTGAAGGATTCGGTACCACTGGACAACAGGGGACAACTATCGTGTTGACCTTTCGCAGGTCTTGCACGATCCTGTATTTCCCGCTCGGTTTCTGTAGTCCCATAATGGGTGAATTACAGGGGCTACCTCTGATCTCTTTTAAAATGCCTTTCTCAATGAAAGTCTCAATCACCGGTTTTATCCCTGCAATCGTTTCTGGCGACAGGTTGTATTGAGGTGTCCTGGGGAAATCAACATTCTGTTTCACCTCAATCCGTACTGGTTCAACCCCTCGGATTAGGCCTATTTCATCGCCTGCGAAATCCCACACTACAGACGACACTGCGTCTCTCAGATCAGGTGGAAGTTCTTCCACAGTCACCATTGGGTACAGATCTATACATAGATGCTGATTGGTAACTTTAAAGTCAGCATCGTCATCTCTTGTCTGGACATCCACTCCCTGAGGCGTACAATAAATCGTGCAGTTCAACTTGCACAACAGATCTCTTCCCAAAAGGCAAACTGGACTCGTATCACACACTACAAACTGATGTCTAGTTTGGAAGGAACCTATCTTTACTAGGATCGGTTCTGTCAATGGGCTGCTTATTCTTTTGTTCGCTACTCCAACAACCTGGATTGATTGTCCCGAGAGGGGTAGGTTAGGGACTACTGCTGATCTTACAGTAGACCGGGTAGCACCAGTATCAACCAAAAGTGTGGCAGGATGACCTCAATATCTGCCTCCACAAAAGGTCCTCTCTGGTCTACCTCCAAGACCGCTCCAAGTGTGCAGTCTTCCTCCCCTCAGGCACCGTCAGGATAAAGGGTCTGAGCTACTCTCATCATAGTCTTCGAACAGGGGCATCTGTTGGTACGTTCGTGTTCCTTGTGAAATCCGTGGAGCTTGGGGAACCTGGGCGTGAGAACTGTATACCCCCCCTTTCATCGTCCTAGGCCTCGTTACTGTGTTAACTACATCTTGCGCGGGTACCTGAGCCCCCTCTTCCTCTTCCTGCAACTGATTAGCTGGGTTCAAAGGACACTCGCATTTCCAATGTCCGACCTGGCGACAAAGATGACACGCCGTGGTCTTCTTCAATGTGGCCACGTCCACTCCTGTCTTGGGGTCTACTGGTTTCCCCTTTGCCTGGGCTTGCCCATTCTGATTCCCCTGGAAATTTCCTTGTTTTCTTCCTAAAGTCCCTCCACTAGGCTGACCCTGTGCTGTCTGCATCTGGACAAGCATCAATTTGTCTTTTAGCTTCCGATGTTTCGATTCCACCTCATCACTACAGTATCTCGCATACCTCAATATTTCATCTAGTGGCTTGTTCTGCCAGCAGATCAAATGGTGCTGTATCATGAGGCTGATTTCCATTCTCAGACCCAGTACAAACTTTGAGACAAACTGTCCCATATCCTTGGGGTCCAAGATATCTAACCCACTATACTGTTTACAAGCTTGCAGAAGTCTTTCATAATATTCATGCACCGTTTCTTTGGGTTCCTGTACAGTCCGATCTATCTTAACCCAATCTATATCTTGGGGTGAAATCTTCAGTTTTAGCCATGTAATCACCTGCTCATACTTTTTCATTACTAAGGGTGATGGGCCATTTGTAACCGTCTCCCTTTCAGGTTCCGAAATCGGCCACTCGACAGCGACTTTACAAGCTGTCCACAAATCTCCCGGTACCACTATGTCAAACAAGGTGTTCAAATCAATACATAGTACTTTTGAAATTTGAACAAACCGCTCAACCTGCTTGTACCACTCTACTGGTTTCTCCCTCAGCCGAGGAAAATCATTTATAAATGCAGCCAAATCACCTCTATTCCACGGCACATGCACATACCCTCCATTCTGTACTTCCCGTAAAGGAAAATTTCCAACACCCGTCGCCCCCCCTCCTGGAGGCGGCGTTTCCCCTTCAGCTTTCTTTGCTGGTTTCTTCTTGGACCACCTTTCTTCCCATTTGTCCAACAAAATCCATATTCTCATTCCTACAATCAGATCTCTTGTGTGTGTCCTTAATCCTGTGATTCTTTTCTCCTCCAGCTCCTGGTCACTGTATTGTAATCTATGCGGTCCCTGCAACGCTTTAGTTTTGTTCAGGTCTACCTCATATCTTTTGGCCAATTCCTTCAATCTATCATGTGCCATCCTAGCTTTTGAGTCACATCTTTTGCTACAAACAGCAGCTCATCTGATCCATAAATTTCTATCCTTTCCAAAGGCAGACCTCCATTAATCATCTCGTCTACCTCTGCTTTCAATCTCACTACGTCTAGTAACCTTGCCTGTACTGCACTCCTCAGTACTTCTCGACAAGTTGAACCATCCCGCTCATCACAGTCACTATTCTGTCCTTGTGACCTATTCCCTTCCATCATATTCCTGGAACTTGGTCTGTCTTCCGAGACGTTCTGTGCCCTATCTCCTTGCATCCTGTCGCTTTGGTTTGTCACTGTTGGTGTCCACGTCCTCAAAGCTGACTTGGATTCACGCAAAGACCTTGGTCTTTCTGGTCTCTCCTCTTCTTGTCTAAAGGAAGAGTCTGCAGTAGCCGGTAACGGCGTACTTGTCTCCACTGGCCTTGGGAAATGAACCACTCGTACTCCGAACCCATTTCCACTCTCGCTGGTTACTTCTTCCCTTCCCATCTGTACGGAGCCCCCTTCTCTCACTCGGTCTGGGTCATATACCGGTACTATAGGGCCAATGGTAACCGGTACTGTCAAGGAGTCCGGTAATCTTGTGTTCCCAACAGGAGGCTGTGTTATCATAGACGCCGTTGCCCCTCTGTTCCTGTGGAAATCCTTCCCACTACTCTCATGCTAGTCTGATTCTGGCTCCCATCAATTGTTACTGCTGGGGTCGGCTTTCCCTCTTCTGAGTCTGGATTAAATGGTGGTGGCCTCTCTGCCAACATCCTATCTAACAGGCTGTCATCTAGATCACTGTCGTCCTCATCGATTCTTATTATTTTCCCATTTTGTACTAACAATGGGTGCAACTTATCTCCTTCGATCGTTTCCACTCTCCACCTTTTCTCCAATGCATCCCACCTTGCATCTTGAAATGCCCTGACCGATTTCTTCACCCTTTCCTGGCTTCTGTCTTTCTTCCTATCATACGCTGCTCTTATCCACGCATGTAGTGCCTCAAACTGTGTTGGTCTAGGTAGTGGTCGTAAAGAAGCCATTATACTTTTTAGCTGGTACAACACCTCTAACCTGAAAGTACCATAGCGTGGGAACGACAATTCTCCTTCTGCTTCTGTCATTTTATGCCAATTCTCAAGCCAAATTATAGTATGCAATCCTACATTCTTTGCCATATAATGTGCTGGTGTATCCTCGGGAGGAGCTTCCTCTCCTTCCCGAACAACCACATGTCTATCACCTCTACACAGTTCCCGTAAAACTTTAAAACATTTCATGATGAATCAACTTTGTATTTGCACTCAAAATGTCGGCTTTTACTTCCTGATTTCAATCCACCAATGCCAGCGCGGCTCACACCAACCGGCCTATCGCAGCGCGGCACTTGTCTGACGTCACTTTTCCTCCGCTCGCAGCAGTTCCCCTCCTTTCTAATTCACTCGTTCTCTCTTGCACCTGTTCCAATCATACTCTGAAATAATGTCCGTCCTACCGAACAATTACTTCTCTGACCGTCAGTCTTACCAATGACCGATCAGCCTCTTGAGCTTGTTGACCTCAATCTGGCAACCGTCTGTCCGCGAAACGACCGGACAATTGCCTCTAACACACTCGATAGGATTCAATCACTCGATGTTCTGCACACAATAACCTACGACCTGCGTCGGTTATTCACACACTCACACATGTGTTCCCTATCTTCAGTGGGTCTGTCAATGACGTCTCGTGACCCCCACAACCTCTGGTCAACGCTCTCAACTCTGGGTGTATTCTACACCACAATAAATCATCCGGTCCCGCGCGCGCTCACGGTCCGGTTCTCAATCACACAACTCTCGTTCCAACTCCGCAAGACATCACACAACGATAAAACACCGCAATCTACCAAACACCACTCTTTTCATACTCACTCTACCACGAACTGCTACTTCCGCCGCACCGTCACTCTCCGTCAGTTTTCAACGACCTCCGACATCTTTCTCCCGCGGTCCTCTGGATCTGCGTCACTCGGGCTCTATGGGGCAACTTAGTCTCCTATCTTGCTCTAGATCTCCCCTTACCATCAAAGGTAACCATCCTACTCTGCTACCAACTGATAACGCCGATTCTTATCTAATTATCTATAAGAACCTTCTGGTCGCCAAGATCTTTTTACCTGTTGAATAGTGTAAAGGAGAGAATCTCATCTGGTTATATAACAGCATTCATTTTGTCTGAAAGGACCACTGACTCCGAATTCAAGTTTAAGAATTTATTATCGCCAAAAATAACTGGACATGCAAGCACCTCAACACGAGGTTGAAGAAATAGATGGGCACTAATACAAATAATAATCTACGCAGGAGTCTCATCCGACTCAGAATAAAGAGAATAGATAGTTCTAGAAGGATCAACCAAGCTATGATTGCTCCAATTTCTACGTTGCTCTTCATTTATCTAAGCAAGCTTAAACCAATCGCTGTCCCTACACTAACACTTAGTGACATCCCTACATAACGATTTTCCCAGGCAGAGTGAATAAAAGGTGTCAGCTGTGAAGACTTCCTAAGAAGTGCAATCACATAATACCTAAGCTCAGCTCTGTCCTCCTCTCTGGTCTCCCCTACCTCTTCTCTGGCTTCCTCCCTCAGGGCACTATCCCTAATACAAAACCCCAATACAATTGTACACGCCTTTGTCACGCCTCCTTGGCCAGGTCTTCTTTCTTGTACTTTTCCATCGAAACGGTTACTTCATCCTGGACGGTTGCGATGACCTTGAGTCCCAGGCACCTTCTCCGCTGAAAGTATCATCCCTAAATTCCATTGCACTCCCTGTACCATGCCTCCCATCTCTCTAACTTTTGAAAACAAAGAGTTAGTCTTTACTAACGAGACATGTGTCCTTGCACCTGCAACAAAAGATACGTTCAACAGAAACCTTCTACTGTGCAAATTAAATCTACCGTTTGTGCCCAGAGAGCCTTACCAAGAGAAACTTTTCTCTGCCTACAAAATAAGCTAACATAAGAATAAACCAGGCCTTCCCTAAGCATATATGTAGTCAGGCCTTTACATATAACTTTTAAACACACATCTTACTTTTCCCTATAAGCATTTTCATTACAATTCATATGCAAACAATGAATTACATGTGCAACTTTAATATGGTGCACGTTTAAACTACTGCAATTAGATTATACACAAACTAATTTCTCTATGCATTATGTTCACACAACTCAATAAGCATTACATTGCATAATGATCATAACACAATTATACTGCTGAGTTCACTTTATCTCAGTGAACTATTCATTCTTTACTAAACATGCATGGATATACAACTGAATATATACGAATATATGTCTGAGTACATGCGGGTGCGGACTACCAGTGATTATGATGCACCCCTACAAATCACAAGAACATTTCGCTCTATCACAGCCTGAGACCTTAGTGAGGATTGCCTTGTTATCATGCACCCGGAGTTCAAGTGAGTCTCAGTGACGCTGTGTGCGTGTGCTTCGTGCAGCCTGAGACCTTCGTCAGGAGTGCCCTGTGATCGTGCACCCGAAGCTCAAGTGAGTCTCAGCGACGCTGTGTGCGTGTGCCCTGTTGCAGCCTGAGATCTTCGTAGCGTCAGAGGCCTAGACCGGCAGCCCCGGAGGAGCCGAGCCCCCAGCCCAAGCCCGCCGTTGCCAGAGCGGGACCTCGAACCAACCTCGTCGAGGGAGGGCCCGAGTCCCATTGCCAGGAATTCACAAAGATTGCATCGGAGGCCCACGTCGCGGGAAGAGGAGAGTGAGGTCGCACCCCCCAGGTAACGTGTGTCGACGCCTGGGGCGGGGTGCGGGCTCGGAGGGAGACGCTCTCGGCCTCTCCCATTCCTGCAGTGCGAGCCTCTGCTTCGGCTCGTGTCACGGACCATACTTGGACCATACAACGGAGTGGCAGTACAGAGGCCGGAGTGAGGAGCTGCACTTTTTGTTAAACCATTCCCGCGTTTGGGCAACTGTTGACAGAGGCTGACTGCGAGTCAGTACGAGAGGCGGAGAGACCGCCTGAGGCACCGTGATCGTTGCTGGAGTGTATTACGCATTGCATTGTTTCTGCATAACGAACTACCTGATTAGTGTATTAGGCATTGCATTGTTTCTGCATAACAAACTACCTGATTAGTGTATTACGCATTGCATTATTTCTGCATAACGAACTACCAGATTGTCGTATTACGCATTGCATTATTTCTGCATAACGAACTACCTGATTGTCGTATTACGCATTGCATTATTTCTGCATAACTAAATACCTGATTGTTGCGTTACGCATTGCGTTATTTCTACATTGCAAAGTGCCTGATTCTAGCATTGAGAACTGCATTATTTCTACATTGCAAAGTGCCTGATTCTAGCATTGAGAACTGCTTAGCATTGCATTAGGACTGCAGTGGAACGTTTAGAAGT
Organism: Calotriton arnoldi; assembly: GCA_963921515.1. Taxonomy (NCBI): domain Eukaryota; kingdom Metazoa; phylum Chordata; class Amphibia; order Caudata; family Salamandridae; genus Calotriton; species Calotriton arnoldi. The sequence continues at coordinate 1,196,374 of CAWUFW010002520.1, forward strand.
GCTCATTAATATCGCCAGAACTTACAAGGGCTGGCTGGCCTAACAACCGGCCAGGAAGAATATTACAAATACGCATATGTTGGATTTATATCGTGTGGTCTTATCGTATATCTTTTTATAAAAATTCATACTCGTTTTTATGAAACTCGTGTGGAGTCCATTTGTGGTGTCATCATTGGGTTGCTGTGAGAGTGGTTGCAAATACTTTACACATTTGCCTTGAAGATAAGCCTGGCTGCTCGTGCCAAGCTACCAAGGGGGTGAGCGGGGGCTGTCTGAGAAGGTGTCCTTCCTTTCCCTGACGTGAGAGCGGGGGTCCCTATTTGGCCTAAGGTACCTACCTCAGCCAACCAGGGATCCCGGGTCTAACATTTGGTGGTCAGCGGTGTGGGATTGAAACGTGTATTTGCAAATTCACTCACAGTAATTGGTGTACATCACAAATTTAGCGCAGACCACGACGCAACCACATATTGTGTTTTTTGATTTGTTGGTTCTTTTTTTGAGCGACCTTTAAGCCACACATCATGTCTCAGAGGAGTCAAGTAGCCAGTGAGGCTGCAGAATTAGAGTTCGACATTGAGGCATTGCTTACCTACAAAGTTGATCAATTGAGGCAATTCTGCAGAGCTTTGGGATGTCCCATGAAAAGTAGCGCCAAGAAGGAGGAACTGCAAATGGCCTTGAGGGCCTGGTGGGAAGCCAAAGGGGCTCAGGAGACGGGTGATATTGAGGTGGATGAGGATGACCCAGGGAATGGATTTGGTCCACAGGATTTGACAGTGGAGGGACTAGCCTTAGGGGCTGGTAGTAGCCATTCAGGGAGAAGGTTTTCACCAGAGGAGCTGGAGGAAAACCAAAGGGTCAGAGAGCATGAGTTGGAGGTTTTAAAACTTAAAACTCAAGCAGAGGAGAAGAAGCTGCTCATTGAAAGTGAAAAGCGAGCAGAGGAGAGCAGGAACGCTCTCACCTTGGAAGAGAAAAAGATTATCTTAGCTCATGAGCATGAGGGAACTGGACATGAAGGTTAAACAGGCAGAGTCCAGTTCAAATGGTGGCAGCGTACAGCCAGTGCCAAGTGTGGATGAGTACAAGCGTGCACTTGATGATTGGGTGTTGGTGAGCATGGCGAATGATTTGAGGGGGTTGCTCAACTTTGCCCCTAGGGAGCCTAGGCTCAGTAATTGTTTTCCAAGATTGCGGCAACCCGTGTTAGGGTGCGAGCTCTTTGATTCCCGGCAGCTGGCACAAGAGCCGGACCCCTGGTCATGGGTCCAATGGTCTGAAAGGGCCTTAGAGAGGGAAGAGAGGTGAAGTAGAACCGTTAGGTCCCAGAGTAATGGGGGGGGCATGCGGGCTAGCGCCCTGTCTCAAAAGAGAGGGAGGGAGTGTGAGCAGCGTCCCCAGGGGTTCACCACCCCATCCCAGAGACGGGAGGCTTCCTTAGAGGAGCACCCGGTTGAAGGCCTAACGCCTACTTGCCAGCTGTGTGAGGAAGAACACCTAGCATCAGGAGGGCGTGGGGCATCTGTACCCAGAGCTCTCGCGGTCCTGAAGTTTGTGGGTGCCATTCCTAAATGGCAGGCACAGAAATGTAAATGGAAGGTTAAGGGAGGAAGGTGTCCCCCGTGGGAAAACCCGTGGGACCGTGTCCAGCCAGTAGGGCTAGGTCCCCTAGGAGTGACCAGGGTAAACCCACTTCTAACCTGGAGGACAGGATAACTGGGAACAGTATCCTGACTGATGGGTCTTCCAGGGGTACCGCTCTAGATGGGGGTTGGCAAGGGGCCAGCACCCCTAGAGAGGCCCCAACTGCCAGGAAGTACCCATGGAGCGGCATAGTTGGCCCAGGGAGTAGTGACCAAGAGAATCCCCTGGGGTCAGGAAGGCATAGAACAGGAGGGTGTCCCTGCGGTAGCGGGCCTGCGTCTGTGTTCTATCGCCCCAAGCAGGGAAGTCCATCAAGGTAGTTGATTGGTCTACCCTGGCTTTTGGCTGGGAGGGGGTTGTGTTGGACTTGGCCCTTTTTGGCTAAAGTTACCTAAACTTTTTGCTTTCCCCCTAGACCTTTTTTCTGACATGGTGTTGCCAACTTAGATGCTTTGGACACTTTGCCATTGACAAACAGTGTCAAAGTGCAAGTGCTCCCTGTACAAAGTGTAATGGTAATTGGTTGTTCATGATTGGTATGTTTGCCTTACTAGTAAAGTTCCTAGTAAAGTGCACTATGTGTGCCAGGGCTGGTAATGCAAATGCTACTAGTGGGCCTGCAGCACGAATTGTGCCACCCACACAAGTAGCCTTAACGAGGGAACTCATTCCTGCCACTGCAGTGCTTGCGCGCAGTTTGTTAAACTGCCATGTTGTGCTGACAAGTGCACCCACCTGCCAGACCTTCCCCTTCACTTTCTATGCACATCAGACACCCCTATGGTAGGTCCAAGGTACCCCCTGGGCAGGGTGCAGTGCATGTGAAAGGTAGGACATGTACCAAGGTGTGTACCATGTCCTGACAGTGAAATAATCTCCATTTCGTTTTTCACTGTGGAAAGGCCATCTTGCCCATTGGACAGAATGGGGAGGCTGTGTAATATGTTTTCCAGCCTATCTTCCCAAAGGCTTAAGATGGAGATGTGAAATTTAGTATGCCTGAACTCACAATATAATAACACATCTTTTTATGAAGGTGGTTTTTGCATTGTGTGTTCAGAAGCCACTCTTTTAGAAGTGGCTGGGATTTTGTGCTCTAACATTTCTGTGTGTCTCTGCCTGGTTGTGGATTGACTGTCTGGATTTCAAAGTGATAGGATCTGGGAGTGTCTTGACCCAGGGGAGGAGAGTGAGACAGCAACAGGCTGACCTGCATCTGGAGTGTAGGGGGGAGGAGTAGCCCCTAGAGGTGAAGAGACCTGAGCTGCAGCCATAAACCAATGGCTCCGGCCCCTGCTGAGTGATTGAGGATCCATACCCACACTATCAAAGGAATAAGGTGTCACTGGCAGGGAGGCACCCAGAACTGGTTTGAACAGGGGTCAGTGCCCCCTGAACACAAAGACTTCAAAGACATTTAGGGGTATAACTATGAGAGCTGAAGCCCCTGAACTTTGGAGAGAAATGGCTTGATCAAGAGTGAACAAGACTGAAGCTACTTCAAGGTCAAGATGAACCTTTGCCAAGGAAGAAACAGCTGAATAGACTGAAGGAAAGGACTGACCCTTGCTGTGTGTTCTGGGGCTGGCCTGCAGTTTTCTGCTTTAACCAAGGAGAGGTTAAATTGACTTTTCTGTGTGCTGTGTCCCCTGCTTGAACAGACTTTGCTGTGTGCTGTGTCCGGAAGTAACTTATCCCCAAGGGCCCGAGGTGAGCTGGCTCCCTGTTGCAGAAACTCAGGAACACAAAAGTTTCCAGGAGAGTCTCAGCGATGCTGTGTGCACGTGCATTTTGCAGCCTGAGACCCTCGTAAGAATTGCCCTGTGATCGTAGGCATCTGGAGTCCAAGCGAGTCTCAGCGACGCTGTGTTCGTGTGCTTTTTGCAGCCTGAGCCCTTCGTGAGGATTGTCCTGTGATCGTGTGCACCGGAGTCCAAGTGAGTCTCAGCGATGCTGTGTGCGTGTGCTTTGTGCAGCCTGAGACCTTCGTGAGGATTGCCCTGTTATCATGCACACCCGGAGTCCAAGTGAGTCTCAGCGACGCTGTGTGCGTGTGCTTTGTGCAGCCTGAGACCTTCGTGAGGATTGCTTTGTTATCGTGCACACCCGGAGTCCAAGTGAGTCTCAGCGACGCTGTGTGCGTGTGCTTCGTGCAGCCTGAGACCTTCGTCAGGAGTGCCCTGTGATCGTGCACCTGAAGCTCAAGTGAGTCTCAGCGACGCTGTGTGCGTGTGCCCTGTTGCAGCCTGAGATCTTCATAGCATCAGCGGCCCGGACCGGCAGCCCCGGAGGAGCCGAGCCGCCGGCCCGAGCCCGCCGTTGCCAGAGCGGGACCTCAAACCAACCTCGTCGAGGGAGGGCCCAAGTCCCATTGCCCGGAATTCACAAAGATTGCATCAGAGGCCCAAGTCACGGGAAGGGGAGAGGAGAGTGAGGTTGCACCCCCCAGGTAACGTGTGTCGACGCCTGGGGCGGGGTGCGGGCTCGGAGGGAGACGCTCTCGGCCTCTCCCATTCCTGCAGTGCGAGCCTCTGCTTCGGCTCGTGTCGCGGCCCATACTTGCCAACGGAGTGGCAGTACCGGGGCCGGAGTGCGGAGCTGCACTTTTTGTTACACCATACCCGTGTGGGGGCAACTGTTGACAGAGGCTGACTGCGAGTCAGTACGAGAGGCGGAGAGACTGCCTGAGGCACCGTGATTGGTGCCGGAGTGTATTACGCATTGCATTGTTTCTGCATAACGAACTACCTGATTAGTGTATTACGCATTATAATTGTTTCTGCATAACAAACTACCTGATTAGTGTATTACGCATTGCATTATTTCTGCATAACGAACTACCAGATTGTTGTATTACGCATTGCATTATTTCTGCATAACGAACTACCTGATTGTCGTATTACGCATTGCATTATTTCTGCATAACTAAATACCTGATTGTTGCGTTACGCATTGCGTCATTTCTACATTGCAAAGTGCCTGATTCTAGCATTGAGAACTGCATTATTTCTTCATTGCAAAGTGCCTGATTCTAGCATTGAGAACTGCTTAGCATTGCATTAGGACTGCAGTGGAACGTTTAGAAGTGCTCATTAATATCGCCAGAACTTACAAGGGCTGGCTGGCCTAACAACCGGCCAGGAAGAATATTACAAATACGCATATGTTGGATTTATATATCGTGTGGTCTTATCGTATATCTTTTTATATAAATTTATACTTGTTTTATGAAACTCGTGTGGAGTCCATTTGTGGTGTCATCATTGGGTTGCTGTGAGCGTGGTTGCAAATACTTTACACATTTGCCTTGAAGATAAGCCTGGCTGCTCGTGCCAAGCTACCAAGGTGGTGAGCGGGGGCTGTCTGAGAAGGTGTCCTTCCTTTCCCTGATGTGAGAGCGGGGGTCCCTATTTGACCTAAGGTACCTACCTCAGCCAAACAAGGATCCCGGGTCCAAAAGTATACCCCTTAACAAGGGACCTATAAGGAAATTAAATATTCCAATTTGGTGTAATCCAATCTTACCATGTTTAGGAGAGTAGTAAAGTGCACAGAGTCCTAAGGCCAGCAAAATGAATTTCAAAAAATGGAGGGAAACAGGCAAAAGGTTTGGGGGAAGACCACCGTAAAGCTGACAGGTCCAACACATGCCGCCCCCGGCTGGAAGTGGGGATGACTACCCAACCTCCTGGGAGTTTCCATTCCTAAGGCAGAGGAACCAGGATAGACCATCAGCTTTGGCGTGACCTGAGGCAGGACGGTGAGGTCCATTCCCTGTAGAGAGATGGACCACCTCAACAATTTTGGATTCTCATGCCTCATCTGCATGAGCCACCTGAGGGACCTGTGGTCTGTCTGAACCCAGAAAAGAGTCCCACACAAGTATGGTCTCACCTACTTCAATGTCCAGACTACAGCAAATGCACCCCTTACAATAGCACACCATCTCTGTTCCCTGGGAATTAGCCTCCTAGAGATGAAAGCTGCAGGCTGATATAAGCCCTCCTCATTTAGGACAACCCCCATGCCATGCTCTGAGGCATCTGTTTGAACAATGAATTATTTGGAGAAGTCAGGGGCCTTTCTCACAGGGGCTGTGCACATGGCCTTTTTGAGGGTGTCAAAGGCTTTATGAGAGGCCTCTGACTAGATCACCTTCTTTGACTGGTTTTTTGAAGCCAGCTCAGTTAAGGGGGCAACAATAGTGCCATATCCCTTGACAAACCTCCTTTAGCAACCAGTGAGGCTCAGGAAGGGGTGTCCAGGCCAGTATAGTCTCTATCTTGGCCTGGAGGGACTGTACCCTACCTCCACCCACCCCAGCAGTCACAGCAGGCTGCAACTGCTAACATTGAGAAATCTGCCTCTTGCATTGAGGAAGTTGCCGCTCGAGTAGAATGTCTACTCGAGCTGCAGAGAGCAGTAGCTCCCTCTGCCACGAAGCATAGTGCCATTTGCACTGATTTTACAGCATGGGACAAACTCCCGGCACTAAAAAGCAGTGCAAGCAGTGCAACCTAACTCAGTCAGCCGCTGCCGGAAATCCGCAGAGTGCAGCAGAGTTTTTCTGGCACTTCGTGGAGTTCCACGGAGTAAAACTCTGCAAACTTCACCCTGACCTCCTAAAAACTACTCTGAGAACTGAGAGAAGACTGAAACCAACCTACATGTCTATCGACCCAAGGTGCATCACCGGTCAGACTGACTTCAGGGCAGCTCCAGCTACATTCTTCTCTGCAGCAGCAAATCGTGTTCAGCAGTCCATCGCCAAAGAGTTTGCGGGAACTCTCGTCTGCTACAGACTCCTGCCTCGTCCTGATGGAGATTTCGTCGCTTACAAAAAAGTGACTAAGTCCGAAAGTAGAGATCTTCATCACAACTTTGTCCAGAGCTCCCAGAGGATGATGCTACCTCCTCGGACACTGCCTGTAGCCTTTCCCTGCTGAATTTTTACCTCCTCAGAACGTTATTCTCAAAAGGTTGATAAGCAAATGCCAACCGGGATCGATCAACTTCTTGTACTGGACCCCCGCTCCATCGTAGTAAGCCATATTGTTCGACGTTGACCCAGTCTTAAGCAACTAGGGGAGATATTTACAACAGAAGTGGCGGAGCAGGTCGGTAGCCTCCTTTGCCTAACGACACATTCCACCACTTCAGAAACGCAGGGCTGCACCATATTTACAAGAATATGGTGCAGCCCTGTGTTTCCCCCTGCACTGGCGCTACACTTAGCAGTGTAGCGGCAATGCAGGCACCCTTGCACCAAAGTGCAAGGGTGTCTGCGTGGAGGGGGAGGTTGTTTATGTACAGGAAGGTCCCCCTTCCTGCACATAAACAATCTTGAAATGCCATTTTGTCACTTCAATGTGTGCTGCTTAATGCAACACACATGGAAGTTACAAAATGTAATTTTTTTTAAAGATTGTTTATGTGCAGAAAGGGTCACCTTCCTGAACATAAACAATCCAAGGCATTTTGCTTTTTCCATGTGTGCTGCACAAGGCAGCACACATGGAAAAAGCAAAAACGAGGATAAATAAAGCATTTCTCCTCGTTTTGCTAAGCTAAGACCAGGTTTTCCCTGGTCTTAATTTTGGCGCTGCCTCCTATTTACGTTTCCCTTGTTAATAGGGGGCAGCATCAAAATCAGTGGGTATTGCATTGGAACGCCCACCGCAACACCCACTGCCCACCCCTTTCACGCTAAGCATAGCGTGAAAGGGGGCCTTATTTACAAGGCAGCCTTAAGCCATGTTAAGTGGCTTAATGCTGCCTTGTAAATAAGGCAAAGCCCCTAATGCCACGGGAACGTCGCAAAAAGTGACGTTCCCATGGTGATAGGGGCTTGTAAATATGCCCCTAGATGTCTCCAGTTGGCGCTTTGATCTTTTAGGTGCTTGTTTTTACTAAAAAAATAAAAATTCATAAGTACAGTTCTACCGATTGGATTTTTGTCATTTTGGTGTCAAATCATTTATTAAAATGTGCTCTATTTCTCTACATTGGTGTGGGATTTTTCTTGTGTTGTGTTTTAACTTTATTACTGTTTGTGTCTTTCATAAATACTTCAAACATTGCATCTAAGTTAAGCCTGACTGATTTTGTGTCAAGCTACCAGAGGGTTAAGCACAGGTTAATTTAGTGACTTTTGGGTTTTACCCTGATGGGGAATGTGGCTGCTGCTTGACCAGTGTTAACACAGCAGCCAACCAACAACCAAGTTTCTCACAGAAAGTGAAAGAGATAGGTAATAAGGAAAGTAAGTCAGAAAATTAAAATAAATATAGGCTGATGGAGATAAAGAGCCCTATGAGTAACTCTCAAATCTGTTTTTCTTCTCCCAAAGTACAAGAGTTAGTCATGGCCATCTCTGGGAACAAGGGATTAAGCTATCCCTATGGCTCCGCACAGAGTAAACACAAGCTAAGACCCTGGACTGCACCAGTTCCTCCAGAGTCACCACGCCCCCCTATGCAGCCAAGTATGTCACCAATGACAAATGCGACACTGGCCACGGTTACTCTATCTGCCATGCTTAAGCTTATATCATGGAATGTAGCAGGGCTACAAAACAAACTCCAACTCCCTCACTGGAATGATCTCGTAGAGGGATTCAATATATGCATCTTCCAGGAGCCATGGAGCTTGGAGCCACTACATAAATCAGGCTATGTTTGCTTTTGCATACCAGCTACTAGTGTGGGGAGAGGGCGGCCTTCAGGTGGGCTGATTGTCTGGGTGAATATTGCTTTGGGACTTCGAATTCACATGCATCCAAATGCAAGTCATGACATTTTGAGACTTACCATTAAGGGCCCTAGAGAGGGCGATAGTTTGGACCTGTTCAATGTTTATATTAGAGGAACCAGGTGGGGTAATTCGTCCCCTGCTATCGCACTTCTCGAACAAGCTTTATCCAACTGTTTGCCTTGTTCGGGAATTGTGATCGCAGGTGACTTTAACTGCACCTTTGAGCCTTTGAGCTCAGATGACACACTGGAGCATGAGGGTGTTGATAGTAGATGAGCAGTCCCTCCACTTAATATACCTCCAATTAAAAGATGGACTAACTTAGCGATTCAAATTAATGCACTGCCAACAGAGTTTGATCTACGGGCAGTCAATGGTAGAACCCCCTCGGACAAGCAGGGGGCTAACACCTTCAACAGAGTCGGCTGCCCATCACGCACTGATTACATCTTAGTCGATGTAAAACTGTGGGATGAGACAACCGATATGTTTGTGGCCACTACCCTTTATGCATGACAATGAACAATCCGTGGGTTTCTCCACTCAATCCGCAGATCAGCCGGGCAGCTAGCTTTGGCACTGACATTGTCTCTTCTAATTGCAAAAGGTATTTAAAATGGCACATGGTCTCCTCGCGAGGCTCAAATCTAGTGGTCATTCAAGAGACTCTGTCCAAGAACACAGCAGAACTTCAGGCTGCAGTTGCAGATACAGCTGAGTGGGAAGCAGTTTCTGCTATCCATTCTTGCACTACAAACTCGTTGATTTCCTGCTTTCAAGCACCGTGCAGGTTCAATACTTTGTCTGGTACAAATAAAAACAGCACCCATGGTACACTAAGAACTGTAAGTTAAAAAGACAGGCCCTGACTCTAGCAATTCGAACTAAAAAATTGCCCCAGGAGTAAATTGGCCAGGAAAGAATACAAGGTTGCCCTGCACAAAGCTAAGATTGAGTGGGATGAGCGGTATTGGCAGGAATTGAAGGATGCGAGCCTTGGAAAGAATAGGAATGAATTTTGGTCATCATTGAGTCGGGGTAATAACAGAGCTTTAGACATCTTGCCCAATTATATTACTGGCCATGAATGGCATGCCCATTTTGCAAACCTATATTCCAATACAGAGGATGGATGTCTGGAGGAGTCAACTGGCTCCACAGACGTCTCTCCTGTAGGGGTTGATAGTGACCCTTTTTCGCAGGCCGAGATAGAGGCAGCAATCATGCAAACTGGTTCCTGCTAAAGCTCCAGGACCAGATGGACTTCCAGGAGATTTATACCTATCTGATCCTAGAGGGTGGTCGCGCTACTTCCAGCTATTGTTTAACGCCATAGTCGCCGGATGCCCTGTCCCAAAATCCTGGAAAGGTGCTGTAGTGGTCCCTATTTATAAAAAAGGAGACAAGGAAGATCCCGCTAAGTACAGGCCTATAAGCCTGATTGACGTTATGCAAAAGATTCTAGGTAGGGTTATCCTACAGAGAATCCAATCATGGTCTGAAGAGGAGGATATCCTCTCCCAATACCAGGCAGGTTTTAGGGCCAGCACTGGGACGATCGATCAGGCATTCAGGCTACTGCTCATATTCTGGAAGGGCAGCCTCTATCTGGCATTTATTGATCTGAAGACCGCATTCGATCTGGTACCTAGGACCAGATTGTGGCAGATCCTTAGAGACATGGGTATCCCATCCCTAATTCTCAATCTAATGATTTGCCTCCATGAGGACAACTATGCCCAGGTGAGATGGGGTGCCCAAGGTCAGCTGACAGAGCAGATCCCCGTTGGCAAGGGAGTCCGCTAGGGTTGTGTGATGGCCCCACCCTGTTCTCCTTATATGTGAACGGGGTGCTGAGGTTTCTCCAGGAAGATCCAGCTGATGCTCCAATCCTGGCGGGCGACAAAGTGCTGACGCTCCTGTTCGCTGACGACACCTTATTGGTGTCAAAGACCCCAGCTGGGCTACAAATATTAATGAATAAATACCAATCCTTCTGTGACTCACGAGGTCTAGTCATTAACACCACTAAGACAAAGCTCATGGCCTTTAACCCAGACAAATCTTTCAGGAATAATCTTACAATGAATGGCACCCCCTTAGAGAGAGTTAGGACCTTCGAGTACCTCGGTATTCGACTCTCTGATAAAATGCACTGGGGGCCCCACCTTGCTAAAATGCTTTTGAACCATAAACGGGTAACCGGGGCAATAAACAAAGAACACCGCTCTTCGTATAGCAGGCCAGTTGCCCTGGCTCTCGTAGTTTATGATGCTAAGGCAGTCAGCTCGGCCCTTTATGGAGCTGAGCTATGGGGGTTCGAAAATGTTGAAGAACTAAGCAGGTCAGAGCACAAGTTTCTGAGGGATTTGGTATCGCTCCCATGCAACACCCCATTAACACCTTTAAAGTATGACATGGGTAGACAGTCATTTAGGGATATTGCCAGGCTCCGCCCATTGCTCTTCTGGGCTCGCCTGAGGCGTACCACTGAACTTGCCAACTATGCTGCAGCCCTAACGGGGTTATTGAACTTAGATGTGGTCCACAGGGTCAAGTGGATATCACATGTAAAGAAAACTATGACACTACTCGGCCTCAAAGAATCCTGGGACACGCAAATCCCCCCGAGTAAGGAGGATCTTAAGTGCTACTATTGGGATTGGGTTGACCGACAGGAGCTTAGCAAGCCAAACAGGGGGAGATTAACAGACAAATTCCTTATGGCTAAGCATACCAGAGGTCTAGAGCCTTACCTGGATGTGATTCAGGTCCCACGGGATAGGGCCCTGTATATCCAGTTTAGGTTCGGCTCCCTCCCTGTTAATGCTGTAACATCGAAGTGGCACTCAGCTAACAACAGAACAGAAAGTTGCCCTTGTTGTGGAGCTTTGCTGGAGTGTGTTGCCCATGTCATGTTTGCCTGTCCAGCTTATAAGAACGCTAGAACCAAATGGCTGAGACCTATTTGCAGCGGCATGGGCACACGCGACCATCGGGCTGCCCTCCGTATTTTAAAATCCGATCCTAGTGTCCTCTTTTCTTGCGGGGTGGCCAAGTTTCTGAGCCACGCTTGGCTACTCGGGCATAAAGCCCTGCGAGGGGCGACCTCACTCTAGGCCCTGTTCCATCTATGAGGCAATAAAACATTATGCGACACCCCATTTTATAATATTGTAGATTAGTTTGTTATGCTATTATCAATCTAGAACATCTCTCACGATGGACACAATACCAGCATTTTATACAAATTGCTTGTGATGAATTGTAGTACACATTATTTTTTCTTCGTCACTTTTACATATTTAGCTTGGGTACTTTCTAGGGTACGAATTCGTTTTAATTTGCATATACATTTTTATGATATCATGTTTTTAGTGTTATTTGCCCTATCTCTTGATTTTTAAATTTTGCTAAAAATGCTGTGTAATCATATCTTTAGCAAGCTTGTTGTATTTTAAGGCTTTTTATTATGAATTCATGTTTTTATCTTCCATGCAACTGTCAAACAATGCTTTTATGATACAAGCTGTCAAAATAAAGCTATTGATTGATTGATAAAGAGATAGACAATGGAAGATAATGATTGAGAGAGAGAGAGAGAGAGAGAGAGGGCTGGAGTGTCTAAACGGCGGCTTAACTTGTAGATTAATATATAAAGGTAATTTCATTTAATGCAACTTGCCTCTTGATGTTTTCTCTGCAGGTACATGCCCAGTGAATATGCATTTTGACCACTGTGGAAGTGCTTGTCCAAGGAACTGTGCCCACCTGGGTGAGGTTTCAGCTTGCACAAAGCAGTGTGTCCCACAGTGTGTCTGCAATGATGACTACATCCTGGAAGACTCAAGCAGCACATCTCTATGTATACCCTTGACTCAATGTTTAGAATGCAAGCGCAACAATGCCTTCTACACTAGCTGCGGCACAGCTTGCCCTCTGAACTGTCAGAATTACCTACATCCACCCAGTAGCTGTACATTGAACTGTGTTGCGGGATGCTTCTGTGGGGAGGGATTTGTCTTCAGGAGTGGGAAAGAGGGCAGGTGTGTGCCAGAGTCCCGCTGTCGCAGGCCCTTAAAAGGGTAGACACGAAAGGGAAAATCGGAAACTATACTCTTGGCCACCAACACAGATATTGTATCATTTTCTCTGGAATTCTTATTTTAATGATTGCAAATCATACCTAATCTGAAACCTATTTCTTGCTTCTAAAGGGTATTAAATACTGCTAGCCTGGCATTCATCCCCAAACTATAGCTGTACTTATAAGAAAAGACAAAATATTTGTACAGTTTTAGAGTTTTGTGTTATTTTAATCTGTTCTTTTAAACAAGCTATCCATATTCATGCTCCATGCTCACCCATAAACACAAGGCAGGCCAGACACAAGCACCTAGAAGGTTGCACCACAAAACAAGCAGAAGTTACCTTGATAATCTCTTCTTCTTCCAAGTTTGAATGTATTTTCCACCACCCTTTATTTGATAACCCGCATTGTTACCATATCCAGTGCTCAGTAAATGTGTTCACCCTATCTGCAAGATGGATTACATAGTCATGCTACCTGGAGCATAGACCATATGAGAAGGACCATTTTGTATGGTTTCAGGATAAACATGGTGCTCCCCTCATACATGTACTGTGTGCGGGTCATTTGCTTTAATGCAGCAGGGTCAGTTGGATGCTAAAGCAAGGCAAGACTGAGTGCCTGCCTAGTTCACCAAGTGGTGAACTGGGCTGGCACCCAGTATTGCTCTTGTCTTGCCTTGCTGTAGCATTCCACTGACCCTGCTGCATTAGGGGAAATACCTAGAAGACAGTATATGTATTTATTACCTTGTGGCCAGACAATGAAAAGGGCAATATTATTATCTGTGGTACTCACAGGGTTCAACATTTTTTTTAAATGTAAAGCTTTTTACCTTAAACTACACCAACTCAACCTGAAAAACACATATATGTCCACGGCAGGATACAGTATTCTACATATTTAAGAATTCCAAATACCATCATTAAATACTACAACCGACACTTGCATCCATCACAAACAATGTGTACACTTTTCTGCCAGCTCTCCTAGTCTCCCACCATTTCTTACTTCTGCATTCACCACGTTTTTCACTCATAATTTCACTAAATTCCCCTAAAGTTCTCCTTTCCCTCATTTATACACACTAACATGCTCCCTCTCACTTAAACATATTCATATACCAACAAGTCTCTCATCACTTACTCGTCCACTTGCTTGTATGCTCACTCACTCACTGATTCACTAACGTGTCAGAAATGTTTGCAATCACGTGCCCTGGTTTTTGGAAAAATGACCTGCAGTTTACCTGCCCATGTCCCTGACCTCCTTGCAAGGACCTTCGTGCATGTACAAGGGTGGCCGTTGTGGTCTCGAAGAGGTTTAGGAACTGGACACAAAACCTGAGCACTTAACTTCCCTGATTAAAAGTATATAAATACCGCACTAGAAAGGCAGGAGGTCTCAGGCCTACCAGTGTGGTGCATTCCTAGCCTGCTGAACGAGTGTAAGTTGGTAGATTTAGCCATGTATTCCCTGTGGGTAGAAACCTCACATTAGCCTTTCCCCTCGACGTTGAACACCCTGCCCTTCATTATATCTACTACACTGCACCTACTCGAACCTTAAGGAACACGTACATGTTTACACTCCGCACTGCACTCCACTCAGAAGGCTGATCTCCGCATCCTAACTTGATATGTTGAAAGAGAAATCGAATTTGTTAAAAAATAGACACATAGCGTTGTGAATAAAAACAACAAAAGCTTACCGTTATTTGTTTATAAATCCTCAAAACATCTGAAACAGAAATATCATCCTGCACATATACTGACTCCAAAATCTCTCAGTGTCATTGCATTGTCAAGATCATCACTGCCAATTGAATACAGATTTACTATTCAAATACAAGATCCTATTCTTCACACTATAGTATAAATCATTATTATGGCATCGATAAGGGGAGGTTGATATTGAAAATTCATTATTTTGATGAGACACAAATAAATCTTCCTGTAGATCTTTGAGAAGATGTTATCTTTTTTCAGATAAATATTAGGCACCACCACAGCGGTGATAAAAAGGCTGCACACCTCTTCCTCATCCATCATACATACTAGGAGGATTCATCTTGAAGGAATGTGTGTGTGGGAGACCACAGCTCTGGCGGGTGGGAATTGGATGTAGTGTCATGAAGATTAAGGATGAGTAATCAAAGCTCATCGATATTCATCATACCCATTACCATTCAGTGTCTGAATTTACCCTCTTCTTTGAGAACCCAGACCTGCAATCCTCCTCTCTATGCACCGCAGACAAATGCATGTTCACCTCTGCAGGCAGCATGCGCTGCCCTTGAATGACTTCAAACTTCTGTTTGAAGATTTTACCAAAGTTCATATAAATGAGCATATTTCTTGAAACTTATTTTGGTGTATTTACTTCTCTGCTGTACTCCTTGTTACTGATTTAGTATTCATTGTCTTTATCGCTTACATTCTCTTTAATACATTTTGATTACAATGCTCTTTCATTGTTTGGCGTGTTTCGTTATTCTTCTTAATGTGGAAGATTTACAAAAAAGTCCAAGATTTACTAAGTCTTTGCGTTGTTCTTGCATCACAAAAGGCAATGCAAGGACAAGACAAAGGCTTCAGTAAGATTCACAAAGCAACCCAAAGGGAGATTTGTGCTGCGTTACATTTTATTTATTTGAGTTTTATTTTGCGTTGGCTAGATCCAGAGGTATCAGAGCGCCTTACATAAGGTACCACAAAATTACAAAATTACATCAGTTACAAGTTACATCAGTTACAAGAAAACATTTCAAGAACGTCGGAAGATGAAATAAATGGAGCTTAGAAGGGAAAGGGTTTGGGGTAAAGGTGTAGGAGGGAGAAAAGATGGAGATAGGGTGGATGGAGAGACGAAGGAGAGTCTGCCCAAAGTCCGGCTGGGTAGGTGACGGCTGAGGGGGAAGACCACAGCCCATCTCCTCTATAGCTATCAGGTAGCTCCACCGGGCATCAGTCAAGAGGCTAGGTCTCAATGAGAAAACAATTAGAGGGCAAAGAGGAGGGATAAAAGGAGCATAAAGGAGAAAGTGGGTGGAGTAAACGGGTAGGAGGGAGAGTACGAGGGAGAGACGAAGTAAGGTCTGCCACAGCCCATCTCCTCTATAGCTATCAAGTAGCTCCACCGGGTATCGGCCAAAAAGCTAGGTCTTTAGAGCTGAGTGATTTAACTCTATTCCAGATTTACAAAGGTTTGTATCCTGAGATAGTATCAAATTGATACGCCTCGCAGATGATGGTGTAACAAAGAAAAACATATTTTTTATCTCTCGTATTTGTTCTTTGTATGCATGATTTATCAAATGTAGAAAGAGGAAAATGCCTCTTTAGGTTGTTTTTGTGCAGGATCCTTCCTGCACAAAAATAATCCTGTGTGTAACACAGCAATCCTTCCACTTTATGCAAGTGTGCCTATGCTGGTGCTAGGCAGCACACAGTGTGCTCGTGCAAAAGAAGAAATACACCCCATCTTTTTAAATTTGGATCATTTCTGCTCTCTCCCTTTCTTGCCACACAGCATAGTAAGTTCAATGTTACATTGTGTGAAATAGTAGTAAATATGACCCAAAGTGTTGAGATTTCTCAAGTCTTCATATGATTTTTAACTTTGACAGAATACAGTGGGCGTACATTCACTATGCCATTTGTACCTCTACTTTCAACTTACCCTAATGATATAATTTCCGTGTGAATATTCAAATGTCAAATTCACAATGAGCTCAAAATATATTCATACTGCTATTGATTACTAGGGAGTAAAGTGACACTGCTGCTGGTGTTGAAACTATATGTTTCAGTCTGCATGTCACAATGTTTCACAGAAGTAGATGAGGAATATGTTTGAGACCCAGAGAAATGTGTCCTCATTTTAGCATTCTAGCACACAAAGTATATTTTCTGTGACAAAAAGTAACCCCTCATTTTGTTAATCTACTGCAATATCTTCTGTAGTGAATTCCTTTTCAGGTTTACAGCTTTTATTCCATCATGGTGGAGTTCAGGTGTGCCACACATTTGTCATAAATACAGAATGTTATCCTTCTAGTTACTCCTCCTTAGACTCTGTGGGGAATTGTCAGTAGGACAATGGCAAATCAACTGACAGGCTGCTGCTTCTGTTAGAAGTACACATTTTACTCAGACTATATGACTTTCCTCACATTCCTGAGCAACATGGTGTAACCTGTAGAATTGTGCTCCCAGTTTAACTTTTGGAGCACTTTCCATAACTTCTGTGAGAAAAACATGGAAAAATATGTTTTCTTTCGAACATGGTTCAACACATCGCAGCAGTGGGTCAGCATTTTTCATTGGGTAAAATCACTTGAGAATTAACCAGAATTCCTAAAATTATTATAATACGACCAAAAAATGATTTATATTGAGGTTAATATTTCTTATAACCCTTTAAATGTACTACTTTTCTGACCCTCAAAAACCTGACTTCCGTTATAATGCATTTAAATGATGACCTGTTGTGTAGTTTCAACCTGTCAGTAAGAACTGCATGTTTGGGGGCAACATAAACTTAGAATGGTGCCTGATTGATTCCATGCAACCCCCAGGATATGCTGCCCCTTGGACCACCTATCTCGCAGTTCTACTGTTATCCCCACAAACCTAAACAGGGGATGAACAGTTCTGACAACCACTGAACATGACAACTCTGTTCCCCCAGAACAGACTTCCAACTTTCGCTCAGTCACTCATGCTCTCTTTCGCTCAGAGAAATATACAAAGGATACACTCAAGAACACTACAACATGAAAGATACATTCTAAAGAATATTTTTTTAATCAAAACCCTAGATAGTGAAAATATTATGAATTGTAACCACAATGAAATCGAATAAAATGAACAGCAACTTTTATCAAAAGTGTGAACAAGAAGAAATACTACATCCACTCTGCTACTTCCAAACAATAAGCTAATCCTAGCACAGCAGAAATTAAAAACCTATTCCAAATTCCAGAGATGGTTCACAGCAGTATGCCTATTTAAACAACAGGACTTGTGTTTGATATAATAGACAACCTTCTGTTCTTGTTGTAAGAGGACAGCTGCATGATACATTCAGCCAGCGAAGAGCCAAAACCTAAGTGCCTTCCCGGTAGCCTTAAATTAGAATCTGTGATATCATTCTGCATGGCATGTTCTGCTGATGCTTGGCATAAATGCCTACTTTCTAACCACCTCAGAGTTAAGCTTTTATAACATTAATTCACTGTTGTTAAAACTATCAGAATAAACAATTAACAGACAATGGTGTGATACCCTTTCACTTACATTCTGTGAGACTGTGGGGCATATTAGCAAGACCCACGTTAAAATTATCGCCGTTTTAGCGGCAGGAAACTGCCGCTAAAACGGCGATAATGGGCTTGCTAATATGCGTTATGGAATTCCAATAGAAGCCCAGGTTAGATGTCCTGCACATCTAACCTGGGCTTCTATTGGAATTCTACTGCATATTAGCAAGCCCATTATCGCCGTTTTAGCGGCAGTTTCCTGCTGCTAAAACGGCGATAATTTTAACGTGGGTCTTGCTAATATGCCCCTGTGTTCTTTCAAACAACAACAATAAATGAGACATACAGGGCCTTATTCACAAAGGTAAAGTGAGACCAAAAGTCAAACTTAGACCACAAGTCGCCCTTTACTGCTTTTCAGTATTCACAAAGGTAAAGTGAGACCAAAAGTCAAACTTAGACCACAAGTCGCCCTTTACTGCTTTTCAGTATTCACAAAGGTACGGTTTGACCAAAAGTCTCACTTTAATCATTTTTGGTGTTCACAAAGGTTGAAGTTAGACCAAAAGTCTAACTTTACTACTGTTCAATAGTCACAAAGGTAAAGTTAGGTAAAGTCTAACTTTACTTGTAGTAACTTACTTTTGTTGAATATCGAAAAGTAGTAAAGTTAGACTTTTGGTCCAAGTTAGGCTTTTGGTCTAACTTTACCCTTGTAAATCAGGCCCCAAGTTATCATTCTCCTACCAACTCTTGAGAAATCAATACGCAGTCATCACTTAGATTAAATGCTGGAAATATATTCAAGCAATACTTGATTATCACAATGCAGAAAGAACTATTTAAATTACATGTGCACTCTATTAATCACACTTATTAACTCATGGTTGATTGATTAGTGTATGTACCTCAAGATGGGAATACCTGGAGAGAAAATACATATTATTCATAGCATTTTGTCCATGTTGTCGATAGCCAATCAAGGGGGCCTTTGGCAGCACCATCACATGCTACAGAGGGTCTCTGTGCTCATTCTGCTTTTTATATATTTTCTTTACTCATTTCATTTTCAAACAACTTTATTCGGTTTTAGCATTTTAAAACCATAAAAGTTACCAATACATAAAATCCATAAAAATTTGCACAATTCGTCACATAAACCTAATACAAATAAAAATCTATAAAATGCTGAGTTAAATGCACAATCCATTCAGCCCTTTAATCAGAAACAAGACCTAGCCTTCACCGCGGATTTCAGGAAACTGAGCACACAAAAAAATACATTCTTCATACAGCATTTGTAAATAAATAAGCACTGGGCGAACCTGCTTAAAATTCAACCTCTTTAAAATAGGGGTAATAAAAGTTTTCCAGGGAACCTCATAAAATTTACAGAATATCAAAAAATGCAGCAAATCCTGTGGAGACTCATGGTCGCAGCCACAGGGTGCTAATAACTGTCCTCTACGGCTCCCCCGTGGCACAGCCAACAAAAGATGAAAAAAGCCCAGTCGAAACCTAGTCATTAAAAAACGTTCATATGTACTAAAAGACCCTAATAAATATGGCTCAGTCAATGATGTTGTTTTCAGCATTATAAATTTCCGCACACTAGGCTTCCTCAGTTCCCATTCTTTCCTCTCTTGTTTCTGTAGGGTGATAAAGGACACTCTTGTCCACTCCAAGTCCTTTTTGTTTATTGACTCGGAATTGGTGTACAATTCCCCTCTTCCTAAATATTCAAAACTCCTCTTAACGTGTCTGAGCAAAGGTATGCGGTGAGCAAGGTCCAGAATCATACACTCTTTCAGTAATAGACGATTCAATGATAATCCTTCACTCAACCAGATTTTTAACCAAAATGTTAAAGGGCGGAGGGCCAGCATGTCACTCAGATAGGGCACCCCCAGTTCCTCATGTGCCACCATATTAGATGTACCACACTGCACACCCAACAAGCGCTTTAGGAATGCGTTCTTGGCCACTTGTAGGATGTCTGTTGTAACATGCAAAAACAACAGTTGATGGACAGAATGCAGAACAATGTCATACATTCACCCCAGTACAGAGACCTGGGCCTAAATCCATCGTTTTTTTGCTCACCATGCCATTCCAGTTTGAACCCAGCCATATGCAAATCAGTCTTGACCCTGTGCCTCATGGGAACAGTCCAGCCCAAACTGCCAGGCCAGGTCCTCCCTGGACTGGAAACAAGCATCCTAGGACCGGTTTCGGGATTTCACCCCTCTTCAGCCAGGATAGCTTGATTCCAGTGGCATAGAAAGCACGAGACCCACGTCTGGGCATACCCGTCCCACTCGGGGTGACAAATGCAAAAACAACAGTTGATGGACAGAATGCAGAACAATGTCATACATTCACCCCAGTACAGAGATCTGGGCCTAAATCCATCGTTTTTTTGCTCACCATGCCATTCAAGTTTGAACCCAGCCATATGCAAATCAGTCTTGACCCTGTGCCTCATGGGAACAGTCCAGCCCGAACTGCCAAGCCAGGTCCTCCCTGTACTGGAAACAAGCATCCTAGGACCGGTTTCGGGGTTTCACCCCTCTTCAGCCAGGATAGCTTGATTCCAGTGGCATGGAAGCACGGGACCCACGTCTGGGCATACCCGTCCCACTCGGGGTGACAAATGCAAAAACTACAGTTGATGGACAGAATGCAGAACAATGTCATACATTCACCCCTGTACAGAGATCTGGGCCTAAATCCATCGTGTTTTTGCTCACCATGCCATTCCAGTTTGAACCCAGCCATATGCAAATCAGTCTTGACCCTGTGCCTCATGGGAACAGTCCAGCCCGAACTGCCAAGCCAGGTCCTCCCTGGACTGGAAACAAGCATCCTAGGACCGGTTTCAGGGTTTCACCCCTCTTCAGCCAGGATAGCTTGATTCCAGTGGCATGGAAAGCACGGGACCCACGTCTGGGCATACCCGTCCCACTCGGGGTGACAAATGCAAAAACAACAGTTGATGGACAGAATGCAGAACAATGTCATACATTCACCCCAGTACAGAGATATGGGCCTAAATCCATCGTTTTTTTGCTCAGCATGCCATTCCAGTTTGAACCCAGCCATATGCAAATCAGTCTTGACCCTGTGCCTCATGGGAACAGTCCAGCCCGAACTGCCAAGCCAGGTCCTCCCTGGACTGGAAACAAGCATCCTAGGACCGGTTTCGGGGTTTCACCCCTCTTCAGCCAGGATAGCTTGATTCCAGTGGCTTGAAGAGCACGGGACCTATGTCTGGGCATACCCGTCCCACTCGGGGTGACAAATGCAAAAACAACAGTTGATGGACAGAATGCAGAACAATGTCATACATTCACCCCAGTACAGAGATCTGGGCCTAAATCCATCGTTTTTTTGCTCACCCAGCCATATGCAAATCAGTCTTGACCCTGTGCCTCATGGGAACAGTCCAGCCCGAACTGCTAAGCCAGGTCCTCCCTGGACTGGAAACAAGCATCCTAGGACCGGTTTCGGGGTTTCACCCCTCTTCAGCCAGGATAGCTTGATTCCAGTGGCATGGAGAGCACGGGACCCACGTCTGGGCATACCCGTCCCACTCGGGGTGACAAATGCAAAAACAACAGTTGATGGACAGAATGCAGAACAATGTCATACATTCACCCCAGTACAGAGATCTGGGCCTAAATCCATCGTTTTTTGCTCACCATGCCATTCCAGTTTGAACCCAGCCATATGCAAATCAGTCTTGACCCTGTGGCTCATGGGAACAGTCCAGCCCGAACTGCCAAGCCAGGTCCTCCCTGGACTGGAAACAAGCATCCTAGGACCGGTTTCGGGGTTTCACCCCTCTTCAGCCAGGATAGCTTGATTCCAGTGGCATGGAGAGCACGGGACCCACCTCTGGGCATACCCGTCCCACTCGGGGTGACAAATGCAAAAACAACAATTGATGGACAGAATGCAGAACAATGTCATACATTCACCCCAGTACAGAGATCTGGGCCTAAATCCATCGTTTTTTTGCTCACCATGCCATTCCAGTTTGAACCCAGCCATATGCAAATCAGTCTTGACCCTGTGCCTCATGGGAACAGTCCATCCCGAACTGCCAAGCCAGGTCCTCCCTGGACTGGAAACAAGCATCCTAGGACCGGTTTCAGGGTTTCACCCCTCTTCAGCTAGGATAGCTTGATTCCAGTGGCATGGAGAGCACGGGACCCACGTCTGGGCATACCCGTCCCACTCGGGGTGACAAATGCAAAAACAACAGTTGATGGACAGAATGCAGAACAATGTCATACATTCACCCCAGTACAGAGATCTGGGCCGAAATCCATCGTTTTTTTGCTCAGCATGCCATTCGAGTTTGAATTCAGCCATATGCAAATCAGTCTTGACCCTGTGCCTCATGGGAAGAGTCCAGCCCGAACTGCCAGGCCAGGTCCTCCCTGGACTGGAAACAAGCATCCTAGGACCGGTTTCGGGGTTTCACCCCTCTTCAGCCAGGATAGCTTGATTCCAGTGGCATGGAGAGCACGGGACCCACAACTGGGCATACCCGTCCCACTCGGGGTGACAAATGCAAAAACAACAGTTGATTGACAGAATGCAGAACAATGTCATACATTCACCCCAGTACAGAGATCTGGGCCTAAATCCATCGTTTTTTTGCTCACCATGCCATTCCAGTTTGAACCCAGCCATATGCAAATCAGTCTTGACCCTGTGCCTCATGGGAACAGTCCAGCCCGAACTGCCAAGCCAGG
This sequence comes from Calotriton arnoldi, assembly GCA_963921515.1. Classification (NCBI taxonomy): domain Eukaryota; kingdom Metazoa; phylum Chordata; class Amphibia; order Caudata; family Salamandridae; genus Calotriton; species Calotriton arnoldi. The sequence goes on from CAWUFW010002520.1 coordinate 1,218,893, forward strand.
TCCTCCCTGGACTGGAAACAAGCATCCTAGGACCGGTTTCGGGGTTTCACCCCTCTTCAGCCAGGATAGCTTGATTCCAGTGGCTTGGAGAGCACGGGACCACGTCTGGGCATACCCGTCCCACTCGGGGTGACAAATGCAAAAACAACAGTTGATGGACAGAATGCAGAACAATGTCATACATTCACCCCAGTACAGAGATCTGGGCCTAAATCCATCGTTTTTTTGCTCACCATGCCATTCAAGTTTGAACCCAGCCATATGCAAATCAGTCTTGACCCTGTGCCTCATGGGAACAGTCCAGCCCGAACTGCCAAGCCAGGTCCTCCCTGTACTGGAAACAAGCATCCTAGGACCGGTTTCGGGGTTTCACCCTCTTCAGCCAGGATAGCTTGATTCCAGTGGCATGGAGAGCACGGGACCCACGTCTGGGCATACCCGTCCCACTCGGGGTGACAAATGCAAAAACTACAGTTGATGGACAGAATGCAGAACAATGTCATACATTCACCCCTGTACAGAGATCTGGGCCTAAATCCATCGTGTTTTCGCTCACCATGCCATTCCAGTTTGAACCCAGCCATATGCAAATCAGTCTTGACCCTGTGCCTCATGGGAACAGTCCAGCCCGAACTGCCAAGCCAGGTCCTCCCTGAACTGGAAACAAGCATCCTAGGACCGGTTTCAGGGTTTCACCCCTCTTCAGCCAGGATAGTTTGATTCCAGTGGCATGGAGAGCACGGGACCCACGTCTGGGCATACCCGTCCCACTCGGGGTGACAAATGCAAAAACAACAGTTGATGGACAGAATGCAGAACAATGTCATACATTCACCCCAGTACAGAGATATGGGCCTAAATCCATCGTTTTTTGCTCAGCATGCCATTCCAGTTTGAACCCAGCCATATGCAAATCAGTCTTGACCCTGTGCCTCATGGGAACAGTCCAGCCCGAACTGCCAAGCCAGGTCCTCCCTGGACTGGAAACAAGCATCCTAGGACCGGTTTCGGGGTTTCACCCCTCTTCAGCCAGGATAGCTTGATTCCAGTGGCTTGAAGAGCACGGGACCCATGTCTGGGCATACCCGTCCCACTCGGGGTGACAAATGCAAAAACAACAGTTGATGGACAGAATGCAGAACAATGTCATACATTCACCCCAGTACAGAGATCTGGGCCTAAATCCATCGTTTTTGCTCACCCAGCCATATGCAAATCAGTCTTGACCCTGTGCCTCATGGGAACAGTCCAGCCCGAACTGCTAAGCCAGGTCCTCCCTGGACTGGAAACAAGCATCCTAGGACCGGTTTCGGGGTTTCACCCCTCTTCAGCCAGGATAGCTTGATTCCAGTGGCATGGAGAGCACGGGACCCACGACTGGGCATACCCGTCCCACTCGGGGTGACAAATGCAAAAACAACAGTTGATGGACAGAATGCAGAACAATGTCATACATTCACCCCAGTACAGAGATCTGGGCCTAAATCCATCGTTTTTTTGCTCACCATGCCATTCCAGTTTGAACCCAGCCATATGCAAATCAGTCTTGACCCTGTGGCTCATGGGAACAGTCCAGCCCGAACTGCCAAGCCAGGTCCTCCTGGACTGGAAACAAGCATCCTAGGACCGGTTTCGGGGTTTCACCCCTCTTCAGCCAGGATAGCTTGATTCCAGTGGCATGGAGAGCACGGGACCCACCTCTGGGCATACCCGTCCCACTCGGGGTGACAAATGCAAAAACAACAATTGATGGACAGAATGCAGAACAATGTCATACATTCACCCCAGTACAGAGATCTGGGCCTAAATCCATCGTTTTTTGCTCACCATGCCATTCCAGTTTGAACCCAGCCATATGCAAATCAGTCTTGACCCTGTGCCTCATGGGAACAGTCCATCCCGAACTGCCAAGCCAGGTCCTCCCTGGACTGGAAACAAGCATCCTAGGACAGGTTTCAGGGTTTCACCCCTCTTCAGCTAGGATAGCTTGATTCCAGTGGCATGGAGAGCACGGGACCCACGTCTGGGCATACCCGTCCCACTCGGGGTGACAAATGCAAAAACAACAGTTGATGGACAGAATGCAGAACAATGTCATACATTCACCCCAGTACAGAGATCTGGGCCGAAATCCATCGTTTTTTTGCTCAGCATGCCATTCGAGTTTGAATTCAGCCATATGCAAATCAGTCTTGACCCTGTGCCTCATGGGAAGAGTCCAGCCCGAACTGCCAGGCCAGGTCCTCCCTGGACTGGAAACAAGCATCCTAGGACCGGTTTCGGGGTTTCACCCCTCTTCAGCCAGGATAGCTTGATTCCAGTGGCATGGAGAGCACGGGACCCACAACTGGGCATACCCGTCCCACTCGGGGTGACAAATGCAAAAACAACAGTTGATTGACAGAATGCAGAACAATGTCATACATTCACCCCAGTACAGAGATCTGGGCCTAAATCCATCGTTTTTTGCTCACCATGCCATTCCAGTTTGAACCCAGCCATATGCAAATCAGTCTTGACCCTGTGCCTCATGGGAACAGTCCAGCCCGAACTGCCAAGCCAGGTCCTCCCTGGACTGGAAACAAACATCCTAGGACCGGTTTCGGGGTTTCACCCTCTTCAGCCAGGATAGCTTGATTCCAGTGGCTTGGAGAGCACGGGACCCACGTCTGGGCATACCCGTCCCACTCGGGGTGACAAATGCAAAAACAACAGTTGATGGACAGAATGCAGAACAATGTCATACATTCACCCCAGTACAGAGATCTGGGCCTAAATCCATCGTTTTTTGCTCACCATGCCATTCCAGTTTGAACCCAGCCATATGCAAATCAGTCTTGACCCTGTGCCTCATGGGAACAGTCCAGCCCGAACTGCCAAGCCAGGTCCTCCCTGGACTGGAAACAAGCATCCTAGGACCGGTTTCGGGGTTTCACCCCTCTTCAGCCAGGATAGCTTGATTCCAGTGGCATGGAGAACACGGGACCCACGTCTGGGCATACCCGTCCCACTCGGGGTGACAAATGCAAAAACAACAGTTGATGGACAGAATGCAGAACAATATCATACATTCACCCCAGTACAGAGATCTGGGCCTAAATCCATCGTTTTTTTGCTCACCATGCCATTCCAGTTTGAGCCCAGCCATATGCAAATCAGTCTTCTTGACCCTGTGCCTCATGGGAACAGTCCAGCCCGAACTGCCAAGCCAGGTCCTCCCTGGACTGGAAACAAGCATCCTAGGACTGGTTTCGGGGTTTCACCCCTCTTCAGCCAGGATAGCTTGATTCCAGTGGCATGGAGAGCACGGGACCCACGTCTGGGCATACCCGTCCCACTCGGTGTGACAAATGCAAAAACAACAGTTGATGGACAGAATGCATAACAATGTCATACATTCACCCCAGTACAGAGATCTGGGCCTAAATCGATCGTTTTTGCTCACCATGCAATCCCAGTTTGAACCCAGCCATATGCAAATCAGTCTTGACCCTGTGCCTCATGGGAACAGTCCAGCCCGAACTGCCAAGCCAGGTCCTCCCTGGACTGGAAACAAGCATCCTAGGACCGGTTTCGGGGTTTCACCCCTCTTCAGCCAGGATAGCTTGATTCCAGTGGCATGGAGAGCACAGGACCCACGTCTGGGCATACCCGTCCCACTCGGGGTGACAAATGCAAAAACAACAGTTGATGGATAGAATGCAGAACAATGTCATACATTCACCCGGGTACAGAGATCTGGGCCTAAATCCATCGTTTTTTGCTCACCATGCCATTCCAGTTTGAACCCAGCCATATGCAAATCAGTCTTGACCCTGTGCCTCATGGGAACAGTCCAGCCCGAACTGCCAAGCCAGGTCCTCCTGGACTGGAAACAAGCATCCTAGGACCGGTTTCGGGGTTTCACCCCTCTTCAGCCAGGATAGCTTGATTCCAGTGGCATGGAGCGCACGGGACCCACGTCTGGGCATACCCGTCCCTCTCGGGGTGACAAATGCAAAAACAAAAGTTGATGGACAGAATGCAGAACAATGTCATACATTCCCCACAGTACAGAGATCTGGGCCTAAATCCATCGTTTTTTGCTCACCATGCCATTCCAGTTTGAACCCAGCCATATGCAAATCAGTCTTGACCCTGTGCCTCATGGGAACAGTCCAGCCCGAACTGCCAAGCCAGGTCCTCCCTGGACTGGAAACAAGCATCCTAGGACCGGTTTCGGGGTTTCACCCCTCTTCAGCCAGGATAGCTTTATTCCAGTGGCATGGAGAGCACGGAACCACGTCTGGGCATACCCGTTCCACTGGAGGTGACAAATGCAAAAACAACAGTTGATGGACAGAATGCAGAACAATGTCATACATTCACCCTAGTACAGAGATCTGGGCCTAAATCCATCGTTTTTTTGCTCACCATGCCATTCCAGTTTGAACCCAGCCATATGCAAATCAGTCTTGACCCTGTGCCTCATGGGAACAGTCCAGCCCGAACTGCCAAGCCATGTCCTCCCTGGACTGGAAACAAGCATCCTAGGACCGGTTTCGAGGTTTCACTCCCCTTCAGCCAGGATAGCTTGATTCCAGTGGCATGGAGAGCACGGGACCCACGTCTGGGCATACCCGTCCCTCTCGGGGTGACAAATGCAAAAACAACAGCCTGGCTGAAGAAGGGTGACTTACCCTGAAACCGGTCCCAGGATGCTTGTTTCCGGTCAGGGAGGACCTGGCCTGGCAGTTCGGTCTGGACTGTTCCCATGGGGCACAGGGTCAAGACTGATTTGCATATGGCTGGGTCCAAACTGGGGTGGCGTAGTGGGCAAAAGAACGATGGATTTAACCTAGATCTTTTGACTGGGGAGAATGTTTGCATTGTCAGCATTCCGTCCATCATTTGTTTGCTGTAACACTTTTCGCCCTAAGTGGGATGGGTATGCCCAGATGTGGGTCCCTTGCTCACTGTGACATTGGATTCAAGCTAGCCTGGCTGAAGAAGGTGACATACCCTGAGACCGGTCCCAGGATGCTTGTTTCCGGTCCAGGGAGGACCTGGCCTGGCAGTTCGGTCTGGACTGTTCCCATGGGGCACAGGGTCAAGACTGATTTGCATATGGCTGGGTCCAAACTGGGGTGGCGTAGTGGGCAAAGAATGATGGATTTAACCCAGATCTTTTGACTGGGGGAGAATGTTTGCATTGTCAGCATTCCGTCCATCATTTGTTTGCTGTAACACTTTTCGCCTAAGTGGGATGTGTATGCCCAGACGTGGGTCCCTTGCTCACTGTGCCACTGGATTCAAGCTAGCCTGGCTGAAGAAGAGTGACATACCCTGAAACCGGTCCCAGGATGCTTGTTTCGGTCCAGGGAGGACCTGGCCTGGCAGTCGGTCTGGACTGTTCCCATGGGGCACAGGGTCAAGACTGATTTGCATATAGCTGGGTCCAAACTGGGGTGGCGTAGTGGGCAAAAGAACGATGGATTTAACCCAGATCTTTTGACTGGGGGAGAATGTTTGCATTGTCAGCATTCCGTCCATCATTTGTTTGTTGTAACATGCCCCCATATCTAACTGCCATAGAACACCGTCGCGACACACTTAGCCTGGTATATTTTTAAAAGGGCCGCGATCGGTCTCCTACCTAGTTTGGCGGCAAAGTTAAAAATGGCAGCATTCACCCACACCTGGTCTCCCCTCTTTCTTTGTTTGAGAGGCCCCCATTTCATCTGGTCATCCAATACAACCCCTAGATACGAGAAGGCGTTAGTACGGGGAACCTTGGCGGATCCTACCCTGAATTGAGTACTTTTTCATACGGGGGCCCACCTGCATAACATAAGATTTGGAATCATTAATCGAGAGATCCCGATCCACCATAAAGGTGGAAAAGGAATCAAGCAGCGTTTGTAGCCCCCTCGCGGTCCTGGATATAAGGACCGCGTCATTTCGCATATCGTAGAACTGGCAGACCCCGTCGACCTACCTGCGGATAGTCAACCCCTGTCATCAATAGCGCCCTTTCCAGCTCGTTGATATATAGGTTAAATAAAAAGGGGGCCAGAATACACCCTTGGCGTACTCCTTTCCTTATATCAAAATTACGGGAGACTCTAAGATCCTGCGAGTATCTAACATGGGCCTTAGCTGCTCGGTGAAGATCTTCTAAAAAGACAACCATGTTCCTGTCTACCCCGCTCACCAACATGGATTGCCAAAGTTTAATCCTATTGACGCGATCAAACGTGGAAGACAAATCCATAAAAGCTAGGTAGACAGTACCAGGGCGAGCAACCGTATATTTATTGAGGATCATGCATAAGTTAAAGCACTGAGCCACAGTGGACTTTCCCGGGCGAAACCCGTACTGTATGTCCGATAAAATGGAGTGTTCCTCTGCCCAGCTTGTCAGCCTATCTAAAAGTACCCGACCCACCACCTTGACCACCGAATCCGGCAAAGAGATTAGTCTGTAGCAATGAGTACTATTTCGATCCCCCTTTTTAAAAACGGGCACTATGGTTGATGTAGCCCGTGACTGGGGACAACCAGTTTTCACTGCTGCGTTAATTACTGCAGTGAGGACCGGAGCCCAGAAGGATGGATCTGATTTGAAAAGATCTGATGGAATACCATCGGGTCCCGAAGCTTTGTTGCTTGATAACCCGTTAATGCCCTCCTTGATCTCCTCTATGTTAAAAACCTAGGGGGAAATTCTCAAGAACGTGCGATAAACATCGCCAAAATAGGTAAACGCAAGTTTTCATATCGCCGTCTATCGCGGGAAAATAACTCCGTGTCAACGTGGCATTCTCAACATGGCGGTAACATGCAATAGTACCCCGATAACGTGGCAAATGTCCGCGATAACAGTACCGGGACGGCGATAAAAATCCAAACCCGAACGTGAAAAAAGTTGCGATGGGCCCAACCGCAAAAAGACAAACTGCGAAAAGCAGCGCCAGGCCTGCAATTCACACACGTCAGGCGGGAAAAACCACTACAAAAGCAGAAGAAAAAAAACACTACAGCGAAGCACAATGGAGGCAGCCGGAGCAGGTACAGAGGACGACCAGAACCCCACAAGCCCCCTGGAGGACCAGCCTGGAACCTCGGGGTCAGGGAAGGGCAAGGACAAGAAGAAGAGGAAGACGCGGTTCAGTCCACAGGAAAACAGGATCCTGATCACGGAGGTGATAGAACACCATCAACAACTGTTCGTCACCTCCACTGTGTCATTGGCAACAAAAAATGGAATATGGCAGTCCATTGTGGACAAGGCGAATGCAGTCGGAGTGCTGAGGAGGACAATGGACGAGGTCAAGAGGCGCTGGAATGATGTGAAGCGCAAGACCAAGCAGAAACTACGCAGACAACCAGAAGGCAGCAATGCAGACTGGAGATGGGAGTCCAGCGCCACAGGAGGAGCTGGATGAGATGGAGGAAATGGTGACCACAGTCATCAGTGGGGAGACGGTGGCAGGAGTTGGGGGACCGGACACTGTTCAACATGACCCGACACAACAGCAACAGGGTGAGTAACCACCAGGGATTGGGGGGACGGGGGGAGAAGGGCACAATGGCACACATGCACAATTAAGTAGAGCACATCTGTGGACAAACCATGGCCAAGAGTCACAACTCCAACCAAGAGCCCAATTTACCCAAGTCTGCAACATCACAGCACTGCATAAGCACAGAAGTGAAAGCCACACCGCCTGAAAGGGATAAGGGCCAGCCAAATCAGAGCTGAAGGGGCAACTCACCTACAAATCAGCAACACCAGCACAACAGACCAGAGGACACAACTGCTGCCGCTTGTGTGTGGAAAATGGCCAATTGCATGTTGCATAGCAGGAAACTGTGAGATGATAATGTACTAGTACAACCCCACATCCCTGATGGTGTAGTAATGCATGTATGGCCGTGTGTCAGGACCAATGTCTTTCCTCTATTGAACCGCACAGGAGCAGAACGACGTTAGTTCCAATGCCCTTCTCAGAACCTTCCCTGCTAGGCCTTCTAGCATTCCATCGCAGGTAAGTTCTAAGGGGGAAAGGGGTTGGGGACAGAGAAGAGACAGCTTCCTGCGCTCTGCCTGTTCTGCAAGGTCTTCTTTTCTTCTTACTTCTTGCAGACCTGTACACAATTCAACTTTAGCATTTACTCAGCACTTACTTGTGACCAACTTCTCTTTTTATATTAGATAACTTATCTTACCAGGAAACTTGGGAAGCTTGCTACTCTTCTTACTTCTCGTGTTGTTTGTTTGGTTGAGATGAGAAGTTTTTACTTAGCTTGTTTATTTTCTTTTTCTATTTCAGGAACGTCCTGCCGCGAGATTCTGGCTTGTGGCTATGATGCAAGAAAGATTGTGGTAAGTGTTTGCTTTTTATTCTTTTCTTTTTGAATTGGTTATATTTATTCTGCCCTTCATCTACTGTACTCACTGTGTATGACGCTCCTTTATCTTATCAGTTTAATTCTTATTAGGCTGCTTTAATTCTTCTTTTCTTCTGAATTAATAAAAGAGCTCTTCACAAGTTTTTAGTATAGCAGAAATGATAGGGTTCTCTTGAGACTCCCTTTCAGTAGTTAATTAAATGAATTGTAGGCAACTGTGCTAATTTAATTTGTCTGTGCAAGCTTATGCTTCCATCTTATTTGATTTATTTAGGAGCTGGAGATTTCTTTAACAGAAACGAATTTCAACTACAGAGTTAGTTGACCCTTTTAACCTTGCTGACAAGTGGATGACTAATCTCTTTCACATGCATTTAACAAATGCGGTAAAAAGGAAAATGACTAAGTTACTTTAATTCATCACGCTCTTTAACCTTCTCAACCAAGCGTGACAAGAGTCTTTTAAATATAAGCACTGGGAATTCTTTGAAGAGTGCTATTATTTGAACGTTCAGCTTAAGCAGAAAAATGCATTTGGTTCTTTTAAATATACACTGACCTTATTTCATAGTGCAAGAGAATTCAGCGAAACTAAAACCCGATATTTAAACGCAACTACCCTAACTAACTTCGCGACGCCTCAGGAACAGGTGCTCTCTCAGGAATTTCTTCAGTGAAGTGCACTGTGGAATGTTGAAGCGCACTTCACCTGACCTTCATTATTTAAGAAGACTAGACTGCTAAACAGCACTATGCTGTAGCAGTGCTGGAATTTTGGCAGCCATATTACAATTTCTGCGATGCCAGCTAGCACTCCAGCTAAGGGGATAACCTGCCTTCAGTTTAGTCTGTAAGGGAGAGATAGTACGTCAGTGTAGAGATGGAAGGAGGAAACCTACCGTGAACCCTGACAGTACCCCCTCCCAACGGGGTTTCCTCCAGTCGAGGTTTGGCTGGGAATTTGGCATGAAAGGCTTTAATTAATCGGGGGGCATGAACATCAGTACTTTTTTCCCAAGAACGCTCATCAGGTCCATAACCCTTCCAATCAATGAGGTAGAAAAGTTCATTACGAATGATGCGTGAATCTAAGATGCGTTTAACCTCATACTCCACCTCACCATTAAGAATTAAAGGATCCGGAGGAGAACTTTTACGCAAATCTGGTTGAATGGGTTTGAGGAGAGAAATATGAAACACTGGGTGAATTTTAGTAGTGCCTGGGAGAGATAATTGATAAGTGACAGGATTGATAACCTTCTCAATAGGATAGGGACCCATAAAGCGGGGCTGGAATTTACGGGAACCCTTGAGTCTAAGATTTTTAGTGCTCAACCAAACCAAGTCTCCTGCCTGAAGATCAGGTTCTTTTTACGTTTGCGATCAGCGAAGTGTTTATAACGATCCTTCGCAATCGACAAGTTCTGGATTACAGAGTGGTGGATTTTAGTCATTTGTTGAGCAATGTCTTGAACAGCTGGAACATCTATCTTATCAAAATTAGCATGAGAATTAGGATGTCTGCCTGCGTTTACAAAGAAAGGGAATGACCAGTAGATACATTTTGAGCATTATTGTAGGAGTATTCAGCTGTCCATAAATGGTCAGGCCAATCACCCTCTTCATCTAACAAATAAAGCCGTAAGTATTGTTCTAGTTCTTGATTAATGCGTTCAGTCTGCCCATCAGTTTCTGGGTGAAAACTGGTAGAATAACGATGGTCTATATTAAGACCTTTGATGTAGGCCTTCCAAAATTTTGATAGAAACTGGGAGCCTCTGTCTGAAATGAGTACCTTTGGAATGCCATGAAGGCGAATGATATGTTGATTAAAAGTTGGGAAAGTTGTTTAGCAGTAGGTGTTCCCATGAAAGGTACAAAGTGTGCCATCTTGCTAAAGGTGTCCACTACCACAAGAATGGTATCATAACCATGGGAAGAGGGCAGATCTACAATTAAATCTAGGGAGACTGTGTGCCAAGGATGTGGGGGGGTTGGCATGGGTTGTAGAAGACCTTTTGGAGCCTGCCTGTCCGATTTCCCCGTGCACAAATCTCACAGCCCAGAACGTATTGACGAATGTCTCTGCACATGTATGGCCACCAGAAACTACGTCTAAGTAACTCTTCAGTTTTGGAGACGCCTTATGGCCCGCCAAAGGGTTATCGTGACATTCTTGCATTGCCTTCAACTGGAGTTCCTTAGTAGGTAAATACAGATTGGTGCCATGATATGGAAGACCGTTGTGGACGAGACGTTGAGGATCTTCTGTGGCCCAATTCTCCATTTCCAGGTCAGACATGGTATTCCGAACGTGATTTTCGAAGGGCTCGAGAGAGATAACTCCAATGATTTTATCTTCAGGTATGATTTGTTGGTTAGTAATGACAGGAGTTTGATTTTCGGTGTCCAATCGAGAAAGAACATCAGCCTTTCCATTCTTAGATCCTGGACGAAAGGTAATTACAAAATCGAAATCTGCGAAATACAGAGACCAACGTAGTTGTCGTGGTGTGAGAGTACGAGCAGATCGCAGGAATTTCAGATTGCGGTGATCCGTAAACACCGTCACGGTGTGCTTAGCTCCCATTAAGTAGTGCCTCCAATCTTTAAAGGCATCTTTGATTGCCAAAAGTTCTTTCTCGGTAATTGTATAATTACATTCCGCAGGGTTGAGCTTACGGGAGCGGTAAGCCACCGGGTGTAATTGTCCCGTATCCTTATGCCTTTGTGAAAGTATTCCTCCGATGGCCAGGTCCGAAGCATCTGTCTCCAAATAGAAAGGCTCAGAGGGATCTGCATGAAGTAAAACAGGTGCCGTGGTAAAGCTGTCTTTCATCAATCTAAAGGCCTCTTCAGCTTCTTCAGACCATTTAAATGGAACTCCTTTCTTTAGAAGACGAGTTAAGGGGAGAATTTTCTGGGAGAATCCGTGAATGAATCGGCGGTAAAAGTTGGAAAATCCAATAAAGCTTTGAACCTCTTTGACACTGGTAGGGGCTTTCCACTCCGTTATAGCTTTCACCTTCTGCTCGTCCATTCTCACTCCTGCAGGGGATAATACAAAGCCCAGGAATTCCACTGTATCAGTATTGAATAGGCATTTTTCCAGTTTTACGTATAGTGAATTTTCTCGTAATCGTTGTAAAACAGCTCGGACCTGGTTTGGGTGGTCTTCAACTGAGTCTGAATAAATCAATATGTCGTCTATATAAACTATGACGCATCGATCAATAAATTCACTTAGGACATCATTGATGAAGTACTGGAAGGCCGCTGGAGCGTTGCAAAGACCATACGGCATGACCAGATACTCGTAAAGGCCATATTTAGTCCTGAACGCAGTCTTCCACTCATCGCCTTCCCGGAGCCTGATCAAATGGTATGCTCCTCGTAGATCTAGACGAGTGTAAATCTTCGCTTCCTTCACCTGATCAATCAATACGGAAATTAGGGGTAGCGGGTAACGGTTTTTAATTGTTATCCTGTTAATTGCCCTAAAGTCAATACAAGTCCTGAGATCCCCCTCTTTCTTTGGTACGAAAAAAGAGGGAGGAGACCGGAGACTGGGATGGTCTGATAAATCCATTCTCTAAATTTTTGGCAAGGTATTTCTTCAAATGAATGTTTTCTTTCTCCGTCAAAGCGTAGATCCGGCTGCATGGCAAGTTAGCCCCAGGTTCAAGGTCGATTTTACAATCGTAGGGTCTGTGGGGCGGTAGCTTCTCAGCCTTCACTTCATCAAAAACATCCACAAAGTCTTGATACTCTTCGGGTACAACAGTAGTTTGTATGACACACACCGAACCTCCATTTTCACACAACTGGGCGACTGCACTGGGCTGAGAAGGATTTGTTGGACAATTGAAACAATTTCTTGTACAATATTCCGAATTTAGTTGAATAGTTCGTGCTGCCCAATTGATCTGTGGGTTGTGCTCTGTCAACCACGGCAAACCTAGAATCAATTGGAATTGAGGGCGTCTATTAGATTGAACTGCAATTTTTCTTGATGGCCTTCGACTGTAATCATGTGCACCAATTCTGTGTGACTGGTTATGGGCCCTGAAGTTAGATCCGTACCATCCACCGCTCTAACCTTCTCATTTTTCTCTTTTTTAATTGCTTGTAGTCCAATTTGGCTAGCGAATTTGTGATCGCAGAAATTTCCAGTTGCTCCAGAATCTACCATAACCGTAATTCCCGCCAAAGCTTCATTCCTGAATCTTAACGTCACTGTCATAACCAAATGGGGTGAGGAGACTTGTAGAGTGTTTGCCAACTGATGATTATGTGGAGTTGTTCCTTCATTCGCATCCACCAGTCCAACTCCGCTGACCGGTGGTGCCGCTAGTTTTCCTTCTCCTTTGCGGGCAATTTAGGTCTTTTTATACAATTTTTGACAAAATGTCCACCTCCACCGCAGTACAGGCACAACTTATTCAGTCTTCTCCTGTCTTTCTCCTCCTTCGTCAGTGGACCTCTGACCACACCGATCTGCATGGGTTCTACTCCAGAAGAACTCTCTACAGCCCGCGTAGACTCGACCTTTACCCGATCAAAACGGGGAACACTGGACCTGAACTCCCTCCTTCGTTCTCCTTTCCGTTACGCTTTGTCGATAATCGATTTCTAGAGTTAAGTCTACTAATTCTGAGATGTCAGAAGGGCGATTGGGAATTTGGGACAACACGTCTTTGAGTTCCTCTCGCAGTCCTCTGTAGAATACAGCTGCTCTTTTATCTTCGGGCCAGTTGGTCTCGACCACTAGTTTGTTAAATTGGGCCAAATACGACACTAGCTCACGATTTCCCTGTTTCAACTCTAACAGCTCGTTGTCTGAAGCCTGTGATGCAGTTCTTCTATCAAAAATTCGGAGAAATTCTTTTTTGAAGTTGTCTAGATTGTACAAAATTGGGTCATCTTTGGTAACAAGAGGCATCGACCAGAGGCGGCATCTCCACTAAGATAGGAGAGGATAAAGGCTACCCGGGATTGAGCATCGGGGAAAATCGTTGGGCGGCACATGAAATGCAGAGAGCACTGTGTCAAAAAAATTTGTGCTTTGTGCGGGTCTCCATTAAACCTCTCCGGAGGAGTCAAGAGAGATTACTGGGGACAATGAGTGGATAACTTGTGTGGGGGCTACGGATATAGGACTTGTGTTTGGTCCTTGGGTTTCTAAGAATGTGGTTCCTTGACTGGTCCCTGAAACTGTATCTCCCATTTTAAAGGTAATTATTTCTTGTCTAAGGATTTTATTTTCCTCCCTAACTGCCTCCAAATCTCTTTGAATGTTACTTAAAATCTCACCTAGATTTTTAAATCAAACCCCTCCGCCATTCTGCTCGGGTGCTTGTACCAACGTGGGCACTTCACTCTGTCAGGACCAATGTCTTTCCTCTATTGAACCGCACAGGAGCAGAGCGGCGTTAGTTCCAATGCCCTTCTCAGAACCTTCCCTGCTAGGCCTTCTAGCATTCCATCGCAGGTAAGTTCTAAGGGGAAAGGGGTTGGGGACAGAGAAGAGACAGCTTCCTGCGCTCTGCCTGTTCTGCAAGGTCTTCTTTTCTTCTTACTTCTTGCAGACCTGTACACAATTCAACTTTAGCATTTACTCAGCACTTACTTGTGACCAACTTCTCTTTTTATATTAGATAACTTATCTTACCAGGGAAACTTGGGAAGCTTGCTACTCTTCTTACTTCTCGTGTTGTTTGTTTGGTTGAGATGAGAAGTTTTTACTTAGCTTGTTTATTTTCTTTTTCTATTTCAGGAACGTCCTGCCGCAGATTCTGGCTTGTGGCTATGATGCAAGAAAGATTGTGGTAAGTGTTTGCTTTTTATTCTTTTCTTTTTGAATTGGTTATATTTATTCTGCCCTTCATCTACTGTACTCACTGTGTATGACGCTCCTTTATCTTATCAGTTTAATTCTTATTAGGCTGCTTTAATTCTTCTTTTCTTCTGAATTAATAAAAGAGCTCTTCACAAGTTTTTAGTATAGCAGAAATGATAGGGTTCTCTTGAGCTCCCTTTCAGTAGTTAATTAAATGAATTGTAGGCAACTGTGCTAATTTAATTTGTCTGTGCAAGCTTGTGCTTCCATCTTATTTGATTTATTTAGGAGCTGGAGATTTCTTTAACAGAAGCGAATTTCAACTACAGAGTTAGTTGACCCTTTTAACCTTGCTGACAAGTGGATGACTAATCTCTTTCACATGCATTTAACAAATGCGGTAAAAAGGAAAATGACTAAGTTACTTTAATTCATCACGCTCTTTAACCTTCTCAACCAAGCGTGACAAGAGTCTTTTTAAATATAAGCACTGGGAATTCTTTGAAGAGTGCTATTATTTGAACGTTCAGCTTAAGCAGAAAAATGCATTTGGTTCTTTTAAATATACACTGACCTTATTTCATAGTGCAAGAGAATTCCGACGAAACTAAAACCCGATATTTAAACGCAACTACCCTAACTAACTTTCGCGACGCCTCAGGAACAGGTGCTCTCTCAGGAATTTCTTCAGTGAAGTGCACTGTGGAATGTTGAAGCGCACTTCACCTGACCTTCATTATTTAAGAAGACTAGACTGCTAAACAGCACTATGCTGTAGCAGTGCTGGAGACACTGGCAGCCATATTACAATTTCTGCGATGCCAGCTAGCACTCCAGCTAAGGGGATAACCTGCCTTCAGTTTAGTCTGTAAGGGAGAGATAGTCGTCAGTGTAGAGATGGAAGGAGGAAACCTACCGTGAACCCTGACACCGTGACCCAGATAGGCAGTGAGACACACATTGTCATACAAATCAACACTCATCACAGTTGAATACAAGTGAAGGTGCGTAGACTTTATTAGCATATGCGTGTCAGTACGGCCAAGATAAGTGCCACAACATGCAGACCAATGAATGAATGAAATGAATGAAATGAATGAATGCAGCAGTATGTCAGAACGTGGAACGTTGCCAAGCGCCGCTGTCCACTCCGGGGGAGTGCCGCACCATTCACAGGTGTGTGTTTACCCCCGTTGTTGTCTGCTCATGTATTCGGAGTCCAGGCGAAGGTCGTCGTGGGAGATGTGACCAGAACCCCAAGTTCTAACAAGGTGTCAGGACATGTGCAAAGTGTTCCAAACTGTTGTGTCTGCAGGTACGTAGTTACACGTCCATGAAAGCTTGTGCAGCTTCGTAGGCAATCATTTCCAACATGAGGTCGTTGTCGACTTCATCGAACAGGACGGCGAGGTTAACCATTAGCAGGTCCGGACAGATGTGCTGCGTCCACCCCCTTTCACCAATTAGCACTACAGCCCAATAGGGGAGCGGCTCAATTTGGTCACTGCACACGAGGAGTTCTGCAAACTTCCAGGTCCAGCTGCCAGCATGTATGCCAAGTATCCAGGCATCCCATAGACGGGTGTCACGGTGAAACTCATGGTCGTGGGCCAACAGGGGGCGCACACACATGTCGAAATCCAGTTCGGCTACCGTCCTGTTGGATAGGCAGACATCCATGGACCACTCGAATATGCACGAGCGACAATGCAACACAGGCTGCACGCAGGTGACGTTGGCAAGGCGGAAGCTTAGCCGGTAACTGATCCGCAGCACTACCAATGTCAGTGCCCCCAGTAAATGCAGCATACGTGAACAGTACAGTTCCACGTGACAGGGGTTGTGCATGTGTCCGGGATGGTCTGCCATTGCGTTAGTGGCTCTGGTTGAAGCGGCACTGTTCTGACCTGCGCCAGTTCTGTGGATGAAATGCCACAGCTCGGATCAATGAGTTGTTGAAGTGTGCAACGGTTGTACGCCTGGGATGGTGTGGGAGTAAGTGTGAAGGCCATTCCATGCAAGATAACTCCGAGCAAGGACTTCTGTGTGTGGGGTGTGTATACGTTGGTCTGTCGTCGGGCTGTGCATAGTGTGGGAGTCGTCCTCAACTGCTATCGTATCTGTCAGGGGGTGCCGGGCACATGCAATTCCGAGGCAGATGTGCAGATGTGCTTCCGCCTGATAGTTCAGACAAAGGAGCTTTCATCCCTAATGTCAGTTTGTCATCTGCTTGCATTCATGAAGTGTGATGTGGCTTGTTGGGTGTGGGGTGGGATGTGTGCGACTTTGGGATTCATGTTTGACATGACTTGCATGTGGCAAATGAGTGACATCACTGTGTGTTAAGTTGCCTCACAGCTGCTCCTCCCTCCCCCCGAGCCTATTTACTTGTGTGCGCTGCGCGGTTGCATCACTTGCACTCCAACGGCACACCATTGTCATGCCTGTCTGCGCATGTCCACAAGCCTGACAACGACACTGTGATGTTGCCCGTTGAAGGTGGGCGGCCACGTGAGTGTAGGCCTATGGTAAGGATAGTGCGGACAAAGATGTAGAGTTCATGCCTGGCTGAACTCGCGCTGCGACTAAGGCTAGGCATTTGGCTCATGCTGCGGCAATGCAGATACACACAACACTTGGCATGTATGAGCCAAGACCCCAAGCGGTCTTGCACTCCTTCATTTCTCCGTTCATGCGAGACCGCCCTCTGGGTGCATGCTACATTGCAACATTGTCAATTGCAGGCTCGGTGGCGCCGACACTACAACAGAGACACACGCATTGGTGACTTCCTTGTCCAGGCCAGAACTGAACCACGCCCTGAGCCCCGGGCTAATTCTACACACCCCTGCGCTGGACTGACGTACGCCGGCCCAGCCCACTCTGCTTACGCTTACAGGGGGGGACGACAAAGCTACATGTCCAAGGTTTTACCCACTGCCTGAGGTGACATGCTTGCGTCCACTGTCCACAGCACGATGTGATGTGGTAGGGCCAGGGGCCATCACGCATACATTATGACCACACGGACACACTTATATAGATAGTGGAACTGGCTACGGGCACGTGTGCCCGGCCCCTTTTTATTACCCGGGTCACATGTCCAGTGACGCCTGTGCTGGATGGGTGTGGGGTGAGTGTAAGCCAGCCCTCAGGGAGTGGTTGGTGCTGGCAAGAACTAGAACAGTGATCATCGGATCACACACACAGAGTCACTCATGAAGGGTCCATGACTTGCAGTGCACTGAGGTAGGGGCACCAGAACTGGACTCACACACACATATGATTACATCATAAAGCGTCCATGACTTGCAGTGCACTGAGGTAGGGGCACCAGAACTGGACTCACACACATATGATTACATCATAAAGGGTCCATGACTTGCAGTGCACTGAGGTAGGGGCACCAGAACTGGACTCACACACATATGATTACATCATAAAGGGTCCATGACTTGCAGTGCACTGAGGTAGGGGCACCAGAACTGGACTCACACACTTATGATTACATCATAAAGGGTCCATGACTTGAGCTACACTGAGTTTGTGGCACCGGAAGCGCTCGGCGGGTGCGCGGCCTGTGATGATGTGTCGTCCGGGCGGGCCGCCATGGAAGCAATTCTGTTGCCTACTGGACTGCGTCATGAATAAATGAAGACTCAATTTGAATTGTGAGCCCTGCTGACCGCAGTGTAGGCCGGAGGCAGCGGTCAGAAAGGGCCCACAGCCACGTGGCGATGACTTGTGGTGCACTGAGTTAGTGGCACCTGGAGCACTCGGCGGGTGCGCGGCCTGCAATGATGCGTCGTCCGGGTTGGCCGCCCTGGAAGCAATGTCTGTTGCCTACTGGACGCTGCCATAAATGAATCAAGACTGAAATTGACTTGGGGGACCTGCTGACCGCAGTGTAGGCCGGAGGCAGCCGTCAGAAAGGGCCCACGGCCACGTGGCATCGACTTGTGTTGCACAGGGTCAGTGGCACCTGGAGCGCTCAGCAGGTGCACAGCCAACGATGATGGGGTGTCTTTGCAGGTCAGGATGTGACATGTGAGCCCTGCTGACCGCAGTGTAGGCCGGAGGCAGCTGTCAGCAAGGGCCCATGGCCACGTGGCGTCGACTTGTGTTGCACAGGGTCAGTGGCACCTGGAGCGCTCAGCAGGTGCACAGCCAACGATGATGGGGTGTCTTTGCAGGTCAGGATGTGACATGTGAGCTCTGCTGACCGCAATGTAGGCCGGAGGCAGCGGTCAGCAAGGGCCCACGGCCACGTGGCGTCGACTTGTGTTGCACAGGGTCAGTGGCACCTGGAGCACTCAGCAGGTGCACAGCCAACGATGATGCGTCGTCCGGGCGGGCCGCACTGGGGGCAATGTCTGTTGACTAGTGGTTTCCTCCATTAACAGAAATGTGGCACGATTTCAATTGTGGGACCTGCTGACCGCAGTGTAGGACTAAGGCAGTATCCGGCACACACATGACTCCGTGTTGCTGTGCCACTGGATGCGCTGGGGGCCTGTGTCGGGGAGTCTGGAGGTCACGGCGGCAGACTCGTGGCAGGGTGAGGTGCGCCGCCCTGGCAGACGCGTTGCCCATCACGGAAGAGAACCACGCCCAGAGCCCCGGCCTTTTTATCCGCAGTCCTATGCTGGAGTGGCATATGCCGGCCAAGCCCACTGCGCTTACGCTTACAGGGGGGGACGGCACAGCTACATGTCCAAGGTCTTCCCCACTGCCTGAGGTAATATGTTTGCGTCCACTGTCCACAACACTACAAACCCCAGCAGTCTATGTCCACATGGACATGTCTGTGCTCTGCATTCTGTGGTCTGTCCAGCACATCACCGCCACACTTGGCATTGTGTACATTCTTCTTCATGGGTGAGTTGCCTCCTTCACACATACTTGGTTCCCACCTCTCCCCACATTCTGCACTTATGCGGCTGAGGGGCCATGCCGTTTTCAGAAGG
This sequence comes from Calotriton arnoldi, assembly GCA_963921515.1. Classification (NCBI taxonomy): domain Eukaryota; kingdom Metazoa; phylum Chordata; class Amphibia; order Caudata; family Salamandridae; genus Calotriton; species Calotriton arnoldi. The sequence continues at coordinate 1,238,093 of CAWUFW010002520.1, forward strand.
TCCGCTGTCTTGTCCTACGCTGCCTCGGTGGTAGTCCGGGGGGGGTCTGGAGGGGGGTACTGGGGGTGGTGGCGGTGGGTGTTGTGGCCCTCTTGGGTCACTGGGCTGCATGTTCATTGGCTCCATGGCATCTGTGGGTCTTCAGATGTGGATCTGGGCTGGGCTCACTTTCATACTGCAGGTAGCCGTCCTGCTTTGCACCAGCAAAAGGCAGGTGTTAAATCCCTGCAGCTAACGCGCCTTATCGCCTGTTCTTGGTTCGCATCGCAGATCTGACTGGTCATTGAGAATCGCGCGAAGTGGTGTTTTCGTGTGTTTTTGCACGGGAACGCCTACTCTGCATATCATTAGCGTTAGTTGTCACACTCATCCGTGGCGATGTTTTTTGCGGTAGCTATCGCAGGGAAACTGGCGATGTCGGCAATAAAAATATATTTTTAACTTTATATAAAAAAACAGATATCATGGTTCTCCTTTGGTTTACAATTTCGTTTATATATTATTGAAATTATGTGATGTTGGTATCTTTTGTTGCCTTAAGTAGTTACACTAGATGTCGGCAGTTTGCACCAGCTTGTGAATAGGGCGAAAAATCTATCGCCACTTTTGTGGCGCTAAAGTGCCGATAAATAGGCGATAAGTCCTTGAGAATATGCCCCAGAGTCTGAGATGTTTACCCCACAACCCGGCGGGCAATTTAACTCAGGGGGACTCTCAAACATGGTTTCAAAATGAAGTACTACTCCTCCTCACTAATGTGTGCGTCCACTGCACTTCCACCCTCATTGCTTAAAAAGGGGCTGTTAATTATGCTCCAAAACCTTGAGATATTCCTCAGGGTGCTTGCCTCAATTAACCCTCTCCAGGCTTCCTCCTTTAAAACCAACTTGCGTCTGACCAGTTCTAGTTTATAATCTTTTCGACATGATCTCACCAGCGCCGGGTCTCTTGGGCTCCTGTTTAGCAATTTCCTTGCTGCCCCAGAACAGGAAGAATCAAACCATCTGGGGTTCTGTGTGGCTGGTAGTTGGGCCGGTGTGCTTAGGAACTCACTTATTTTAACAGAAATAGTTTTAAAAGCACGAATAACCTCCCCCGGATGTGAAAGCGGCGTGGAACATAAGACCAACTCAATGGCACATGAGTCCAAAATAGTCTTATAAAATACTTCTGGCGAGATCTGAGCCCATTTTAGTCATCTCCCGCCATCCGTTGGCCTCACCACCCCGGTCTGCCCTGCTCCTCTTTTGGGAGATAACAATGATCCATGTAAATTAACACACAGGGGATTATGATCACTGTACTCACTAGCTAATATTGAAAAATCTACAAAAAAGTCTTGTAGAGAAGATGAAATTAATATAAAATCAATAAATGAGCCACCACCCCTGCCTTTAAAGGTTGGGGTAACGGCCTTAATGCTTATGTCGGGTAAGAGCATGAGGGACATTAAATCAAATTCCTGCAAAAGATCATTCAATAAGTCCCCCTGTACAGAGTGGTTAAAGTGATTCCCCCTCACACGTGGCCAGCCTAGATCAACCAGATTTGAAACTCTGGGTTCGCCACATGGATCAATATTGAAATCCCCAACAATCATAAAGTTTAGGAAGTCAGCATTACAATGTTGCCTGAAAAAGGAGCCTAACTTGGGGGCTGATGACGATGGCGGGCGGAAAAGCATTCTGACCGCCGTGCTAGCGGGAAATTTCCGCCCGCAGGTACCGCGGCAAAACCGCCGGCCAGATTAGGATGCACCACCAGAAACTCCCTACCGCAGCAGTCGGATTCCAGGATTCAGTGCCGGAAAAGCTGAAAATCCGTCCGCGGCGGTCGGATTTGCTGCGGAAAGGCCAAAGACCGCCATTTCCCCAGCGGTCTGGAACACATGGAGGTATCCGCAGTATTGTCACCGCCATCCTCGAATGGCCGGATTCTCCGCAGCGGTGTGGTGGGCTGTTTGAGGCATCGTGATTTGACCGGCGGTCGTGACCACATTCCGCATGGCGGTACCTCTCTTTTGGCTCCGTCCGCTACCGGTGCGGACGGAGATTTTCGGGGCAACCCGGAACACTGCAGTAGACAGGAAATACGCTGTCTATGCCCATAATAATACGGCGGACGCAAAGACCGCCGATGGAGTGCGGAAAAGGGCATTTTCTGCCACCGCCACAGTCACTAAGCCTTCCTCTGTATCCCAATGAGTTATTGGTAATGGCATTGGGTCACATGACCCAGATCATGGAAGCCGGTTTATCCCTTTAAGATGGCGACCGCACGACAATCCACAACGGGGGTTGGTTGGCGTCCTAGTGCACTTCCCAGGCAGCTTGGGAGCCGCGCCCCTTCACAGCCAGGAGCTTATCTGAGCCACGATCCAGTTGGCCAGCACCTCCCGGTCCCGGCAGTGTTTGGGGTAGGTCCTCCGAAAACTCGCGGAGAGAGCACGTAAGTAAAGAACCGTTGCTGGTGGGCAGGCACCCTTGATTCCTGGACCTTCATCGATTGGGTGAGCATTGACTAATTTCGAGGCAACGGGTTCACCGGTTACCTCGTTAAGGAAGTAGCGGCATTGAGGCACTGCACTGTGTGTGATGCGGCCACCGCGACCCCTCAGTGCACGTGGGTTTGGGACGTCCTCGTTCTGGCCCAGTGCATTACTATTCTTGGGGTTGGCGGGGAGCGCATCTTCCCCACTATGTGTGCGGCGATGCTCGGTGATTCCAACACAGTCCCTCAGTGTCCCCCGCTCTAGACTCGTTATTAAGCTAGACGGCCACCTTGAGCTGATTGTTTGGGCTAATCATCGGCCGCTGATATAGGTGGGGGCACCATACGACCAGGTGCGCTTTACCACCCTTTTAACACTTACTCCCATGCTTTGTCTCAGGACACTGAACATTACAGTGTCAAGACATACCGGAAATCGTTGCCATGAGCCATTGGACGCGCGCAGCTAGCCAGGCAAGTTGAGGGTGACTCGTTCCTCTAAGCACTGCTTAGTCGCAACTACTTACATTACCTAACGTGTGTTTTTAAATAGCGCTTTTACTCTTTTTTATTCTTTTGTCATATTGCTGCCATTTACCTGCATTTTGCACTTTCTGCCGCACTGCTCCCCGGTCCACCACGGGTTGTCCCGATTGTTGTGGAGGGAGTGCCGGCCGCCTTCATTTCCCTCTTCCGGTCTGGAGACCGGAGGGGGAGGAGGCTCTCACTGTATTTTAATTACATGCCTGTTCTACCGCGAAGCGGACGCGCGCAGCTGGCCAGGCAAGCTGAGGGTGACTCGTTCCTCTAAGCACTGCTTAGTCGCAACTACTTACATTACCTAACGTGTGTTTTTAAATAGCGCTTTTACTCTTTTTTATTCTTTTATCATATTGCTGCCATTTACCTGCACTTTGCACTTTCTGCCGCACTGCTCCCCGGTCCACCACGGGTTGTCCCGATTGTTGTGGAGGGAGTGCCGGCCGCCTTCATTTCCCTCTTCTGGTCTGGAGACCGGAGGGGGAGGAGGCTCTCACTGTATTTTAATTACATGCCTGTTCTCCCGCGAAGCGGACGCGCGCAGCTGGCCAGGCAAGCTGAGGGTGACTCGTTCCTCTAAGCACTGCTTAGTCGCAACTACTTACATTACCTAACGTGTGTTTTTAAATAGTGCTTTTACTCTTTTTTATTCTTTTATCATATTGCTGCCATTTACCTGCACTTTGCACTTTCTGCCGCACTGCTCCCCGGTCCACCACGGGTTGTCCCGATTGTTGTGGAGGGAGTGCCGGCCGCCTTCATTTCCCTCTTCCGGTCTGGAGACCGGAGGGGAGGAGGCTCTCACTGTATTTTAATTACATGCCTGTTCTCCGCCGAAGCGTGACGCGCGCAGCTGGCCAGGCAAGCTGAGGGTGACTCGTTCCTCTAAGCACTGCTTAGTCGCAACTACTTACATTACCTAACGTGTGTTTTTAAATAGCGCTTTTACTCTTTTTTATTCTTTTATCATATTGCTGCCATTTACCTGCACTTTGCACTTTCTGCCGCACTGCTCCCCGGTCCACCACGGGTTGTCCCGATTGTTGTGGAGGGAGTGCCGGCCGCCTTCATTTCCCTCTTCTGGTCTGGAGACCGGAGGGGGAGGAGGCTCTCACTGTATTTTAATTACATGCCTGTTCTCCCGTGAAGCGGACGCGCGCAGCGGGCGCGCCGGCGGCGCGCCAAAGGCAAGCCCGTCTGCGCCCGTCCGCGCCCAACCGGGACCGGGGGCCACAAGCCCTGCCCAATTTCACGACATAGTGACCTACAGCCCCCAGCAGCTTCACTCGCTCAAAAATGGACCCACGGACACCTGCCGACACTCCCTAAAGGTTGCTAACGGAGAATCCCATTGTTACTGTTGTAGCTTTTCCCTCCAGCCTTCCCTCAAAGAGCCAAACCCCCCAGGCAACTCCACATTACTAAGGATGTCTCTCTTAAACTGAGATCGCTTCCCAAACATTCTACTGAACTTGCTATCCTACTACAAGACCTGAAACTTGATGTGCTATTCCTTACCGAAACGTGGCTCCAAAACGACTCGGACCCAATCCTGGTTCAATTCCTCCCCCCCCGGCTACCTAATTCACAGGGTAGACCGCAAGAATGGTAGCGGTGGAGGATTAGCAATTATTGTGAAAAATAAACTTACTTGTCGTATCACAGCAGACCCTTTGGCGGACTGTGAAAGCCTCAGCTTTTGGATAGATGTATCTCCAACCAGCACCTTCTCTGGCATCCTAATTTACCGACCCCCTGGCCCTTCCAGCCAATTCCTCGATACTCTCCCCACCACTGTCGCTAATCTAGCGCTTGCACCAGCCAATTTCACGGTGCTAGGCGACCTTAATCTCCATTTTAATGTTCCATCTGACAAAATGGCCAATGAATTAATTGAGAATCTCCAGGCTCTTCAGTTCAGTGAGAAAGTATCCACTCCAACTCACTGCAAAGGTCACTTACTGGACCCTGTGTTCAGCAACTGTGATGAACTAAGTGTAGGAACCCCGTTCCCTCCCATGGACCAATCACTTCCTAATTCCCTTAACCTGGGAAATACCCAGACTTTCTCTTCACCAAACCCCAATCCCCGTGCATGAACGGAACTGGTCTAGCCTCCCCACTGAACAGTGGAAACACATACTGGAAGCCACTAGACCAGCCAGCGACCCCAATCCCATCCTAGCTACTGAGAAACTTAATTTGTGGATAGAAGGCTCACTAGATGCAGTACTTCCAATAAAACCTAAATATAAAATCAGTAGGCAGAATACTGCTCCCTGGTTCTCCCCCAAACTGAGAGAGCTAAAACAATCCTGCAGAAAGATTGAAAGGAAGTGGAGGAAGGACTTTTCACACTCCTCGAAGTTAGAATATAGGGAAGCAATCAGATCCTATAAACGGGAAATCAAAGCTGCCCAAGCCGCGTTCTATGAAAATAAGATCAATTTGTCTGCAAACTCCCCCAAGGAAATTGTTCGCATCGCTAAAACCCTCACTCAACTGCCAACGAAACCACCCTCATCCGAAGGTGCACTCACACATTGTAACAACCTAGCAGACTTTTTTCTGCAGAAAATTCAAAACATCTATCTGTCTTTCCCATCTAGTCAAACCCCTCTAACTATGTCATTTATGCCAGAATCACAACATGGCAGCAAACCATTATTGAGTCAATTCCCTCCCCTTGACCTGGCTCTGTTGTCCCCAATCCTGATGGAACTGAAATCCGGCTCTCCAACAGATCCCGCCCCCCCTCACATTTTCACCTCTGCCACTGAGATCATCTGTCCTGCTATCCTCGACCTTGTTAATTCTTCAATCTCATCTGGCATAGTCCCGCCGGCCTGGAAATGTGCTATGATTAAAGCCATCCTAAAGAAAGCTAACCTCAATCAGGACGACCTCTCTAATTATCGCCCAATCTCTCTCCTTCCTTGGGTGAGTAAAATTCTGGAGAAACACATTAACACTACTTTAGTGGATTTTCTAGAATCCAATGACTTACTCCATCCCTCCCAAACTGGCTTTCGTCCCAAATTCGGGACAGAGACCGCCCTCCTCGTAGCAACTGAGGAGGCTAGAAGGATCCTGGACCAAGGAGGTAATGCCGCGATTATTCTCCTCAGCGCCGCTTTCGATACTGTTAATCATAACACGATGATCCTCAGACTCAGAAGCCTTGGAGTATCTGGCACAGCACTAACCTGGCTACAATCCTTTCTGAGTGAGCGATCCTTCAAGGTCTTTGAAGGAGAAGTGTCCTCTAAGCAGTTGCCCCTAACGTGTGGGGTTCCCCAGGGCTCCTCCCTAAGCCCCACACTATTTAATATCTACATGAGACCCCTGGCTGAGATCGTCCACCCATTTGGCATCAAAATCATTACCTATGCAGATGATACCCAGCTCGTGGTGGCACTTAACCACCCCGATGGGTCATCCTGCACTCTAGGCCATTGCCTAGAGGAGGTTGCCAGATGGATGGAACTCTCATGCCTTAAACTCAACGGGGACAAAACGGAACTCATGCTCCTGGGCAACTCTCCCTCTTTCAACTCAACTACATTCTGGCCCAACTGTCTTGGACCGGCTCCCGCCCCAAAAGACCAGATAAAGAGCCTTGGTATCTGGCTAGACCGCTCCCTTACTTTCAATCACCAAGCAGCTAAGCTTGCGGCTACCTGCTTTGGGTTACTCAGACTGCTGCGAAACATTCTGCCCCTCCTCCCTTTCCAAGCCAGAAGCATCATGGTCCAGGCCCTCATTCTCTCTCGCCTGGACTATGGTAACATCCTCTTTTTGGGAGCCCCTCAATATACCATCAATAAGCTCCAGATCATTCAAAACTGCGCCGCCCGCCTGCTTCTTCAGATCCCCCGCCGACAGTCAGCCAGACCAGCCCTGGTGTCCCTGCATTGGCTGCCAATAAAGCAAAGGATCCAGTTCAAGACACTGTGTACTGCCCAAAAAGCGTTTTGGAAGACAGGTCCAGCTGTTATCCAATCCTTGATTACCCCATACCAACCTTCAAGAAATCTCCGCTCATCGACCGCCTTTCTCACCCTAATCCCAAAAATAATAAGAGCTAGATGTGGCGGTCGGTCTTTTGCCCACAATGCGGCCATTCTCTGGAATTCCCTTCCACTTCATATTCGAAGTGAACCTAATCTGCTGTCTTTTCGGAAGTGTCTAAAAACGTACCTCTTCAGAAATGGGGTCTAACTCTCACACCTGCCCGTCCAATGGCTGTGCCGTTCTGCAGCGCTGGGAGGCCTTAGGGTAGCCATCGCGCTTTACAAATTTCATTTCATTCATTCATTTCATTCATTGACCCCACCGGGGTGAGTTCTCTCATTTTTAGCTACTTGTAAACACAGGTACTTGGATACCCGGTGATTTTCTTATTTCATTTTCTTCGCCTCACGCATGAACACACCACGATTGCGAGATGCATGTTTTCTTAACAATTTGAGTGCTTCACCACCCCGTTATAAATTATGTAGCGGCTGGCGATTTTTACAGTGGACTACTATTGATAAACATTCTGTGATGTTTTTATTTTCAACAGGTTGGCCTCTATGACTTACAGGAACCACACATAGGGTGCTGCTTGTGGTCCATCACTATTATTACACCTGACTACCACAACTAGTGTAGATAGAATCCTTTTAGGTCCTGAAGAATTGCCGTCTAATCAACATTTAGGCAAGAAACATGTCAACCTCTTTGATATAGAGACCAGTACCTTGTAACAGTACAACAGGGGTGCGCCACGCCTAGTTTTTAATCAGGATAGGGGCCATATTCATTAAAATAGTTTTGATTGGACCTCTACTTCCTATTTTAGTCCCCACTTGGTCTAGTTACCCGCTTCTCCCACTGACTCCCATTGAGTCCTGTAATCGCTCCCACAACATATTGCTCATTTTGTGGCCAGCCAATCAGGATTGACTTATACCCTTTAAATTGGCAAATCAGTGCATATTTGCACTCCAGCAATCCTGATATACCTAACTTATTATCCCCTTCATGACAAATCTGAACCCCTCCACTAAGTTTTCAAAAATGGCAATGCAGATTTACTCCAAATCTTAAAAAGTATGCTTTTTGAGTAAATTTCCAACTTTTTGCACAATTTGGTGTGATTCCATTCAGACATTTCTTACTGTGTATGAGAGAAACATTTTCAATGGGAATTAAAATAGTAAATTGCACTTTTGGGATCCCGCCCTCTTTTTCTTGGTCACCAATTGACAGATCAGCATGAAACTTTCCATAAAGGAGCTGGAGTGGATGAACAATGCCTTTTTTGAAAAGTTTCATGAAGATTCATGAAACTGCATGAAAGTTATTTGCTAAACAAAACACAATCTTCCTATGAAAACTGTGACCTAACTATAAATACACAGTGTCAACTGCATATTTATATATAATTCTTTGCCCTTAAATGGAAATGCCACACACTCTAGAGTAGCGGTGAGGCAGCCCACATGTCACAACCTCCAGTAAAGTCTTTCTCATTACAGAATGAAACATGACTGGTGCTCAAACATTTAAAAACGCACCTTCATGGAAAGCTTCATTATTAACTGCCCATGCAAAAACAAGGAAAGACTGTATATAAAGTGCTACTTGCAAATCCAATATTTAAAAATGAAAATGAAATCCTCTATAATGCATAATCATACAAATGGTGTGAAATAAATCGTAGAATAATAGTTCAATGTGATTGTTATAAAATGGGTCATTAGCTGTGTGGCCTTCACAAGTAATGGGTCCACATTTGTCCTGCACTGGAAACCAAACATCCCATTATAGCGCTTGACTCTCGCAGGGTAGCGAAGCAGAGCAGTCCAAGGCCTATGCAAGGGAGGTACTATGGGCTTGTAATCATTATTCACAAATACACAATATTAACACTCAATAAATTATTGTCCAGTCTGTGCTTTTTAAAAAAAAAGGAAAAAGTACATTTATTACACACACTACTCAATACTATACAGCAATTTATAAATATACATAAGCAGATGGAAATTCTTCTTGATGGCATTACGTAATCACTCTTATTGCTTCCAAAAGGGGATTTAGATTAACAAATCACATGTCAAAACATTCACTTGTATTAAAATGCAATAATTTAATATAACTTTGAATGAGCGCACTACGTATTGGCAAAAAAGCATGTATACTCTGAACAAGTGTGGTTTCTGTAGCATCCTCCCCAGCTCGGGAATTTGTTTATGATCACACAAAACACGGAACTTGGTATTACACGTCTTATTCCTCAGTGTGTAACCGTTAACTGAACATTCTACATCATAAATTCTATCACCCGCGCAGTTATGTCATTGTTCTACGGAGTCTGTCAGGAACCAAAAGGGTCCCGTCATCTCTAACTCACAAGACACTACATCTCCACCTTTGTTAAATAAAAAGTACAAATAATACATGATTACATCAAAACTTCAATAAGTCATTTTGGTGCTCGAATCAATTGCCCAGATCTGGTCATGTGAGGTTGCAGAGATACCGGAGAAGTGTCCATGACTGACACTGGTGACAGACACATTGGTACAGTCATTGCACGCTCTAGCACCCTAGTTGGATCAGTCTCACTTCTGACATCTGGAGATGGCGAATGTCGAGGCATGTGCTTGAAAGGCGATGAATCTCGCAAAATGGACATTCCAGGACAGTGAGCAGTCACCATGTGTCCTTTACTAGTCACAGCCCTCAGTGGGTGACCATCAAAAGGATCATCAAACTTGCGTTTCCATTTCTGCTTGACAATATCTTGGCCTCCTCATTTGAACACATGCTTCGTGTGCAGCAGCATCTGTCCGCATGGGTCTTCATTTTGCATTTGTGAGATGAATCAATGGTGCGAAGTCTATAAATGTCAATAGCTCTCGAGTGGACCATTGTGGCAATTTGGTTCCTGTGGCTCTACCAAACATTATGGCAGAATGGGGAGTTGACTTGTATGCACGAAGTGTAGACTGAAGAACTGACTTGAGTTCAAGCTTTACCATCGCACTGAACAGTCTTTTTGAGGGTGCTCTTAAATCTCTCGATAACACCATTCACCTGTGCCCAGAATGGTGTGCTTTTCTGAGGCTTGATATTTAAATGAGTGGGAAAATCTTTAAATTCTTGGCCATTGTCAGATTTTAAAATTGAAGGAACACCCCATGTTGCAAAATTACTTTCAAATTACTCAACAAATCTTTCATGAGCAGTTGACGACAAATCTTCCTCAAGGGAAACACAGGAATCGGCCTCAACAATTACTAGTAGACGATGTCCATTGCCAAGAGGTCCAAAGAAACAATTGAAATCTTCTCCTAGGCATGTTTTGGAAGATCAGGCATGTTTAACGGATGTGGGGTTGTTTTGGATAACAAGCAGTTGCACAAATGGCATGCCCTTAACTCTTTTTCAAATCTTTCATCAAGACGAGGGAAATGAGACACTATAGCTTGTCGGTTCTGGGATTTTGGGTACTGAGGCGGTAAGGAAGGCTCAGCCCCTACACACCGAGGTCCTGTTTTCCTGCACATAGTTCTGTGTATGTGCAGAATCCCTGCAACAAGCTACCTGTTCCCATAGTGAGTTATGCTTAGTTGTGCAACCTTCTGAGTCTTTAAACCCATTCTGACCCCAGTAGTGAGGATATTCATTGTATGACTGGACACTGTAAAATGAATCGCACACAATCAGTGTGGGAATTCTCAATCCGTATTTATCAGTAACAGGGCTTTTAACTCTGCAAGCTGCGCTGTGCAGTCTCCTAGAGACTGTGTCTTCGTACTGCTAGGATGGAACTTGCCTTCCTGCATACAACCCTTCACAATCGCACACGCAGCGCAGTATTGTTTTTTACTTCCTATGGCCGGCTGAGCAGATCCGTCAGTGTAAATAATATATTCATACTGATCTAGAGGCATTATTTCATTTGGGAGAGGATATTCTTGTTCGTATTACAGGAATGCTTGCGTTTTAGGTGTAGAGTCAAATTTGTAATCTACATCTGTTGCAGTGGGCATTAGCCCATTGTATCCATCTTGGATGTAAAGCTTTAGCATTTAGAACGCTTGCCTTTATGACAGCCTCTAAGGCCGGTACCGGAGTCAGAACAATTATTTGTTTCCCCTGAGCCAGTGCTCTTTCTCTCACTACAGCAGTCTGTACTGCTGTCAGAATTTTTTCTGTAGATGCAAAAAGCATTTCTGCGTTTGTGTACGAGTGTGATTTATATGCTATAGGTACCGTTTTGCCTTCATTGAAGGTTAGGTAAGTGTACCCTGATTGACCCGCTCTAACACGGATCACAAAATTTGTGATGTTCACACGTGTGTGTAGGTGTTTGGAAGCTATCATGTCAGCTTGTAGGGAACAAATGATATCTGTGTGTTCCTGTGTCCAATGTCTACTGAAAAATCAGGTCTTATTAAGTCGTAGAAAGGTTTCACTTTTTCTGCGTAATCTAAAATGTAAGTTCTGCCAAAATTTAAGAATCCTAATATGGATTGTATATTCTTCAAAGATTTAGGAGATTAGAACAGTGCACACTTTTCTAAAAAGTTAGCTGCCAGACTTTTTCCTTCACTTGAAAGCTCAGATCCCAAGAATAGGACATTGAGGTGCGCTATTTTCAATTTTTAAAGTTGAATTTGTGGCCCTTCGAGGCGAACCCCAAAATTATGTTGCTCACCCTGGTCAAGTGATCCATTAAATCATCATCCATCAGATAAATATCATCTACATAGGACAATGCCTCTTCATCCAAATTCTGAAGTAACTCTGTTACCCTAGCTGAGAACAACCCAGGGCTAATCTTATACCCTTGGAAGAGACGACAGAATTGACTCTGAGAACCGAGCGCTGAAAATGCCGTCAAATATCTGCTCTCAGGTGCTATATTTTGGCAGAAAAATCCATTTGAGATATCTAGTGTTGTCATGTATTTTTTCCACACAATGTTATTCATTAATGCGGCACTGTGTGCATTCTGTACTGTAAATGTTTTAGAGCATGTGTTCAGATGTCTATAGTCTAAAACTAGATGGTATGAATTATCGGGTTTCATAACAGGAAACAAAGGATTATTCATTGAAGTGGTGCAAGATTCTATTACACCCTGGTATTTAAGTTGATCTAAGATCTCCATGACATGTTTTTTCACTTTTTGTTTTATTGGGTACTGTTTTTGTGGAGTTGGAGTAGTTTTTACTGAGATTACATGGTGAGGTGACTCAGCATCCCACCCAACATGGTTGCGATATAATGCTGGAGCGAGTGCTACTGCCCACTCCTGCCTGAATGAATTTTTAAGTTTTAAGTATACTGGAACGAGTTTGGAAAAAGTCAGTAAAATTACAGTTTCTCCTTTGGGCAATCCTTAACAATTTCAGGCGGCCAATCTTTTTAAGCCAAAAGGATGTCATATCCATAAGTCAGGTTCTCCCAAAAGAGACCTTTAATTTTTCTGGGTTGTCCCCCTCCATGTGGAGTGTTATTTCTTGTAACCTATGTGGGACACTTACCCTTGTCGGAATTAATTGGTAACCCGCACTCCAGTTCTAAAAATATATTTTATCCAGTGTTTAGTCGTTATCAGGGTGCTATCCTGGTGTGTGCTTTGGCCCATAGCACCGAATGAACAGTTCAATGTGCGCTGATGCATGTCTATGCATCAGTCTCAGGATGCAACCTCCGTCATGTGGAGATGAAACAATCATCGTACACCATAAGTTGTCCAATTTAAACCATTTTAATAACGTGATACTTCTTTTTTCATTTGATGTGTAAACTTGGCAATTTCAATTTTCAAATGCATGTATTATGCCATTTAGAGCCTTAACTACAGCATGTCGAAATAGCCAATATTCATGGAGTTATAAACCCAATGCATTTCGGGCACACCGCCCTTCTTCAGGGGTAACTGTAATACAGAGTAAATGACAACACATCAGGGACACTTTAAATACACACTTATTGATGATTTCTATGAAGGGTACCTACACATGTTACAGCGCAAAGCGCAATATATCCTATGGTTATGCACTCATACCTTAATTTAAGTATGTCTCCACTGTGATATGTTCATTCAACTCCGCTGTCACCAGAAAATCCATCAGATTCTGGTGAGCTATTGTTACTTCTGCTGCGCTGTCTAGCATCGTCAGAGCCCATTCCCCATTCAGAAGTTGAGTCCTCGGAATTCTGGGCAAGTCTAACTTTAAGACCGTCTACTTTCTTCTTTTTAAATTGAGGTTTTGATTTTGGTTTCTCTTCTTTTTGGAAGTATAGTCTGAAGTGCATTGCATGTTTCTGGACTTTGTACGCTCTTCTTGTCTGTGTTCTGACCGTCCTACCCTCTTGGAGTTTTTTGATGAACCCTGAAAGGAACGAGAGGAACATGTATCAGTATCCTGATACCTGTCAGGTTTTTTAATGTTATCACGATTCCTATGGTTGTACCTCCTTTCGGAGGGCTCCTGTTGAGGAGACCCACCCCTGGATTGTGACCTATTTTCTCTACTCTTTTGGTTTTTATTATTATTATTCTCCCATTTCTTCTTGGAAGAATCAGGTGCTTACTTGGTGTTATCTTTTTCAGGACCACCCATGAGTTGAGGTTTTGTTGCTCTAGCTCCCAAACTATCTGTACCTAATTCGGCATAGGTATCTTCGATAATTTTAGGTAATTCACGTTCCTGTTGTAAAGGGGTAAAATCCCTCAGGGGTTGGTGAATTGCCACTGCTGCTGCCTCCCTTTTATGTTTGCTAATATAATAGTTGATACCTGGGCAAACTTTCCTAACAATTTTATCCCTAAGTACAGAGCAGGTTCTGCGCCACACTCATTCTGTATTTGTCTTAATACATCTGGTATTACTGCTATTGAAGGTATACCATGAGTTCTGGTATATATGGCAGCAAAAACTGTACCCCAAGAGGTACAATCCTCTATCTGGGGAGCTATCCCCATTGGCAAGCAGAATGTTAGCATTCTGTGTTTTTCTTGAGGGCTTGTGTGTGGAAACACTGCCTCTAACTGTGTTATTTTCTGAGCTATCCAAAATGGCATTTGCTCACGTCTAGTGGGCATTTTAACCATAACTGCATGTAGCGTTTGTGGAGTAATTTTAATTGTGGACCCCTAAATCTGTCTTGCTGGTGTAGCCCTTGTTGGCTGAAGTGTGAGTGTTCTCATCACGAATTGTGTCAGGTTTCTGTAAACTTTTATTATTTCTTTATGAAGTGAACGTAAGTCTGCTACTGGCATTGTGCCAATGTCTGAATGTGGTGTGTAAGCCACTAGGACTGGCCAAGTTTCTGCATCTCTTCCGAGCGGACAGAGTCTCACTTTTTCTTTTATGTGTGGGAGGGCGCCTTTAACCAGTTTATGTGCTCCTGGTAGGTGAGCGGAACTTCAATGTCCTCATACGGACAGTATTCATCTGGTGTTTCATCTTCAGTGTAAGAATGAAATGTATTTGTGCGTGCATCCGCTGGTGGGAATTTAACCCATGAATAGAATACCTCTGTTCTGTATGATTCGTGTGCCTCAATCACAAACGTTACTGTCCCACCCCTAGCTGTGACTCCATATTCTGCTAGTTTTAAAGTAAGGGCAGTTCTGACATTTTCTGAGATATTTATTTCACCTTCCTGCTCTTCCTCCCTCGCTGCATTCGCACGCTGTGCGGGCGCAGCAGCGTCCTCATCATCCCTTATTGAAAAAGTTCCTAAGGAAATGTTTCAAGGAAACTGAGATAAAGTCTTATGCACAACAGGGAACTATTTGTCCTTCAAGCTTGAATAAACCTACAGCCAATACATAGGAGATGCCTACTCAACTGTGGCGGATTGTTCCCTTTCCACTCCAGACGTCTCTGAAAAATGTGAGTAGGGGTCTCTGAGAACAGCACGACTGCACTACTCAGATTTGACTGTAAAATAAGAACCAAACCAACGTTGGTGGTGCCATGTGGTGTAGTTCCTATAAACCTATATAGGATCTGCGCGTTTAGACAACATAGACTGTGGGATTGGTGTCCAGACTGATTCCAGACAGCCCCACCGGGTATGTTTGCCTGTATACCAGCTAGCTCAGAGTGCCATTGTAAACTCCTCTTACCAAGGAGAGAATAGTTCTTGGCAACTATCGAACATGACAACTCTGTCCCATCAGGGATCATGGAAACAGTATAGTACTTTTCGCTCAGTCACTCATGCTCACTTTGTCTCAGGGAGATACACAGAATAAATGGGGGTAAGTTTTTCAATAAGCATTTATTTAACCAGCGTCATTCTAGTGTAAAATTGGTGTGATGAAACAACCATAAGACAGAAACAGATGTAAATAATTATAAGCACCAACAGAGTAAAAGGATGGTAGATTCCTACCATAGTGTTAAAACAATGAATACAGGCAGGTATATACATACATGACAGTAATAATGCGTAATCCTACGATGCCACCCTATCTAGATGTACCTACGTGTACCTAACATGAATGTAGGTGTAGAGCCAATAATTCCTCTAGGATAAAGCCAACCCCATTACCTGAATTGAGAGAATGTGGGACCCCATCTTCGTCTCGAGATAGACACCCCACGAGGGATGTCAGACCACTGTGAGCTGGAGTGTCTACGTGCAGGAACCTCAGCATCTTGCGTCACTGTGTCAGCATAGAAGTCCTTTTTCTCCTCTCCCTGTCTCAGCAAAGATATGGTGTTTATATACCCAAAGAGGTACTCTCAGGGGATCTAACTTGCTGTGTCATGTCGGACTAGGATGACGGAAGGAATGACCCTTATACATAGTTATTATGCAGGAGATGGTAGTCCTGCTGAGATTCCAAGAATCCTCATGCATAATGAATGATTCTTTTTTTTGGAGAAAACCCCACGTCATTTAAGCAGTACCGTAGCTAAGTAAAAGGTCAGCACCAAGAACCGTTATGTAGTGTAATGGCAGGGGAAATATAGGTGAAAGGTTTAGTTACTACCTGAGCCTATATCGGGTTACCTGTATGAAACATAACAACTTTACAGCAGATACGACTCTTGTGTTGGATGATTCCTTGTTTGACCATTTGTGTGGTCTGACCTATATATAGTAGGTTGCAAGGGCAGCATAAAGCACAAATCACGTTGTTAGAACAGCAGTTAGTGAAGTTATTCAATTGGTAGGAATGATCATTCACCTTGAATTCTTTAGTATTGATCATCAAAGGGCAAACAACACCATTCTGACATTTGTAGTGTCCCAGTACGGGTGGAAGGCCCCATGGTGATGTAATGGATTCCGCATTGTCAGGCTTTTAGGCTAAGCAATGGAATGTACTAGATGGTCTGCCAAATTCTCTCCTCTTTTATACATGCATAAGGGTGGTTGTTCAAAGACCTTGTGAGCGCGTAGAATATTCCAGTTTTTTTGGTGATTTTGCTTACTTTGTTGCTGGAGGGACTGAAAGTAGAGACAAATGGAATGCGTTTATTTATTCGCTTTTCTTTGGGTGTGGGTAGGATGTCTCTATGACTGTGCCAAGCGCGCTTAAGGGCCCTTGAGACCAAACGGCAAGGGTAGCCACATTGAGTAAGTTTTTCGGTGAGAATGACAGCTTCGCTTAAATAATCTTTACTCTATTTACAGTTCCTATGGATGCGGAGGAACTGTCCGTATGGAAGGCCATCTTGAAGTCACCGAGGGTGAAAGCTGCAGTAAAGTAGTACCTATTTTGTCCTCTTCAACATGAAGAGTAAAGTCTAGAAATAGTAGATCATTCTCTCTAGGGTCCGAGGCAAATTTAAGGTGAGGCTGGGAGTTGTTCAGCCATTCTACAAAGGAATATACTGTGTCTATATTGCCATGCGAAAGTAGGAGGTTGTCATTAATGTACCACCGCCAGAACCCTATGTGTTCAAAAAAGGGATTGGTGGGTATCAAAATGTGGGTCTTTTCAAGATTGACATACAAGATGGAGAAATTAGGAGCAAAGCATGCTCCCATGGATACATCTTTGGTTTGTAAATAAAATATGTCTTTGTACAAGAAATAGTTGTTGCTGAGAGCAATCCGAAGTAAGTTCATAATAAATTCCGTTGGGATGCTGGTGGGTTTGGGTCTGGCATCCAAGAGATTCTGTAGAATCAGAAGGCCTTCATCATGAGAGATGTTGGTATATAAAGAATCAATATCGAGACCAACTTTAGGTCGGTATCGGTGTTGAATGGTATGTCTTCAGTTAGATTGATGAGATCCATACTATCGTGAACAAAGGTGTCAGTGGCTGGAACAAATTCAGTAATCACAGCATCTCTGTACTTACCCACCATTTCAAGAATGGAGCCACAGCCAGAAACTATTGGTCGGCCAGGGGGATTAGTGGCGTCTTAATGTATTTTTGGGAGCACATAAGTGACAGGTGTGCGAGGATGCGGGTTGTTAAGAAAGGCCAGTTCTTTCTCTGTTATGATGTTGTGTGTTCTAGCTAGATTGGTCACAGTTTGTATTTGGATCTAATTTCAGATAGGGCATCTGCAGTCAGAACCCAGTAATGGGAAGCATTGATAACTGCCTCATTATTTCTTCATCATATTTTTCAATGTCCCTGATAACAATGTCACCCTCTTTATCATCTGGTTTGATTACCACACTTTTGTTTTCTTTAAGGTTCAGTAGTACCTCCTTTTCTGCAAGTGTCAGGTTGTATGGTACAAATTCGAATTCCGTTTTGATCCCTTCAACTTCATGAAGGACAAGTCTTTTGAATGTCAATATTTCAGATGGCATGGTGGCAGCCGGTGGGTGAGATGTGGATGGGGATGAAAGGGAGAGTAGGAAATATGGCCACTGGTAGGTTTGTCAGCAAAGAATTGTTTTTGTTGTGATTCGTCGAAAAAACTGCAGCAAACCTTCCCAGAGAGCAAAGTAATTACTCCGGGCCGTGAGGACGAAGGAGAGACCTTTACTCAAGAGGGCAACATCTTGGGAGGATAAGTTGTGTCTTGAGAGATTGAAGATTGGTATCATGGTCATGTCTGCTTCTGGAGCAATGTTGGGTATGTTTATTGGGGTGGGCCCCATTGGTAGCACTTACTGTCTACCTCTCCCCTGAGTATTGGTACTGGTAGTTGGCTCTGGTTCTGCAACTCCTGCGTCCATTGTTCCCGTTTAAAAAACGGGCGGGCAAGACTGGAGGGGGTCTGTTCGGGATCCTGTCAGAGCTTCCTCCTTCTCCAAGGTCAAAATCCTCCACAGAGGTATTAGAAGAATCAGAGATGGTTATCGTTTGGTTGTTCCTGTATGTGCTCCAGTTCCTTGTTTTGGTGGTTCATATGGAGTGGTGTAGAATTCGTCTCATAAGGATATGTTTTCTCTTTATCGTAGTTCTTGATATCTTTTTGTATTTTGTTAATCTTTTTATTCTGTTCAAAAGTGATAAAGGTGGCTATAGTGTTGTTGATCTTCTCAAGGAGGTTTTTGGTCTCCATGAGTATACTGTCCTCAAGTATGAGTTTTTCTAGCTCTGCGATTTCTTCTAGCTCCTTTCGGCTATGTTCGATTGCCCTATCAATGCCCAATACCATCCAGTGTTGCAAGCAAGTGGTAGCCAAATGGCTCAAGCCTGTGTGGAACTTGGGGTCTTGTGTGAAGATAGCTGGGGCGTTGCGAATCTGAAGACCATGTGGAATTATGTTTGATTTAAAATATTCTGTCATCATTCGAGCATATAGGCTTGTGCGGGTCTGTTTTTTCTTTAATTTCTCAAGCCTGTCAAGGAGAACCCATGATGGCTTGATGCAGGTGTAACAGGGGTTGACAGGTGTAATAGGGGTTGAGAAAAAAGATAGAAGGGAAGAACCACTCAACTTTTTTTTTAATGTAATCGTCCGAATAGTGCGGGGACTCCCTGGATGTCATAACATATGGATTAATTACACATTATGTGTCAAAACAAATGACAGGTATGTAAAGGGTCAAGGAAGACCCACTCTCACAAACCTGTGGTTGCTCAAAGTAACAAGATTCAACTACAGGAGGTTACCTGTAGACCCAGTTGAGACCTGGGTAATAAGTGTACATAACAAGTAACAGCATCTCAACAGGTAATACTTAAAGACAGTTTTACAAAAACATGCACAACAGTTGCAAGAAGCAGGAAACAGGGAGGCATTAATGGTTGTTGCAATAAATGCAAAGAGCAGTCTGTATTCAAACAAAGTGGGATGACAGCACTATATTACATTGAATGTGCATGTAACCTGTACAGACTTGTGCACATATGTGCTCGTGAAAAGAGTGAACTGCGCAAAGTGACAAGTGAAGCAAAAGACGGCGCAAGAGAACAGTAATGTCAATATATACAGAAGAACGCTTTTTAGTGATTCTGATTCATTATCAAGGATATAAAGAAGTTAAATTATTTGATGAACCACAGAGATTGCGCCAAGAAATTGCACTGGGTGGTTGATGACGTTTTGACCTGTTGTCAGTTCAGGTCATCTTCAGGACCAGGTTACAGATGATGAAGCACCAGGTCCGAGATGCGTTGGTTCAAAAGCAGATGCACCGGGTTTCTCCATGCAGATGAGGGGATGTATTGAGAGTCTCTTACTGCAGCTGCGGCGATGCAGTGGTTCTGATGGGTCAGTTCCAATGGTGATGCGCTGGTTCCAAGTGCAATGCACCGGATCTGTTCCTGCAACAGTGGTAATGCATTGGTTCTGCTTCACACAGCAGTGGATGCACCAGTTCCACTTGAGCAAGCATCTGGATTCACTTCCAGTGGGCCAGGCACAGCAGCGGGGGATGACTTTCATATCCCTGAGTCTTAGAACAGGAGGCAAGCCAGCATGCCCTTGGAAATCACTCTGGGTTCAAGGTGGTTAGCTCAGTTGTTCCTCAGCAGGGCAGATGGAAGCAGGCATCAGGGCAGCACCGCAGAAAAGCAGTTCTTCCAGTGAAGCAGCCCAGCAGAGTGGCAGTACTTATAGCAGCACAGCAGTCCTTCTTCTTGGCAGAGTTCCTCACAGGTCCAGTAGTGTCTGCTTTGATGATATCAGAGACCCAGGACTTATACCTGGTTGTGCCTTTAAAGTGGAGGTGCCTTCAAAGATGGTTTTTGAAGTGCACAGAGGTCCTCCCTCCCAGCTCTGGCTTCAGACTCACTACAGAGAGAGATAGGAGTTGGCCTAAAGGCTAGGGCGGTCGACCTCGAATCTGGGGAACCGAGTTCGAGTCTCGGCAATGACGCTGAACATCCTGTGATTCTGGGCAAATCACTTAATCTCCCCGTGCCTAACAAAAATGATGAATGTGTCCTCATGTAATGCAACTGGTGCTATGTAAAGCGCTCTGATACCCGATACCGGGTCAAGTTTGCGCTATATAAAACTCCGTAAAAAAAAAAAAAACAACAGAGGGGTATGATGCTTTTTGTGTGGTGGCAAGACACAGCCTATTCAGGTGTGTCAGCTCCTCCCTCCCATCCTGCCCAGGATGACCAATCAGGATGTGGGTAGCCATCAGTCACACCTAAACTCCCTTTGTCCACCTGTCACCCACTCCAAAAGTGTATTGAAGACAGGCTGCAGACACACAGGGCTAAGAGCAGAAAAATTCCATATTTCTAAAAGTGGCATTTCTAAAAGGGTAGTGATAAATTCATCATTACTAGTGAGAGGATGTATCACTACCATTCCAATGATATGAAACATTACAGAGCTACTCCTTCTCAAACAGGAATTACAGCGTATATGTGTAATAAGGAATTTCCAATGTTAAGCTATAAGAGGGGTAGCCCTAGAGTAGTGAAAATTGCATTTGGGGTTTTTTCACTACTAGAACATGTAAAACTCAAAAAGCACATGTCCTACCTTTTAATTACACAACACCCTGACCTAAAGGTGACCTAGGGATGACTTATATGTAATAAAAAGAGAGTTTAAAACTTGGCAAGGGGTTTTAAATACCAAGTCAAAATGGCAGTGTAAAACCGCACACACAGGCTCTCCAGTGGTAGGTCTGGGACATTTTTAAAGTGCTACTTGTATGGGTGGCACAATCAGTGCTGGAGGCCCACTAGCAGTATTTAATTTACAGGCCCTGACACATGTAGTACATTTTACTAGGGACTTATAAGTAAATTAACTATGCCAATTGTGGATAAGTCAATCAAACCATGTTTTAGGGGAAAAGCACATGCACTTTAGTACTGGTTAGCAGTGATAAACTGCTAAGAGTCATTAGGCCAACAAAAAGAAATCAGCAAAGAATTGAGGCAAACAGGCAAAAAGTGTGGGGAAGACCACCTTCAGGCTGTCAGGTCTAACATATATACTTTAAAATAATTGCAAAACAGTTCAACATATTTGAAAAATAAAATTATTACTCAAATAATAAAGAATACTACTAAAAGTAATTATAATATCAAACACTAGATATTAAAAAGTTTTAAAATGTGTACAATACCAAACAAATTAACAAATCAATTAAAAATATATTTTTACATTAAAGTAACATTTAAAATGTAAACAAAAAAATACATATTAATACAACTACAAAATTCAAATGAAAGAAAATAGACTTGGATAGGTAAAATGCATTACTATGACTTCAACCTGAGCAAAAGTAGGTAATGTTTTATACTTTGGATGGGGTCAGATTTACTATTCCTGCTCTAACATAACCAAAAGTAGGGAAAGTGTATGACTTTGGAGGCATCAGTTCTACTATTCCCACCCCATTCCAAGAAACATTCAGGAAAATGCTGGACTTTGGATAAGTCAAATTTACTATTCTCACTCCAAACTGAGCTACAGTAGAGAAAGTTTTGGACATCCCAGAGGTCAAATTTCCAATATTTCCATAATCAAAAGTATGGAAAGTTATGGACTTTGGAGGGGTCGCATTTACTATTCTCTCTCCAATCTAAGCACTAATAGGGAAAGTGTCTGGCATTGGAGGGGTCACATTTTCTATTTCTACTCCAACATAAACAAAAGTAGGGAAAGTGTTGGGCTGGAGAGTGGTCAAAATGACTGGTCCCACTAGTGAGAGATTTTTCGTCCCGAGTGCCGTTGACAGTCCTTTTACCGCCACCTGTGAATGGATTAGCAACCTTCCTTCTTATTTTCATGATAAAATCAAAATCATTCAGGACTCCTTCGAGGACCCATCCCTGGTCAAGGGAGTGATCATAGGACCCCCCCCGTCAACCCTGCGACAGGTCCACCTCTCACACAGTTTCCTCCAGTTCCTTGGAAAAATCTTTGGAGATAATGAAAGCCCTCAAGTCAGGCTCGCCCTCTGACCCATGCCCAGCTAAAGTGCTGGCATCTATAGCAGGGATTATCAATCCAGCTGCTAATTTGATCCTCAATGCCTCGCTGCAAAATGGGCAGGTGCCAGACAGATGGAAAAAGGCTAAAATTCTCCCTTTACTAAAAAAAGCCTTCAGCCGACCCCTTGGTGGCCTCAAATTATAAGCCAATATCATTACTTCCCTTTTTCTCCAAAGCATTGGAGAAATATGTGAATCTAGTCATCACAGAATATGTGGAAGTTAACCATGTGGTCCATCATAGCCAGTCTGGTTTCAGAGCAAATTTTAGCACAGAAAAAGCCCTACTAGAAGTCTCTGAGGTCATTAAGGAGACATTAGATAAAGGAGGCAATGCGGTGTTGATTCTGCTGGACCTCTCCGCGCCCTTTGATGCCATGCCCCACGACCGGCTCCTGCAGAGACTTCAGGAGTGCGGCCTTGGGGGCACGGTGCTCAAGTGGTTTTCTTCCTTTCTGAGAGACCGACAGCAAACAATTTGGTCTCCTCCCTTTGCTGCCCCCATTCCCCCCATGAAGGTAGGGGTCCCTCAGGGCTTGATCCTGAGCCCAACATTTTTCCAATTATATATGGGCCCCCTCGCTCACTTAGCTGAGTTACATGGCGCTACGATAGTATCATACGCAGATGATACTCAATTGTTGTTTACATGCGACAAGGGCGCTGATTTTAGGGGGGACGAGATCAACATCTGTTTGACGGAGGTGTTCTCCTGGCTAAGATTGAACCAATTAAAGTGCAATCCAGAGAAATCGGAGATCATTTTCTTCGGTCCTGCACCCAGTGATGTGTGGCGCCAATGGTGGCCTTTGAACATGTCCCCCTCTGCAACCTCAGTAAGTACAGTCAAGAACTTAGGGGTCAAACTAGATGATAATTTATCCATGAAAGCTCAAATCCAAACAGTAGCTGGTTCCTGTTTTGGCTTGTGAAAAATGCTAAAGACCTTTCTCCCCTTACTTCCGGTTACTCATAGGAAGACTGTAGTCCAGGCTCTGATCGTTTCGAGGCTGGACTACGTTAATGTCTTGTACCTGGGCCTTCCAAAATACTTATTAAATCGTCTTCAGGTAGTCCAGAATTCGGCAGCCAGGGCGTTTCTCATGCTAGGAACCAGAGCGCGGGTCGCCACCCACTTGAAAGCCCTAGACTGGCTGTCAGTCCGTAAGAGAATTCGGTTCAAAGCTCTGGTTTTGGCTTTTAAAGCTCTACATGACACTGGTGCCTTCTATATTAGAAAAAGAGTTCAGCACTACATATCACGTAGAGCTCTGAGGTCCTCATCGCAGCAGCAGGCGATTATCCCCAAGTTTTCCTGGGCCCGCATGGGTGGTCGCTCCTTCCAACTGCAGGCCTCCCGTCTATGGAACTGCCTGCCATTGTCACTCAGACGGGTGCAGGATTTACTCACCTTTAGGAAGCGGCCCAAAACCTGGCTATTCCAGCAATAGCCAATAAGCCCTTCGATCCTTGCAGATATAGTGGCAGTTTTTGTCTTGAGGTCTTTCAGCGCCGGGACACTCTGTTGAGTAGCTATGCGCTCTATAAGTACCAATTTACATTTTACACTTTACATATACACTCCAATCCAAGGAACAGTAGGGAAAGTGTTGGACTTTGGAAGGAGTAAGTTCACCATTTCCACTCCAAATTAAGCAAAAACAGGGAAAATATTGGACTTTGAAGGGGTAAGAATACTGTTCCCACTCCAGTCCATGCAACAGCAGAAAAGGTTTTGAAATTTGCAAGGGTCAGATTTACAGTTCCCACACTTAGGGCATCATTATGATAGCGGGCGGACAAAGTCCGCCCGCCATCGTTTTGGCAAATGGGACCGACCGCTATGTATGCGGCGGTCCCGCAAATCCAATTAGGATGCGCCCGCCACACTGGCGGGCGCATCCCGCATTTTTAACATTGCGGCGGGTTGTGCATTTGCATGCACAACGTGGCAGGCACCGCGCGGTGCCTGCCACATTGTGCATGCAAATGCAGGGGGGTACCATAGGTACCCCCCATGTGCACCCCCCACCCACCCAACACCCTGGGGGCCTGCAACGGGCCCCCACATGCAGACTCCGCATGCCTTTCCATGGCGGCAACGCCGCCATGGAAAGGCACATCACCGCCTGCATCTTGATATGGATGGCGGTGTCTTGCAGACACCGCCACCATATCAATCCCCTTTTCCGCCCGGTCTCCTGTTTGACCGGCGGAAAACCGGCGGACGGTCTTTCCGTCCGCCGGGGTCCCCCCCGCCATCCTAATATGGCGGAGGGAAATGAGAGGCGGGCGGAGAATAATGGCGGGCGGATTGCCACCGCCATTCGGGCGGTGGCAATCCGCCCGCCATTATAATAGAGCCCTTATTTTTTTAAATAAAACAGTTAAATATAGTCTGGACATTTTTTTAACATTTAAAAGAATACATTTAATAATTAAATATAAACAATAAAATTACATTTAAATAATAAAAAATATATTACACATACAAAAGTACAATTTAGAATAGATATTAAAAATAATTTAATTTAACAGTTTAAACACTCGACTCTCTATTACCTTAGAAACAACACTGACAAATAACTAACCTAGATTAAAAAATAAAAACTACTAATATTACAGTAATTTCTACCTAACACAAATACATTTAAAAGAATAAGTAAATATATTAATTGACAATGTAATTTTTAAATAAAGTGATCTGCTAAATAACAAATGATTAAAATTAAATTAATTAATTGTTTGCTTGAGTTACATAATTAGCAATAAAAAATTAATTACATATTTGTCTAGACCAGAAGCAATAATCTACATTTTATTAAAATTACTGGCCCAATCCCCTACAAATCCAACCCACCATTAAACAAAAAAAATACATTTTATAAAAAAAACTATAAATTATATTTGAAAACATTTAACACAAATATTACTATACTACCAATAATTTATATTACTAAAATAACTAGTATTTATCAAACTAATCAAAAATGATATTTTATACAATTCTATTAACTAAAACAACATTGTGCACAATTATATTTTAAAAATCAATATTAAATACCTAAATAAATGACGATATTTACCTTCCGTATTCGGTCCCATGATGTATTTGACAGTACAATGTTTTTACCACAATATTTGTGAACCAGGAGATGTGTTTTGTGCTAAGAAGATGATCTCCACATCATCACTGATTTTAACAAAAATGTAGATAGAAATAAGGCAGAATCAATATTTTCTTCCAAATAGACAAGGCATAACTTGCAGAATCTGTATTCAACATACTGAATTCCTCATGTTTTTCCTTTTTGGGCCTTTTTCCCACAGTACGTTTCAGCTGTTTTCACTTGCTGGAATGTATTAAGAGAAGGAGTGTGAAATCTATCCCATAACTCATAATTTCAGTCCCTGTGCATACCCCTGCTTGAACCTGGTTCAGATTTTAACCATAAACTTCGAATCAGAGAATATATGTTGTCCCCAGTATATCTTAAAATCTGTTACTTGGGACGGCAGGTGAAGAGCCCCACTCCAGCAAGTTTGGGTGAAAGCAAAACAGAGTGGAAATGTTACATTGAACACCCATTCAAAAAAGGCAATAGTTTTGATCTCTGCTTCTTGTATAGGCTCTTAGTGGGGTGTATCAGTTTTAAATATGCAGTTGTATGAAATATGTATAGTTAGAGTATAAACACATGTATTGATGATGGAGTTTAGGAACATCAGCATATGAAAAAGTAATACTATAATACACCACCTCTGCTCATATAACAGATATTAGCAGATATTTGTCTTTAATTCATATTCACCTGATGCATAAATCAATAATCATATTCACCAGTTGTGCAGAAAACCATACATGTACACATAGTTCTATATATATGCACCATCTAACACATGCACAAAGCAGCAGGCACTCACAAATGCACATACATTCCCTGGTATGTATCCTCAAAGACATGCACCAACAATACATACAGTCATTCAAACAAAGAAACTAGGTTCATATACCTACTCAAGCAGTGCCACAAGGCATACACAGACACACACACACGTTATGCTATGGAGGATGAATTAAGCACACGTACACCAAAAAGGTCTCTTGGCGCCAAGGTAAATAAAGGCAGCTGCGATTGAAAAATTAACCATATATTTCTCTGAACAGCCTGGTTTTCTAGGTTTCCTGAAACTCTCATTGTTATTTATAGATTTCATTTCAAGAGGGACATAATTACAGGTGTGTGGAGTGATCACTGAGAACATGGCCCCTCCTGGTGGAGGGGCAGTTGATATAGAACCCTGTGAGCTTGTAGGTGGTGCTTTCTCCCCCGCCGCTTTACTGACCTCCTGCCCTTAGAAGCTAATCGAAAATGAGGAAAAACGTCAGCTGGTCACGGAGGAGCCTGTAGTACAAGAGACGGAGGGTGAGACAACTGGCCAAATTAAGGAAGGCTTGGGGAAAGCAAGGCTTGATATGCCATCAGGGGCTGGACCCTCTAATACTGGGCGACGGTGTTCGAGGAGAACTATCTCCTGACTTGGTAGGCGAGAAGTTCTTCTCATTTACAGATGATTCAGATCCCTCCGGACAGGAAAATACTTCATCCAGCAGCGAAGGCCTCTCAGAGTCCGGCAGCAGTACTTCAATCGACTTGGTCCAATTGACGCAGAGGAAGAAAGCCACAGGGAAAAAAAAGGAAAGAGAGCCAGATGCGGAGTGCTGGTAATCAGTTAAAGTGGGATTATTCTGACACCCGGCTTGTATCCCAACAAAAGGTACCTGAAGAAGGACCAAAAGAAGGCCTAAATATGGACATACAATCGGAAGAACCCACATTGACAGCGATCTTTATGTCCATCAAGCAGATGCAAGAGGACATTAGGACTGATGGGCGCAGAGCAAGAGTAGCTACTAAAAAAGTACAAGCTGGGATCCGTACAAAAAATAAAAAATGTGGAGACATCGCCGAACGATTGACTTCTGTGGAAACTCGAACGGAGACTTTAGAATTCAAAGTTCAATCTCTGAAAGCTCAAAGCACTGGTCAAGGAGAGGCTATGTCAGATGTAATGCACAAGCTGGAAGAGCAGGAAAACAGACAGCAAAGAAACAATCTATGATTTCTGGGGGTTCCGGATGGAGTTGAAGGTAGCAACCCTAGAACTTACATAGTGAACCTTTTGAAGAACGCTTTCCACGAGCAATTGAAATTAGACTGGGATAGCGAAATCCAACGTGCTCATCGAGTTCCACTAATGAGGAATAAGCAACCTCAAGAAAGACCCAGGGCGATATTGGTATTTTTTGGTAACGTCCTACTGAGGCAACTGATGTACGTTCAAGCCCACCCCAACGCTCCGAAATCTTGCAATGGGGTGTCATTTTTTGTTAAACTGGACTTTGCACATGCAACAGTGGAGAGACGCTGGCGCTTACAGCAGTTGTTTTCTCCCTTTCAAAAAGTAGGGGCAGAGGTCTTTCTTCAGAACCCGGCAAGACTCAAAATCCAATACAAAGGAACTTTTCATAGCTTCTCATCAGAGATTAAAGCACAGGACTACCTGAAAGAAATCAGAAGAAAAGAAAAAGGGGGGAACCCTCTAAATGAGTGGGTGGCTCCTGCAGTGGTTTGCAAGGTTGTTATAGAGATAAAAGAGCCTGAGCAGTTGGTATAGTATATATATTTACACTATATTGAGAGAGACGGTGGGGCAGTCCGTCAGACGCACATCGCTCAGGCTATGCCTGATTGCCCATGTATTTGGTGGGGGGGGTGGAGGGTAGGGGGGAAGGGTGGGGCACTTTCATGGGAGGGGGATCTCGGCAATCATTGGTTTCTGCGGGGTTGCCATCACCTGGGAGGGGTATGGGAGGTTTTTGTGGTGCAGCGTTATAGAAATCAAAGATGGGTAAATTAAGGATTGCTACGATAAATATATGTGGCTGAAAAAGAGGCAGATGGTATCGCAAGGGCTGCAACTATTACAGGCAGATATTGTCTGCCTGCAAGAAACCCATGTCGATGGTAAACAAAAAGACCTTTTAAAGCACCTGGGGTATAGCACAGTGGGAGCAACAACCCAAGGGACCTGTAAACGAGGGGTAGCAATTTTAGCCCGTAACAAAACAATACAGTTTCCTTTAGTCCGGACGGACTCATTTGGGCGCTGGGTCATAGCAAGTTGTAGAGCTCCAGGACTCCCCAGCTTCACTCTATGCTCCCCTTATGGCAGTAAGGCCAATGATCCTTCTTTACTAGAGTGGCTATCGAATGAATTGTCGCACTGGCAGCTTCCTATTGTTATTTGTGGGGATTTTAATATCAACCTCGCCTGCAGTTGGGGACAGGGGCAAATATATATGGGAAGGAATCCCAAAGTGTTTTAAGTGATATGTAATCTATGCCAGGTGCACAGATTGAGTGATGCATGGGCTAAAATAAGATCCTTAGAACATGGATTTACACATTACTCTGCCCCTCAATAGAAACATGTAAGGCTGAACTATTTTTTTGTATCACCTCTGGTTAGGCAGAAGAGCACAATTGAAGGTTTCCCCAGATTTCTCTCAGATCATAGCCCATTAGTACTAGAGATAGATGATGGGGGCCTTGAGGAAAAGCTCTCCTCCTGGACTTTTGAAAGAGCACTTTTGGCGGATGAGGCCTATATGGGACATATGAGGGAGTGGATCCCGTATTTTGTACAAAGGAATCTGGGAACGGCCTCTTTGGGCATAGTCTGGGATACATTAAAGGCAGGCATCCGGGGAGAAACAATCCAATTTTCACTCAGAAAGAGGAAAAAGGAAAATGCTTGCCTTCGGTCTCTTCAACTAAGGTTGGCCCAGGCTGATGGAAAGTTGATTACTGCCCTGCAGCAGAAAAAAGGAGTAGAGGAAGCCCAAATTGATGCAGCATTTAACAAGGCAGCAATTGGGGAAAAACTGCTGAAGAAGGCTAAAGATAAAGCGACTGTTCACCGAGAAGAAATGCACGAGTGTAGTGAAAGGGTAGGCCATTTACTCGCAGTTAGGACTAGGCAGGAACTCACACAGAGTGAAATCAATGCAGTGAGGGATCCCTTAATAGGGCTAGTTTCTGAAGCCACTGAAATTTGAGCAACCTTCTTTAAATTTTATCAGGCTTTATACACAGAAGATCGGGAAGCCTAGGAAGCCTAGGGAGTCAGAGTGAAGAGCTAACAGTTAGGTACCTGGCGTATACAGCGGTGTCCTTGTCACTAGAAGAGAGGGACCAACTTGATCAGCCACTAAGCTGGGATGAGACTGTTGCAGTAATGTCTAGTTTACCAAGAGGGAAATTGGCCGGACCTGATTTAATCCCCACAGAATTTTATAAGGTCTTTCAGGAGCAGCTGAAGGAAATTATGACAACTATGTTCCTACAGATTGCAGAAGGTATGACACCACCAACATCATGGGCATCTGCGAAGACCATAGTTTTTCAAAAGAAAAATAAACCTATTGATGAACTGGGATCTTAACTCCCAATAACCTTAATAAATGGGGATGTGAAAATATATTCAAAAACCCTAGCTTCTCGTCTATCACAGGTTATTCACAGGGTTGTTTCTACGGGGCAACATGGCTTTATCCCAGGCAGAGGCACCATAGAACACATCAGAAGGATTATCATGCTGTTTGATGCCAGGCAGGTGACAGGAGACCCTAAGGCTGCAATTTTGTTAGATACTGAAAAAGCATTCGATAGGGTCTCCTGGCAGTTTCTATGGGCTTCTATGCATAGAAAAGGGATAGGGAATAACTTTATCAGAGCAGTTAAAGCCTTGTATAAAGAACCTGAGGCTAGAGTTTATAGAAACGGGGAATTGACGAAAGCTTTTAAAATAATAAGAGGAACACGACAAGGGTGTCCCTACTCACAGCTCCTTTTTGCACTATATATTGATCCTTTCCTGAAACAATTAGAGCTGGCGGCAGATATCCCCCCATTATTTATGTTGGAACAGGAAGGTAAGGTGTTGGCTTATGCTGACGACATAGCTCTAGTTACCACCCATCCTGAAAAGGCCATAAGGGCAATTGAAGAAGAGGCTCAGAGATACGGTGCACAGTTAGGATATGCCCTGAACAGGGATGAAACACAGATAATTATTAATGAATTTGTATCTTTTACTGATTATAGTGTTGTTAAAAAAGCAACATATCTAGGGGTCACGATAACCTCTGAGTTGGATGAGGTGGTAAAGGAAAATTTAGAGCCATGAGCAGCAGAGATCAAAAAAGTGCTAAAAAAGGTGGATAACTTGCATCTAACACTGATCAGCAGAGGAAATTTAATCAAAGTGGTATTTTTTCCTAAAATATTGTATTTTTTAAGAGCAACCCCCCCTCTTTTTCTCGAACCTCTTGCTAAAGAACTTTGAAAGCATATTTGCACAATTCATCTGGGCATACTCCAGACCTAGAAGATCGATCAAATATTTGTCTTTACCCAGGGAATGTGGCGGTTTGGCCCTTCCGAGCCTTAAATTATATTGGTGGGCTGCCTCAATAGTGCAATATTCAACACTCTTGAGGGTGGACATTAATAGAGGTCTGCCAAACTACCCCTCCCCCTTCGAACTACTGATTGGCCCCGAAGCATGGGGGTGTCTTTGGCGCCAACTCGGTTATGGTTATTACAAAAGGGTGCACTTTAAGACATTGTTCATTGCCTTTAAAGTATGGTCCTCTGTACGGCGCCTACTAGGACTCGGGGGGCTGAATTATTACACGCCACTTTTACAAAATAAGAACCTGCCTCATATTTTTAACAATCTTTATTTTAACAATTGGATAAAGGCAGGAATGATGTATATAGGCTGCTTTTTACATCATACGGCATAACAGCATTTGATGAATTAAAAGAACGAAATTTGGTTTAACCAATAGAGAATTTTTTAAATATTTACAAGTTTAGATTATTTGCAGAGGAAGGGGGGCGGGCCTGAGACAATTGAGAAGTGCGAATTTGTGGACAAAGTAATACAGCCTGTCCCACCCCGGATCGGGATATTGTATAAACTGACTTGGGAAAACGCTCCACCAAGTGGCAAGGGACTCTGAGTATTACAGACACAGCTTTCCAAAGTGCCTTCTCAAACACTCTAATGATTTTGATGCCTGCCAATCTTCAAGCACAGTATTATAAAACCTGTTTTGAGTTATATTACACTCCGTATCGGATTGCCAAATGGGGTGAGGGGAAAAGTGTGCACTGCCCGCACTGTGCGCTGTATAAGGCAGATTTAATTAATAATATGTTCGCCACATGTAACGAGCTTGGGCCACTAATTAGAGAAATGATGAATTTTTAAGGAAGAAACTACTACTCCAGGTGAATGTAACCCCTCCGCTAATTATGTTCGGTGTAACTAACTTGGAAGTAAAGGATGATGGAGCCCTTGTCTGCATAGCAATGGCAGTGTATAGATTATATATAGCCTCAGTTTAGCTGGACCCCACTCCCCCCTCACAAAAACAGGCCCCTGCAGTGGACGCATTAGTCCACTGAGCCACCAGACCCGGCTAAACGAGAATAGGTAGGAGCGAGAGGTGTGGCAAAGATAACGATTTTTTTCTGATTAACATTGTCGCCTTCCTTCCTCCTAGGACGGCCAAACTGACATGCGCACTGACCTGTCTCCAACCCAAGCTGCGTTGCTGGGTTGGAGACAGCAGGTACAGACTCCCAGTCTCTCTGGGAGCACAAATCGAGGGTGCTCGGGCCAAATCTGACACTACCTCTCATGCTAAGCAAACACAAGGAGATGATGGACGGAGTGCTGAAACTTTTCAAACACTCACCCCCAGTCACAGATCTGGGTTGAATCCATCATCATTCTTTAGCTCACTTTGCCACCCCAGTTCAGACACAGCTATATGCAAATCAGTCTTGACCCTGTGCCTCATGGGAACAGTCCAGCCCGAACTGCCAAGCCATGTCTTCCCTGGACCGGAAACAAGCATCCTGGGACCGGTTTCGGGCTAACAGCCCTCATCAGCCAGGCTAGCTTGAATCCAGTGGCAAAGTGAGCAAGGGACCCACGTCTGGGCATACCCTGCCAACTTAGGGCGAACAAAGCAAACACAAGGAGATGATGGACGGAGTGCTGAAACTTTTCAAACACTCACCCCCAGTCACAGATCTGGGTTGAATCCATCATCATTCTTTAGCTCACTTTGCCACCCCAGTTCAGACACAGCTATATGCAAATCAGTCTTGACCCTGTGCCTCATGGGAACAGTCCGGCCCGAACTGCCAAGCCATGTCTTCCCTGGACCGGAAACAAGCATCCTGGGACCGGTTTCGGGCTAACAGCCCTCATCAGCCAGGCTAGCTTGAATCCAGTGGCAAAGTGAGCAAGGGACCCACGTCTGGGCATACCCTGCCAACTTAGGGCGAACAAAGCAAACACAAGGAGATGATGGACGGAGTACTGAAACTTTTCAAACACTCACCCCCAGTCACAGATCCGGGTTGAATCCATCATCATTCTTTAGCTCACTTTGCCACCCCAGTTCAGACACAGCTATATGCAAATCAGTCTTGACCTTGTGCCTCATGGGAGCAGTCCAGCCCGAACTGCCAAGCCATGTCTTCCCTGGACCGGAAACAAGCATCCTGGGACCGGTTTCGGGCTAACAGCCCTCATCAGCCAGGCTAGCTTGAATCCAGTGGCAAAGTGATCAAGGGACCCACTTCTGGGCATACCCTGCCAACTTAGGGCGAACAAAGCAAACACAAGGAGATGATGGACGGAGTGCTGAAACTTTTCAAACACTCACCCCCAGTCACAGATCTGGTTTGAATCCATCATCATTCTTTAGCTCACTTTGCCACCCCAGTTCAGACACAGCTATATGCAAATCAGTCTTGACCCTGTGCCTCATGGGAACAGTCCAGCCCGAACTGCCAAACCATGTCTTCCCTGGACCGGAAACAAGCATCCTGGGACCGGTTTCGGGATAACAGCCCTAATCAGCCAGGCTAGCTTGAATCCAGTGGCAAAGTGAGCAAGGGACCCATGTCTGGGCATACCCTGCCAACTTTGCCACTGGATTCAAGATAGCCTGGCTGATGACGGCTGTAAGCCAGAAACCGGTCCCAGGATGCTTGTTTCCGGTCCAGGGAAGACATGGCTTGGCAGTTCGGGCTGGACTGTTCCCATGAGGCACAGGGTCAGACTGATTTGCATATGGCCATGTCTGAACTGGGGTGGCGGAGTGAGCTAAAGAATGATGATGGATTAAACCCAGATCAGTTGACTGGGGGTGAGTGCTTGCAATGTTCAACACTCCGTCCATCATCCCCTTTGGTTTTGCTATGTTTGCCCTAAGTTGGCAGGGTATGCCCAGACGTGGGTCCCTTGCTCACTTTGCCACTGGATTCAAGATAGCCTGGCTGATGACGGCTGTAAGCCAGAAACCGGTCCCAGGATGCTTGTTTCCGGTCCAGGGAAGACATGGCTTGGCAGTTCGGGCTGGACTGTTCCCATGAGGCACAGGGTCAGACTGATTTGCATATGGCCATGTCTGAACTGGGGTGGCGGAGTGAGCTAAAGAATGATGATGGATTAAACCCAGATCAGTTGACTGGGGGTGAGTGCTTGCAATGTTCAACACTCCGTCCATCATCCCCTTTGGTTTTACTACCTCTCATGCTGCCAGCAGCATGAGAGCAGCGTCTAGATTGGCCGCAGGGAAGTCTGGGAGCCTGTGCCTGCAGTGGACTGGAGCCAGAGAGGAGCGGAAGAGCAGCGATGCGGCAAGTAAGTAATTTATTTTAGTGTTTTGTTGTGCATTATGTCATCATCCTCCCCCGCACTACTTTAGTTTGACACCGGCCGCTACTGCCCTTCCTAAATAGTTCTCTGCCTTTAGATGAACTGTTGAAGCAACTGCGACCACCAATTTCGCCCTCCTTACGACCACAGACATATTCCCACTTGATCTTAAGTCTCCCCGATCCGCCTTCCCCCCAGTCCCTGTGTCCCTGACCATGTGTAATTGTTCCCTGTGCTTCCAGATCCCTTTATACATAGGTCCCTTTATATCCCTTGATTCTTGCGTGGATTTTTTCACATGCAAGTGCACTGCGCACGTAATGCAAAGATGAGAGCAGCCTCAGAAATGGGTTATTTATGTCAGTCCCAACAGGCGCAAGAAGCCACGTGCACCAAAGACAACAGTACGAGAGGAAGGAAGGTGACAATGTTAATCAGAAAAAAATCCTAATCTTTGCCACACCTCTCTACGCTCCTACCTATTCTCGTTTAGCCGGGTCTGGTGGCTCAGTGGACTAATGCGTCGACTGCAGGGGCCTGTGTTTGAACTCATGGTTACAGGTTCAAATTCTTGCGGGTCCACTCACCCTTTCATTCAGCTGAGGCCGATAAAATGAGTACCATTGAGTTGGGTAACAATAAACATCTGTTATTCAGTGCCAAGATGCCTACGGTTGAACGTGCGCTTTACAAATACACACACATGTTATGTTATGTTTAAACACACTTATCGTAAAGAGCGAATGTTTCACTTTCAAACTGTTTTGTATTTTTAATCACGTCACTGACAAATGCCCAGTCTCACCTTGTAGTCCTGGGCCGCCTCCTCGATGGGAATGACGGAGTGGTACCGGCATGGGCATGGGCGTCCGCAGAAATGTTTCCAGGGTGGACTACCCTGGCAAATGAAGGGGCGTGGCTAATGTTAATCAATAGGGGCGGGGGTAAAATGGCAGACAATCAGGATCGGGTAATGCTCAGGCCAAGCTGAGAAAAAAAAGTGGTGAATTCTGCATTTGAAACTGGACAAAAATTAGAGCACACATGAACCCTAAAATTACCCCCCTGGCCCCTTAAAACTCATACATTCCCTGATCCCTAAAATTAGCCCCCTGGCACCCCAAAACCCATAACCCATACCCGCCCTCACCCCTAAAATTGTCCCCCTGGCACCCCAAAACCCATACCCGCCCTGAACCCTAAAATATCCCCCCCGTGCACCCCAAAACCCATACCCACCCTGAACCCTAAAATTACCCCCTGGTCCCCCAAAACCCATACCCACCATGAACCCTAAAATTATTCCCCTGGCACCCCAAAACCCATACCCACCCTGAACCCTAAAATTACCCCTGCCCCCCCAAAGCTCATACCCGCCCTGAACCCTAAAATTACCCCTCTGCCCCTTAAAACCCATACACGCCCTGAACCCTAAAATTACCCCCCTGGTACCCCAAACACCCATGCCCACCCTGAACCCAAACATTATCCCCCTGGCACCCCAAAACCCATACCCACACTGAACCCTAAAATTACCCCCTGGCACACCAACACCCATACCCGCCTGGAACCCTAAAATTACCCCCTGGCACCCCAAAACCCATGCCCACCAGGAACCCTAAAATTACCCCCTGGTACCTCAAAACCCATACCCACCATGAACCCTAAAATTATCCCCCTGGCACCCCAAAACTCATACCCACCCTGAACCCTAAAATTACCCCTGCCCCGCCCCCCAAAACTCATGCCCGTCCTGAACCCTAAAATTATCCCCCTGGCCCCTTAAAACCCATACCCGCCCTGAACCCTAAAATTACCCCCTGGTACCCCAAAACCCATACCCACCCTGAACCCTAAAATTATCCCCCTGGCACCCCAAAACCCATACCCACACTGAACCCTAAAATTACCCCCTGGCACACCAAAACCCATACCCACCCGAAACCCTAAAATTACCCCCTGGCACCCCAATCCCTAACCCACCCTGAACCCTAAAATTACTCCCTGGCACCCTAAAACCCACACCCAACCTGAACCCTAAAGTTACCCCCTGGCACTCCAAAAGCTGAACACTACAAGCTTACACTACATTTGCATATTCGGAGGGGACTGTCCTCCTTGACGTTTCCATGCATGTAAGTCTAGATCACCGTTCACTTAGAGTAACCTAGATATGAAGCCATTAGGTAATGCTGATGCTGTAGAATGCATTAAAGTTACTGGAACTTACTTAAAAACTGCTGCCTGCTCTTCTGATACTATTCAGTGGAGTCGGGCTGATCAGCAACACTGTCGTCCTGGCATCCAGCCCCTCCCGAAGGTCTCACTGTGTAGATAGGTGTGGGTCAAATGTCTCCTGGTTTCTCCTTTCCTGGGCCTCCTCTGCCTCTTCGTAGGTGCCCTCGGATGCAAAAAGAGACAGATCCATGGCCCTGCTCGCCATTTATCTGGTGAGCAGTGCCGTGGATGTGAATTCCATACAAGTGCACAGACAGCAGGGGGAAAGGGATGGCAGTGCAGGCGATGCTTTTCCTTTGTAAAGTAATTCCTGCTGGCGTCATAGCCCAGGGTTTGCTGTCACCTGCACTGCCATCTCTTTCCCCCTGCTGTGCACATCTTCCCACTACCACCCCATGCTCACATTCACAACACATCAAGTGCTTAGGTGAAATCCCTGCCTTCAGGCAAGGATATCACCTCGGTGGCACCAGTCTAAAAGAAAACAAAGGGTGGGGGCAGGGAGGGTCGCTGAAACCGTTCAGAGGCGGGCTGGCTCGGGCTGGTTCTTGGCCTCTCAGAAGGGGTCATAAAAATCACATTCTCGGATGCTTAGCATTCAACCATGGTTCGTTCTTAGCTCCTGGTGGTGGCTCAGATCAAAGTAGGCGCTTTACAAGCGTAATATGCTACACGGAAAAAATACAGAAACACAACATCCGGCAAATCGTTAACACTCTAAGGGAATGAAATATTAAGTAAAACGTCAAACACAAACAGGAACTAAATCGATGACATGGATTGCCTTTTTACATTCATTATTTAGAAATCGATCAGTGTTTATGTCAGAAAAAGGGCATGACGTTAGAGCCCGATAAGGACCCGTTGCAACGTCCTCTGCGACCCGGGGGGACCCTGCCCATTTAAAGCCCTGGCTGAGGGGTCACTTCAATGTGAGATGAAGATCGGCAACAAAAGGGCCCCCCACATGCAGAAGATTTCTTGAGAAATCCCTGTTCTGGAATGGGGGCTGAGCAGGACGTTTGTGGCGGGGGAGGAGGCTCATGGTTCCTGCGCGGCTTGTAGCGTGTCTTTTCCCTGCTAGTGGAGGTGCGTGCTTCAGTCATGCTTCTGGGCATCAGTCCTGTCCAGATCTGCGCATCCGAGCGTTTCACATTGTAATGTACCATGGATGCGTTGGTGAATGCTTTGCAGACACGTTCGGGTGAACTCTGTGTAATAACGCTCAAATGCGGGTTTGTGTAAAGGAGGTTTATTAGATCAAACCCCATCCATCGTAGACCTCAGCCAACTGACACCGTTAGAACCCCACACGCTCCACACTCCAAACTGGAACATGGAACTGAGCCACATCACACTTCTTCCTCTTCACAATTTGAAATGTAATTACAGAAGAAATAACATATACATTCCCAAATACAAATGAAAACAATAAGTGGAGTTCCCAACCTTTCCTCCCCACTAAACCACAAAATAAACTCTATACACAACGTCCAGCTAAGCTGAATCTTACGAGATCTTGTGCCTATGCGTAAGGACTCCAAAATTTTAAAACATATCAGAACCCCAGTACATATGCAATTAATTTCTCACAAAGTCATTAAGATAGCTCGGAGTTCTGCAGACTCTAACACTCCTACGTGTAAGCTCACGCTCCAAATGAGAAGAGACCCCGACAGAAGACTCTGTTTCACGAGCACTGTCACTGCTTGGCCGAACATGAACTACACGACTAAGATTCCACATCCGACCATCATTGGTTTTGACAGCGTTCTTGAACAATTTCACCACACTCTTTACACAAGTGAATTTTGACCAGTTTTGACAGCCTACAGGAGCCTTGACCTTGACTTTGTCTCCTACTTTGAACTTAATAACCTTACCAGACCTACGAGAGTCAAGATAAATCTTCCTTTTTTGTTGAAGTGCCAATTCTTTTTTTCTCCATTCACCAATACCATTGTCCTTGAAACCTTTATCCAGTATCATCCACCCCGGACACATGATGGTATTAGGAGACCTTCCTTTGAATAATTCAAATGGTGTCTTTCCAGTCGAAGAGTGTGGTGAAAATCTGTAGGCAGAAATACGACTTTGTAACTCCTCCCTCCAATTTAAACTGTTTACTCTTGCCAG
Source organism: Calotriton arnoldi (assembly GCA_963921515.1). Classification (NCBI taxonomy): domain Eukaryota; kingdom Metazoa; phylum Chordata; class Amphibia; order Caudata; family Salamandridae; genus Calotriton; species Calotriton arnoldi. The sequence continues at coordinate 1,276,668 of CAWUFW010002520.1, forward strand.
TTGAATGCTTTCTTTCAACGTTTTATTCAACCTCTCAACGGCGCCATTAGTCTCGGGATGATAGAGAGAAGTTTTCTTGTGTTCGATTCCACACTTTACCAAGAATTCCTCCATTTCACGTGAACAAAATTGTGGCCCATTGTCTGATAGTAATGAACGGGGAAAACCCTCACGCTTGAAAATTGATTCCAAGAACTTAATTACACATTGTGTGGTGATGTCTCTCACAGAACTCACTTCAATCCACCGAGAGTACAAATCCAACAAAACAATCAAATAGGGAGTTTGGTGTTCACCATGAAGAGGACCAACAATGTCAATGGCTACTTCATCCCAAGGACACATGGGTAATTTCCTACAAACCATAGGTGGTTGTCTCGTCTTAAGAACTTTATCGCTCAAAGAGCAAGGAACACAATCACGCACCACCCGTTCCACCATAAGATCCAAACCTGGCCACCAAAAATCCTGTCTTATGCGTTCTTTGGTTTTGGAAATTCCCATGTGTCCTTCGTGCGCCATCTGAATAATGTTGTTCCTGAAACTCTCCGGAGGAACTAGCCTAGTGCCTCTCGTTAAAGTTCCGTCAATGATGGCTAACTCATTACACACCAACGACCAAGGTTTCTCAAGCTGGTTACCCTTGTCTTGTGACAACAACTCCATCACTCTCATGATTTCAGGATCTCTCTTCAATTCTTCCTTCCACTCATCCTCTTTAATCGCACCAAAAGTAATATCACACACACTTACTTCAAACTCATCATCCAGACCTTCCTCACAACCCAGATCAGTGGAGTCCACAGTGTCCACAAGACGTGAGAGGCAGTCAGCAGACACATTAGAAATCCCAGGAATATATTCAAAACCAAAATTAAACTCCTGCAAAGACACAACCCACCTCCTGATCCTAGATGAAATTGAGTCAAGCCCCTTTCTTTCAAACACCTCTTTAAGAGGCTTGTGATCTGACCTGACAATAAAAGAGGTACCCCAAACAAACTTTTTAAATTTGTTAATCGCCCAAAAAATGGCCAGAGCCTCTTTTTCGATGACAGAGTAGTTTAACTCTGCCCCCTTAAGACATCTCGAAGCACATGCAACCAACTGCTCCCGTCCATTTCTCGACTGAATAAGTAGAGCACCCAGTCCTTTTTTACTCGCATCAGTGACAATGAATGTCACCTCACCTGGTTTGTACGCCTGTAAATCTGGTGCACTCTTGAGATCCATCTTTACCCCTGAGAATTCTTCCTTGCACACTTCATCCCACACAAACTCTGTCTTTTTGCACAGCAAACTCCTGAGATGACTCGTTTTATCCGCAAAATTCTTAATAAACTTGCTGTAAAACTCAGCCATGCCTAAAAAGGAAGAGAGCTCCTCCTTCGAACACGGCTCTTTCAAATTTGCTATGGTATCAACCAACTCTTTTTTGGTCTGACGCCACTCCCAGATATGTGGTGTCCTAGATAATCAACCTCAGTCACCCCAAATCTGCACTTGTCACGACGTAAAGTCAAACCAGCTTTAACTAACCTTTCTAGCACCTTTACTACCCTACGATCATGTTCTTCAATAGTTTTACCATATATCAACACATCATCCTGATAACATCTGACACCAGTGACGCCTTTGACCACATCATTCATGATCCTCTGAAATACAGAAGCGGCTGATACTAAACCAAAAGGCATCCTTAAGAATTTGAATGCCCCCATTGGAGTTATGAATGCAGTCAGCTCCTGTGAATTCTTACTAAGAGGCACCTGATGATACGCTGATGCTAAGTCCAGAGTACTGAAATAACGGGCACCTTCCAAGGTTGACACCATTTCGTCAATATTAGGGAGGGAAACCTGTCCACTACAACCTCCCTGTTGAGAGCACGAAGATCCACACACAGGCGAATCTCATTATTGCTCTTTCTCGCTACGACTATGGGAGCCAACCACTCTGTAGCCTCCACAGGCTCTATCACACCTGTGAACAGTAACCTGTCAATCTCAGTTTGAACAGCCTCTTGCACACTAAGGGGAATTCTTCTCACCTTGGCTGCAATAGGCTTGGCATCAAGTTTTAGTTTAATCTGATGATTATACCCTATTAAACATCCCAAGGTGTCTTTAAACAAACTCTCAAACCCTTTCACAAACTTATTTTCAACATTCTCCACAGATTGTATTTGCACAGGGGGATTTCCATTAGGATTAAGAATGATACCCAGGCGCGCTTGGTGAGTCCAACTGAGCAAATTGTCCCCTTTCTCTGCCACATAAACCTTTGCATCAGTAAATTTCCCATTGCACTCCACACAACTCTGAAAGTATCCTAACATTTTTATGGGTGTCCCACCATAGCCTGTAGGTCTTACATCGGACTTCAATAATTTGACTTTATTTGAAAAATTTCTCTCAAAAACTTCCTTCGAGATAAACGTCAGGTGTGAGCATGAGTCAAATTTCATCTTTATTTTAACATCCCCCACCTTGACCCACTCAGAGGGATGTTCCACACCACACACATTCACCTGGAAACTAACTTCTCTCACCTCATTCCTACGGTCAGTTTTGTTATGAAGGCGACAGTTCTTTGTGAAATGACCCCTTTTTCCACAAGAGCTACAAACCACCCTGAGAGCAGGGCATTCTCTTGCATAAGCCTTGTGACCAAACTTGCCACAGCGATAACACGTTCCCTGAAACCCAATTACATTTTTCCTTTCATTAAACGTACTAGCAGCCTTACTTTCTTCCTCTCGACCCTTATTCTTAAATGAGTCAGACTTATTTTCCACGTGACAAACAACCTCTTCTACCTTCTCAGCAGAGGTAGAACATTTTCCCACTTTGCTCAACTCATTTACGCATTTAAGCATATGTTCTACACGTTTAGCAATAATCATTACTTCATCCAAAGGCGGCTCATCCTTTAGCCAAAGCTCTTCCCTTACTTTATCACTGCTGCATCTTAAAACAAATTGATCACGTATTCTCTCTTCGACGAGCTCACCAAATTTACAACTTGAAGCTAACTTCCTGAGAGCGGTCACAAATTCTTCCACTGTTTCTTCTTTCCCTTGCTCCCTTAATCCAAAGTAATAACGCTCCATAATGGTGCTTACCTTAGGCAGATAATGGATATCTAATTGCTTTACGCATATTTCATACTCATTTAATCCCCTTTGGACTGCAGGGCTCAATTGTGGCAAGTTCTCCAACACCTCTTGGCCCTCGCCACCTAAACAGTGAATTAATAATGCCTGTTTCCTCTCTGCACTCAAATTAGTGCCACAAACCCTAGCATAATTTTCAAACATTTTCCTCCATTTTTTCCACTTAACCAGAGGTTCTCCAGGATTTGACAGAAAAGAGGGAGGTGGAGTAACATTTTGCCTCTTAACCACACTTCTTTTTGAACTTTTAAGAAACACCAAAAAAACAAAAATAATTTCTATAAAGTTAACAGATAACACTTTTTCCTCTTTTTCACTTTAAATTTTTAAGATGAGTAAAGTCAACAAGTCACTCTAAAAAAACTAAAAAAAAAAAAAAAAAGGGTGTGCTTGTCACCGTGGTGGCAAGCCTACTTTCAACAATCTCCTAAATATTTGGACCCTTTGAAAATCCAGAATGCTTCCACGTTTTCTTTGTTTTTACCACAAGGTTAATTTTCCCTTACTATTTCCTCTTTTAACATGGCATCTTCCGTCACCATACAACATTCCAATGTTGTTTTAAAATAAACTCGAGCTTTTTTCCATTTGCTTTTGATTCCTGCTTTTAAAAAATGGCCGCCGCCGTCTACCACGCACACATTCCGGTTATTTTCGCCTGCAGATTGGCCTTGTTTCGCGGATGACGTTTACACGCGCACTCTGTCTTTTTTTAACAAGTTGGGCACAGTACTCTCATTGCAAAGAAGACGTCAGCCGTGATGAAACGCATGCGCGCACTGCGTTGCAGCAGCCGCAGCCTCACCACAGCTTGCCTTTCCGTTGCTCTTCTTCCTCCCGTTTCACCTCAATTCTTCACCGGACATCGCTCGCAGTGATCCGCCTCACAGGTATGCAGACTTCACTACTCTTGTCCGCCGCCGCACTTAAACTCACTTCCTTCTCTTGTACATCCGACACGCTGCCTCCTTAGTGTCTCCCAATGTTGGGGTTGATCCGCCTTGAGTTTTCACGCGATCGTCGCCAGTGTAATAACGCTCAAATGCGGGTTTGTGTAAAGGAGGTTTATTAGATCAAACCCCATCCATCGTAGACCTCAGCCAACTGACACCGTTAGAACCCCACACGCTCCACACTCCAAACTGGAACATGGAACTGAGCCACATCACACTCTGTACTTTTGGTGACGTCATGTGTGAACGCAGCGCCCCGAAGTGAACTCACCAGTTAATGTATGGTGACCAACTGGCATGGTTGCAAATTCAGGACGGTAAGTGTAAAAATTCAGGACAAATCTTCGGAACAAAAGGTACGTTTTACAGACACATCAGAGGAAGTTGCGCGATAGTATAAAAGTAAGTAAATAGACAATCACTTAAGTACAAGTCAAAATAAGTTTATATTAGGTTGAGACAATCTTGCACTTCACAGTTTTTCGGTATGCGCACAGCTCTGAGCAACTGTGCAGGTCTTTTTGAGGTATTTCATATGATAATAATCTATTTATATGGTTACTGCACTGGGTTGTCCAGTCTGATATTTTGTTTACAACTCACGGTCGTGAGCAGAAATGTATGGTGAGAGAAGTGCTCAGGAAGATCTGCTCGGATGGACTTTGCTACTAGCATCTCATATCTGAGTGCCATTGTGAGATGTAACGCGGCAAGCATAGGTGAACTAAAGGGAGGATTGCAGTGATGAACCCACTATAGGGAACGCATTATGGGTGTTTCAGCAAGTGGAACTTAAAATATGGAATCTGACTTTGCTTATGGAGGCTTCGCAGAGAGTTGCACTAGCTGATGGAAGTCACAAAGGTGCTTTTCCCTGCAGCTTTCTTAAAGAAGGCACTGTCAATACACTATTACATAGTTTATTTTTGACACCTTGTCTATTGTTACAAACACAATATACATCTCAAGCACAGCTTATGGCACTATGAGGCTCTCCCTAAAACCTTACACCTAAAACAAAGCATGCAAACATTTACAATTACTAGTGTAACATTCAAGTAGCAGTTGGGTGTCACTCAAAATGTCGTATGCATGATGTATGGATCCCACACATAAGCACACAGCAAATACAGGATAGTAATACATAGGCAAGGGAGTAGCCAGAAAATTGAAATACCTCCCACTTTGAACTAAAGCTCTTATGGCACCAAGAAAGCAAAGTAAGTCATCACAACCCTCCCCAGAAGAGCTCTCTTGTCCAAGGATCTAGCCATTCATCCTTCCATCAAACCCCTGACATCCACCATTTCAAATGTACTTTCTGTTATCTATTAATTTTTTCATCTACCATTCAGTCTTTCACCATATTTTCAATTTTGGCCTGCGTCCCACATGGCCCCATGGGCCCTGGTGCGGCACTAGCCAATATTTAATGTATTTATTCAGTTTTTACCTGCCTCCTGTAGGGGTCCCATTTCATGACCCTGGATGAACACCAGCAAATAATTAACCTATTTAGTATATTGTCTCATGCATCCCCTGCCTCCAATAGTGCTCTCATGGAGCTGGAGGGATACAAACTATCCTTTTCTGTGTAACATCATATGAGAAATAGTTTATGCATGTTTTGAGCACACTATTGTTAAGCATTTGAGATGATGTTGATGATGATTTCACGTGTGTTAAATAGACTAGATTCTGATTGCCCTAGTTTCACTGACTTCTTTTGTTGCTTTTCTTGCAGGTGCACAAGACATCACACAAGCTACTAATACAGAAAGAATTATGTGAATTAGCTGACAATGAGACCTAAGTGCTCTTTTGCTATGTGCTTCTGCTCATAGTGATGTGTTAATTGCTATTGCTAAGAAATGGCCCCAAAGAAAGAGGTTGCTGCCAAGAAAGTGACTAGTTTGGAGGAGAAGAAGATGCCAGATGCCACCACTGGCATCAATCCCTCATACTTTTTCACTAGGATGGCATACTTGCTGCACTCCTCTCTGGCAGAAAGAGACGCAGAGGATCACTCCTGCATCAACGGGACCACCATCACCAAAACCTAAGGCCCTGTCTCTCAGCACTGCAATAACTGCAATCATGGAGAGCAGTGAATCTGACATTTTCTCAGATGGAAACTGAATCATTGCAAGAACAGGTATCAGCAACAGGACTTTTTAGAAGTAGGATCAGAACAGGAGGTTGAGGTTCATGTGGAGCAAAATGTTGTTGAGAAGACTGCTCCTCACAATCTCCAGCATGGAAAAGAGAGAGTACTCACCAGTCTTCTCCAAGCCCCCCTTCTCCTGATCTGCACATTAATTGCAACCTGCCCAGGTCTGAGAGATAAGAGGAAAAGGATGCTTCCTGAAATCTTTGCAAGTAAGGAAGTTGGTGATGATGATGACGAGCCAGTGATGATTATTGTGGAGAGTGGCACAGAGGAAGTACGACTTACCTCTATTCAACATGTTCAGAGACATGTGTTTCCACCAACACTGCAAGCATCCATATTTGCAAAACTCCAGAAAATGACATCCACCTCCACCACTACCACAGTTGCAGCACACCCTAATGAAAGGCAGACAAAACCACCTTTCTTTACCTTCAGTTCTTCAGGCTTTGGCACAATTGGAAAGCTCTCCTCCCCAGTTTAGGACTTTTTTCTGCTTATCCGGCATAACGATAATATCGCAATATCATCCCTTTGTCCCAAGAAAGTTCATTGTGGTACACAAGCTGGGCACTCAGGTACCGTAGGCCAGCTGTCCCATTTGTAAAAACACCACTCAATCATGTGGGAAGAGCACCTCCATAGTATGCCATCCTAACCCAGTGCAACCTCTGCATTTCACTAGGCACAGCAGGATACAAGATACAGCAACATCCACCCCAAAATGCCCAGGCAGCCTACCTGCTGATGTTATCGATATATCACTTGCAGCAGTAGTACCACAAAAAAACAGCCTATAATTATGGCTATATTTTCCAAGAAGTGGCCGTACCACTGAAAATACAAAAATGCCAATTTCTACAAAAGGAAGCTGGCAAAAATGTTAATGCTTGGCCTTCTCCATTTTTTCTTTGGAAAGGGTTGGCTTCCTAAAAATTTGTTGAGGCTTCCTGCCCAAAATGAAAGGTTTCCAGCTTGAGCTATTTTGCTAGAGTGGCTGTGCCAGTACTGTGTCATGAAGTTGGTTGACAATGCTATAAAGCAGAGTGCGGTTCAGTCCATCCATCTCAGATTACTGGTGCATTACTGCACACTGGGTCTCTTTCCAGGCATTTAGGCAAAGACTAGTGACTGGTTTCACTGTGAATTATGATTTTCAGAGAATGTGGCAGCATGCAGCAGTTACACTCTTCACCATGGAGGTATTGCTTACAGCTGCCAACATCTTGGAAGAGTTTAATACCAAGGTCTAGGAATAGTTTACATCCAGAGATCTCACAATTGGATTTGTTGCCACTGACAATAGCAGTAATAAACTGAAGCCCGTGGCTGATGGTGGATATTTCCGAGTCTTGTTTTTAGTGCATTGCATCAATCGGAATGTGCAGGAATTGATCAAAAAAGCAGAGTTAATCAGCAACATACTGGTCATCTGCTAAAGACTATGCACTCATTTCAGTCAGTCATTCAAGGCTCTGAAGTTGAAGATGATGCTGTGTTTTAATAAGCTATCCATAAAGGACACTAATGGAGGAATGCTGAACAATGGCAAACAGTTAAAGATCTGGGCCTACAACCATTGTTCAGCATTATATCACAGATCTCAATAGGGAAGTGTTGGCAACCATCTTGGCACTTAGGACTTGGCCCGAGTCCCAAGAGATATGTAAAAAAAAAAACAAGGGTAGGGTAGGAATACCCTGACCCCCTAGGCCTGGTGGTGGGGTCCCACAGGGACCACACTGTGGGCTCCGAAACATTTTTGAAAAATGTTGTGTCAAATTTTGCAGAGGATCCGTGGTAAAATGTTAAAAAACACGCTATTTTTTGCTAGTGGGGGGCCAGGTCCCGGAAGCAATTCATATTATTATGGGAGAGGGGGGCATACATGGCCCTGCTCCCCAGGCCGATTTTGGCCCCGGTAACCCTATCTCCATGGCCCAGCCTTATTGTAAACTTTGAAGGGGGTCATGATTTGGCCCTAGGTCTCCCATGCCCTGGGGCCTGGCCAAAGTTGAAAAAGGGGGAAGGGACATGGAGTCTTCCTCCCTGGGCTGATTTCGGCAATGGGATCCCATCTGCCGGCCATTAAAATAAATTGGGAGGGGGTCACGTAGCCCTCCTCTAGGTCTGATTTCAGCCCCGAGGACCCTATGCCCCAGGGCCCGGCCAAAGTTCAAAAAGTGAGAGGGGGGCATGCAGCCTGCCTCCCTGGGCCAATTTTGCCCCAAGGGACACAATCCCCTGCGGCCTGTCCAAAATTTGAAAAGGGAGGAGGGCCACGCAGCCCCCCTCATGGAGCCCTTAATCACCCTGAGGACTCCATCCCTTAGGTCTGGCTCCAGCTGTGTCCCAGGGTGCCCAGCGCCCGGACATAGCTGTTTCCCTGCCCGCACTGACGCTGGCAGGAAAACCTGTGTTTGCTCTCGCTTGGTGGGAGCAATTTTAAAGCACCCGCCAATGAAAAGCAAACAGGAAGTATGCCCCCAGCTGGCAGGAGCTTTAAAAATGCTCCTGCCAGCTTAATAATAATAATAATAATAATACAGACACTTGTAAAGCGCGACAGCTACCTCAAACAGAGGTGTCCCGGCGCTAAGCGGAAAGTAATACAGCATTGGACCGCTCAGGGCCAAGTCATGGGCCCTCAGTCTTCCTTAAAAGCCAGGTTTTCACAATTTTCCTGAAAAGGGGCTCAGTATCGATAGTGCGGAGATTGTTCGGCAGGGAGTTCCACAGTTTTGCAGCCCCGAGCGTAAAAGATCTGCCACCCATACGTGCCTTTTTAAAACGGGGGATACACAGTAGATTTTGGGAATTGGACCTCAAGGTTCTGGATTGTTGGTAACCACGTAGTCTGTGTTTCAAGTAGATGGGGCAGTTACCATGCATAGCACGGAACGCCAGAGTCAAGGCCTTGAATTTGATTCTTTTCCTCACTGGAAGCCAGTGTAATGCTTTTAAATGCGGAGAGACATGCTCGCGAAACAGCACTCGCCTAATTAGTCTCGCAGCCACATTTTGCACTATCTGCAGGCGTTTAATCAGATACTCTGGCTGACCCAGATAGAGGCCATTTGCATAGTCTAGCCTGGAAGTTACTACAGCATGTACTATGTTTTTCCGACACTCCTCTGGAAGCAGATACAAAAATTTCTTCAAATTCCTCAGTTGACAGAAACAGGTGGCCGTCACCTGACGTATCTGAGCCGAGAAGGAAAGGTCAGACTCCCACTTAACACCTAGATTTTTTATACAATCTGCCGGTGAGAGAGGGGGACCCATTTCGGTAGGCCACCAGAGATCCGAAGCTGGGGGTGGCTCTTTCCCGAAAAACAACACCTCTGTCTTTCCTGCATTAAGCCTGAGTTTGTTGTTGTTCATCCACCACGCTATGTCTCTCAGGCAACCCTTGAAGCTCTCAAAGGCAGCCACGGTCTGCTCTTTGAAAGTGAAAACCAATTGTGTATCGTCTGCGTAGGAGATCGCTCTTATCCCCCAATTGGCTATCAGGGTAAACAGAGGAGCCAGGTACACATTGAACAGAAGAGGGCTGAGTGCTGACCCCTGAGGGACTCCACACCAGAGCTGTTTTGGCTTGGATAAAAAAGGTTGAAGCGCAACCCTCTGAGTGCGATTCTCCAAATAGGATTTCAACCAAGCCAGGGCCGAGCCTCCAATACCACTATCCAACAGTCTCTCTAACAGCAAGGTATGGTCAACTGTGTCGAAAGCGGCCGACAGATCCAGGAGCACCAGCATCGCAGAAGCCCCTGAATCTGCAGCCAGTCTAACTAGTTCCGCCACCTCCAGGAGGGCCGTCTCAGTGCTAAATCCTGACCTGAAGCCAGATTGGGTATCATGCAGGATGCCCTCCTTTTCGATAAAACTAGACAGTTGCCTCTGCACCAATTTTTCCAACATCTTAGCCGGAGCTGGCAGCAAAGAGATGGGTCTATAATTGGTCAGATCCCCAGGGTCCCCATTCGGTTTTTTCTTAACGGTAGGAGAGTAGCGTGTTTCCAGACATCTGGAAAAGTACCCGTTAACAGGGAGGCGTTCCAGATGTGCAACAGAGCGTGTGACAGGGAGTGGGCCATCAGCTTGGAGCAGACTTCAAATTTGTTTCTTTGCCCACAGAAATGTGGACAGGGAAACAGATCTGAATACTGCTCCCGCCTGCAGGGAGCAGCATTTTTAGCTGCTCCTTGCGAATAGGAGCAATGCCAGCTCCCACTGGATGCGGGGAGCTAGCGGAGGCCACGGGGCTCCCCCGTTGCACCCAACATGGAAATCGTGGGTGCTCTGGGTGGGCACAAGGGCACCCACCCTTTACTGGCCGTGTCCTGGGGGATGGGATCCCTGGGCCCAAAATCGACCTGGGAAAGGGACTGCATGGCCCCGTCCCCTTTTACATTATGGTCAGGCCCTGGGAGATTGGGTCCCCGGGGCCGAAATCAGTCCAGGTAGTGGGTGGCTTAATTTCCCCCTCCCTAATTACAATATGGCCGGGCCCCGGTAATCAGGGTGTCCATGGCCAAAAATGGCCTAGAAGGGGGGCTAAATGCCCCCTTTCCTATAAACAATGCACATGGCCCCAGGGATGGGGGTCCCCCGGGCTAAAATCGTCCCAGGGAAGGGGACATATGGCCCCCGTCCCCCACAAAATGTGGTGGGCCCCAGTGGATGGGGCCCACTGGGCCGAAATTGGACAAGGAAGGGGGGCTGCTTGCCCCCCTCTTGGGTTGGCTGCCTTTAGGGGTTGGCCACAGGGCCTGGAAACAGTCTAGGACTCATAGCCAACCCCCGATGTGCACAGCCAAAGGCCGTGCACGGCGTGGGTTTGGCTGCACACGGGGATTGACCTTAGAAATTCACTAAAAAAACAAAGATTACAGGGACAATATAGTTAGGTTCAGATTTTACACACACAAAACCATAGAAATTCAGCAATTATAGTTAGAGTTATCTCAAGTTACTATAACTCATTCCCTAAGGTAATTATAATTTGCACCCAATGCAATTTACATAGGAAAATTAGACAAGGCTACAGTAAAAGGCTGAACGGAATTACACCAAATTTGGTGTAAATCTGTTCATCAGTTCTTGAGAAATTAAGGTTTAAAACGTATTGATATATCATGCCTTAACAGATTTGTGGACCTGACTGATCCAAAGATAAGATCTGATCGACTGCCACCACATCAGCAAATATGTGGCGATAGCCATTTTAGGAGTAGAGAACTCAGTCCTGTTTTCCTGCAACAAAATTAAGAAATATATTTTTAAAGGGGGACAGGGGAACCCACTGTAGCCCAAAAATATATTTTTAACAGTACTGTTAACCTGTGGTCCCAGAGAGAAAAATGGGCTCTTGCCCCTTTGATATATGAGCCCCTCTGGATGGGCCAGGGCCTTGGAGGGGGTCAGCACATGCATTTCATATGGAATTGGTGCCATGCTTCTCCCCCTCCCCAATCCATTTCAAGGACCCTGGGACCTGATCCCCTTAGGCTGTTTCTATGTCATTGGAGAGTGGGGTGTGCCCCCCAGAGCAATTTTAAGGACCTGGGCACCCTTACCCCGGGGCCTATTTGGGTTTTATTGAACCCCCTTTCCAAACCATAATATGGCCCCGGGGACCCCATACCCCAGAGGCGATGCATTTTTTTAATTTGGGAGAGAGTCGTGGACCCCCCTCCTCAAGTAATCCAATGTCACAGCGGCCACATCCCTCAGGACACTGCACTATGCAGGAGAGTGAGGGCATAAAATACAAATTTAGGGGCAGATTTATCATTCTTTCACACAATGTAGCAAGGCAACTTGCTCCATATTGCCAAAGATGTGAAACGTTTCTGCACTCTTTTTGCTCCGGTGCACTGTGTGCTGCCTAGCACTAAAGCAAACAACCTTGCACCATAGTGCAAAGGTGTCTGTGTTACGGGAAGGATTGTTTTTTTTTTAATAACTCTTTTTATTAACAATTTGTAGTGCATTGTATCACATTGTTATTATACACATGATCAAACCGGACAGGTAGGAATCAATACAGTGTAGATACATTTCCACATCAGCGTGTTCATTACGTTCACTTGCTCTTACTCCCTTTCAACAGCCTTTCCCTGAGCTTCACCCTATGCCCGCCCTGTATACCTGCCATGGGGACCAAATCTTTTCCCATTTCCCTGGGCATCCTCTGCTCTGATATATCGCTTTCTCCGCTAGTTGACACCAATCTAAGTCCTCTCCCCAATCTTTAATCCTTGAAGGTTCAGCACTTCCCCATTCCCTGGCAATGTTCCGTTTGGCAACACCAGCTGTCAGCATCAGCCACTTCCTGGTGTTACTGGGCCAGCTTATGTCTCCTGTGATGCCCATCAAATGCCATCTGGCATCCACGGGGACCTGTTGTCCCACCATCCTTGTCATGATCCGAATTATCCCTTTCCAAAATCACTTAAGTCCTGGGCAGTCCCAGAGTATGTGAAAGAAAGTGCCCTTCTCCCCGCACCCTCTGACACAATGATCTGATTCACTCCATCCCAGCAGGTGATGGAGCATTCTAGGGGTGTACGACCTATGGAGGATGCAGAGTTGGATTAATCTAAACCTCGACCTTATAGCAATCTCTCTGGGGCACTGGACTGCCTCCCTCCAATCCTCTTCTTCTAATAGCACTACATCCGATTCCCACGCCTCCCTCAGAGAGGTTAGGGGATCCGGAGAATTATTCATGATTTTGCGGTAGGTGAGAGACACCGCTTGTTCGGTCATTGGATCTAGTAACATCCTATCTTCCAATGGAGAGTACTCCGGCAGCACCTCTCCTACTTTTATGTACCTCTGTAAGGCATGCCTAAGTTGTAAGTCACAGCTTTCCAAACTTTTCATGTTGGTGACACACTTTTTGGAGATGCATCATTTCGGGACACAGTAAGGCAATGTAGCGAGCGAGCGTAACGAGCGAGCCCGAACCACCTAAGGGGGGTTCGGGGGGTTCTCCCCACGGAAGAAAACTTTGAAAAAAAAGTGGGCAAATGGTCCATTTTCAAGCAAATTTGAGAAAGCAGGAAGGTTACTAAAGCAATTGTGAATCTGTTCTAACAAAGACAGTGACTGGCAAAACTGGGTGTAAGGTTAGGTTTGTGCCTGAAGCAAGAATATAATCATGCACACATTGACACATGCCCCAGTGATTTACGGCACAAAAAGGGCTGGTTCACGCACTGCCAACCCTTTCAACCATGCACAAAGTCTGCCTGCTGCCGAGCGAGCGTAGCGAGCGAGCCCGAACCACCCAAAGGGGATTCGGGGGGGTTCTCCCCCGGAGAAAATTTTGAAAAAAAAGTGGGCAAATGGTGCATTTTCAAGCAAATTTGAGAATGCAGCAAGGTTAATAAAGAAATTGTGAATCTGTTCTAACAAAGACAGTGACTGGCAAAACTAGGTGTAAGGTTAGGTTTGTGCATGAAGCAAGAATATAATCATGCACACATTGACACATGCCCCAGGGATTAGGGAACAAAAAGGGCGGGTGCCCGCACTGCCAACCCTTCCAACCATGCACAAAGTCCGCCTGCTGCCTTGCTGAATATGAGTTATACAAAAATTCGTTCAGGAAGGGGAAAAAATACAATGTAAGTAGTGGTATTTTTCCGATTCCACCAGTTGGTATTCAGCTTGCATCTCTTCGAATGTCAGCATAGAGCACTTTTTCCATACATCCCTGAGTCGTTCCATGTCTATGAGGGTCCATTTGTGAAAGCCTTTCAATTGCCTCACTTTTCTCAGCATATCACTCTCCCAAAGTGGGGTCTGCTCGGTTGCTCTTCCTGCCCATCCCAGTCTTTTAGTTGCCTCCCACCATGCCCGTCTCACAGTCTGGGTGTGTACTGGAAAGGTTTCCCCCCCTCTTTTACTGTATAGGGCCACTAACCAGCCACGTGACCCCATCGCCCTCTGTCCACCCGATACGCCGGCTCCAAAACCGCGGAAAAGACTCAGTCATTAATATTGACTAGTTGTGATGCTAAGTAATATCCCCTGATATCCTGGACCGCCATTCCCCCTTCATACACTCCTAACTGTAACCTTCTAAGCTTTATGCGCGGGGCTCCACCATCCCATAATAGACTTCTAATCTCCCCATCTACTGCTGAGAAGAATGCATCTGGGATCCGATATGGGGTGTTTTGTAGCACGTACAGCAGGCGAGGGAGCGCCATAATTTTTAAATAGAACAGCTCTACCCATCAATGAGACCGGAAGCCATCTCCAATGGACCAAGTCCTATTGCAGTCTCGCCATTTGCGAGTTCAAGTTCAGGGCCAAGAAGTCTCTTTCAGACCTAGTAATATGTATTCCCAGGTATATAAATTCCTGCCTTCACTCTAATGCAGCGCAGGCGGACGAGAGGGGTGGGGGGTCTGCTGTCAGTGGGAACACCAGTGATTTTTCCCAGTTAATTTGATACCCTGAATAGCTGCCAAAGAGCTGAAGCACGTGCATGAGCCTGTGCTTCGTTTGGCTCGGCTTACTGGTATATAACAGAACGTCGTCCACGAGGAGAGAGATGCGCTCCTCCCAGTTTTCTCCGATGTCAATGCACCTTACTATTGGATCGTTCCTTATCCACGCCGCTAGCGGATCTATTGCCATTGCAAAAATTAAGGGGCAGAGAGGGCATCCTTGGCGAGTCCCTCTATGTAACTGGAAGGGTCTCGAGACTGTCCCGTTAACCCTCACCCTAGCTAGTGGATCCCTGTATAGCAGGGCAATCCATGCTCTCAATTTCGACTCAAATCCTATCCTTTCGAGCACCGCAAATAGGCATGGCCATTCAATACTGTTGAATGGCATTTTGGCATCTAGGGCCAATACCGCCGTTGGCACTTCCGGCTTCTTCGTGGTTTCATGTAGAACTCCGAACAGTCTACGGATATTTAACCTGGTGCTCCAATGTGGTATAAAGCCAGATTGATCTGGGTGGATTATCGTTGATAATGTCATCTGTATTCTGTTTGTTAAGACCTTGGGCAGCACCTTTGCCTCAAAATTGATTAACGATATTGGTCTGTAGCAGTTGCATTGCTCCAGGGGTTTCCCTTATTTTGGTATGACCGCTATCGTTGCTACTCGCAGATCTTCTGGCAAGATCCCTTCCTCTAGAGCCCTCTGGAACATATCTAGCATTGGTTGAGCAACCTTGTCAGCGACACATTTAAATAGTTCCGTGGGTAGTCCATTCGGGCCAGCCGCTTTACCCAACTGCATGTCCTGTATAGCTCTGGCCATTTCCTCCTCTGTCAGGTCTCGTTCCACGTCCTCCCTATCTTCCAACGAGAGTACTGTTAGTTGAATTTCTCCCAGTAGTTCTGCACTATCTTTTGCTGTCCTTGTTGTCACTGATTGATACACCGTCTCGTAGTGGGTGGCAAATGCCTACGCTATTTCCCCATTTGACTTACTTATTGTGCCATTGGGCATTTGTTTTGCTCGGACCCAACTGCGGGCTGCATCTCTCCTCTCTAGCCACGCTATTATCTTATTTGCTTTGTTCCCAACATCATAGATACGTCTTTGTGTGGCTATTGCGTGAGATCTGGCCCCCCCCTCCTCTAGCTCCTTCAGTTCGGCTTCTTTAAGCTTTAGATTGTGCCTCAAGGCTGAGCATAATGTTCCCTCTTGCCCTATTTGCTCTTCTATGTCCGCTATTTCTAGCTCTAGCTTCTCATACGCCGCACGTCTCTCTTTCCTCTGGCCACCCGATACTGCTTGAGCAAACCCCCTTGCCACTACCTTATATGCTTACCACAGCGTGCATTGATAATCCACTGTCCCTTGTTTTCTTCAAAGTATTGTTCTGTTCTCTCCCTGAACCTCTCAGGAAAGTCTTTGTCCCTGAACTGCCACGACTGTAGATGTGGTGGGAGGGTGTGCTCCCTGATCGGGCCCCTTATCACTACCTCCACTGGTGAGTGGTTCAATATTCCTCTAGCTCTATGCCTCGCATCCAGACATAGTCCTGCCTACAATGTCTTCGTGAATATATAGTCTAGTCGTGACCCACTGGCATGAGCCGCAGAGATGTGCGTGTATTGTTTAGTGCTGGGATTGTGTGATCTCCATAGGTCCACTAGCCCCATTGCTCCCGTAAAGGTTTTAAATAGGCCAGGGCCGGTTCACTTGTCCAGTCGCGTACTCTATCCATTTCTGAGGCCATTACTGCATTCATATCTCCACCCAAGAGGAGGAGCCCTTGGGGCATTT
Source organism: Calotriton arnoldi (assembly GCA_963921515.1). Lineage (NCBI taxonomy): Eukaryota > Metazoa > Chordata > Amphibia > Caudata > Salamandridae > Calotriton > Calotriton arnoldi. The sequence continues at coordinate 1,293,238 of CAWUFW010002520.1, forward strand.
CAAGGAGTGTTTTACTAATCTCAGGGAAGGTCTCTGAGTGCAATTTGGGCGGTATATATACGGAGCAGATATTTACTGCTCTTCCTTCCCATGTCCCGGTCAGGGCAACATACCTGCCCGCCGGGTCATGCCATATTCGGCCTACCACAAAGGGGTGCGTGTTTTTACAGAGGAAAGCCACTCCCCTTGAGCACGATGTAAATCCCGCATGGGCAATTAATGTGTAGCCAAACCTATTCAGCGCTAAGTAGTGGTTACATTTTAGATGCGTTTCTTGTATCAACGCCAGACCTGATGAGTGCCTACGTAGGTATTGAAGGACCATTGTGCGTTTGATTTTGTGCCCAAGTCCATTGACATTCCAGGACAGGACCGTCATTGTTTTTAATGCTTGTGACGCCATTTAATGACGTTGAGTGCCCACTCCCTCTCAGTTCCTCCCCAATCCAGTTTCTCATGATCTCTTGTGTTGTGAAGTGCGTTTTGGGTGCTACTACTCCTAGCTCTACTACATAGGTGCCTATGTAAACTGAACAAACAACATATAAACAAGAACAAATCCCATCATTAAACCCCCCCTCCCTGCCACCCTGCCCTGTAGGTGAAAAACTACCCACTTCCCCAATTTGAAGAGCGCTTGTCACCCATTGAATAGCATGGAAATAAATGGGGTCTGTTCGCACCGGTCTTACGGTTCCCGTGCTATAACCCATCCCCCATCCGCCTTCTCAACATTATCTTTCACACCCTCCTACGTATTTCCAAGAGGACCACACTTACAGTTCATACTTTTTTGGGGAGAACCGCTTGGTCAGACCTTCGGCCAGTCCTTGTCAGTCTCTAGGCCCGCACCAGAGTCATTACCATGGCCATGAGTCATCTAGCCACAGTATGGGCCTTCCTCAGTCCCCCCTCCTCTTCTTCTGCGGTCGGGCCCCCACTTGGCGGGCCATGCTTCTGCTTATTTCTCGCCCCCATCGCATCACCTAGCCCATTGTCCGACGGGTGTCCCCCTTGCTTTCCGGATGTTGAGTTCTCCTGATTCCACCATCTTCTGCTATCACTTTTCCGCCCCCATTCGAGCCAATCCCAGACCAAGTCAGGCTCCAGGAAGTAGAAAGTTTTCCCATTGTCTATTACCCTCAGTTTAGCTGGGAACATCATTGCATATTTGAGGTTCTCCTTTCTCAGCGCCCTCTTTACTTCATCGAAGGTCCGCCTCTGTCATTGCACCATCATGGTGTAGTCCGGGAAGAGGCCTATCGTGGCGTTTTCATGCAGTAGGTCTCCTTTAGTTCGAGCAGCTTGCAGGAATGCATCACGGTCCCGATAATTTAATGTCCGAGCTATGATCGTTCTTGGTGGTGCTCCTGGCTTGGGCGGCAGGACCGGTGCTCTATGGGCTCTCTCTACAGAGAGGAATTTGGAGAGTCGTTGCGGCTTCAACTGGTTTAGGATTCGATCCTCCAGGAAGAGGTCCACGGAGGATCCCTCCATTCCCTCTGGCACCCCCACCACCCTAATGTTGTTCCTGCGGGACCTCCCTTTTTGATCCTCCAGCTTCTCTGCCATCACCATCTGCTGCTGCATTAGTCGCTGCACCTTTTCTTCCAGCTTATTGGTGACCACCTGCAGGTCTCCAATATTTGATTCTGCCAATTTGACTTTTTCTGAGGTTGTATTCATGTCTGCTCGGAGAAGGTTCACGTCTAATGTTACTTTATCGATTTTAGTTTCAAGAGTCGCCCCCAGACTGTGGATCGCCGCCATTATTATTTTTTTTAATTTATTTTTTTTACAGAGTTTTATATAGCGCGAACTTGACCCGAATCGGGTATCAGAGCGCTTTACATAGCACCAGTTGCATTTCATGAGGACACATTCATTTTTGTTAGGCACAGGGAGATTAAGTGATTTGCCCAGAATCACAGGATGTTCAGCGTCATTGCCGAGACTCGAACCCAGTTCCCCAGATTCGAGGTCGACCGCCCTAGCCGTTAGGCCAACTCCTCTCCCCATTATTGCCCCTAGCGTCAGTTCCACTGTCTCTTGAGTTACAGAAGCTTCCGCTCCATCACCTCCCGTGCTCCGAAGGACAGTGTACTTGTACAGTTTGTTGCTCTGGGGGATCGGTGCTCCCTTTGGCCGCATCTGGGCTAGCAGTTCGCCTCAATCGTTTTGGTGGACATTGCCCCAGGTTCTGGGTTTCGGCGGTCGCTTCCGCTGCTGCCCCTTCTTTTATGAGATCACCCTTTCTACTCATTGTCGTTGCCAACTCAGGGTCTCGCTCCCAACCCGCTTCCAGATGTGTCTGGGCCCGTTCTCCTTGCCTGGCACTCAAGTCTGTTTACCCTGTGTTGCTGTGATCACTTCTTTCCCTGTTCTGCTCTGCACTCCTAGTCTCAGTGTGATGCAGCCAGCTCCTATCTTTCGTTTACTTGTGCTCGTTTCAGTGCCTGGGGAGGGAGTGCTCCGCTAAGCAGGCATTACGCTTGGCTTAATGTCTGAAAATCCTGTGTGCCTGGCAACTTCCCCAGGCTGTTCTTTCCCCACCGTACCTTGCCTTCCAGTTGTGCAGCTCTGCGATACGGGGGCCGCAGTCGGCACTACTCCGGTATTCACTGCACCCTCTCAATCAAAATGGCCGCTCAGGCTTCTGCACCTCGCCGCAGGAGCGGCTCCTCCTCAATTCCTCCGATCACTTGTTTCCCAAGTTTACCCGGCGGCGATCGACGCTCACAGTGCGCCACACGTCGGGAGGGCCTCTCTCACCGCGGCCCTCACCAGCGCAGTCCGATGTCCGCCGGGCCCCCTCTCCACAACTGGGGAGCGGTTCTGACATTGGAAAGCAGCTCCCGCCTCCTCACGCCAAGCTTACGACTGCACTGCTTCTGCGATAATCGCAGCGCTGTTACACTCGCTGCTGGGGTCTTCTCGGTGTGCCAAACTTTACTCATCCGGGCATATTACTGCAGGATTTCCAGCGGATGGGCCAGGGCTGGCACGGAGCTTCCTGTCAGGATCGCAAGCCCCCCACAGAGAAAAGGACTTTCAGTGAGTATCAGTGATCTTAGGGCCAGAGTTAAAAGAAGAGAAAACCGAATGCAGGTTAAGTCGCTAGCAGGTGCCACCCTGAAAATGGCCGCCAGGAGATGACTTCTAGAGCAGCACGTTAGCGCTCTAGTGCATGACCGCAATCAGGATTGTCCAGGTGCGATGCCCGCGTTACTGCGCACTTCACCTGACTCAGGAGGAGAGTTAGACGTCTTTGTAGGAAGCGCCGCGAAAGTTTAGTGAGGGAAGCTTTCGTCGCGTCTCACCCCTTTTGAACTCCGGCGAGAATTGCATCTAGAGGTTAAGCTGAGGAAGACTAAAGTAAGACTGTTCCGTTATTTGAATTCGAAGGAGTGCGCAGCCGCCCTGAGCAAGTGTTAGTGCTTAGAGCATGCGCAACAACCAGAGTCTGTCAGTAATGCTTGAAGTCAGAGTCAGCACAAGTCTTTGGGCAAGTTGTATTATTTTTGGGAACTCTGAGGAGGGTGTTTTTGAGGTATAGTTCAATTATACTTAGCCTTAGTTATTAGTGCGAAGTGATTTAACTTCACAAGAAGTCTAGATATTTAGTTCCTGAGTTATATACGGTGAAGGAGAAAAGTACAAGTCATTCACGAGGAAAAATAGAATTACAGAAGAAATACTTACCAATAAAATAGAATCCAGATTAAAAACGCTGCTGAGATTATTTGAGGTGAGGAATCTGCAATTAAAAGAGAGAGAGAGAAGGATTAGATAATATACACTAGAACAAAAGGCTCTAACAATCTTGGAATATCATTTACAGAATACAGCAGTCAAGTAATCACCAAATAGAAGAGAAGCATAGGTCACACCAATTCTGGGTAGGTTACATTCAGAGGGAGATTAAGTCGTAAATTAGAAATGCGAAGGATATCTTAATGTGTGTTCTTTCTCCACAGTAACATTCCAGTAATTGCCAGAAAAGACGAGCAGCAGACGTCTGAGGCTGAAGGAAGAATCAGGCGTAGTGTGACTGTCTCTTCTCTGTCCCATCCCCTTTCCCCCCTGGGGTTTCATCGGCATTCATGCTAATAGAATTGTGTGTTGCTGAGGAATCGTAGTGGGGCATTGGGAACTTGCGACATTCTGCTCCCGTGCATTGTGGAAGCACAGTTCTGACACTTCCTCGCTATGCTGCCATCTTGGCTGGTGCCAAGTCACGCCCCCGGAAGGATTGTTTTTGTGCAGGAACAAAATCAATCCCTAGAGGCATATTTCTCTTTCGATGTGTGCTGCAGAAGGCAGCACACATAAAAAAAAGAATTAACAAGGAGCAATAGAGATATTTCACCCTGTTACATCTCTGTTGGCTAGGCACACCATGTTGGCATAATCCCAGGTTTACAAGTCTTTGTAAATCTAGGTTTGTGTCAAACTACTTGGGTGGATGCATAGCAACACCTGTGTTCCACCCATGTAACACCCACCTGACGGCGAGTAACTCAAGCTAGCACTATTTTATTTGAAGAGTTTTATATAGCACTGACAAGACCCGAGGCTATCAGAGCGCTTTACAGCATCGTCGAGGCATTGTTAGGCAAACATAATATGGTATATTTGTTGTATTGAGGGTCGAAACATTATCAGTCAAGAATATTATAGTGTAACTGTAGTGTTGAGTGTCGGATTGTAGTATAGACCTTGAGAGGTATGTATATAACGAGTCAGTGTTTCCAGGGGGTGCTAGTAATTTTTTCCTGGAGGGTTAAAGTGCAAATTTTGGAGGAATTCTTTTAGTTGTCTCTTGAAGCTCACAAAGGAGGGGTTAGTTCTGTTATGTACTGGGAGAGAGTTCGAGATTTTGGGGGCATTGCCCGAGAAAGAACGAGAGAGGGCTTTTTCTTGATGTTTTTTGGGGAGGATGAGAAGAAGTGTGTTGGAATTTCTTAAGTTTCTCGTAAGACCTGCTTATGTGGATTTAGATGTGAGGTAGTCTGGTTTACCAGTGTGCAGAGCTTTGTGGGTGAAGCAAGCAGTTTTGAAGCAGCATCGTGCTTCAACTGGTCCCCATGTTAGATTTTTCAGTGACGGGGAGACTTGATCGTATCTCATTGCTCCAGTGACCATCCTTGCCGCTGCATTTAGTGTGGCTAAGTATGCTTTTGGTGCACCTGTAAGGTTGGCATTCCCGTAGTCTAGTCTGGACAAAACAGTGCTTGTGTAGTGGTTTTAGGTCATTTGGTGGGAGGAAGAGCTTAATTTTGTTGAGGAGTTTTAGGTCATATAAGGCGCCCTTCAGTGTAGACCTTGTATGTGTACTCATGTTCAAGCTTGAATTTAGGGTGATCCCCAGAGATTTGGGGGACTCCGGCAAAGTCAGCTTGCAGTTCAGAGCATCCAGGTTATTTAGCTATTCTTGGACATGTGGCAATTGGCCATGGGTGGAGAAAATAATAATTTCCATCTTTTCTTTGCTGAGTTTGAGGTGGTTGTGTGATAGCCATTTTTGAACTTTTATGAGCGTGGCATTAAGCAAGCGTATGTTGTTCAAAGAGGATATTTTCAAGTAAGGCCAGGTATCATCTGCATAAATGTGGTAGGCAATGTTTGCTTGTCTAAGTATTGCGGTGAGGGTCTCCATGTAAAGAGTTGGTGAGAGGATTGAGCCTTGGGGGATGCCTTGGCGATGGCAGAGATGTGAGATGTCGAATTGTTTATTTTTATTATTTGGGAGCGATAATTCAGAAATGAGGTGAACCACTTTAGAACAGTGCTGTCTGCTCTGATTCGTTCTTGCAGGAAATCCGAAAGTATCTTATGGTCGACTGTGTCGAAGGCTGCTGATAGGACTAGGAGGATGAGCAGGCAGTGTCTGTCTGTGTCTATGGCGGTATGTATGTCATCTGCTAAATTCAGTATAGCTGTTTGCACGCTCCATCCCTTCCTTAAACCCGACTGGAGTGAGTCGAGCAGTTTATTGGTGTTAATGTGTTGGTTGAGTTGGGAGAGAATGCATTTCTCGAAAATTTTTGCCAGGAAGGAAAGGTTGGAATCGAGTCTGAAAATGTTGGACCCTAAACATAAAAATTAATTTTCTGCACTGTAGAATCCGAAATCTAAATGTAACAGCTCATGAAGGGTTTGCATGCACACAAAAAACCTCCCCAGCTTTCTACTTTCCCTGAGAACTTTGGAAACTTAGGCTGCTATTTAGGATTTTTAATCAAAGCTCCTGGGAGCTTTGAGTGATACACTGCTATTCCAAGGTGCTCCATATAACTTGCCTTCTGTGGCAAGGCATATCCAATATGGTAATGAGGTGTGAGGGGCACTCTGAGGCACAACTTTACCTGCAGTGATTTTTCTCCCTTTCTTTTAACAAATATGCACTTTCTTATTTTTTGTGAGGCACCAAGAATAATCCAGACGAGGGGCTACGGTGGAGCCCAAGCCTGCATGACCCAATTGTTCCCTGCCCGATTGACATGGCTCTGGTGCCTGAGCGTAGGTTGGCAGTTTTTCTTCTTTCATTCTCATGAGGTATTGATTTTCACAGTGCCATAATTATGCTTCCCTCGGACATTGGCATGGGGAGCAGGGACAATATGCCACTATTTTCAGGGATTCTGACCCTTTCCAAGAGCTTGGTGATGCAGAGGATGGTGGCGTCCACCTTCCTGTCTCTCTTCAGAATGCTTACCTTTCCTGGGAACTAGTGACAATGGGAGGACTCATTTTGTTACACCACAAAAGGTGTGGGAGTCTATTGTGGCATTTCCTGCAGTTATCCACAAGCTCAGAGGCTCAGGAGGCACACTGGTCAATTATCCCACAGAAGGAGACAACAAACACTATGTTCTCAGGCCATTCTGGCTTGTCTTTTGATGATTCTGGGTTTGTTTTGCTCCTGGTGGCAGGCTCTATCTATCTATGGCCAATCACTGCACACAGGTGTCCATCCACGTGGAGTCCAGTCTTCCATTGGGTCCTGCAAAATGCATCTTCTCTCCCAGCCTTTTCCTTATGCAGGTTCTTTAAGTGAAGGTGGAAATTTCCAAATAGGTGGCACAACTGCTTAATCCTGCGGAAACACATCATCAGTCTACCACTGTCCCAACACTTCTACACAGAATTTGGCAAATTCAAGTGGTTACTGGTTGAAGCTGTTTGAAACATTTAAGCTAATCTCCCTGACACTTGCAGCCTGATCCTTTCTGTCAAAAGCTTGGAAGGTGAGCGTCTACTATGAGTGGTGTTTGAGGTCTGGCTGCCCCCACCCCCATTTGTTTCTCTGGTGTTGGGCATGCCCAGGTTTACAGACAGTGATACATGTATTTACATTTTGCGGATTCTGCCCTCCACCTATTTGCCTAGCCTAAGCCGTCCTCTATAATACATCTAAGTGCCCCATAAGGTAGGCCCTAAATTTCCATAGGACAGGATGCATGGTTTTTAAAACGTAGGGCAAGTTTTACATGTTCTCGCAGTGAGAAATCTCCAAAGTCGTCTTTCTCTATGGCAAGGCATCCTCTCCCATAGATAAGTACTGAGTTACATTATGACACATTAAAATGCATAGCATCAGTTTGGAAATAGCTCAATTCACGAATCAAGAAATCAAATTATGAGGAATTTAAAAACCAATCTAATGATCAAGTCAGATTTTAAAGTACTATTTTGAAAATGCTACTTATAGAAAGTTAGCATTTTCCTGCCTAGGTCTCTAGTAATCTTTATAGAGTTAATGTTCAATTGTCACCTGGCAGCCTCCCAGGAAAGGGAACAAAAGGGCCTTGGCTGGGAGCAGATGTGACAATCTCTTTACAGGATGGCCTGGGGGATGTGACCACCAAATGCACAACATTCAAAAGGCAAATTCATTCACAGGCAGATGTAATTCACACCAAGGTTTGCCTCTGTCATTGTCCAAGTAGCCAACGTGGCATCAATCCCATTGGGGGTAAAACTTGTTACAGAATTGGTTTGCATGGGGAGCTCACAATTTTACATGCATACACTTGGGGTGTGACCAGAGCTCTGCACAAGGGAAGAAAGGTTCTGCCATATTGGTTTTGGGTAGAGAGGGCACTGCAGGATAGTTTACCGTAGGACACAAAGGAAGTGCTGCAAAAATGTGTAGGGGAAAATTTGCACCATTAGTTAAGGAGGGCCCAGGAGTTTCCCCCACTCATGGGCAGGTACAGGGCCCAAAAGTGATACCCTCATAACCGTCTTCGGAACACTGCTGGACCTGAGGATGACTGAAAAAGAACTGCACTTGCTGAACCCTTTGAACTTCAGGAAGATGACTGTACCTACTGAAATCTGTGGCGAAAAACTCCAAGGCCTGGATTTGCTCCTATTTGAACCCAGGGTAAAAGAGTGGACTCCAAGGGCTTGTTCGCTAGCCTCCTGTTTCACTACAAGGACCCAAAAGCTACAAGTAACCCACCTTCCTCTTTTTCACAGCTGACCAGTTCCAACTGGACTTGCCCAGGACCCCGGCTGGTGGCTTCCCCTGGAGTGAGTATTGACCCTGAAGGAGTGTCCCTATAGTTGTGGAGCTTTTGGATCGGTGTCTGAGTATACTCCTCCTGCCTTACCCTAAATGCTGGGACTTTTTCAGGGATTTTTGCTAAAAGAAATACAGAGGCTACCGCCTGACAGTTGCTGAGCCACAAACTCCAATGTCTCATCTCCAGTCAGGTTCAAATTGCTGATTTCCCCCGCTGAAAGAAGTGTGACTTCTAGACAAGTTTTTATATCCAAACATAGAGGAGTTCAGCCGGACCAACACTCAGCAGCACCCTGCCTCTGCTGCCACCTTCCTTGGCCTGATACTCAGACTTCACCTTCTTTGGGTTTTTCTGCTTTGACGTCGAGAGCCACAAACCTCCCACAAGTGTAGAGGTTCCCATCGAGGTCCTGCACTGCAGCCGGCCGATGTCGATGAGTTCTTCTCTCCAAAAAAAAGACTAAGTCAGAAGGCAAACTTTTCGCCGGACTGAACCTAGTCCCTGAATCCAACCCTGCTCCATTGCATTTGGGCTTAACTTTTGCTTTTGACCGGGTCCAGCATGGAAGATACCCTCAGTTGGCTCTTTGTGCTTTTTGGCACGGAAAACATCTAAACTTAATTCTGGTCCTTACACCTGATTTTTGTTGTTTTGGTGTTTATTTGCTCAATAAAATGTTCTCTATTTTTATTAATTGGAGTGAGATTTTTACTGTGTTGAGTTTTCTACTTTGTAACTGTTTTTGTTAATGATGAAGGATTTACACATTTCTCCTAATTTAAGCCTGTCTACTCTATGCTACAACTACCAAAGATTGCGCTCAGGTTTGAGTTACTGAGATCTGACTGGACTAGTGGAACAATGCCATACTCACTTGAAGAGGAATGCCATCAACTTCAAATAATAATCGACTTTCTCACAGCAGATATGAATAAAATAGTGCTTGACTTACACTCTTGTATACCTAATGAGACATGCATCAAGCTCCTCTTTGGGCCCAGCCAATGCAAAATTGTTCCTGGTGCAGACTTTTCAGCGAAGGACTATGGATTTCTAAAAAGAAATGGAAATATATCTTTTTGAATGGTCAATCTAATTATAAAGGCTGCACAGGTCATAATCAATATATTAAGGTCCCATCTGCAACATACTACTTAGGCCTAGTTGCAGATACTTGGCTGAGTTACACAGTAGTCCTGCATGCTCCACCCATGTGTGCACATGTGTGTCAGCAAATGCTCATATGCAACCTGCACAGAACCTCTTACACAAGACTCACAGCAGATATCCAAAAGCTGAGTGGGTCTAAAAACCTTTATAAGTCAGAACCAACCACCTCACAGGGATGAACCTGTTTTTCTTGCCCGCTGAGTATACTCTCCTTAGGGTACTGCAGTATATTGTCCTTCAGGAAATGGAAACATTCAATAAGTCCCACTTTCCTACAACTGAGGGAACTGTGAGCACTGTTCTTAGTGAGTCCTCAGGACATGCTTTTGAACACCAGGACATTCTCCAGTCATAGCTTATACCGGGACCAGTCCTCAGTGGTCAGGTAGGCAATCTCACAGGCAGGAGCCCTTCAGATCTTTGTAGCAGGTTACAGGACGGAGAGCTTATGCCTGTGCCTCTGTTTTTCACTGCAATCATGCACAGTGTCTGAAACCCATCACGCCCATTCACACAAATATGGTGGATCAGTGCTAGATGCATAATAATGCAGAATAGAACATATGTTTGTCTGATAAACGTATATCGAAAACTACATAAACAGATTAGCATGCAGATATGGTAGTTAAGATGGATCTTAGAAGATGTTGTGTTAATTGAGCATGGTTTTACATGATATGAGACATATTCAAAAGAAATGGTACCTATATGCTGATCTTGAAGGTTTTGATGTCACTTATTTACTCAGAACTACAAAGACATATCTCAAGCAGAAACCAATTTCAGCTTTTTCAATCCAAGTTCATTAGCTTGAACTGAGCCCCGTTTTTAGTTGTCATCAGTGAACTTGGTCACTAGGATGGTGTGCTTTAAGAGACTGAAGTGGGTGTTTTTAATATAATTTAGAACTTTACTTTGCGGGGTAGAAGTATACCAGCTACTAGAGAGTTACACTAGTCAATTTTGCTATGGACAGGTGAGGAGATGAGTGTCTTGGCTACATAAAAGAAAACATCATATTGTATTTCTATGTATTAAATAATTGAAATGTGGCTTCTCTTGCGATGTTAGTTATGAATATATTCATTTTGTTTGAAGAGTTTAAATTTACCCCTAGGCTGAGGATGCTGTGGCTAGCCTGTCTGAGGTTAAGGTGTATAGTAGACGAGGGAGTAAAGATGGGCCAGAAATTCAATTATTTGTGTTACTGATAGTTTTAAAATCAGTGACAGAACCACCATCCAGTGGCAGTTGGCAAGAAGGTATTTTGATATCTGTGAGAGGATGTAAGGAGACAGGAGGAAGACTTGGATCTCATCTGGATAGAGATAACAGAAAAGCAAAAGGAAGTGATCATATTGTCCAGAGAAGAGATCTTGGGGCATATGTACAAGCCCCTATTGCCACCACAACGTCACTTTTAACGACGTGGTGGCGATAGGGGCTTCACCTTATTTACAAGGCAGCATTAAGCCGCTTAATGTGGCTTAACGCTGCCTTGTAAATAAGGCCCCTTTTCACGCTATGCTTAGCGTGAAAGGGGTGGGCAGTGGGTGTTGTGGTGGGCGTTCCACCGCAGCACCCATTTATTTTGACGCTGCCCCTATGTAAAAGGGCAGCGTACATAGGAGGCAGCGCCAAAATTAAGACCAGGGAAAACCTGGTCTTAACTTGGCGAAACGAGGAGAAATGCATTATTTCTCCTCGTTTTTGCTTTTTCCTTGTGTGCTGCCTTGTGCAGCACACATTGAAAAAGCAAAATGCCATGGATTGTTTATGTACAGGAAGGTATCCCTTCCTATACATAAACAATCTGTAAAACAAATGCCATTTTGTGACTTTCATGTGTGCTGCATGAAGCAGCACACATAAAAGTGCCAAAATGGCATTTCAGGACTGTTTATGTGCAGGAAGAGGGACCTTCCTGCACATAAACAATCCTCCTCTGCACGCAGACACCCTTGCATGATGGTGCAAGGGTGCCTGTGTTGACGCTACAATGCTAAGTGTAGCGCCAGCGCAGGGGAAACGCAAGGCTGCACAATGTCCTTGTAAATATGGTGCAGCCTTGCGTTTCAGAAATGGCGGAGTGAGGCGTTAAGCCATGACGGCTAACGCCTCACTCCGCCACTTCACTTGTACATATCCCCCATTGAGTGGATAGAGAACAGGCTTGTTCACTGTAGGATGCTGACCAGCAGATATGTAGGGGTGTAGAGCGAGGGGCTCTAGGATGTGCTAATAGAGTATGTGAGTACCAGCTGAGAACTGATCCTGTGAACTCAAGGTTAATTAAGATGCCCAGGAGACCATATATTCATTAGTATCAAAAATCACCAAAAACTTGGAAACATTCGTTAGTATGAAAAGTCACAAAAGGGATGGGGATGGAAGACATGGTTTTGTGGTTGTCAGAGCATATGAATTTGGATACAGGGGTTAGATTTATTCCTGTAAAGTGCAGAATACAGAATGAGCTATGAAGTAAGGATGAGTAAATCTAATCACTCAAGAATTCTATAGAGACAGGATGAAAGTTGCAGGTTTACTTTTTTCTTTAGTGTACTCAGAACCACATCTGATTTTTAACTGGGGTGTGGGTATGTGATTTACTAGTAGGTGCAGGTAGGTATCTACAGCTAGTAATAACACCACAATCACAAATAAGGTCCAGTCAAGTTCTCAGTAAATTAATCTTGGTTGTGAGCAGACAGGCTTAACTTATGAGACAGGTTTGTAATGCATTTAAAAACACCAATACATTAAATAAGTAAGCCACAACACACAATAAATTCCAACACCAAATTATACAAATAAGATATAATTTTATGAGTAAAATGACACCAAAATGAACAAAATCTAATGTAGGTAACCAGAGATCTTAATTTTTATAAAAGTAAAACTAGCGCTTAGAAGCAAATATCGCTTAAAGGGTTACAAAAAGGTTGTACTGGACCAGAACAAAGTCCAGCCTACCCATGATGTAACACTTTTATACTTACTTCCAAAATTGTTTCCTGATGCAGGAAAGAGATGTACAGCACCAGCCAAGGGTTCAGAATCTCTGGTTTGCCTCTTGGGGTCTGGGACTACAACTCCCACAATGCACCTGGTAAATCCATGTAAAATCCAGGTGAAGCTTGTCAGCTGGAGTTGTCCTCATTGTTGATGTTGCAGGTAGCCCTTCCAAAGCAAACACAAGGAGATGATGGATGGAACGCTGAAACTTTTCAGACACTCACCCCCAGTCACAGATCTGGGTTGAATCCATCATCATTCTTTAGCTCACTTCGCAACCCCAGTTCAGACACAGCCATATGCAAATCAGTCTTGACCCTGTGCTTCATGGGAACAGTCCAGACCGAACTGCCAAGCCAGGTCTTTCCTGGACCGGAAACAAGCATCCTGGGACCCGTTTCGGGGTAACACCCCTCATCAGCGAGGCTAGCTTGAATCCAGTAGCATAGTGAGCAAGGGACCCACGTCTGGGCATACCCTGCCAACTTAGGGCGGACAAAGCAAACACAAGGAGATGATGGACAGAGTGCTGAAACTTTTCAGACACTCACCCCCAGTCACAGATCTGGGTTGAATCCATCATCATTCTTTAGCTCACTTCGCCACCCCACTTTAGACCCAGTCATATGCAAATCAGTCTTGACACTGTGCCTCATGGAAACAGTCCAGACCGAACTGCCAAGCCAGGTCTTCCCTGGATCAGAAACAAGCATCCTGGGACTGGTTTCGGGGTAACACCCTCCATCAGCCAGGCTAGCTTGAATCCAGTGGCAAAGTGAGCAAAGAACCCACGTCTGGACATACCCTGCCAACTTAGGGCAGACAAAGCAAACAGCACGACCTTGCTACCTTTTGCTGATGAGGGAGTCCACTCCTTATCCTTTAACACAAGCAAAACTCTTTTGTTGTGAAGACTTGTGAATGCAGAAGTTGCAGTCCTTATGAGTACAGTCCTTGCGTGTGCGGTTCAAGGGTCCAGCAGGGCAGTGCATCTTCTGCAGATGTTTCTTTTGGGTCTTTGAGGGCCCACAGCACCAATCCAAAGTTCAAGAATCTCTAAGTTGCTTCTTGGGAAGTTGGGAATACAAGACCCACAATGCACATGGCCAAATCCATAAAATGCTGTCCATCTGGGTTCTACTTGGTAGAGATGATGCAGGTGGAGCTCTTTTAACCTGCTGCTTTCAGGTAGTCCACTCCTTCAACTTTCAGAGCAAGGCAAATCCCTTTTTGGGCTGAAGACCAAAGTGTGCAGCAGCTGCAGTCCTCTCGTGTGCAGTCCAGCGGTCCTGCAAGTTAGTCCTTCTTCTTCTGGTAGTTTCAAGGTAGAGATCTGGATTGCTGTGCAGATCTTCCATATTTATCCCTTGTTCCTGGGCGACAAGCAGGGAGTCACCTCTGACGAATGGGGTACAGGTTGAGACCCAGAAGTAAGACAACTTCCACCAAAGTGTGGCATATTCTTGTCTCAGATGCACTATTCTTCCAAAATCCAAAATGGAGAAATGTTCTCCTGGATGTTAAGATCTGGCTATGACATCCCACTGGCATGGCTAAGTTTCCCTAACACTCCCCTTTCAGGCCCACTGCTAATCTAATTATTAGAGCTCCTGTCTGGCTAGTGGGTGCAGGATATGGGGGTGAGCCTGTGCTGCCCTAAACTGTCATTATCCCTTTGAAGACGAGTTTGGCTACTCCACCCCATCCTGCCTTTTTCTCTGCAGCTTGCAGTTCTCCTCCCACAGGAATCCCTTTGTCTCTAGTCAGGTAATTCACACCTCATTAACACAGCTTGGTTCAGCCTGGAGAGGCTGGCCAATCAGGAGAGGGCTGCTGGAAGGTTGCATCTTGGCATACAGCAAGGAAAGTTCTATAACTTATTTTCTATAATAGTTATAATAACAAAGCTAACAGTGGCAACTTGTTGGATTTATCATAACTATTCATTTAAATCCTTGATTTTTTTTGGCCAACTCCTATTAATAGCTATACTTGAATAAAGTATTCCCATGTTAGCCTATTGAGCCATTGTGCTACAATGGGGAAAAACTAAATTGGCAGTTTTCCTCTCACCAGGGGATATACAATATATTTTATAATGTCCCTGCTTATAGTTACAAGGCACCCTGCCCTTGGAGCACCTAGGGGATACCTTAGAGATGACTTATATGTAAAAACTAAGGTAGTTTGAGATTTTGAAAGTACCTGTATTTCCAAAGTCGAAGTAATTTAAGGTTAAAAGCAGCCTCCAAGGAAGTGTTGGCTTTTAAAATAACAGCAGGCACCACAGTAGTGCACACTTAAATGCATTAAAATCTACAGGGCCTCTAAACCTACATGCTCTACCATGTCTAAGGATTTAAAGATAGGTTGTCAGTACCAATTGCAATTATACCTAATTACCATGTACTTTTTTATCAGAGCATAGGCCTTGGGTCTGGGTAGCAGAGCCCAGGGCACAGTCAGAGACAGAAAGCAAGCATCTAGTGGCCAAAATGGGGGCAAAAAATCAGGGGACTCTGCAAACAGGTCTTGGTTGCTCACAGGTGGTTGTTGCCTTTAGGGAATGTCAGGCGACAAAGAGAAGTTACAAAGCTTGGTAAAATCAAGGATAGCACTAGACGTTTGACAGTTTAGAAGTTGAAGTGATCAGGAGGTGTGCATTAAGAGATGACAACTTTAACAGTGGGAATTAAGTCATTGGATGATGGGGACGTGGCTACCGCGCTGAACAAGATGGCGGCTCCTACCTGAGCTCCGCTGCCTCGCGGAGTGTCGTAAAAGGATTTCGACCGCTTCCAGACCCTGCCCTGCTGTCAACAGGCAGTGTACGCCTCCCGCTTCATGGCGGCTCGCATTTGCTGCACTTTGTAAGAGCGCGGCACCTGTTTTTGGCTGTGTTTACCGCAACTTAGTTTCTCTGACCGGGCGGCCGCCATTTTATGTGCGCGGCGCCCGTCCCGTCTGAGGTAATTATCACCGAGCCGATACCAGTCGCCTCTGAAGTCATTTCCCCTTGGTAATTTTGGGTTAATTACCATATTTCTCTCTGCTGCTGTATATTATCTGTGGAAAGAGGGATAGCTCTACATAGGAAGGGCATTTCCAAGCGAATCCAGCCCAGGCATTCTTCATACCTGATTCATATCATTGTCAAGTCCTTTGTCGCTTAGGGGAATGTTTACTGGCATCTTCTTTGCTTCAGAGCATTTTTCCTTCAGTACCAACTGCTCCTGCCGCTATTTCTCCTGCTCGTGCAACCTTTTGATTGACTTTGAGTGTGAGGATCTCCTTGCATAGGTCAATATGCCAACGGTCATATTGTGAGGTAAATAAGGATATTTCCAGCCCATCTCATATTGTTGTAACTGGCATTTGGTGCTGTGGCAACTTCTCAGGGCTGGTGTTATCAATCATACCCGTATGTTGCCTTCACTTCTACTGTTTGTTTTCAACTGGAGTTGTCTGACCTCTAGTTTTTCCCACAAGTGATTTACCTTTAGGAGGTCGTGGATGGTTAGTCACTGTTAATGTTCCTGCTATACTCAACAGCCTCCATCCTCTGTTTTACCCATTACCTATATCAATATTGTGTATGAAACAGCTGCACACCCTCGTTGTGTTCTACAATACTGAGAATCTTATTTATGGGAAGGATCTCTACTCTCAAGAATCATCCTACTCCTCGGCATCAAGTTTATCTCGTCAAGCTGGCCAACTAATCCATTTCTCTAACGAAGTCATCTTCGTCTGGCGCCAAACCGAAAAGAGCCAAAAATTATCCCCCATCTCCAATTCAATCTTCTTCCAATCCGGTCTTAGACTCTATCTTGGAGGAACTACGTGCTTTAAAACCATTCATGAACGCCACCAATGAAAAATTACAACTCATTGAAGACCGAGGGATCAATATGGAAGGTAAAATGTCCGAAATGGAGCAACGTATAAGTAATCTTCAAGATGTGTCTAATAAAATACCTTTGCTAGAACAAGAAATTCACAAACTAAAACTTCACACCGAGGATTTAGAAAACCGTAACAGAAGGAATAATCTTCGGCTGTATGGTCTGCTCGAAAATATCCTTTCTTTTTTGAAAAAATTCTTGGCTGACCTCCTCAATCTTCAATCTTTGACTCCCCTCAACATCCAACGAGCTCATCGTCTTGGTCGTCCTCAACCTCATTCTACCAAACCTCGTGGCATAATTATGCTGTTTCTTGAATTCACCGACCTGATGCATGTTCTCAAAATTGCCAGAGAAAAACGTCGTCTTGTTTGGTCTGGACATAACATCTTCATCTCACAGGATCTTTCTAATGCTACCAATGCTAGGTGCAAAGAATTCCTAGCCCTCCGACCACAAATGAGATCTATGAATATCCGTTACGGCATCTTACATCCTTGTCTTTGTAAAATCATTCATGAAGGTGTTTCCCGCTCTTTTGAAGATCCTCTCAAGTTGAAACAGTTTTTGCATTCTATCTCGAGAATGCCTATGGACACAAATGTTCAATGTCCTTGAAATCTTTTACGTTCTCATATTATTAGATTGTTAATGTTTTGCATTTCATTACTACTTATTGTTTCGGTCTTTAATGTTCTTCATCCATTTATGATGATGTATGCGGTCTAAATAGTTTCTCTTGTACTTTTCTATTTCCTCTATATCTCACATTGTCTTATTTTCTACACTTTTCTTATCCTCTCCCTCTCCACCTTTCTCCATTGCTGCCCTTGTCCATGTGTGCAGACATGCCCGGTTTTTGTCTTTTTCTCTGCATACTACAGATCTGGCTCTCTGTCCTTGATCTGTCTCTTCTTACTTTTCCCTTTTCTACTCTTTTTCTACTTTTTCCTGTTTTGCTCCCTTTCCTTCACTTTCCTTCTCTTCGCCTATTTTCCCTTCCTTCTTCCTATTTGTATGAGTATTTATTCTATGTGCTTAGGTATGATCCTCTCAATTTTACCCTGTTGTCCGATGTTTATGATCATCGTTTTTGTTTTCATTGTTGTTTCTTGCAGTTCGTCACCATTGTGATTATCCCCCTGTCTTTTAAACATTAATATGTTTAATGTCGTATCATGGAATGTTCGTGGTTTGGGCCATCCTGTTAAGCGTCAAAAGGTACTTTCTCATTTATCAAAACTGAATTCCCAGGTTGCTTTTTTACAGGAAACTCACTGTAATGATGTTGAATCTCTCAAACTCAAACGTCAATGGGTGGGCCAGGTTGTTTTCTCTCCTGCTGTCACTCGTAAGGGTGGTATTGCTATCCTCTGCCATTAATCTTTGAATTTGCAAATTGTATCTACTGAAAATGATGCGAGTGGACGATGGGTAATACTTCACGCTAAGATTTACAATAAACTTGTTACTTTTTTTTAACATTTATGGGCCGGTTAAATCTGACCCTGATTTTTGAAACAGTATTAAATTAAAATTATCTTCAATTACTAATCCTAATATTATTGTTGCTGGTGATTTCAATAATTGGCTCGATTCTTTTTCTGACAGGAAATCTGACTATAAATTTAAACCAGATAAATCTCATAAAGCGTTTCAATCTGCTATTGCCTCTCGTCCACTCTATGATGCTTGGAAGACTAGTAATCCCGATGATTGTGAATTCACGTTTTACTCAATGTTCATCATACCATGTCCCGTAATGACTATGTTCTGCTCTCAAAACCTTTACTTCCCTCACTCCAATCCTCTGTGATTGGCTCCATTTTTATTTCTGATCATGCCCCTGTTTCAGTTTCTATTGATTTGTCCCTTACCACTTCTAAACACGCTAGATGGAGATTTAATAACACCCTGTTATCTGATCAAACGTTTATTTCAAGGGCTACTTCCTTTATACAGGAATTTTTTCATTTTAACAATTCAGATGACACTTCTCTGTACACAACAATTGGGATGCCTTCAAGGCCTCGTTCAGAGCTTTTATCATCGCATATACTGCTAGCAAGAAAAAGTAATTGAACTCACAGTACCTCGCCTCACTTAGTCATATTAAAACCCTTGAACATTCTTATTATACCTCCAAATCCCCTTCTCATCTTCGTGACTTAATTAAGGCTAAATCTGATTTAAACAAATTAGCTACAATTGATGCTTGTAACATCCTACTTAAAATCAAATCTAAATATCATGGAGGACAAAACAAAGCGGGGAGAATGTTGGCCAATTATTTAAAAGTCAAATCAGAAAGGAAAACCATTGGTACCATCCGTAATACCCTTAATAACACCCTACTACATTCCGATCCTGACATAGTTACAGCATTTCAGACTTTTTATCATACACTATATACGGAAGACACCCACCCTACTGTAACCGATACTCGATCATTTTTTGATGGTCTCCCCTCGCTCCATTCCGAACACTATGGCCCTCCTGGAAAAGGACATTACTCTTCAGGAGATTTCTGATGCAATTAAATCTTTAAAAAGGGCTTAGGGTCCTGGCCCTGATGGTTTTTCCATTGAACTTATATCCTCTTTTTCTTCCATTTTTGCCCCACATTTGCTTGCTCTTTTCTCCTCCTTTTTACTCCATTCTAAACCTGAAGGTTCTTTTCTTGATGCTCTTATTCTCCCTAAACCTGACAAAGACCTCTACCTTTACCAAAACTACCGCCCAATCTCACTAATTAATTATGATTGCAAAATCTTTGCAAAGATTCTTGCTTCTAGATTGGAAGGTGTTATCCCCTTACTTATCAAACCTGATCAATCCAGCTTCATTAAGGGTAGGCTTTCCTCAGACAATGCCAGAATGTTCTCTAATGTTCTCGCCTTGGGGAACAGTTACCCTGATCCTTTAGCCGCTCTATCTCCTGATGCTGAGAAAGCTTTCGATCGTATCAATTGGCAATTTATGTTTAAAACTCTTCAGTGGTTTGGATTTGGACCTAAATTTATTTCTTTCGTCAAATTATTGTATTCTGATCCCCATGCATGTGTTTCTGTTAATGGTCTTTTATCCCCTTATTTTAATCTATATAGAGGTACACGGCAAGGATGTCCCCTTTCTCCTCTTTTATTTCTTTTATGTCTCAAACCCTTTCTTGAATGTATTCGTCATAATCCTTTGATTACTGGCTTCTCACACAACTCTCGTGAAATTAAATTATCTGCCTATGCAGATGATATTCTTGTTTACCACTCTAAACCTTTAACCTCCTTACCCACCTTTCTGCAGGAAATTGACCTCTATTCTAAAATATCTGGCTATAAATTAAATTTCTTTACAACTGAATTATTACCCCTCAATTCAATTTGCTATCAATTCATGTTTGCTGATACCAACTTCAAATGGTGCCCATCCAAAATTAAGTATCTTGGCGTATGGTTTTCCTCTACCATCTCTCAAACTCTCTCTCATAATTTTACTGCTTTAAAACTCAAAATTCAAAATTTACTTTCCTCATGGTCCCTACTATACTTATCCTAGTGGGCAGGCTGGACACCATTAAAATGATGATCGTACCACTTATTTTATTCCTTCTCTCTATGTTACCATTCAAAATCCCTAACTATTATTTTAATCAAATCAATTCCATTTGCACAAAATTCCTTTGGAATAATAAACCGGGCCGTATTGCTTTGAATAAATTAGTCAAACCAAAAAATGAAGGAGGTGTACGATTTCCTAATTTTAAACTGTATCATACTGCTTTTTTAGTTAGACAAGCTTATGCATTAAATAGACAATACCACGATGTCCCGATTCCTAGTTGGATCCACTTCGAACGCTCTCTTTTACATGACTTTTCTTTTTATCATATCTGTTTTATGTCTAACTGTACCTCCTTATCTAAACACCCTTTTCTAAAATATTCTCAGCACTTATTACATTCATTGTATATATATGGCTCTAACTTTCATCAAGCCTTTCTTGCATCTTCTATCTGGTACAATAAATGTATTAAGTTCCGCCACAAATCCTTCTATTTTAAACATTGGAAAGAAAAGAATATTCTATATGTTCACCAACTTTTATCTAATAATTCTGTTATTCCTTTTAGTACACTACAAGAATGTTATGATCTACCCTCTTCTTGCTTCTCGCAATATGTTCAATTATCTCAGGCACTTCAATTATTCCTCGCAACCCAAAAATTTCCAATCAATGCTACTACATTTTCTCCCCTTACTCCTTTGTACAACATCTCCTCCGACTCTAACCCTAAAGCTGTCTTTATATACAAACTTTTATCCACTCATATATCTGACAGACCAAAATCCCCAATTGAACTTGCTTGGGAACTAGACCTCTCCATCACTCTCTCACCTACAAAATGGGATAAGTTATGGCTAAAACTTTTTTCCACTTCTAGAGCTGCTAACATTACCCAATCTCTATGTTTTCTGTAAAATAGAGCTGACATTACAACAGTAATTATACATAAATTCAACCCTTCTTCTTCTCCTCTCTGTTGGTCCTGTCTTTCCTCCGATGGTACTTTATCCCACTTGATATACTATTGTCCCAATGTTCAAAAATTTGGGAAATCTATCTGGGCTAAATGTTCCAAGATTTTTCACTTTTGTATCCCCTTATCAATTCAAAATGTGTTCCTTGGCTCTTGATCAGTTGATTTTCATGATACAATGTTGAAATTGAAGTTGCTTGATCTCTTTATTGCTCTTGCATTTAAAATCATTCTTACTTGTTGGAAGGATAACTCCAAAATGTGTATGTTACAATGGTGGAACCTTATTTGTGACGAACATAGAATATCTATTGCTTCATCTTTATCTTTACCCCAAAAAATCAAGTCTGATTTACTTTGGTTACCTTTTACTACTTTCGTATCTTCATACTCTTCTTTGCACTAATACTAATTTCACAATTATTCTTTCTTTCTTTCTTATTTCCCTTTTTTTTCTCTTCCTTTCCTCCTTTTTCCTTCTTTCTCCCCATTATTAAATTGTTTAATCACCTGTGTTTCAGATTGTACCCTAATTTTTCTCTTTTCTTATTTATACTTATTGCTTATAATTGCAATTAATAGTTTCTCTATTGCATAGTTTGAATGTTTTACTTCTTCTTATTGTGTATTCTAATATGTTACTCTTTTTTCTTGTATCTAATTATATTCCTGGTATCTGTTTACTTATTCGATAAAAATCATTTAACACACAAAAAAAAAGTCAGTGGATGATGTGTGGGAGAAGGTGCGGGGCATGACAGAAATGGTTGGAAGAGTGGGAGAGGTGTAGAATGGCGTAAGTGGTTTTGAGAGAAGTGTGACTAGTCTTCCACTGATAGTTAATTTGTAACGGTTCTTTCCCGAATGATGCTAGGAAAACACAGGAATGAATGACAGGGGAAAATAACATCAGCAATGTTTTTCTAGATTATTCTGCAAATGCTAAGGTATTTCTATTTTCCGTTTATATGCCAGAAAAAAAGGCAACTGTAGACAAAGGTACTTGCTCTCCCATCCTGAGTTCCCATCCTATTGCTGAATAAACTATACACCCTATGCAACTCGATTGCCTTACATTTACAGGCCACACAAAACTGTACTTCACTGTCAACAGTAAAAGTCTGACCATCCTGCATTTCTACACTTCTTCCAATAAAAAAGGAAACCCTCATGTGCATCATAATTCCACCAGAGGAAGTGTAATATTGTCTGCAACTGAAATAGAGCATATAGAACAATCTATTAAAATAGTTATACTGAGTCTAAAATGCAGGAAAAGAAAATTGATAAATAATGGCATTGATCTATCAACATAATGGATTATGGACGATAGAACGTCAGTTGCTAAACCCTACTCATGTTTAGAACGTCTACTTCCTAAACTTCTCATCTGTGGGATTTGGACTTCTACTTAAGTCACTGTTCATCTTTTGCATAAATTGGTTCCTAAGGAGGAATCATCAGTAGGTGGCCTGGGCCAGAAGATGCTGTCTGTCAGTCTACTTAGATCTGGTAGCCTTGCCCGGGACTAAGAGGAAGGTGGCTGATCATTCCAACTAGTAGCACTACTTTGAGTTTCTACATTGTACGTCTTTGCACACTAGCCGGATTTAATATTCTTCTTATTACTATATTCTATAATACAAAGGAATATCACACTAGATTTTAATTAGCACGTATTACAGATACAGTTTCATTTTGTAATCACAAAGGTTTATTGTTATTGTACTAAAATACACTTTTCAGAACTGATTGGAAGGATCCATTGAGCTCCAAGTCTAGGCCTTGGCTGCAGGAGGGCAGTCTTTTGGATGCACACATTTGCCAGGTTTTCCAGACCTAACATATCCTTTGTTGCACGTGCATCCTGCCACACATTGTGCTTTGCATGCTGCTGCATATTTATAATTCTCACAGGTGAGCGGACATGGAGAGCCACATTCAGAATAGTGAGCATTGGCGGTGCAAGGACATTTACTCTCAGGTACACATCGGCCAGAATTCAGGACATATCCTTCTTTGCAGAAGCATCCTGGAACACACACTGCTGGGCACATCATGACACTCCCCATGTTGGCCACATCCTTGCAGGTTTTCGGACACCTGCTGCCGCAGGTTGTGTACTCCATGTTTTTGTTGCACTTTTCTGCAATGACAATTTGAGGAGAGTTACAGGATTATTATTGACCATACATGAAATGCGACCCAGCAGGCTAACATTTGAACCTGTATCTTTTAAAAATACTACACATTTTCATGTTTGTTCTGTAAGGTATCTGCAGCCCAATCTTACATCATCTGAAGCAGACATACAGGGAATCACAAAGATGTGTCCTGCAGGCTGTGCATGTGAAATGAAAATCACCAACAAGTAGACAACACCTGCCAGCAACATTAAAACAACTGCAGTGAAAATGCTGCATTGTTGGGTACGAGATATCTTCTGCCCCTGGACTCCCTTCGGGCCTATGGGTTCTTTGGAATATAGAGTTCTGGTTTCTATCCTAGCTTCAGAATTTGAACCCCCTCCCCCCCCCCTTCCTAAAGCCAGTAGGACACACATGTATAACAGGTGCCATTGGCTTTCCCAAGCCTTCTTTGCGAACTTCGGAGGAAGCACAGGGAAAACTACCTGCATACGGATGCTACAAAAATAAAATGCGGGCAAAGCCAATAAGTCGGGCTTTAATGTGGTAATGCATGCAAACAGTATGTGTACATGGCCGTGTTTGCATATATTACCACATCACATGTGTAAGTGAATACAGGGGCATATTAGCAAGACCGGCGATAAAATTATCGCCGTTTTAGCGGCAAGAAACTGCCGCTAAAACCAGGTTAGATGTGCTTGCTAATATGCGTAATGGAATTCCAATAGAAGCCCAGGTTAGATGTGCAGGACATCTAACCTGGGCTTCTATTGGAATTCTATAACGCATATTAGCAAGCCCATTATCGCCGTTTTAGCGGCAGTTTCTTGCCGCTAAAACGGCGATAATTTTATCGCCGGTCTTGCTAATATGCCCCACAGTCTTTACTTTGCTATCACCACCTATCCTGACAGCACACAATGTCATACCTTAGCTCGATCTGAGCAGGAGGCATTTGATAAACTGGGGCAGACATACATTTCAAAACAGGTCGAG
Organism: Calotriton arnoldi; assembly: GCA_963921515.1. NCBI lineage: Eukaryota > Metazoa > Chordata > Amphibia > Caudata > Salamandridae > Calotriton > Calotriton arnoldi. Next base: position 1,317,548 of record CAWUFW010002520.1, read on the forward strand.
TCTATTTGCAATAGGTGGCCTGACAAATAGCCTTCGTGGTCAATTTAATATGATCCTGCAATGGGCGTAGGGACTCAAAGATATTGATGAGCCTTCTATTGTATCTGATATTACTTTTGTTGTATTATTAAGTGATCATGTGCATACAGTGCTATCCGAGAACAAAAGTTAAGCTGATTCGGAGCCATAATGCAGTGCAAACACGGTTGCTACTCTCCCTTGAAATGGCTTTGAAATCTGCACTAAGAAACCCGGCAGCCTCTTAGATACATATGTCTTATGGTTATTGTGATATCTTACATGTGTCGATTACGGTCAGTGTGTAACTCTGAGCACAGAATGCCATTTTGTTAATAGACTGTTGTCTTAGACTGACCCAGAGTTCCATACACTGGCAGTGGGTCTGCTGACCTCCATCCAGCTGGGGTGTGTATATTATAGCTTTGTCTTGAGCATCTTTTTTATTAGTTCATGTGCAGTTATGCCATCTTTGGAGCACACATTAAGGACACATATCTGAAACGTGGCCAGTAAGCTCCCACGAGAGTAAGAACCCAAGGGCCACATGTATCAAACAATTTTGCATTCACATATGGTGCAAATCGATAATTTCGGCCATTTGCAAATGCAAAATAGCCTTTCAAGATGTATTTAAGGCTTTCTAGTCGCAATTTTAGGTAATCACAAAAATAGCGATTACCTAAAATTGCGACTACAAATAGGGAATCGCAAAGCATATGTACCAAGCATTTTCTAAATGCAAACTGTGCATTTAGAAAAATGCTATTACCATCGACTTGAAGTCGATGGTAACCATGTGCAAACTTTGAAAAATGCACAAAAATGCATTTTTCAAAGTGCCATATAGCGCACACATGCCCCTAGCATTAGGCCCCGGGGCATCCTTGCTTCTGAATAACCTAATTTGCAATTACAAATTAGCTAATGCAAAACCATCTGCACATATGGGCCTTGAACGAATAGAGTAGTATTACCTAATAGAAATTACCTATTTAGTGAATCGCTTTTTTTGTGATATTAAGGAACTGCTAAATCTTTGGCAATCGCTTACATACATAGCATTCTGCGATTACCAAATAGCGATTCAGTAAAAATCGCTATTTGGCAATCGCAAAATGCTTTTTTGATACATGTGGCCCCTAGTGATGAAAAATGGTCGCTTAGCATTTCAAAAATCTCCTCAATAATTAAGTGCTGCTGACTCTGAAAACTGAGTGCTCTTTGGCCATTGCAGAACCACTGTTCTGTTTACTCAAGGCTTTCTCAATATTTATTGAGAAAAATAAAGCGTTGAAAGATGGAGAGTGGAGAGAAATATGAGTTGACAAGAGGGGCGTGTTGGAAAGCTACAGAACTGTAAGTGAAAAGGGGTAAAGGAAGAAATGGGGAAGACGCCGTTGGGAATAATGGTCCAGTAATTGTAATTTGATCATTTTTCATTGGAGGGGGATGAAAATCTGCTGACTGACCCACTATCCCACTTCATTCTTACCCTCGGACTGTGGCTGAATATCACAGTGCACGCTGTCTGACAAGGATGGTGAAGGTGAGGGAAAAATGTAGCAGTGTGGGTCAGGGAGAAAGAGTCGAGGAGGAGAGGAAGAGAGGAGAACAAGCATTCGCAAAGCCAATAGATTTGACCCAAATATGTTACAGCATGCAGACATCATCTGTGAACGCTGTTTTTGCATGCAATACCATATCAAAGTCGTACATATTTGTTTCACCCAGGGTATTAGTCTGGGCTATTTATCTTTCTTTTAAAGAAAGATTAGTATTTCCGGATGTGGTAAAGTTTGGGTTGCCAGCACCGAAGTCTGCATCAAGATATCTAGAGGTAGAAAGAAGTAAAGGTGTCACTACCTGCAACTGGACTGGTAATGTTAAACTCACTCGCCCTACTCAAATGCCATACTGACAATGAAACGACAAGTCAACGCTGTCGCCTCCTCCTGCTTTCACACACTTCACATGCTCCATAGAATTTTCAAATGAATCCATAACAACACCAGAAAGACCATACTCAGGCCCTCATCACTACCCACCTCGACTACAGCAACGCCCTCTACGCCGGCATCTCCACCCAGTTCCTCAGAGGACTACAAACCACACAAAACCCTGCAGCCAGACTCATCTTGGACCTCCCCAAATGAACCCACATCACCACCCACCTTAGAGACCTCCACTGGCTCCCTATCTAAAAGGATGTCAGTTCAAGAGCCTCATGCACGCCTACAAAGCCCTCCATGACCTAGGACCTGCTTACCTCAACCAGCGACAGAGCTTCCACCAACACTCTAGACACCTGCGCTCCTACTTTCTCGCCCTCACACAAACACCCCTCATCTGTCACAGCCGCAGCAGCAGTTGCTCCTTCTCCTACATAGCTGTCAAGACCTAGAACGACCTCCCCCTCCAGCTCCGTACAGCTCCCTCGCAGACAGACGTCAGAAAGAGACTCAAGACCTGGCTATTTGACGCAGACTCAGTGCCCAGACACCCCTAGCGGTGACAGTGTTGCACTTTACAAATGCTGTTAGATTGATTGATTGATTGATACTGATCCAATGGTGTTCATCAGAAGCGCCACAGTGTACAGTGCATCAGAACGTTTATGCTGACTGGAGTCACCACTGGAAAACATGTTTTAATTAATGAAAAAAATAGATAGGATGACCAGTAAATTCAAAAACACAGTAGGAGGCTCTTTTAAAGTTTGTACAAAGTTTGCAAGTACTGAATCTCAAACCATTGAAAAAAAAGGGACTGTTTGCAAAAATTAGAAATTTGCCACCACATTTATATTAGAGTAGTGGATATAAACTTGTGATTCACTGCAAAAAGTTGTAAATGCTTGATGATGGTCAGCAGGGGACAGTTGACCTCCAAACCAGCATCCACATTTGCAATGCTCCAGCATTGAAACCTTTGGGTCACAGAGATAAGATAGAAAGTTGGACAGCGCGAGGGGGAACTGGGCGAGACTGGTGATTTAGGTAACAAGGAGAGAGTTAGATTGGTGGATGGTACGCTGGCCATAGAGGAAGGTATTTCAAGGAGAGACAAAGAGATAGTTTGGAGGAATAAAGGATTTCAGTCTGTCCTCAATTAGGTATTGAAGGCTGGTGGTACCATGTGCCCTTGTGCATCTCTTAGTAGCTAAGGCATCGAATCAGCAGCAGCTGCTTGCAATTTTCTCCAGATGTTTACTTTTCCCCTGGGGGGGGGGGTTGTTTGTCCAGTTGTCAGAAAACCAATGGCGAAAAATCGTCTGACAGATATACAGCGTCCTAAATATCACTCAATTGGATGCACATTTTCTATTATTAACTCCAGTGTGGTGATATTTTTGTAAACAGTATTTGGGATACAGTATTTTCGTCTGGTACCACACAACTGTGGCACTTCCAAGCTTTGGGGTAGAGAAACGTATCTGCTTATTACAGTGTATGCAGAGCACACAAAATGCCAAGGAAGAAACATAACAGAACAGGGGCCAAATCATGCAAAATAAGCACTTAACACACTGTGAGGATCACAAAACATTCGTGACTGGCGCCATTTCATACCCTTGGTGGTAAGTTAAGGTAGTGCAAGCGCTAAACACATTTTAACACTATATTATGAAAACAGGATTCCCCAGGTAGTAAAATGTCACAAAAATTATTGTCTCCATTTGTTGTGCTTATTTTTTGAGTGGCTATATAGACTGTTGTTTTTTGTGCTGCTGTATTTTTTACCTGGATTTTGTTGTGTTCTACAGCAGTTATGTTGCATTCTGGCTTGACTGTTTTCTTGTGACATACCCTGTTATTTTTTAATGGTGTTGTTTTGTTACTTTATATTTGTTTTTCTGTTAAGTACTGTAATTTACGTTAGATATATCAACAAATACTGCTATGTCTACAGACAAAAGCAGCACATACTTCTAAGGTTCCTGAGGAAAGCAATCAATTATCACTGTGTAAGTTGGTAAAATAGTGCTGCTCCAGCTCTACAACTACTTAATACATCAGTGATCCCATGCTGTGGCATATATTTTATCTTAACTTTGTGCTCTTTGTGTTTACTTTATGTGGTACAGCCCACAGTCTCCGTAACAGGTTTGGGCTGACTGGTGTCTTAAGCAGTGAAGAGCTCCAGCAGAGAGTGGAGAAAGAAACAGCTAGAGATGACATTGGAAAAAAGGGCAGAAAAAGGGGATGGAGAAGAGAAAAAAGAATGAAGAGGTAAGAGTTGGAATAAGGGCCCTCAGAGACAAATGTGCTGCTGACCACTCACTGTTCTTACCTCCTCTCCCTTCAGTATGCACAGATGTGTTCGCTATTTCTGCACACAGCACTCACTTTAAAGGAGAAGGATGTTCTGGTCTAGTGGAAAGAGACCTGGGCCATGTCACAATAAGAAACAGTGTGCTACAGATTCTATCTGTTTAATGTCTATGTTGGAAAGGAATCGTTAATAAAGATAACATCTGGTGGTCAATAGTCCTTGAAATACAACCGAGTAATGTTTTTTTCTTCACAGGCATTGTTCCAGAATGAGATAGAAAAGAATGAGATGTCAAACTCAGATGGTTTGCTAAAAGACAATGCCGTACCTCAGATGTGTTCCAACTGGTGTCCACAGAAGGACAGTCCACAGCTCTAATGGTCCTTGCAGCTCTGAATATGAATTTTGCTTGAAAGCAGGTATGTTGCCCTAGATGCACCCCATTGGAATACTGCAAGTCTTGCATCTTTGTCTCCACAGCATCCACTCATCCTAAAGATTTCTGCATTTTCATTTCAATGACTGTTCCTGTGACTAGCACTCAGGGCACTCAAGCATATTTTGCTCCATTTCTCCCCAGTATGACTTCACCACAAGAGGATTTTTCTCCACATTATCCAATATTTTCACAAGAATATCCAATACTAGCAACATCGCTTTCTGACCATGCACCAGATTATTGTCAGTCTCCTCATTAGAAACGGACTCCTCCCCTCCTCTGTGTGTGGCTGGGAGAAATCCTTCTTGCTCTGTTGTTCTCTTCAGCCATCCCCCACTGCCAGGCATGGCACCAATGTCCATTGAGGGAGACTTCAGTACACACCATTAATGGATAACTGCCCCACTCATCACCCGTTCTCTGCTGACAAACAAGAGATGTCTCATTGTAGCGTGCATGCCCCCAGTCAAGCATACACTCTTTTACACGCAGCATATTTCTGCACCAGCGCTAGGGAGAGTGGAAGATAGCGCCATATTCTGTAAATAAGGCGCACTTCTGCTCTCTCCTTCTCACGCAGCACAATGTAGCATGTGTTGCTGCTGCACTGCACTGCATGAGCAACTAGTAAATCTGTCCCCCAGTGTTTGTGTCTTTGTCGGGCTGGGATCCATGGATAGCATGTGGTTGGGCACTAAACAGATAAAAGCTATATGAGGTGATTTATTGGATCTTGGATTACCTGGGACATTTGGTTATGTGATGACATATACATGCTGTAATTGCCATCTAACCATTGTTGTAACCTCACAATTGTATATTATTATGTTATACATTGACTGCTATCACAGTGATATCTGTTTATATATGTCACTGTTATGGTTGGCATATTTGCCTCTTTAAACTTAACCAGTATTCCCATTGTTTAGTATTTGTAAATGTTTGGTCATGTTAAAATTTCACCAATGCATTTTATGAATGAGCCTTGACACCTCTAAACTGTGGTTTATGCTATGCGACATGAAAACGTTTATGGGCCAGATTATGAGTCTGGCAGTCCATGGACTGCCAGACTCACGGTGGCGATCTTCCAGCCGCCCTATTACAACTAGAGTGGTCGGGCAACAATTGTACCACTGCAACCGCCAGGGATAAGAGATCCCAAACGGTGGTGTGGCAGTCTTGAGGCTGCAATATGCTTGGCGGAACCGCTGCGTCCCGCCAAGCATATTATGAGATTCCTCTCCGCCACAGGTTTCATGGTGGCTCCTACTCCATGAAAACCGTGGTAGAGACGAAACAAAGGGGGCCCTACAGGGCCCCCTGTTGCCTTTAGGGCCATGGGGTGCCTTCAGGAGGTTCATGATGTGCCCCCCTGTGTGCAAGCACCCCCAGTACTTGCACGGCATGGACTGCACCAGTCCATGCTGTGCAGGTACTGACTTTGACATCCCCATTGCAGTGCCTATTTCATAGTCACTGCCGCGGGACCACCAAAGAACTGCCTGCCAGTGACAAAAAAAGCCATAATGTGGCAGGCGGTGCGCCCACAGGTTTGGCTGTGTGGGAGCAGGGCGGCGACGTGGCGATCAGGCCATAAGTCTTTCTGTCTGTCTGTCTTTTCTGCACAATTAATTACAAGTCTGACCCAGATGTTCTGTGGGTCCTCTAGAGGATAGTGGCTCCAACAGGACCACTGCAAAGCATGAGTGCTATAGGGGGTTCCTGGGTTGTAGTAGACAAATGCTTAAAACACACCTAGCAGGTCAGGTGTTGCCTTGGAGCACAGAAGCACACATTTATAGGAAATACATAGATGTATCTCTTCAGAACAAGATTAAATGCTTATCTTCTTACCAACACAGTTTCCAATTGAAAGCGCTGCAGCCAACACTGAGAAGAGAACATAATTGAAATATGAACATAATCAGTGTTAACACTCTTATACAGTTGCTTTGATGGCATAATTTACAGATTCTCTTTCACTACATTTTAAGCAAGCACATTAAATGTTTCATAGTTAATGAACATCTTTAGCAACCAGCAAAAGGAATAATACATGTAGAACAGGTAAACCTGGCACATAACTTACATTCACTCAAAAAAAACATCTGTTTAATAATCTCAAGCCTAATCCACCAATTTGCAGCACAGATTTGTTTGTGCGCTTTGTTTTTCTGTTTCCCCTTCAGTCAAACAGAAAGGCTGCTGTTTTATAAAAGTTCATAGAGAAAATGAGAATCAAAAAAGCACAAATAACCGAAGCTCAAGTGGGAGGGACAACTTATAAGGCCCCGATCAGGAAATGAAGGGCTACACCGTTTAAATGAAGGCCATTGTGAAGTGGAAAACCACTGCCATTGAATATTATAGGTCCGGGGGCCCAATGTTCTCCCAAAAGCCTGAATCCTTGCCCGATTATCAGGATATCCACGTGGGATACTTTTTGAAACAATTAATCTAAATGGGAATCATGTATACTTTCTATGGTTACACCAAAAGTAGGACATATGTCCTGCCCACAGGCGCAGTTATTAGACAACAACATAATTAGGCAAATTCTCTTGAACCAGCTAATGAATTCTTTGAGTCCATGACTTAATTCTTAGTAGTCCATCATGTTAATGATACCGTATCTGGTGTTTCATGCCCTGAGTTAAAGCATCAATGGGAATCATCTCCACTTGCACTATGTAGGACTCCTCATCACAACTCAGATATCTAGGGTAGAGAAGCAAATAAAATCTGGCGATTGGTCAAGACTGGAGCATGATCAAAGCTGAACCTCAATGTCCATCATCCTGTCACTATAGGCATCCTTGGTTTTGCTCCTATAGAAACAGTCAAACCTGAAATGCCAGTAGATATCCCAAGTGAACCGGAACATAAACAACTCCAGACAAGTTTCACCCTCAATGAATGTTGGAAAATACAATCTTTTTGTGGTATACCCCCAGATGTTTGCAACCTGTTTTTGAGTCTATTTTTGTTGGCCATATGACTGTGCACTTAATTGCTACCAACTAGTGATAAAGTGCCTGTACTGTCCCTTTTAAATATGGTAAAATTGGCATACACCTAATTGGCACATTTAATTTGCTTATAAATCCCTAGCATATGGTACCATAGGTACCGAGGGCCTTTAAATTAAATCCTACAAGGGAACTACAGCACTCGCGTGTCACGCACAAAAGTAGCACTGTGCAACATGTCTCCAGGCCTGCCCTAGCAGCATGTGTGTGCAGTTTTAAACTGCCGTTTCGGCATGGCAAAAAAACCTTTTTCCAGGGCTAATGCTTCCTGTTTAATATTTAAAAGTCACTCCTAAGGTAGGCTCTAAGTGCCAATAGGGCAGGGTATATGGTAGGTTAAAAGTAGGACATTTATGATTACATTTTTATATGTCCTGGCAATGAAAAATCTTCAAAGTAGTTTTTCACTGTGGCAATGATGAATCTCCCATAGAAAGAAACTAAGTTACATTATAACATCTTATAATGTATAACTTAAGTTTAGGACTAAGTAGAAAAATAAATCAAGGACTCTATTTAATAGTAATTTAGAATCCAACCTAATGGTGAAGTCGAATTTTAAATTACTATTTTTAAAATGCCAGCTTTAGAAGTTGACATTTTTCTGCTTAAGCCAAATGTGCCTGTGTTCAGTGTCACCTGACTGTTTTTGGCTCTCCAGTGGGGAGATGTGCATTACTGTTACACGCGGGCAAAGTGCCTTGGGTGTGGGTAGGGGTGTTTCTCTCATGCACAGGATGGCCTGTGGGTTGCACTCAGCCCTTGATTGCATTTCAAAGGGTAACCTGGAGTCTGTACCTAGCCCCTCTCTAGCTTCAGAAGAATCCTACCCTATACTGACAGATGCAGCACATGCCTTGGCCTGTCTGCCCTTTGTCTCTCTAGTTAGACTGGCACCGAAGCCAGTGGGGGGTACAGGAATTGACCAGAACTACTTTACGGGATGGAACGATGAGTGCTTCCCTTAATTATTTAACAGAGTCTTATAAAGCGCACAGCTGTTTCAAGGAGTGTCCTGGCGCTAGAAGAGTAATTGGTAGGAGATATCACAATAATGCCTGCGCAAAGAGCCAAGTCTTGAGCTTTTTTTCTGAAAGAAGACTCAGAAGAAAATGATTGAAGCCCAAACAGGAGCTACTAGAAGGGAGACGAGGTGGCCTCCCCTTCTAGCCTGCCTTAGTCTCTGCACCAAGGCAAATGAAGCCTGAGCAGAACACAAAGCTATAGAGGGACTATAGTGTTGCAATCTAGCTACCAAATATTGAGGTGCAGTCAAAAAAGGCCCTAAGGGCCAGAACCAGAGAATTGTGAAGAATGCACTACTTAACATGTAGCCAATGCAAAGAGCTTAAATAAGAGGAGAGTCATGTCTAAAAAGGACATTTGAGAATGAGTCGAGCAGCGCACTCTTAACAATCTGGAGTCTCTCAATGAAGTAATCAGTGAGTCCCAGGAAAAGAGTGTTGGCAGAGTCCAGCCTAGAAGTAACGAGGTACTGGACAATCATTTTCTTAGTGCACAAAGGAAGAAACTGTATAAATGTATTAAAAGAGCATAGCAGACCAAAACATTTTCCAACCACTGTTGAAACCTGAGGTTGAAAATATTACTGATTATCATATATTACCCCATGGTTTTTAACTACCACCGATGGAGAAGATGGAGAAGAAGCTCTATTAGCTCAACAGCAAGACCACCAGTCAGGTTGAAATGTCCCAAATAAGAGGACCTCCATATTGTCCATGTTGCACATAAGGTGATTCAAGTGCAGCCATTCAAAGACAGCAGAAAGACAAGACTTAAGAGGCTGCAGTCCATATCCACTGCATCTGGGAAGGAGAAAAGAAGCTGAGTTGTTCAGTGTACAAGCTCACATAGACACCAAAGAATTCCACCAAGTTGCAAGGGGAGCACTATAGCCATTATAAAGAGTTGGACTCGAAGAGGAACCCTGAGGCATTCCCACCGAAAGGAATTTTTAATCAGATGATAAGGGGTTTAGCCAGACAGATTGAACTCTGTTCTAGAAAGGATGTAATTCAATCTAGCACTAGCCCTCACACCCCAACAGAATGCAAATGCTGGAGGGGCAATGTATATGACACAATGTCAAATGCCACAGGAAGATCTAATAAAATCAGCACCACCTTCCCACCCTAGTTGAAGGAAATCCAGGACCCCAGAAGTGCCTCCAAAGGTAAGTTGGCTGACTGTGTGTCTGAGCTACAGGGACACAACAAGCATCCAAAGGCCTCTTCTTGCAACTGCCCAACTTACCATCCCAACTGGACATGCCTTGTACTCTGCTGCTGGCCTCTGCTAGAGTGAGTCCTGAATCCCAAGTGGTGCCCCTCTGGTCTTGGACCCTTGGATTAGTGTAAGAGTGTACTCCTCCTGTCTAACCTCAAAAATTGGGACTTTAAAACTTTTCTGCAAACTTCTGCTCTGAGAACTGGAGTGGGACTGGGGTTTACCAGCAAGCCACTCACCGGTGGGATTGACATCGCTGCAAATTCTGTTGTGATGTTATGCACAGCAGCAATTCCTGTTTAACTAAACCTCCTGAATGCAGTATGCAGCCTTGTGGAGCCCTTGTAATCTACAGCCTGCATCTTTCCCTTGCCTGAGGAAGCCTGAGCTCCAGAAAAACATCTAATTTTCAAGGTAGAAATTTTCACCAGGCCCACCATCACGCAGTACCCCATCGACAACAGCCTCCTCAGCGTGACATTTTGACTTTTCTCTCACTCAGCTTTTTTTCCCTTCAATGGCTTCACTAAGACATTGTCCAGCGGCTCCCAATCACCGTTGACGGCGTCTTTGGATCCAGTCAGTGCCTTGCCCCACAGAAGCGTTTACCTTCTCAGAATTTCTTCTAAGTTTGAAGGTAACTCTGAGTCAGGATCCAACTTGGACTTTCTATCTGACCCACGCTCCATCACAGTCAGCCTTAGCTTTTGACTTCGACTGGTCATGCACAGCCAGATAACCTGGTAGGCCCTTTGTTCTTTTTGGCACTATTTTTCAATTCAAAATGTAAAAAATCATATCTCTGATTCTTCTGATAGTATCTTTGCTGTTTTGGTGCCATTTTGTTTATTACATTTTCTCTATTTTACTATATTGATTTAGGTTTTCTTTTGTGTTGTGTTTTCACTTTATTACTGTTTGAGTGCTGCATTAATGTTTTAAACTTTTTCTTTAAGTTAAGCCTTACTGCTTTCATTTCAAGCTGCCTTGGGGTTAAGCACAGGTTTACTGAGGGACTTTTGGTTCACCCAGACAAGAGTTGTGATTATTATTTGAAGTGGGTTCTCACCTCCCACAACTAATACTCCAATTTCTTATGATGGCTCAAATGTGAGTTGTAACTTGAGTCCTAGGTACAGTGAGCTATGGGACTGACTTGTAGGCATACCCAAATACTTAGGGTTTCTCACTTAGACAAACTAAAAAGTGGATAGAATATTTGTATTAATCTGAGGCCTTTATAATTATTTGGGTCACATGCCAGTCCATTGTCTTTTTGCTCATCATGCCACTACAGACAGAGACCAATGATATACAAATCAGTCAGGTTTCTGCTCCAAGAACAATAGTCCAGATCAAACTGACTGGGAAGACAAGTATTACCTAACTGGTTTTAACATTTTTGAGCCTTGTCAATGAGGTTCAGCTTAGGTTCTAGTCACAATGAGCTAAAAGATCTATGTCCTGGAAACTACCTACAATTCTTTCATGGTGTTTGTGCCAAAGGTGGGGCACATGATTCCAGTCTAGTATGTCATTGACAGATTTCCCTAGAAAGTAATAATCCTTTAAGAGACATCAGAAGACATTATATCAAGTTTAAAGGTATACATCTTTGGAAACATTCCTCCAGTTGCTGGTACTTGTGAAGTGAACTTGGCTTTGGAGTTTTCCTAATCAAAAAATGTATTCATATTTGAGATCTATGTTTTAAATGAATCTTCAGTGTTGACATTGGTGCTTCAGTTCATGCACTCTTATGCTTTAACTGTCATGTTCCCTCAGATTTTTTCCACTTTAGTCTACATTTCACATTTAGTTATTTTGCCCGATCATTAGATATTTCTTCTATCATTTGTTGCTGAATATTTAGTATGCACGCACACACACTTGTGCACAAAAACACACACACACACAACTTAAATGAGAACTGGTTTGATCCAGGCCGCCTACCAAAAATGATGACGTAAGTGGACCTAAGTAAGTTGTGGTCCATCTAGTGGGTGTATTGGAATTGCACTCATCTATACTCTTAACTCTACCTACCTTTAACCAAAGACATCAGTAGATTCTAATCCCTTGAATGCAGAAGAAGGACAATCAAAATACTAAAGTTGTGAAGAATTGATTGACTACTGATTCTCTCATTCTAAGTTCTTTCTTCCAATCAAAATCAATAAGAAACCAGCCAATTTACATAAAATTCAAAAGTACTTTCCTTTATGAATGCATTCGTATAATTTGAGTTATCAGGAAGGATCTACTATCACTTATTTTTCATAGATTCTAGGTTACCCCTACTTTATGCAAACACACAGTTCCATCCTCTGCCTACACTTTGTAGACACAGTCGTTAAGAGCTAATGACTAAATGACTTGAAAGGTAGTTCTGTTGCATCTCACATTTAATCTAAACACTTACTTGGGTGATGAGTTTGATTTGCCAGGCATTTGAGACGTTCATAGTTCTAATACTATTAGCTAAGTGTGAAATGGACAGGAATATCTCAGTTTTATCTACTCTTTATTTGTGGTACTCACCTACTGCCAGCATTGGAAGTAGAGTCATGCTCTTGAACATTTTGATAATCAAAGGCCCTGAAATAAGAAGATACAAGAGTAAAACACTGATGCAAAAGTGATATGTTGATGACATTGAACTGGATGGCAACACATATGTTTTCAAAAGTTAAGTCTTGATTTTGTGATTTGGTATTTTATTTAAATATTTGTTGCATTTGCACTGTACGGGCTTAGCTATGTCGGCAACAGACAGAGTGCTGTACAAACAAATATAACAGAAGATGCATTTGATTATAGGCTGAGAATGGCAATTGTACTGGTTTGTATGTTTTGGAAGTGTTTTGGAAGTGTAATCTGAAGAGAGAAGTACAGAATTCTTTTCTTGCAAAACAATAGTTCAGGGCTGAGCCTGCTTTCCTATAGAATTTGGGCCAGAGAACACCTAGAGCTTTGCTGGTTAGTCATTGTACGCTCTAGAAGTAAGCATATTTTTCCTCATGTATTTAGTTTGTCTCATGTGGTGTGAAGTTTGTCCTTGAGGCAGGTAGGTAAACTGGATTACACAAATTTGTATTTTGTGAAGTCTATTTTAAAGTGTTTTTTGACCTAACACTAAAAACACCCTCACCGCTCTCTACCCTTAGAAACACCCTTACCTAATCCCTAATATAATATATAGAAAAAGATGACCCACAGATTCAGGGACAGGGGCTACCCTTACAAGGTCCTCAAAACTGCTAGCGAGAAAGCCAGCAGTCTGACCAGGGACAGTCTCCTTACTAAGAAGAGGAGACACAAAGAAGACCCTAATAAAGTAAGACTCATCACCACTTACAGCAGTGAGTCAAAGAAAAACAAATGCATGATCACAAGACACTGACATTTGGGAATGTCAGACCCAGTGATAGTAGGCAAAGTGTCCCTCCATCCCCTTGTAACATATTGCAAATCGAAATCCATCGGGGGCATTTTGGGGCATAGCTACACAGGCACACAAGGCAGGAAGGAGGGTTGGCTGAAAGAGGAACAGGGTTTCTACAAATGTGGAAATTGCAAGGGTAGTAAAAGCAAGAAAACATACTAGATACCCACTGGTAAGACAGCCAACATCAACAAGTTTATTCCATACCGCAGCGACTATTGTGTGTATGTCTTGGTATACCCATGTGGCTACCAAAATGCGTGCAGTACCATATTTCCAGTAAAGAAGAGAATAGTGAATTATTTCCGGGTGATGAAGAATTGTGATGTGAATTACCCTGTAGCAAGACATTGGTCAAAAGAACATACACAGAACTCTGCCATTCTTTTGCCATTTCTACAGCAAAGTCTTTAAGCGTAGGACTAGCACAGTGCTGTCCCTGCTCAGCTGTAAAATGACAAAAGCCATTTATTTCGCTCTCATTAGAGCTCTTCAGAGAGGTATAGCTTTGTCCAGACACAAGGGAGCGCCCAGTATAAGTCAAAACAATACCCTTTGTAATGGGTGCTCCCTTGTGTCTGGACAAAGCTATACCTCTCTGAAGAGCTCTAATGAGAGCGAAAAACTGTGTCAGGGGATGCTTTTACTCATTTCAGGTTGGCTTGGTTGGTATTTTACCAATTCAAAGATGTAATACTATTCTGGCTTTCTCGCTAGCAGTTTTGAGGACCTTGTAAGGGTAGCCCCTGTCCCTGTTATACTGTGCCTGGAGTGGTAAATGGTTTTTGTCATTTTACAGCTGGGCAGGGACAGCACTGTGCTGGTCCTATGCTTAAAGACTTTTCTGTAGAAATGGCAAAAGACTTTGTCCCCTTCTATCTCGGCGTGGATGGCACTGTGCTAATCCTATGCTTAAAGACTTTGATAGAAAAGCAGACATTTGAGGTGAGCAGATCTAGAGTGTTGCTGGTGTTGAGGGTGCTCTATACAGGGGCTGCTTTCCACCTAAACTTGAGAACTACCCAGAGTTCTCTGCTTCTTTTGTTGCATAGTTTATGCGTCACTCTGTGCCTGAAAGGGTATTGTTTTTATATATATATATATGTATAATATATATATATATCAATCCAAGTATTTCGCCAGCTCTCCTGCCCCAGTCGGCGGTGGGCTAACGGCGAGGTAGGTAACCTCAAAACATAATCCATTGTTTCTTTTTCGAAATACAAATGCCGAGCCCAAACGCCCGGGTGTTTTCGCTGTAAGAAATAAAACTAATTTCACGCTGAAAGGAATTGGGCTTGGCATTTGTTTTTTTCTGGTTGCCAGTGGGTATCTGTAGTTAGGACATAGATTCCATAGATGAAGTGTTTTTGGTTATGCTAATAACTTTGGCGCTGTTTGATGAATCTTCACGAAATTTTCGGAACTAGTATGCCATTCACTTCAGCTGCTGTCTGAGAAGTTTCAGGGTGATTTCTCTAAAGGGTGCTGAGAAAAAGGGAATACCCTGACCCGCTAGGTCTGGTGTGGGGGTCCCACAGGTTCCCTGCCAGGAGCCGAAAACTCTTTTAAATATTCCCATGAATTCGCAGAAGATCATTGAAAAAATATAAAAACTAAAACACAAGCGCGTTTTACCATGCTTGTGTTTTACTAGTACCTTGGGAAGGCCAGCTCTAGGGGGAATTAATTTTTACATATATTGGGAAGGGGTCGCACGTGGCCCCCTCCCTGGGCTGCTTTCGGCTTTTGCCCCCTGGGACCCCAACTCCTGATGCCTGGCCTTCATATTAATTAGGAGGGGGCACGCAGCCCCTGTCCTGGACCGATTTCCGTCGCGGGACCTCGCCGTAATACTAATGAGGAGAGGGGCCACCCAGCCCTCTTCCCTGGGCTGATGTTGCCACTGGGGACCACATCCCCCGGGGCCTGGCAGCAAATTCAAGAGAGAGGTAGCAGCGCACCCCTCTCCCGGATGACTATGATTACACGGCTGCCCTGGCCCTGGAGAGGAGCACCATTTCTGTACGATGGAAAGGCCGTGATCAGAACCTTCCCATCATGTGGCACGATGTTCCTTTATGCAAATGACAGCTCACCGGCCTTCGATTTCCTTTCCTACTAAAGGATAAAAGATGAATTCTAAATATAAACAGAAGCATTGAACCTACTTAAGGTATGAAATAATACTCACCTCTATGGACTGCATATGCCAGCATGCTTGTAAGCAAGTGAGCCACGCCCACTGAGGGTGGTTAAATTCAATAAACACGAGATGAATGCTGAGGTGAGCCGTTGATGCTTTTGTTAGTAAGCCCATGAGGAAGAGGCGTATTGGCCTTGAAACGCATTGGGCATGGTTGTTAACATACTGGGAAGCAGGTTGTTGAGCTGCTGATAGGCCAGAAACCGGATGGTTGGAACTTCGTCGAGGGACCTCTCGAAGCTCAAGGGCGTTTGTTGATGACTTAGATTACACGGCTGCCCTGGCCGTGGAGAGGAGCACCATTTCTGTACGATGGAAAGGCCATGATGGGAACCTTCCCGTCATGTGGCACGATGTTCCTTTATGCAAGTGACAGCTCACCGGCCTTCGATTCCCTTTCCTACTAAAGGATAAAAGTTGAATTCTAAATATAAACAGAAGCATTGAACCTACTTAAGGTATGAAATAATACTCACCTCTATGGACTGCATATGCCAGCATGCTTGTAAGCAAGTGAGCCACGCCCACTGAGGGCGGTTAAATTCAATAAACATGAGATGAATGCTGAGGTGAGCCGTTGATGCTTTTGTTAGTGAGCCCACGAGGAAGAGGCGTATTGGCCTTGAAACGCGTCGGGCATGGTTGTTAACCTACTGGGAAGCAGGTTGTTGAGCTGCTGAGAGGCCAGAAACCGCATGGTTGGAACATCGTCGAGTGACCTCTCGAAGCTCAAGAGCGTTTGTTGATGACTATGATTACACGGCTGCCCTGGCCGTGGAGAGGAGCACCATTTCTGTACGATGAAAAGGCCATGATGGGAACCTTCCTGTCATGTGGCACAATGTTCCTTTATGCAAATGACAGCTCACCGGCCTTCGATTCCCTTTCCTACTAAAGGATAAAAGTTGAATTCTAAATATAAACAGAAGCATTGAACCTACTTAAGGCGTGAAATAATACTCACCTCTATGGACTGCATATGCCAGCATGCTTGTAAGCAAGTGAGCCACTCCCACTGAGGGCGGTTAAATTCAATAAACACGAGATGAATGCTGAGGTGAGCCGTTGATGCTTTTGTTAGTGAGCCCACGAGGAAGAGGCGTATTGGCCTTGAAACGCGTCGGGCATGGTTGTTAACATACTGGGAAGCAGGTTGTTGAGCTGCTGAGAGGCCAGAAACCGGATGGTTGGAACATCGTCGAGTGACCTCTCGAAGCTCAAGGGCGTTTGTTGATGACTATCATTACACGGCTGCCCTGGCCGTGGAGAGGAGCACCATTTCTGTACGATGGAAAGGCTGTGATGGGAACCTTCCTGTCATGTGGCACGATGTTCCTTTATGTAATTGACAGCTCACCGGCCTTCGATTCCCTTTCCTACTAAAGGATAAAAGTTGAATTCTAAATATAAACAGAAGCATTGAACCTACTTAAGGTATGAAATAATACTCACCTCTATGGACTGCATATACCAGCATGCTTGTAAGCAAGTGAGCCACGCCCACTGAGGGCGGTTAAATTCAATAAACACGAGATGAATGCTGAGGTGAGCCGTTGATTCTTTTGTTAGTGAGCCCATGAGGAAGAGGCGTATTGGCCTTGAAACGCGTCGGGCATGGTTGTTAACATACTGGGAAGCAGGTTGTTGAGCTGCTGAGAGGCCAAAAACCAGAAGGTTGGAACATCGTCGAGTGACCTCTCGAAGCTCAAGGGCGTTTGTTGATGAATATATATATGTATATATATATATATCACACGCTCACTTTACACCTCCATGGGAAGCACTCTCGGACGGGTGCTAGTATGCAGCCGTGTACTCCGCAAATTATTGTCGCTCCTTTTCCTTTATATAAAAAGAAGAAATTCAGCACTCACGGGGGCGTTTTGAAGATATTTATTCTTCCAGCAATAACAACAAACGCGTTTCGGCGGTCTGCCTTCTTCGGTGTTAGGATGCTTGTTTCCGGTTCAGGGAAGACATGGCTTGGCAGTTCGGGCTGGACTGTTCCCATGAGGCACAGGGTCAGACTGATTTGCATATGGCCATGTCTGAACTGGGGTGGTGGAGTGAGCTAAAGAATGATGATGGATTGAACCCAGATCAGTTGACTGGGGGTGAGTGTTTGATTAGCTCAAGCGCTCCGTCCATCATCCCCTTTGGTATCGCTTTGTTCGCCCCTAAGTTGGCAGGGTATGCCCAGACGTGGGTCCCTTGCTCACTTTGCCACTGGATTCAAGCTAGCCTGGCTGATGACGGCTGAATAGCCAGAAACCGGTCCCAGGATGCTTGTTTCCGGTTCAGGGAAGACATGGCTTGGCAGTTCGGGCTGGACTGTTCCCATGAGGCACAGGGTCAGACTGATTTGCATATGGCCATGTCTGAACTGGGGTGGTGGAGTGAGCTAAAGAATGATGATGGATTAAACCCAGATCAGTTGACTGGGGTGAGTGTTTGATTAGCTCAAGCGCTCCGTCCATCATCCCCTTTGGTATCGCTTTGTTCACCCTAAGTTGGCAGGGTATGCCCAGACGTGGGTCCCTTGCTCACTTTGCCACTGGATTCAAGCTAGCCTGGCTGATAACGGCTGAATAGCCAGAAACCGGTCCCAGGATGCTTGTTTCCGGTTCAGGGAAGACATGGCTTGGCAGTTCGGGCTGGACTGTTCCCATGAGGCACAGGGTCAGACTGATTTGCATATGGCCATGTCTGAACTGGGGTGGTGGAGTGAGCTAAAGAATGATGATGGATTAAACCCAGATCAGTTGACTGGGAGTGAGTGTTTGATTAGCTCAAGCGCTCCGTCCATCATCCCCTTTGGTATCGCTTTGTTCGCCCTAAGTTGGCAGGGTAGGCCCAGACGTGGGTCCCTTGCTCACTTTGCCACTGGATTCAAGCTAGCCTGGCTGATGACGGCTTAATAGCCAGAAACCGGTCCCAGGATGCTTGTTTCCGGTTCAGGGAAGACATGGCTTGGCAGTTCGGGCTGGACTGTTCCCATGAGGCACAGGGTCAGACTGATTTGCATATGGCAATGTCTCAACTGGGGTGGTGGAGTGAGCTAAAGAATGATGATGGATTAAACCCAGATCAGTTGACTGGGGGTGAGTGTTTGATTAGCTCAAGCGCTCCGTCCATCATCCCCTTTGGTATCGCTTTGTTCGCCCTAAGTTGGCAGGGTATGCCCAGACGTGGGTCCCTTGCTCACTTTGCCACTGGATTCAAGCTAGCCTGGCTGATGACGGCTGAATAGCCAGAAACCGGTCCCAGGATGCTTGTTTCCGGTTCAGGGAAGACATGGCTTGGCAGTTCGGGCTGGACTGTTCCCTTGAGGTACAGGGTCAGACTGATTTGCATATGGCCATGTCTGAACTGGGGTGGTGGAGTGAGCTAAAGAATGATGATGGATTAAACCCAGATCAGTTGACTGGGGTGAGTGTTTGATTAGCTCAAGCGCTCCGTCCATCATCCCCTTTGGTATCGCTTTGTTCGCCCTAAGTTGGCAGGGTATGCCCAGACGTGGGTCCCTTGCTCACTTTGCCACTGGATTAAAGCTAGCCTGGCTGATGACGGCTGAATAGCCAGAAACCGGTCCCAGGATGCTTGTTTCTGGTTCAGGGAAGACATGGCTTGGCAGTTCGGGCTGGACTGTTCCCATGAGGCACAGGGTCAGACTGATTTGCATATGGCCATGTCTGAACTGGGGTGGTGGAGTGAGCTAAAGAATGATGATGGATTAAACCCAGATCAGTTGACTGGGGGTGAATGTTTGATTAGCTCAAGCGCTCCGTCCATCATCCCCTTTGGTATCGCATTCTTCGATGTTACTGGCACACCAGAAGCGACGCTATTTTACATCCTGGTCACATGTATATCACAATGGAAAAGGGGACTAACGCAATGCGCAAAATCTAGCGCCATATTGTAATGTTATACATACATATGAATTTTAAATTGCGTGCAAATAATTTATGTACAATAAATATTGAATCACACTATGACAAATTATATTTTCAGCAATTAATTGGTTACGTCTGATGTCAGATAAAACAATCATATATTTGGCTATCTTGCCGTGGATCGGCTATGGTCCCCTCTTACTGCGTCACATAGATGCGACCAAAAGGAGGGAACCATTCATTCCAGTTACAGGAACGATGATATGCAAAATATATAGTGTCATAATTGCGTTAATTTAACTATGTACTCAATAAATGTTGAACTACTACATGACAACATTTATCCTATTGATTAAAATACATTAACATGCCTTAATTATCATTCAAGGTTTATAAAATTCATCAGTCATTCAAAACAATTATTAACCAATTAGTGCCTTAGTATACTATTCTCTTGACGTGAATCGGCTCAAGTCCCTTATTATTGCCCGTTGTTATTTACACATATCCTGTGACATAGATAATATGCAAGAGACATATTATTAGAACTGCATCTACTGCCGCTGTGTATCAGCCTAGCGGTTTTAATTTTTTAATTTTACAGTTTATGAACCCAAGTGTGACGCCAACTCCTCCCCACTGTTTAATCCTTTCGGGAATTTAGTTCGCAAATTTATAATATAACGTGACTCTAACCTTTTCCACGATGCCTCTTAGAATAACAGCAACTGATGTGCTTACCGGACGTGATCTACCTGCCATAGAACTGTTGGAAAATCTCCAAAGTGATCAAGAAGATCAGTTTGATAAAATTGACAGTATGGCCAATAGAGCAAAACGTGTTGGAATAGAGCAAGAAATGGAAGAGAGTCCTCTAAAACCAAAATCACAATTTATACCACAGATGCCACTTGACGCTATAGATGTTTTCTCTGAGGCTATGGTTAATGACTTACTGCAGTTTAGATCCAAGCAATCCAAGAATCGAATTAAGAACAACATCTCGAAGGAAGAAAAAGCAGCATTGGAAAGTCTAATACAGGATACTGCAATAATAATCAAGCCTTCTGACAAAGGACGGAACATTGTTCTTCAAACTAGAACTGAGTACTGCAAAGAAGCTCAACGACAACTGTTGGATCGTAGACATTATGAATCTACCACACGGGAAATTTACCAAGAGAGCATACAGAACTATGAAATTCTAATTAGGAAGTGGTACGATAAACGAATGTTGGGAACTGAAGAACATCTATTCCTACGGAATACGAATCCTGTAATCCCAACATTCTATCATATCCCTAAGCTTCACAAGGACTCTTTACATCCGCCGGGCAGGCCTATTGTGTCGTCCCAGGGCAGTCTCACAGAACATTTATTAATGTTTATTGATTATTTTTTGGCCACCTTTGTAGTTCAGTTAAAATCGTATATAAAGGATACAAAAGATTTCCTGGAAAAAATTGCTGAAGTAAGTTGGGATCCTTCATACCAATTAATGGTATTGGATATTACTAGTCTATATACATGTATAGACTATGAGGCTGGTTTAGAGGCTTTGCAGTTCTATCTGAATAAGCGCCAACTTCGTTTTGCAGAGCATAATCAAATGTTGATTGAATTTGCGAAATTTTGTCTCACGAATAACATTTTTCTTTTTGAAGAGAATTTTTTCAAACAAATCTCAGGGACCCCGATGGGCACCTGCTTCGCCCCCAGCTATGCAAACTTGTTCGTTGGCTGGTGGGAGGAGCAGGTGTCCAGATCATATGAATGTGGATCATTGATGGGCAAAGTTATTGTTTGGTATCGTTACATAGACGATCTCTTTATAATATGGCAAGGCACATCAGAGTCAGCGTATGAATACATTAATATCCTGAACACCAATCAATTAAATTTGCACTTTTCGGGCTCAGTTAGTCCAGTGGCAGTGGACTACCTGGACCTGAAGGTGTTTGTATCAGAGGGCAAACTAAATACAGCCTTATATCGAAAAATAACGGCGGGTAATTCAACTTTATTTGCGACAAGCAATCATCCGCCTAAATTGATACACAGCATTCCGTATGGAGAGCTGTTAAGATTAAAACGAAACAGCTCCAGAGAATGCGACTTCGTATCATCAGCTAAAGAGTGCATGGCTAGATTTGCTTTGAGGGGTTATGACAACACATTATTGGAAAAGACATTCAATAGAGTAAAAGAGATTTCTAGAGACCGATTATTGGGGGAAAGAATAAATAACATCCCCAATACTAACCAAGACGGTAAGTTTAGAATGGTTACTACATATTCAGCAGAAGCAAACTATCTTAAACGGATGCTTAAAAAAAACTGGCACATTTTAAAAACAGATAGTATTATCTGCAATGACATCCCAGTCTACCCAATGGTCACTTTTAGAAAGGCCCGATCACTTAAGGACATGTTAGTTCAAAGTCATCTTGACAAGATAACACAGAAAAAGGGTACCCTGAAAGAAATGCGAGGGTTCTACCCGTGTGGGAAATGCAAAGCCTGCGCTAATAGCAAAAGGGTCCTGTCTTACACCATACCAGACATAAATAGAAACAGACTCATAAAAAAATGTATGACATGTAATACCACGTATTCTGTATACTGTCTAACATGTCCTTGTGGGTTACGATATATCGGCAGTACCATTCACCCACTTAAAATAAGGCTATTAGAACACTTACGGGCAATTTCTAAAAAAGACGTAACATATCCAGTAGCAAGACACTTTGCCGACAAACATTCTAGCAATAGAAACTTGATACAGTACTTTGGTCTGGATCATGTCCCGGATAATATCAGAGGGGGCGATAGAACCCTGAGACTACGTAGGTTAGAGTCACGTTATATTATAGATTTGCGAACTAAATTCCCGAAAGGATTAAACAGTGGGGAGGAGTTGGCGTCACACTTGGGTTCATAAACTGTAAAATTAAAAAATTAAAACCGCTAGGCTGATACACAGCGGCATTAGATGCAGTTCTAATAATATGTCTCTTGCATATTATCTATGTCACAGGATATGTGTAAATAACAACGGGCAATAATAGGGACTTGAGCCGATTCACGGCAAGAGAATAGTATACTAAGGCACTAATTGGTTAATAATTGTTTTGAATGACTGATGAATTTTATAAACCTTGAATGATAATTAAGGCATGTTAATGTATTTTAATCAATAGGATAAATTTTGTCATGTAGTAGTTCAACATTTATTGAGTACATAGTTAAATCAACGCAATTATGACACTATATATTTTGCATATTATCGTTCCTGTAACTGGAATGAATGGTTCCCTCCTTTTGGTCGCATCTATGTGACGCAGTAAGAGGGGACCATAGTCGATCCACGGCAAGATAGCCAAATATATGATTGTTTTATCTGACATCAGCCGTAACCAATTAATTGATGAAAATATAATTCGTCATAGTGTGATTCAATATTTATTGTACATAAATTATTTGCACGCAATTTAAAATTCATATGTATGTATAACATTACAATATGGCGCTAGATTTTGCGCATTGCGTTAGTCCCCTTTTCCATTGTGATACACATGTGACCAGGATGTAAAATAGCGTCGCTTCTGGTGTGCCAGTAACACCGAAGAAGGCAGACCGCCGAAACGCGTTTGTTGTTATTGCTGGAAGAATAAATATCTTCAAAACGCCTCCGTGAGTGCTGAATTTCTTTTTATATAAAGGAAAAGGAGCACAATATATATATATATACACTTGTCTGCACTAACTTTGGTGATGCTAAATAAAAACATGAAGCAGTAACTTTTCGTCCTTGGATTTTATTGCGAACCAAGAAACTGGTTGTCCGTACCTGCTCTTCTCTGGAACGATAGCCAGAAATACAGGCAATACGTTATATATATATATATATATATATAGATAGATATAGATCTATATTTTCAATTTTTTTGCAAAGGTTTGTGTGGTAAAGGCATATGTGCATGGTAAAGGCACTACGTGGTAAAGGCACTGTGTGGCAATGAATGCGTGGAAAGGCATTATGTTGTAATGGCTGCATGATTAAGGTTGTTTCCTTAGTTCTGATGGAATGAGCCTTGACCCTCTAGTTCTGTTGCTTATGCCCTGGGACCCTTGCCTGTGCCACAGTATTTTCTTCCTAACATGCTGAGAAACTGGGGACTTAGAATCCTTTTGGCTGCAAAGACCTGAGGACTGGGACAAACTTGGAAGTCTATCTCATGGTGTGTTGCTGATATGCCAAAGATTCAGGTTGCAGTCTCTCTGAGCTCTTCTGCTGCTTCAAATCCATTTCAGCAGGACGTCCAGAGAGTTTATCCAGCTTCATGAATTCACTTTCTCACAAATTATATTTCAGATAAATGAGTAAAACTATTGATAGGATAAAGTAATTGATAAATGTCTAGATGGATTGGTATTTCAGTCTGTAAAGGGAATTGATTGCAGTTTTTTTTATTTTTGTTGGGTTTGGGAGAAAAATAAATGGGCTCATCTAATCCATTCCCTTTTCCTGGTAGTTTTTTAAACTTGATATATTTTAGGGGTTCCACACTCAAAGGTTTATCTGCATATCATCAGCATATTTGATATGAATATGATTTTGCCATTAAACATAGCTATATGTTAAATGTAAGTTTGAAGAGGCAAGGCTAAATGGCATGTTCAATGCTGTATTTAGGACTGTTGTATATTTGAGAGAATCATAATTTAGAAATTAAGATTTTGACGTAGAGAAATGTTGGAAATATTTCTGTCATGTTCATCATGGATGACAGAATTATTAACGGAGATGTGATCAATGTTCCTGAATGTCACTGAGAGATCAACTAGAACAAATAGAAAGGCAGCACTTTTCACAAGAAGTTAGAGTGTCTTTCAGAATTTTGAGTATTTATGTTATTACATCAAGAATTGTTAGAGCATTGTCCAGAATTTTGAGTATTTGAGTTAGAGTACTGCATTTGGGTAGAAATAGCAATGAAATGTATTCAGTTTTTTTTTGGGGGGGGGGTGGAATGCAAGTAAGAGATTTTGTATATATGTATATTTGAGTTAGTCTTCATAGAAAGGTATGCTGGACCAATTTTTTAGGTTTCTCCAGGATCAAAGTTACATTTCTTTAGGATGGCATTGATCTATCCGGATTTTACTAATAAGTGAAATATGTATTATTCAAATGTGATTTTCATGATACTGTGATTCATAAGTGTCATATTTAATGCACAGGATTGCATAAGAGTTAAGGGGTAGGCTCCTAATCATTTTATATATGATTCTTGGTTTCCAAAATCTCCGTTGGAGATTGTGATTCCAGTTCTTGAAATGATGACCTTTTTTCGGTGGTTTTTTCCATTGTGTGACATGAGGATGTATTCTGCTAGATTTAAGCTCTTAGTGGATCTTCTGTATTTTCTCAGCGAAGAACTCTGCAATATTATTTGTTATAGCAGGGGATTTTAGGTTGTAAGATAGCAAGTAAGTTAGTAATCTCTTTATTTGCATGATTAACTAAAACCACTACAATAGGGAGAGCAATTGGCATTCAATTTCTCAGAGTATTCAGCCATAATTAAAATCCAAAATTTACAGTTCAATCTTATATTATTATTCAGGTACAGCAGTGCTCTATGTGCAGAGATCATACAGCTAAAACAGTAAAAGATAGTTTATTCAAAAATAGAAATCCTGCTTTTAGCAGCTAAAATTAATAGAATTAAGAAACCATAGGACCACAAAATACTGTGTGGGCAGCAAGAACCAATGTACAGAGTCAGCAGCATATACACTCATTATACAGATGCAAGAGCAGAAACAGTTAAAAATTATTTATCAGAAGTAAAACCTGCTATTAGCAGCTAGAATAATTGAGGCTAAGAAACTGTAAGGCCATAAGATTCTGTATAGGCTTAAAAAACCAATGTGCAAAGTCTGCAGCGTTTAGACTATTACCACAGAGTACTGTATGGGCGGCAAGAACAAATGTGCAAAGTTGACAGCATTTAAACTCATAATACAGATAGCAAAAGCAGAAACACGTAAAAATGATTCTTCAAAAGTAAAACCTGCTGTTAGCAGCTAAAATATTTGAGGTTAAGAGTCAGTAAAACCATACGATTCTGTGTGGGCTGCAAAAGTCAATGTGCAAAGTCAGCAGGATTTAGTCTCCTACTACAGATGGCAGGAACCGTTGCACAAAAACAAGCAGTTTATAATGTCCAGGTATATGTGCAAATACGCAGTTGTTAAGGAGCTCCTTTAGTATGCAAATCATTCTCCTTTCCAAGTTATTTTAGCCTCTTGTGGTTTCAGTATTCTGACCAAGAGAAATATACATAATTATTTATTGGCTGGCAATCTATTGCTACTGGTGTTGAGTTTTTTTATCAGCAATGCTCAGGAACAGTACAAGGCAGCAGTTTAACTGAACATCTCTGCTAGCAAATCATGCTTTCACTGCCTGACTGCAAGTTCTTAATCCCTTGGCATTAAAGAGAGATCTGCATTCATGTATAAGTTCTCCGCGTATGCATTGCAAGTGAATCACGTCCTCTTTTGCTGCCCCACACAAACTGCAACTAAACGTTGTCTGAGGGGGTTTCTATGGTGGTAAGTGGAGCAGAGATGGAAGGATGCCAAGTCGGTGCCGTAGATATTTTTCTTTAGTTCTTTTGTTGAACCCTGCACCTAGGTACGGTTGTGGAACTGCCTTGGGGTAACTGTGCAGAGTAAACTATTTGTGCACTCTCCCAGACAGCAGAGATTTATCCTTTGCCAAGGAAACCCTTTTGACACTGCTGTTGACAAGCTGTTTGAAGCTGTTGTATGCTCCTGATGCCTCCCAGAGAACACGTAAGCCCAGTTGTTCTATTAACTCTTGCAAATAGGATTTCACTGCACTGATATTTTTAGACAGCAATTGATTCCATAAATGAGCATTTAGTGAGCCGGGTTCAGCTCTCTTGATCTTATACCAACTTTTGACATAAGCAGCTCTGCGTGCGAATTGTTGCAACTGCAATCTGAATTCCAGTCTTATTTGAGCCGGTGATGTGTATTTTGGTAAGTTAAAAATCATTCTAAGTGCTCACGTTACTATACCATCCAGCGTGATAGCATCCCGACCCCTCATATACTCGCTCCCACAGGCGGTAGTTGAAATTAGTTTTGCCTGTATCACCTGGATCAGGGGAGTAAAGCTTGGACCAACAATTTTGTTCTTGAGATTTTTTAGTGCTACTGCCATTGTAATTCCTCTTCTTTTTAATGTCTCTTTTTGAGCCGTAAATGTACCTTTGCTATCTTTTATGACCCCCACATATTTATATTCATTGACTGTTTCTAGCTGTTGTCTGTCAGATGCCAGTGACTTTTGAAAGTAATCTTTTTTTGGTTCAATTCCCTTGCTTTTAGATTTGTCTACGTTTATTTTCAGCCCATTTTCACCAGAATAACTTTTGGTGGTGTCCAGTAAGATTTGGAGGTCAACCGGAGTTTGGCTGTTGAGCACAAGGTCATCAGGGTATAACAGATTCAAAAGGGCAAGATCGCCCACCTTTATAGCATGGTAATTACACTTATCCAATTTGTTTGATAGATCTGACAAAAAGAGATTGAACAAAGTCAGTGCTAGTACGCAGCCTTGTTTCAGCCTCTTTGTGGTTGAAATCCTTCTTGATAGATGGTCGCCGGCTCCCAGCTTCACTTGGGCCCACGTATCAATGTGTAAAAGAATCAGCTGATTCAAAAGACTGGATGGTATATTTCTTTTGGTGAGTTTGTCCCACAGCTTCTTTCTGTCCGTGTGATCAAAGGCTGAGGATTAATCAATGAAGCAGGAGTATAATGGTAGGTTGTCATCTTATACAGCGTCTATCAGCAGGAAGAGAATTAATATGCTTGTGGTTGTCCCCATGTGCTTGCTAAAACCTGTTTGATTTAGGGGGATGTCTGCGTTTTTTTATGCCCAATCTGTTAGTTCTTCTGGAAAGAGTCCAACATGGTATTTAGCGTTGTTGTCTGTTAAGGTGACCAGCCTATAATTTTTTGCTTCATTCTTGTCACCTGTCTTGTGGATTGGGGAAATGATTAACCCCTCCAAAAAGCTGGGATTGTTTATGTGTGAAGAATTTGCTCAAAGACTGGTTTTAATGCTTCTGCCCAGTAATGTGGGTCTAGTTTAAACAGAACTGGGGCGATCCCATTTGGACCTGGTGCTCCTTCCCTCCTTTCTTTGGGTTTCCTGTTTGCAATCTGTTTGGCCGTAATTGCATTTGCCAATGTTGTCTGAGCATTTTTAGATCATGAGTTTTTCCTGTGTTTGTATAACCTGTTATCTTCTCTTTGTTTGTACTGCTGGAGGATTCTGTATTAAAATGATGACACAGAAAACTTGCCCAGGCTTGTTTTGTCAAATGATAGATAACTCTGTGAACTGTGGGATTCTGTAATCTGTTTCCTGTGTGCCAGAATCTTGTTCTGTTGTTGCTTTTGATGTCATGGAGCAATTTGCCTCAGAGCGTCTATACTGATTTCCTGTTTGATTGACAGATTAAGTTTTTCTTGGTCACTTTTATTTGTCTGAACTCCTTTAGGGCATTATTATCAGGGCCAGAACGGCAGTGATCTATTTATTACTTTCTTAAGGCATTGAATTTGCCTATTTTGTAAGGTGGAGAGGTGAATGGCTAGCATGATTTGAGATGTGGGGGGATCCCCATGTCAAGGCTTTTCTCTTGTCATTGATTGTGGCCCTTCGTTTGCTGAGTGAGCTTCTCCTAATAGTTTAGTGAAGTTTTCCTATCTGATTGTTGCTTTCGGACTGTCATTTGAAAGCGCCTTCACCAAAGCTAACAGTCGTTTTGGATGGTAGGTTTTGCATTTGATCCTTTTGTTATTTACAGTATGTATGGAGTTAGGATGCTCCATTGGCCGGTTTGGATATGCACCTTGCACACTCATTGTAATTTTTTGAGGGCGATGATCACTATGATCCTTTGCTCCTAGATGACAGGTTATGAGATAGGGTTAGCACAATATCTGATAATTTGAAAGAGTGATCTATGTCTTTTAGAGTCCTTATAGAGATGATTCATGAATAGATAGATTTAGTGAGTTGTGCAATCTTTATATAATGTTATTTGTTTTAAGGCAATTTATGGTTGGTTCTTTTGCTAATTTCTTTTACTATGCCTGTGATGCTGCTTTTTTGCTCAAATCAGCCATATGGCCTGTTCCTTATTTTAGTGGCTTCTGTTTCATCATTTCCTTTTGCAAGTGCCATTTTCCTTCAGTGATTACACCCATTAGGTTGGTGATCATGCAGTCACTTTACTATTTGTCCTGTACTGATAGATTACATTGGCAAAGAAGAATTTGGTATTAAGTATTAAACAGTAGGTGGTTGTGATTTTGGGCCTTATGGTCAAAGCTATTTGGGGGGTCACAAAGACTCTGACCCGCCAAAATCGGAACCTTTGTGACCTCAAAATAGCATTTGGGTTTGTTCAAAACTCCAACTACATACCGAATCACAAATTGAAAAGGGCATGTTTAGGGCGTCCCTTCAAATTTGTGATTCATTAAGGTATGTACCTATGGTTTACGACAGAAATTGTGGTTGCAAATCATTTATAGGTTACTGATACTTCAATGAAGGTGGTATCACACTAGCAAACAGGAAGGGGTCCCCTAAATGCCTGGTCCTCTTTGTCAATGTTATAATAAACATTTTTTTGGAGTAGGCAGTGGTTCCTGGGACTGCTGCTCACTTATAAAAAGGCTTTAGAAGTTTTTCTTTTTCTGTTTTTTAGGTGCTCCCTGTTTTCCTTTAAGGATTTGTAGACCTAACCATTTACTGTGCCCAAAAACATTGTTTAAACGAATATATCAAATATGTATATGAGTTCCGGGTACCCAGGGGCAGCAGATGATACCCCGGCACTGCTCTTGCAGCCAATAAATTCAGGCATCAACTTAGGAAGGAAAATAAAGATGTCTCCAAGACCCGTATTTACTCTCTGTACATTTCAGTTAAAGGAAAACCAGATGCATTAAAAAAAAAACAATTTCTTTAATTAAAAGCAATCAGAGACATAGTGGTTTGCTGATCCCAGCAGGCCACGGTCCATGTGATGGCAGCGATTTGTAGTGGGTCGCAATTTACAACCTACCTGATGCATATTAATGAAGAAGGTCAAATTACAACCACTTACGAATCAGAATTTTGCGAACCAATAAGTTTCAACATATGTTAGTTTGCAAAAAAACAAAGCACTTAGTAAAAGTAGGTGGACAAATTGTGACCACTTTTACCCAATGCAATGTACGAACATTAGGCCCTTGATCACTTTGATGGGCCCATGGGCCTAATAACTACATGTTCCAAGGGTTTTTCCTTCTTCATATTACTAGTAATTAATATACAAAGTTTCCAGAATTTCCTTCAGTATAATCAACATGATTTCTTCTGTTTTCTGCTTTAGATATCTTTTCTTCGTCATGAAATGTGGTAATTAAAGGGTCCATATTAATTTACATTCTAATCATTGTAGGAGCCCGTCTCTCATTCGCTTCTCCTTTAGAGGGAGATTCAACCTGACAATGCAGTCACTGATGAGCACATCTGGATATGGCAGTCCAGAGCTATTCTTAAGGAAAGGTACAGTACAAAGAGGGCCGTTTGCAGAAGTAAAGAGAGATGGGCAAAATAACAACCAAAGAAAATGTGATGAATTAGAAAGTGCCTTAACTTTCAGTAGTAAGGATGGCACATCCATCTTAAGGAAAACTGATACGAAAGGGAACATCTGCATCAGGTGTCATGGTGAATCGATGGCTGTCAAGTGTCTCGACCTTATGTATGAATTCTCCAGCCTGCCCAGACCATAGCCAACACCACTTTACATTCTGGGACACGTAGTTTCACTTGTCCACTTTTAGGTGAAAACTAAAAAGGCTCAGAATGCAAAGAATTGTGGGATGTAGACATTGTGAAAGGCTTAGTGAGATTGGCTCATTAGGCACTTAGATGAGTCTTATGGACATGAGATCATGGGCACTTATTGACCAACTGTACAGGAGTAGCAGATGTGAGACCATGCAAACTGTATCTCCAATGAATACAAGATTGACTCCTTGTCTCACCATGCACCCTCGAAGCCCCCTTTATACCCCATCATTGCCAGGAGGACTTGAACGGAATTGTACAAAGAGTAAATACGGGTCTTGAAGACATCTTTATCGTCCGGCCTAGCTTGATGACTGAATGTATTGGTAGCAGGAGCAGTGTCTGCTGCCCCTGGGTACCCAGAACCTATAGCCATATTTTTTATATAGTAATTGAAACAATGTATTGGGCACAGTAAATGGTTAGCTCTATAAATTATAGTTTGCAGTACCTGCATCTTTTATAAGTAACCCAAAATACAAAACAAAGAATAGATATTGAAACATACCTGCTTTTAATTCAGCTGCGGTCAAAGTTTCCTCTCAGAGACTGGCTGCTGGTGGTCACGGCCAAAGCACTGCGGTTTATATATCCTGGCATAATCCAACGAGGTATCACTTTGGCACATTTGCATAAATCTTTCTGTGACTAAACAATAAACTCCAGATTAGGGTGCGGCCGACCCATGAATGTTCCTGCAAGTCACATACTTCCTCCCTGGAAATACGCTGTGTGAATCACGCACCCGGTCACGAAATTGTACGTTTCCTAAAAGCATAGTGTTACACCTGCTGGGAGTTGAAATAAATACCTGCTTGCAGCTACTCTTGATGACCTAATCTGAGCTATTTTTCTCTTTCACATAATTTAGGGAAGTTCAATTTCATATTTCACAAAGACAAGTGTGCCTGCTATTGTAATAGTTCAAGGGCGTGCTCTTATTTTGCAAGACATGTTGCGTATTCTCACCATATTATGTACTTTAACTGTAGATGCGTTCTCGCGTTTCTGCAACAACAAGGGTGACGTCCTACAACATTTCAAGTTAACACTGTTAATTCTATGAAACCATGGTTTATATGTTTCTTTGCAAAAATGTGGTGTAACTTGTTTTAGAAAGGTTGTACACGAAAGCAGCACACTGGCAAAGGTTGCCTAGGATCCTTGAAAGCTTCTGATCAACCCTCATCTAAAAAAATTAGATTTCTGCACAAACCTAAGAATGGATTCCTCCGCATTTTCAAAAACTCTTGGGGGCATATTCACAAGGAGCTATCGCCGAATTAACTGCACTTTATCGCAGCCAAAGTCGTGATAAATATACCTCCCCTTTCACAAGCTGGTGTAAACAGCCCACAGCACCAGCTTACCCGCGATGGCAGCCGCAAAAAACATCGCCACAGAGGACCTGCGCAACTTTTGCTAATGAGATGCAGAGTGGGCGTTCCCGTGCCAAAAGGCGCGACAACCTCACACCTCAACATTCACAACGACCAGCCACATCGGCGATAAAAACACAAAACCGGCGATAAGCCGCGTTAGCACCAGGAAATCTACACCTGCCCTGACCTGGTGTAAAGTCCGACCACAGCCTGCACCACAAAAGGGAGCACAGCCCAGAGCCACACATGAAGGACAACAGATGCCTACAAGCAACTGAACATGCAGCACGGACACCCAAGAGGGCCACAACACCCATCGACACCACACCCAGGCCGCAATACCCCCCACCCCGGGACCACCCCCAACCCCGGACTAAGAAACTGCACACCAACACCACGAATCCCAAAACAAACATTTTGCCTGATTTCGCACAAGCAGGAAAATAAACATACATGCGTGGCCAGAAAATGGAGAATCAGTCATACAGCAATGCAATCACCAACACAAAACACCATACAAACAAAAGCAGAAACAACCCTTAGGATGAGTCCTAGTGGCTCCTCACTGGACAATCCATAGCACACAGCCTGGAAGACCAAATCCAAGAGAAGAAGGTGTGCCATGCGCCCAACAAAGGAAAGAGAGGGAGAGAGCGAGGGAGAGAGACGGAGTGAGATAGCACAAGCAGCGCAAGGCTGCTCGGGCACAAGGCTCCACATGCCAACATGTGTGTGTGCATCACCATCCGTACACCATGAGCCCAAGGCCGTGTCCCAATCTCAGCGCCAAAGCCACATCACATTCTGAAAATGCAAGTAGTAGTCAGACAAACATCAGTGATGAAAGCACCATTGTCCCAATGCAGAAGGCAGGAGGACACCTGCACCTCTGACCTTGGTCCAGAACGTGCCTGGAACACCCTGATAGAGAAGCAATGGCAGATAGGGACGACTCCCACACCACGCATTCTGCAAATGAACCATCCGACTTATCCACAGCCCACACACAGAAGCCCCTGCCTGTGGTACCCCCGCATGGGATGCCCTTGACACTCACGAAAACAGCAACCCATTACCCACAACGTTGCACACACATTCGAATCATTGCTCAGAGCTGTGGCATATCCTCCACACAACTGCCGCAGTTCAGAAGAGTGCCGGTTCACGAGACGCACCAACGCAATGGCAGGCCATACCGGGCACATGCACAACTCCCGTCACGTGGAACAGTACCGTGCACATATGCTGCATTTACTGGGCGCACTGCCACTGGCAGTGCTGCGGATCAGTTACAGGCTCAGCTTCCGCATTGCCCACGTCACCTGCGTCCAGCCCTGGTTCCACTGCCGAACATGCACATTCGAGTGTCCCATGGATGTCTGCCTATCTAACACAACTGTCGATGAATTGGACTATGACTTGTGTCTGCGCCCCCTGTTGGATCACGAACAGGAGTGTAACCGAGACAGCCGTGCATGGGATGCCTTGACATACTGCGTACGTATTGGTAGTTGTGCATGGGAGATTGCACAATGTCTCGTGTGCAGCGACCACATCGAGGCGCTCCCCTATTGGGCTGTGTTGCGGATCGGTGAGACGGCATGGGCTGAGCACACGTGCCCGGACCACCTAATGGATTGGCTCACCCTGGTGTTCCTTGAACACGACAACGATGTACTATTGGAACACATTGCACATGTAGCTGCACGGGCATTTATGGACGAGTAACTACGTTCCTGCAGCCACATCCAATTGCCACCCACAGCACATGGCCCAACAACTTGTTGCATCGTGGGGATTGCTCACATATCCCACCACAACAGAGGACACGTCTGCCTTCGTTCAGGCTCTGGATGCATCTGCGTGGAACAACTAGTGTGTACACACACCTGTACAAGGTGACGCAGGTCCATGGTCAGAGCAACACAGCGTCATTTGGCAAAGTTGCCAATTCGGACACACTGCTGGGGGAGAACACACACATGGCAATGTAGCACGACATGTGAACCTGTAGGACCCTCACACCTGATCACTGTCAGCAGAGCAGACAATCGGCGTACTCCTGAGGCAGAGCACTATGCAGATCCCATGTGCAGTGAGTCCTCCCCCCTCACACGGGGCAATGGGCAGACTCCAAACAACACATGACTCATCCAGCAAGGCAAGGTGGGCTGTGAGCGTTGCCATCCGTGATGAATGTTGTCCATTTTAGCCCCGACATTTTCTGAACCTCGACATGTACCCATGCTGCGTGTAATTGTCTTAAGCATGTCCCTGCCTGCTGTGGCCGTTGCCTCTTCCGTACTGACGCGCACATGCCAATAAAGTCTATTCCACTCCACTGGTGTCTAACTGTGAGGTGTGTTGTTTAGATTGTCCCCTCGTGTGCCACAATGAGCATCGTCCCTACACAGGGAGGAACTGACTGACGCATGTACAATGTGGGTGTGTCCCTTTGGCAAGCTCCACCTCTGTGAGCCAGACATTGTTTTTGGATATGTGCTGAACGACATGTGCACTTACGTGACGTCAGCAATGCGAGTATGGTGTCCAACCACTGATCATGTGGAGCAATGTCATATCTCACTATAGAATGTGTCCACACAGATGTGTGTGAGTAGGTATGCGCCGTGAAGTTCTGTTGTCACATGTGGTGTAGGACACCACTCCTGGCCTGCTTTCGTTTGGGTCAGTCCTACACACAGCCCTATTCAACACATGGACGTGTGCCTACATTGGGGGGTTGTGTGATTGTTGTTGATGTGCAATGGGGACACAGCTAGTACTCACCTTCACAGTCATCCAATTGGTCATGTGTCTCAGGGATACACATCCGCATAGATGTCAGTTACCAGGGTATACCTTCATATGCAATCATCGTCCCAACATCCAGCCATACTTCCATACCTGAGTGAACATAGTGATGAGACATCTATGTGATTTAGAATGTTTTATTCACATTCAGGTGATTGACGGAGCTGAAGCTGCACATGGCCATCCAAGCCCACATCACATGGAAGCCCAGTGGTGGGCCAACCAGAGTCCTTTGGGGATTGCACAGTGATTGGGAAGAGGGAGAGTGAAGTCCGCAGCAGGATAGCTGTGTAATTGGCCAGCGGTGAAGAAATGGCAGTCTGTGTCGGGGTCCGGGTGAATGTCGCAGAGTGTTCCGGGGGTCAGTAGGAGGTGTTTCCCAGGCCATGATGCATAGGTCATAACCAGGCAGGGACAGGCCATACGGCGGTGATGGATGCTACTGCCTCCTTCCTCACACAGTAGTTCCCATCCCCTTCTTACTCCCCTGATATGGGTTCTGTGTCCGGTGTGTGTGGCGGGGTGATGGCTGCATCATGGGGTGCCACGGACACATCAGGGGTCAGAGCTGTGTGTGTCGATGTTCCCGCTGCAGTCATCTGGGGACGGCTCAGTGGCAGCAATGGCAAGATGAAGTACTGAAGGGCATTGAAGTTCCCAGCTACTACTCGCTGGTGTCCATCCGTGGCAGACATCCTTCCAGCCTGCATCTGCTCCATGGTCTCCATTGACCTCCGCATCTGTGCCAACTCTGTGCTGTCATGGCTGGTGCCTGTCTGCCCACACAGTTCTTGTGTACGATTCATGGCACCAGCAAGGTCAGCCAAGGTCTGTGGCGGAGCATGGTGCGTACCGGGGTGTCCGATAGGGACTGTACGTGGTCCCTGATGGGACTCAGACACCCACGTATGGCATCGAGTTTGGCTGCCATGAGCTCGAAACCCACCCGCAGCTGTTCAGCCAACTCCACCTGGGAAGACCACACACGTTGTATGTACTCCATGTATTGGTCGGTGGGGTCACCTCGAGGCAGCTGGCCTGCCCTGCTCCTGGGGGTGGGGTGCAGAGGCTGTCCAGTATCCATTGGAGGGAATCTTGACATATGTGCAGGTTGTCCTCTACATCATCAATGATGGGGTTTGTGGTCTGCTCTGCAGTAAGTGTTGATTGTCCCTCTGAAATGTTAAGGGGAGATGCAGGTTAACAGTTTCACATGTATGTTGTTGATTTGCAGATGTTTACATTCAGACTGCATGCCAATGTACATTGTGACTGTTTTGGGGGAGCTGGCTATTTGATGGCAGTCAGTGGGGCCGATTCCGATTCGGGCCGGAAATCACTCCGACCGAGCCGGACCCGGATAGATTTCCGACCGAATCGGACTCTGTCAGTCCGACCGAATGAGTACGATGCGCACGCATGCAATAGGACTCGAGTCGGTCGAACTCCCATTGAAGTCAACGGGAGCCGGTCGTACAACGCGTACACGGGCTCCCATTGACTCAATGGGTGCGAGGCGAACAAGGGCGCCCCCTACAGGGGGTACGCGTCGATGCGTACGCGCCGCACATGCACAAGTAGGGGGGACCCATGGGTCCCCCCTGTGTGCGACTCGCGCGGCTACGCGTACAGGGGGGTCCGACATGGACCCCCAAAGTCCGGCTCCGACAGCTCTTTCGAGCCGGACGGCGCGAGTCGATCGGACTGCTCACGGTGCGCATCGTACTTGCCCGGCCGGTGAACGTCTCCATCGCGCGGTGCGAGTCGAGTCCGTGTGAGTCGGTCGGAGCGGTTCGGACCCGTGAACGAGTCGGTCGGCGATTTTGCGTGCGCTCGCATCGTACTTGCTCGGCCGGACGCGCGTTTGAATCGGTCGGGAAAGAGGGCTCCGAATCGGATCTGGTTAAGCCGAATCCGATTCGGTGCGCTACCGACCGAGATTGGAATCGGCCCCAGTGTGTTTTCCGGATACATGACGGATGTGTGGTAGTACCCGTTCATTATCATCACACAGTGTCAGGCAATGCCAGATGTGAGTGGACAGTTACTACGCACGAGCGGAACCTGTTGTGAGCTCTGTCCTGTGGTGCTGGTGTTGCACATTGTAGTACATTGCCGTCATTGCGGATGTCCTGTGATTGCTATGTGTGTGTGCTGCATTGTGGGGGAGTTGCCCCTGCAGCTCTGATTTCGTGGAGCCTTCTCCCTTTGAGGCGGGGTGCCTTTGAATTGTGTGCTTTCCGGGGCCTGTTTTGCTTTTGATTTGGGTCATATGTGCTCTCGGACAGATTTTGTGGCCTGGTGCATTGTCCGTCTGCTGCGTGTATTGTGCGGCATGGGTTGTGGGTGCACGTGGACATGTCGGAGTGTGACCTGCTCCTTTACGGATGTGATCCGCACTGGGCTACCTCCATGTCGATTCGTGGGCCATGTCATTTTTTTGGGCTGCTGCCATGCTATCGGACATGCAGTGTTACTTGCATAGTCAGTTTGGGTCACAGAGCCGCTGCTTTGCTGGATTCAGCACATGTGCATGGGTCGGTTGTGATATTGGTGATAGTGGGGCCCCTCTGTGCACATTGTGGATGAGGGCCTACTTGGCGTTTCTATGTGTGCTGCAGTGTGCCAAGGCAATCAGGGACATGTTCCTGAGTCATTGTGGGTGTGCTGTGTGCTACACGTAATTGTGCATGTGTGCCATTGTGCCCATCTCCCCCCGTCCCCCCTGTCCCTAGTCGTTACTCACCCTGTTGCTGTTGGGTAAGGTCGTATCGTGCTGTGTCCAGGCCCCCCAGTCCTGCCACCATCTCCTCACTGCTGACTGTGGCCACCATTTGCTCCAGATCATCTAGCTCCTCCTGTGTTGCAGGACTCCCACCTCCAGTCGCCGTTGCTGCCTCCCTGTTGGTGGCGAGCTTATGTTTGGTCTGCCTTTTCAGATCATGCCAGCGCCTCTTGACCTCCTCCAGTGACCTCCTTGACACTCTTACTGCATTGACGTTGGTAACAATGGCCTGCCATTTTTCGGTTTGGGTTGCCAGTGCCGAAGTGGAGGTGCTGAACAGTTGTTGATGGTGTTCGGTCACCTCCGTGACGATGATCCGTTCTTCCTGCGGACTGAACGCCGTGTTCCTCTTCCTCTTGTCCTTGCCCTTCCCCGAACGAGGGGTTCCTGGCTGGTCCTCCGTGGGGCTTGTGGTATTCGGCTTGTCCTCTGCACTCGGTCCGGGTGCATCCATTTGCTACGCAGTTTGAATTGTTTTTGGGCTTTTTTTTTCCTTTCTTTTATGGTGCTTTTTCCCGCCGGACGCGAGGGATTTGCAGGCCTGTGGCTGGTGTTCGCTGATTTCTGTACCGCGATTGGCCTCATCGCATGTTTTTTTGCATTTGCATTTCGCATTTTTTCGGCGTGGCGTTGATTTTCACGCTGACATTTGACGCGTTATCTGGTGACTATCGCATGCTACCGCCTTGTTGTGAATTCCACATTGACACGGGGTTATTTTCCCGCGCTAGGCTGCGATATTGAAAGTTGCGTTACGCTACTCTTGCGGTAGTTATCACATGTTCTTGTGAATATACCCCTTGGACATCATCAGAGACTGTAAGTGCGATATTTTCTTAATACCTCATGGCATCACATACGTTAGAATAAAATTTATTTTTCTACGTCATACAGAGCGGGTTATTTTTTTATTGGGAAATAATTAGTGTTTTTTGGTCACCAGACTCATCATCTGGTAAAAGTAGCATGTGGGGATTATAATCTATCATGGCACAGGCGCTGGTATGTCACACTGTCATTCTTGCCACTAATATTTACAGAACGTTTTGCAATTACATGAAGATGTGACATGTGCAGTCATGACAATTTTCCTCTTTTGCTTTCCAGATTAAAACTTTTTTTGAAAGTAGCACAAAAATATAAAGCCTTCTTGAGACAGATGTTAAGTAGGAAAAATGTATTAATTTCTCTTAACATTTCACATATTGAAGTGTCTCATAGGAGTTTGTATTGGAATGTTATCGATAAAGTCCAAAACCAATGCTGAGTAGGATGTGAATGCGGGGCGCGCGCGCATGCGCAGTTTTCTCAAGCATTACCGCTACAGCGAGGAAGAGGAGGAGGGCAGCCCGGGGACGCCGCAGTACAGAGGAAAGTGGTTTTAATTTTATTTTTAATTAATGTTAACTTACTTTTAATAGGGGGGTGGAAGTGGGCGGCGGAGCGCAGTTCCACGGAGTTTGTTTGCAACTCCATGGACCTCTGCGTAGCCCCGCTACGCCCACTCCGCCCAGGATTAGCGACAATGCGGTCTGACCGCAGCCGTGGGAGCGGTGTGTGGCCTGCTTAAACTACTTGGAGGAGTGGTGCGTGCAAGGGCCTTCAGGCGTGCAGTGGTAGACATTGTTTACAGCGCAGCTTGCTATGGGAAGAAGTGGGCGGCACGGCCACTTCAGGACCTGATTGTGACCTCAGGAGCGGCCGGGCTGAGGCCTGATAGTATTGATGACACAGTTGCGTGTAGCCCTTGCTGCACGAACTACTAAACAAGAAAAGTGAAGAGACTGTGGTGGTTGTCTGTGGGCCCTCCCTTGTAGGACATTGCCATAATAGGTGCCTGGCCCTGAGGAAATGTAACTGCAACGGGGCCGCCCGCAAAGGAAAAGGAAAGACGGCAATGCAGAGTGCGTACTAGGTGGGACATAGGCGGGGACTGGGCCTGGGTCTTGCCTGTATCGACAACAGCAGACATAGGAGACCACTAGAGAGCCAGGAAGGGGGACAGAGATCGCCAGAGGGACCCGTCGAAAGGAGTTGCTTTGTTGCAGGAGGTTGGGGGTGCGGGTACCGAAGATGGACTGTGGCGGGTACTGCATTTGAGGGGTACGACCAAACCACAACAGCTGGCCGCGTGAGTGGAGGGACTGTATGGGCTCCTCCTGCTGCTTCTGTCATTAAGTACTGCACAGTGAATAGGGAAGTCTTTCCAACTATACTGCTTTGCTCTGCTGGGAGTGTCACGCCTTCTGGTGTACACTAAAGAAATTGGCTGGCCCAATGGGCCACACTAAAGGTACCGGGTCGAGGACCTCCTCGCAAGTTGCAGGCTCGACAGATATGGATTTGACGCAACCATTTAATTAATTAATTGATTAATTAATATGTAGCTTATAGAGCGCACGGCTACCCCCAACGGGAGTGTCCCGGCGCTAATAGTGGAGATAGGAGGAGCAGAAGGTCAGCACAGTGGGGCCCACGTGAATCTACGGGAGACTAAAGAGCCATGTCTTTAGTAGCTTACGGAAGCTAGGCTCCGAGGAGGCCTTTCTGATATGTATGGGTAGGGCATTCCAGAGAACCGTTGTTTTGACAGAAAATTAGCGTCCGCCCATTCTGGCTTTGGCAAAGCGAGGGGTAACGAGAAGTTCTAGGTGATTAGACCTTAGATTTATTGTATGGTGTGATTTATAGTTTCTTTTTCTTAAATAATGGGGGCCAGTTCCATTTATTGCTCTGTAAGCAAGGGTAAGTGCCTTGAATTCTGTTCGTTTTCTTACTGGTAGCCAGTGTAGGCTATGTAGATGTGGTGAGATGTGATGTCTTAAAGGGACATTTCTTATGAGTCTTGCAGCTGCGTTCTGTATTGTCTGCAGCTTTCTGAGCAGATAGGCTGGTAGGCCCAGATATAGACTGTTGGCATAGCCTAATTGCGATGTTACCAATGCGTGGACAATAGTTTTTCTGCAGTCCAGTCGTAGGAGGTGGAGGAATTTCCGAAGTGCCTTTAGTTTCCAGAAGCATGTAGAGGAGACATGTCTTATCTGGGTTTTGCACGACAGTGTATTGTCGAATTTAAATCCCAAATTCCTTGCCGATGAGGCAGGGCATGTGGGGGGATTGAGCTTTGGAGGCCACCAAAGTTCAGGTCGGGGGGCGATGGTTGATTAAAAAACAATACTTCTGTTTTGTCGGCGTTAAGCCGCAAGCAGTTTGTAGTCATCCAGGAAATCTGTCAGACAGTGCTTGAATTTAGTAAAAGCTGCATCTGAGTGGTCTTTAAAGGAAAACATTAGCTGTGTGTCATCAGCATATGAGATGACACAGCATATGAGTTTACACAACAGGACCCCCCGAATGACCGCTTGGATGCCATCTTGCATGCCATAGAACGAACCAGGGAGTTTATGGAATCCAAAATAGACAAGGTTGCGCTGTATCTTACGCTTCTGCATGCGGATCATCGGAAATTAAGGGACCGAGTTACTGCAGTGGAGCAGGATGTTACAGAATGAAAGCGGCAACTGATTTCCTGGAGAAGCAGCAGAATGCGCATGAAGCCCGAATCAGATACCTTAAAGATAGAGTGGAAGATGTGGAGGGTCGCTCTAGAAGAAATATTGTGCACCTGATTGGACTACCGGAAGGGGCAGAGGGTCAGGATGCAGTGGCCTTCTTGGAACGGTGGCTCAAGGATATTTTTCCCTCCTCCTCCTTTTCTCCCTTTTTCACCATAGAGTGGCCACATCACATTCCTGGCAGAAAACTGGCACCAGGCTCTGGGGCGTGTCCACTTATCTTTAAATTGCTGCACTTCAAGGACAGAGACATGATCCTGCGTGAAACCAGGAAACGAGCGGAAGTCAAGTTCGACAATGTTAAGGTCCTCTTCTTCCTGGATTACACGCTTAGGGACCAGCGCCAATGGGGGTCTTTCCTCCAAGTTAAACAGAAGCATCGCCAACTGAACATTGTATATTCATTGTTTTATCCAGCGAAGCTTCGAGTGGTCTCTGATGGAAGAACACGAGGACACCCCACAAGACACCTGGGACTGGCCAGAAACCACAGGCCAGTTTTCAGGTCCCAGAACAACGGGCACGACAGCCACCAGGAGAGACTAGGTGGGCGGAATAAGGAACCGTCGACGAAGATCCAAGAGGCGGAACTCCGGCCTCTCAGCGGTGCCTGCCCAGGATCAAATCAGACAGGAAAGGCAGGCAGCGGTTTGTGAAGTGGAG
This sequence comes from Calotriton arnoldi, assembly GCA_963921515.1. Classification (NCBI taxonomy): domain Eukaryota; kingdom Metazoa; phylum Chordata; class Amphibia; order Caudata; family Salamandridae; genus Calotriton; species Calotriton arnoldi. Next base: position 1,359,291 of record CAWUFW010002520.1, read on the forward strand.
TGGATAGCGGAGGCTGTAGAGACGGTCAGTAAGTAGGGAACTCCACCTCACTCTTCGGAAGACGAGGGCTCGTCGGCAGCTGGTCTATCGATGTGGTATCGCTGCATATGCCTTATGTCATGCCACAGACTTCTGATGGTATCTTCTAATGACTGGCGTCTCGGTGATAGCACCACTAACTATTTACAGAACTGCATTCCAGTGACACTTGGTATTGATACTCTTGTATTCTTGGTTGGGCGGAGGGGTTTACACAACTTACTTTGCATACAGGTTAACACATAGTGTTTACAGGTTATATCAGCTGTCTGTAACTCTATACGTATAGATGTGTGAGGTTTGGGGATCATACAGTGCCATGCCTTGCTCGGCCACACACCCCCCTACTTTTTCCTTATACAGGGAATCAGTTGGTTCTACGGATAGTTTTTCATTCCGTCAGGGTTTGGGCAGTACCTCTTGTTCATGGGGGCTGCCCTAGTAAAGTTCCTCTATTGCCGTGTTGGCGTATTCATCTTCCCTTATGGGGAGTGGGCGAAGTTACAGCGCTTTGCCGATTCACACACTTGACTGCATGTGCAGGACTGGCTACACCTTATTTTCATATAATGCAGTGTCATGACTGAGCACACAATACTTACCTGGAATGTGAGGGGTCTCCGCACACCTTCACAGATCAATCAATCAATCAATCAATCAGAGGTTTATAGAGCACGCTACTCACCCGTGAGGGTCTCAAGGCACTGTGGGGGGAACGGGGAACAGCTCCGGGTCAGTTGAAGAGCCATATCTTGAGGTCCTTCCTGAACGTATGGAGGGTTGGGGAGCGTCTGATGTTGACCGGGAGCTCGTTCCAGGTTCTGGCTGCGATGTAGGAGAAAGCTCTCCCGCCGGTTCTGCTTCTGCGGATGCGGGGACCGCTGCCAGTCCGAGGTCGGCGGAGCGAAGGTTTCTCTTGGGTTTGTGGAAACATACTCGGTCGTTGAGGTATTTGGGTCCGATGTTGTTGAGGGATTTGTAGGCATGGGTGAGGAGTTTGAAGGTGACCCTCTTCTCGACGGGGAGCCAGTGGAGGCTTCGTAGGTGTTGGGTCATCTGTTCGTGCACGGTGTCCCTAGGACGAGCCTGGCTGCGGCGTTCCGGATGGTTTGGAGCTTGCGAAGAAGAGTTTTGTTGATTCCGGCGTAGAGGACGTTGCCGTAGTCTAGTGCGTGGGTGACAGTCTTTCTGCAGTCGGGGGGGATACATTTGAAGGTCTTACGGAGGATGCAGAGGCAGTTGAAACTGGTGGAGGCGACGGCGTTGATCTGGCGGTTCATGGAGAGGGAGGAGTCGAGGATTATGCCGAGGTTCCGAGCGTGGTCTTTCGGGGTGGGTGGGCTCCCGAGGCCTGAGAGCCACCATGTGTTGTCCCAGGCGGATGTGCAGGGCCCGAGGATGAGGACCTCGGTCTTCTCGGAGATGAGCTTGAGGCAGCTGTCCTTCATCCAGGCTGCTACGCAGATATGCGGTCTATTCATATCTTAAGAGACACAACGTGCCCATTGCCCTTTTGCAAGAGACGCATTTAAATAGCGTCAAACCGGTCAAGTTACAGAGAAAATGGAGGGGTAAGGTGTATGCTGCTAATTACTCATTATTTGCATGAGGGCCTTAATTTCGGTTCGCCCAGGCACACCCTTTACAGTGGAGGAGGTACTGGTTGACAAAGACGGTAGATATGTGTTTTTGAAGGGTAGGCTAGACGTGGGTTATATACTGCTTGGTAATGTGTACGCCCCTAATACATACAAAGGTCAATTATTTAGATCACTCTCCCAAATATTAACTAAATGGTGCGACATAGCATGGCTGATTGGAGGGGATTTCAATAGCGTCATGGATACTGGATTAGATAGATCCCCCTCTCCCCCCTTAAAAACACAGCAGCCACAGCTAACTCTGTGATATTAGGCGGGTGGGTGCGTGGGTGGGATCTGGTTGATGTTTGGAGACATCAGAACCCTGATGTGAGGATATATTCCTCCTACTCTGTGCCTCATGATTTACACCTTCGATTAGACAGATTCCTCAGCTCACCTTTCCTACTCCCATATGTATCGGGCTCGGACTACCGGGGTCGTACACATTCCGACCACAACCCAAATTATGTTACACTGGTATGGGAAAATGGGCCTCCTAACATCCCTACGTGGTGGTTACAGCCGTCGGCACTGGAGAACCCGCTGTTTAAAGACACAATAGGGGAAGCCCTCAGTGAGTACTTCACACACAACACGGGACGGCTTCATCTAGCATGGTGGAGTGGGCTGCCATGAAGGTTACAATACGTGGGAAATGTCTGGGGCTGGGTTACGATATGAAGAGACAAGTGGAATCGGAGTTGCTTGCAGTGGAAAAGGATTTACTAACTCCAGAATCTCGAGCAATAGAAACCGCCCTGGATTCTGCACCGCTGCTAGAGGCGCGTAAAAAACACATGGAACTCCTAGAACGCCAGAAGTGTTTGAATTACGTGGTGCATTCAGCGACAGCACACGCTAAAACTGATCGATCAGGGGCATTACTGGCCTGGTTGATCAGGCGGGACCAGGCCACGAGCCTCATTACTGCACTTTGTTCACTGGATGGTGGACTTAAATATACGCAGCATGAGATCCATAAGGAACTGACCACGCACTTCACTCACTTATATAGCTCTGCCTTGAGCGTCTCTGACACAAACATTCACTCCTTCCTGGATGGTCTCACCTTTCCTACACTCACAATGGAGCAGCGCAGGGAACTAGATACACCTCTTACACTGGAGAAAGTAAAAGGCACGATGCGTGCACTGCCTACTGGCAAGGTCCCAGGACAAGATGGCTTCCCCCATGAATTTTATAAGACTTATGCTGATTTTTAGGTCCACAGCTATTGGGAGTATACACGGAAGCATTAGAGGGGGCCACCCTTCCAGCATCTTTGATAGAGGCCACTCTGATTACCCTTCCGAAGCCAGACAGGGATCCCATGAACACAAGCACCTACCGACCCTTAGCGCTGCTAAATGGAGATTACAAGATACTGGCGGGAGCCCTGGCGGGTCCGTTGGCTCTGGTCACTCCACACCTGGTCCATCAGGATCAGAATGGCTTTGTCCATGCCCACAGCACCTCACTAAATATTCGTAGGCTTTTTCGGGTGATGCGCAGCGCTGTAACCACTTGGCCAGCAGTGGGCTGTTTGGTTTTAGGTCTGGAGAAGGCCTTTGATAAGGTGGAATGGCCATACATCCTTGCGTTGCTGCGACACTTTGGGTTCGGGCCTTACTTCTTAAGTTTAGTTAAACTGTTATACAAAACACCCACCATACGAGTCTGTTTAGGAACTTTATTCTCAAAGCCCATATCGATTGGGAGGGGAACTAGGCAGGGGGGCCCCCTTTCCCCACTAATATTCTCCTTGGCCATAGAGCAACTGGCTATAGATTTGCGTCAGCAGGCGGATCAATGGGATATACGGTTAGGGGAAGAGACGCATGCCATTTCACTTTATGCGGATGATATCTTGCTTTATATCAGGGACTTACGGGTGATACCCCCGATCATACCCAACACACTAAAATTATTTTCTTAAGTGTCAGGACTGGGAGTGAATTGGAGGAAATCATGTTTGTTTCCCTTCACTCCTGGCACAGATGCCCCATACCTGATGGGGGATGGTGCATTAGTGGCTTGGCAACCGGCTGTGTTTCGATATTTAGGTGTTCGTATCTACCATGAGGACAGAGTTCTCAGTTTTAAGACCCCAGATAGAATTCTGGAAAATGCTCAACATTTCTGTTGCAGGTAAGGTGGCTCTCATTAAAATGGTGATGCTGCCCTGACTGCTGTATTACTTTGCGAACCTTCCACTATATCTACCAGCATCATTTTTTCGTCCACTGGAAGGGATGATGAGGGACCTCCTATGGAACAACACACACTGTAGGGTGGTGCTTACTAAACTGTACTTACTCCAGACACAGGGTGGATTAGCTCTGCCCAACATGGAACATTACTACTTGGTGTCCCAAATACAATGGGTGGTGAAGTGGATGGGGGAGCTTCACCTTACTGATACAGTGGAAGGCGGACCTTCGTACACGCTGGACAGGCTACTTTTTATCTTTCATCCATGTACCAGATTGCATACGTCTCTCCCTCTCCTGGTACAGATAGCCCAGAAATACTTCTGTAGAGCTTTATATCTCACCAGACATGTTACACCATATGCGCCCACAATACCGATTCTAGGAATGCTGAAAGCAAGGTTTAGAGGTAGTACAACAGAACCTAAAGACTGGTGGGACGCTGATATACACACAGGGTGACCAGTATGTGGAAGGTGCGTTGTGGCCATTCCTCTCTTTGACGGAAGAGGAGGGCGCCTCGCCAGAGCAGTTCCTAAACCACGCCTCCTGGATAGCTACACTAAGAAGCCACTGGGGTGACATCTTGCAGGAACCTCCGGCACAGCTCCTGATGCAGTATGTCCACGTGCTGGGTATGGGGCGACACCTCATAAAATGGTTTGCGGAATCTATCCGAGAGCCCACTATCATTGATTTAACACCCCTGCATAACAAATGTGAGGTAGACCTGGCACGACCATGCACACCCAAAGAGTGGGGTATGCTGTTGGAAAGCCCTAGACACATTCACAGAAATGCAAGGTTTAGGCTGATTCAATTCTATATAGTCCAGAGGGCCTATCTATCCCCAGATAAAATCAACAGGTTCTTTAACAGGGTGGATGCTTGTTGTCCGCATTGCAAAATGGTAGCTGCTGACCTTTTACATATGTTATGGTCTTGCCCAGACTGCAAAGCTATTGGTTTGGTGGGATTCATTCATTAAACACAAGTACAGATAGGACACTGCCGAATAAAAGGGCGGCTTCCATAACAGGAATATTTCCCAGAAATAAGAAATACAAGGCCTCCTCCCGATTTTTAGACTTGGGGCTAGTGATGGCCAAATGGCTTGTCATCCACCGATGGAAAGCAACTGACACTTACAGCCTGGGCTCATTCAATGCTAAACTAGGCCAAAGCAATGTTGAGAGAAGGCACGCTGGGGCTTCCTAAGTATCCCATTTCAGCAGCCTGGAGTGTGATGCTGACGGCGCTTCAAGTAGCATTGACTCCGGATGTCCCTCCGGATGTTCCTGATACTAACTAATCCAGGACGTAAGGCGAACTGTTAATAATGTGGTCTGAAATGTGCATAGTACATAACATACAACGGATCAGTATGCAGTAATATGCAGTAATATGACATTGATATTGATACAATTGGGATCGTGTGAGTGGCACCATGGTCATAGATACTGCTTGTCCCCACCTCTCCCCAGCCTCCCTTATTCCTCCCTTTGTCCCTCATGATTGGATGTTTGTAGTTTTATTGTTATGGATGTGGTAGCTTGATCCTTAGCCATGACTTCACGGCATAGCCGGTAGTAGTCACTAGAAAATTACAGGTGTAATACCTCAGGGTGTGAAATAGACACTTGCACTGTGCTTGGATATTGAATCAGTAGCAAGCCTCGAATGTTTTTATATAATTATCATATTAAAAATATACTAGCATGTTGTATGGATATGGTTGAGATAGCCATTGTCCATCTGTACACCGATGCAATGCAATGTATAATTTGTAATCTTTTTTTTTTTGCAACTGGTACTGAAAAATATTCTGTATGTCTGTAACATATTTCGCATATATGAATATTCAATAAACAGATTAAACAAAAAAATGGATGTATGATGGAACCACACATGTCATTACCACGCATATCTTTATTATGCATCAATTACCATGCATATGCCTTTAACATGATGCCTTTACCACAGAAGTCATTACCACACATAGGACTTTACCACGCATACTTTTACAATGAAAATGTAAGTATATCGCAGGTAAGTGAAAAGCCTTTATATATATACGTGCAGCGCATTGGGAGACATTTTTACTCACTTTGCCACTTGCCACAAGCCTGTGGTAGCGAAGTTGAAGAATGTCACAAATTTTTTCATACAGTTGAAAAAGCACCGCTGTTAGGTTTTTCTTTTTATTTTCATATAACTGTTCTACAGCACCGTTGTGCTTTGGAAATGCAAAGTTTCTGAATTTAGTTTTTGACTAAAGTTCATTTCAAACGAAAGAAAAAAACAACAAAAAATAACCAAAAACAATGTTCTTTTTAGAACTACCATTGACTCAAACAAAGGGCTGTGTCTGACTCTTAATTATTCTTGTGTATTTTTTATGAATAACTGTGTCTATGCGTGTGTTAGTGTATGTATCAGTGAGTCCCAGGTTGTCTCAGTGTGTATAAGAGTGAGTGTGTGAGTATGTCAGTGAATGCATCAGTGTGTCCATGGGTGTGTCGGTGTATATATCAGTGTGCCCCAGGGTTTCTCAGTGTGTGCATGAGTAAGTGTGCTAGTGAATGGATTGGTGTGTACATGGGTGTGTCAGTGTATGTATAAGTGTGTCCCGGGTTGTCTGATGGTATGTATAGGTGAGTGTCTGAGTGTGTCAGTGTGTCAGTGAATGCATCTGTGTGTCATTGGGGTGTTAGTATATGTATCAGTGTGTCCCAGGGTGTCTGAGTGTATGTATAATTGAGTGTTTGAGAGTGTTAGTGAATACATCAGTGTGTCCATAGGTGTGTCAGTGTATGTATCAGTGTGTCTCAGCGTGCCCGATTCTATGTACGTGTGAGTGAGTCAGTGAGTGCATCAATGTGTCCAGGGTTGTGTCAATGTACGTATCAGTGTGTCACCGGTTGTTTGAGTGTATGTATAAGTGAGTGGGTGAGTGTGTCAGTGAATGCATGGGTTTGTCCATGGGTGTGTCAGTGTATGTATCAGTGTGTCCCAGGGTATCTGAGTGTATGTATAAATGAGTGTGAGAGTGTGCCAGTGAATACATCAGTATGCCCATGGGTGTGTCAGTGTATTTATCAGTGTGTTCTAGGGTGTCTAATTGTATGTATGAGTGAGTGGGTCAGTGGGTGTGTCAGTGTATCCATGGGTATCTCAGTATAGGTATTAGTGTGTCCCAGGGTGTGTTAGTGTGTCAGTGAATACATCAGTGTGTCCATGGGTGTGTCAGTGAATGTATCAGTGTGTTTCAGGGTGTCTGAGTGTATGCATAAGTGAGTGTGTGAGTGTGTCAGGGAGTGTATCATTGTGTCCATGGGTGTGTCAGTGCATGTATCAGTGTAACCCATGGTGTCTAATGTGTGTATAAGTGACTGTATGAGTGTGTCAGTGAATGCATCAGTATGTACATGGGTATGTCAGTGTAAGTATCAGTATGTCCCAGGGCATCTCAGTATGTGTATAAGTGAGTGTGTCAGTGAATTCATGAGTGTGCCCATGGGTGTGTCAGTGTGTGTATCAGTATGTCCCATGGTGCCTGATTGTATGTATGAGTGAGTGTGTGAGTGAGTCAAGGAGTGTATCAGTGTTTCCATGGGTGTCTCAGTGTATGTATTATTGTGTCCTGGGGTGTCTGAGTGCATGTATGAGTGAGTGTCTGAGTGACTGTATCAGTGTGTCCATGGGTGTGTCAGTGTATGTATCATTGTGTCCTAGGGTGTCTGAGTGTATGTACAAGTGAATGTGTCAGTGAATGCATCAGTGTGTCCATGGGTGTGTCAGTGCATGTATCAGTGTGTCCCAGGGTGTCTGAGTGTATATATAAGTGAGTGTGTCAGTAAGTGCATCGATACGTCATTGGGTGTGTCAGTATATGTATCAGTGTAACCCATGGTATCTGAGTGTGTGTATAAGTGACTGTATGAGTGTGTCAGTGAATGCATCAGTATGTGCATGGGTATGTCAGTGTAAGTATCAGTGTGTCCCATGGCATCTCAGTATGTGTATAAGTGAGTGTGTCAGTGAATTCATGAGTGTGCCCATGGGTGTGTCAGTGTATGTATCAATATGTTCCACGGCACCTGATTGTATGTATCAAAGTGCCCATGGGTGTCTCAGTGTATGTATTATTGTGTCCTGGGGTGTCTGGGTGCGCTTATGAGTCAGTGTATGAGTAAGTGTATCAGTGTGTCAATGAGTGTGTCAGTGTATGCATCAATGTGTCCCAGGGTGTCTGAGTGTATATATAAGTGAGTATGTTAGTGTGTCTGTGAATTTATTAGTGTGGCCATGGGTTCTCTATGGTTGTACTCTAGGGTTTTTAAATAATTATGCAAGAGATACTTTCTTTACATTCTTTGTTCTGCTTTTTACAGTAGACAGATATAACTCTCTATCCATCTACCTCTCTTGGACATAGGTATTAGAGATATCATGAGTATGTTGCTGTAAGTATTCATGTGTGCATATGTGTATAACTAGATAAATTACTGTTTCAGTCAGTCTATAATTGTGTGTCTGACTGTATATCTGGACCTCTAAATACTACAATTATTCTTTAGGTGGCTATCTTTCTAGGAATTTTAGTATCTACTTCATAGTGCTTACCCCTACATTATTGTGTCTGGTTTGGGTCTGTCAGTACTTACCTGTATGTGCATAGCTGTACTAGCACCCCATTACTATCTGCCTGTGTGTATAAATGTGTTACTGTATACATAATAGTGTACTTTAATGTCTCACTTTATGTTTCAATATCTTTGGATGTCTTACTATATGCATCAGTATCTGTCTGGCTACGTCAGCATACACTTTACTGTCTACCAAGTTATCTGACTATATATATTAGTGTCTCTCTGAATGAGTTATTGCTAACCCTGGGCGTAGTTCGCGAAGTAGCGCTACGCGAAGCTACGCGAAGTGCACTTCGCACTACGCGAGCTACGCGTAGCACTACGCGAACTGCGTAGTGCACTGTTCGCGATGATTGCACACTGCCAGATGCTTGTCCGCACTGTGCAATCATTGAAAACGGCATCTTGCACAGTGCGAGCTGTCTTTTACTGCCGCTCGAGTAGATTTTTACTCGAGCGGCAGCTTTCTCAACGCGGACTGGTAGTTTCTCATCGCGAGCGGTGGCGAGCATACGTGACCACTCGCAATGAGAAACCTGACCTCCCCGCGTTGAGAATCTCGCCGGGAGGTTTATTTTCCACGCTTGCGATCGGCAACTTGATGTTGCTGATCGCGAACGAGGAAAAAGTCTCGCCGGGATGTCATTTTGCTTGCTCGCGGTCGTCTATTTGACGTTGAGGACTGCGAGCAAGCAAAAAGTGACCGCTGCACTATGCTACGCGTGTTTGCACTGTGCTACGTGCAATTCGCGTAGTGCGAAGTAGCGCAAACTTCGCAAACTACGCGAGCGTAGCGTAGTGCTTTGCTCAGGGTTAGTTATTGCACACATCAGTTTCTACCTGACTATGTAAATGTATGCATGAGTGTATTCTTGACTCTGTTACTGTATGCATAGGTATATTTTATGTGTTAGTGCATATATCAAACTATACCTGGCTGTCTTAGTAAAAGCATCAGTGTGAGCAAAGTTGTCTTAATCTATATATCAGTGTATATCTGATTGCCTAACTATATATATAAAAGAATGCCTGGATTTCTCATTGCATACATGAGTCTTCCACTCCTTGTGTCAGTGCCTACATTGGTCTATACCTGTACTTTGTTTATCTTTCCAACTTTTACTCATATTTCCTGATCACTGGAGTTTCCTTTCATTTCATCATACACTCTCTTTTAATATTTTCTTTTACTTTTTCTAAACATCCTACTCACTTTCATCCACCTTACTAGCACTCTTTCCTTCTCTATTAATATTTTTTTATGCTACAGCTTAATTCACATACCTGTTAAATGTGATTGTTCAACTGTACTTTTCTTCCTCAGTATCATTTTGAAACTCTGGCTTCTGAAAGCACACAATAAAAAAGCCCAAGAATGGTACACCACCCTCATACCATTTATGGCAACCTTTTCAACTTTGGCTGCAATGTTACACAGACTGTAAACAAATAGAAACACTGCTTTCATATTTAACTAATAATGCACCTCTTGTGAATGGTCAGATTTGTTAACCCTTCTTTGCACTTCTCTAAAGAAAGACAAAATCTGGTAGGGATTTTGGGTGGGTCTGTGGATCCACCACGATGCTCAGTGCGGCCGCCCATGTAACCGTGCAGTGGATCCGCGGATCCACACGGCAAACCGAAATCTTTTTTTAAAACTGTTCCTAAAGACTATAACTTACACACCACTTCCTATTAATGCCTAAATGTAGACCAAAAAACTCTTTATTCCCCTTTATCTTCTATTAACACCCTCTCCTCACAATTACATTGACAGCTTTCTTGTTACCTTACCCCCATGCTTCCGTAGCTCTGTTGCTATGATGACGAATACTGTAACATTCTCTGCTAGCAGTAGGTCACCAGTTCATGACAGTCTCTAGAGCAGCGTGCTAACTCCTAAAGCAAATGCAGCAGGTGTGGTTGACTGTATACATTTAGAAACATATCCCGCATAGCCACTCACTCATGTAATTACTTTACCTTTATATCACAACCTAGTTTTAACCACTGCCATATTTACACCATCCAATAAAATGTGATCTTTTAAATTTTACTTGCTAGGGTCTTTTTTATCTGACTTCATTTTGAAAGCTGCCTCATCCAGCTACAGCTTTCTTCTGTGTGATATTGCTCCATCCTTCAAAATGGTTAAAGTGTGGATTGTGGATCATAGTTTTGTGTATTGGGCTAGAGAGTGTGCTAGAAAGAGCGGTATTGACTAGGAACTGGGTTTGCCTAATGTGGATATTATATTACTTGGGTTGGCCAGAGACTGTTAAAGTGGCATCAATTGCTTCTATTGGTTGAAAGCATTATGGATTGCCAACTTGCTGGCCTCATGATTGTGCACTGTGGTGGCAATGACCTCGGCACACTGACTGGGGTAGGGCTGCAAATCCTAATGGAAGATACCTTTGATCAATTAATGAAACTTTTTCCTCACTCTGCCTTGATGGTCTCTAAAATATACCAGAGGCAGAAATGGAAGTGGTCAACTGAATTCTGTTCATAAATAGACAACGCCAGAATAGATGTTAATAAAACTGTTTCGGCATTCCTCAGAGACCATAACATGTGCTCTATCTGCAATAATAACCTGCGCTTTGACATGGATGGGATTTGGAGACCTGGGGCCAGATGTACGACCATTTGCTTTTTTGACTCGCAAATTGCAAACATTGCGAGTCGCAATTTGCGAGTCGCAAAAGCAAATGTACTACAGTGTCAGAGACACTGTTAGCGATTCCCAATGGGGTCGCAAAATGCGAGGCTCATGAATATTAATGAGCCTCTCGCAATTTGCGACCCCATTGGGAATGGCTGGCCCTCCCAGGGATGGTGGCCTGCTGGGCTCAGCAGACCTCCATGTCGGGGACTGCTTTTCAATAAAGCAGGTTTTTTTTTTAAATGCATTTAAAAAAAAAAAAAAAAACCTTCCCATTTGCGACTGCATTACCACCCTCTTGAAGAGCGTGGTAATTTGCAAGTGTTTTACGACCGCAGTTGCAAAACATTGGTACATGGCTTTGCGGTCGCTATTAGGCAGGGAACACTCCTTCCTAATAGCGAGTCGCTAAACACTATTTTGCGAGTCGCAATGTATTTGCAACTCGCAAAATAGTGTTTGTACATTGGCCACAGGTTTTTAGCATGCGCAAACAGGTCGCAAACCCGTTTGCGTATGCTAAATACCGTCGTACATCTGGCCTCTGATGAAGTGCATTTCACAGAGAAAGGCAACAGGGTGTTCCTGAACAATTTGAAAGACTGCATCCTGTTTTATGTGTAGTGATGACATAAACACAATAAACACAATAGTCAGAGCCACCCTATTCCCAACACACTTTTACTTTTTTACAATTTACTACACAGATCAGCAAACCAAAAGCACACATTCAATACAATACAGCACATTTAAAAAAAATTCTGAGTGGTTCTATGACTGTGTGTGTGAATCTGTGACTGAAAAGTGTAAATGGGGGTCTGTGACTAGGTATGTAAATATCTGTATGGATATGTGAATGGGTGTGAGAATGTCTGTATGAGTATATGAGTGGTTTTGAAAGAGTCTATATGAGTGTAACTGTAGTTGTGATTGTATCTATATGGGTATGGAAGTAGGTGTCAGAATGTGTGTTTAGGTGTAAATGTTGGTGTGACAGTGTCTGCATAGGCATGTGAGTGGGTGTGAAAATGTCTGTGTGGGTGTAACTGAGTGGGTTTGAGAGTCTCTATATGAGTGTAAGTGTGGGTGTGAAAGTTTATGTATCAGTAGTGAATGGGTGAGAAAGTATGTGTATAGTTGTAAGTGAGAGTGTGGGAGTGTCTCTATAGGTGTAAGAGTGAGTGTAAAAGTAGGTATATTTTTTTTGAGTCACACTAGATCCGGGGATCCCACCTGGAGTTACACAGAGAGCAATGCTAAGCCACTCGAGGGATCCACAGATCTCGCGAGTGGCAAACATTTTTTTTTAGGCATTTCCAATTCCAGACACATGTTTAGCCCTCATATTTAAAACACACAAGGGTCAGGAAAGCTCTCACCTGACCCCTTCATTTAATATACAGACAACTTTTCAGCCCTGGGGACTGTTTCCTGACAAACAGAATGGTGGCTGCAACTTTTCTGTGCAGTTGAGGCCAGCCAATCAGGACTTTAATTTGGCACGTGGATCTGCGGATTCCCAGTGGGCTGATCTGCATAGGATCCGTGTCCCTAGATATACAAATTAGTATTTTGGTTAATATCTATAAAACTACTGAAAGGATTTAAATTACAAAGAGCATACATTCTAGACCAAGCGTGAGCTTTCTGCCAAATTTGGTGTAATTCCGTCCAACAGTTCAAGCTGTAGTCGTGTTCAAAAACACTACGGGAATTAACCTGGGGAAAGTGTGCTTTGGAACCTCCCTTTACTCACCCCAGCTTTTTGTATCAATCTGAAACTTTCAAATCTGCAACTGAACTGACCATGGTATTAGTTTTGAAAATTTCATGAAGATTAGTCAAATGACGACAAAGATATTGGCAAAACAAAAAATGTTCTTCCTATGGCAACTAAGTCCTAACTATAACTACCTACTGGTGATGCTGGCTGGATGTGTAAGTAGGTATATGGGTGAGTGAGCGGCTGTTTGAGTGGTTGTTTGGTTTAGTGTGTTGGTGTGTGAGTGGCTATATTGGAGAGTGAGTGACTGTGAATGGCTGTATAGGTGAGTAAGTGGATGTGGGAGTGCTTTTATGAATGTGTGAATGGGTATGTAAGTGGGTGTTGGAGTGGGTGTGTGAGTGAGTGCTTGTATTTTTGAGAGAGTGTCTGTTTTGAGAGGCTGTATGTGTAAGTGATTGGGTGTGTGAGTGGTTGTATAGGTGAATAAGTGTGTGTGTGTGTAAGTAGCTGTATGGTTGAGTGTGTGACTGCATGAGTGGCTGTATGGGTGAGTGACTGGTTGTATGAGTAGCTGTATGGGTGAGTGAGTGGTTGTGTGAGTGGCTGTATGAGTGAGTGAGTGGGTATGTGAGTAGCTCTATGGAAGACTTAGTAGTTGTGTGAGTAGTTGAATGGGTCTGTGAATCAGTATGTGAGTGGTTGTGTGTGCATTTGAGTTGGTGTATCAGAGGTTGTGTAAGGGTGTGAGTGGGTGTGTCAGTGGTTCTGTGGATGATGGCATCAATGATGTCATCAGTGATGTCATTTGAGATGTCATCAGTGATGTCATGAGTGATGTCAATGACCATGTCATGAGTAATGTAATATGTGAGGCCATAAGCATTGCGGAGGCATAAGTTATAGTTAGCTCAGGTAACTATAACTGCTGAATTTCAATGGTACCTTTGTTATCTTCAGTGAATTTCTAAGGTTTTTTTAATTCTATTTGATACTATAATGTCCCTGTAACCTTTGTTTTTTTTTGTGAATTTCAATGGTTTTTTAATGTCATTTCCTAATTATCATGTCCCTGTAACATTTTGTTTTTAAAGTGAATTTCTAAGGTTTTTTAAATTTTATTTCCTAACTGTAACCTGTAACCTTTGAGAGTGAGTGTGTGTTTGAGTGCATGAGTGTCTCAGTGGGTCTGTGAGTGGGTGTCGGAGTGTCTGAGTGAGTTTGCAAGTGCTTTCATGAATGTGTTAGTCAGTCTATGAGTGAGTGCATGAGTGTCTGAGTGGGTCTGTGAGTGGGTGCGTGAGGCTCTCAGTGGGTCTGTAAGTGGGTGCATAAGTGGCTGTGAGAGTGTCTGAGTGGTTCTGTGAGTTGGTGCATGAGTGCCTTAGTGGGTCTGTGAGTGGGTGTAAGTGTGTCTGTGTACATCTGTGATTGGGTTCATGAGTGTTTGAGTGGGTCTATGAGTGCATGTGACAGTATCTGAATAGTGTATGAGTGGGTGTGTCAGTGAGTGTGTGTCTGAGTGGGTCTGTGAGTGGGTGTATCAGTGTCTGAGTGAGTCTGTCAGTGAGTGTTTGAATGTGTGAATGTGTGAGTGGGTGTCTAAGTGTCTGTGTGGGAGTGTCAGTAGATTTGTGAGTGACTGGGTCATAACGGAACTGCACCTGCCGCTATATCCAACAAGAGTCCACAGTTTTGCACAAAATATCTATCCAAGTGGTTAACTACTAAGTGCTACCTCGTTGGGTAAATGTCCAGTACATATTCTACACTACAGCTGCGTAATGGCCACAAGGAAATGTCACCAGTGACCTTGTGCGCGTTTTGGCAATGTCATTGTTCCTCGTGCGTCTTTATGTAGAAAGCTGTGATAACATGAATCTTCCTATAGAGAAGACAACGAGATTAAAAAGAGGTAAATCTCCACCAAACAAGGGTCCTTCTTCTTAACTATATAAAGTAAGTGCTTCTTTGTTTCATGGAGATGTCCTCATATTCCCTACATTTGGTGGGAAACGTGCGGGGCCTGCTTGTTAAGCTGTCCATCATCCTGGCAAAAGACAGGAATGACCTATGCAAACTACTAAAATGGGTGTGTCCAAACAGCAAAGCTTCCAAGTGATTTGTACATTTGAATACTCGTAGCAATTTAAAGGGAGAACAATGGACTCTGCTCTCACCAGGACAAGAAAGGCCCGACTCGTCATGGTCCCTACAGATTGCGCTACAATAGATCAATGAGGCATTCGTCTCCATGAAGCTTTTGAGAATGTCTTTCAATATGGAATTGCCAAGAAAACACAATTGCTGTGCCTTCCCCAAGCCCTGGAGATAGGATCATTTGTCTTTTACAGAAGTGGAGCTTCAGATGGGGTATATTAATTTTTGTAAGTGCTTCCCATTGAGGTTTATTTTCTGTGAAATGAGCATCAGGGGCAGGACGGCCTTGGGGACCCCATTCCCGGGGAGACCAGCGACGACGTAAGGGGGGAGTGGGGCTGCACAGACCATCTCCCTGGGCCAATTTCGGCCCAGGAACGCTATTCACCTGGGCCCGGCCATGTGTCCCTGGATGCCGTGGAACTCACCCAGGGCACCCAGTTTGCTATGGGATGGCGGGGGGAGCCTCAAGGCCCCCGCATTCTCAGCCAGCTCCCCTGCTTCTGCTGGAGCCAGCACTGTACTCGCACACAGGGAGCTGCTAGAAATTCAGCTTCCTGTGTGCGGGAGCAATCCTTTCATCTGTTTCCCTGCCCATATGACAGCAGGCAGGGAAACAGATGAACACTCTGCTTCCAGCAAGCAGGAGTGGTTTGACAGCTCCTGCTTGCTGGAAGGAGACTTGTCAGCTCCGGCCAAGTGAAAGTAAACTGCTATATCCTGAGGGTGAGCACCCAGGGACATAGCAGGAGCCCGCCCTTGAGGCTGGCAGTCTCCAGGGCTATTAATGGTTCCAGAAGGGAGGCCTACAATGCTCAGGCTGGCCCCGGGGAGATGGTGGTCCCTGGGACCATATATGGCCTGGAAGTGGTGCCGCACGGCCTCCCTTCGAGGTTTTAAAGGTATATGGCCCCAGGGAGGTGGTTGCCCCTGGGACCCAAGGGGGTCTGCGCGGCTCCCCCATTATTTTCTATTTAACCCTGCAGAGGAGGTGGTCCCTGGGGCATACTAAAGCCCCTAGAGGGGAGTATGGATTGCCCCTCTTCACTATTTTAAAAAACCCCCGGGGATGTGGTGGCCCTTGCGGCTAAAATGAACCCTAAGAGGGGGCCCCGTGCATTCCCCTCTTTTTTTATATAAATGTTGTTGACTTACCCCACCTGGGGGCTTTTTATAAATCAAGCACGGGAGACCACACTTTAAAAAAAAAAATTGGTGTGGATTTGCGACTCCATCACGATTTTGCAGCAATAATTTAAAAAATGCTTTTTTGCCGTGGAGCGATCCCAGGGGGGACCCCAGGACCAGGGCTGTAGGGTCAGGGTATTCCTACTCTGCCCCATTTTCTTTGTTACTAACATTTTTTTTGTGTTGGAAGCCAATCAGATTTCAGCACGGGGACTGTCCGATCCTCTGAGGATCCACGTTCCTATATACACAAATTAGGATTTCTTTTAATAAGTCTAAACTATTGAATAGATTTACACCAAATAACAAAAAGCACTCTTTCTGGATGAAGAGCTAGCTTTCTTGGCAAATTTGGTGGAATTCCATCCCTATGGGTATCAACATGGGAAACACACTTTTATGACCTCTCCTATTTCTCAGTCCCCACTTGACGAATCGCCCCAAAATGTTCTATGCACAACTAGAATCACCAGCGCCCATTTTTCAAACTTTTTCTTAAGATTCGTCAAACCGTGCCAAAGACATAGGCAAGTTAAAAAAAAACGCTTTTTTATAAGAAAACATGGTCCTACCGATAACAACACCTATATAGATATATTTATACACACTTTAGACACTTTAGAGGTTTCCCTGAAAACCTACCAATCACTGTTGTGGTCTCTGACTGGTTTTTGTCAGTCTGCCACCACCAGACATGTTTCTGACCTCCTGGGGTGAGAGCCAGCGCTCTCAGAGGACAGAGACAAAGCCTGTTCTGGGTGGATGTTCTTCACACCTCCTCCAGGACAGGATGGCCTTCCTGGGGGGGAAGCTTCAAAGTTGATGCCACCTTTGAAATCCAACCATGGCACATCTAGATAGTGGGGGAGGTCAAGCTCCCTTTCCTGCTCCACTTTGGCAGGAGGAAAGTCGGGAAAATTAGTTAGATGAGGAGAAGGGTCCCCACTTAGCCTACACCAGCCTAGGGCAGGGCAGGCGAGGTAAACTTCTCTCTTGAAATTCCACCATCTTGGGATGGTGGAAAAACAACCTATCAGGGCTAGGGTAGTGCCCCTTCCCACAGTAAGAGGACTCTAAAGGTAAGTAGCCCATTAGCTCCTTGTCTCTCCTTGCAATGCCCCTAAATTTGGTATTTAGATGGTTCCCTGAGACCCGAACCTCAGATTCCATGGATAAAAGAAGACCACGACAAGAAGACCAGTTGCACATGAACAGGAACCCTGCTGCAGAAGAAAATGGTGCCAAACCCTGTCTGCTGCTCACAGTACTCGACAATCGCTGCCTGCTGTGTCGTCCTGAATCTGAAAGGACTCCAAGAACCCCGGATCACCTCTAGCCATTGAGAAGGTGCTAAGAAGCTCCCTTGGAGTGAATGTATCACTCCCCTGCACACCGCAGGCACCAATCCAATGAAGTCCAAAGACCTCAATGCAGTACCGAAGCAAGAAGAGGTACACCAGCTCTGGAGGGCTAGATCTGTCTCCCCACCAATTGGGCAGATACCAGGACCTACTGGAGCCGCAGCATACCAATACCCGGGGTACCGGACCACAAAGGCTACCACCGAGAAGAAGAGTCCACCCCAGACTCCTGAAGTACCAGAGACAAGCAACTATTGAGGGACTTCAAGACACGCCAAACCCACTTCCTGAGTGGCCCAGGTTTTCCAAGATTGCCACTCCAATTTGCCTGCTTCTGACAGCGAGGATTTCAAGATGCACAACGCCTGGCTGACCTGTTCGCTCAGCACCCAGCCCTATCAGCCCTGTGCTCCTGTTGTCCCTAGGCCCTTGCAACCTCCTCAGTCCAAGGAGATCCACCAGACTTACCTGTAAGTCCTCCTGTGCTGTGTGTTTTCAAGAGGCTCCCTTAGTCTTTGCACACCAGCTTCCTAGATCCTCAGCACTCTGTTCTGTGATGCTCCGAAACTTCTCCTGCTGAAACTTTGGACCTGGTCCTGACATCGACCTAAACTGAGAGGGTGAACTTCATGAAAGCATTGCCTACATTTCTATGCATTTTTCTGCTTTTCCCCCATTGTTTTCAATGGTTTGTAATTGCGCACAAAAGAGATATTTTGCAAACTTTGAAAAATCGTAATTCCAAAAGTACTTACCTTAGAACTGTGTTTTTTGGCCTCTAAAATTACATAAAAATCTATCTTATTTTCTTAAATTGGTTTCAGATTTATTCTTGAGTGTGTGTCTCGTTTATTGCCACAGTGAGTACAACAAATGCTTAGCTCTACTCTCTGATAAGCCTAACTGTTCGCCTACCCTACCATAAAAAGAGTATTAGTATTATCTACTTTTACCTCTTTGTACACATTGTGGATTTCTCGGACTCTTTACATAGTGTACTTCATTTTGCCACACTGAAATGAGAGAGGGTTCCCTACAATGGTGGTCCAGCTTGGGATAGAAGACTTTGCATTTCCTGGAACTACTTTGCAATATGTGACTACATGAGTAAATCTAAAAATTGTCTTTAGGTAGTCAATTTCTTTTGATCGGTATTTTATTCCAAAATTCAAAAATTAATTGCTAGGGCCTTGGTTAAGTCCCTGAAACTAAGTGATTAGAAATTTTAAAATCTGTACTTTAGTTACGCCAAAGCATTTAGGGCCTCATTATCATGCTGGTCAGACCGGCTTCCGCTGTACTGTCGGAGGCAGTCGATCCGCCGCGGTCTTGTCGGAAGCAGTCGATACGACTGCCGGATTATGATGTATGTATACTGTACTCCGATCGGCTGCTGAAAGACCCCCAACTCCAGCAACTTTTCTCTGACCACCAAGATAGAGGTTGGAGAAAAACAGCAGCCATAGGGCAGTACAGGGATCTCTGACTGCTGTCTGAATTATGATGAGTGTTTCCGATGACCCAACTGTGGCAGTCCAACCGGGGCTGCCTCGAGTCAATGGAAATGAAGGATTTAGGGTGCATACTCACTCAAATCTGATCTCTCCAGCAGTCTTTGCCGTGGATCGATTTCCTCCAGATCCCCCCTACACCTGGGCAGATAAACCCTGATGACTACGATATTGTGGGCGCCAGAATCCAGGTAAATCCTTATGTGGCATGTATCCCCATTGACTGGACTGTGCACATTCTGCCACACTCCAGCAATGGGGTACATGGTGCACAAGGCATACTCCCATATATGTCATGCATGTGTGAAGAATTCACATGTTTAATGTGAGTTTTTTATGCAATTGCAGCAAATATTTGGGAATATGTGCTCCGCCGCAGATTCAACCGCCGCAGTAGCAGAGGTTGCATTGTAATACGGCCTGAGGATGCTTCCCGGACTCCGCGGTCAGAAAGGGCTCACGAGAATGGCATCGTAATAAGGCCCTTAGTATGTAGTTATTTTTGTAACTTCATAAAGATGTCCCAACTTTAGTAAAATAATGCCTGATATCCATAGCAAAGCTCAAGAGCTCAGCCCGACTCCTTTCATTTACCTGAATCAGTCATTCAGTAAACTTTATTTCGATCACTATAGGTCACAAAAGTACAACATAAAATAAAACACTTACAAACACAAATAACCACATAAGACATTTAAAATACTCATTTGTCAGTCCATTACAACAGCAGCACAATGAAGTGATGAGGATTTCATTTAGAAAGACCACAGAAATTCACCATAAAAATACTTTTCTTTTAAAAACAGAGAATAAAATACAATGAATATCTTCTATAAATATTAAAAGACATAGGTCCGCAGGAGCTCATCCAAGTGGCACAATACAGTATGGAGGGACCCTTCAATGAGTGGCAGCCTGTAGACTGCCAAGAGAACACTTGCCACACTTAATCCACATTGCCATTAGGAACTTGGCTATACAGAATACAACAATACAAGATGTATCTGACTGCAGTATTCTATACGCCTCCTTGTACTTTCTTACTCCCAGGTTTCTGCAAAGTGGAACTATCCATTTAGCTCGAGACTGACTATACAAACGACAAAAAAATAGAACGTGCTCAAGCGACTCTGGTCCACCTTGGCAACAAATGCAATTTCCATCCACCATGTCCACCTCTTTATACCATTTCATTTTAAAGGTTTTTACAGGTAGGCACCTATACCTGAACTGTAAGTATAGCTTCCTTGCTAGTGAATCACTTCCAGTGCAGGACCCTCTGTAAGGAATATGGTATCAAAACAGGAAAAAGTCCAAAAAAGGTATATCTTAGACAACTGATAGAGCAGTTTGACAAAGATCACCCAGAACTAATTGTCCAATCTGAGGAAGAGGAAACCAATAATTAGGATGATGTTAAGGAAGGGTATGAGTCAGTCCCCTTAACCTCAGCTCAGACCCCCTCAGGTGAGTACCTCATGCTAGAAAGAATAACTAGGAGACTGACCTTGGAAGGTCAGCTCCTGGACATAAAAAAGTCAAAGAAAGAGATGGGCCTAGGATCTATCTTTGGTGGCAGCATACAAATAAATAGGGAGAGGGAAGGTTCTTTTGACTCCAAACTCACCAAAGGTATTGCCCCTAAATATTCAGATGGTGATGGCATCACCAAATGGTTCACTGCATTTGAGGGAGCCTGTGTAGCAAGAAACGTTGCCAGAACAAATTGAGCTTCTCTCTTGTGGGAGCTATTCTCAGGAAAATGCAGGGATAGACTCCTGACATTGAATGAGAAAGAAACTGAGTCTTATGACCTCATGAAGGGTGCCCTGATTGAGGGCTTTGGACTCACCACTGAATAGAATAAAAAAGGATGAAGGGCTTTACAATTTAATTATGAAGTAATTGTTACAATGAGGAGTTACATCAGGATCTGGTTGAACTAGGTCCACTTTCTCCTCTAGAGTTGGGGAAGAGGGAAAACCACTTGGTCAAAACAAGGGTGACTAAAACTACCAATGGCGGGGGAGAAAAAAGAAAGGCCAAAAAGCTCTCCTCTCCCAGGGAAAGTGGGTAACCCTAAAAATAAAGAGTCTTCCCCAGGCCCCCAAAAACCTGTTCATGAAGTTGGGCCCAGAAACTCTTCACAGCCCAAGGGAGGGAACCAGGGTAAGAACTGGGATCCCAAAAAGCCTTGGTGTCAGGATTGTAAGATACTTGGACACCAAACTGGAGACCCTGGCTGTAAAAACAAACAAAATGCCTCTAGTCCACCTGCTGTAAATTCAGTTGCCAATCTCCAGATCAGATCTCAGGAGAGCACTGGCCAAGCCAGTGAGGGTACTCTAGAAGGGGATGTGGATGTAGCCACCTTAGACGTCTGGCCCACTAACATGCACAAATACAGACAACATCCTGTTGTTAATAGGGTTATGGTGGAGACATTGAGAGACACTGGCGCCAGTGTCACCATGGTGATCAAGCAACTGATATCCTCAGAACAGTATCTGCCTGGAAGGACTTATTCAGTTACTAATGCTGACAATGTGACAACAAATCATCCCATGGCGTCCTTTGACTAGGGAGGGGTTGCTGGCCAAAAAGAGGTAGCAGCGTCTTCATTCCAGTTGATTGTCAATGATTTTTAGTCCGCAGCCTGGGCTGAGGCAGAACTGAGATTCCATGCAGAAATGCTTGGAATCCCACAGTGGGTGTGTATGAAAAACAGAGCACAGAGTAGAGCCCAGAGAGCAACTGAGGTGCTGGAGTCTGGAATAATGGCCCAACGCTCCAAGAGGAAAGACAGGCAGACTGGGGAACCAGCTGCAATACAGATGCCAGACCCTTCTCTTCAGGGGGGAGAAGGGTCAGCCCCAGAGGGAACTGAGCCTCAGGAGCTAGAGCCTTCCCAGGATGAGCTTTGGGCCCAGGGGGACCCTCTAGGGAAGACCTGTGCCTGGGACAGAGGACCTGTCCCACTCTTGAAAGCCTGTGACAGCAAGCTGCTGCACAGGAAGGAGGTGACATCAGTGGTTGTCACAGGACCTATTGGGAGGAGGGGAACCTTTACACTGAGGCCAAAGACCCCAAACCTGGTGCCACTAGGAGAGTGGTAGTGCCTCAAACATTTAGGGAATTCCTCCTCACTTTGGCCCATGACACCCCCCTGCCCCCTAGCTGGACACCTTCACCAGACAGACCAAAACTTAGAGTATGCTAGTCAGCCGCTGCTACTGGCCAGGGATGCACCAGAAGGTGAAGGAGTTTTGCAAGTCATTTGCCACCTGTCAAGCCAGTGGAAAGACAGGTGGCCACCCAAAGTTCCCCTTAATTCCACCTCCAGTGGTTGGGGGTACCCTTTAAGAGGGTAGGGATTGACATTGTTTGTCACCTTGACCCTCCTACAGCATCAGGGAGCATATATATTCTGGTGGTAGTGAATCATGCTACCAGGTATCCTGAGGCTATTTCCCTTAGGTCTACCACTGCCCTTGCAGTGGCTAGGGCCCTCATTAGTATCTTTACCATTGTGGGCTTCCCTAAGCTGGTGGTATCAGACAGAGGTACAAACTTCATGTCTGGTTAAATAAAACTCATGTGGAAGGAGTGTGGAGTGACCTACAGGTTCACTACCCCCTACCATCCACAATGCAATTGTCTTATTGACAGATTCAACAAGACCATGAAAAATATGATTGGTGGACTCCCTGAAAACTCAGAAGGAGATGGGATGTCTTATTTCCATGCCTGTTTTTTGCCTACAGGGAAGTGCCACAGAAGAGAGTGGTGTTTCTCACACGTTGAACTTCTGTTTGGTCATCCTGTCAGGGGACCATTGTGCCTTGTGAAGGAGGGATGGGAGAAGCCTCTTCTTGAACTTAGGCAGGACATAGTGGACTATTGGCTTGGCCTCTGCTCCAGGATGGATGAATACATGGAGAAAGCAAATAAAAACATTGAGGCCAGCCAAGAGCTTCAGAAGCAATGGTATGCCCAAAAGGCTGCTACGGTTGAGTTTCAGCCAGAGCAGAAGATGTGGGTTTTGGAGCCAGTGCCTCCTAGGGCTCTCTAAGATAAGTGGAGTGGGGACTACCCTATCCTAGAAAGAAAATCGGAGGTCACCTATTTGGTGGACCTTGGCTCTTGCAGGAACCCCAAGAGAGTCATCCTTGTAAACCGCCTTAAACCCTACTGTGACAGGACAGATGTGACCATTCTCATAGTTACAGATGAGGATCAGGAAGCAGAAAGGGAACCTTTCCCTAAACTCTTGTCCAACAATCCTAAAGATGGTTCAGAAGAAGGAGTGGTCTTGTCAGACAACCTCACTGCCCAACAGCAGACTAACTGCAGGCAAGTGTTAGGTCAGTTTTCTGAGCTCTTCTCTTTGACCCATGCTCAGACTAGTTGTTGCACCCATGGTGTGGACACTGGTGAAAGAATACCTGTCAAAACACTATCTGAGTACCTCCGATCTAACATCAGGATACTGGCAGATAGGTCTGACTCCAGGAGCAAAAGAAAATTCTGCATTTTCAACCACAGATGGACATTATCAGTTTACTGTGATACCTTTTGTTCTGAAAAAATGCACCTGACACTTTTTAAAGGTTGGTGAACAAAGTCCTAGCTGGATTGGAATCCTATAGTATAGCTTATCTAGATGATACTGTTGTCTTTAGCTCCACCTGGCAGGATCACCTGATCAACCTTGGGAAAGTACTCGTGGATCTGAGAAGTGGAGGCCTCACTATCATGGCAAGCAAGTGCCAGATAGGTCAAGGAAAGGTTGTCTACTTGGGCCAGCTTGTTGGTGGAGGCCAGGTTCAACCCCTACTATCCAAAATCCAGACCATAATGGACTAGGTCCCCCAACAACCCAGACTCATGTCATGGCCTTTCTTGGCTTGACTGGGTACTGCAGGAGGATCATGAAGAAGTATGGCACAATTGTGACACCTCTCACAGAACTGACCTCCAAAAGAATGCCTAAAAAGGTGAACTGTACAGTGGGCTGTCAAACGTCCTTTGACACGCTGAAGGAAGCAATGTGCTCTGCACCTGTTCTGAAAGCTCCAGATTATGCCAAGCAATGCCAAGCAATTCAGTGTGCAGACTGATGCCTCTGAACATTGGATAGGAGTGGCCTATTCCAAATAAATGACTAAGGTCAAGACTAGCCTGTGGCTTTCATCAGTAGAAGGCTACTCACCAGGGAACATTCTAGGTTCTTCCACTTAGAAGTTGAAGACTCTCTAGGGGAAGGTTAGTCTCATCCTCTCATTTGGGGGGATCATGTAGGAAAGTGCATCTTTTGACATGGTTAGCCCCTACTTTTTGCCTGATGCATGATATGATTTCAAACTGTAAGTGCACTGGGTCCCTGCTAACCATGTTCCCAGTGCCAGATATCCTTCCCAAAAACTGTACCACGATTGGCACAGCTTCAGTTACCCCTGTAAGTCCCTAGTAAATGGTACTTCTGGTACCTAGGTCATGGGTACTGAAGAGGGTTCGCTGGTGCTGCAGCATGAAATGTGCCACCTCAGATACCCCCTCACCAAGACCTTGCAAACTGCCATTGCAGTCTGCATGTCTTGGAGCAGAGAAAATCGAAGTGTCAACATGGCACACAGCCGTGTGTGACATGCCTTCATACACTGCATGAGATGTAGGTAAGTCACCCCTACTGCAGGCCTTCCAGCCCTTAAGCAGGATACACCATACCCCATGTGTGGACATACCTGCATAGACAGATATAACCCTGCAATATCTGAGATATTTTAAGTCCACAGGGAAGCCATAGATAGTTCATGGGCTGGATACTTGTCATTACCTATTTCCGAGCTCCATGATGGCTTCACTGTACCCTAAGATGTTTGGTACCAAACATCTTGTCTAAATATATCCTCACTGATGCCAGTGTTGGAGTTATTAAGAAATGCACACAGGAGACCCTTTAGAGGGTCCCCTGAAAAACTACCAACCACTGGTGTGGTCTCTGTCTAGTTTCAGCCAGCATGCCACCACTAGACATGTTCTGACCTTTTGGGGTGAGGGCCAGCGCTCTCAGAGGCCAGAAACAAAGCCTGCTTTGGGCAGAGGTGCTTCACACCTCCATAGGACAGGATGGCCTTCCAAGGCGGTAAGCTTCAAAGGCAAAGCTGCCTTTGAAATGCAACCCAGGTATCTTCAAATAGTGGAGGATGCCAACCCCCTTTTCCTGCTCCACTTTTAGCGGGAGTTAAGACGGTAAAAGTAGTTCGATGAGGATGTTTGCCCTCATTGAGCCAGCACCACCCCTAATGTTTGGCAGGTGATGTGAACACCTCTTTTAAAAAATCCACCACCTTAAGATGGTGGGAAAACAACCTATTGAGGCTAGGGTAGTGCCCCTTCCTACAGGAAGTGGTCACTTAGAGTGTATAGACACCCTAAAAGTAGGTAACCCATTGGCTATTACCTGTCTCCCCATTTAACGCCCCCTAAATGTAGTATTTAGGTCGCATGCCTAGACCTTGTAGCTCCCTTTTCAATGGACACAAAGAAGATATGGACAAAGAAGAGCTGCTGCCAGAGAACTGAAGCCCTGCTGCAGAGAAGTTGGCACCAAACCCTGCCTGCTGCTTTAAGAACTCGAAGATTGTGGTTGTGCTGTTTTGTCCTGCAACTCTGAGGACTCCAAGAACTCCTCCAGCTTTTTTCAAATTACCAGAGAACCTCCCTAGGAGTAGAGGCTCTACTCCCCTGCACCAGCAGGCACCGAACCGCAGGCTCTGGACTTACCGACTTGCTGCTCCCAGTGACTCCGATGCAGCATCCGGACCAAAAGTGGTACTTCAGCTCCGTAGGGTCAGATCTGTCCCTCCACCATGTTTGGGAATGCTAGGACCTACAGAAGCCATGCCGCACCATTACCCGTGGTACTGGACCTTCTGCAACCTGCACCAAGATGACAAGTCCTCTCCAGACTCCAACGGCCCAGGAAAGAAGCATCAATTGAGGGACGTCGAAACCCCTGAGATCCACATCATGAGTGGCCAAGCTGTCCTGAAATTGTCTCTCCAAGTTGCCTGCTCCTGACCCCGAGGACATCTTGATGCACTCTGCCCGGCTGACCTATCTGCTCTGCATCTGGCCCGACTGGCCCCATTAACGTCAATCGATCTGTGCACCTGTGATCCTGAGGCCCTTGCAACCTGCTCTCTTGAGTGGGCCCCCTCAGACTTACCTGTAAGTCCCCCTTGTGCAGTGTATTTTCAAATAGTCCCCTCTCCCGTAGCGTTACAGCTACCAACAACCTCACTACCCTGCTACCGCCCGAATCCAGGATGCCCCCGAGAATCTGCTGGTGGAACATTGGACATGGCCTTGCTAACTACCGAAATCCAAGAGGTGAACCTTGAAAGTAGACTGTACGATTTTATGTGCCTTTTTGTCTTTTTCCCTATTGACTTCAATGGTGCGTAATTGCATATAAATGTGATTGATTTTGCCAACTCTAAAAATTCATAACTTTAAAAGTACTTAATGTAGAATGAAGTTCTTGTTCTAAAAAATTATATAAAAATCAATATTATTTTAGCAAATTGGTCTCTGATTTATTCTTGAGTGTGTGTGTCATTTAATGCCTCTGTGAATACTAAATGCTTAGCACTATCCTCTGATAGGTGTGGTGCAGCGGCCAGGGCAGCTGACTTCGGAGGACAGGGTTCACGGTTCGATCCCCGGCTCCGGCGGCAGCTCAGCTCAGCACCATGTGACTCTGGGCAATAGCTCACTTAATTTCCACTACGGCCCCCAGCGCCTTGAGACCCGTAAGGGTGAGTAGCTGCGCTATATAAAAAACGGACTTACTTACTTACTGATAAGCTTAACTGCTCGCCCACACTACCGATATAAATAGAGTGTTAGTATTATCTGCCTTTGCCTCTGTAAACCAATAAGGGGCTCACTGGACTGTCTGCACAATGTACTTTGTTTTAGTACACTATATGGTGAGTCAGCTTCCTACATTGGTGGATCAGCGGTGGGGTCTACGACTTTGCGTTTGCTGATACAACTCTGTTAATGAGTGACCACATGAATAAATCCATAAATTGCCTTTAGCCAGTTGTATTTTTTGATTCGTCTATTTTTCCAATTTTAAAAATTAACTATCAAGACCTCGGTTAAGTCCCGGTATCCAGTTGCTCAGGTTTAAAAATCTTACTGTAGTTAGAATAACTTATTATTTAGTAAAAAATAATGAGTGATACAGAACCAGGCTCAGGAGCTCAACCTGACCCCTAACCTGGACCTGTCCTATGCTTTTGGCAGCATTTAAGAGAGACAACTCAGGTCTAATAGCTGAGGCCTATGAGGATTAGCCTACTGAAGAAAATCCTGCTGAGGAGGTGATAGATACCCCACAGTCAGAAACAGAGGATGAGCCTTCAGAGGAGGAACTCATGATGGAAAAGTTGGCCAGGAGATTGAACTTAGAAGTTCAACTCCTGGACATAGAAAGACAATGAAAGAGATTGGCCCAGGAACTATCTCTGGTGGCAGCAATTTTGTAAATCGGGAGAGAGAAGATTCCTTTGACTCAATACTCCCCAAAGGGATTGTCCCTAAATATGTTCAGATGATGATGACATCACCAAATGGTTCACTGCTTTTGAGAGAACCTGTCTAGCTAGGAAAGTAGCCAGAAAAAATTGGGCTTCTCTGTTGTGGGAGCTGTTCTACGGAAAATGCAGGGATAGACTCCTGACATTGAATGAGAAAGATGTTGAGTCCTATGACCTCATGGACGGTACCCTGATTGAGGACTTTAGACTTGCCACTAAAGAATACAGGATAGAATTCTGTGAGACTCAAAAAACCCATAGTCAGTCCTGGGTGGAATTTGTTGACTTTTCAGTGCAAACACTAGGTGGTTGGTTAATTGGTAACAATGTGCATGACTATGAAGGTCTTTACAATTTATTCATGAAAGAGCATTTGTTGAGTAATTATTACAAAGAGAAGTTACATCGACATCTGGTAGACCTACGTCCACTTTCTCCTCTAGAGTTGGGGAAGAAGGCAGACCACTGGGTCAAAACAAGGGTGACCAAAACTACTACTGTTGGGGGTGACCAAAAGAAAGAGGTCAAAAAGACCCCCCAAGGGAAAGATGGTAACGAAAAAGATAAAAACAAAAATGAATCTTCTTCAGGCCCTCAAAATCCTGTACAGGAGGGTGGGCCCACAAACTCTTCACAGCCCAAGGGTGAGTACCACAGAACTGGAGACCCTAAATGTAAAACCAAAAAGAATGCCTCTAGCACACCTGCAGTAAATGCAATTGTGAGTCTCCAGATGGGATCACAGGTGAGCCCTGACCATGTCAAGGTGCTCACTGAGGCAATACCATTCTCAGAGGGAGGGGTAGATGTAGCTGGCCTGGCTGTCCGGCCCAGTAACCTGGAGCGATACAGGCAAGAGCCAAATATCAATGGGATTATAGTGGAGGCCCTGAGAGACACTGGTGCCAGTGTCACCATGGTAACTGAGCAACTGGTGTCATAAGACCAATGTTTGCTTGGAGAGACCTAAACAGTCCTCAACGCTGACACTCAGGTGCAGCCAATGGCATTGGTGTCCTTAGATTAGGGAGCGGTTACTGGCCTCAAAATGTTAGTGGTGTCTTAACTATCCCAGTACAGTGTCTGCTTGGCAATGATTTGGAGTACTCAGCATGGGCTAGAAAAGAAAACCCATGCAACAATTCTCACATCTTGTTCTGAAGGAGCGTTCTCAATATATGTGGCATGTTTAGTAGAAATACCTGCCCCTATCTTCTTTCTGAATTTGGGTTTTTGTTGTGGGATTTTCTCTTCCTTTTTTATGATGATGTCAGATGAGCATTGTGCGTGCTTTCTCGGTTTCACATACTCTTCAAGTCTGTGCTCCAGACGTCCTCCTCTGTCTCTCTGAGTGTTTGTCGGGTGAGTCCTATAAGGAATGAGAAGAATACTGATACCTATCATGCTGTTTAAGTGTATCACAGTTGCATACATTTTAGCGTTTTCTGTGGACTTTGGTTGCATAGATACATCCTGTGGTTTTGTTTTATCTTTATTTAGAAAGTTTTCTATAGCGCGAACATGACCACGGAGGGTATCAGAGCGCTTTACAGTTAATACATCAGGAAGGATACAAGAGGTAGAAAACAGAATGAACAAAGAACAAAGTTAACAGTCTTGTAGAGCTGGGCACCATCTGGAGCCTTGGCAGCTTGGACTCAAACCTGCCCGGGTGTCCTCAGTCGCCTTGGAGGCTCCCTTACTAAGGCACAAATTTCTTCATCAATAACACTTTGACTTCCTTTTTGAAAAGGACAGTAGAAGGATTCAGTCTGACTTCAGGGGGCAGGGAGTTCCAAATCCTCGGGGCGATACCGGAGAAGGCTTGATTGTAAGTTTTTCTTTTCTTGAATTTTTGTGGTTTGAGCAGTTGAGTGCTGGAACTTCCAGAGGCTCTCGATCTACCTGAGAGCTCCACTTTTTTAGCGAGGTACATCGGGGTATTGAAGTGAATGGCTTTATGTGCCATGCATGCGATTTTCAATTGTATCCGAGCTTCATATGGGAGCCAGTTCAGGGATATCAGGTCTGGGGAGTTATGGTTGTATCTCTTAGTGCCTCTTAAGAGCCTAGCAGCAGAATTGAGGGCAGTCCTGCGAGGAGCCATCTTCGATCTTGGAAGGCCGCAAAGGGTTGCGCTGCCATAATCCAGCTTTGAGATCACTAAGGATTGCACCGCAACCTTTAGGTCATGTGAAGGGAGAAAAGGTTTTATTTTCCTTAAGATGCTGAGTTGGAAGTTCGCTCCTTTGGTGAGGTTACTAATGCGCTTTTGCATGTTCTGACTCTTGTCTAGCATTATTCCCAAAGAGGTCGCGGAATCAACGATGTGTTGCGTACAGTTAAGAGCTGTTAGCCGATTCATCTAATGTTTTATGACTGGAGATTGCTTGTGTAGTGCGATTAGGATCAATTCCATTTTCAGAGTGTTGAGCTTCAAGTAGTTATGTGTCAACCAGCTTTGTGTTTCCAGTAGGACTGAGTTGAGGGACCTGATGTTCTCATGGGAGGAGATCTTCACGTAAAGTTGGGTATCATCTGCGTACATGTGCTAGTGAATGCTGGATGATTTCAGGATAACTGTTAAGGGCTCCATGAACAGGTTGAAGAGCGTGGGTGAAAGCGCAGATCCTTGTGGCACCCCCAGCATGACCGGAGAAGGATGAGATAGGGACTGGTTCACCTTGAAGCTTTGGGTTCTATTGTGGAGGAATGAGGAGAACCAGTTTAGTACAGGCCCAGACAACCCCATCCTATGCTCCAAGAGGTCGATTAGGTTATCGTGTTTAACAGTATCAAATGCTGACTAAAGGTCGAGCAGGATCAGTAGGCAAGATTCATTTTGATCAAGCAATCTTAGCGCATCATCTACAATGTGGGTGAGAGCGGATTCTGTGCTGTGACACTGTTGGAAACCGGATTGAAATTGCTCCAGGAGTTGGAATTGATCAATGTGGTTACACAGTTGGACGTGCACACATTTCTCCAGGAGATTTGCCAACGTGGGTAAGTTAGAAATTGGGCGGAAGTTATGTAGGTCATTGGGATCTGCGGATGGTTTCTTTATAATAGGGGTAACTTGCCCAGATTTTAGGCAGTCCGGAATAGCAACTTTGTAGAAGTGAAGCATTGACAATCTTAGTCCAAAGTGGGAGTATGGAGGTTCTGATTTCAGAGAAGAGGTTCAAAGGCAGGGGGTTGTTGAAATGATTAGATGGTTTCATAGTAGCCAGCGTTTTGCGTATAGTGCTGTCATCAAAAGTTTTGAATAAGTTCCAAGATGCGTTGCTTTTGGGGGGGCAGAGCTGAGCAGGCAGGGTGACATCTGACCAGGGAGGAAGGAGGGTGTTAGGCAGACTGATCGACAGGTGCTCCAAGGCTGACCGTAGTTCAGCTTCGATCTTAGTAGTCTTACCCGAGAAGAAATCAGCAAATTCCTCGCAGTTTCGTTGTGGCCCTTGACCCAATATGGAGAGGTTAGGTTGACTGTTTGCTTGAGACTTGATGAGTTTGAACAATTTTTTGGGACGGTTTTTTGCTTGCTCTAATTGATTTCTGAAAAAGTTGGCTTTCAAGCATCTGATGCATTTGTTATAGATGCTTCTTAGGGATCTCAGATGGTTGAGATGTTCAAGGGAGGGAGAGGATCTCCACATTCTTTCCACAAGTCTTAAATTCCGTCTTTCAGTATTAAGACTATCATTGTACCACGGTTTAGAGACTTTGGAGGACAATCTTTTTAGCTGTAGCGGCGCCATTGAGTCTAGAACACTTGTCATGGAGTGGTTATAGTGGGTCGTAAGGTCATGGACATCAGACATGTTCACAGGAGGGGGCAGGATGTTATTGCAGAGAGCAGTCAGATCGTGCGAGTTGATGTTTCATAGACATCTTTTCTAGTGTCTGGGGTTCTTAGACTGGACTCAATTAGCTCTTACCGAATACAGGATGAGAAAGGTGATGCAATGGTGGTCTGTCCAATCACACAGGACAATAGATTCCAGTTGGATGGTATTGAGCTTACCAATGACAAGATCTAAGGTAGCTCCTTTAGTATGCGTGGGGCTGTCACTAATTTGGATTAGGTTGAGATCTAGCAGGAAGGATTTAAGGCTATTGACTGCCCCATCATTCATATCATTCCAGAGAAGGTTGAAATCTCCCAGGAAGATCTGAGTGCCATGGAGATCAGCGTTAGCTGAGATAATGTCCATGATCTGTTCTATGAAGGGAAGGTTGTCGCATGGGGGGTGGTAGAACGTGTGCAATTTGCATAGGTGTTTGTTGCTACCAACCACCTCAATGCACAGGTATTCACAAGACGATAGGCGATCGGATTGTAGTAGTTTGACTGTTAGATTGCTACAATGTATACAAGCGATGCCTCCACCTTGATCTATCCAACCTAATGATATCGTAGTTGGGAGGCACTAGAATGTCCAGGTTGGGAGGAGATTAGTCGTTTAGCCAGGCTTTAGTCAATATTACAAGGTCAAGGCCCTGAGCAAGGATGAGGTCAGAAATGTCAGCAGCATGTCTTACTGCCGATCTGCAGTTGAGAAGCACGCATTTAAATTTTGGGTTGGTGTCAAGTGTGGTAGATAGTGTGGTGGTGACTCTCGTGAGGTTGTTCTCATTTAAGGCTCTGGTGTTTAATCTAGGTACCCTAAAAGGGTCCGTAGGGATTGCTTCAATTTGGTACAAGTTTGTTTTGTTGTGAGAATGTGTTGGATCATATGAGAGTAGGAGAGAATGAATATCCCTGTCAGACAGTGAGGCTATAAATCTAGAGGGCTGTGAAGGGTTAGGTCTAGGTCCACTCTCTCCCCACTGTTCAGCTGTGCCGTCTCTTGCCTCCAGACCCCGACCTCCTCCTTGGGAGGTTCGAGGCTGCTGCCCGCTCCTGCGCCTGCTGCCCGCTCCAACTGGGACCAGACTGCCTCCAACCACCGTAACCTTTCTCAGCCGTTTTTTTCTTAATTTTTTTCCCTGTTGTGCCACTGTTATTGTGCCCATCTGTGTCTTGCTCTAATTCCACCACTGTTTTTATTTTCTCGTGCCTGCCTGTTCCTTTGGCCTTTCGCCACTGCTGCCCCTGCGGCCCCTCCCCTCCTGAATTCCCCCCCAGAAGTTCCCCCCGGAATTCCCCTGCTCCAGCCTCTCCTCCCCCCCACCTCCCCTACTTAATGGCGGCCACAGCGCGGTCGCGCCACCGGCGTGCCAAAGGCGTGCCAAAGGCAAGCCCATCTGCGCCCGTCCGCGACCCGACCGCAGCCAGCGCCAGGAACCCTGCACCTCCCACTACCCATCGCTACGACACCAGCACCCTCCTCGCACTCAACCCTGGAAGACTTAGAGAATGCCAGGAGGCCTCGCCAAACATGACCCACGGCCAGTTCTCCTACCTCCCCTGCCACCAGACCCGCACCATCACCCCGCCCTCCAAAACCGGCGACGCCAGCACCGGCGACACCCTAAAATGCATCCTCCTCAACGTACGCTCCGTACACAAACACGCCATGGAAATCTGGAACCTACTCGACTCTCTTTCGCCCGACACCACCTTCTTCACAGAGACCTGGACCAACGCATCCTCCGCCCCTGACATCAGCACCGCCATCCCAGACGGATACAAGATCCAGAGGAAAGACTGCCCCAACCACCCAGGAGGGGGCCTCACCATCGCCCACAAGATCACCCTCCGCCTCACCACCTCCAGCAAAACCTTCCTCTCTGCCGAACACCTGCACTTCAAGATCCAGACCACCCCCAAAGCCACACTCCGAGGAACCCTCGTCTACAGACCCCCCGGCCCCCAAACACCCTTCGCCACCACCATCACCGACTTCATCGCACCCCACGCGATTGCCTCAACAAACTACATACTCATTGGAGACCTAAACTTCCACCTCGACAACCCCAGCCACCCCAACTCCACTATCCTTCGTGACAACCTCGCCAGCATCGGACTTAAACAACTCATCAACACACCGACCCACAGAGCAGGACACACCCTTGACCCCATCTTCGCGGCAGGAAACAGCATCCATTTCAGCCACACAACACAGCCGCCATGGACCGACCACCACTGCGTACACTTCGCCATCAACAAACCCAAGCCACCCAAACCAGCCCCACGCCCACGCGAAGGAACTGGAGCAAGATTACCGACGAGCAAATTAACTCCACCCTCACCCGAGACAACCACACCTGGGCACCCAACGCAAACAGCACAAACGACGCAGCCAGAGAACTCCACACCTGGATCTCCAACTGCGCAGATGAGCTCGCCCCACTATGCAACCCTGACAGACAACGCCCCAGGAAAGCCGCCTGGTTCACAACCGCTCTCCAAGAAGCCAGACACACCTGCAGACACCTGGAGAAGAACTGGAGAAACACCAAGACAACCGAAAACCACACCACCTACAAGGACGCCATGACGGACTACCACAACCAGATCAGAGCCACCAAAAAGAACTTCATCCACAACAAAATCCTGGCCAACTCCACCAACTCCAAGGAACTTTTCAGTGTCATTCAAGAATTCACCAACCCACGCAGCGAAGCCACAGACATCACCCCATCCCAAGATCTCTGTGACAAGCTTGGAACCTATTTCCACCTCAAGATCAAAAACCTCTACGACAACTTCATCGACCATCCACCAGGCACCACAGACGGCCCCCCGCCCCCCAGAAACACCAGCCAGCCCACCATCTCCAACTGGACACTGATCACAGCCGAAGACACCACCTCAACCATGAAAAGCATCCACTAAGGGCCCCCACCGACCCCTGCCCCCCTCACATCTACCACAGAGCCCTGGCCACCATCGCACCCAAACTAGAATGCACCATCAACACCACCTTCAAAACAGGCACCTTCCCAGACGACTGGAAGTGCGCAGAAGTCAGACCCCTGCTCAAGAAGCCCACAGCTGACCCCACCGACCTCAAGAACTATCGGCCCATCTCGCTCCTCCCCTTCGCGGCCAAAGTTGCAGAGAAAACAGTCAACAGGAAACTGACACGATTCATTGAGGAGAACGCCGTCCTTGACCCCTCCCAATCCGGATTCCGAAGCAACCACAGCACAGAGACCGCCCTACTCATCGCCACAGATGACATCCGCACCCTCCTGGACCAAGGCCACTCCGCAGCCCTCATCCTACTCAACCTATCAGCGGCCTTCGACACCGTCTCCCATCGCACACTAGTTGTCAGACTACACGACGCAGGCATACAAGGAACAGCCCTGGACTGGATCCGATCATTCCTCACCGGAAGAAGCCAAAGGATCAGACTCCCACCCTTCCTCTCCGACCCCACGAAAATCACCTGCGGAGTCCCACAGGGTTCATCACTGAGCCCCACCCTCTTCAACATTTACATGGCCCCCCTCGCAGCAACACGGCCTCAACATCGTATCCTACGCCGACGACACCCAGCTCATCCTCTCCCTCACCAAAGACCCCACCACTGCCAAACTCAACTTCCAGAAAGGAATGCAAGACGTCGCA
This sequence comes from Calotriton arnoldi, assembly GCA_963921515.1. Lineage (NCBI taxonomy): Eukaryota > Metazoa > Chordata > Amphibia > Caudata > Salamandridae > Calotriton > Calotriton arnoldi. The sequence continues at coordinate 1,394,583 of CAWUFW010002520.1, forward strand.
GTCTGGATGACCAACAGCTGCCTGAAGCTCAACGCCGAGAAGACAGAAGTCCTTGTCCTCGGTACCACCCCTTCTGCATGGGACAGCACCTGGTGGCCGACTGCCCTCGGAAGCCCACCTACCCCCTCAGACCACGCCAAGAACCTCGGCATCATACTCGACTCATCACTCTCCATGAACCGACAGGTCAACCCCGTCACCTCCAGCTGCTTCAACACCCTCCGCATCCTCCGCAAGACCTTCAAGTGGATCCCCCCTGAGTCAAGGAAGACAGTCACCCATGCCCTCATCACCAGCAGACTGGACTATGAAAACGCACTCTACGCCGGCATCAACAAGTTCCTACTCCGCAAACTCCAGACAGTACAAAACACCGCTGCCAGACTCGTCCTCGGCATCCCCCGACACGAACACATCAGCCAACACCTACGAAGTCTCCACTGGCTCCCCGTGGAGAAAAGAGTCACTTTCAAAATCCTCACTCACGCCTACAAATGCCTACACAACAACGGACCCAAATACCTCAACGACAGAATCAACTTCCACGTACCCAAAAGAAACCTCCGATCTTCCAACCTCGCACTGGCCGAAACCCCGCGCATCCACAGAGCCAGAGCAGGCGGAAGAGCCTTCTCTCACATTGCAGCCAAGACCTGGAGCAGAGCTACCGGCAGACATCAGACGCGCCCCTCCCTGAACACCTTCAGGAAGACCCTCAAGACCTGGCTCTTCGGCTAAACAGATCTGCGGACCCCCCCTCAGCGCCTTGAGACCCTCACGGGTGAGTAGCGCGCTTACAATTCCCTGATTGATTGAACGGTTGTTAGGATGGGGTGCGGTTTCCCAATTATGGGGTGATGACCTACGAGTTGAGAGGGAAGCAGGGAGCCTGGTGCTCCTGTTAGATGTGAGCGTGTGGATAAGGTGATTAGACATTGTAGAGGGAGTAGTACCTGAGGAGTGGAAGCAGGCAGTGGTGACTCCACTGCTTAAGAAACCTACACTGGACCCCTCTGCCCAGCCAATTTTAGGCCTATCTCCCTCCTCCCCTATCCGGTTAAAATACTGGAGCGGGCAGTTAGCAAATCTCTCTCTCTTTTTCTTGAAGAAAACTATCTGCTAGACGAGGCCCAATTTGGGTTTCGCCCGGGACACGGAACGGAGACCGCTCTAGTGACAGTACTAGATAACCTGAGGATGCGCGCTGACAATGGTAACTCGAGCATATTGGTACTACTGGATATGTCAGCCGCATTTGATACGGTGAACCACACCATTCTGCTGAACAGACTAGAGGAAATTGGGGTAAAAGGCCTGGCACTGAAATGGCTACGATCATATCTGACTGATAGACAACAGGCAGTCTCAATCCCCCCTTTTACGTCTCCAAAAATCCCCATGTGTCATGGGGTGCCACAGGGTTCGGCGATAAGTCTGATTTTGTTTAATATTTACTTGCGCCCTCTCATCTCCATTATTAGATCCTTTGGCATGGATCTTGTAAACTATGCAGATGACACGCAATTGGTGTTTTCTTTAGAAGGGAACCAGGCAATCACCCTGGATATATTTCAGGAGTGTATGCAGAATACCGCAAACTGGCTCAGGAATAACTCCCTACAATTTAATGGAGGAAAAACGGAGATCGTATATTGCTCCACGTCCAGGATTGCCCGGCCTTTTTCCATAGAGCTCCAAATAACACCAACAGACAAACCTGTAGTGCCAGCTAAAACGGTGCGTAACTTGGGAGTTCTGCTGGATGATAATCTCCAGTTAGAATCACAAGTCACCAAAGTAGTTGGTACATGTTTCTCTCTGCTTAGAGCTCTGAGAAGAATTTTGCCGCTACTACCAACTGCCATCAGACCCCAAATTGTGAGGTGTATAATCCTGAGCAGATTAGATTACTGCAACTCACTATATTTGGGGGGCTCAAAGTCACTACTTCAGAAGCTACAAAGGATCCAGTCAATTGCAGCTAAGTTGGCTCTAAACAGGCAGCGTAGTTCTTCACTTTCTTTGGCCTTGAAAGATCTCCACTGGCTGCCGATCTGCCAGAGGATACAATTTAAATCCATGTGCACCGTGTTCAGAGCACTGCACGGAATGGGCCCTAAACCCTTGCAGAGGAAATTTATATGGTATGTTCCTGCGAGAGACCTTCGGTCAGCAAATGCACACTTAGTGAGCATCCCAAGAATTAAGAAAATGAAGTCGGGGGGTAGAGCATTCGGTGTAACAGCCGCTCGGCTGTGGAATGAACTTCCTTAGATATCAGGCAAATTCAATCTTTGCCCCTATTTAGAAAGCAGCTAAAAACCTGGCTGTTTCCCAGGTAGGGTATGACTCCCAATAATGTTTTCCTGGGTAAGATGCTCACAGGCTCCAATGTTGATTTTGTCAGTCACAGCGCCAGGATACCCGTAGGGTGACAGTATGCGCTATATAAGAATCATTTACATTACATTACATTACATAGAGCAGCTTAATCTCGAATTAACTGACAGTTCCAAGGTGATATGTAATGGGCTTCAAACCTCTGCCTTAAGTTGTTGGAGGCAAAGTGAGATCTCATTTAGTCTGGCTTCTAATGAAGTGTGGGAATTGGAATGCAAGGCTAAGAGCAGGGGACCCTGCGGTGGGGGAGAACTAGTGGATGAGGGGATCGATAAGCCCGGTGGCGACTGTGTGTGCCAAGTGGGGAGGGATTCCGGGACTTGGTGCTGGGAGCTCGGAAGGATGGGAGGGTTAGGGGAAGGAGGGTTAGTCAAATATTGACCCAGAAGAATCTGCGGAAGCAGGCTAGGATTGAGGAGTGGGTTGGGGGAAGGGGTCAAGGGAATGACCGGGACGATGTTGTGATCTGTGGAGCTTGGAAGTCAGAGCTAGCTATTCTAGAGGAGGGATGAGCATGCAGACTAGTATGGTGGCTGTACTGAAGAGGCTCAGTCCCATCTGGAATTGAGGGAGAATTGTTATTACATGTAGTGGTAACTAAATGGCAATCGATCTGAACTAAGGGAGGGTCAAAAGAGGAGTCTAGGATGAGAGAGGATAGACTTTGAGGAGACTGGGGTACCTCAGTGGAACTGGTGGCTCCTCAGGAGGGGGCAGATTTAATGTTAGCCACTGTATTAATGATGATGGGGGAAAAAAAATTCAAACACTGCTAGGTTACGGTCTGAAGCTTGGATAAGGATGGTTCCTGTAGGAGAGTAGGATCTGCCTCTTATGTTGCCCCCACTTTTTTTCTGATGTTAGCACTGGTTTCTGGCTATAGTCTGGCTGGGTCCCTGCCAAACAGGGCCCCAGCCTCTCTGTTCTCTCTAAGCGACATGGAGTGCACTCTAGGTGCACTAGTGATTGGATACTGTGGTGCCTTATGAGTCCCTAGTATATGGTACCTTAGGTGCCAAGGGCATAGGTACTTCACAGGCCTACCAGGGGCTGCAGCATGTGTTATGCCACCCCTGGGAAGCAGTCTAAATCTGACACCACAGGCCTGCTACTGCAGCCTGGGTGAGGTGGTGCTAGCCCCCTCACTGAGATATAGGTTTCCTATATCTCTCTTGCACACACATATAAACCTATCAGTCACCCCTAAGGCAGGCCCTATCAATCCTGAGGGCAGGGTGCTTGGCTTCTATGTGAGGGGGTGCCTCTGCCTGAGCAGGGCCCCTCTGCAGCTCTCAGAGTCTATTCTCTGGTGCTGTTTGTGGATGCGGTTAAACCATATACTCTTAAGTGCATTATATCCTCGCGGTAAATGCTAACTTTGGAATGGCTGCATCAAAACATGTCGTGTTTGGTGTCAAACATCTTGGAATACTACCCCCGCCAATCTTGGCGGCGGGGTAGCATTCCACCCTTCTAGAGGGATAAGACATGTACCTGCTGTGGAAACGCGGTAGAATCCTAAAGAGCCCTGGCATCACAAAATGGATGCCACCAGTCACAGACACTGGGCTGCCCTCCTGCTGATGACCGAAACTCGCAGTGGAGGAAGCCCAACAATAGGCATCCTGTCACAGGGAGGTGTAACCACCTTCCAGACAGGGTTTAGTGTATTGGGGCTGGGTGGGTGCACTCTTAGAGTGCTTTGAAGTCCTGCACTGGGGGAGCAGAAGGCTCCTCTGTGCATATGCCAGTTCAAACCGGCTCAGGGGCTACCTGCCCCTGCTCTGGCGCGAAGCTGGACAAAGGGAAGTGGGTGTAGCCACCCCCTCCCTTGACCCTCCCATAGGTGGGGTCATAGAGCTAGTCCATCCCCTCTTTTCAGTATAAGAGGGGGAACCTTGCCATTGCAAAGCAGATAACCCCTGGACGACGCTCTACAGAAGAATCCTGGCCCTTCGACGTTCCACTACCTTTGGAAGACAGAAGAATCTCCTTGGAGTCAAGGAGTGACTCCCCTGCTTGGCAGGCACCAAAAACGACAACAACGGTCGCAAACTACGCTGCTCCCGCCAGAGTCCGAAGTCCCTGCAGCCCAAGAAGTGGATTTCCTGACCTCTCCCAGGCCATCGTGAGTCCCCAGCGAAGCTGAGGCAAGTGGACCCCACGAGTAACGAGGAACCGCGACCCCTGGGTACCGTGCACTATTGTCGAGTGCAACCCCTTCACAACGTTCTACGAACTTGTGCTTTGGACCACGTGTGGTCCTGACCTCCAGCAGGAATCCCTCCGAAGATCAGAGACCTACACCGTCCCGAGTGACCGTGGGCCCCTGTTGAGTGATTCCGCCCGAGGTGTCTTCGCGATCCCTTGCCCGCCGGCTTGTGGGTCCCCAGAAGACTTCTTAAAGAAACCAAAGGGCTCCCTGGTTGCTCCAGGCCTGCCCTGACTTACCCTCGCTGGGTGAGTCCCTCAGACCTTGCTGGTCTGCGCCATCGACTTTTCTTCATCTCCCCGAGACTTGCTGCTGCCAAGACTTGTTGGCTCCAATCGAGTTGCCGACACCGCAGTCAGCTGCAGACGTCGAGGGACCCACCGAATCCAGCTCCTGCTTGTCGTCGACACCTCCTGGACCACGTGGCTGAAGAGTCAAGGCACCCGCAACCGACCTGCATCAACCGACGACGGTGGGCATCCATCTTCCTTGCCCCGGGTCACTGCCAAGTGACTTTGAACACTGTCCCCTCTGCTTTCAGGTCATCCTTCTTCAGAATCCAGGCTTGGATTCCACCGGACACTTCTTCAGCTCCCGCAAGCAGCAAGTCTTCTTTGTTCGCCATTGAAAACGACGCCGCGACCCGACACCAAAGGACACCTATGCACCCGGCTTCCCTGGGTGAGGTAACTCCAGCACTACGGTGCTCCTGTGGGTGTGGGCCCTAGAACTACTTACCCTGTAAGTGACTTGCTTGTAGGTTCTCCCGAAGTATCCTAAAACTCTTTATTTCCAACCGCGACTTGCCCCATTGAAGTTAACGGCGATCCGCGCCTGTGTATCCACACTGCACGCGTCCCCCGTGGGTCCTTTACTTACCTGCCTTGGGTGGTTTCGTGAGGCCCCTGCACTTCTGAAGGCCCTAGGCCTTGTCTCCCTGCAAGTCGTTGTCCCTAAGTCTCTTACTTAGTATATGGTCTGGTACGCCCCTAGGGCCCCAGCCATATTTTGTGCTTAACTTATTGTGAAACGTTGATTTGTGCATATGTTTGTCTTCTAATCTCATAAAGAGATTAGTAGAGAGTTATTTAGAAATAAATACATGTATATTTGATATATATACCTGTGTGGTGTCTTTTCATTTGGTGATTCAAGAGATTATATGGTAAAACAAGCTGCTTTACATTCCTCCGAGACTTAGCCTGAAGGCTGCTCTCCACAGCTACCACTAGGATAGCTTTCTTTAAAAGGTTGTCTTAAACCTATCTACCATAAGAGTCGATTTGCCCTGGTGCAAGGTGTCCACTTTAATTAGTGAACAGCATATACCAGGCCAACTTCTCACATTGGTGGGCAGCGTGTGGGATTCCAGCTTGCCATTGTTTTACCAGAAAATCTCTATTTGAATTACTAACTGAAAACCATTATAGGTACTCAAGGTACATATAAAGTCAAGCTTAGTATCAATAAGTTCTACTGAACTTAGAGCTGTGTGCCAAGGGATAGCACACCCTTTCCACAGCTCAAGCTAGGATCAGTAGGCCACAAACTAGTGTAGGTAGTACAACACTGCACAACACTAGACTGTCCTTAAAGGGTGGACCCAGTGGATCCACTCAGCCTCAGTATAAGGACATGGCTTTCTCTGACTTGAGAGCCATGTGTGTCGACAGACACCTGAGGCTAGGACAGAGTCCCTCAACACTACACCTGATAGATCTGCTGACAGCAGATGACCTTAGATTGGCTCTAGGAGCTAAAGGGTCTGAATCAGTGGGTGGGTCAGTCATAGTATCTGGGTCAGATGATGAAAATCAGAATGACCAAGACTCTGTGATTGAAGGGCCAGGCTTCAAGGGGCCTGAACAGGACAGAGGAATTCTCCCTAAGAGAACTGGCAGAGTGGATGAGAGGCACAGATCCCCTTCCAGGGAATCTGAGCACTCTTATCACTCTGGCAGAGAATTTGTCCAGGAGAGGAGCTCATACTTTAACTTAAGAGAGACCTCCTCTGAGAGAAGGTGCAAACTGCTCCAGTATGAGGAAGCCAAAGTGGCCCTCAGAACCAAGCAGTTGGCACTGGATAGAGAAGCCCTGGAGATCCAGAGAGCTTCTAGAAAAGAGGGGTTAGAACCCCCTGGTGGCAGCAACAGTGTCCCTAGAGGCAGAGAATATATTCCAGACCATAGGAACCTGAGCAAGGTTGTTCCTCCCTACCAGAGTGGGGATGATATCCACAAGTGGATAACTGCTATGGAGAGGGCCTGTAGAGTACAGCAGGTCCCCCAAAAGCAGTGGGCAGCAATCTTGTGGCTCTCCTTTTCAGATAAAAGAAGAGACAAGCTCCTCACTGTTAGAGAGGAGGATGCTGATGATTATGAGGTCCTGAAGAGTGCACTGATAGATGGGTTTGGCTTAACCACTGAGCAGTACAGGTTGAAGTTCAGAGATACCCAGACGGCACAGACTCAGGACTGGACTGACTTTGTTGATTGTGCAACCAAGGCTCTAGAGGGTTGGCTGGTTGGCAGTAGGGTTACTGATTTCAAGGGATTGTATAATCTGATGATGAGAGAACAGATCCTAAATAATTGCCAGAACCAGTTGTTGCATCAGTACCTGGTGGACTCTGATCTGACCTCTCCCCAAGAATTGGGAAAGAAGGCAGACAAATGGGTCAGAACCAGGGTGAGGCAGAAAACCCAGAACCAAGGGGTGACACTAAGAAGCAAGATCCTAAAGGCTCTGAGAAAGGTGGGGATAAGTCAAAAGACCAGAAGTCTTCACAAGGGCCCCAAAAATCTGCATCTGGTGGGGAGTCACAGTCCAACAAGGGAAAAGGCCAAAAGAAGCCCTGGTGCAAATTCTGTAAACAGAAAGGGCACTGGACTTCTGATTGTACCAAGTCCAAAGACCAAACCACCACCACTCCTGCCCCTAAGGCAACTGTGCCCCCTAGCTCAGCTACTGGTGGAGGTGGTACGCAGAATAAGGGTGTAGTAGGGTTGACCCTGGGTTCTGAAGTGGATTCTGACCTAGTCAGAGTGACCACTCAGGCAATGCTGATTTGTGAGGGAAACATTGATATGTCCTTCCTAGTAAGCCCCAGTAATCTGGGCAAGTACAAACAGCAGCCTTTGATAAATGGCAAACAGGCTTTGGCATTTAGGGACACAGGTGCTAGTGTCACCATGGTGGCAGAGGACCTAGTGGACCCTGGACAGATCATCCTGGGTGAAATGTACCAGGTGACCAATGCAAGCAATGTCCAGACCAACCATAGTCTGGCAGTTGTGAATTTCTCCTGGGGAGGGGTAACTGGCCTCAAGAAGGTTGTAGTCAGTGCAGACCTCCCTGTAGAATGTCTATTGGGCAATGATCTAGAGACTTCAGCCTGGTCTGAAGTAGAGTTATGGACTCATGCTGAGATGTTGGGCATCCCTGCAGAGGTATTTGCTGTGACCAGGTCACAAGCAAGAATGCATGACACTGAACCAGCTCTGGATCCTGGAACAATGGACCAGATGCTTCCCAAGAGGAGGAGCAGTAGGGTTAAGGCAGTGCCTTCCCCTCTGTCTCAGATCAAAGATTCACTTCCAGAGGGAGGTGAAGCAGAACCTGAAGAAGGAACTGCCCCAGAGGGACTTGAACCTGACCAGGTTGAGTTCTTGGGGGCAGGGGGCCCTTCTAGGGAAGATCTGAGTAAGGAGCAACAGTGCTGCCCCTCTCTTGAACCCCTCAGACAGCAGGCTGCTGCTGAGGCTGCTGGGAGTGCTAGTGGGTCCCATAAAGTTTATTGGGATGAGGAACTCCTATATTCTGAGGGTAGAGACCCAGCCCCTGGAGCCACCAGGAGGTTGGTAATACCTCAGAAGTTTAGGGGTTCCTCTTGACCTTAGCACATGATATCCCTTTAGCAGGTCACTTGGGCCAAAACAAGACCTGGGACAGGCTTGTTCCACATTTTCATTGGCCACATATGTCAGAGGACACAAAGGAGTTTTGTCGCTCCTGTGTCACTTGCCAAGCCAGTGGTAAGGCAGGTGGCACAACAAAGGCCCCCTGATACCACTACCTGTGGTGGGGGTACCCTTTGAAAGGGTAGGGATTGACATTGTTGGTCCCCTTGACCCTCAGACTGCATCTGGGCACAGATTTATCCTGGTAGTAGTGGATCATGCCACCAGGTACCCAGAGGCAATTCCTCTGAGGACCACCACAGCCCCTGTGGTGGCAAGAGCCCTCATTGGAGTTTTCTCCAGAGTGGGTTTCCCAAAGGAGGTCATTTCTGACAGAGGTACCAACTTCATGTCAGGATATCTGAAAGCAATGTGGAAGGAGTGTGGTGTAACTTATAAGTTCACCACCCCCTATCACCCACAATGCAATGGTTTAGTTGAACGCTTCAACAAAACCTTGAAAGGAATGATTAAAGGACTCCCAGAGAAACTTAGGCGGAAATGGGACCTTCTTCTTCCTTGCCTGTTGTTTGCATACAGAGAGGTTCCACAGAAGGGGGTTGGTTACAGCCCATTTGAGCTTCTGTTTGGGCATCCTGTGAGAGGTCCACTATGTTTGGTAAAAGAGGGCTGGGAGTTACCTCTCAAGCCCCCAAACAAGATGTGATGGACTATGTACTTGGTCTCCGCTCCCGGATGGCAGAGTACATGAAAAAGGCAACCAAAAACCTGGAGGCCAGCCAAGAATTGCAAAAAGCTTGGCATGACCAAAGGCTGTGCTGACTGTATACCAGCCAGGACAGAAAGTGTGGGTGTTGGAACCTGTGGCCCCAGCAGCCCTCCAGGACAAGTGGAGTGGCCCCCATACAATAGTTGAACAGAAGGGAGAAGTCACCTATCTGGTGAATCTTGGAACTCCCAGGAGCCCCCTAAGGGTGCTTCATGTCAACAGATTAAAGCCATATGTTGACAGGGCTGACATGGGCTTGCTCATGGCAACTGATGAGGACCAGGAGGAGGAGAGTGACCCTCTCCCTGACCTGCTCTCTCAGAACCCTGATGATGGGTCAGTAGATGGTGTTGCTTTGGCAAGCAGCCTCACTGACCATCAGCAAACTGAGTGCAGACAAGTTCTGCAACAGTTTAGACATATGTTTAGCCTGACCCCTAGTCAGACTACCTGGTGCACCCATGAGGTGGACACTGGGGACAGTCTGCCTGTCAAGAATAAAATCTACAGGCAACCTGACCATGTCAGGGACTGTATCAGGACTGAAGTCCAGAAAATGTTGGAGTTAGGCGTGATTGAGCCTTCAGATAGCCCTTAGGCTAGCCCAGTAGTCCTGGTACCCAAGCCTCATACCCAGGGTGGTAAGAAAGAAATGAGGTTTTGTGTAGACTACAGAGGCCTCAATGCAGTCACTAGGACTGATGCCTATCCCATACCAAGGGCAGATGAGCTGATTGATACTTTGGCCTCAGCCAAGTATCTAAGCACATTTGACCTAACAGCTGGCTACTGGCAAATCAGATTAGCTGATGATGCAAAAGCCAAAACAGCATTTTCGACCTCTGGTGGGCACTACCACTTTGTGGTGATGCCCTTTGGATTGAAAAATGCACCTGCCACTTTTCAGAGGTTGGTGAATAAAGTTCTGGCAGGGATGGAAACTTATTGCTCAGCTTATCTAGATGATATTGCTGTCTTTAGTTCCTCCTGGCAGGATCACCTGGTCCACCTCAGAAATGTTTTGGAGGCCCTGCAGAAAGCAGGCCTCACTATCAAGGCCACCAAGTGCCAGATAGGGCAGAGTCAGGTTGTGTACCTGGGCCACCTTGTAGGTGGAGGCCAGGTTCAGCCTTTACAGAGCAAAATCCAAACCATAATGGAATGGGTTGCTCCAAGCACCTAGACACAGGTGAGAGCCTTCTTAGGCCTGACTGGGTACTATAGGAGGTTTGTCAAGGGATATGGATCTATAGTGACCCCCTTGAATGATCTGACCTCAAAGAGAATGCCAAAAAGGTTCAGTGGACAGCTAGCTGTCAAAAGGCATTTGAAGACCTAAAGCAGGCCATGTGCACTGCCCCCATCTTACAGAGTCCAGACTACACCAAAAAGTTCATTGTCCAAACAGATGCTTCTGAGCTGGGTGTGGGAGCTGTACTGTCTCAACTGAATGATGAAGGTCAAGACCAGCCAGTAGCTTTTATTAGCAGAAGGCTGACCCCTAGAGAGAAACGTTGGTCAGCTATAGAGAGGGAGGCATTTGCTGTGGTATGGGCCCTGAAGAAGCTGAGGCCATACTTGTTTGGTACTCACTTCATAGTTCAGACTGACCACAAGCCCCTCCTATGGCTAAAGCAGATGAAAGGTGAAAACCCAAAACTTTTGAGGTGGTCCATTTCCCTACAGGGGATGGACTATACAGTGGAACATAGGCCTGGGACCCAACATGCCAATGCAGATGGACTCTCAAGGTATTTCCACTTTGAACACGAAGACTCAACTGGTCAAGGTTAGTTTAGTGTCCTTGCGTTTGGGGGGGTTGTGTAGGAGAGTAGGATCTGCCTCTTATGTTGCCCCCACTTTTTTTCTGATGTTAGCACTGGTTTCTGGCTATAGTCTGGCTGGGTCCCTGCCAAACAGGGCCCCAGCCTCTCTGTTCTCTCTAAACCACATGGAGTGCACTCTAGGTGCACTAGTGATTGGATACTGTGGTGCCTTATGAGTCCCTAGTATATGGTACCTTAGGTGCCAAGGGCATAGGTACTTCACAGGCCTACCAGGGGCTGCAGCATGTGTTATGCCACCCCTGGGAAGCAGTCTAAATCTGACACCACAGGCCTGCTACTGCAGCCTGGGTGAGGTGGTGCTAGCACCCCTCACTGAGATATAGGTTTCCTATATCTCTCTTGCACACACATATAAACCTATCAGTCACCCCTAAGGCAGGCCCTATCAATCCTGAGGGCAGGGTGCTTGGCTTCTATGTGAGGGGGTGCCTCTGCCTGAGCAGGGCCCCTCTGCAGCTCTCAGAGTCTATTCTCTGGTGCTGTTTGTGGATGCGGTTAAACCATATACTCTTAAGTGCATTATATCCTCGCGGTAAATGCTAACTTTGGAATGGCTGCATCAAAACATGTCGTGTTTGGTGTCAAACATCTTGGAATACTACCCCCCGCCAATCTTGGCGGCGGGGGTAGCATTCCACCCTTCTAGAGGGATAAGACATGTACCTGCTGTGGAAACGCGGTAGAATCCTAAAGAGCCCTGGCATCACAAAATGGATGCCACCAGTCACAGACACTGGGCTGCCCTCCTGCTGATGACCGAAACTCGCAGTGGAGGAAGCCCAACAATAGGCATCCTGTCACAGGGAGGTGTAACCACCTTCCAGACAGGGTTTAGTGTATTGGGGCTGGGTGGGTGCACTCTTAGAGTGCTTTGAAGTCCTGCACTGGGGGAGCAGAAGGCTCCTCTGTGCATATGCCAGTTCAAACCGGCTCAGGGGCTACCTGCCCCTGCTCTGGCGCGAAGCTGGACAAAGGGAAGTGGGTGTAGCCACCCCCTCCCTTGACCCTCCCATAGGTGGGGTCATAGAGCTAGTCCATCCCCTCTTTTCAGTATAAGAGGGGGAACCTTGCCATTGCAAAGCAGATAACCCCTGGACGACGCTATACAGAAGAATCCTGGCCCTTCGACGTTCCACTACCTTTGGAAGACAGAAGAATCTCCCTTGGAGTCAAGGAGTGACTCCCCTGCTTGGCAGGCACCAAAAACGACAACGACGGTCGCAAACTACGCCGCTCCCGCCGGAGTCCGAAGTCCCTGCAGCCCAAGAAGTGGATTTCCTGACCTCTCCCAGGCCATCGTGAGTCCCCAGCGAAGCTGAGGCAAGTGGACCCCACGAGTAATGAGGAACTGCGACCCCTGGGTACTGTGCACTATTGTCGAGTGCAACCCCTTCACAACGATCTACGAACTTGTGCTTTGGACCACGTGTGGTCCCGACCTCCAGCAGAAATCCCTCCGAAGATCAGAGGCCTACACCGTCCTGAGTGACCGTGGGCCCCTGTTGAGTGATTCCGCCCGAGGTGTCTTCGCGATCCCTTGCCCGCCGGCTTGTGGGTCCCCAGAAGACTTCTTAAAGAAACCAAAGGGCTCCCCTGGTTGCTCCAGGCCTGCCCTGACTTATCCTCGCTGGGTGAGTCCCTCATACCTTGCTGGTCTGCGCCATCGACTTTTCTTCATCTCCCCGAGACTTGCTGCTGCCAAGGCTTGTTGGCTCCAATCGAGTTGCCGACACCGCAGTCAGCTGCAGACGTCGAGGGACCCACCGAATCCAGCTCCTGGTTGTCGTCGACACCTCCTGGACCACGTGGCTGAAGAGTCAAGGCACCCACAACCGACCTGCATCAACCGACGACGGTGGGCATCCATCTTCCTTGCCCCGGGTCACTGCCAAGTGACTTTGAACACTGTCCCCTCTGCTTTCAGGTCATCCTTCTTCAGAATCCAGGCTTGGATTCCACCGGACACTTCTTCAGCTCCCGCAAGCAGCAAGTCTTCTTTGTTCGCCATTGAAAACGACGCCGCGACCCGACACCAAAGGACACCTATGCACCCGGCTTCCCTGGGTGAGGTAACTCCAGCACTATGGTGCTCCTGTGGGTGTGGGCCCTAGAACTACTTACCCTGTAAGTGACTTGCTTGTAGGTTCTCCCGAAGTATCCTAAAACTCTTTATTTCCAACCGCGACTTGCCCCATTGAAGTTAACGGCGATCCGCGCCTGTGTATCCACACTGCACGCGTCCCCCGTGGGTCCTTTACTTACCTGCCTTGGGTGGTTTCGTGAGGCCCCTGCACTTCTGAAGGCCCTAGGCCTTGTCTCCCTGCAAGTCGTTGTCCCTAAGTCTCTTACTTAGTATATGGTCTGGTACGCCCCTAGGGCCCCAGCCATATTTTGTGCTTAACTTATTGTGAAACGTTGATTTGTGCATATGTTTGTCTTCTAATCTCATAAAGAGATTAGTAGAGAGTTATTTAGAAATAAATACATATATATTTGATATATATACCTGTGTGGTGTCTTTTCATTTGGTGATTCAAGAGATTATATGGTAAAACAAGCTGCTTTACATTCCTCCGAGACTTAGCCTGAAGGCTGCTCTCCACAGCTACCACTAGGATAGCTTTCTTTAAAAGGTTGTCTTAAACCTATCTACCATAAGAGTCGATTTGCCCTGGTGCAAGGTGTCCACTTTAATTAGTGAACAGCATATACCAGGCCAACTTCTCACAGTTCCATTTTTGTAGAGGGAGATGGTGGCTTCTGCTCTATAGACCGGGGAGGGCGCAACCATCACACTAAGACCATGTGGAATCTTCAGGGAAGTGGAGATCTGGAGCAGTGAGTAGATGGCCTTCCTCCATTGCGCATGTCGTTTAGTGTAGAAGATGAGATCATTTATAGTAGTACCTTTTTTGATGAAGAAGTAGGGATCTGAGATAAGTGTTTCCGGGTGGGTTTTAAGTAATCTATGTTTAAAGTTTTTGGCTGCATTTTTTGATAGTTTAGGGGGATATATGATTCTAAAAGCATTGTGGCCAGCTGGCTCGAGGTTGGGAGAAATTAAATTTAAGGATTTTGGATCCAATTCAGTGCTAGACTCAACTAGTGACATAGGAATTGTAACTAACTAGGGTAAAGGATCCAGATAGAAGTCAGAGAGCTGTCAAATGTATTCAGTGTACCATCTGATGGAACACCTCAGACCGAATTAGAGGGGAGGCGAGGTGAGTGACCAGTCGATTCCATTGACCACCTCAGAGCAATCAAGTTCATTATGCAGACAAACCCATTGTGAGACCATCTGTCTTGGGCTAATATGAGAGGAGGATAGGCCGTATCAACATAATTATAGGCGATTCCATCCGTACATTTTAATTCAGTTTGCAGTAGGCAGTTCAAGCAAGTCATTAGAAGGAAAACTCTGAAAACAAGTACTTGGGATTGAGGTATGTTGACCAATCCAAGATCGCCACCGTATGTGGAGGATGGAGCATACCTATTTCTATTTCCATGGCCCGCTGATTAAAGATACGGGGGAAGAGAGAGCGCCCCTCTTCTGCTTCTAATACATGAGCCGGGAGAACAAAATGATTCCATGCGTAAATTCCATGCATACATTTTTAATTCAGTTTGCAGTAGGCAGTTCAAGCAAGTCATTAAAAGGAAAACTCCGAGTATGTGCGATTGAGGTATGTTGACCAATCCAAGATGGCCACCGTATGTGGAGGTTGAAGCATACCTATTTCTATTTCCATGCCCTGCAGAGTAAAGATACCGGGGAAGAAATAGCGCACCTCTTCTGTTTCTATTACATGAGCCAGGAGAACAAAATGGGTGCCAGGCACCGAGCCCATGGATTTCCAAAAAGCAAATCAGAGTCAGCCATGCAAGGATCCCGCAGAACAATCCAACCTCGTGTGGCAGCGTTACTGGCACGAAGCAGAAAGAGGAGGCGACGTCGGTGTGAAAGGTAGGAGCCAGTGAGACTCGCGATGTGCAGTGCAGCTATCAGGCAGCCCCCCATTTCCAATACTCCTCTAGCTTAACTCACCAGCAGCGTGGGCAATGGAGGGCTCTGCCGCATATGTGTGCTCCCCAGCGGCCTCCTGGGACTCAGCTTCGTAAGCAGGCGCCGTCACTTCCAGGGTGCGGACCGGTGAGCTCAGGCAGACATCACGGATCACAGGATTTCTATCCAAGGGCTGGATCGCCCCTCAGAGCGACAGTCACGACCTCCACTGGAAGCAGCAAGTCACCCAAATCACATCAGGGCGGGATCATCTCTCCGAGCCACCAACTCCACCGACAGCAGCTGATTCTCCAGTGCCTCGGAGAACCCGGGGTGCGCCGCAGGTAGCGGGGGAAACTCTCAGAGCGGCGGTCACTACCTCCGCTGGCAACAGCAAGTTGCCCAAATCACATCAGGGCGGGTTGTCCCAGAGTTTTTTAGAAAACTCAGATGCCTGCTTGGCAGTTTCTTTTTTAGCTGTGGCTTATTAGGTATGACTCCCAAAGGTTTCAGCAATCATTTTTGGGGATTTCCACTCCTAGTCTGCAACTGCAATTTGGTTCACTGCTAATGTTGCTTCTTTCCCTTTAATACTACCTAAAATAATTGAGAAAACTGTGGCAAAGTTGCCAATTTATTTCATCCCCAAATCCAGGCAAGGGCAGCCCTGTATTCATTTTGAATCTGTTTGAGTATTTCAGGCAAAAATTGTAATTGTAATTGTAAAGCATTTATAGAGCGCATGGTTACCAAAGGGCAGGAGTGAGATGGGTCTGTAGTTGCTGAACTCTTTGGGTCTGCTATGGGTTTTTTCAGGAGAGATGTGATTTTTGTTTGTTTCCAGTAGTCTGGGAAGGTTCCACTTTGGATGGAGGTGTTGATGATGGTGAGGTGGGAGCTGATCAGAGTTCTTACTAGGTTTAAGATATGGTGGGGGTAGGGGTCCATGGGTGCCCTAGAGTAAATTGTTCTCATGATTTCAGTGGTGTCTTCTTGTTGTGAAAAGAATAGGAGAGGTTGTTGCAGAGGTCTTGCGAAGGAGTGATGAAGTTAGTGGCGGCTGTGGGGTTGGACATCATTTTGATGATGTTGAAGAGCTCTCTTCATTTGTTAGAGCTGTTTTCCAGTCTGAGAGCCAGGGCTGTTTTTCTTGCCTCATTGATTTGGTTGTGGTATTTCCTGAGCGCAGACTTGAAATTTTCTCTCCATCTGTTTGCAGATTTGTTTGGAGTGTCTAAGGTATTTGATGTATCAGCTGGCTCGTTTGTTGTTTTTTGATTGTCTAACGTTCATTAGGGGTGCTAGGGTGTCTGCATTGGTAGTTATATATTTGTTGAAGGATTTGACGTCTGCATGCAGGTCACCAATGAGGTTTGGTTGGTGGGCGGTCAGGGTGTTAGTTCAGTCTGTGTCCTACATCTTTTTCCAGCTGCATCTGAGGTTGTAGGTAGTCATGCTAGAAAGTGAGAATGGGGTGCGTCGATGAAGAAGTGGTTGATGGAGTGGTCTGTCCAAGTGAGCAAAGTGAGGTGACTGAACTTCACCCTGTTGCTGGCTGTGGAAATAAGATTGACGGTGTGTCCTGCATTGTGATAGGTGCCCTGGATGATCTGGGTGAGTTCTAGGATCTCGAGTAGGGCAGTGAAGTTGGGATCATTTTGGCCCTCAAGATGGAAGTTCAGGTCGCTGAGTAAGATTAATTTATTAGAGCTGATGGCGACAGGTTCCATGAAGTCTGTAAGGAGGTTGCTGAAGGTGGTGCATCTTCGGTAAGCTAGGTTGCCTTTGATGGTGGTGTATTTGCCGGTCTGAAGTTGGAGATGCATCTGTTGCATGACAGAGAGAGAGTGGAAAATTGACTAAGAGAGAGACTCTTGTTTGTAGCACACTTTACCACAGCAATGTCCTTTGGTAACTGAAGGGCATCTAGCAGATTCAAAACATACAGTCCATTTTTGATGGGGGACCCAGCTGAGGTCATGAATCCTCTCTGTGACCACAATTAACCAAAGCTGTATGCAATACTTAATCTGTTGTTGCTGCCAGTGTAACTGGTATCTCGTGAGAATTCTGAAGTGCAACAGGCTCTGGCAAGGGCAACAATATCCAGTATTTGTACATAGGTTACATGGCACATGTAGGACACTTTTACAACCACTCTCACAACTGCACAATGATACAAACGGCATATGCAGCTCTCAAAATGCCAAGTCGGTCTCCCAGACAAACCCTTCAGTAAATAGGGTGTGGTCAGAGTCAAGTAGTGGAGCATTCCAGTATATCTGGTCTCATTTTTGGGCATAATTTGGTGATACTAGTACAATCATGTTCCTCACCTTCATCAGGGGTAGGAATTAAGGAGCAGGATTTAGAGTATTGCATCTCCTTAAGGAAACATTATCTGCAGACAAAATAGTTCTCTCATGGGGGTTGGATGGCTGTTGGTCAAATGCTGTGTGCGAGTGTGAGTCAGAAGAATTTCAATGGAATGGGGTACAATGACAATAAGCGAGTGACCCATTACAATTCCTTCTATCTGCTGAATGCTCAAACTGACTGCTGCGACTGCTTTGAGACAACAAGGCAATGCTGCAGCTACTCAATTGAGGGTTCCTGAGAAATTGATTACTGGGCGTTTGGCTCCCCCAACACATATAATGCACACCCATCTCACTCATGGCAAAAGAGTATGAACTCCCTGGTGTAGTCTGGCATTCCAAGAATGCGTGCACCACAGAGTACATTTTTGAGATCCTGAAAGGCTTCCATGCTCTCAACATACCTTGGTACCGGGTCATTGGCATTAGTATGCTTCAGCCTCAGTAAAGGTTTCACAACAAGGGAAAAATTTGGGATCCACTGTCGGCAGTAGCCAACCATGCTCAAGAACCTTCTCACTTCTCTCTGTGTGGTTGGTTATTTCATTTTAAGAACAGTCTTGATCCGCTCATGGTACACCCTTCAGACTCCATTCTCAATTTGATGCCCCTGATTCTTATCCTCCTTTTGACAGTACTGCAACAGTTTAGGGGAAAACTTATGCCTATTCTCGGAGAAATGACTGAGTTGGGTGATGGTGTCTTTCCTATAAGCTTCTTTGTTATTGATGTGACGAGTAGATCATCGATGTAGTGAACTAGGGTGGAACAGCATGGTAACTGTAGGGGCTCCAAATTCTCCTTGAGTATCTGGTTGAAATATGAGGGGCTACCTTATAACCCAGAGGAGCATGATGCCACACAAGAGTTTACTCTTGGAATCTAAATGTGAAGCGATATTGACTCCTTTCATGTAGGAGAAAGGAAAAGAATGCCTGACATAGGTCAATGACTGTGTACCACTGCAATTGTGGGCGAATTCAGAATAGCATTACTGCAGGATTCCGTACCGTGGGATAGCATGGAACGACTGTTTGTTCTATTTTTCATAATTCTTTGACTTTCCTCCACTTTTTATTTGCTTTTTGCAAGGCCATTATTGGAGAATTGCAAGGACTCCAAATGACCTCCTTCAAAATACCCTGTTCTAGCATACGTTCAGTGACAAGCGTTATTCTTGCAATGGCTTCTGGGGTCAATTTGTAAAGAAGTGTTTGAGGGAACATTGCGTCAAACCTAAGGGTTATCTTTAGAGGTTTAGTGCCCTTAATCAATCCAATCTCTTTTCCTGTAAAATCCCCTACATCTTCTCTGATCGATTCCTTTAGATCTGAATGTAAGCCTTGTTTAGTAAGATTCAGGTATAATCTAACTACAGATTCAAGTATGTGTAATTTGAATTCAGCATCTGTTTCCTGAGTCTCCAACCTCACTCCATTTGTCACCAATATATTACACAATTAAGCTTGCAGAGCCAGTCGCTTCCCAACAAATGTAATTGAATCACATATTACAAACTGGTGATGTTCTTTGATAGCCCCAATTTTTACTGGGGCTGGGGCTGTGCAACCTGATTTGCACGCTGCTGAATTCTAATGCTAGCAGCATGGACTTCCTTTCCTGAGAGGGGAGGTTCAGAACCACTACTGTTTTAACAGTTGAACACGTGGCTCCAATGCATAGCAAAAATGATGTGGATGTCCATTAACCTCTTCATCTACATATGGGCTTCTCTGATCCACTACCAGGACTGTGCCAAGCGCGCACTCCTCCTCCCCCTCAGGCACCATCAGTGGGCCTGCTCAGGTTCCACTGAGCGCTCAAACATTATGGGAATAAGGGCAGTTTGAGATGTGAATGGGTTATCCTGAATTTTGCTGCCAGGTTGGAAATGGGGATTTCCACCTGGCATCTGTATAGGCACAAGGGGATTTTGTGGTAAAACTGGTTTCTGCATCTTTAGATTCAGCTTGAGGGGGCTAATTACAGGGGGAAGTTCTCCTTGCATCACAAGAATTGATGATTGAGCATCAATCATAGCTCAGTTGGGATTCGATCGGCATTCCTGCTTCCAGTTGCCGACCTTGTTTCAAATGGGAAGGGGGTAACCTTCTTCAAAGTGCTTATACCGGTTCCAGACATACCGCCCTGTTCCAATATAATTCCTGGGGCATTTCCTCCATAGGACATGGAGGGTCCATGCATGTTGCAACCCTATCTTGGTGTCAAGGTCTAGCCCTGGACTAGACAGTTTAAATCCTTTTGTGCTTCTTTTCGGTGCTGAGTCTGTCATCTTCAGCCCTCTTTAGCCATCTAGCATGTCACTGTAATATTTTGTATGCTGCATTATTTTGTCTCCAGACTTGCTTTGCAGAAAACACCTTGCATGATCTGATGACTGAGTATAGGTGGTAACCGCTGTTCTAAGGAGGTGAGAAACCAAACCCTACCATGTTGTCTGTGAGGGAATCAATCTCTCAAAGTATGCATGTACAGATTCTTAGGGCTCTTGGCATGTTTAGAAAATCTTAGGCCAATTATTTTCCTTTTGGAGAACTTTAGTTTTAAGGTGGGCAATAACTGTGTCATACTTGGTCTCTACCAAAGGTGATGGGGCATTTGTATTTTCGCGACTCCTAGTCTGTTCATGTGTTGGCCAATCCACAACTCTCTTACACTTTGCTCACAGGTCCTTTGGGACTGCTACCTCAAAAAGCATATCCGAATATTTCAACGGGGCCTTCTAGATCATCACAATCTGCTCTATCGGAGTGTGCCATTTTTCAGGATTCTCCTTCAATCACGGGAGAGTATTAAAAAAATGGAAGCGGTCTGTTTGAGACCAGGGGACATGCACATATGCTCCTCCCTGTACCTCCCTCAAAGGTTACTCGTTCATTTATCCCTCTGTGCTTCCTCCCTCATCATTTCCTGTGGATTCTTTTTTCTGTTTTACCTTCGACCTTTCTTTCTTTGACCACAACTCCCTGAATTTCTCTTCATCACTCCACTCCTTGATGCTCTTGATCACTACCCTCACTTGTTTTTTCAATCCCTTTAGCTTAAAAGTCTCAATTACTTATTACTCATCATCATCCTGACGTTTTTCCACAGTTTCATCCTTTGCAATAGTTCAAATCCACATTTATCTGCCACTCTTTCCATTTTTGCATATGCTTCTCGAGCCAATCTCACAGTTCTTTACTTAGGGAAAGCAATTCATTCTAGTTATAATGCCTCAAGAAATCCATCTATACATTGCCCTTTACGATCTCTTCGAACTCATGGGGATATTTACAAAGAACTGGCGGAGTGAGGTGTTAGCCGTCATGGCTTAACGTCTCACTCCTCCACTTCAGAAACGCAAGGCTGCACCATATTTACAAGGATATGGTGCAGCCTTGCGCTTCCCCCTGCGCTGGCGCTACACTTAGCAGTGTAGCGCTAATGCAGGCACCCTTGCACCATAGTGCAAGGGTGCCTGTATGCACAGGAAGATTGTTTATGTACAGGAACGCCCACCGCAGCACCCACTGCCCACCCCTTTCACGCTAAGCATAGCGTGAAAGGGGGCCTTATTTACAAGGCAGCGCTAAGCCACGTTAAGTGGCTTGATGCTGCCTTGTAAGTAAGGCAAAGCCCCTATCACCACGGAAACGTCACAAAAAATGACATTCTTGTGGTGATAGGGGCTTGTACAGATGCCCCTCAGTTTCTATTTGAGCTATATTGAGTCTCTGAAAAGCCTGTTCCATGAGCTGCAAGGTAGTTTGTGATGTCATGGAAGTTATGGTACCTCCCATAACGGGAGTTCCCAAGGTCTTTTCCTGCAAGGTTCCAGGATACAATATATTGTATCATTCTACCAATTTCAGGGGAGTACATGATAGAGTGTTGTTCTGGGGCATACTAGTGATCATTGTAGTGGGAGAGATGCTCATGCTAGTCAAAGGCTTTGGCTTAACTAAAGTAGTAGGTGTTGAGGTCGGGGCAGTGAGTGGGGCAGTGAGTGAGGCAGTGCTCTCCATGTAACTTAGAGGTGCACCAGCTTGGGATGAGGATATGGTAACTGATCCATTTTCTGTTGCTGTCTGGGCTGTGGCACTTTGTGCTGGCACTGTATTATATAGGGGGTGCTCTTATTCTTAGGAATTTGCCTATAAACGGTTCCTCCTTCTTACTTTCTACCTCTGTCTCATCTCTAGATTTTGTTTATCAATGGGCTTTTATTTCTCTGTGTCTTCACCTTCTGTCAGCGGGTAAGCTCCTATTGTCTCGATCACTTCCACCCTCCATCGCTTCTGCCTTGTCCTGCATGATTATCCAATACTAAGCCTTATTGTGGACCTTCAGCATGAATTTCGTCCTCGTCTTTTTGTTTGCAACCTGTTACCAGAGATCCAAGGGCTCAAATTGTGTGGGTCTAGGCTGGGGTCTTAAATTGTACATTCTCCTCCTCAGAATTTATGATTCTAGGTATGTGGAACATGCCACTCAATGGGAACCCTAATTCCCCATCTGTTGCAGTATGTTTGTGTCATTGGGTGAGCCACATGCACATGTGTAGCCCTCTCTTTTCTGCCATTTTCCTAGGTGGTGTGCCTTTGGGGGGAAATGTCTCTTCCTTTTTTGAATCTTTCTGCTTTTTTGAAAAGGGTTTCCCATTTTGTCAATATTCACAATCGCCCTTTATTCTAATCTCACACACTTTTAACTCTGCTGAGTTCACAATTTGTCTGCTAATACAAGCGCATCTCAGTCAAAGGCTAACAAATTTCATCGCGGCTTACAGCATTTTCCAGTCAATCCTTGCGAGGCACCTTATCAGATAAGTGCCATATACTATCAGTTTCATTCAAACTCTTTCCACCTTTCACACTGTTAATGTTAGTCTGCTTTTCTAAACCGACATTTTTATAGTACAGGAATACTATCCAGTTCATACCATTATAAACTCTCGATTTGCGGGAGTCTACCATACCCAGCATGGTCACTCCGGTGCACTGAGAAATGAACAGCCACCAAGCACATTTAGCACATTCACACAACAGAAATGTTATGCTCCTATCCTGGTGTGACTGATAGTGCCTCACAGTACACCTCACCAGACAACTTTGACAACTCTACAACACTTACTGAGGTACTTCTCTACAACAATATTTCATACACATCTTTCCACATAAGCAATTCATACACTGTCATCTTCAAAAGGCAAAAGCATCATCAAAGACAAAATAACTGTCTTCCCCACAAGTCCAAGAACTAATGCCACATAAGAATTGAATTTGAAATCCATCCTCTGCATTTCACCATGACATTTCAACCTACAAATCCCAACATCCATTATTTATCCTTGCTTCTCATCCAACTCATACACACACACAAATCTCTATTGATTCTCACGGCGCTCTTTCCGGTTTACCGAGTCAGCCGCCTCATCTCCCCATGAATTTCAGGAATCAGAATCGGGTTGGGGCTGGGTCAATTTAAATCTGAGGCAAACCGCCTGAACCATGAAGGTACAGTGATCGGTTCTATGGTCCTTTTACAAGACTTTAGACAAAGGATGTCATACATTCACAACACCAATACTTGGTTCACAGTGTATGCACCATTGGGGAACAAGCAAGAAGAAACATTTCACTACAGAATACATTTGAAGATTCTCTCACTTTTCTAAAAAGTTAGATTCAGATGTTCCTAGAGTTTTTTCAGGTAACATGACTTGTTACATAGTAGGTTATTCACTCTGAGATGATTAGGTTGACCTTGATTAAATACATCACGCTCTATGCAGTTGAGAAAATCTTAGTCCTTTCAATACGTACCCTAGGGTACTTTATTTCAGTGACAGTAAAAACAGCAAAATTATCATGTGATATGCTACAATGGTACATCCAAAACGGAAGAAAACACAAAGTTGCCCTAAGTTAGCGTAAGCTTGATTTCTCATGTTAAGCACTACAGGTTATGAAAAACAGATTCCACAACCTCTCCATGACAGGAAGGACAGCTGGTTTCTGCCCAGGAACGTAATTAACTTCAAAGGATTCCTACTGTGTCACTGGCAGATGTAGCTCACAACTGGGCCTAGCGGGCCTGATTCACAGAACTAATTAACGTCAAAAACGTAAAGTTAGTACTTTTTGGTATTCACAGAATACACTTACTCATTTTGGTATTCACAGAATGAACTTACTCATTTCGGTATTCACAGAAGTTAGTAGACCTAACTTTAGGACTCCTAAATGCCTTCTGTGAATACCGAAAGTCTTAAAGTTAGGATTTTTCTCAGTTTAGGAGTAGTAAAGTTAGGACTCCTAACTTTAGGACTCCTAAATGCCTTCTGTGAGTACCGAAAGTCTTAAAGTTAGGATTTTTCTCAGTTTAGTAGTAAAGTTAGGACTCCTAACTTTACTACTCCTAAACTGAGAAAAATTCTCAGCAACAAGTTAGAATAGCCTCATATCCTCAATGCACGTTAACTAAAAAGCCATGACATTGCGCCAGTAAAATATATTTTATAAGTAGGATTCACAGAATGGGACACAACATAGTTTAAAAACAGACACAAATGGTAAAGGACAGACATATATTGATTGAGATCCTGGCTTTTAGGAATCGGTAATATGAAAGATTTCCTAAAAACGTCAAGATACTTACAGAATAATGTAAATGGTGGCAGGGTTTGTGGGGATGACTCCACACATAAAGAAACAGGTTGGATTTGAGCTCTCTCTCTCTAATATCTTGATGTGGGTACAAACAGAGCCAAAAAAATGTAATCCTGATTCATTCATTACAGTTCCATAAATAGTTAAGAACAATAAATTGCCTGAGTACATCCAAGTACAAAATCTGCACCAATCAATCGGGTCTAGTTTGTCTTGATCTACAGGCAGCCCGCAATAAGTTTATAACTACAAAAAGGGTTTGTTCTTTGGGTATGAGCTGAAGGTGCATAAGCGCCATACGGGGTCGTCTGAGCTTCAGAGATTTTAACAGAGGGCGGAGAAACTGGCTTCTGGGGTAACTAAAATATTTACATAAAAGTACAAAGTGAAGGGTATCCTGTGGAGACCTAGAGTCGCAACCACAGGGCCCTCTCTCATTTGAGACGATATAAACAGACGGAGTAGCCAGAAGATGGAGAAGCCACCAAAAACCTGTCAATAGGACTAGTAAGGAGGGAAAGATAACTCTCCATGCCCTGTACTGATTTCAGCAAAGCATGCCCCTCACTGTGCGTTTCAGGAGCTCAAGGTTTTCACGTTGAGCAGCAGCATGCTTAAAAAACAAGTCCTTTACTATATTGACCCCTGAGGCCGCAGTGAGTCACGTTTGAGGAAGATATTGTCACATGGTCCATGGGACATTGTGTCTTCTCTAAGTTAGCATGAGTACGCTGCGGTCTGTCTGCTGCTTTGCGCACGTTACTACACAAGTTTATTTTGCCAATGCCTCTTTTGATATTTTCACATGAGAGCCTGCCACTATTTTCATGCTTTACAGGTTCCTGGGATTTGGTCTCAGCATTGTGGACAAGGTCGAACAGCAATGCCTCTTGTTATTCTGTTCGGGTCAGGCCCTAGCACCTAGACAAAACATTCGGATGCAGCTGTTGTTTGGAAATATGTACTTTGGTCTTATTGGAATGCACGGATAGGTAGCACTCACTTGGAGAGGGACCTTTCCATGGAGAAGAGCATGACAGCACCTATGATGTGGATCTACCATCTATAGACTGAGGTACGGGGTCTGGAGAAAATGCGCAGAGATCTTCTGATATATAATCATCTTGCTTCTATACAAGGGGAGGGAGGTTGGGCTATGCTGTGTTTTATTATGACAGCTCCTTTTATGATTTACAGACTACTTGCTCTGCTGACCGTATTTGTGTTATGCATTTTTCTGCTTATTGTGGCACGTATACTGCATACTAGAGCACGTTAGTTAAAATAAATATTTGACACTTGCCTGTGTCTCTGTCAGATCTTATTGTGGACAAGTACAAGAGGGTGAGCGAATTGGTGTGTCTTCCAACCACGATTCTAAGAGAGTCGGACGTTTTGTGTTCTGGGGTGTCTAATCACTTGTTCCTCTTTTTAGTGAGTAGTAGGGCAAGTGAGACAATATAGCTAGTCTGTCCCGTGCTCATGGATACTAAGGTGGTAGGATGACTCAGTCCCTACATACTAAGGTCCCATAATCCTACGCATAGTTCTGTGTTTGCACAGAATCTCTGCAACAATATCTACCCTGCCAATCATAGATAGGGACTCCTTTATTCACGATATCCACAGGATTTTAAGCGTATGACATAATGACAAATAATCTGAAAGAATCGGGTGATTTAGCTTAGGTTCCTACCTGGCCCAGATCTTTACCCAACACAGCAATAAATTGGAGTCAGAAAGTTGATTCCGACTATGTGAACCTCACTGTGGGATATAAAAAAAGATACTGAATGTCTTCAGTAGTCGTATAAAACATATTGTTGTTAGATAGGGTGTGAAACATAAATTTTACAATTATTAATGTCTTTCTTTAGTTCAAAAATTTTCTGTCTGCATGAGCATTATTTAAATTTTGTTTTTAGTTCTTCACTACTCTCACATGATGTGTTGGCATTTTCTATATTCTGATTCATCAGAACAACATTTTCCAGTTTTAATTAGTTACTCTCATTCTTTAAGGCTCCATTCTTGTGCTAACTCTGATGTCACCACCCTGTTTCTGTAACATTTAGCACAGACTAACTGAAGTTCATCTTGTAAGTTATCAATAAGCAATGGCAAAGCCAAGAGGTCTCACCAGTGATATCTTTTGACCCAATACTCAATGCTTATAGCTTTTTTCAAGACGGCTGCTGTCCATCATATGGAATGGAGTCCATCTATGAATTATTTGTCTTATACTTTTAAAAAATGAATTCCAAGATGGTCACTGTGGAGTCTCACAACTACTGTCTTAGCCTCTGCGCTACACCAAATTTGTTAAGAATAAGAAGATTAAATGAGCTGCAAAAAATAATTTACAGAACAACCAAAGGTACTTCTGCTTAAGCCTTCCTCCTATCCAATGCATAATTGCAAACCTTTTTTTGCAGGAATTAAGACATCAGCTCTACTTCACCTACAATATATCTATATCTCAACAGCAAGATTGGTGACAGCAATTATGAAGAGTAATCATATACCCCGACCTTGAGACAACTCCACTGGCTATCCAAGGCACCACTCCTAAACACCCATAACTTGTACACCAAGCAACCAATCAGCCTCACAGACAGGCTCATCTTTCTGACTCACCCATGCTTCTCCATTACTGACTGTCCCATTCCAACCTTTTCCATCACGCTCTTAATGCCCAGATTCTCCGAAAGAAGGTAGTCAGGTAGCCACTTTCCCTCCAAATTTTCTGTCCATTCATCTGCTGTAGTATAATGGCATTTTAATAAGTGCAAGTAATAAGTGTAAGTAAAACAAATTGAATGTATTGTACGTAACACAAAATCTGGGCATGCAGATTACGACCTGATTCTCACTTACTATAATCCAGTTGTGAGTGCCCTATGTGCCCATTTATCAGATTCCATCACTGACATACACTTCATACTACTGCACAGTTGACACCTGTGGTGGTATTGGCATCACTTTGCGTGAACTATAGTGCAGACTTGCAATGTGCCCCCACATTAGTGTTCTGTGTTTTGGGACCCGATTTACATCTTGTTTGTAAGCATACTCCATGACAACAGTGACTGAGTATTCTTACTGCCAAGATAATAATCTGCTCACCTGATTTAGATGTGGGAGGACCATAGATTTAATCAAAACAGAGACTATTCTGTCTCCACCGTGATTAAACCCCTCTAACGGTCTTCTGGAGTAGGGGCCTTCAGAGGCAAACCTGTAATTCCAACCACCTGATTTAGATTGGTTGAGTTAGAGATAAATTGCCACTTTCCGTCACTGCCAGGAAAACGCTGGTGGTAAGGGGCAGTGAGAAATGCTAAATGCTCGCTTGCCATGGGAGAGGACTCCCATGGTGAGGGGAGCATTGCCTTTATTATTTTTAAAAAGAAAATCTTGTTTAAGGATTTTCTTTTTGAAAAAGATAAAAGGAAAATGTTATGTGCAGGTTCTGTCATGTTGACTGAGCCCTGCACCAAGTAGCGAAATGCTTTAACAGGAGCCGACATGACAGAGGTTCCCAGCAATGATTTATAATGGCCTTCAGCTTAGCGGTGATTTAGAAATCTGGTGGGTGGTCCTCCACCAGGGTGACAGAGTAATTTACTCCATCACCCTGGAGGAACAACTTGCCATCCACCAGGAATTTAATCGGCCCCTTGGTGCCCAAGTGGTAAGTGACATACTTCCTAGCACCACTGATCATTCCATTAGCATGACATCTGTTGTACCAAGTCAACACTCTGTGAAAAACATAAATATGGTGTTCTAGTTTACACAGGCTCCTCATCCCAACACTGCTGAAAATAACGTAGGTACTATGACTGCCATATAACTTGCATGTTATATGATCGAACATAAATGTTTATTATTATGGGTCTAATTGTTACAGGCCAGATAACCTGGCACTATGAACATCTACACATATTTGGCACTGAACATGCCATCCTATGTGTACATGTCATGTGCCCTCACATTAAGATACAGTGCTTTGTTGCCAGTTAACTACAGGCCATAAACCAATTAGCACTGTTGAGGCCTATGTTGGTACTATGTCTTCATATGTTAAACATGTGCATGTAGCTTTACGTAAATGTCCAATAGTTTACAGTCCTGTCTCATAGACAGTTGTGAGAGAAAATGCACTCAACCCCTGGGAACAGATGAGCAAAGAGCAGACAATCCACCAGAGTAATGCGTGTTAATTTCAAGTTGTACCAACAAACATTAAGTCAAGACAAAATACAGTAAAATTCTCATATCAATTCAGGAAAATAGAGATATCTTGAAGTCAGATAAAATAAGCAGGAGAAAGAATGTTTTCAAATGTTGAGGCAAGGATCTTCCAGAAAGCAAAGATCTGGATGAGTTTTAGTAAATTTCTTTCCAGAATATCGTCCAGCAATGGGCTTTTTAGACCCTCAGGCTCCATGGACTTAGTCAATATGTCTACCTGAGGCAGAAAATCCGATGAACTGAAACCACTCTGCAACCCACTGAACATCACTTGAGTGAGGTATGTACCGGGTAATGGCCAGTCTTGTGAGACATCACCCTGGAACCCCAAACTCTCTTTCATCATGAATAGGCAAAAAAGAACACTATGAGACCAGAATTGTACTTTCAAGATTTACTAAAATCAAAATCCTATCCTAGTGCGCACAATATGAATAGTACCTATTAGAAAAATGAATTTATAGTGGCAATGATATTTATGAAGAGAGAGATTAAGAAAAAATATTTTCGCATTATAATAATACCATAAAGTTTGTTTACATCAATATACGCAATCCCTCGTTTCTCTCGTCCAACTATGCTAAACATAGTACCAAAAGAGGCCTACTTAGAGATTCTTAGATGTTTCACACCCACATACCTTTTTTGAACAATAGATCCAATGTTCAGCTGAGAAATAGCAGTGGCATCTACATCTGCAAGTCAGCAGGTAAGCTGAGTGAAGTCTGGATGTACCTTCCCTGTAGCCCTTAGAGACAGAAATCAATTGCAGCTCTCTATGATGCTCAATCTCGAATCCCTGGGATGAAGTTCCTCTCTAGCTCATAACAGTCTTTTCTAGTTTATATATTTTGTTTGAACATTTTCAAAATAAACAATTACTAATAAAGCGTTTCTAACCATTCACTTACATATGTGAAGCCTGCTTATTGTTGGTAAATAATAAGTATGAATTTGTGTTATCATTTTATATGAAACCCTGTTCATTATTCAAAAACAATGATAGGAAACAACAATTTAATACCTTCCAGGAAAAACAAGAATATATACTCAAGCAAGCTGAATTATCACATTGCAACTAATGAAAACATTAATGAATGTGCATCTATTTTTGAAACATATACCTGAATAAACGAATATATAATAAAAAGGGGAAACCTAAAAAATAAAATACATGATGATTAGACATACCCGATTATAGTCGGATTGGAATAGGGCGAGATATTTTTCATACTCAATAGATTACATCAGAACTGTGATAGGGACATATCGAGTGTGATAAATAGCACCCAATTATGATTACTGCCCTTAAATGTGGTATATCATGTGGATTTTAAGGTTTGACACACCAAAAAAACACATGTACCATTTTTATTAGGAATTTTTGTACACAGGGTGTAAGGCTTATTGCACAGCTTGTAATTTCAATATGCACAGTACGAAGGATTTCCTCTTACATCACAATTAATTGAACCAACTGCAATTGGGTGAAAATTGCAATTTGAACATTCAGCTCACAGTTAACCAGGAGCTAGGTGTGATTGCAGGCCAGCTTCAATGAACTGGGGGGTTGTGTCTTGCTGGTCAAATATTTTACATTAGCACTTAGTTTTTTCTGAAGCTGTAAGTCCTCCATCAGAGAAAGGCAAGAGGTTGAAGTCCCTTGAAGTTGGAAATATTGGCTTCAAGCTCCTGCTGAATCTTTTTTTTTGTGTGCCAAAGCTGTATTCTGTAGTCATAGAGAGTGCATTGTGGTTGTGATAGATTTGCTGCATACCCACAGTACTTTGAAATATGTCACTATTTGGGCTCTCAGAATAAAACTGTAGAGCAAGACTGCAAGACACAGCTAGGCAGAAATGTATGAGGTTAGACACATTTACTGTGAGTTTTGCTGAACCAGTTCTCAGCTCAGCAGAAAGCTCTGATTGGTATTGTAAGAAAAGTGAATATTAATTAGGTAGCATGTGAGTCTTTCACAATCAACAAGGCTAAAATTATCCCTCTACTGTGAACCAAGAGATCCTTTTTAGCAACCAAGGCTTTACTCCGGAGGGGTGCGGTGAGCTGAAGATAAAGTCCTCAGAAATGCAACAAATAACACTTGATAATCTGCTGACCATTCAGTGCTTTTTGTTATAAAAAATTATAAATACATTTCTCTACTCCCTACTAAATACCATGCATCACGCTGCAAATATGTATGGAAAGGCAGGTGGAAATACCTATGGATCTACACGAAAGTCACACAGAACAGGTTCCCCTCCAAATGCACCCTGTGCCACCTTGGCTGGATGAACTTCCAATGGATGGTGCAACAGCAAGCCCTGAACTATACCATACCATAATAGCCCAACACATTCGCTGGACACAATGTAATGGGGTACATTCATTAAAATTCATTTCATTAAAATTCAGGCCTATTGGATTTTCTTGGATGTCACCACAACAATTAAAGTAGAAATATGTCATCAAAATCAAATGCAGACAATATTTAATCACTTGAAGATAGTACCATCTTTCAATAGCATTCAAAACTAGGTGCAATGGTTCACTGTTACCATTAAAACAGCATTTAATATTGTCTGGTGCATGCATTTGTTCACTTTTACACTGTTGCAAAGCAACTTTACAACTAACACAAAAAGCACAGATCTCAAAGTGATAAAGAAAAAACCTCTCCAGTTAAATTTTCTGGGGATCGGGGAGACTTAGGGTTGTTTTTTAGGCTCTGTAAGCAAAGCTTCTGTGCACTGTGGGTCACTCATCACTACTCCTGGGAGCCTCTAATCAACAGTAAACAGTTTGGATTGCTGTGCCCTTAACATGCGGGGGAACTCTGAATTCAATATGCAAATGAATGTCATTAGGGATACTGGGTGCAACTTCATCGTCTGGCAATTCTTCTCCTTTTTTTCTTTAAAATATATGTGCTCTTTGGTGCCTTTTTCATTTTTAGATCTGTGTACTCCTACCCCTCTTATGGGGCATCCGGAATGACCAGAGCCAAGGGCTATGCTGGAGCCCAAGACTGAGTTCCATCACCCTGCCTTACTAACACTGCTCTGGTGCTATCACAGGGGAGACCAGACTTTCTTCTGTCACCCACCCGAGTGCTGAACGGGATTTTCACAGTGGATCACTTGTGCTCCCCTCAGAGCAAGAAGCAGGAACAGTTTGTCAAAGTGCTTCTTCTGTGGTGGCTCTGGCTCTTCCTGAGAGCTTAGTGGTACAGAGCTCTGCAGCACTTACCTTAAAATCTCTCTTCAAGGGAGCAGGCCTTCTATAGGCACAATCAAAGTGATGATGGGGGAAACACATGTTGCACCTCACATCAACCTTGCATTGACTCACAGGGCTATGGTTCTCCCCAGGGGTATTGGGAGGTGAAAGGTGCAGGGCCCTTTGTGTCACTCCTTTAAGTTATCTGTGATCCCCATGGCCCAAAGATCCTGCTCTGCAGCTCCCCCACGGTGGGAATCAAGAAACACTGCCCTGAGTTAGATCTCAGGTCCTGAATCCTACCGTTTAGGTTCTCACGAAGGGCCTGATCTCTGTCTGGGCTCCGGGGCCTTCTCTAACAGAATGTTGTTGCTCTCAAAGCAGAGTACCCTCTCTCTTTGCACTCAACAGGCCCCACAGCTTCCTGGCCATTTTCATGGTACCTGTGTCCAGGGGGAAGCATTGGTCTCCCTTATGGGGGTCACCCACCTACAGAACCATTCCACAGGATATTTAGGGGAACCCCAGCAACAGGTCTATTCTTCTACTGTACCCCAAAAAGTTTAGAGAGGCCAGTGCCACTGGCTCTGGAAAGGTAGATCCACAGAGTCCAAGTCATTATAAATCCATGGTGTCCAAGCACTCCAGACTGGGGTTCCTTCTTAAAATGAACCCAGTCTTCCTTTGGGTCCTTCAGAATCCTGAATCACTGCTCTTCTCTCCCTTTTGCAAGGGGCTTCAAGTGGAGGTGCAAAGTTCCAGATAGGTGGCACCTCTGCCCAAATCACAGGAAATAAATTATCATTCCACCCCTGTCCCAACCGTGTTGCACAGCATTTTGAGAACTTTCAAAATGGAGACTTCAAATCGTTACTGGTGACAGATATCCCATCTGCAAAAATATAAATCCCTTAGGATATCATGGGATTTATTGTTCAGCGGATGGGATGTCCATCACCGTTGTGACAGAGTAACCCATCCACCAAGATCTAAATTAGGCCCTTAGTTAGTCGTCATACTGGCTCAGCACTCACTTGTGTATGCGTGTGTGTGTATGCGTTTACTTGCAATCAACCCAGAGGTTCTTACGCCAGACTCACTCTGGAAAGATCCAAAAGCAAAGGGGTTGGACGTTGGGTTAGATGTTGAGGGAGACTGTAAGGAATTGGGCGGTTGATTGACTGGGATGTGAACCCTGGTCAAGAGGCAACCACAATCTTCGTAATGGTGAGGCACAAGCCAACCCTAAATTAACCTGTGCTCATCCCTCTGGTAGCTTGGCACAGAGCAGTCACTCTTAACTTCGAGGAAATATGTAAGGTATTTATGCAACACTTTAAACAGTAATAAAGTGAAAACCATTAACAAAAAGGATCCCACACCAAATTGGAAAAATAGAGTGATTTTTAATTAGTAGCATGCAAAATTGAATTGCCCGCCGTAATATTCCTAAATAGCTTAGTTTCCAATTTTCCCTCAAATACAAATACTTCCAGATCTAGGAAGTGAATTTTCTGTTTGCTGGTCTCCCTCGAAAAGTGTAAGTTTAGATCATTGTGATTTTTTGCGCTTTCTTCTGACCCTCTCCATATAATGAAGAGGTCATCAATATATTGTAACCAAACCACCACTTTTTCTTCCCACTCTTTGCTATGAACCACTTTGAGGACTCGCTCCTCTCACCAGCCCATGTGAAGACACGCGTAGCTGGGGAGAAGCAAACCCCCATCGTCTCGTATCTGTAGGTACATTTGATTGTCTATATATATATCCTGTAATCAAGGTCTCAGGAGGAGACCGAAACGCGTTGGGCATTGTGACCATTTCTGTGCACAATAAACAATCTGGCAGCAAGCATCCTGTGAGTGCGTTCTCCTTTTTGTACAACGTGCAAATGTTTTGAGTGGAAATTTACCAGCATGACCCTGCTGGGAGGTACGCACCACCCGAATGTCGAGCGCCATGCCGTCTTGAGTGCTCAAAATGGAAGGCATATATATATATATTCACTGAAAAAAACATAGGTTTTAGGGACAGTTATAGTTAGTTGGACATTGCACTCGTACAAAACCCGTGAAATTCCCTGTTATAGTTAGTTCAGCTAACTATAACTCGCGCCTCGCAATGCACTGCTGATGACGTCACATATTACATCACTCATGACATGGTCAGTGACATCACTGATGACATCACTGATGACATCTCAAATGACATCACTGATGACATCACTGATGACATCATCCAGTGACTGTGTGTTTCTGTAAAGTTTAAATATGTTTAATATATATAGGGAAAGGCGTATTGAAGAATGAGTGGGTGTATAAGTGTCTGAATGGATGATTTAGTACGTGAGTGACTGACTCTACAAGTGAGTGATTAAACGTATCTTACTGAATGCATGGGTTAGTGACTAAACTGTGTGAATGTCTGTATCCGTCTGTTTGTTGGTGTGTAAGTGGATGCATGGATTTGCGAATAGCTACATGAGTGTCTATATGGGTTATTGATTGGTTCTCTGAGTATCTGTATGGCTGCCTGAGTGTTTGTGTGGGTGGGGTGTGTGTGACTCTATACATAGATGTGTGAGTGGGTGATTCACTGGGTGCATGATTTCAAGAGTGCATCTGTGATGGACTGCTTGGGTGGGTGAGTGTGTGTATGGGTGTGTTAGTGAGTGAATGTATATCTCAGTGGTACATGTGCGAGTACCTACATATGTAAAAGGCAGTATATATGTGTGTTAGAGTATTTAAATGGCTATAAGTGAGAGTGTGTTATTGTGAGAGTGGCTGTATGGATGCGTGTGTGCTTGTATCAGTTATTGTATAAGAGCGTAAGAATGTGCTAGTATTTGTATGAGTAAGTGAGCTGGTGTGTGTATAACTGTATAGGTGAGTAAATGGGTGTGTGATTAATTTTTTGCATGACTGACTAGGTGTGTGAGTACCTCTATGGATGAGTGGCGGTGTGTGAGTGTTTATATAGGTATATGAGTGCATATGATAGTCCTGTACTGAGTGACTGTAAGTATGAGTGACTGTACAGGTGAGTGAGTGGATGTGTGTGTAGACCTAAGAATCAGTGAGTGGGTATGTAGTTTTTGGTGTTGGAGTGTCTATGGTTTTGAGAATGGCAGTCTGTAATTTAGAGTGGGTGTATCAAAAGTTATATTAGGGTTTGAGAAGATGCATGAAATTATCACATGGATGATGTCATCAGTGATGTCACTGACCATGTCATGAGTGATGTAATATGTGACGTCATCAGCAGTGCATTGTGGGGCGCGAGTTATAGTTAGCTGAACTAACTATAACAGGGGAATTTCACGGGTTTTGTACGAGTGCAATGTCCAACTAACTATAACTGTCCCTAAAACCTATGTTTTTTCAGTGAATTTCAAAGGTTTTTAAATGCTAATTTCTAACTATAACGTGTCTGAAACCTATGGTTTTTTCAGTGAATTTCAAAGGTTTTTAAATGCTAATTTCTAACTATAATGTGCCTGAAACCTATGGTTTTTTCAGTGAATTTCAAAGGTTTTTTAAATGCTAATTTCTAACTATAACGTGCCTGAAACCTATGGTTTTTTCAGTGAATTTCAAAGGTTTTTTAAATGCTAATTTCTAACTATAACGTGCCTGAAACCTATGATTTTTAAGTGAATTTCAAAGGTTTTTTAAATGCTAGTTTCTAACTATGCCAACAGAGGTAGGACATGTGAAGAAAGAAGAAAAAACGCACAGAAAGAAGCAAAAGATGTGCAGAAAGAACCAACAGAGGAGCAGAAAGAGGCCTTGTTGCAAAATCATCCTGTGCCCACAACTTTTTCAGACGGGTACTGGTGGTAACTGACTCTGACTAACCAGAGCCAGTGCGCGTTTGCACAGTGGTGAAGGGAGGGGGCCTGAGGTGACATGTGTGCAAACGCGCCCCGTGGCGCGTTTTAAGTTGCGGGATTAAGTCCCCTTGAATCCTGAGGGTTCCTGGGGCCCAACTAGCCCCCAGGTACCTACAGTTAGGACCACAGAGCTGAGTTGCAGAGAGGCGTTCCGAGGCCACGCACCTTTTTCACCTCTCTGCAACGCAACTCTGTTGTGCTTACTGAAGGTACCTGGTGGGCTAGTTGGCCCATAGGATTCAAGGGAATTAACTCCCCAACTTAAAACGCACCACAGGGCGTGTTTGCGCACATGTCACCTGAGGCCGCGCCCCTCCCTTCACCACTGTGCAAACGCGCCCCATGGCGCGTTTTATGTTGGGGGATTAGGTCACCTTGAATCCTGAGAGTCCCTGGGGCCCAACTAGCCCACCAGGTACTTCCAGTAAGCACCACAGGCCTG
Source organism: Calotriton arnoldi (assembly GCA_963921515.1). Lineage (NCBI taxonomy): Eukaryota > Metazoa > Chordata > Amphibia > Caudata > Salamandridae > Calotriton > Calotriton arnoldi. The sequence goes on from CAWUFW010002520.1 coordinate 1,430,611, forward strand.
CGTTGCAACGCCTGTAACAAATTGTGCAGTTGTGTTTAGGTAGTGAAGAGGGTCGTGCTGGGGGTAGTGTTTTAGGGTAGTGCAGTGGTGTTTGTGTAGTGTAGGGGGTCATGCTGGGGGTAGATTTAGGGTTTAGGGTAGTGCAGTGGTGTTTGGGTAGTGTAGGGAGTCGTGCTGGGGGAGTATTTTAGGGTTTAGGGTAGTACAGTGGTGTTTGGGTAGTGTAGGGGTCGTGCTGGGGTTAGTGTTTTAGGGTTTTAGGGTAGTGCAGTGGTGTTTGGGTAGTGTAGGGGATACTGCTGGGGGTAGTGTTTTAGGGTTTAGGGTAGTGCAATTGTGTTTGGGTAGTGTAGGGGTACTGCTGGGGGTAGTGTTTTATGGTTTAGGGTAGTGCAGTGATGTTTGGGTAGTGTAGGGGTTCGTGCTGGGGGTAGTGTTTTAGGTTCTAGGGTAGTGCAGTGGTGTTTGTGTGGTGTAGGAGGTCGCGTGTTAGGGTTTAGGGTAGTGCAGTGGTCTTTGGGTAGTGTAGGGAGTCGTGCGGGGGGTATTGTTTTAGAGTTTAGGGTAGTGCAGTGGTCTTTGGGTAGTGTAGGGGTTGTGCGGGGGTAGTGTTTTAGAGATTAGGGTAGTGCATTGGTATTTGGGTAGTGTAGGGGTCATGCGGGGGTAGTGTTTTAGGGTTTAGGGCAGTGCAGTGGTGTTTAGGTAGTGTAGGGGGTCGTGCTGGGGGAGTGTTTTAGGGTTTAGGGCAGTGCAGTGGTGTTCGGGCAGTGTAGGGGTTCATGCTGGGGGTAGTGTTTCAGGGTTTTGGGCAGTGCTGTGGTGTTCGGGCAGTGTAGGGGGTCGTGCTGGGGTGGTGTTTCAGGGTTTAGGTCAGTGGTGTTCGGGCAGTGTAGGGGGTCTTGCTGGGGGTGATGTTTCAGGGTTTAGGGCTGTGCAGTGGTGTTCGGGCAGTGTAGGGGTCTTGCTGTGGGTGGTGTTTCAGGGTTTAGGGCAGTGGTGTTCGGGCAGTGTAGGGGTCTTGCTGGGGGTGATGTTTCAGGGTTTAGGGCGGTGCAGTGGTGTTCGTGCAGTGTAGGGGGTCGTGCTGGGGGTGGTGTTTCAGGGTTTAGGGCAGAGCAGTAGTGTTCGGGCAGTGTAGGGGGTCGTGCAGGGGGTGATGTTTCAGGGTTTAGGGCAGTGCAGTGGTGTTCTGGCAGTGTAGGGGGTCATGCTGGGGGTGGGGTTTCAGGGTTTAGGGCAGTACAGTGGTGTTCGGGCAGTGTAGGTGGTCGTGCAGGGGGTGGTGTTTCAGGGTTTAGGGCAGTGCAGTGGTGTTCGGGCAGTGTAGGGGGTCGTGCAGGGGTGATGTTTCAGGGTTTAGGGCAGTGCAGTGGTGTTCTGGCAGTGTAGGGGGTCTTGCTGGGGTGGTGTTTCAGGGTTTAGGGCAGTGGTGTTCGGGCAGTGTAGGGGTCTTGCTGGGGGTGATGTTTCAGGGTTTAGGGCAGTGCAGTGGTGTTCGTGCAGTGTAGGGGGTCTTGTTGGGGGTAGTGTTTCAGGGTTTAGGGCAGTGCAGTGGTGTTCGTGCAGTATAGGGAGTCGTGCTGGGGATGGTGTTTCTGGGTTTAGGGCAGTGCAGTAGTGTTCGAGCAGTGTAGGGGGTTGTGCAGGGGGTGGTGTTTCAGGGTTTAGGGCAGTGCAGTGGTGTTCGGGCAGTGTAGGGGGTCGCGCTGGGGGTGGTGTTTCAGGGTTTAGGGCAGTTCAGTGGTGTTCGGGCAGTGTAGGGGGTCATGCACGGGGTGGTGTTTCAGGGTTTAGGGCAGTGCAGTGGTGTTCGGGCAGTGTAGGGTGTTGTGCTGGGGCTGGTGTTTCAGGGTTTAGGGCAGAGCAGTAGTGTTCGGGCAGTGTAGGGGGTCGTGCAGGGGGTGATGTTTCAGGGTTTAGGGCAGTGCAGTGGTGTTCTGGCAGTGTAGGGGGTCTTGCTGGGGTGGTGTTTCAGGGTTTAGGGCAGTGGTGTTCGGGCAGTGTAGGGGGTCTTGCTGGGGGTGATGTTTCAGGGTTTAGGGCAGTGCAGTGGTGTTCGTGCAGTGTAGGGGGTCTTGTTGGGGGTAGTGTTTCAGGGTTTAGGGCAGTGCAGTGGTGTTCGTGCAGTATAGGGGGTCGTGCTGGGGATGGTGTTTCTGGGTTTAGGGCAGTGCAGTAGTGTTCGAGCAGTGTAGGGGGTTGTGCAGGGGTGGTGTTTCAGGGTTTAGGGCAGTGCAGTGGTGTTCGGGCAGTGTAGGGGGTCGCGCTGGGGGTGGTGTTTCAGGGTTTAGGGCAGTTCAGTGGTGTTCGGGCAGTGTAGGGGGTCATGCACGGGGTGGTGTTTCAGGGTTTAGGGCAGTGCAGTGGTGTTCGGGCAGTGTAGGGTGTTGTGCTGGGGCTGGTGTTTCAGGGTTCAGGGCAGTGCAGTGGTGTTCAGGCAGTGTAGGGGGTCGTGCTGAGGCTGGTGTTTCACGGTTTAGGGCAGTGCAGTGGTGTTCGGGCAGTGTAGGGGGTCGTGCTGGGGCTGGTGTTTCAGGGTTTAGGGCAGTGCAGTGGTGTTCGGGCAGTGTAGGCGGTCGTGCTGGGGCTGGTGTTTCAGGGTTTAGGGCAGTGCAGTGGTGTTCGGGCAGTGTAGTGGGTTGTGCTGGGGCTGGTGTTTCAGGGTTTAGGGCAGTGCAGTGGTGCTCGGGCAGTGTAGGGGTTGTGCTGGGGGTGATGTTTCAGGGTTTAGGGTAGTGCAGTGGTGTTCGGGCAGTGTAGGGGGTCGTGCAGGGGCTGGTGTTTCAAGGTTTAGGGCAGTGCAGTGGTGTTCGGGCAGTGTAGGGGGTCGTGCTGGGGCTGGTGTTTCAGGGTTTTGGGCAGAGCAGTGGTGTTCGGGCAGTGTAGGGGGTCATGCTGGGGGTTGTGTTTCAGGGTTTAGGGCAGTGCAGTGGTGTTCGGGCAGTGTAGGGGGTCATGCTGGGGGTGGTGTTTCAGGGTTTAGGGCAGTGCAGTGGTGTTCGGGCAGTGTAGGGGGTCGTGAAGGGGGTGGTGTTTCAGGGTTTAGGACAGAGCAGTGGTGTTTGGGCAGTGTAGGGGGTCATGCTAGGGGTGGTGTTTCAGGGTTTAGGGCAGTGCAGTGGTGTTCGGGCAGTGTAGGGGGTCATGCAGGGGCTGGTGTTTCAGGGTTTAGGGCAGTGCAGTGGTGTTCGGGCAGTGTAGGGGGTCGTGCTGGGGGTAGTGTTTTAGGGTTTAGGGTAGTGCAGTGGTGCTTGTGTAGTGTAGGGGTCGTGCTGAGGGTAGTGTTTTAGGGTTTAGGGTAGTGCAGTGGTTTTTGTGTAGTGTAGGGGTCATGTTTTAGGGTAGTGCAATGGTGTTTGGGTAGTGTAGGGGGTCATGCTGGGGATAGTGTTTTAGGATTTAGGTTAGGGCAGTGGTGTTTGGGTAGTGTAGGGGGTCTTGCTGGGGGTAGTGTTTTAGGGTTTAGGGTAGTGCAGTGTTGTTTGTGTAGTGTAGGGGTCATGCTGGGGGTAGTGTTTTAGGGTTTAGGGTAGTGCAGTGGTGCTTGTGTAGTGTAGGGGTCTTGCTGGGGGTAGTGTTTTAGGGTTTAGGGTAGTGCAGTGGTGTTTGTGTAGTGTAGGGGGTCATGTTTTAGGGTAGTGCAGTGGTGTTTGGGTAGTGTAGGGGGTCGTGCTGGTGGTAGTGTTTTAGGGTTTAGGATAGTGCAGTGGTGCTTGTGTAGTGTAGGGGTCGTGCTGGGGGTAGTGTTTTAGGGTTTAAGGTAGTGCAGTTGTGTTTTTGTAGTGTAGGGGGTCATGTTTTAAGATGCAATGCTCCAATACCTGACCAGTCTGCACTACATAAACATGCAAAAAAACTAAAAATAAAAAGTGTTTTGCACACTTTTGTCATTGGGCTATATGTGGGCTACATCTGGGTAATATTTGTGCTACATTTGGGCTCTTTTTTCACTGGTGGCCATCTTGGAAGACTTCTTTGTTATGAAGTTTCCTAATTTCTTCATTTACTGCAGTCTCCTCAGTAGGAAATGCTTTCAGTTTTTACTTTGATTCCATCAAGAAGGCATTCAGATGTGTCTCACATCTGCCATAAATTCAGAATGTTAGCACTCTAGTTGCTCATTAGATCACTGGAGTAAAGCTACTGCTCACCAGGGAGTTAACTGGTAGTCTGCTGCTGGTATTGAAAGTGATTGTTTCAGTCTGCATGTCAGAATTTTCTAATGAAATAGAAGAGGATTTGAGATCTCACTTAAAACATGCCCTAATTTTTCTTTCTGCAGCACTAACCATAATTTCTATTTAAAAAAGAACCCCTCATTTTGTTCCTTTTTAAATTAAATGTTTTAAGTGTTACCGGTTTATTCCAATCAAGATGGCTTCAGGTGTGCCATACTTTTGTCATAAGTAAGGCTGTTAGCGCTCTAGTTGTTCTTTAGAACACTCTGGGAAGCTGCAGTAGAACAGAAAGGCATCAACTGGCAGGCTGCTCCTGTTGAAATATAACAGGAAGATATTTGAGATCACACTTGAAATATGTCCTAATTTTTCTTTCTACAGCACTAACCATAATTTCTATGACAAAATGAACCCCATCATTTTGTTCCTTTTTAAATTAAATGTTTTAAGTGTTACCAGTTTATTCCAATCAAGATGGCTTCAGGTGTGCCATACTTTTGTCATAAGTAAGGCTGTTAGCACTCTAGTTGTTCTTTAGAACACTCTGGGAAGCTGCAGTAGAACACAAAGGCATCAACTGGCAGGCTGCTCCTGTTGAAATATAACAGGAAGATATTTGAGATCACACTTGAAACATGTCCTAATTTTTCTTTCTACAGCACTAACCATAATCTCTATGACAAAATGAACCCCATCATTTTGTTCCTTTTAAATTAAATTGTTTAAGTGTTACCAGTTTATTCCAATCAAGATGGCTTCAGGTGTGCCATACTTTTGTCATAAGTAAGGCTGTTAGCACTCTAGTTGTTCTTTAGAACACTCTGGGAAGCTGCAGTAGAACACAAAGGAATCAACTGACAGTCTCTGCCCTTGTTGGATGTACATGTTTTACTGAGAATGTCAGACTTCATTCTCACAGGAGTGAGAAAGATAATGTGAATTTACAGAAAATATGCTCTCATTTTAGCTTCTGGAGCACCTTCCAAACCTCCATGGGACAAGCATGAGAAAATAGTGTTCTCTCAAACATGATTCATGATATCCCAGCAGAAGGTTTTTCACATGGTAAAATCACCTTAGAATACACCACAATTCCTAAAATTAGTATGGTACCATCAACAAATAAATTCTAATGTAACTAAAGCCTGTTATCACCCTTTATAGTTCTCCTTTTGGTGACCCTCAAAATCTTCTATTCACTACAATGCATTTCAATGAGGTACTATCATTTATATTGGTCCCAAGATGGCTGCCAGCAATTCCAGGATGAAGTGCTGACAGCCAATCAGATCTCACGATGACATGTGTGGTTAGGCTCCGCCCAGATATATATGTGACTTTACTTTTGATTTTCTCAGGAACTACTGAACGGATTTACACCATTTAAGCAAAAGGCATGACACTGAACCAAGGGCTACCTCTTTGCCAAATTTGGTGTAATTCCGTTCAGCAGTTCGGGCTGTAGCTGCGACTAAAGGTTCCTATGGAAAAATGAATGGGAAAACGCGTTTTGGGACCCCCTTTTTCTCGGCCCCCGCTTGACGTATCACCCCGAGACTTTCAGAATAGGAGTGGACCGGAGCGCCCCAACAAGTTGGAAACTTTCGCGAAGATTCGTCAACCGGCGCCAACGTTATTTCAAATAGAATGTCGCGGATTTCCTATGGATAATAGGTTTTAACTATAACTATCTACTGGCGATCGCAGTAGATATATATATATATATATATATATATATATATATATATATATATATATATATATATATATATATATATATATATATAGAGAGAGAGAGAGAGAGAGAGAGAGAGAGAGAGAGAGAGAGAGATGTATACCAATAATACAAAATCTTTAAAAAAAAACATTCTAATTAAATACAAAAATTAAACAACTTAGTAAAAATATTTTACACATTAAAACAATAATTATAAATATTATCATTTTAAATAAACAAAAACATATTATAAATTATAACAATATAAAATAAGTTATGAGATATAACACTTAATACATATACTATTCCCACAACAATTTTTTACAAAACTACGCAAACTATTAAAGTACATATATAAAAAATGTGTACTCCCACTTCACGCAATGCAAAAATAATAAAACTGGGTAAAATTTACTAATCTCCCTCCAGCCAGTACAACAGTAGGGAAATTGTTGGAGTGCAGAGGGTAAAATGTATCAATCCCACTCCAATTAGTACAACAGTAGGGAAAGTATTGGATTGCGGAGGAGTAAAATTTACTATTCCCACTCTAGTCAGTGCAACAGTAGGGAAAGTGTTGGATTGCGGTGGGCTAAAATGTACTATTCCCACTCCAATCAGTACAATAGTATGGAAAGTGTTGGATTGTGGAGGGGTAAAATTTACTATTCCCACCCCAGTCAGTACAACAGTAGGGAAAGTGTTGGATAGCAGTGGGGTAAAATGTACGATTCTCACTTGAGTCAGTACAACAGTAGGGAAAGTGTTGGATTGCAGAGAAGTAACATTTACTATTCCCACTCCAATAAGTGCAACAATAGGGAAAGTGTTGGATTGCAGAGGGGTAAAATTTACTATTCCCACTCCAGTCCTTACAACAGTAGGGCAAGTGTTGGATAGCGGAAGGGTAAAATGTACTATTCCCACTCCAATAAATGCAACAGTAGGGAAAGTGCTGGATTGCAGAGGGGTAAAATGTACTATTCCACTCCAGTCAGTACAATAGTAGGGAAAGTGTTGGATTGTGGAGGGGTTAAAATTACTATTTCCACTCCAGTCAGTGCAACATTAAAAACAAACAAAATATCTTGAACAAAATAAAACTATTTCAAAAACAAAGTGAATAAAGAAAAAATATAAATATGTACAAAAAATTACAAATATATTTAATATAAAAAAATAAAAAATAAAAACTTGATACACTGTTTTAATACATATCACAAATAACTACAAATAGTATTATAAATAAATTACAAAAATAATTATCATAAAAATAAATATTTCTATTTAGAAAATATTTATTAACAAAACATATTTATTACATACATTTAATTTAGTTACTTCCCACCTATAACCCCACAAAACGCACAACCTGCACCTAAAACTTAACTTTAAAACAACACACTCATAAAATCTGACAGAAAATTATTTACACAATTAACATAATTAATTATCAATGTAATAATTAATATTAATTTAAAGATTAATTATTAATTGTTACAGTTAATTCACTCCCCACCCCATATCCCTACACAACCCACATCTAAAATCTTTAAAAAAAAATGTAATTGCACAATTCACATAATTAATTATCAATTAAACGAATATTATTAATTAAAAACTGAGGCCCTTATTATGATGTTGGGCGGAAAGTCATCCGACAGCGAGTCGGAGGCTTTACGCCCGGCATCATAGGTTTCCGTCGTTATTATGATACTGGCGGTCGGAGGTAAAGCTGCAAGGGAATTCTGCTCCGCTTCCGACGGGCTTACATAGCCCGTCAGGATGGCGGGTGGAACTGTAATCCCAATAGAGAGCGGAGCCAGCCTCAGCTCCGCTATGAAAAGGCAGGCAGAAATTGACTAGGGGCCCACTTCCCCCCCTGGACCTCCGCTGTAGGCATTTATGGTGCCCCCCTAAACATCCCTCCACCATGTAGCAGGCACCGCATGGTGCAGGGATGTTTGAAAGCATCCATTTTTGTTTTGAAGCTTGTGCTGTAGCCCTTTTGGAGCCACTGCACAAGCTGCAATAGAAAAATGGATGTTTGCGACCCCCCATAGGGAGGTTGCATCCTAATACTGTGAATGGAACCGCTGACTAATAGTTGGGCGGTTCCATTCCACTAAGGTGTCGATCTGATCAACATCATAATCAGGCTCTGAATATTAATTCATTAGAATTAATTATCTTTCCACTCTTTACCCCTATAAACCCCAAAACCCATACCTAAAATTAAACTTAAAAAAATGTATTACATAATTAAAATAATTGTCAATTAAATATATAAAAGTATTTAGCTACTAATTAATAATTAATCTCTGTATTGTGTGTGACTCTATAAGAGGAGCACGCAAAGCCCAATTGTCAACCACACCCACTCATGTGACCCATAGACAGCCTGTATGCTCCAAGTGGAAAAGCCACAAAGATGCCACCTTCCTAAAAGTGGCATTTTCTAAATTGGAATTTAAAATCCGACTTCACCATAAGTTAGGATTTCTCATTGCAATTCCAGACACCAAACATGAACTGGTTTCCTGTTCCCATTTGGACTTTACAGTCTACTGGATGTAATAAGGTATCTCCAATGTTATAATATGGGCTAGATAGGCCTTGCAGTAGTGAAAAACTAATGTAAGAGTTTTACACTGCCAGGACATGTAAAACTTAAACGCACATGCCCTACTTTTTAAATACATGGCACCCTGCCCTCTGGGCTGTTCAGGGTCTAATCTAGAAGGTGACCTTTGTGTAATAAAAGGAAGGTTTAGACCTGGTAATACGTTTATTTTGCCGGTTTGAACGGAAAGTTAAAAACTACACACACAGGCTGCAATGACAGACCTGAGACATGTTTAAAGTGCTACTTAAGTGGGTCGCACAATCAGTGTTGCAGGCCCACTAGTAGCATTTAATTCACAGGTCCTGGCCACAGTTAGTGCCACTTTACTAGGGACGTGCAAGTAAATTAAATATGCCAGTTGGGTATAAGATAATTCCACCTTGTTTTAAGGCACTTTAGCACTGGTTAGCAGTGCTAAACTGTGCAGCAAAATATAAGTCAGCAAACAGGAGGTCTGAAGGCAAATTGTAAGTGGGAAAACCTACCAAGGATGCTTGGTCTAACAGCTGTGAAACTCTAATCAAGCAGCAGCCATAATCTCTGTCAGGGTGAGGTCACAAGCTAACCCCAACTGAACCTGTGCTTAACCCTTTGGTACAAAGCAGTCAGGCTTAATTTGCAGGCCATGTGTAAAGTATTTATGTGAAAACACAGCACAAGAAAATCCCACACCAACTTAGAAACATCGAGCAAAATGTAATAAATTATGTGACACCAAAATGACAAAAAGCCAATCAGTAGAACTGGAGATATGCAGTTTTAAAGATTTAAGTGAAAAAAGTGCCAAAAAGCACAAACCACTCACTGTATTTATCTGTAGACAAAAAGACCTGGACCAAGTTATAAATTCAGGCTGACCAAGATAGAGCGTGGGCTGGTTACAGGGTCCAAGCCAGGCCTGCTGAACAAAGTACATTAAATGATTTAACTTAAATCCAGGTTGCGGAGCATTGTGAGATCCCGCTTAGAAGATCCGTTGCGCAGTGGCAGTTTGAGGAGCTGCGATGCTGTGATGCAAAGTTCTGTGTCATCGTCAAGGATGCCTTCGACTGAGTGCTTGCAATTTAATGTCCTGCATCAAAGATGCGTCACACACCTGCTGTTCTGAAATAGCTGCAGGGCTGCCATGCGGAGTCCTGCGTCATGATTGAGGAGGTCGTCTACGTGGAGCATGTGATGCGAAGGCCTGCATCAAGGATGCCTTGCACCGCAGTGGTTCAGAGGAGACTGGGCGCTGCAATGCAAATTCCTACATCAAGCAGCTCAGAAGAGGAGTTGTGAGAAAATGCGTCTTGCTGCACCATTTCTGCCCACAGGACCACAGGTGGCAGAGCACCTTCAAGTCCACCTCCAAGGGTCCAAACCTGGGGTAGCAAAACTCACAGTAGACAGGGTCCAGTTGCTGGGATCAAGGTGGTTGGAGCCTTTTCATTCCCTGAGGCTCTGATAGGTGGCCAGCGAACTAGCACTTAAAGTCACTCTTTTGGTCCTGGAATCAAGAGGCAGGTCCAGTACTTTCAGGCAGGCAGCAGGGCAGCAGAATAGGAGCAGTACTTCTGAGTCTTCCACAGGTCCAGAAATGTACTGAAGAGTTGGGTCTGGTTCTCCAATATTTATACCTAGTGCCCACTTTGAAGCAGGAGTAGGCTCTGGAGGTTTCCACCGCCCAGATGCATTTGGAATTTTCTCCCTCCCAGACCTGTCCCAGCGTGTCTGGGGTCACATTAGACTAGTGACAAACCCTTTGTGAGTGTGCTCAGGCAAATCCTTTGTGATGTGCAAGTGTGGTAGGTGACAGCACCACCCCCTCATAAATTCAGAGACAGCCCATCATACCAACACTGATACTCCTTTGTATTACTGTCTGGGAGAAAGATACAAAGACCAACTGCCAGCTACACCTAGTCATGTGACCCAAGATACAGGCTGCAGGAACCAAATGACTGGAACAAGTAAATGCCGACTTTCTAAAAGTGGAATTTACAGAATTGGACTTAAAATCCGACTTTACCATTAAAGATGGTTTTAAATTACAGTTCTTTAGACACAGACTTCAACAGTCCTCCCTGCTCCCAATTGAAAGGTACCACTTATTAAATGTAATATGTTACCCAATGTTATCCAATGGGCCTTGCAGTAATGAAAAACGAATGTAAGAGTTCTTCACTACCTGGACATGTAAAAGTGAAATGTACATGTCCAAATTTTTTAAATACACTGCACCCTACCGCATGGCCATTTAGGGCCTACCCTAGATGTGAGGTATGCATTAAAAAGAAGGATTAGTCCTGGCAAAAGGTTTACTTTGCCAGGTCGAAGTAGCAGTTTAAAACTGCACACATAGGCTGCAATGGCAGGCCTGAGACATGTTTAAAAGGTCAACTCAAGTGGGTGGCACAATCAGTGATACTGGCCCACTAGTAGCATTTAATTACAGGCCCTGAGTTCATGCTGTACCACTTTTACTAGGGACCTACAAGTAAATTACATGTGCCACTTGGGTGTAAGCCAATTTCACCATGTTTAAAGGAGAGAGCACCAGCCCTTTAGCTCTAGTTGGCAGTGATAATGTGCAGAGAGTCCCAAAGCCAACAAAAACGGGCTGAGAAAACAGGAGGGTGAAGGCAGAAAGTTGTGGGTGTGGGGCAACCCTGCAGAGAAGCCAAAGTCCAGCAGTCTTGACTAAAAACAAATGACTAAAACCATTTTTTTCCAACTTTCTGGGAAAGTTCCTAGTGAGCCCTCAGGCCCAAAGGCATGCTTCTGAACTCTCTCCAGTCAAGGCTTCTGCAGGGTGCAGTCCTCACAGTCATGAGTCATTCTGCCTCTGAAGGCCCTGTCAGGTAACAGGAACCTAAGCACTTTACCCTTGGAGAGCAGTTCCAGTCCCGGGATCAAGCAAGTCATGTATGCTTGAGTCATCTTTTTTCCAGCTTTCTTCTTGAAAGATGTTTTATTCACAGGAGCAGGAATGCTTTGCAGAGGTGGTAAGGTTCCAGCCCAGCACGGCGCAATAGCGTCACTGGAAAATTCCCTTCACCCCATCTTTCTGCAGAGTTCTCACATCCCTTTTTGGCATTTTCTCCAATAATTTACTGCAAAAGTCCCAAGAGTCCCTCTGCCAAAGTGGCAGCATCCATCCTTTAACTGCAGGACCTTTGACCCTCCATTGTGCCACCCTCCTAAAGAAATGAGGGATCCTGACATTTCAATCTGCAATTTTCATGATAAAGGAAGAGCTGAGTGAAAACGGACCATTATTCTGCCACCCTTCCCCATAGCCAATCGTTGCCCAGGGATCCCTTGCACATATCACCCATGTCTTCCTGCTCCCAGAGGCCAAGCCAATGAAAACCAGGATGAGGGTCACTGGTAAGTCAGCCAGTGTTGGCTGTTGATGCTCAGGGGCGGAGCTGAGAGGCAAACCAGTTCTAAACCAGTTTACTCTCAAATAGAACAAATTACCCTTTCCGAAAGTGTGTTTTCCAGTAAAGCAGTCAACATATACTGGTTATAGGAAGGAGTGTGTCTGGAGAGATTGAAGTGAGTTCTTTTAGTGAAATTTAAGAACTTTATTTTGTGGGATAAAAAAGTATAGTGGGAGACCAACTAGTAGAGAAGTGCAACAGTCAATTTTGCTAAGGACAGGTGTGTAGATGAGTGTCTTGGCTATGTAGAAGAAATTTCGAAGTGTATTTCTATGTATTCAGTAATGTAATTGTGGCTTCTATGATTGTGTTAGTGGTGAATGCAGTCATGTTCCTTTAGGGATTTAAATTCACCCCTACACTGAAGATGCTGGAGGGAAGGAATAGTAAATTGCTTATGTATAGCTCTTCATGCCATTCTGTCATTTATAAGTACTGTAAATAAAAAAAAACATGTTTATTTGTAAAGTGCATATTATCCCTTAATTCAATCTTGACGTTAAACAATAGGTGCATTCTGCTACTCAACTGTGCTCATTTTATCGACCTCAGAAGTATGAAAGGCTGAGTGGGCCTGCCATGATTCAAACATGTGACTAGGGGAGTCAAACACTGATCCCTGCAGGGGTTATACTAGCCCACTGCATCACCCTAACCATTGTTGCTGTTACCGTTAATGGTACTCTGTTTGAAAACCTTCAGAGGATGGAAGGCTGAGGTGGCCTTGCTTGGATTTAAAATTGTAACCTGCAGATCAACAATGTTTAACTCAGTGAGCTATCCAAAAACCAAAACAAATTTGCCTGTACTTTGTGCTATATGCAAAAGGTAAAAATCACCATATACTACATTTCTCATACATAACTATTTTTTTAACTTAAATTTGAGACAATTGCATGATTTCTTCAGAGGCAGATCTCCAGTATTATTATCACACTCAGATGTTGAACAATTGTTTACTTGCTGTTCTTTGACCTTGTCAATTTTTCATATGAACTTTATGTTATGTTATCTTTGGGAATTGTATTTTATTACAGACAATGTTCATCTCTGCTTTTTCCCTCTCTTCGAGGTGTTGTCTTGACTTGCACGAAAGGCACATAAATTCATTGGGCTACTGTACCATTATTCGCAAATAAATCATTTGCTCGCCAACTGATTACACCTGCATTAATATAGTGAACAACACATTGGCAAGGTTATTGGTTCTGGGTTTAATGTGCTAGCATATAGAAAGACAGGCATGCACAAGTTTGCCTTTCTACATGCCTGTACATGCACATGCTATCAATGAACACCCAACAAAGGGAGAGGCAGGTCGATGTAAAATATGACACAAGGAGATCAAGAGGGAAACAAAGGGGGATATTCTCAAGAACGTGCGATAATCAGCGCCAAAATAGGTTAACGCAATTTTTCATATCGCCGTCTATCGCAGGAAAATAACGGCATGTTATTGTCTTATTCTCAACACGGCGGTAACATGAGATAGTTTCCCGATAACGCGTCAAATGTCCGCGATAAAATTACCGGGACGGCGATATAAATCTAAAGCCTAACGTGAAAAAAGTGGCGATGGGCCCAACCGCGATAAAAAAATCAGCGATAAGCTGCGCTAGGCCTGCAATTTACACACGTCAGGTGGGAAAAATCACCATAAAAGCAGGAAAAAAGAACACAAACAAAACCAAAACAACTGCGAAGCACAATGGAGGTAGCCGGAGCAAGTACAGAGGACAACCAGAACCCCACAAGCCACACGGAGGACCAGCCTGGGACCTCGGGGTCAGGGAAGGGCAAGGAGAAGAAGAAGAGGAAGACGCGGTTCAGTCCGCAGGAAAACAAGATCTTGATAACGGAGGTGATAGAGCACCATCAACAACTGTTCGTCACCTCCACTGTGTCATTGGCAACAAAAAATGGAATATGGCAGACCATCCTGGACAAGGTGAATGCAGTCGGAGTGCGGAGGAGGACAATGGAAGAGCTCAAGAGGCGCTGGAATGACGTGAAGCGCAAAACCAAGCAGAAACCCGGCAACAACCAGAAGGCAGCAATGCAGACTGGAGGTGGGAGACCAGCGCCACAGGAGGAGCTGGATGAGATGGAGGAAATGGTGTCCACAGTCATCAGTGTGGAGACGGTGGCAGGAGTTGGGGGACCGGACACTGCTCAACATGACCTGACACAACAGCAACAGGGTGAGTAACGACCAGGGACTGGGGGGACGGGGGGAGATGGGCACAATGTCACACATGCACAATTAAGTATAGCACAGTGCACACCCACAATGACTCTGGATCATGCCCCTGATCCCCTTGGCACACTGCAGCACACCTAGAAACAGCAAGTAGGCCCCCGTCGACTATGTGCCCAGAGGGGGCCCTTCCCACACATCACCAATCTCACAACCAACCCATGCACATGTGCCAAACCCAGCAAAGTGGCGTGTCTGTGAGCCACACTGACAATGCAAGTGGCATGGCTTGACGAATAGCATGGCTGCAGTCAATATATCATGACATGTTGCACGCCACGACACTGAGGTGGCTGAGTGTGGACCAAATCCGTAAAGGAGCAGGTCACACTCTGACACATCCACGTGCACAAACAACCCCTGACGTCAACAACACATCTGCGGAGAAACCATGCCCCAGAGTCCCAACTCCCACCAAGAGCCTAATTTACCCAAGTAGGCAACATCTCAGCACTGTATAAGCACAGAAGTCAAAGGCACACCGCCTGAAAGGGATAAGGGGCAGCAAAATCAGAGCTGCAGGGGCGACTCTCCCAAAATGCAGCACACACACATAACATTCCGAGCACATCAACTTTGTCAACAATGTGGTACAAACTGCAACACGTTCACAACAGAACAGAGGACACAACTGGTGCCGCTTGTGTGTAGAAACTGGCCAATCACATTTGGCATAGCAGGGAAATGTGAGATAATAATGTACAAACACACATCCGTGATGTTGTCGAAATGTCCACTGTCCCGCATCAAATAAGCAGCTCCTCCCAAACAGTCACAATGTACATTGTCATGCAGTCTGTATGTAAACTTGTACAATGCGTCAACATACATGTGAACACAATGTTAAACTGCATCTCCCCTTCACATTGCAGAGGGAGAATCAACACCTCCTGCAGAGCAGACCGAACATCTCTTCACTGATGACGAAGAGGACCTCCACACCTTCGACACCGACGCCCTCCAAGAGCTCATGGATAGCTTCGGCACCTCACCTCCAGGAGCAGGGCAGCCCAGCTGCATAGAGGAGACCTCAACCCCTGCACAGACCATACAGCAGGAAGCACCCACCACCCCGGCTGTCTCCCAGGACCCCCACGAACAACACATGGCCTACCAACGCCGTGTGTTAGGGTGCCAGGAGAAGATGGCTGATCAGGTGCGGGTGGGGTTCAACCTCATGGCAGCCAAACTAGATGCCATACGTGGGTGTCTAAGTCCCATCAGGGACCACTTACAGTCCCTAACTGACACCCACATTCCGCTCCATGATCTCCAACGATCCATGGCTGACATCGCTGGAGTCCTGACTCTGAGACAAGGACAACTGTCTAGTCAGAGTGGCTCCAGCGATGTCAGCCCGGAGTTGTGATCATGGAGAACAGGGAGCGGATGGAGGCGGAAAGAATGGCTGCCACAGCTGCACACCAGTGAGATGTAGCTGGTATCTTCCATGCCCTGCAGATCCTCATCATGGCATTGCTGCCACAAGGCCTGGCGCCGATGAATGCTGCTGCTGCTTCTACATCCACATCTCCGCCCCCTGATGTGTCAGTGCCTCACAGTGCGGCAGACAATCCAACTCCGGCCCCTGATGTGTCACTGCACAACAGTGCTGCTGACAAACACCACCACCCACATGTGAGGCAAATGAAACATAAGAGGACGAAGATGCGGATGATTCTGCCTTAGTGGTAAGAAGGAAGCGGTAGCATTCATCTCCGCCATATGGTTTTTTCTGCTTGGTTCTGCCCTCTGCATCATCACCTTCCACTGTCCCCCGATACACTCTGCGACACTCACCTTGGAACTCGACATGGACTGCCATATTCTGTTTGGTTACCAATGACACAGCAATCAGACTGCGGACTGAACTCTTCCTCTTCCGATGAACTTGTCATTCCCTAAAGAACTCTGGCTGGCCCTCCACGGGCAACAATGTAAAGTCGGGTTTGCGTGGCCCTGTACTGCTCCAGCTTCAACACTTCAATGAATGTGAATAAAACATTCAAATTCACACAGATGTGTCATGTCTTTGATCATTCAAGTATGAAAGTATGGATGCATGTAGGGTCATGAATCCCCCTTACGTCCATGTTGCTCATGTTGTGGGACTTGAGTCACAGGGTGCAACATTGCCGATTGTGGTCCGGGTGGCACTGACATTACAACAGAGACACATGCATTAGTTACTTCCTTGTCCAGCCCAGAACTGAACCACGCCCAGAGCCCCGGGCTCATTGTTCACACCCGTACGCTGGACTGGCATAGGCCAGCCCAGCCCACTCCGCTTACGCTTACAGGGGGGACTACAAAGCTACATGTCCCAGGTCTTCCCTGTAGTGATCTGCTGATCACTGGTCTAGTTGTTGGCATGCCAAAGCCATTCCCTCAGGGCTGGTTTACACCCACACCACACCCATCCAGCACAGGCGTCACAGGACATGTGACCCTGCCAATAAAAGGGGCCTACCACATCACATTCCCCACTGCCGGAGGTGACATGATGGCGTCCGCACCACGAGACTCAATCATAAAGGGTCCGTGACTTGTGGTGCACTGGGTTAGTGGCACCAGATGCACTGCGGCCGGCACGGGCCTACCGCCACGGGACAATGACTTGCGGTGAACAGAGTTGGTGGCACCCGATGCACTGCGGCCGGCACGGGTCTACCGCCACGGGACGATGACTTGCGGTGCACAGAGTTGGTGGCACCCGATGCACTGCGGCCGGCACGGGCCTACCGCCACCGGACGATGACTTGCGGTGCACAGAGTTGGTGGCACCTGATGCACTGTGGCCGGCATGGGCCTACCACCACGGGACGGTGACTTGCAGTGCACTGAGGATGGGGCACCTGAAGAGCTGAGCGGGTGTGCAGCCTGCGATGATGCGTAGACCTCGATACGCCGTCCTGCCAATCAAGATTCGATTTGAAGAGCCCTGCTGGACCACAGTGTACGCCGAAGGCAGCAGTCAGCACACACATGACTCTGCGGTGCGGTGCTGCAGGGTGCACTGGGGGCCTGTGGCGCGGAATCCAGTGATCGGCTGAGGAGGTTGCACCAGCACGTGGTGGGCCCTCTTGGGGACACGCCGGTGGCGGCAGGTGAGCTTTGAGGCCTGGGTGCGCAGGGGCGGCCAGTCATCGCTGGGCGGCAGACCAGACTGAGGACCAGGGCTGGGGTGCTGCAGGCGCACAGGAACACGCAGGCACCACCGGTCACGGAGGCGGCCTTGTGGCTGGGTGGGGGGGCGCCGCCCTGGCAGCCACGACCCTGCATGCGAAGACGAGATGTGCGCGGGTTGGCTTGGGACGTAGCCACCTCGTCTCCAGTGTAAATCTGACCGTTGAATGTAGTCGGCCACGTGTGTGTAGGCCTATGGACAGGATATGGCGGACACAGAGACACATGCAGTAGTTACTTTGGTGGCCATCCCGTAACTGAACCACGCCCAGAGCCCCGGGCTATTTATTCACGACAAACGCCGGCCAAGGCCACTCCGCTCACGCTTACAGGGGGGGACGACAAAGCTACATGTCCAAGGTCTTCCACACTGCCTGAGGTAACCTGTTTGCGTCCACTGTCCACAACAGTACAAACACCAGCAGTATATGTCCACATGGACATGTCTGTGCTCTGCATACTGAAGTCTGTCCAGCACATCACCGCCACACTTGGCATTGTGTACATTCTTATTGATGGGTCACTTGCCTCCTTCGCACATACTTGGTTCCCACCTCTCCCCACATTCTGCAATTGTGTGGCAGAGGTGCCATGCCGTGGATGGCTTGTCTACATGGCTGGCCACAGTTACCACAGTTACTTGTGTTGTCGTGTCTGGTAGTTGGGCATGTTGATTTGCATGTTGTATGTGATTTTGTAACATGTGCATTCCCACAGTTGTGAGTTGTATGATTGTGGAGTTGAAGTGTGTGGTGTGTTCAGTTGGCACTTACCGACGAGCAGTGCATTTCCATAGGTACCATCCTCATAGCGCTGGTTGGTGATGGACTTGCGGAAGATGTAGGAATCATGCACACTGCCTGGGAAGTTTGCGACGACATTCGTGAACAGGCCCCGGTGGTCCACTTTTGCCTGCACATTGTTGGAATGCGTGTAGTTTCTGTTGCGGTTATTGTGTGCAGTGTCGGCAGGGGGCACAAGTAGTACATGTGTGCAGTCAATTGCCCCCAACACGTGCGGGAAGCCAGCTATAGCGTAGTTCCCTTGCTTGGTCTCCAGCTGTTCCTGCGCAGTGTGGGGGAAGTGAAGGTGCAGGGGTATCAAGCTGATACAAACCGTGATGCTTACAGGTATGATAAATCCTGCATAATAAGACCGTAACAGACGTTCGTGTGGTCGTAACCTTCCTTTTCTTTCCTACGAAGGTTACGACCACACAAACTTCTGTTACGGTCTTTTTATGCAGGATTTATCATACCTGTTAGCATTCCGGTTTGTCCAAGTTCAATACACTGTACCAGATTATGTTTGTGACTATACTGACGCTTGACCATTGTCACCATTTCTCCAACAGGTTTCTGAATACTGACTTTCGGAATATGGAATTGTATTGGGGAGTTCCCGCAGCATATGCAGTTAATTGAATCCACACGTTACCCTGATGAAGTTCCCCATTGGGAATGGAACACGTTGGCTGAGCTTTTCGTATTGTTGATTTATGTATTTGTAATGAAGAACTGTTTTTACACTACTGTTGACTACTGGACTTCATGACCTGGGGCACCCCCATTTCAGTGACTACAATCTTGGATCTGGAGCATAGAGGCGTCAAGCAACGGCTGGCGTTAGGGTTGGTTGCGCAGGAACACTACGAATTGGAACTAGCGTGTGGTGCGGATACAGGGGCCCGCCATTGCTTTTGTGGACATGCATCCAAGACATGTGTGAGGACGTTTGATAGGGCTGGCTGTGAGACTCCTCCGACTCTGGCAGTTGTTGGTTGGAAGGTACCAGAGGCCAACAGGTGCAGCACAGCCAGCAGCTTTGTCTGCGGAGGGATGTTGGTTCTCCGCTGTGTTGGTACCGTCAGCCTGTGGGCAATGTGGGTCAGGATGCGGAGGATGGTTGTC
This sequence comes from Calotriton arnoldi, assembly GCA_963921515.1. Lineage (NCBI taxonomy): Eukaryota > Metazoa > Chordata > Amphibia > Caudata > Salamandridae > Calotriton > Calotriton arnoldi. The sequence continues at coordinate 1,449,916 of CAWUFW010002520.1, forward strand.
CTTTTGAGCCTGTAGTGGGCAATGGCATCCTCTGGCGTTGAGTGTCTGAGGCTGGTGCGTTTTAGGAACATCCGCTGTCTTCTTCTGCACTGCCTAGGTGGAAGTCCGGGGAGGGTGGTCTGGGGGGGGTTCTGGGGGTGGTGGCGGTGGGTGTTGTGGACCTCTTGGGTCTCCGAGCTGCATGATCAGTAGCTCCATGACATGTGTTGGTCTTCAGATGTGGCTCTGGGCTGGACTCCCTTTCATACTACAGGTTGTCGTCCTGCTTATCACCAGTAAAAGGCAGGTGTTAAATCCCTGCTGCTAACGTGCCTTATCGCCTGTTTTTGGATCGCATCGCAGATCTGGCCGGTCGTTGAGAATATCGCAAAGTGGTGTTTTTGTGTGAGTTAGTTGTCGCTCTCATCCGTGGCAATGTCTTTTGTGGAAGCTATCGCTGGAAAACTGGCGATATCGGCAGTTTGCACCAGCTTGAGAATAGGGTGATAAATCTATTGCCACTTTTGCGGCGCTAAAGTGCTGATAAATCGGCGATAAGTCCTTGAGAATATGCCCCAAAGTGCATACAGTACGTCCACCAAAAAATTAACACATCTAAACCCAATAGGCACAGGGCACCAAAAACTAAAACGGAAGAAATTTGTGTTCCGTATTCAATATCCCTAGGTTAAAAAACCAGATCCAGTTTTACTAGATGAGGATGCCCTATCCACGAAATAGGGCATGCTTCATCATAGGCGTTCTCACCCCACCCTGGTGAGATGACACAACCAGGGCAGATTCTACCTCAGAAATGAGGACATAGTTGCTAAATTATAATTCCTTGATAATAGCAGGTTTCGAGATAAAAATACCCTAGTGTAAACCAGGGTGGGGCGAGGAAGCCTATGATGAAGCATGCCACATTAGGTGGGAGAGGCTTCCTAAGCCAGAAAAAGTGGATCTGTTTTTTCAAATAGATTTATGGAATACGGAACACAAGCTTCTCCTGTTTTAATTTTTAGTTCCCCGTGCCTAATGTGTTTTAGACAATGTAAAATAGTCTCCCATGCATTGTATCTGCATGCACCCCATTGGATGAGGAAAAATACTTCAAAGACACCAATAATATTAGGTGAAAGAGAAATACCCCTCTGAGCTGAACCAAGAAGTGATTGAAAAGTTTCAAGCCAATGAATGGAGAAAAAACTCATTGGAAAAAAAGGATGGTCCCAAAGCCCACCTTATGTATATTGGAAACAACAGGTCTGGTTGGACAGATGCACTGTCAAAGCAAGAGCTAACAAGGGGCTTGAAGTACGAATGTAAAGAATTGCAATTTCATAATAGCAAATGTCTGCGATTCACAATTAGGAAATTGCAGTTCTGTGTGTATGTATAATTTGATCCCTCAATTTGTGATTAGCTGCTCAGGCACACTGCAATTTTGGAAATCGCTATTCGTGTTTTCCAAAATTGCAACTGAGGTCGCAAATTTGGAGTGTGACCGGAGATTGATGAAAAAGACGTCCTGGTCATGGGTAATCACATCTGAACCGGGAAGTGCCTCACAGTACATGCCTGGAGACCAGCCTGAGTGGATGTGGAGTGGGGGTGGAGAACAGCTACTATTTCCAACAAAAATATCAGAACATCTAAAGAAGCATCATCATCAATGGCCAGGTAAAGTGCAGAAAAGGATGCAGGAGGCTGAAAAAGAAAAAGAAAGTTTTCTGAGAAGGAGTTGCATGGTGATCCTGACCGAAGAGTTCTGTGATAAACATGATGTATTGTTTGGAAGGGCATCCATGACAGTCCCAGACTCTCAAAAGAAAAAAATCTGGCAGGATATGCAACAACAAATGAATGCTGTAGGCGTCACCCACTGCTCCATCGATGAGATCAGGAAGAGGTGGTATGACCTCAGTTTGCAAACAAAAGAAAAGGTGACAACATGACTATATGATTCCTGGCGAGCAGGAAGTGGCCCCCAAACCATACCCCCAACTATTGCACTGGAGACCATGGTTGAGATCATACTGGAGCTTGGGGCTGTTGTGGGAATCAGGAACATTGACACCTCAGCACCTGGAACCTCACAAAGTCAGTGTGAATTATTTACTATTGTTACATCTCAGAACTTAAATCTATGTCCAAGTCCACATAGAACTGTAGCATACATCAGATGGTTGTTTCTTAAGTTAGTTAAAAATGTACCTTCATACTGCATTATGGGACATGTAGTCAAAAAGTCACCACTGGAGTAACGTGTATGCATTTATTAGGCTAATGGTATCCCAACTGAAACATTGCTATTTTATCATATCAGTGATTAAACAAAATTTCTTTATTTTACACAGATTTCCCTGAGGAACATAATGATGACACCAATGTGAAGGAAGTGGAGGACTCAAACACAGCAGCTGAAGAACCCATTCCCATTTCCAGTCAACCAAGCACACTTCCAGCCCAATGTAGCACTGCCTCATTGCCATCACAGGCACCAGTAATGGAGGATGACGATGTCACTCTGCCTAGCAGGCCCATCCAGCACCCAGGTGCGAGGCAATAACTTCAGTGTGTTCCAGGGCATAAGTGCAGTTGGTGCCATGAGGTACATCATACTATAGAGCCTGAAGCCACTGCACAGTTTGTTGGAGGCCTTGAGGCATCCATTAGACAATTCGGCATCTGTAACACAAACAGATGAAACGCATGAACAAAAATATACCTAACATGCAGCAATGCATGTCATTTGGTTATGACAACATTGGGACACTATTGGGAATCATAAACACTAAAAGACAGCCTCACCATTACTATAGTAAAATTATGCCAGCACATGGCAGATTATCATGCCCATCAAAAGGCATCGAGACAGGAGCGCTACAACTAGAATGGACAGGTCGGGTCAGGATGGGTTGTTTGGCCAATGCATCTTCCACCCTATCAAGGAGAACAGTAACACTGTAGGTAGAAATGGGACACTTTAGTGGAGACTTTGCAAAGGGCTTAGGGCAGATCACCTCTGCAATTGAAGTGCTACAAAAATCACAAATAGAAGGTGGTGTTGGAGATCCCCCACAAGATAGTGAGGACATCTCAAGTGTTGGCAGCGGCTTTGCCAGTGAGGCACATGCTCTGCGACGCAGCGGCAGCCATACTCCTGCTGGAGAACAGTAGGGGCATGCCATGCGGGATGTATCTGCAGAAGACAGTGAAGGACACAGCATTTTGTATAGTCATTTTAGCATTGCTATTTTTATTTTGGTGATGTAACCAATATTTGTTTGTACTTTACTAACCATTTGGTTGCCATAGTTTCAAATATAAACAATTCATATAGTACAGTGTAAATAGGGGTATACTGTTCCGCACAGACTCAACAGACTCTTACTGTTTGACTGGGGCGTGAGCCCTGGTTAAGCAGCAACTACAATCCGGATAAGGCACAAGCAAAGCCCAAATTCACCTGTGCTCAAACCCCTGGTAGCTTGGTACAGAGCAGTCAGGCTTAACTTAGAGGCAATGTCCTTCATCGGCACAGCAGTCCTTCTTCCTGGCAGAGTATCCACAGGTTCCAGAAGTGTACTGAAGTGGTGGTGCCTGAGGGCCTTCTTTTATCCACAGTTGTGCCTTTGAAGTTGGGAAGTGCACTGATACCCTGTTTTCTCTGCCCCTGCTCCAGACTACCTACAGGGGGTATGCAGCTCTTTGTGTGGAGCCCGGACAAATCCTATTCAGGTGTAACTAAGGCTGGGCTCAGCTCATCCCTCCCACTCTGTCAGTGATGGCCATTCAGTCACACCTAAGCGCACATTGTGTGTCACTGTTGAGGAGTAATACACAAAACCCAATTGCCAACTACACCCTGTCATGTGACCAGAGGCACCAAATGGCTAAGGCAATAAAATTCTAATTTTCTAAAAGTGGTATTTTCAGAATTGCAATTTAAAATCCGATTTCACCATGACACCAAACTTGAAGGGGTTTTTTGAAATTACACTTATAAAATGTAATAAGGCAACTCCAATGTTAGGCCTTGCAGTAGTAAAAAACTAATTTAAAGTTTTTCACTGCCTGGACATGTAAAACTTAAAGTACTTGTTCAACTTTATAAGTACACTGCACCCTGCCCTTGAGGCTGTCCGGGGCCTACGTTATATGTATTAAAAAGGAAGGTTTAGGTCTGGCAGAGGATTAATTTTGCCAGGTCGACATGGCAGTTTAAACCGCACAGGCAGGATCTGCAATGGTAGACCGGGATATGTTTAAAAGGCTATTTAAGTGGGTGGTACAATCAGTGTTGCAGCCCCACTGGTAACATTTAATTTACAGGCTGTGGGCACATGTAGCGTACATTACTAGGAACCTATAAATAAATTAAATATTTAGTCCCAAAGGCCTACAAAAACGAAGTCAGTAAAAACAGGAGGTCTGAAGGCAAAAAGTTTCCCCCACAGCTGAAAGTGTGAGTTCTCTTCACAAAGGCAGAAGAACCTGGAGAGACCATCAGCAATGGCATGGTATGTCCAGGATGGTGTTCCATAATAAAGCACATTCCCTGTAGGAAGATGGACCACCTCAACAGTTTGAAATTCTCATCCCTATCTCAATTAACCATCTGAGGGGTTTGTGGTCGATCTGAACCTGGAAGTGAGCACCAAACAGATATGGTCTCAGCTTCTTCAGAGACCACAGAAACAGCTTCCCTCTCTATTGCACTGATGAAGGCTACAGGTTGATCCAGGCCCTCTTAATTTAGCTGTGAGAGGACAGACCCAATGCCATGATCTAAGGTGTCTTTCCTCACAATGAATTTTTAGAAGAAGTTAGGGGCCTTAAGCATGGGTGCTGCACATAAGCCCTCCTTCCAGGTCTCAAAAGCATTCTCTCATACCTCAGTTCAGATCACCTGATGGGGCTGCTTCTTGGAAGTCAGCTCTGTCAAGAGCGCAACAATAGTGCCATACCTCTTGACAAATCTCCTGCAGTAGCAAGTGAGACCCTAGAAGGCTCTGACCTCTGTTTGGATCTTGAGGGGTTCCCAAGCCAGAATGGTTACAATCTTGGCCTGGAGGGACTGTACTTTTCCACCTCCCACTTGGTGACCCAGGTAGACCACTGACACCTGCCCTATTTGGCACTTACTGGCCTTGATAGTCAGGCTTGACCTCTGCAGAGCCTGAAGCACTTATTTGAGGCGGCACAGATGGTCCTCCCTGATAGGACTGAAGACCGCAATGCCGTCCAGATAGGCAGCACTGAAATTCACCATCCCAGCCAGGACCTGGTTGACTAATATCTGTAAGGTGGTAGGGGCAATCTTCAACCTGAAGGGCATTACCCAGAATGCAAGTGCCCTTCTGGGGTAGAGAACACAGACCTCTTTTTGGACCCCTCGGTAAAGGCAATCTGCCAGTACCCAGATGTTAAATCTAACGTGCTGAGGAACTTGGCAGCTCTTAGCCGATCTATGAGCTCATCATCTCTGAGGATGCATCAGTCTTCTTGACTGTATTGACCCCACGGTAGTCCACACAGAACCAAAGTTCAGGATTAATCCGGGAGGGTCAGACATGGGGACCACCAACACCCTTGGGCTAAACCAAGGGCTGTTTGAGGGCTCAATTACCCCTAACTCCAGCATCTTGAAGACCTCCTCCTTAATGCTAGATCTCACCTTATCAGATACCCTGTAGATTTTACTCTTCCTAGGCATGCTGTCCCCAGTATCAATATAATGGGTACACCATATAGTGAACAATGGGGTAAGGGAGAAGAATGAAGTGAAAGGCCTTAGCAAATGGTGGCAGTCTCTCTGTTGTTCTAGGGTAGAATTAGGAGAGAGGCTTACACCCTCCACTGACCCATCCTGCTACTTGGAAGAAAGGAGGTCAGGGAGAGGTTCACTCTCCTTTTCCACACCATCATCTGTGACTAGGAGCATGGTTAACTCAGACCTCTCAAAGTGGGGCTTGAGGAGATTGACAAGTAGGATGCTGAAAGGGTTCCTGGGAGTCCTGAGGTGCACCAAGAAGGTGACATCAATCTTGCACTCCATCACCTCATAAGACCCAGACCAGAGATCTTGTAGAAACCTGGGCTCCATGATCCACACTTTTAGGCCAGCTGAAACTTGACAAGAGTGACATTCTGGTTATAATGCCACTTCATGCTTCCTTGCCGGCTTCAAGATCTTCCTGTGCTTGCTTCCAGAAGCATTTCATCTAGTTTCATCTGTAGCTGACCACATCCTGGAGGGCCTTCCTAGGAGCTTGCTCCTAACCCTCTTTCGCCAGACTGAGAGGTCCTCTCACAGGGTGCCCTTACAGTGGTTCAAAGGGGTTTAAGCCAACCCCTTTCTGGGGTAGCTCCCTGTAGGAAAACAAAAGGCATGGCAGGAGGACGTCCCACTTCCGCCTCATGGGATCTTACAGGACCATTATCATGCCTTTTGGGTCCTGTTGTATCTTTTAACAAGCCCATTGGTTTGAGGGTGGTAAGGCATGGTAACTTGTAGGTTGTTCCACACTCCTTCCACATGGCCTTCACTGACCCTGACATGAAGTTGTTACCATGGTCTGATACCACCTCCTTGGGGAAGCCCACATTGGTAAAGATTCCCCATCAGTGCCCTGACCACGGCGGGCACAGTCACTGTTCTCAGAGGGGTAGCCTCCAGGTACCGGGTAGATTTGTCTACCAAGACCAGGTTGAACCTATTGCCCATGGCTGTTTTGGGGACCAGAGCCCAATGATGCTGATATCCACCCTTTCGAAGGGGGTGCCAATGACAAGAAAAGGTTGCAAGGGAGCCTTGTGCTTCCTCCCAGACTTGCCACTGGCCTGGCAGGTAGCACAGGACCTGCAGAAGCATCTGAGGCCTTCCTCACTTGGGGCCAGTCAAAGTGGGCGACAAGCTTTTCAAATGTCTTGTTCTACCCCAAACGACCTGCCGGGGTTACATTGTGAGCCAGCTACAGTAGGAAGGCCCTGTAGCAATGGGGAGCCACCAACATACGGGTTGCACCAGGCTCAGGAACCTTAGGCTTGTTATACAGGAGAAAATTCTCCAAGTAAATCAGGTATTCCCCAGAGGTGTTGCCATCTGCCTTGGCCTTGACCTGCTGCCGTAGGCCTACAAGAGTAGGGCATTCCCTTTGCACCTTGCTGAACTGCTCCCTGGCGCAACTCCCTTCCTTCTGCCAATTGGCCAGCTCAGGTATGTACCACAGTTCAGCAATATCCTCCCCTGTAGGCTCTGGTACGTCCCCCTCAGGGTTAGCCTCCTCCTTGACCGTTGGAATTTCAGGAGCTCGTGCACCAGTTGCCCTTCCTCTTGTTGGCAGGCACCTGGCTTATTCTTGCAGACTCCAGGTCCTCCTTACTACCCTCTCAAGCTGCCATAGACCATGTGGTCAGGCTCACCCACTCATGCAGCCATAACATCTCTGAGTGGGATCTTAGCTCCACTACCTTCCTGATGGAGTGCTCTCGGTCATTGCCAGGCAGACAATTCACAGGTATGGATGGACTCACAGCTAACCTCAAGGAGCCTGAGGACCCCCCCTACTCAATGAGAACCAGAGCCACTGGATAGTGACTCTCATGGTTGTCAGCTGCAACAACTTGGTGGAATTAATTAGGCACTACCTGCTCTGAGATCACCAGATGACATCTGACGGTTGTCATGCAGGCGTCAGAGTCTCTCAGAGCCTCCACCCTTTGCCCATTGATGGTGATCCACTGCCTTTATTTCCTAGTATCACTAGGCATGTGAGTTCTCTGCACCATCTAACTGTCATCCAAGGATAGTAGGGTACCCTCTACTCTGCCCCAACACTATCTGGTATAATCTCCTCCCCAACTGCTTTACAAGCCAACCCCAGTGAATACCCACTGGTGGGGGACGGTGTCTGCTTAGGACACTAGGCATCCCCCTTGATGTGCCCTTCCTCTTGGCACTAATAACACTTGAGGGATGCCTTCCCTGAAGACTTACTGTCAGGGAACCATCTCTTTTTTTTTCTAAATTAGGGTCCTGACCAGAGGAACTAGCTTGGGGCACTTTAGAAAACTCCTTATTTTTACTTTTATCTCCCCCCTCTTTCTTCTGATGAGGACCCTGCATGCCCTTACTGTAATCCCCCAAATACCTTCTTATGGACCCTAGTGCTGACCCAGTCGTCCGCCTCCTTAGCAAGCTCCCTGGGGTCAGGGAGCTTACAGTCAATAAGGTGTTGGTGCAGATCTGCAAAACAAAGACTGAACATGTACTCCTTTGCATTCACATTGTACAGCCTCTGACAATCTTTAACATCACTGCCCTTCACCCAGCCATCCAGTTCCTTGCAAAAGAAATCCATACAATCTACCGAAGTATATTGGTCCAGCTTCTGAATGTCCCTGAACTTCTGCCTCTTCTTTTCTGGGGTCAGGCTATACTTCCTGGCAAGAGGTTGCTTCATGGGGGGACACCTCATTCTGTCCTCCTTCTCCAGGGCTAGTAGGGTGTCCCTTTCATTGCTAGCGATATGCCTCCACAGACTAACTCCCCAGTCCACCTCAGGGATCTTGTGCATCTGCAAGGCAATTTCATAAGCCTCAAACCAGTTGTCAAAATCATCCGCAGAACAAAGTCACCAGAACTTTGGGAATATGGACCCTCTTTCCTCCAGAGGGCACTGGAGAAATGCTGCCTCCATCACTGCTGGATCTGCCTGTTTGGCCTTGATGTACAGTCCCTTAAGGCTCGTCTCATGGGCCAAACTCTTCAAAGTAATTCTCTCCTCCATGGCCAGTTTCTTTTCTTTTGTTCAACTGAATGGTTTCACGCTGGCTGGGATGCATTAAAGCCAGTCAGAATACACGGTTCCTAATCTGATGAGTACAATACACATGTACGATAACATGTGCTCACCCTCGGGTAGCTTGCCACCGAGCATTCAGGCTTATCCTCATGGTTCAAGTATAAAGTATTGACAAAACACCTCCCCCAAAACATATCCCACAAAAAACTCGACATCCTATGTATAAAATACTTGTATTTGTATTACACACACTGAAATTAAAATAAGGCACACATTGTGTGTACACTTTACAGTTACATGCAATTGTAGAACTTCCCCATTGAAATCAAAATAATATACACATTGTATGTACACTTAACAGCTATATGCAATTTTCGAACTTCCCCATAAGCAGAAAGGTCAAACAGCCACAGGTCGGGATTGCTATCCCACCTTTAGACAAAAGGTTGTGACCCAGGAGGCTGGCGCACTTCCATCTCTGGAGAAATGTTTTCCGCTCAAACGGATGTGTGAACTGCCAGTGCCCCAGACATAGAGCTGTAGGTGCCCACATGGCACATGAAACCCCTTGGGCCTCATCATGATGTTCTCCACAACAAAGTACCGTGTGGCATGGGTCCTGGAAGAGGGAGCCAGCAACCGCGGACAGAGGCTCCGATGTCAGCTACTGTTGTCCTCCTGATCTAGATGCCGAAGACAGTCTCAGCTCCCGGTTCAGGTTTCCCCAACACCCCTCAGACATCACACACTCTGGAGTGCTTGCTAGCACAGGTCCCTTTGGTTGCAAGCACGGGTCTCTTGGACTCTGCAAACTTCCCCCACGCTCCTTTGGCTCCTCACGCCCCAGCACCTCAGGTGGCAGCTGATTTTTACAAGCACGCTCCTCTGCACAGTGTGATGATGTACGTCAGGACGTTCCTTGTCCCAACCGATGATCACTTTCACCCATTTCCGCCGCACCCTGTGAGGCCCTTACAATCACATGTAAATGGTGAGATCCTTTGTGTTCCTGGGATCTCTTGGACAAGAGCCCAGCTAACTGGCACTCAGAGAGTACTTAGGGACCCGGGCCACGACACTTAGCACTTAGCTGCAGGTCAACAACATTCAGGCAAAATCCACCAAGTAATATCCCCCTTCCTGGAGCACGACAAGCTCCAGGCCACCACAAATCTGCAGATAGTCCAGTTGCAGTCCCTCCTGCCCTAATGATTCCTTGTGTTGATGTTCAAGCATCAAACCAGTGTATTATGGTTCCAAATCCAAAAGCGTCTCTGCTTTCAGAGGCCAGAGCCCAAGTAGTTATACCCACTTTGGCCTTTGAAGATTCAATCAGTTCAAAAGGCCACCTTTCAAATCCACAGGCCCTCTCTAAATCTTGTCCTGTCTGCCATTCTACCCTGGGTGTTTTGATCAGTTTCTTTAGTGGGGTCAAGACCCTGTCCCTTGGAATGCAGGTGCCAATTCCACCCCCACATAACCATCCCAGAGAGGCCCATCAGTGTCAGAGGTCTGCAGTTTCCCTTGGGCCCCTAGTTTATGGCCTTCTATCAGGAATGCACAGATGTAGCTCTCCCCCTAGCACCCAGATGTGAAGTGGAGACAGGCCAGCAGACACACAGAGCCATGAGCATCAAAATGCCTACTTTCCTAAAATGACATTTCCACCAGCGTAATGTTGAATTCACTCAACCTACCGGAGAGGATTCACCATTATGAACTCGTTGATAACAAACACTACTCTGCTACTATTCTGTCTGTAGGAAATACTGTTCAATAGCCTTTCCCTACATCCCCCCTTGCTAAACCAATGCGAGAAGCAGGCCCTGTCGTGCCGAACACACCACTCTGTGCCATTCAAGACCCTTGCATGCAACGCAGTAACGCAACATGCCCTACCTCTTACCAACACCGCACCCTGTCACCAGGGAGTGCTACAATATAGCAAGAGAAATGCAGAACCATGGCATGTAGCTTTTAAAAGCCAAGCCAAGTTACAGTAACTTGCGTGCACAGGCCCCAACTGAGCAAACCTGTGGCACAATCGATGAGCTACCCGTGCAGATTGCACAACATGTACTGCAGGCCCAAGGAGGAGCATTCAAGGTACATGCCCTGGGTATATGTCTTACCCCTGGATATGGGACTTACAGCTAACTCGATGATAATATGATGAGCACAGTGCTTTGGCATTGAATGGCAGTGTCAAAAGTACTCAAAGACCTACGGCTAGCATCCAGAAAACTGGAAAAGAAAAAAGTTGAGGGAAAGCACCCTAAAAGGGCCATTTCTAACATCCTCCATGCCCAGTTTCCTTTTCTCTGCCTCCATGGCCAGCCTCTTAACATCTGCTTTCAGCTTAGCCATCTCTGGCCTGCATGCCATATCCGCTAGCTCCTCTGAGGACATGTTGCAGAAGGACACACTGCTACCTGCACATGAAGGGGCCTCTAATCTCAGGGGTAGGTTCCCACCTCCTCAACAGGTTGCAGTCCCAGACCCTCCTGTTGCTGCTGCTCAGATTCTTCCTCATCTTGCTCTCCCTCCGCATCTGTTTCTGTTGCCAGTGATTGATGGACTTTTGACTAGGCCTTCTGCGCCTTTTACAGCTCCACCTTCCTGGTGGTGCTCTTGGCAGGAAGCCTTTCTTTACAGAACTCCTTCAGCTGGGCCACAGTGTAGGACTCCATGCTTTGCAGGTGAGGTCACAGACACAACAGTCAGGTAGAGTAAGAATGTATTTGGAAAACACAGAAAGACCAATCATGGAGAAATTAATCATGAATTGGTCTTAGATATGGGATGGTAGTGTACACCAAATCACTGTATGGCACAGCACAAACACAAGTCCTCTCCTCACCGCTGATCACCAATGTTAGAAATTGTATTACTGGTTGACTGGGCTGTGAGCCCTGATCAAGCAGCAACCAAAATCCTAGTCAGGATAAGGCCCAAGCTAACCCCAAATTAACATGTGCCCAACCCACAGGTAGCTTGGCACAGAGCAGTCAGGCTTAACTTCGAGGCAACGTGTAAAGTATTTGTGCAAGACTTTAAACAGCAAAACAATGACAGCACCACACAAAAATATTTCCACGCCAGGTTAGAAAACTGGAGCTTAATTCCATAAAACCAAAATAACACAAATCCAATTAGTAGAACTGGATATATTGAAGTGTAAATGTCTATTGAAAATAGCGCCAAAAAGCACAAAGCGCTATTGGTGATATTTGGTCGTGCCAGACAAGGACAAAGTCACAAGTTCAGGCTGACTGCGATGAAGCATGGACCAGTTACATGGACCTTGTTAAAACTACTGAACAAAGTACCTTAAGTCCTGGATGCAGAGCATTATGTGGCTCTATGTCGAGGATGGTTGCGCAACCAAGGCAATGCATTGGTTCCGAGATGCGGCTAGGCTGCAGTGTGAGGTCCTGTTGCATCATCGTTGAAGATCGCATCTGTGGGGCCTGTGATGCAAAGTCCGGCATCCGGGATGCACTGTGCTACAGGCGTTGCATCGGTTCCAAGGAGCTGCAAAGCTGCTATTCGGAGTCCAGCGTTGACGCTGCCGTTGATGAGAGATGCGAGAACCTGGGTTGTGAATGTGTCAGAGCGATGCATCGGTTCCGAGGACTGCGGGGTTGATGCTGGTCTTAGCGACAGGTACAATCTAAGCAGCAGCGGCAATGAGTCAGGTGTGCTCGGGGCTGCGCCACTCATCGAAGTAAATGTATCACTTCTGCTCAGGGATGCACTGCTCAGCACAGAAGAAGCATTGGTTACACTGCCAAGCACCTTAGGCCAACTTCCAAGTGTTCAGGGCTAGAGTGGCTCCACTTGGCAGATTAGAGTCTCAGATGGCAGTGTCCAGATACAGTGCAAGATTGTTGGAAGAAGCCTGTATTGTCCATGAGGCTTCAGATCAGGAGGCCAGCCTATTAGCCCTTGGAGTCACTCTGGGTTCTAGGTTCAAGAGATGCAGGACCAGATTTCTCACCCATGCAGGAGGGCAGCAGGCAATAGATCAGCACAGCAATGCAGGAGTCCAGCAGCATGCAGTCCAGCAGAGTGGCAGTCCTTCTTCCTAGCAAAGTATCCACAACTACCATAAGTGTACTGAAGTAGTGGTGTCTGAGTTCCTTCTTACAGAGTTGTGCCTTTGAAGTGAGTAGAAGCTTCTAGAGGCATGCCTTTGAAGGGCACAGATCCCCTGCCTTCTCTGCCCTGGTCTAGACTAACTACAGGGGTTATCTAGCCCTTTGTGTGGAGTCAAGACACAGACTATTCAGGTCTAAGTGAGGATGGGCCCAGCTCCTCCCTCCCATCCTCTCAGTGATGGCCCATTCAGTCATACTTATCCTCCCATTTTGTGGGGCTGTCTAGGAGGAATGCACAAACCCTAGCTGCCAGCACCCCTCTACTAAAGGTTGACCGAGCACCATTGAATACTCGTCTTCTGGATAATTAGATTCTGCAGAGGCAGGCTTGCCGACGTGTATGTCTCATGCTAGGTGCAACCTTGCCAGTGATCGTTTTTTATTAATATTGAATTCTAAAATACTTCAAAGAAAATCACATTAGTAGTGCAATTAACAAATACAAAAGATAAGATATCATTTTGTAAAAAAATATTGTTATTCTATTCAAATACACTTTGCAGATCTGATTTGTTTTAAAGGAGTAACTGAGCTCATTTTATTTTAAGGAGTGGTTGCAGAAGGGCAATCTTTTGGAGGCATACATTTGGCAGGTCCCGCCACCAATTCTGATGTGCATGCTGGTGGAGATATAACCGCTTCTAGTGAGCATAACATGGAGGGCCACATTCAGAATAGATCAGCATTTCAAGGACATTCACCCCGAGGTATACATCGACCAGAACTTAAGACATATCCTCATTTGCAGAAGCATCCCTCAACGCACTCTATTGTGCACCACCTTCCAATCTTAGTTTTGCTTGTGCAGGTTCTCTGACGACACCTGCTGCCACACTTCTTGTACTCCTCTGCAAGAAAGAATATGAGGGGAATTGCAGAATTAATATTCACCATATATAATATGTCAAATACCACTTGAACATTGAAGTCTGTATTAATGTAAATACTGCACATTTTCTCATAAGTTCTACAAGGTATCTTCAGCCCAGTATTTTACCATCCGAAGTGGACACACAAGAATCCCAAAGCTGTGCAGTGCTGGCTGTGTATGTGAAACGACAATCAGCAAAAATTTAGACCAATAAAGCCAACAACATTGGAGCAGCTGAAGGTGGATATGCAGCATACGAGATCCAGTCTGCCCCTGGACTTTCTTCAGGCCTACAGGGTATATTGAAAGTTAGAGCATCTTCTGCTTTCTAATCTTAGATTCTGTATTTGAACAATATGGTGCAGTTCACTGAAACTAAGCTGGGTCCAATATTTAATGGGTAAATATGATGAAGCCAGTGGCTGAACTCTCCAAATCATTGCCCAACAAACATTCTACTGGTAGGTCTGAGCTAACCACAACTTTCTTAAGGCCAGTTACCCCTACCCAGGTGAACTTAACAACTGCCAAGGAATGGTCAGTTTTAACATTGTTTGCATTGGTCACTTGGTACATTTCTCCAAGTATGATTTGGTCAGGGGCCACAAGATTCTCTGTCACCATAGCGACACTTGCACCTGTGTCCGTGTATGCCATGGCCTCCTTACCATTGATTAAAGGCTGTTGTCTGTATTTTCCCAGATTACTGGGACTGACAAATAGGGGGGCAATATCCATGCCACCATCACAGACAAGCACAGCCTGAGCAGAAGTTTTGACTAGGCAGGAACCCATCTCAGAGCCCAAGGTTAACCCTACTAATCCCTTGTTCCCTGTACGACCACTTGTACTTGTGCTAGGTGGTGCAGTTGCCTTAGGGGCAGTGGTTGTAGGAGGGTTTTCCTTGGCTTTTGGACAATCAGCATCTCTTGTCCAATGTGTCTTCTGTTTACAGAGATAACACCAAGGTTTCTTTTGCCTTTACCAGGTGCAGGTTTTGGGGCCCTGAAGAAGACTGTTTCTGATCTTTACCCTTGTCCCCACCCTTAACTGGAGTTTTAAAATCTTGTTATTTTTGGTCACCACCATTGTTCTGGTTTTTCTGATTCACCCTGGTTTTGACCCACTTATCTGTCTTCTTTCCCAATTCTTGGGGAGAAGTCAGATCAGAGTCAACCAGGTATTGATGCAATAACCGATTTTGGCAATTATTAAGGATCTGCTCCCTCATAATCAAATTGTACAATCCCTTTAAATCATTCACTTTGCTGCCAAGCAACCAGCCTTCCAGAGCCTTAATGGCACTATCCACTAAGTATACCCAAACCTGATTCTGTGCCTTCTGGGTGTCTCTGAACTTAATCCTATACTGTTCAGTGGTTAAGCCAAACCCATCAATGAGAGCACTCTTCAAGACTGAGTAGTTGTCAGCATCCTTTTCTCTAACAGTGAGGAGCTTATCACTACCTTTGTCAGCAAAGGAGAGCCACAAGATAGCTGCCCACTGCTCTTGAGGGACACTCTGAACTTTACAGGCCCTCTCTAAAGCAGTTATCCATTTATGGATGTCATCCCCAACATGGTAGGGACAATCTTGCTCAGGTTCCTATTATCAAAGGAATGTTCCTTAACTCTAGGGACACTGTTGCTGCCACCATGGGACTCTAATCCCAACTTTCTTCTAGCTCTCTGGACTTCTAGGGACTCTTTATCAAGGGCCAATTGCTCGTGCCTGAGCCTAAGCTTAGGTTTCTCAAGTTCAAGAAATTGGTATTCCCTATCATAAGAGTGGTCCCTCTTGCTAGATACAGAGGTCCCTACTGACTGTCCTGAGTGATTAGACTCTGCAGAGGGAGATCTAGATCTCCTTGGTAAACTCTGCACTCTCCCAAGAGGAGTAAAGAGAGGGCCTTCATGGCCTCCTCCATCCTCCTCTTAAAGATATGAGTTACCCAGGTGAGAACCATCAGGTTCTCCCTGGTCAGGGTTAGATTCCAGGTCATAAAAGGTGTCACCTCCTGACCTGTCTTCATTCCCTGTCCCACCCACTCTGTCCTGCTCATATGACCCAGGAGTCTTCCTTAGGTCATCTAACAGTAACATCTCTATGAGATGTTGAGTGTTGGCACTTCTCCCTGTCTTCAACTTTCTAGAGGCACACAAGGCTTTCAATTCTTGGAACGAAAGCTAGCTGTATCTAGAAGGCAGAGAGCCACTGGCATCTCCTTTAGCAGACATACTAAGTGTGGTGAGGTGTTGCACCTACCTAACCTAGTGGAAACTAAAGTCTCCGAGGTTGGAGAAAGGGTGTGCTAAACCCTTGACTTACCCAACCCTAAGTTCAGTAGAACTTACTTATTCTAAGATGGTGTTATATGTACCTAGTACTAGTGGTTTTTCAGTTAATAAATACAAAGATTTATCTGGTAAAACAATACAGGCTTGAATCCCACCACTGCCACCAATGTGAGAAGTTGGCCTGGTATATGCTGTCCACTAATTAAAGTGGGCACCTTGCACCAGTCCAAACAACCCTTATGGTGATTTAAGAGGTCAAAGACAATCTGAGAAAGCTATCCAAGTGGTATCTATGGAGAGCAGCATTCAGGCTTAGTCCTGAAGGAATGTTAAGCAGCTTGATTTACCAGAATGCAACCTTATAGAATTGGTTAAATTAAAGGAGAACCACACAGTAGTTATAAAAATATGTATTTATTAATATAACACTCTCTAGTACGACACAGTATCTCCTACACGGAGATAATCACAAAGCACACAATACTTTAGCACAGAAATGATAGTAAATAGCACTAATACACAGTGGTCCCCAAGGGGGGGGACCAAACCATCTATTAAAATAGTGGTATAAGACCCACAACTCGAGTCAATACAGTGTCGAGAGGTTGTAGAATTGCTGGGACCCCAAGTAACCATCCAAGGTAAGTAAGTAGGGACCCCCCGGAGGACGGGTGCAGTGTGGGAACACGACAGCGTGCTCTGTACAATTCTACGGGAAAGTCGCAGTTGAAGTTTTAGAGTTTAAGGACCCTTCCCAGTGGACTTCGAAGAAACCCTGTGGAAGTTAGGAGGTTGAAGAGCCACCCCACCCGTGGATACCGAGGTACCCAAGTTACCTATCCCAGGGAAGCTGGGTGCATAGGTCTGAAGTGGCGTTGGAAACCGCTGTCGAACCCAATGGAGGACTTCGAAGAAGAGCTGCTGCTGGAAGGAAGAAAAGTGTCTGTTGGAATCCAAAGGTGGATTCTGGTCAAAGAGTACCTGAAAGCAGAGGGCACAGAGTCTGGGCCCCTCAGGAGTGACCAGGGGCTTGGTAGAATGCCCACCGATGTCGGGTGCTTCAGGTGCGTTGATGGAGTTCTTGACTCTACAGCTATGGGGACCAGGAGATGTAGAGGATGACCAGGAGCCAGGTACAAGCTGTCCCACAAATGATGTAGAGTACTGAGGGGTTGGTGTCTGGCTGGAGCACCAACAAGCCTTGGCAACGGCAACCTATGCAGAAGGTCACGGATGTGTACGGTTTGGACCAGCAAGGTCCAAGAGACTCACCAAACACAGGGGTGTCAGGGCAAACCTGTAGCAACCAGCAGAGCCCAAGAAAAGCAAAGTTGACCCTCAATGGACCCACAGGCCGGAAGCACAGGAGTCACGAGAGTACCTCAAGCGATTTCACCAAACAGCAGCCCACGGTGCACTCGGTGTGAGGAGGCCGGAGTTCTTGGTAGGAAATGGTGCCAGAGGATGGGGCTACTTGGAGCCCAATGCACTTGTTCAGGAAATGCCAACAAGCATATGCACTTGCAAATGTACGCGGTGCACAGGGGTTCAGGTATTGCAGCCGTCACCAGGGATTCTTACCTCAAACTTGGTGAGAGGGCAGCTTGGACCTCAAGGGACATAGAAACCTACCTCTTGTGTTGCTGAAGCCTTTGGAATCTGTAGGAGCTCAGGGTCAGCAGACCGGACAGCAGTGTTGCAGTGCCTGCGAATGCAGGGCAGTGATTTATTCACTCCAAGGGAGATATCTTTGATTGTCCTTGATGCTCCACAGGTCCTATACGGATCCTGTATGGTGCACGGGCACATACGATGCTTCACAACAACAGATATGAACCCTCTAGACCTATATTTCTTTATAGACTGGCTACACAGGCTCAGTAATAGGGCATCAAAAAAACATTATTCTCCACACCGAAATATAATAAATCATTCTTTTATTTCATATTTTTTCTTTTTTTTAATAATTTGTTTATAAAATATTTCATACTCAAAACAAATGTGTAGTATTCAAGAAACAACTTTTTTGCACAAAGTTAGCACCATGTACCAAGGAACAGACATAATTCCTGGGCCACAATAAATAACAACATGAATAAAATTACAAATAATAAAACAGAAACATACTTCACATCCCCACATCCAAACATACCTCTCACAGTCTACAACTGCCACCCTTGCACACAATACACACACACTTTGACATCCCAGAGCAACACCAGTAGCACTGATGGAAAAAGGCGGGCGATGAAATCAACCCCTAATGGCTGTGCTGAACACTGGGGTGTCACACTCTAGCTGTCGACGTACGTTTCGATGGAATCTATAAATAATTAATCCATCTTCTTCAGGACCTGTTATTTTCTCACTTATAACGGGTGGATGAAGGGGGGAACCAGTCTGCTAAATGCAGGCTTGATTTCTATGCTGTTGGAATCTGCGAATCTGCCGATATCACATATAGTGGCCCAGTATGGTTATAAATCTAATACTACGTGCTTTCCCAAGCGGTCATTGGATATACCAATTCTCAGATGAAGTGATTTATTATCGTGTTTTTCTTCCAGGCGTAATCCCACTTCATTTGTTCTCAATATATACGTCAAGATGTGACGAGTTTTCAAACGTTTGGCGCCTCTGATCTTTCTTATTTCAGTAAGTGCGAATATTATATTGGCACCATCATTCCAACTTCTTTAAAATGATAATGTGTACGAGTAGATCGCAGTAGGACACACGTTCTGTCTGATATGCAGTGCCGCCAGAGAGTCCTTGCACGATGCTTCAGACTGAGAGGGAGATGAAGTCAAGCCCAAACAAAGTCCAGCGAAGTACAGAGTGTCCAGATGGTCGAAGTTCAGTGGTTTCTGGTTCAGAATCTTGTCCACATTGAAACAAGGGCCCTTCAGCCAGGTAAGCACATTTGTACCCTTGGGAGAGGGTTGGACATATTCAGGGGACCCTCCCAGGGGAGGGTCTGGACAGTGGGGAGGTTACTCCCATGTCCTTGTCCAGTTTCACGCCAGAGCAGGAGCCAACGGCTCCCATGACTGGTTTGAACTGGAGAAATGCAGACTTTCGGTCACTGCTGAGCGCACCCACCCAGCCCTAATACACTAAATCCTGTCTGGGAGGTGGTTACACCTCCTTGTGACAGGATGCCTATTGTTCTGCCTTCCCCTGCTCGAAGTTGGCTCAGCAGCAGGAGGGCAGAAAAGTGTCTCTGATCGGCAGCAACCATTTTCTGCTGCCCAGGACTAGAAGGCTGGTCCCGGAAACACCAGGGACCCAACGAAGCTCGCTTCTGAGGGGTGGAATCGTACCTCCCACACCGGCTACCAGTGTGGTGGTATGATTCCAACATGTTTGACACCAAACACGATTGGGTTAGTTTCAGCCATTTTAGAGTTGGTCATCAGGTGGTCGCATAATGCCACTTCATATGTCGTAAATGGCTGTCTCACTGACAACCCGGAAGAATGGGCTCCATAGGCTGCAGGGGTGTCCTGCTCATGCAGTGGCACCCTCTTACTTAGAACCAAGCACCCTGCCTTCAGGATTGTTAAGGCCAGCTATAGGGGTGACTTATAGGTTTTAAGTGCAGTGACCCTTAGATATAGTAAACCTATATTTTAAGTAAGTGGTGCATGCACCAACTTACACAGGCTGCAATGGCAGGCTTGTAGTTCCATTTTGCATGGTCTCTCATGGGTGGCATAATACATGCTTCAGTCCATGGGAGGCCTCTGGGGTACCTACGCCCTGGGTACATGGGTACCATATAGTAGGGACTGACAAGGGTACCCCAGTATCCAATCTGGAGTGTACCTAAGTACATAACATAACAGTTTAGGGAGAAAGCAGATAGACTGGGGTCCTGATTAGCAGGATCCCAGTCAGACTAGTCAAAAACAGTATCACATTTAGCAAAAAGTGGGGGTAACCATAAGAAGCAGATCCTACTTTCCTACAAGGATTATGTACATTCATGGTCAATTCAAGTTCTGGATACAAAAAATTCTACCAGTTGGGAAAAAATAAACATTACGCTTGAGTCATGCCAAGCACCAAACACTGTCTTCAATGTATCTGAACCACGTATCAAAATTATAGATGAATAGGTTGGTGCTCTTCAGTACTAATATGTCCCCAGAGCAGCTGATAACTTTGCTAGGTCCTGAGAGCAAGCACAACCCTGTTTTATTATAGAGTGTTAGATTTGGGGGTCTCTAGTTGGCAGAGGTATGTACCTTTGTCCAAATAGGGACCCTTGAGTCTAGTCAGGGAAAGTAGGTACACTCCTGAAATAACCCCTGCTCACCCTCTTGGTAGCTTGGCACGAGCAGACAGGCTTAGTTCAGAGGCAGTGTGTAAAGCATTTGTGAACACATACAGTAATCAAGTGACAACACTACAAATGGACACCACACAGGTTATTTATTTATAAAAATAGGTATACTTTATATAGATTTATCACAAGACCATAAACGACAAAAATAATCCACAATACTGTTAAGAATACTTAGTTCTGATCAAAAAGGCTTAATTCAAGGTTCTGTGCGAGTCGGTAGCCTCCTCCGGCTACGGCGATGTCGAGAACAAACAGAGTCTAACAAATCCAGCTGACCGCGTCGAGACGGGCCAACACAGCGTAGACAGACTCGGTCACAGTACCTTTTACTTGAAGCGGCAGGCACGGGCGTGCGAGCCGGATGGCTGTTCGTCGCGGTCGCGATGCAAAAATGGAAGCGTTGCAGGACGCGTTGTCCCTCGATGCGGTGCAGGCAGCGGCTCGTTGACGTCGTCGAGACGGAGTCGGTGAGACCAGGGCCGTGCGTTGCAGGGCGAGACGGTGCTTCGATGCGGTGCTGGCAGGTTGCGGTGCGGCGACGGAGCCGGATTCAGGAGCTGGCGTCGATCAGTCCGGACAGCGGTGCGAGTCGGGCGGTGCGTCGCAAAGCGTGCGAGCGGTGCCCAACTCCGGTGCGGTCACAGGACTCGAACTTAGCAGCAGTGACCGTGTCGGTCGGACCAGTTCGATTCGGCGTAGCGAAGCGTTGCAGGACGCGTTGTCCCTCGATGCGGTGCAGGCAGCGGCTCGTTGACGGAGTCGGTGAGACCAGGGCCGTGCGTTGCAGGGCGAGACGGTGCTTCGATGCGGTGCTTACAGGACACCGAGTCGGTCGTGAGAGTCGGTCACAGCTCCCTACCTCTGCAGCCACTGAAACAGAGTTTCCAGCAGCAATTCACAAAGGGGGTGAAGTCCAATGGTCCTGGGACTTCGGTCAGGGGGCAAGCTCTCTTCCAAGCCCTTGGAGATCCTTCACAAGTTGATGAAAGTCAATAGCAAAGCAAAAGTTCCTTTCTCCTTTCTTTGGCAGTCAGGCAACCCACTGCAGGCCAATCCCCCAAGCAGCACTTCAGCTTAGGGATAGTCTCTCCTCAGTTTCTTCTTGGTTCCGCTCCTCAGCAAAGGTTTCTTCTTGTTCCCAAAAGTGATCTAATCTTCCTGGGGTCTGGGTGCCCCTCTTATACCCTGATTCTCTTTGTTCTCTGGAGGCAGAGAGGCCTCTGCCTAGTCCAAAACCAGTTCTGGTCAGTCCTGGAGCACTTTGTTTTTCTGACTCCTTCTTTCCTTTCAGAATGTGGGGCAGAGTGCTCAGCCGCCCGGCAGGAGGTGGAGCCAGCATTGTGGAAGGCAGGCACAGCCCTATTCAGACCCAGGTGCAACTCCTCCCTCCACTCTGGATGCAGATCTTTCTATTCAGCCCTGCGCTGACTCACCCTGTCTCCTGTAGCCACCCCCAGCCCCTGTCACTCAATCTCCAGACAAGGAATACACAACCTAGCAGAGGCAGGCTTGGATAGTTAGGCAAGAAAATACCCACTTTCTAAAAGTGGTATTTTCAAACACAGAATGTTAAAACCAACTTCACTAAAAGATGTATTTTATCATCCTGAGTTCAGGCATACTAAATTCGTTTTTCTACCATGTTCCCTGGGTCAGTTCTGACTATAAGGTGTAATAGTCAGTCTGCCCATTCTGGCCTATGGGGAGCAGGTAGCCTTGCAATAGTGAAAAACGAAAATGGTTGTAATTCACTATTAGGACATGCCACACACACCAGGGCATGTCCTACCTTATACTTACAATGCACCCTGCCCTAGGGCCTACTTTAGGGGTGACCAACATGCAGTAAAGGGAAGGTTTAGGGACTGGTAAGTGGGTGTACTCACCAAGTCGACATGGCAGCCCTGGGCTGCACCCAGGCTCTGCGATGGCAGGCCTGAGACACATTTTACAGGCCGCTTCTGTGGGTGGCACAACCAGTGCTGCGAGCCCACCAGCGGCATTGGATTTACAAGCCCTGGGCACACTGAGTGCACTGTACTAGGGACTGATACGTAAACCAATCATCCAATCATGGAGTCACTAATACATATGTCAATTAACGATAGGGAGCACTTGCACTTTGGCACTGATTAGCAGCGGCAAAGTGCCCATGAGCATCTAGTCCAGCAAAAACATATCGGCAACAGTGGAGGCATTACGAAAAAATGGAAGGGAGACCCACGCCAAGGATGCCAGGTCTAACATAGAGGTAAAGGTATTTTCTCAGATATAAATCCTCAGGCTTTTAAATGAACCTGGCAAGGTCAGTGGCAGTGCAAGGGGATAGAAAATGCTTCAAAATCATTCACTTCCAATGTTAGTTCTTTGAAATATTCTTGTATAGAATACCACATTCATGGATACTTAAAGCTAATCGTTGGCATTGTAATCTGCAAAATATTTAGTGCAACTTTATTTTTAATTGTATATTTATGTTTCATTATTACAGATCGTACCAATAATAAATATAGTAAACATTCAAATATTCATATTATAAAATTAATTAAAACCAGCATTTCTGATTAAATACACTGATTACCATGAAATCTTCAGCATATAACAACAATGTTTCATATTGAGCCAGAAATTTTATTTAATTCACAATCAGTTCAGTAATTCTTTAAACATTTAAACCATCTCTTTCATTGATCTGATCCTTCTCCATCTCTAATTGATTGCCGATAGCATATTCTTGCATCATACAAAATTGTCCAAATACACATTAAATGAGTAAAGTTTCCTAAGACTACATAAGCAGCAATTCTTTAAAATATTTTTTTTTCCATGATGGCTTGAAATCTAATATTTCTTATTTCAGAAAAACTAACTTTTATAAATTATAAAAATATTCGCCTTGATAAAGAAAACGACATGTATTTTTAAAAAACAAATTCTGAATTAGAAAATAAACAAAATCAGTGATTACCCTTTAAAAATAATAATAATAATTTTAATTTTAATAATAATGAATAGGTAACTTCTGGAAGGTGTTTCTTAACTTACAATTTAAATACTGATAACAAAGAATGCTAGTTCCACTGACTCCTTAAGTCTAAGTCAACCATTGACTGCTGCCAATACTTTATTGCCATTATGGGCTTCAGAGTTTGAGGAAACGTATAATCAGAGCATTGCTTTTTACTACTCCATTATCTGCTTTTCTGAGCCTATGAATATACTTTACATAGTTTGCCTCATCTGCTAGGACTTGATTTAAAATTTTGATACCACAGAATTCTAGTATTGAGTGTACTCTTCATAAATCCTAACAGTAAATGACAGTCAACAGAGCAGCACGGGGTCTTCGTCAAAACAGAGTGGTAGGACCCCTAATAATAACTAACCCTGGGCAAAGCACTACGCTACGCTCACGTAGTTTGCAAAGTTTGCGCGACTTCGCACTACGCAAATTGCACGTAGCACAATGCAAACACGCGTAGCGTAGTGCAGCGGTCATTTTTTGCTTGCTCGCGGTCCTCAACGTCAAGTTGGCGACCGCGAGCAAGCAAAATAACATCCCGGCGAGACTTTTTCCTCGTTCGCGATCAGCAACATCAAGTTGCCGATCGCGAGCGTGGAAAATAAACCTCCCGGCGAGATTCTCAACGCGGGGAGGTCAGGTTTCTCATTGCGACTGGTCACCTTAGCTGTTGATATATCTGATTTTATGGCAAGGCACGGAGGCCAATATTATGCATATCTCTTTAATTGTCAACTCACAGCAGCAACTACAAAATAATGTAAGAACTTAGAATAGGAATGAATAAGAGTTCTAAAGGCTACTTAGTTCCCTGTGAGGCAGCCATCTTCCTTCTTTGTTGCTGCTCACAGCTACAGATAAGTCACACTTTTTCGTGGTCTTAATTTGGGCATGAATGATACCCTGATTGGGCTTGTATGAGGTACTGATGCAATAGGTGTGTGAGGAAACTAGATTGTTTGGCTATTTAACACTTGTGCTATTGGATATTTAATTTTGGTGTTTGGTGTTTCCCTTAACGACCATGGGGTGTTCCTTTGATGTGACCCGGGTCTGATTTGAACATTTGTTTTGATCTTTTAACCACTGTCATATTGTGCCACTTTGATCGCTAGATTCTTTGTTTTTGAGCCGTTTTACTGCTTCTGTCACCGAGCGGTGCCAACTACTGTTGCGGGCGCGAGCAGGGTCGAGACCGCAGCTTCAGCTCGAGAGGTCTCGACCCATCCGTTACTGTTGACGCAGGCGACTTTGTGATCGAGTCGTGGCTGGTAACAAGATGCGCGACGCGACCTGAGCGTGCCGTGCGTGCAAGGATTGCCGACTCTACAGTGGCAAATACCTTGCACGCTAAGAGACTTTAAGAACCTGCAACAATATTGGACAGGTTTTTGGGCAATTTTTAGGCATATAAAAAGACCTGCTCACCTCACATTGCGGTTCTTGGTCACCTCACATTGCGGTCGACGTTCAGTTCGTGTGAAACGCTTCCCCTAATAACTTTTATCCTCTTGGGCCACCGTAAAAGCGTCATGTGATGCTTCGGCCATCTTGGATTGGGCAAATTCACTGATCGAAAGTGTGCCTTCTGTCATACATCTTTTGGGCTGTCAGAGGAACATCAGATTCGTTTTTTCACCTCAGAGTCAGTTACCTTCGTCTCATAGAGCGAATTGGTTGTCGTGACTTGAGGGAAGTTACAATTTGTATCTTTGACTGATTTTGACAGGGTAGGAAGGTTTAATTTGTTCTTGGTTGTATATTTAGAGCCAAAAATTTTTTTTTTATTATTTGTTGGAAAAAAATATTCAAGAATATGGAGCAGGATAGAACTCTTGAAGGTGATGTTGAGGGAAAAGTTCAAGAATGGCAGTTTCTGTGTTAGCTACGCAGTTAGGCAAGAAGTTGGATGACTGTATGGATAGGTTGGAATGTAGGCTCTCAAGGAAAGTAGAGGAGGAACAATTCTGGTCTGTGGAAGAGGTGGCCACAGTTAGTCGTAGTGGTAAAAAAGCAACGCAAAAAAGAAACACATGTCTAAGGAAAAACTTCGCAAGGAAAAAGAGGCCTTTATTCAGAAAGGCAAAAATAGGTAACCTCGAAGGAGGTATATGGAAAGGCTATACAGGCCACAAAATGGGATCACAGAGCGATCGTCTCTGTGAAGTCCACTAGCAGTGGGGACATTGTTATCTCCTGCTCTTCTGACTTTGAGTCCTCGGACGATGAGGGCATTGAAACTAAAAGGATGAAAAAAGAGAGGAGAGAAAAGGAGAGCATAGAACAAGGTGAATTTATGTTCGACCCTAATACAATCCAGCATCCCCTATCTCCCCAATGGGTCTCTATAAAACATGTGGCTGAGTATGTTGAATTCTGGATAAGAAGGGAAATTGCGAAGGAAGTCCGCACTAGACTCCGTTCTGAATGTCCAAGACCTTCCTTAGCGAATAAAGTGGCATATACTCCAGAATTGGATGCTAAGATACTGACTTTTCTAAACAAGTTGGGAAGAGACCCTAGACGGGGGCTGGATAAAGGATTGAAAGGCTGTCAAGATCGCCTTCTAGATGTTTATGGCCCTCTAAAGAAAATCTTTGACCTTTGCGAGGAAGCTTAGCATGAGGTGTGCACAAAAGAGAAATCCATAGGATAAGCAACCCCCTAAATGTACCCTGTGCCCTCCCACTTCACTTACCTATAATGGTTTAAGAACCAGCAAGCCCTGAACTCTAGAACTATAATACCTGAGGTGTAACGAGGAGAAATACCTTTATTTCTCCTCATTTGTTCCTCTTGCTAATTGTGCTGCATTCTGCAGCACACATAGAAATAGGAAAAAGCCTCAAATAATAGTTTTTGTTCAGGAAGGTGTCCTTTTCTTGCACAACAAAATACTGCCTGTAATTCAGGCACCCTTGCAGCATAATGCGAGGGTGCCTGTTCTGCCACTAGGCAGCCAAAAGTGAGCCAGTGCAAGGAAAGACCAGGAATGTGCCATATCTTAATAGATGTGGCACATTCATGCCCTCTCACTTTCACGCATAAAGGTATCTTGGTGCACTGTGTTGTGTGAAAAAGTGATGAATATGGTCCTGGGTGATCCTGGCATCAAGAAGGAAATATATCTTTTGCAAAATGCCTAAAAGTCTATGATAAATGTCTACTTTCTGAAGGGAAAGAAGATATTCTGATATGAGATATTTTAGAATGGCAGTACAACATCTAACATTTACAATTCACAGAGAACTTCCAAATGTAGTTAAAACGTTGTTTTGCAGTGGTGGCTTCCATGAAACATAAGCTCTTTCTTTGTCAGATGCAAGAATGAGAGGCTGTAACAATTTCAACATTTGAAATATGTGCTTGCCAAACATAACACACCATTTACAGAAGCAGAACTATGAACAAAATGTCCAATTCAGGCAACGGAATTTATACTTGTAGAAAGCCTTGACATATATGTATTATACAGGAAGGTTTAGGCCTGGCAAAAGGTTCACTTTGCCCAGTCGAAATGGCAGTTTAAACCTACACTCACCGGCTGCAATGGAAGGCCAGAGGCTACATAAGTGGGTGGCACGACTAGTATTGCAGGCCCCCTAGTAGCATTTTGTTGGACTTGGCCCTTTTTGGCTAAAGTTCCCTCAACTTTTTGCTTTCCCCCTAGACCTTTTTTCTGACTTGGTGTTGCCAACTTAGATGCTTTGGAAACTTTGCCACTGCTAATCAGTGTCAAAGTGCAAATGCTCCCTGTATAAAGTGTAATGGTAATTGGTTGTCCATGATTGGTATGTTTGCCTTACTAGTAAAGTCCCTAGTAAAGTGCACTATGTGTGCCAGGGCTGGTAATGCAAATGCTACTAGTGGGCCTGCAGCACGAATTGTGCCACCCACACAAGTAGCCTTAAAGAGGGAACTCAGGCCTGCCACTGCAGTGCCTGCGCGCAGTTTGTTAAACTGCCATGTTGTTCTGACAAGTGCACCCACTTGCCAGACCTTACCCTGCCCTTTCTATGCACATCAGACACCCCTATGGTAGGTCCAAGGTACCCCCTGGGCAGGGTGCAGTGCATGTGAAAGGTAGGACATGTACTAAGGTGTGTACCATGTCCTGACAGTGAAATAATCTCCATTTCGTTTTTCACCGTGGAAAGGCCATCTTGCCCATAGGATACAATGGGGAGGCTGTGTAATATGTTTTGCAGCCTATCTTCCCAAAGGCTTAAGATGGGGAGGTGAAGTTTAGTGTGCCATAACACATCTTTTTATGAAGGTGGTTTTTGCATTGTGTGTTCAGAAGCCACTCTTTTAGAAGTGGCTGGGTTTTTGTGCTCTAACATTTCTGTGTGTCTCTGCCTGGTTGTGGATTGACTGTCTGGATTTCAAAGTGATAGGATCTGGGGAATGTCTTGACCCAGGGGAGGAGGTGAGACAGCAACAGGCTGACCTGCATCTGGAGTGTAGGGGGGAGGAGTAGCCCCTAGAGGTGAAGAGGCCTGTGCTGCAGCCATAAACCAATGGCTCCATCCCCTGCTGAGTGATTGAGGATCCAGACCCCCACTTTCAAAGGAATAAGGTGTCACTGGCAGGGAGGCACCCAGAACTGGTTTGAACAGGGTCAGTGCCCCCTGAACACAAAGACTTCAAAGACATTT
Organism: Calotriton arnoldi; assembly: GCA_963921515.1. Taxonomy (NCBI): domain Eukaryota; kingdom Metazoa; phylum Chordata; class Amphibia; order Caudata; family Salamandridae; genus Calotriton; species Calotriton arnoldi. The sequence continues at coordinate 1,478,068 of CAWUFW010002520.1, forward strand.
AGAGGTATAACTATGAGAGCTGAAGCCCCTGAACTTTGGAGAAATGGATTGATCAAGTTTGAACAAGACTGAAGCTACTTCATGCCAAGGAAGAAACAGCTGAAGAGACTAAAGGACTGACCCTTGCTGTGTGTTCTGGGGCTGGCTTGCAGTTTGCTGCTTTAACCAAGGAGAGGCTGAAGGGACTTTGCTGTGTGCTGTGTCCCCCTGCTTGAAAGAACTTTGCTGTGTGCTGTGTCTGGAAGTAACTTATCCCCAAGGGCCCGAGGTGAGCTGGCTCCCTGTTGCGGAAACTCAGGAACACAAAAGTTTCCAGGAGAAGTCTCAGTGACGCTGTGTGCATGTGCTTTTTGCAGTCTGAGACCCTCGTAAGAATTGCCCTGTGATCGTGGGCATCTGGAGTCCAAGCGAGTCTCATCGACGCTGTGTGCGTGTGCTTTTTGCAGCCTGAGCCCTTCGTGAGGATTGTCCTGTTATCGTGTGCACCGGAGTGCAAGTGAGTCTCAGCGATGCTGTGTGCGTGTGCTTTGTGCAGCCTGAGACCTTCGTGAGGATTGCCTTGTTATAATGTACCCGGAGTCAAAGTGAGTCTCAGCGACGCTGTGTGAGTGTGCTTTGTGCAGCCTGAGACTTTCGTGAGGAATGCATTGCTATCGTGCACCCGGAGTCCAAGTGAGTCTCAGTGACGCTGTGTGCATGGTGCAGCCTGAGACCTTCGTGAGGATTGCCTTGTTATCGTGTGCACCGGAGTTCAAGTGAGTCTCAGTGACGCTGTGTGCATGTGCTTCGTGCAGCCTGAGACCTTCGTGAGGAGTGCCCTGTGATCGTGCACCCGAAGCTCAAGTGAGTCTCAGCGACGCTGTGTGTGTGTGCCCTGTTGCAGCCAGAGATCTTCGTAGCATCAGCGGCCCGGATCGGCAGCCCCGGAGGAGCTGAGCCGCCGGCCCGAGCCCGCCGTTGCCAGAGCGGGACCTCGAACCAACCTCGTCGAGGGAGGGCCTGAGTCCCACTGCCCGGAATTCACAAAGATTGCATCGGAGGCCCAAGTCGCGGGTAGAGGAGAGGAGAGTGAGGTCGCACCCCCTAGGTAACGTGTGTCGACGCCTGGGGCGGAGTGCGGGCTCGGAGGGAGACGCTCTTGGCCTCTCCCATTTCTGCAGTGCGAGCCTCTGCTTCAGCTTGTATCGCGGCCCGTACTTGCCAACAAAGTGGGAGTACCGGGGCCGGAGTGCAGAGCTGCACTTTTTGTTACATCATACCCGTGTGGGGGCAACTGTTGACAGAGACTGACTGCGAGTCAGTACGAGTGGCGGAGAGACCGCCTGAGGCACCGTGATCGGTGCTGGAGTGTATTACGAATTGCATTGTTTCTGCATAACGAACTACCTGATTGTCGTATTACACATTGCATTGTTTCTGCATAACAAACTACCTGATTAGTGTATTACGCATTGCATTATTTCTGCATAACAAACTACCTGATTGCCGTATTACGCATTGCATTATTTCTGCATAACGAAATACCGGATTGTTGCGTTACGCATTGCATTATTTCTGCATAACGAAATACCCGATTGTTGCGTTACGCATTGCATTATTTTACATTGCAAAGTGCCTGATGCTAGCATTACGAACTGCTTTATTTCTACATTGCAAAGTGCCTGATTCAAGCATTACGAACTGCATTATTTCTACATTGCAAAGTGCCTGATTCTAGCATTACGTACTGCATAGCATTGCATTAGGACTGCAGTGGAACGTTTAGAAGTGCTCATTAATATCGCCATAACTTACAAGGGCTGGCTGGCCTAACAACCGGCCAGGAAGAATATTACAAATACGCATATGTTAGATTTATATTGTGTGGTCTTATCGTATAACTTTTTTATATAAATTTATACTCGTTTATATAAAACTCGTGTGGAGTCCATTTGTGGTGTCATCATTGGGTTGCTGTGAGCGTGATTGCAAATACTTTACACATTTACCTTGAAGATAAGCATGGCTGCTCGTGCCAAGCTACCAAGGGTGGGAGCGGGGGCTATCTGAGAAGGTGTCCTCCCTTTCCCTGACGTGAGAGCGGGGGTCCCTATTTGGCCTAAGGTACCTACCTCAGCCAACCAGGGATTTCGGGTCTAACACATTTAATTTACAGGCCCCGGGTGCATATTGTACCGCTTTAAAAGAGACTTACAATTAAATTAAATGTGTCAAATCGGTGTAAGGCAATGTCACCATGGTTAATGGAGAAAGCACAAGCACTTTAGCAGTGGTTAGCAGAGGTAAATTACACAGAGTCCCATAGCCAACTAAAACAAAGTCAGCAAAAACAGGAGGATGAGAGGCAAAATGTTCGGGGAAAACTACACCAAGATTGTCATGTCCAACAGTAATTTTGAAAGTTAAATATTATTTTGAAGTTAAACCGTAAAATACATTTTCTAATAAAGGTTTCATTGTCCAAATGGGTCTTCTCCTGAAGGGTTTGTAATTAAAAAGATTATACACAGTTCTTCTATCCTTCACCGCTTTAGGCCTTTGAAAGACAAAAAAAAAGAGTATCGGTGTATATTTTCCTGTAGTTCCACAACTTGTAAGTAGAGGCGGGAAGCATTCAGTTCGTACATTGACACAAAAATATTGTGGCCCATAAAAGAGCTAGCTGAATATTATTTAAAAATGTTCCCAAAAATGGTCATTTCTTTACAATGCACTGACACCAAATAGAGTAATCAACTACTCTGGAACTATGTCACATGTGTGTACTGTGGATGCAAGTGTCTTCCTTGCTTAGGGGCTCGATTACGATGGCGGTCGGAAAAACATACCGACCGCCATGGTAGCGGCAAAAAACCGCCTGCATGGCCACCGGGAAAAACGCCGGATACATTACGATGAACCGGCACAATAATCCGTCCGCGGCGGCGAGAGACAACGAAAAATCGCCCGCACACGCCGGACCAGCTGAAAATCCGACCGCAACGGCCGGATACTCAGCGGAAAAGCCAAGAACCGCCGCCATGCACACGGAGTAACCGCCCGTGACATTATGACATCCCCGCTTCCACCATGGTACCTACCTATGAATCCGACCGCATCGTGCGCGAACAGTGATGAATCCGATAGGCGGCGGAAGGGCTGCAGCATAGCCACCGCTGCCGAGGAACCGCTGCGGAGGAACCGCAAAAAAAATGGCGGACGTAGAAAAAATACGAAAAAAAAACAAACAATGCACACACTGAAGTAGACTTGTCCCACACAAACCAAAAGTGCCCAATGATAACAGCCCCAGAAATGTCAAAATAACCAATCACAGGACAACACACACAACACACCTGACAGCAACATACCAGCTTGCCACACCCCCCATAGCCGAGCATAAAACCAGCCCCTCCCTGACCACAATCCTTTGCTACACTCCACAACTGAAGGTCCCAACCCCAGAGAACAAAGGAGAGGCAAACCTGCACACAGCACCACCACAACACACACACCACCTACACCACCCACAACACCCACACAACTGCACCACAGAACATCTGCACAGCACACACCATGGCACCACACAAAATGCCAAAATTCACTGATGCAGAGCTTGCAGTCATGGTAGATGAGATAATAAGAGTTGAACCACAACTCTATGGCAACATGGTCCAACACACCCCATTAGCCACAAGAACCCAAATGTGGGTGAGGATAGTCAATAAGGTCAATGCAGTAGGGACCACCCCCGCAACAAGCAGGAAATACAGAAGCGGTGGCATGACCTGAAGACCGTGGTGAAGAGGAAGAGGGCCAAGAACCGTCAGCTGGCTGACGGGACTGGTGGAGGCACTCCCATCCCACCCAAACCATACAGTCCGTGGGAGGAGAAGGTCCTTGGAATCCTACATCCAGAGAGTCTTGAAGGAATCCGCTGGGGACTGGAAGCTGGTAAGTACAAACCAAAGTATATCATCACATTGCCATGTACCGTCTTGCACAAATTCAAACCTACAACCCCTAGGCCAAAGGACATTCGTCTGACCCACAATACCCAAAACAGGTCACACAGATGTAACCACCACTCAACCTGAAAAAGCACAAAGCTAAACAAAACCAACTGGGATGCATGTGTACAGACAAAAAGCACTACAACACACACCAGGCCCCCATCTCCCACCCCTCAGCAGGATGGAGCACCACACCCAGAAGCATGTGTCAGCCATTGAACGCTCCCCCACCACCTAACAGGTAGGTAGCCATCTTCACAGGGTTGGGGAATGTGTATCTGGAGGCAGCACAACAACTCCCAACAGGCCCCCCTCTCCCACCCCTCAGCAGGATGGAGCACCCCACCCAGAAGCATGTGTCAGCCATTGAACGCTCCCCCACCACCTAACAGGTAGGTAGCCATCTTCACAGGGTTGGGGAATGTGTATCTGGAGGCAGCACTACAACTCCCAACAGGCCCCCTCTCACACCCCTCAGCAGGATGGAGCACCCCACCCAGAAGCATGTGTCAGCCATTGAACGCTCCCCACCACCAAACAGGTAGGTAGCCATCTTCACAGGGATGGGGAATGTGTATCTGGAGGCAGCACTACAACTCCCAACAGGCCCCCTCTCCCACCCCTCAGCAGGATGGAGCACCACACCCAGAAGCATGTGTCAGCCATTGAACGCTCCCCACCACCTAACAGGTAGGTAGCCATCTTCACAGGGTTGGGGAATGTGTATCTGGAGGCAGCACAACAACTCCCAACAGGCCCCCTCTCCCACCCCTCAGCAGGATGGAGCACCCCACCCAGAAGCATGTGTCAGCCATTGAACGCTCCCCCACCACCTAACAGGTAGGTAGCCATCTTCACAGGGATGGGGAATGTGTATCTGGAGGCAGCACTACAACTCCCAACAGGCCCCCTCTCACACCCCTCAGCAGGATGGAGCACCCCACCCAGAAGCATGTGTCAGCCATTGAACGCTCCCCCACCACCTAACAGGTAGGTAGCCATCTTCACAGGGTTGGGGAATGTGTATCTGGAGGCAGCAATACAACTCCCAACAGGCCCCCTCTCACACCCCTCAGCAGGATGGAGCACCCCACCCAGAAGCATGTGTCAGCCATTGAACGCTCCCCCACCACCAAACAGGTAGGTAGCCATCTTCACAGGGATGGGGAATGTGTATCTGGAGGCAGCACTACAACTCCCAACAGGCCCCCTCTCACACCCTTCAGCAGGATGGAGCACCCCACCCAGAAGCATGTGTCAGCCATTGAACGCTCCCCACCACCTAACAGGTAGGTAGCCATCTTCACAGGGTTGGGGAATGTGTATCTGGAGGCAGCACTACAACTCCCAACAGGCCCCCTCTCACACCCCTCAGCAGGATGGAGCACCCCACCCAGAAGCATGTGCCAGCCATTGAACGCTCCCCACCACCTAACAGGTAGGTAGCCATCTTCACAGGGTTGGGGAATGTGTATCTGGAGGCAGCACTACAACTCCCAACAGGCCCCCTCTCCCACCCCTCAGCAGGATGGAGCACCCCACCCAGAAGCATGTGTCAGCCATTGAACGCTCCCCCACCACCTAACAGGTAGGTAGCCATCTTCACAGGGATGGGGAATGTGTATCTGGAGGCAGCACTACAACTCCCAACAGGCCCCCTCACCCACCCCTCAGCAGGATGGAGCACCCCACCCAGAAGCATGTGTCAGCCATTGAACGCTCCCCCACCACCTAACAGGTAGGTAGCCATCTTCACAGGGTTGGGGAATGTGTATCTGGAGGCAGCACTACAACTCCCAACAGGCCCCCTCACACACCCTCAGCAGGATGGAGCACCCCACCCAGAAGCATGTGTCAGCCATTGAACGCTCCCCCACCACCAAACAGGTAGGTAGCCATCTTCACAGGGATGGGGAATGTGTATCTGGAGGCAGCACTACAACTCCCAACAGGCCCCCTCTCCCACCCCTCAGCAGGATGGAGCACCCCACCCAGAAGCATGTGTCAGCCATTGAACGCTCCCCCACCACCTAACAGGTAGGTAGCCATCTTCACAGGTTTGGGGAATGTGTATCTGTAGGCAGCACTACAACTCCCAACAGGCCCCCCTCTCACACCCCTCAGCAGGATGGAGCACCCCACCCAGAAGCATGTGTCAGCCATTGAACGCTCCCCCACCACCTAACAGGTAGGTAGCCATCTTCACAGGGTTGGGGAATGTGTATCTGGAGGCAGCACTACAACTCCCAACAGGCCCCCTCTCACACCCTCAGCAGGTTGGGGCACCCCACCCAGAAGCATGTGTCTGCAAGTAAAAACCAAAGTGACACTGCACAGGTAATCAGACAGTGCATGCACACCACCATCACTCAACAAAAGCATTGAGAGACATGACAACATGAGGCTCTACTTCACCCAAAAATAGAAAAGTAAAGCACAGCCATTGACAGGATGCAGACAGCTCAGCGTACGTAACTGTGACAGAAACAGAACTGTGACTCTCAACAAATATGTCCAAGCAAACGGGCCTCTGACATGCATCACCCAGACTTCCCTCTGTAGCGTACATGGGTGCTGATCATGAAGGACCATGGGAAAAACAAACTAGCATGGTCTGCTGTATAAAGAAATACAAGCACAGGACATGTCAACGGTATGCATGTGATGACAATGGCTAGTCCATGCACACAGGTAATGTCTGCCAGGCAGAGTGATCAGCAAAGATGCTGAACATCAACTTGTAGTCATGCCAGTTGTCAGATGACAACCTCACATTGAAATCACCAATACTAGACGTGTGGCATGCTAACCAATCACAGGTCACACCATTGTGAAATGATGAATGTAACTCCACTTCATGGCATGAGGCACATCACTGTGCAGACATACAATGTGTGAAAAAGGCAACTGTGTGTAGCATAACATGTAAATAAGAGACATCAAACACAGCAACCCTGAGGTGTGTAAGGCAATTACCATCTACTTCCTGTCCCACAGGTGACCAACAACTGACTGCAGAGGACGACAACCTCAACCAGCACAGCCAGTCACCAGCTCCCGAACATCTCCCTCGGATGCAGACTCCTGGATAATGAGGAGGAGGAGGACCAACCCGGACCATCTGGTGTGGCAGGGCGTAATGTGTCCCAGGACCCCACAGCCCCACCACCCTCAGCAACAACATCAACGCAGAGCCCTGCTGCAACGACCTGTGCCACCACCACCACCTCCACCACCACTACCACTACCACTACCACTGCTGCCTGCAACACTCGCCCTGCTCCACAGGCCAACCAGACCACAACAACTGCGGAGGTACGGGAGAGTAGGCCGATGCCCACAGGAGGGAGGCAACAGGGCCGTGACAGCAGGCCAGGTGTGAGGACAAGGCTGACCCAAAGGGAAGAAGACCCTGCCACTGAATCACTGGCACACATTCACAGAGTTGTGGGGGCCTATGAACACGCCCAGGGACAGTTGAGGCAGGCTCAGCAGGATGCCCGTGAGCAACAACAGATGCTGCGCTCAATTGACAACCGCATGGGCCAACTCGTGGCCTGCATGGGCCAAATCAGGGACCTCCTGGGCCAGCTAGTGGGGGTCCTCAGGGACAGGCATGCGGCACCGCCAACACCTACAGCTCCCTCCGTTGTGACGCAGGATGACAGACCCCCACCCTCCCCTGCATCCAGCGAGCATGGGGACTCATCAGACACCACTGGCCATGCACCTGTGTCCCCCCCTGCCAAAAGAGAAAGGGGCCGTCCGAAAAAATCATTGGGAGCATCCCGTGGCAAAGCACCTGGCAAAAGCCAGTCACGTAGCCAGCCATGATGGCACCCCTCTTCACCCTGCTGTGTACCCTGCAGACTGTCCCCACACACAATGGCGTGGGAATGGCAAATGACTGTTGGACTGTGTTGCCATACTGATCTAGTGTATACTCTATTGTCTCATCTACCATCACTGACAAATCTGTTATTCAGCATTCACAAATCTGTCAATATCCACATCTACATCACATGTATCCACTGTAAATAAACACTAATAACGCACCAATGTAGTTGTCACTGTTCCATGTTCATCACAGTATGTTAACTCACACCCATGATTACAATGTCACAGGAGCAGGGATACTCCGCAGGTAAGTAGAGGCTGAAGGGACCTAGGAAAACACAACAGAACATCAGTTGCTACTCAGGTGGTGGACTAACAACCATCACACAACACAGCACATCAAGGTACGACAATCTGCACATGTCACAAGGAGCAACTGTACCAACATAGACATCAAGTAGCTGTGTCGAAAGATCCCTTGCCATACACATCTGCAGCCAGCACTGACTCTGCAACATGCTGTAGTCACAAAGCTCACATACACATATTCACCAAGCACAACATCATCAGACAACAGCCAGTATTGACATTGCCACTGACCATCAAGTGAAGTAGTTGTTGATGAGCTGCTGACGCTGTCCAACACCTTCCTCCTCTCCACTATCCTCGTCACTTGACGTTTGGGTGTTTGCAGGTGGGGGCTGTGGCTGGTCATCATCATCCTGGATTAAGGGGATCCCCTTCCGCACGGCCAGGTTGTGTAGCATGCAGCATGCTACCACTATCTGACACACCTTGACGGGTGAGTACTGCAGAGCCCCTCCGGTCTTGTCGAGGCATCGAAAACGCGATTTCAGGAGTCCAAATGTTCGCTCAATGACCCGACGTGTCCTCCCATGGGCATTGTTGTAGCGCACTTCAGCTGGTGTCCTGGGATTGCGAAGTGGACTCAGCAACCAAGGTCCGTTGGGATATGCAGAGTCACCTAAGTGTGAAAGACACATACAGATTGAGTGTCTGACATGTGTCCGAGGACAGCATGGCACACAAACAGCACACGACTCGACCCTTTGTACTCACCCACAATCCATGCCCGCTCCGGCGCCAGATTGGCCATCAGCTGTGGTAAAATGCTGTTGCGCATTATGTGTGAATCGTGGGCTGATCCTGGAAACTTTGCACAAACGTGTGAGATGACCATATCTGCCTGGCACACCACCTGCACATTGATGGAATGATAATGTTTCCTATTTCGGTAAATATGCTCCCGTGCTTGGGTGGAATCAGGGAAACATGTGTGCCATCTATTGCACCAACTACATTAGGAACGTGTCCAAGTGCATAAAATTCGCCCTTCACATCCGCCAACTCATGCCGCCTGGGGAAATGTATGAATTGGTCCCTGTGTTGCATCATAGCCAACAGGACATCACGTAGCACCATGCTGAATGTTGGTTGGGACATCCCCCTGCAATGCCCACAGTTTGCTGGAAGGATCCCGTAGCCACGAAATGTAGGAATGCCATCACCTTTGCCATTGCCGTGAGTGCTGTTGGGTATGTCCTGCGTGGAAGCAGGTGTGGCTCCAATAGTGCACAAAGTTCCAGGAGGTTCGTCCGATCTAGACGGAATCGCCTTATGATGTCGGTATCCTCCATGTTAGCCAGCAGGGTGAAGGTACGAAACACATTAGGTCACCTCCTAGGTGAGATGAAAGGGGACACGTCATAGCAACATAAATTAGGATGTGCACAAATTCATAAAGTCTGTCCTGTCACGGCGCTAACATTGACTGTCATCCCTGAAAGCACACAGTGCAATTCAGTGTTGTCCCAACACGAGACAGATTAATTGTACAACTGTCATGGATGTGCACAGTCAGTAGACACAATACGAACACTGTCTATGTGAATGCCAAGAGTCACATATCGAGCTGAGGTGGACTCAGCCTTGGGTGTACATGACACAGGACATGTGTGAAGCAGAGACACTGCTGGCTTCCACGTTGCTGCTGTACCTGCCACACCTCCTTGGCCAATAATTGCAGGGGACACATCAACAACACAATGTGGATAGATCATTGGGATTGTCTTTGTACTCAGTGCCACTTCGAACACACTCAAATTCAATGACATTCACATCCCAAACCCATACATGTGCCAATGTCATCAGTACACAGGCCATATCTGCTGCTGACTTGAATACAAAGTCGGACAGTGACAGATGATGTCACGCCTGTGCAGAGTATGTGTACCACTGTAACAGGCCACCATTACCCCACTGCCCAATACTCTCTACAAGCACACAGATAGCCAATGTGGCACACATTAACAATAGATGAGGGACGTGATCAGCAGGGCCTGTATGCACCCTTAATCTTCCCCCATTTTGGACATTTACATGCAGCATCAAGGAGGGACTGCCCAAGGACACATGTGCACCACAACACATACCATGGTGATACACATCCAGCTGTTTCAAGACACAACAGTGCCACAACACATACATACAACACTACATGGACAATGCCAAGCCAGTATGCCAACAAGTCCACGCATGAACATACTGTATGCATGACATATGGACTACTGGCTCAGACACCTGACACCAGTGGATGTAATTTTACACCACATGTCCCAAAGGACATGCATCCTGACCCTCATTCCACACAGGCTGTCAGGCCCAACACAGCATACAATCAATATCCCACATCTAACAAACATGCTGGCTGTGCATGAGTAGTGGGACACTGGTACCTCACATTCACCAAATGTCGGAGTTGGATGAGTGTCACAGGCACAACAGTCAGGGTACATCTCACCTGTCTTGGGTGCCCACACCATCCTGATACACCAGCAGATGTGATCCACCCACACAGTGCTGGAATAGATGGTGAGCAAGGATGGCTAGCACCCCATAGCATGCACCTACACTAGTGTTGGTGGCAACACACTGCACACGTGTGCCACTTGTGCTGACCATCCAACATTGCAGACAATTCCCGCTAATCAGTGCACACACATTGCACAGGCAAAACTGGACACCCATAGCCTGTGGACAAATGTTGCATACTATATTCCATACAGTTAGCACAATCCACAACCGTGCATGCAGTCCATCTGCCAACGCAACATTCCTGATGTGAACAATGGACATGCACTGGTGGCAGGTGAGTAGCACCGGAACACAGCACAACACTCAAAAACATAGTGTAGCTAAGCACCATTGTTGAAATGTACATGTCACTGATTCACATACAACAGTCCAAACAACATGAGCACAGACCTGACACTACCACATAGGTCCCTGTGGTTACAGGTGGCAGACATGTAGCAAAGACATCTGCTCTGGCCGTCTACCCAAGTGACAAACAATAATAATGCAACGGATGCCAGGTGTGGTGCTGAAGTACTCGTCATCCTTTAGCAGGTCGAGCCCCCCCCTATTACATGTGGACATACACTGCAGGAGTTGCCAGTGTGTACAAAGACATAACATGCGGCATGTAATTGGTCTTAGCAATAACACAACAGGGTGACATCTGTTTCCAATGATGACAGTCATGCTGAATAAATGAGTTCATCTGGGTTTTCAGTGTAACACATGGGCTCAGGTGTGAGATAGTGGTCAGCATGGGTGACAGATACGACATTGTGTGTAAATATTGCTCAACATAATGGAGTACAGTGTTCCATTTGGTGTGAGACGTTACACAGTGTCTGACATTTGTGACAGGAGACCATATCAATGTTATCCAGTGCCATGTGCCACTGTACGTATCCACTGTGTGTAGTACAGTAATGACCATTGATCCACACACAACAAGAACTGTCCGTAGGTGCCTTAAACGTGCCCCATAAACACAATGTCGCACAGAGTGTACGATGTGATGCTGCATATTCCCCATAGCGGACGCACATACTGTCCGTGAATTGGGTGGCGGAGCATGCCAACCACCATTTGTACCTGTGTCGATGCCCACCACTGACGCAAGTGTGTCATGTCCTGCACATGACACATTGGTGTTAGTGATGGCCCTCTACATAGCTGCAGATGGCGTTTGTCATGCTCCACCAGCCACATCCCGGTCACCCATGTCACTCTATGGCAATCAAACAGCGGTAGCGCCGGCCAGGACCCCACGGTGTGTCACCGCCATGAACCATGCCCTTGCAGCCAATGGGGACCGCTATCGCGGTGGCATGATGCAGATTCAAAAATCGCTGTAGGCGTGCTCCGTCCCCAGCGGATGCGGAGATAGGATGCATATGTAAGATGCACCACCGCGGTAGCGCCGGCCAGGACCACGCGGTGTGTCACCGCCATGAACCATGCCCTTGCAGCCAATGGGGACCGCTATCGCGGTGGCATGATGCAGATTCAAAAATCGCGGTAGGCGTGCTCCGCCCCAGCGGATGCGGAGATAGGATGCATTTGTAAGATGCACCACCGCGGTAGCGCCGGCCAGGACCACGCGGTGTGTCACCGCCATGAACCATGCCCTTGCAGCCAATGGGGACCGCTATCGCGGTGGCATGATGCAGATTCAAAAATCGCGGTAGGCGTGCTCTGCCCCCAGCGGATGCGGAGATAGGATGCATATGTAAGATGCACCACCGCTGTAGCGCTGGCCAGGACCACGCGGTGTGTCAGCGCCATGAACCATGCCCTTGCAGCCAATGGGGACCGCTATCGTGGTGGCATGATGCAGATTCAAAAATCGCGGTAGGCGTGCTCCGCCCCCAACGGATGCGGAGATAGGATGCATTTGTAAGATGCACCACCGCGGTAGCGCCGGCCAGGACCACGCGGTGTGTCACCGCCATGAACCATGCCCTTGCAGCCAATGGGGACCGCTATCGCGGTGGCATGTTGCAGATTCAAAAATCGCGGTAGGCGTGCTCCGCCCGCGGAGGCGGTCATTGGATGCTTTTGAAGAAGGCTGACCTGGAACACCAATGGCAGAAGACTATGACCACTGAAACGAGTCCAGGGCCCTATATATGTGTGGAAGGGAGCACCACATTTCCACTGCTCACAGAGCCTGCTGCCTGGGACCCCTCACCTGCTGCTGCCTCCAGGGACTGCTGCCTGAGACCCCTCACCTGCTGCTGCCTCCTGGGACTGCTGCCTGAGACCCCTCACCTGCTGCTGCCTCCAGGGACTGCTGCCTGGGACCCCTCACCTGCTGCTGCCTCCAGGGACTGCTGCCTGGGACCCCTCACCTGCTGCTGCCTCCAGGGACTGCTGCCTGGGACCCCTCACCTGCTGCTGCCTCCAGGGACTGCTGCCTGGGACCCCTCACCTGCTGCTGCCTCCAGGGACTGCTGCCTGGGACCCCTCACCGCCCACTGCTGCGGCTGACGTCTCATGTCCACAGTGATGGCTAGGACTGAGAAGATCCGTGCCAGTCCATTTACAAGCGAGGAGCTGGATGTCCTGGTGGACGAGGTGCTGACACAGTACCCACGGCTATATGGTGGCCCAAATGTTGTGGTAAGTCTCCAACAGTGGGGGTGTGAGTGCAAGGGGGGTACACATGTAGTCGATCAGATGGTGTATGTGCCTGAGAGTGTGGGGTTGTGTAATGCACTGGCTGACATGCTGTTTCCTAGTTGTTAAGGGGTGTATGCAACCCACACATTAAATGCATGGACATGAAGGGTGGATGGACATGTGTTGTGTACACATCCATATGGTGTGACAGCTATCTGGTGATGCATGTTTCGGGACAGTTATTGTTCATGTGACTGTTTGTGTGGCTCCTCGTTGTCCATCTCTGTGTGATTCTACCTGGCATGGACTGTCCACGCCCAATGTGACAAGGACACATCACTGACTGTACAGAGTGTGATACGTGTGTGGTTGGCATGAGTGTACATCAATGACCCATATCTGCCGTGTGGAGATGAGTCTGTGTCATGCCACTGTTCAGAGAGAGAGGTTTTACCATGAGAGTGTGTCACTGATGTTTTCCCCTCTTGTCTCCCACACCTGCAGCTCAAGGTACACCAGCGTAAGGCCGTGTGGAGGTCCATTGCAACCAAGGTGCGGGCTCTGGGAGTGTCAAACCGCCGGCGCACCCACTGCCACAAGAGGTGGGACGACATATCACGACTGGCAAAGAACGTTGCCGAGATGACACTGGGGATACTCCCTCGCAGTGGCAGGTTGTCACGACGCAGCTTGACACCACTGATGTGCCGCATCTTGGCTGTGACACAGCCTGAGCTGGACGCACGTTTGAAGGAGCATCAACAGCAAGCTAGGGGTGAGTATTCTGTGAAGGTTGATTTTGTCTGTGAGTGGCTGCATGTGTACCAAGCCTGTACCTGCGCTGGTGTACGTGATGTGGTTACTGTGATGCAGTGGGTTGTAAGTGGCCCCTGTGCTGGGTGTGGCAGTCACGGATATTACATACATGCACTTACTGGTGTTTTTCCAATACTGGGAATTTCAATGGCATTGTGGGTGGTGTGCTGCAGGCCTGGTCCATTGGTGTTAGTGTTTGTACGCCCCAACATGCATGATGTTGTGCTGACTGCCCATCACATGGCTCAGCTATGCCGTGTTTAGATGTTTGTACGCACTGTTTGAGGTAGTGAAGTGTGTCTGCATGGTGAGATTGCACGGGGTGGCCTGCAACATGTAGACTTTGTCATCCTCACTGTTGCTTTGCTTGAATATGTTTGTCCTGTTGCTGTCACTTTGCTGACCCTACATGTCTCTCTGTTATGCAGCATCTCCCGTGGGCACGGAGGGACAGGGGACGGACACCAGTGGTGGTGAAACAAGCACAACAGCTGCACAGGATCCCAGTGACACAGATGTGACCAGCGCCTCGGAGGGGGATAAGAGTATGCTGGAGGAATCACAGCCCGAGACGCAAAGTTCAACATCATCTGATGACGGCGGTGGTGCAGACATCTTGGAGGACACAGGGAATGGAGAGTCTGCTACATCTTCCAGCACACAGCGTGCAGTGCCCACCCTCCCAGCCACTTCCTCTGTTGCTGCCCGTGTTCGCACCACAAAGAGGGGAAGAGTGTCCTTCATTCCAGGCACCGCTGCCCCTGCCCCTGTGCCCCCTGCTGCCATCAGTGCAGAGTGTGTGGACCTTATGCGCCAGCTGTGTGTGGGGCAGACAGGGCTCCTCAATGCATTGTCAGACCACGACCGCAAATTGGCACAGGTGTTAGCTTTCATGGAGGGCATCCATTCAGACGTGGGTGGGCTGCACCGCACTGTCCAGACAATGTCCTCCACAATGGCGGCTGCACTTCAACTGGCTCAATCTCGTAGTCCAATTCCAGTCCCTTTGTCCACCCCCATGCCAGTGGCGACGTCTGACGACGGTGACCACGCTCACACACCTCAACGTCACGATACTGCACACGTAGCACACAGCAGCAGCAGCCCAAGCGGTCAAGGTCACAGACACCTTCCCCTACGAAGAAAAAACAACCCCAGAGCGCAAAGGAAGAGCCCGTCAGGCGTTGCAAAGGCACATGATTCAAGGAGGAAGTACTCAGGGTCACAAGCCTCAGAGCAATCCCCGGCCACAGACTCTGTGGTCCCAAAAACGTCTCGCAAAGGCATGCAGACACTCTCCATGCCCACTGTGAAGGTGGGGCCTGGCAAGGCGACACATAGTAAGGTATCCAAGGCTGTTTCACCAACTACCTCTACTCCCATTCCAAGTCCAGTGAAGCAGGGACAGGAGGGCACTGTAGGGGGCACACAGGGTAAAGAGGGGATGGAGGGGCAGAGGCAATGCCAGGCTAAGCGTCCTTCTGGATCCAGCACATCCCCAAAGGGAGGTCCAGCGTGTGCACCTGCGGCAGCCTTGGTGATGAGTGTGCCGTTTGTGTCCACACCACTTCCCATTGATACCAAGACAGGCAAGCCATTTAGAATCCCCAAGAAGTGGAAAGGCACCCCTCCACTGTCTCCCTCCCACACTGTGTCCCACGTCGGCCTGAGTCCACCTCCACGTGCGACTACACCACCTGGTCCAAGCAGCCCTCCAGCGTCCAAGGCCACTGATAGCTCTTCCTCAGCTGGGCGTCTCACTCCCCAGTCAAGTGGTCCAACTGTGCCCGAAACACAGTCAGCTCCCAGTCAGACTGACAGCCAAGTCTGAATGTTGATCAATGTCACAGACCTGTCTCTCCCACACCGGTACCTGTGCTGCCCATCGTGACACACCAGACTGTGTTGCTGACCATGGCGGAGTTTGGTGACACACATTCCCTTTGCAGCTTCTCATTGACTCTGTCAGCACCTTGGACTGGCCACTGGCCTTGCAGTTTGCCCCCTGCCTGTGCAGCTTCTCATTGTCTCTGTCAGCACCTTGGACTGGCCACTGGCCTTGCAGTTTGCCCCCTGCCTGTGCAGCTTCTCATTGACTGTGTCAGCACCTTGGACTGGCCACTGGCCTTGCAGTTTGCCCCCTGCCTGTGCAGCTTCTCATTGTCTCTGTCAGCACCTTGGACTGGCCACTGGCCTTGCAGTTTTCCCCCTGCCTGTGCAGCTTCTTATTGTCTCTGTCAGCACCTTGGACTGGCCACTGGCCTTGCAGTTTGCCCCCTGCCTGTGCAGCTTCTCATTGTCTCTGTCAGCACCTTGGACTGGCCACTGGCCTTGCAGTTTGCCCCCTGCCTGTGCAGCTTCTCATTGTCTCTGTCAGCACCTTGGACTGGCCACTGGCCTTGCAGTTTGCCCCCTGCCTGTGCAGCTTCTCATTGACTCTGTCAGCACCTTGGACTGGCCACTGGCCTTGCAGTTTGCCCCTGCCTGTGCAGCTTCTCATGTTCAGGCTCTGCATCTTGTGCCTTGGTCCTGTCTGATATTGTTGCCTATCAGTGCTATTTGTGAATAAAAACAGTTGCTCATGTTGTCAGTTGTGTCATTTTCCTTACTGAATAAGGCTTTTCCTGTATGTCTCACATTTACTGGGCCACATGCTCTGTGTGCCACTTCAACTGTGCCACTGGCTTGTTTGACTTATCATTTATTTTACAGGGGTGACGGGGACTTCAGTTCTTCATGACTCGGATACTTGTGGGGTCAGTGATGTTGTTTTCGGTGACATACCAGACTCATGTTCCTTCCTTGTTGCTGTTGGCTATGTTTTACTGCATCCTGGTATGTGGGCACTGCAAACACATAGAGGGGTCATATACACGGGATTGCAGGCAGGCTGACCAGGCTCAACATGTATGTGCGTTCTTGCTTTCATGTATGCCTAGCAGTGTAGATGTGTAGTCATGTTGTGATGGGCAGTCATCCTAGTCACAACGGTTACTTACATGGTGTGCATTTGGGTGGTCAAGGGTTGTACGGTGTGTTGGTTGTGGCTTTGTCGTGTGTGTTAATGGCGTGTGACTCATGGCTGTGTGGGACTGTTGTGTGTTTGTGTGCACACACTGCTTGTTGTGCATTCAGTGCTGTGGGTGTATGTTGCCTTGTGCTGTCCTAGTGTACATCCCCTGATGTACTGCTGTGTTTACTATGTGCTTTGTGGTGTTGTGCATCTGTTGTGTGTTTGATGTGTCTGTGTTGTTCTGTGATTGTGCACTTCTTGTCTGTGTTGTGGTATGTGGCCTATGCATTTTTCCTGACTGATGAGGTGGTGCACTCCTGTTGTGTGTGTGCTCCCATTGCCTTCCCCTAGTTTGGCTGCACAGGTGATGTGTGTTATTTTTGTGGTTCTGTATGTGTTTCTGTTTTGAATTGTGTTTGCCATTTTTGTTTTGGTGCAGACGTTGGTACTGAAATCCCTGTGTGTGTGTGATGTTTGTGGATGACTCCCAGGGGGTTTGATTGTTTGTCTGTATCTTGTCTGGACATTATGTAGGCCCTTCTGTGTGTCTGGCATTGGGGTTGTGTGCTGCAGATATGAGGGGGTATGTTTGGGGACTCCTACTTGTGTTTGACAGTCATTGAGTGTGCCAATGTGCCCTGTGTGATACTCATGTGTACTTGCTGTTCACTGTTTGACTTGAGGTCCTTCCTTTCATCCCTGTCCCTATACATGGGTTACCTTGCTGTCTCCCTGAGTTGTTGCACTGAGGTGACTGTTGTTTGACTTCACTCACTGTGCCAGCCATGTGCTTGGATGGGGTGTGGATGTTGTTCTGGGTTCCTTGTCCTGCATGTGTCTGTTCACCTGGTTGTTGGTTGTCTCCTTGCCCTCCCATTTGTGTGCACATAATTTTTGCTTTCCTCTATGTTGTGCTCCATTGCTGGTGGCATGTGTATGTGGCTGTGTGTCGGTGTGGGGTATGTCTGTGTGAGTTGGCAGGGTGTGTGTCCAGTAGCCTGTATGTTCCTTGTGTGTGTGTATGTATGTTAATTTTGTGCTTGTATTCTGCTTTCTTGCCATGTATGTGGTGTTGTGGTGTGTGTGTGTGTTGCCCTGGGCCTGTGCCTCTGTGCTGTGTGTTAATCTACACCCAATGCTGCTGTGTCTGTCTCCCTAGGTGTTAGTTGTGTGCTGCTGTGTGTGGATTTAGCTCGCTTGGTGTTGGACATGGGGGTGCACCGGGGGGGGGCATTGGCATGTTTCTTGCTGTGTGCGGCGGAGCTGTGGGTGGTGGGTGGTGGTGGTGGCCTGTGGTCTTTCTGGCCTGTCCGTTGCTGTACATGCATTCTGCTTTGTGCGATGGATTTCCCCGCATACTCACCGCTGCGGTGTCGTCAGCAACACATTACATTATGTTCGCGGTAATTTGGTGGGCTTGATGCAGGGTGTGAATTGGTGCCAGCTGAGACATGTGTGGGTACACTGATGGATGTGTTCCTGTCCACACCAGTGTGTCTGGTGTGGCCAGGTGCCCTGTTTCAGCCCGTGGAATTTGTGTTCTGTTTTGTGTTGTATTGTGGTTTTTTTACGTACCTGCGGGGCGGCGTCCGCGGCGGGCGATGTTGGCCTGGTGATATATCACGTACAGCACCGGGAGGACGTGGTAGTGCTGGATCCATGGCGTTCGGCTCCGGGTGGAGGGCTCCGGAAGTCTCTGCTTCACGCTCCGCTGTCGAGATTCCGCCGTGTCTGGAAGGCCGGCTTCTCCCCTGCGGTTCGACGGGTTGTTTGGCGCATCCTAATTTGTTGAGCGGACGGGACGTCATTCCGAACGGCGGTGAGTCTACATTGGCTCCCACCGGCGCGGTGGCGGGCGCAATTTCATGGCGGTCGGCGTTGCACCGCGGAGGTCGGGAAATGGGGCATTTTGCCCTTCATAATATGGCGGCCGTGAGGACCGCTGCTGGCGGGCGGTAAAAGGCATTTTTCCGCACCGCCGGCACCGCGGTACTGACACCGACCGCCATCGTAATCGGCCACTTAGTTTTCCATGCAAATGAATTACTACATGTATTGCTGATGAAAAATGCTTTTTAATGCATGCTTTGCTATTTCATGTGGCTTTCAGAGTTTTAGTAAGAGATTCTCACATTTTACAATTATGCGACTTTGCTCACTTACAGCAAGGATACTTGTCCCCAGGATTTGACAGTCCTGAATAATCCCCATTATTTCTCTGCCCCTGAAATTACCATTACGGGGGTTCATCAGCATTAATAGGACACTTATGAGGGCCTAAATTGTGATAGGGTCAGAGCATGCAACTTCCCATGAACTTGATGATAAAATTCAGCCAGAACCCAATACTAGAGTCAAAACCTTCACACTACAAAGCATATGAATGTTCATAAAAATGTATTTACATGTATTTTGCAACAGCCAGAAGAAACACAAAGAGAAACAATGGTCTGACTGTTGGAAAGTGAATAATTAGTAGCGATAAATAGTGACTTGGCACTAGTAATAAGGCCACAAACACAATAAAAGGGTCAGTCAAGGTCTCAATAAATGATTCCCTTTGCTCAACCCTTAGTAGCTGGCAATGAGCAAGCAGGCGTAACTTAGCAGACTGGCATGTAAAGCATTTAAAAATAACAATACATTAAATAAGTAAGACACAACACACAATAAAAATCCAACTCCAATTTATAAACATAAATTATATTTTTAAGAACAAATAGACACCAAAACAACAAAGATTCAATGTGGGAAACCGGGGATATGCTTTTTTAAAGAATAAACCCTTTCTAGTGCTTGAAAACACATAGCGTCACTTTGGTGCATCTGGTCGTGCTTAACCAGTCAATGTATGAGGCCAACCGCTATGGAACCCTGGTCGGATACACTAAGCGGGAGGCCTCGGTCAAAATTTTCCCTTCACATTTTTCTGGAGCTTTTTCCCTCAACATTGAGCAAGGCACTTCGTCAGGCTGGATTTGGTGCATGTTCGCCAGCTTGATTTTTTGCCAAGCCCCAGTCAAATCCTGGAAGTCTGGAGCTCCAGAGCATTCAGCAGGATGTACCTGAAATCCAGGCTAGGTCACGGTTGAAGATAGCCGATCTGACTCTCGACTTCGAGTTGGTAACCTCATGGAGCTTTATCCAAAAGTTGCGCCAAACTTCTGGAACTTCTTCCTGATTGTTGGACTTGGCCCTTTTTGCAGGGTCATCCCTGAACTTTTTGCCTTCCTCCTGTACTTTTTCTGACCTGTTTTTGTTGGGTTTTATGACTCTGGGCACTTTACCACTGCTGATCAGTGCTAAAGTGCATATGATCTCTATGGTAAATTGATGTATGGATTAGTGACTCCATGATTGGCTTATTTGGTTTACTTGTCAGACCCTAGTACAGTGCACTGCGTGTGACCAGGGCTTGTAAATCAAATGCTGCTGGTGGGCTTGCAGCACTGGTTGTGCCACCCACAGGAGCAGCTTGTAAAGTGTGTCTCAGGCTTGCCATTGCAGAGCCTGTGTGCAGTCTGGTACTGCCATGTCGACTTGGTAAGTGCACCCACTTGCCAGTCCCTAAACCTTCCCTTTTCTTCATATCAGACACCCCTATGGTAGGCCCAAGGGCAGGGTGCATTGTAAGTATAAGGTAGGACATGCCCTGGTGTGTGTGGCATGTCCTAATAGTGAATTACAGCCATTTTCGTTGTTCACTATTGCAAGCTACCTGTTCCCCATAGGCCAGAATGGGCAGTTTGATTATAACATCTTATAATCCTAACTGACCCAGGGAACATGGTAGAAAAACGAATTTAGTATGCCTGAACTCAGAATGATAAAATACATATTTTACTGAAGTTGGTTTTAACATTCTGTGTTTGAAAATACCACTTTTAGAAAGTAGGTATTTTCTTGCCAAACCATCCAGCCTGCCTCTGCTAGCTTGTGTATTGTGTGTCTGGTTTGTGAGTGACAGGGGCTGAGGGATTCC
The DNA here is from genome assembly GCA_963921515.1 of Calotriton arnoldi. Taxonomy (NCBI): domain Eukaryota; kingdom Metazoa; phylum Chordata; class Amphibia; order Caudata; family Salamandridae; genus Calotriton; species Calotriton arnoldi. The sequence goes on from CAWUFW010002520.1 coordinate 1,499,204, forward strand.
AGGAGGCAGGGTGAGTCAGCACAGGGCTGAATAGAGAGATCTCCATGCAGATGGGTGGGAGGAGTTGCAGCTGGGACCTGAATAGGGCTGTGCCTTCCCTCCACAATGCTGGCTCCACCTCCTGTGGTGTGTCTGATGTCCCTGGCCTACACTGTGAAAGGAAAGAAGGAGTCTTGTCAACAAAGTGCTCCAGGACTGACCAGAACTGGTTTGGACTAGGCAAAGGCCTTTCTGCCTTCAGAGAACAAAGGGAAAATGAGTATAAAAGAGGGGACCCAAACCCCAGAACTTTAGATCACTTTGGGAAACAAGAAGAACCTTTGCTGAGGAGAGGAACCAGAGAGAGAGACTGCAGGAGGAGTCTATCCCTATGCTGAGTGCTGTTTGGGGGATTGGCCTGCAGTGGTTGCCTGACTGCCAAAGAAAGGAGAAAGGACTTTGTGCTACTTTGCATTCAACTTGTAAAGGATCTCCAAGGGCTTGAGAGAGAGCTTGCCTCCTGCTGAAGTCTCAGGGACAACAGACTTCACCTACCAGCTCCCCAAGAGTTCTTTTGAAGTGCCTGCTGTTGTGTTGGGCCTTCAGAGGGACTGCGTGTCGCAAGGAGCTGGAAGCGCGACTCACGAAGAAGAAGCGTGTCGCCGCCGCAGCCGCTGTCGTTGCATCGCTGAAGAAGGGTGTCACTGCTGCCGCTTCGCAACGCAGAAGCGCCTCGCATCACCGGAGAAGAGGATCGACGTCGCATCAGATGCCGGCGCATCATCGGAGAAGCGTGTTGCCGCCGCAGTCGCTGTCGTCGCATCGCTGAAGAAGGGTGTCGCCGCTGCAGCTGTCGCATCGCCGAAGCGCCTCGCATCGCCGGAGAAGAGGATCGACGTTGCATCAGACGCCGCCGCATCACCGGGAAGCGTCTCGCAGGGCCTGTCGCGGCTCAGAAGAATCGTCGAGTCGCCGCACGGCCGTCAGGCGTGCACGCATCGTGTCGCATCAAGAAGAAGACACATCTTTGTTTCATTGCACCGGATCTTCATCGCATCACGGCGTTGCTGGTCGCATCGCCACAGAAGCGCAGTAACAAACCAACGCATCACCTCCCCACGCCGAGAAGAACCGACGCATCTCCTACGCATCAGTAGGGACCCGACGCATCACCGTACTTGTGATGGAGCAAGGTTTCATAAGCGAAACTTGCTTGTATTAATCCTCCTCACAGTATTAATTAATTAAAACTTGTATTGTTAATACTAACCTTTGCATTCACAACACAAGAGGGACAGAAGCTTGCCTATGTGTTTTACTAATGAATAACGCTTGTCTGTAATCCAAAATGGCCGCTAAAGCGCTGGAAACTCACTGCGCATGTCGCAACCAGATCACATGGTGTGACGTCTTTCTTTGCTTGGTGGGAAACTTCTGCTTCTGCGCAGTGTGCATTAAAATGGCTGCTTAATGTTTTCACATGCTTCAGCTTGCTCTCATGTCATTACTAAATTGTCGTTTCTTAACGCTACTAATGCGGGAGAGAATTTATAATTAAATGGGAATAGAGTAGAAAAAGTGGGCATACAGTGAAACATTTTATTCTGTGATTTTAATATTTTCTTCTTGCATTTTATTTGCTCGTAAAACTTGGGCCTGGGTTGGTAACCTGAAACTCGAGAGACAGATGGTTCTGCGCATGTGTCCTGTATGCCTGCCAAGTGAAGTCAACTTGGACATCACCCAAGGCCATGACCCGCTGGCCGAAGATGCTGTACTTTGCCTTTCCGTCGCAATTCGATACATTTGAATAAAATTTGTATAACATTTGTCATGAGACGGGTGGGAAATAAAGTGAATGTATTAATTTGAAGGGGCGGGAATCTAAAGACAATAGGCTTCACAATTTAGGCCAAATTGAGATGGTGCGAGAATCCACCCCCTGTCCCTGTCCAATCAGAAGTAGTGGTCCCATATTTTGGCAAAATTAAGGGGAGGTACATGGGTGTAGAAGGTATAATAGAATATAGCATTAGCTAATTAGTCAGAGCTGAGACTACAGAACGCGCTACTAGCTCCAGACTGTCATGCTGACCGGTTGCTGACTGAATCCCTGACCTGAAAAGGTCCTGAGGAGGGGGCGGCGGAGTCCATTAGACGGGAGAATCGAGGAGAAGCCGAGTACCAGAGAGGGGAACGGCGCAGGCGTCGTTATGAGAGAGGTCACCGGTCCTGTCCTGATCCTGAAGGAGGTCTTTGCTCTTCATCCTTCCTGGGTCCTATTCTTTCCAACTCCTTGGCTAAGGGGTTTGGTTCTCGCATTTAGGTAAATATAATGCAACCTTTATTTGCGCTGCTGTCTCTATCCTCTCCTTTCCTGAGGGACCGTCATTAATTAGCAATAATTATTCTATGCTTTTTCTTGGGTATTTCGATCAAGTACCGTGTTTTTCCTGTATTTTACTCTGCTAAAATTTTAGATAAATATTTTAATACTTCCTGACTCCGTGGTTATTTCAGGATTATGTACTGTAATGAATGTCACTCATTTTAAACTTCCCAATTAGCAAAGGATCCATTGGTAAGTCATTACTCTTCAATCAGAAGGTAATTGGTAGCAGGGATTTTGATAAAAGAGTACATCTGACATCCAGCGTAAGTATTAGTGTAGTATGAATCTATGGGCCCAAGTGAGTGTTATGTGTATGAATGCGGTTTGCTGATATTGCGCTGGATCAGAATTCTGGTAAGCAGAGGATGGTTCCTCTTTGTTAATTGGGTAATGAGAATTTTATTTGTATTTTTTATGAACTAACATCCGCTTATTTTAGAGTTTTGTTTTATGTTGTCCAGAATACCCCGGGGTAAAAAGAATAGCGGGTGGCAAGTGGAAGCCATACTGCAGTGAGGTTATCTGTCAGGCAGAAATAGTACTGAAAAGTTAAGCAGGGCTATCAGTACTCGTTAGGGACTCTATGCGTGTGAGTAATAGCAAAGGAGTACGCTGGTGAAAATTTGATGTTATATCACCTAGAAAGGGTAACATTGAAGAAGTAACAGGTATTTCGGAAGCTTGTTTGAAGAGTAAACGGAAGGGTTTTACTCGTAGTGTATGTTTTAGTAAACGGAAAAGTTTTACTAAGTGTGTGAAAGAAACTATCTTTTTCCGAATTTAGAGAAACTGTCACGATAGCGAATGTTTTATGTTGTTACTGAAATTGAATTAAGAATTATAGAAGAAAATAAGTTTTGCGTAAGATTTTTGTAAAGGGAGGGTCAGTTGCCGGAGAGGGAGCTGACGTCACAAAACTCCGCGCTGGGATTGGTTGAATCTGCGGGCGTGGAGAGACTCTTGTAAAGGAGGGGTCAGTAGCCAGGAGTAGTACTGACGTCACAGGTGCCGCGCTGGGATTAGTTGAATCAGCGAGGGACAGAGAAGCGCAGATTGTAAAGGAAGGGTTGACAGACAAACGTCACCAAAAAGGCCGCGCACGGATTGGTTCAGAAATAAAAGTTAGCAGACATTTGATTGGTCAAAATTATAGAAGCGAAATTCTTAGTGGAGTAAAGGATTGCATGTTAAAACGCGATCCGACTCTAACAGGAACTCGTCCGGATAGGAGATATTTAGGCTTTGCAGAATATAATTTTATACATCGATATTTACCCAAGATGCACGGAGAGAAGAGAAAGATGTCATTTTTACAAAAGATTAAGAATTATTTCAAAAAGGACAAACCAATTAAAACTAGGGAGGGAATTATTATTCCCCCAGCCAAAACGCCCGCTTCATTCATGATGATGGAGAGAGGTTACCATACTTGTATATGGATAGAGAATTGGATAGAATATACCAAAAATGACGGAATACTAGCATTTCCCGAGAATGGCATGTTCAATGGGCAAATTCTTCAAAATTTGAGATTAAGGATGAATGACTTAGAACCCAGACCTAGATTAACTCAATATGAAGCTTTAGAGGAATGGGAAACTGAAGCATTTGAACGTGACCGATCTCAAAGTAATAGGAGTTATCCAGGATTTTTCCCCAGATATTTACGTGAGACTAGGGAAGGTCAGATGAAACAATGGAGAAGGGCAATGCTTACAGAGGGACTGTATCCATTATTCACAGAAGGAGAGAAATCAGGAGGCAAATGTACAGAAAAGACAAAACATTTAATGAAAAATGAGGATTCTGAAGATGAGTTTATGGAAGAAATGTTGAGGAATCCCCCACCATATCAGGAAGGGACAAGTGGATGCACCCCAAGTGCACCACCACAAACTCCATTAGTACCGCAGGTAATGCATGAATTCACCCCTACTAGAATACTTCATGACAAAGAAAAGGAAGCTTTAGAGAAAACTAGAGCAGAATTAATACAGAAAATAACCCAGATAAAAGTACATCCTGATTCATTGACTATTCCTGTAACAATTGGTCCAGTAGTTCCATTATATGGTACTCAAGGAAACTGCCCTCCACTGATACCTGCACCTACTCCTGTGAATCCTCCAAAACCTGAAGCTCCAGTTATAATTGAGGATCAATTTAGTGACTGTGAATCCACAATATCTCTCATGGACTTGCCTATTAGAAGTTCAGTAAAGGGCACTCCCAGAAAAGAGGTACCTGAGTGTTCGAAAGATGTGAGTTTAATAACTTCATCGGGGGCAAAAGTGCCACCATAGTAACACCTGAAGATTTAGAAAGGTGGGTACAAGGATCAGACAAGCTGTGCACACCTCCAAAAATACTGGATATTCATAAATTAAAAGTTGAATTAGAAGAAATAATAGCAGGAAATGTAGGATTAGATCGTTTGAATACCTATGATGATGAAGAATTATTATTCATGTGCAGGAGCATCACTAGAAATGTAAGGATATTTCATGAAAAACTGTCCAATCTAGCCCTACAGATGGGAATAGAAATAGGGAGATCAAAAGTATTGCAAAAGCCTTACAGAGCAGAATTTTCAGAAAAAGATTTAGAAAACATGAACGCCTCTGGAAGAAAATTACAGGTAAAGGAATTAATGATAGTCTTACAGAAATGGGGAGACCTAGATAAGTGGAGAACTAGGTGGGCCAAGAAAAAGGAAGAAGCACGAACGAGTAGAACAGCATCCGAATATGTGATGAAAGAGACAGAAAAGGCTGACCAAATGTACCCGATGCGAGAAGTCGCAGGAGGAGGATATGTGCATGTCCCCTGGAGCAGACAGGATATTTTATCATTTACGAATGATTTTCCAAAATTGAGAGAGAAACCAATTGAATGGTACAAGCAGGTTGAGAGGTTTCTGAAGGTGTCAAAGGTATTGTTGAAGGATTTGGATGGTCTGTTCGACATAGTGGTACCTGCCGATTTATGGACAGATTGTAAGATCACAGTGGATTGGCCAAGCGATGAGTATCCTAGAGACCCAAAGACAGGTGCCCCGTCAAGTGATGTAATGAAAAAGTATCAGCAGGTGATAACTTACCTGAAAGGGAAAATACCACCAAAAGAAACAGATTGGGTGAAAATAGATCGAACCACCCAAGAAGCCAGTGAATCAGTACATTCCTATTATGAGCGATTATTACAGGTGTTTAAACAGTACAGTGGATTTGAGGACATTGGAGACAAGAACATGAGTCAGTTTGTGTACCGATTTGTTTACGGTTTGAAGCCAGAGATTTGTCAGATGATTAAACAGCATATGCTGTGTTGGCAGGGAAAGCCTATTGATGAGATTCTGAAATATGCAAAATATTGTGGAGACGATATTGAGGATAGGCACAAGAAATTGCAGGAAAAGGTGATGTGGGCACAGGTGAAAATGGCTGAGAAACAGGGAATTAATTTGGATAATCCAAATGAAAATCAAGGAAAGGATTCTGGAACGAGTGGTGATTCTGGGAATGGTGGAAGAATGAGAGGACGAATGAGCAGAGAAGAAGCTAAAAAGAAATTTCCTTGTCATGGATGCGGAAAATTGGGGCATTGGAAGGACGAGTGTAAAAAGATTCGAAATAATAATGGCCCAAATCAAAATTTAAATTCACAGACGCAGAATGACTCACAACAGGGTGTAAATCCTCAGAGTCAGTTGCCACCTCCACCTGTTCAGGGTAATGTAAGCAGAGCAAAGCACGGTACAGACATCGGATACCCGGGAGGAAGTGGTAAGAATGATTATATAACATCACAGTTTCTTTTACAGGACGATTTCTGTCAATTCAACTCATGACGGTGCCTAGGAGAGGGGAAGAAGGAGTGCGTACTTGGCGCATCCTTGCAGGTAGATCAGTCAGGTCCATATGTTGAAGGGAATGTGAAAGGTAATGATATTACTTTTCTTTTGGACACTGGTGCTACCCGGTCTACTGTGAGAACAGCAGACATTCCAGACCTTCCTCTCTCTGGTGAAGATATCCAAGTAGTAGGTGTTGCTAATCAAAGAATTAGAACACCTCTTACCGAACCAATGGAAGTTAAAATCGGAAACTTCAGAGAAATGCACCAATTTGTAGTGTGCGATTCTAGCCCAGTGAATTTATTAGGTAGGGATTTATTGTGCAAAATGAACTGTACAATTTTCTGCACGCCGGACGGTGTGGCAGTTCAGACACCAGATGAAGTTCATGTATATAAAATTATGATTGCAAAACAAGGTACAGAAGTAGATGAGATGTTTTCAGTATTAACAAAAGATGAGTTGCCAGAAGAATTAAAAGGTACAGTAAACCCCATAGTATGGGATTTCACAGGAAAAGAAGTAGGACTTATGGCTAAAATAGACCCAGTTAAAATCACTGTAAAAGAAGGTGCGATTTTCCCAAATACCAAACAGTACAAAATGAGTGCAGAAGTAAAAGCAGGAGTCATTGAAGAAATAAATCGAATGGTCAAACAAAATATACTGAAAGAGGTAATGAGTAGTCCATGTAATTCACCAATAATGGGTTTAAAGAAACCTAGCGGAAAATATAGGATTGTTCAGGATCTGAGGAAAATCAATATGATTGTGGAACCATGTTGTCCTATAGTGCCAAATCCTGCAGTAATTCTATACCAGATACCTTGGAGTGCAGGATGGTTCACAGTAATTGATTTGTGTCAAGCGTTCTTTTCAATTCCATTACATCCAGACAGCCAGTATCTTTTTTCATTTAAATTCGAAAACAAGGTCTATGTGTGGAATCGTGTTCCTCAGGGGTACACAGAAAGTCCTTCTATTTTCAATCAGATACTGAAAAGGTGTCTTGAAAAATTTGTGATGCCAGGAAGCTCAGTCTTAGTCCAGTACATCGACGACTTATTAGTGGCGTCGAACACCAGAGAGGACTGTGTTGTTGATTCCATAGCACTCTTAAATCTTTTGGCAGAGGAAGGGCATAAAGTCTCACCTGAAAAGTTGCAGTTCTGTACAACAGCTGTTAAATATCTGGGACACCAAATTGAGAGGGGAAAAAGAAGAGTAACCTCTGAAAGAGTAGAATTAATAAAGAAAATGCAAATGCCTGTAACCCAAAGACAAGTGAGAATGTTCCTAGGAATAGTAGGTTACTGTCGACAATGGATACCAAGTTTTTCCATGTTGGCTAAGCCCTTAATTAACATGACAAAAAAGAAAGCAAGGACCCTGTTGAGTGGGAGGATGAAAGTGTAGAAGCATTTGTAAAATTGAGAAACGCTCTTTGTTCAGCACCTGCCTTAGGCATGCTGGATTATAAAAGAGAATTTGCATTGTTCTGTCATGAGAGAGAAAATTGTGCACTTTCTGTCCTAACTCAGAGACACGGATTAGACAGACGTCCTATAGCATATTTTTCTGCTACATTGGACCCAGTAGCAGCCGCGTTGCCAGGATGCTTAAAAGCAGTGGCAGCTAATTGTCTGAGCATTGAACAAAGTGAGTCAACTGTGATGGGACATCCTGTAAAAGTGTATGTTCCACATGCAGTTGTGATTCTGTTGACAAGAACCCGAACTCAGCATCTAACTCCTAGTCAGCTGACTAAATATGAGAGAATAATAATGGGTGCTGAAAATGTGACCATGGTAAGGTGTACTATAATAAATCCAGCAACCTTACTACCAGACCCATATCATGAGACAATTAAAGATGACGAAGAAGATGAACATGATTGTGTACAGATTACAGAATTATGTACAAAACCACGCCCAGATATAGAGGAACAGCCTCTTAAAAAGCCAGACAGGGAGCTATTTGTTGATGGTTCATGTCAAAGACATGAAGACGGTAAACTAACTGCTGCCTATGCGGTATGTGAATTAACTGGAATAGTCGAAGCATCCTATTTACCAGGAGTCAAATCTGCACAAGTAGCTGAATTGATTGCGCTGATAAAAGCTTGCAAAATTGGGAGGAATCAGAGAGTAACCATATTTACTAGATAGTCAATATGGTTACGGGGTTGTGCATGATTTTGGCCAACTATGGATGCAGAGGGATTTCATGACTTCTTCAGGATCCCCCATTAAAAATGGACAATTTGTAAGGGAATTGCTAGAAGCAATACAATCACCAAAAGAATTGGCTGTGGTGAAATGTGCCGCACACCAGTCAGGAGATGACTGGGTGGTAGTCGGCAACAGATATGCAGATCTGGTGGCTCAACATTGTGCCAAAACCAGAATGTCAGTCAATAAGAGGGTGGAAAGAATGGGAATCAGCTGCCAACTTATGCTGTATATGCCACCTGAAACTTGGAATGAGGTCAAGAAATTGCAAGATGAGGTTGATGAAAGTGAAAGAAATTTGTGGATCAAAGTAGGTTACTCCCAAAGAAGAGAGGATGAAGTGTGGATCAGTGCAGATGGCAGACCAGTCATGCCGGACTGTTTACTGTCACAAATGGCCAGGATGTATCATGGAGACACACATAGGGAGAGATGCAATGATTAGGTTGTTCAGACAAAATTGGTACAATCCCAAATTCAGGGCTGTTGCAGAGAGTCTTTGCCAGAGATGTCTAACTTGCCAGATGCATAATCCGGGGAGGAAGACAGTGATTGGGTTTGGGAAAATTGGAAAGGCAGAGGGTCCATTTATGAGACTCAAGTTTGATTTCATACAGTTACCACCATGCAGAGGGCTGAAATATGTACTAGTCATAGTGTGCCTGTTTTCAAAGTGGGTGGAGGCTTACCCTACTAGAAGAAATGACAGCATTACAGTCGCAAAACTGTTGCTACGAGAGCTCATACCAAGGTTCGGTTTTCCAGTAACTTTGGAGTCAGATAGAGGAAAACATTTTAACAGTGAAGTGATCAAACTGATCTGTGAAGCATTCCAAATCAAACAAAAACTGCACTGTGCATATCGCCCAGAGGCTTCTGGAGTGGTTGAACAATTGAATGGCACTATAAAGTCAAGACTGGGAAAAATGTGTGCATCAACATCATTAGAATGGCCAGATGCATTGCCAATTGTTTTAATGGGACTCAGAAGCATACCTGACAGAATCACAGGATTGAGCCCACATGAAATAATGATGGGAAGAGCAATGAGACAAACACATGTTCCCACAAACAAACTGGTGAATATATCTGATGATATGGTTCTGGACTATTGCAAAGGATTGGCTGACCTAGTGCGTTCTGTCTCTCACCAGGTTGGAGAAGATGCAGTTTCCAGGCAGCCTGAACAAGAACATGATCTGAATCCTGGTGATTGGGTGGTAGTGAAGAATCACACCAGAGAAACGTGTCTATCACCCAAGTGGAGCAGACCTTGTCAAGTCATATTGACCACAAATACAGCAGTGAAGTGTGCAGGATTTCCTAATTGGATTCATGTAAGCCACACAAAGAGAGTACCAGACCCTGAGAGGAAGAGAATCCTCAGACAACACCAATCACTGAAGAAGCTGAAGGTTGCCCAGCTGAAGAATCTCAGGTTCGAGATTCAAGAGAAGCTGACGAAGAACAACCGAGCACAAGTCATGATTGGATACCAGTGGTAGAAGTTCCTGAAGTTATACCACAGAACAAGAAGTCAAACTAAAGTTGGAAGAGATTGAAGAAGATCAGATAGGTGAAGAAGAAGCAGTTCAGGATCAAGAAGAAAAGACATTAAAAGATCTTGAACAGAATCAGATAGGGAAAGAAAATTGGACTCAAAACAGTGAAGATCTAATAGACTTTGAGCAGGGAGAGACAGGTCTAGAAGAATCCGGTCAGGCTGCAGAAGTTCACAGTGCAATAAGCCCTGATCAGAACCAGTTAGATCAAGAAGAATACACAGAAGAAAAAGAGACTGATAAAAATGAACATGAAGAAATAAACAAAGAACAAGGTCAATTATTGGAAACTCACAGTGGAGCTGCAGAAGAGAAACCAATAAGGCCTGAAAAAGAACAACCAAGAGAAGCAGTAATCGAAGAAAACGAAGCAGTACTAAGCAGTGAAAATAACGAGATCTCTGAAGACGAAAACAAAGAAACAGTGCCAACAAAGAAAACAAGAAAAGGAGATCATTGGCCAAGTGTCATTAAAAGAGTAAAATACCACATAACAACCAGAAGTGAAGATCCAGATCAAGTGCATGAAGTAACAAGTCAAAAAAAAGATCAAGAGACAAAGTCAGGGAAAAGAAAAAGCAAAAGACTGAAACTTGTGAATAACAAATTCAAGGGTCCTGACTGGACTTATATCATTCTTGAAGATTTTGAAAGCTCAGAGTCAAGTGACAGTGGTGACGAAGGAACAAGTGCAGAACTAACGTACGAAGAAGAAACAAGACCACCCTGACTAAACAAAAGAATCGCCTAAAGAAAAGAAGAAAAGATAAGAAGAGCAATCTTCCTTGTCGGAAAATGCCTGACGATAGAGATGCTGGAAGACCAAAACGAAAATGTTGCAGAAGATGCTGTGCAATTTGCATATGTGGTCTAGTATTGGTGCTTATAGTATGGTTAGTCCTGATTGTAGCAGTTCCTTACCTGATGATAATAGATAAGAAGATTAATAATGAAACTAAAGGGAGGACAGCAAACCTGAAGGGCAATAGAGTAGAACTAATGGCAGAAGATGAAGCAGAAATTCATCATGAAATAGCTGATAACGACACTAGTTTAAACGTTTTCACAAAGTTATTGTTTCAGTATGTAGACACCATGGAAGTTAGTAATTGTTATGTCTGTATGAAGTTACCTGAATCAGTAGCAGAAGGATTAACATACCATCACTTACCACTGACATATGGCATCTCATGTAGTGTATTAGCAAGTTTATTTTATAGAACAGGTAGACTGCAGTATTATTATTCAAACCTAGATGTGATATTTTCTGAGGTTCCGATTCGAAAGAGTATGAACCCAGTGCTTAGTAGTCAAGACGCACAGTTTATGGGAGAATTTTTCTTAACAATGAAATCAATAGACATAAAACATGCACATAGACACAATCTAACATGTTCTTTACTTGAAGAAGAAAAGATATTCTTGAACTTGGTAAAAGATAGAAGACAGGATTTTCAAAAGAAAGCTTCTGAGCATAAGGCTCATTTACCACCTTGGGCTGAGAAAGAAGGGAGTTACACACCTGGCAAGGCTCAAGCTGCTATGGCTCTGGATTTCGTAAAGACAGGGAAAATTTGTCTTCATAGGTTAAAAACTGACTATAACAATGTTTTTATTGGTACCAGTGAATGTGAACATAATTTCTTAATTCTTGGAGGTTGGGGAATCAAAGGAGGAACAGATTCAGTTTTTCCTGGAATCTATTATGTGTGTGGGAATAAGGCTTACTTTAGGCTTCCTGCACGGTGGTATGGAAGTTGTTATTTTGGAATAGTTTTTCCAAAGATATACCACGTAAAAAGAAACACTGGGAGCAATGAAAACAATAGCGAACTAACACGTAGTAAAAGAGCTAGTTTTTCTGAAATTGTAGGTGATATATTTGGTGCATTGATACCTTCAGTGGGAATAATTCTGAACTCAAGGAAAATATGTAAATTGTCTACAGTGGTTGATCGTTTATCAACGGATACTGCTGGAGGGTTTTCTAATGATTAATACAGAGATGGTTGCGATTAGATCTATGGTGATGCAAAATTGACTTGCTCTTGATATTATATTGGCAAAAGAGGGCGGAGTCTGTAAATTATTGAAGGCAAAACACTGTTGCACTTATATTCCTGACAAGAGCGCAGAAATTGGAACGTATATACAGAATATAACAAAACTTGAGAATGAACTTAAACCACTGGAAGTTGATAGTGTATGGGAAAGATTGACAAATAGTATCTTGTCAATTGGAACCTGGTTTGCTAATGTAGGGAAAGGACTTATAGGTAAATTATTAATACCTTTAGCAGGAATAGCAATAATAGTACTGTCAATAACAATATGGTGCAGATGCTGTAGAAAGAATGGAATATATAATATGACAGGAAGAGGAAAGAAGAGAAAACTAGATGAAATCGAACTTGAAGAATGGAGAAGTGAATTATACAAGAAATTAAAAGGAGACTGTAAGAATAGAAAATGTAAAAATGAGAATGAAGTAATTTGCTAGAAGTTGGCATCTGATTGAGGGTAGTTTTTGATGGCTCAGAAACGCCATCAGAGAGGGGATTGATGGAGCAAGGTTTCATAAGCGAAACTTGCTTGTATTAATCCTCCTCACAGTATTAATTTATTAAAACTTGTATTGTTAATACTAACCTTTGCATTCACAACACAAGAGGGACAGAAGCTTGCCTATGTGTTTTACTAATGAATAACGCTTGTCTGTAATCCAAAATGGCCGCTAAAGCGCGGGAAACTCACTGCGCATGTCGCAACCAGATCACATGGTGTGACGTCTTTCTTTGCTTGGTGGGAAACTTCTGCTTCTGCGCAGTGTGCATTAAAATGGCTGCTTAATGTTTTCACATGCTTCAGCTTGCTCTCATGTCATTACTAAATTGTCGTTTCTTAACGCTACTAATGCGGGAGAGAATTTATAATTAAATGGGAATAGAGTAGAAAAAGTGGGCATACAGTGGCCGAAGATGCTGTACTTTGCCTTTCCGTCGCAATTCGATACATTTGAATACAATTTGTATAACATTTGTCATGAGACGGGTGGGAAATAAAGTGAATGTATTAATTTGAAGGGGCGGGAATCTAAAGACAACAGGCTTCACAATTCTAGGCCAAATTGAGATGGTGCGAGAATCCACCCCCTGTCCCTGTCCAATCAGAAGTAGTGGTCCCATATTTTGGCAACATTAAGGGAGGTACATGGGTGTAGAAGGTATAATAGAATATAGCATTAGCTAATTAGTCAGAGCTGAGACTACAGAACGCGCTACTAGCTCCAGACTGCCATGCTGACCGGTTGCTGACTGAATCCCTGTCCTGAAGAGGTCCTGAGGAGGGGGCGGCGGAGTCCATTAGACGGGAGAATCGAGGAGAAGCCGAGTACCAGAGAGGGGAACGGCGCAGGCGTCGTTATAGAGAGGTCACCGGTCCTGTCCTGATCCTGAAGGGGGTCTTTGCTCTTCATCCTTCCTGGGTCCTATTCTTTCCAACTCCTTGGCTAAGGGGTTTGGTTCTCGCATTTAGGTAAATATAATGCAACCTTTATTTGCGCTGCTGTCTCTATCCTCTCTTTTCCTGAGGGACCGTCATTAATTAGCGATAATTATTCTATGCTTTTTCTTGGGTATTTCGATCAAGTACCGTGTTTTTCCTGTATTTTACTCTGCTAAAACTTTAGATAAACATTTTAAAACTTCCTGACTCAGTGGTTATTTCAGGATTATGTTCTGTAATGAATGTCACTCATTTTAAACTTCCCAATTAGCAAAGGATCCATTGGCAAGTAATTACTCTTCAATCAGAAGGTAATTGGTAGCAGGGATTTTGATAAAAGAGTACATCTGACATCCAGCGTAAGTATTAGTGTAGTATGAATGTATGGGCCCAAGTGAGTGTTATGTGTATGAATGCGGTTTGCTGATATTGCCCTGGATCACTTGCATGTAAGGAACCGACGCATCACCTTCCCTGCAACACTTTCGTTGTATAGCGTTACGCATTCAGAGGTACATTGAACTCAAAGTGTTGCATTTTACATCTAAAGAGAACTAAGCTAATTCTACCATTTTTAAGTACAGTATTGTGGATTTTTGTCGTTTGTGGTCTTGTGTTAAGTCTATATAAAGAATACTCATTTTTGATATACAACCTGTGTGGTGTCCATCTGTAGTGTTGTCACTGGGTTACTGTATGTGTTCACAAATGCTTTACACACTGCCTCTGAGATAAGCCTGTCTGCTCGTGCCAAGCTACCAAGGGGGTGAGCAGGGGTTATTTTAGGAGTGTACCCCCTTACCCTGACTAGATGCAAGGGTCCCTATTTGGTCAAAGGTACCTACCTCTGACAACTAGAGACCCCCAAATCTAACACTGATGTTCCTCTTGAGGGTTCAAAGTGCCCAAAATACAGATCCAAGGGTATAGAGTCTCCAAGATGGCCCTTCAGATGTCTGGACTACAATTTCCACAATGCACCTGGCCAAATCCTTTAAATTCCACTGGATGCACTGCAGGATGGGGACTCTTGGATATGCTGCAGGTGGGCTTTGTTAACCTGTAGCTAGCAGGGAGTCCACTCCTTAGACTTCCAGAGTCAGACACAGTCTTTCTGATGCAGCAGGTTCAGTCCTGGTGAGTACAGCCCTCTTGGTACAAGCCAGGGAGTCAGCAGGGCAGTCCTTCATCTTCTTGTCTCTTCAGGCAACATATCTGATATTTCCCATATTTATTTACAGTTTCTGGGTGTCAGGCAAGGGGGCACCCCTGACCAATAGAATTCAGGGTGCCACCCAGGTGTATGACTAGACCTGGGAGGGGCTCACGGAGTTTCACTCTGTTGAATTCCACGGAGTTGCCGAAAAACTCTGCCAAATTCTGCAGAGTTTCGTGAGCAAGCAGAGTATTGCTCAGCCAACCCCAATGAAGTCCCCTTGGTTGGCGAGGTTCGTGTTGGGCCAAGAGCCCCTATTTTTTCTTCAAGTAATTCTCTCTCAGCAGGATTGTTGAGATATTATTGGAGGCCCCACCCCCTTTTTCAACCATTCTGCAAGGGGGCATCCTGGCGCACTACTGGTAAGGGATGAAGTCCTCTTGGCTGATGAGGGTCATTGGGGGCCAAGAACCCCTATTGTTTCCATAAGTAAGTCCCCCACAGCGGGATTACTGAGATATCGTCAGAGGCCCCACCCACTTTCTCAAATACTCTGCAAAGGAGCCTCCTAGCACACTACTGGTTGGGGATGAATTCCCTTTGGCTGCCGAGTGTCGTTGGGGGCCAAGAACCACTGTTATTGCCACAAGTAAGCGCCTGACAGTGGGACTGCTGACATGTCATCGGAGGCCCCACCCAAGGGCCAATAACCCTTATTGATGTGACAAGTATGCCACATTGAGATTGCTAAAATGTCATAGGCTCCACCCCCTTTTTCAACCACTCTGCAAAGGGGCCTCCTGTTACACCACTGGTTGGGGGATGAAGTCCCCTTTGCTGCTGATGGTATTTGAGGGCCAAGAACCCCTATTGTTGCCACAAGTAAGTCCCCACAGGGGGATTGCTGAGATTTCATTGGAGGCCCTTCCCCCCTTTCTTAACCACTCTGCAAAGGGGCCTCCTGGCTCACTACCCGTTGAAGAATGAAGTTCCCTTGGTTGCTGAGGGTCGTTGGGGGCTAAGAACCCCTATTGTTGTGATAAGTATGTTCCCCAAACAGGGATTGCTGAGATGTTGTTGGAGGCCTCGCCTCCTTTCTCAACCACTCTACAAAGTGGCCTCCTAGTGCACTGCTGGTTGGGGGATGAAGTCCCCTTGGCTGCTGAGGGTTGTTGGGGGCCAAGAACCCCTGTTGTTGCCACAAGTAAGCGCCTGACAGCGGGACTGCTGGGTTGTCGTTGGAGGCCCCACTCCCTTTCTCAACCACTCTGCAAAGGGGCCTCATGGCACACAACTGGCTGGGGATGAAGTCCCCTTGGCTGCTGAGGGTCATTGGGGGCCAAGAACCCCTATTGGTGACACAAGTAAGTACCCCACAGAGGGATTGCTGGCACGTCATCCGAGGCCCTTCCCTCTTTTTCGACCACTCTGCAAAGGGGCCCCCCGGTGCACTACTGGTCGGGGGATGAAGTCCCTTTGGCTGTTGAGGTTCATTGGGGGGCAATAATCCCTATTGTTGCCACAAGTAAGTCCCCCACAGCGGGATTGCTAAGACTAGGAGTGAGTGCGCTAGTAAACTTCGCTCCACCAACAAGTTGGTGGAGTTCTTGCTAAACTCCACATTCTAAGTGAAGCGCGGAGTGGCAAACCTCTGCACACTTCACTGGTGGAGTGGAGTTTACCACCCACCCCTATGTATGACACTTCCTCCAAAGTGTGGCATATTCTTGTTCCACAAAGCACCATTCTCTCAAAATACAACATGGAGAAAGTCTTCCAGAGGAGCTGGATCATGCTAACCCAACCTCCTGGTGTGGCTTCCCTTCTACCCCTCTCCCTAATTTAATTACAGGGGCTCCTCTGTGGCTTGGGGTAGCAGGAAATAGGGTTCAGTCTGTACTGTGTTAAAGTGTCATTCTCCCTTTGAAGACTAGTTTGACTACCACTTTCCCCCTTCCTGCCATCTGCTCTGCAGCTTGTACTTCTCTGCCCACAGGAAACCCATTGTTTCTCTAGCAGGGCATTTCACAAATCATTAGAGTATCTCTGGCTCAGCCTGGGTAGAGGCTGGCCAATGAGGAGAGAGCAGCTGAAAGGCAAGATTTCGGCTCACACAAACTTCTTTTCTGTCACAGTTATTGTTAATCTAACAATGGCAAGTTGTTGGATTTATTTTAACTATTAATTTGATACCTTGTAGCATATTTTTACGTTGCTCCTACTAATATTTTTATTTAAATAAAATATTACCATGTTCGCCTATGGAGCCCTACACTACAATGGGGAAAAATGAAATTGGCAGTTTTTCCCTAATCCAGAGCTTAGTAAATATCTTTTATAATGTCCCTGCTTAAAGTTACAAGTCACCCTACCCCTGGGACCACTAGGGAGACCTTAGAGGAGACATATATGTAAAAATAAAGTAGATTAATACTTTGGAAGTACCTTTAAATCTAAAGTTGAATGTGCATATAATTTCAATTTAAAAGCAGCCAGTTAAAATGACAGCAGGCACCACGGTCGTGCACACTCCAGTGCAGGAAATCTACTGGACCGCTAAACCTCCCTGCCCTCTTTTATACTAGGAACTTTTATGTAGTTTGAATCCCTTGCCTTATTATCTAGTAGGGACTTACAGGGGTCTGTCATTCCCAATTGTAATTATACCAAATTACCATGCACTTTTAACACAGAACACAGACCCTGGGTCTGGTTATTAAAGCCCAGGGCACAGTCAGAACCAGAATACCAGCATCTAGTGGTAAAAATGGGGGCACAAAGTGGGGATCCTGATTTCTCACACAACCCATCCTCCCCCACCCCCCAGCCAACAGCTCAGGAGACTCAGCCTAGCCCTCGGAGAGTTTCCCTGGTCTGTCAGGCGAGTAAAAAAGTGCAGAAATCAGATTGTACCATTTGCAGTGCCTACTCTCCCTTTCATCCTCTTGCCAAGGTCACTCTCTCTGGGAAGCTGACCCATCTCTACAGTAACTGGACCCATTCTAAACAGAAACTTCCCCACAGCTGATTCATTTTCCTTCTCCTTCCCCCACCACACTTTCTGCCATCTGCTCTGCAGCTTGTACTTCTCCACCTACTGGAAACCAATTGCCTCTCTAGCAGGGCTTTTCACACCTCATTAGAGCAGCTATGGCTCATCCTGGGAAGAGGCTGGCCAATCAGGAGAGAGCAGCTGAAAGGATGAATTGTGGCTCACAGAAAAGAAAGTTTAATAACTTCTGTTCTGTCATAGTTATTGTAAATCTAACAGTGGCAAGATGTTGGATTTATCTTAACTATTAATTTGATACCTTGTAGTATATTTTATGTGGCTCCTACCAATATTTATATAAAATATTACCATGTTAGCCTACTGAGCTATTCACTACAATCGGGGAAAACTAAATTAGCAGATTTTCCCTCACCAGGGTTTATAAAGTATCTTTTAGAATGTCCCATCTTCTAGTTACAAGGCACACTACCCCTGGGGCGCATAGGGGAGACCTTAGGGTGACTTATACGTACAAATGAGGTAAATTAATACTTTGGAAGTACCTTTAAATCCAAAGGCAAATTTTCATATAGTTATAATTTTAAAGCAGCCTGCAAGGCAGGGCTGGCTTTTCAAATGACAGCAGGCAACACAACAGTGCAAACTCTAATACAGGAAACCTCCCTGCCCTATTATATACTAGGGACGAATAGGTGATTTGAATCACCCTTGCCTTATTATACACTAGGGACTTACAGGGGTTTGTCATTCCCATTTGTAACTATACCAAATTACCATGCACTTTTAACACAGAGCACAGGCCCTGGGTCTGGTTAGCAGGGTCCAGGGCAAAGTCAGAGTCAGAAAACCAGCATCTAGTGGTCAAAATGGGGGCATAAAGTGGGGGGAAGGGGCACTGCAGACAGGTCCTGATTTCTCACACTGACGCAAAGTTTTCCTGAATAGGTAGAATTAAAAAAAGGCTGGCCTCTCAATTTAGCAACAGAAATCTCTGGATAACAAGAGTTACTGGAGCCTTGGATTGAGACAACTTGGAATGTCATGCTGTGCAGGGGTGTAGCAACCCTGGCTAAAGTTGTGCAAATTATGTAACCATCTTCTGTATGTCTGGGGGTAGGACCTGGGCTGTGTGTGGGTCACACACATGAGCACAACTATGTTTGACATATTTAGTAGTAAATTGTGTATACATGAGCAGATGAGTCCAACAGGACTTGTTATACCAGTGCAGAATTTAGGGCCCGATTTATATATTGGTGCTATGTGTACTCTGATACAACTTTGATGGAGTCTACATATTGTCAATATGAAGGTCTGTCCTCCTGATTTAAGTTCAGTTTGGCCACAGCAGAGACTACTTTGCCTCTGCCGAGTAAGAAACATTCCTGGGGAGTAAGGGCTGTCAAAGAAATGGCTAGATGTTCGCCACGCAACTAGAATGAGCGGAAATGTAGTCATGTTTTATTACTCTTCCTTCCTGCCAGGTTAAACCTTCCGGTAAGGAACATTAAAGTCGTTATAATACTCCTCCCACCTTGGGAGAAGCCGTCCATGGGGAGGGGGCATTACTGTTTTTTCAAAAAGAAAATCCAGTTTCGGGATTCTCACTTTGAAAAGAAAAAAAGAATTCCTGTTTGCTGCAGCGCTTCGTCCTTCCGACGCAGCCCTGCAGCTAACAGTAAAATACATTGACAGTCACCCCTGTGATGGTAGTTCCTGCCAATGCCTTTATAAATGAGTGCCAGCTAGGCAGTCATTTATAAATCTGGTGGGCGGTCCTTCCACAAAGGCAACAGATTAATTGACTCCTCTGCCCTGACGGACTCACGGGCCATCTGATATAAATCAGGCCCTTAGAGATTTAATACAAGCAGTGACAAATTGTGCATTTTGAAGGGCATTAGTCCAGTAAAGTAGGTCAAAACATAGGCATATTTTGAAAATGGGAACACACAAGAGGTTTTCAGTTAGCTTATCAAATGAGCATTTGAAAATAGAGCGTAAAAACAATTCATTGTAAGTACATTTGGCAAGTGGCATCATTAAAAAACTGGCAATAGTTTGAAGACCCTTTTAAGCATTGTTTCCTCCCTGAGAAGTGTATTGTGGCAAAGAGTGCATCGCGTTATGATTCATGTATTTGTATAGTGGACGACTCACCTGGGAGAGTACCGCGGCGCTGAAGCCGGAGCTGTAAGGGGCCGAGCAAGAGCTCATTAGACGGCGTGGGTGAAAGATCACAAGGCCAGGAGTCTTGGAAATATTTTATTGTGACTCTACATGCAACTGAAGGTTAGAGATTACATAGCTCTGAAGAAACACTCATTTTTTAGGTTGAGCCTAGGGGCAGCTCTCATGCGCTGCTCGCTCTGCGAAGCATGCTGTATTGGAGTATGCACTGGAAGCCCCTCCCACTCTCCACCCATATTTGTCATTGACTTGTGTCATTGTCCTGATTCGTAAATAGGCTTGTTAGTCCTTCCTTGGTACCGCCTTGTCTGCATTTGTTACCTCCCATAACGACTGGACCTTTTTTACTTTGCTTGTTACTGCAGAGCACGGCGCCCGCTTTAGGGACACCGCGCTCGGTTTCATTTTTTTTAAAAACTATAATGTGGAGCTTGGCGCCCGCTTCAGGGACACCGCGCTTTGTTTCACTTTTTTTTTTTTTTTTTTTACTTTAATGGTGAGCGTGGCGCCCACTTCAGGGACACTGCGCTATATTATTATTATTTTTTTTTTTACTTTATTGGTGAGAGCGGCGCCCGCTTTACGTACACCACCCTCTACAATACACTAGGTCTTGCTTTTGCCAAAATTTGACCTATTGGCATTGTAAATGACATTGCCTTTTAATATTATAAAAGGCATTGCCATTTACAATGCCAATAGCTCAAAATATTGCAATTGCGAGACCTATTGCATTGTAAATGCTTGTTTGTTAAATGCGATTTGCTTGTTTTCTGGTTACATGTATGCTCTCCAACAGGCACACTACTCACTGAGTCTTTCATTCGGTGGGGTGGGCGGCTCCAGGTACACACACAGCTAGTGCCTTACCCACTGAGCTACCATATTGAGATTGGAACTTGTGGCCTGGACACTGCAAATGAATGTCTAAAGCAGAGACTTAAGTATGTGTTTCATTTCACTTCACAAGAGTGTTCGAGTTAGATGAACATATCAATGTCATGTGAACGGGAGCAGGCTGATCATGTAAGAGGTTTCAAGATCAGTCAGCTCACCTGTTAGCCACCATTGTATTGCCTATTGGGAACTATAGTTTATCTTTTGCTATTGACGCCTCAAAAATCCCAACATGCACCACGTTGCTGGCTAAAAAGCCTAATTTCTGAAGGTATCACACGTGATATGGAGCAATTTAGCGGCTGTGCGCATTGTGATTGATAGTCTATGAAAGTGTGATTCTTTGTTGCATTTCTAGTTAATGCTGCAAACTACAGATCTCTTTCAAATACTGACCCAGCTGTGTTTTGGGGTATTTAATATCCAATAAACAACTCTTGTTAATCGCCTTCTAAAATGTTTAAGTACACCACCATGGAGTCCGTGCTGCTCATTGAAGGTATTCTCAATGACTCCAGTATTTTATTTAACTTCGTACTCCTAAATATAATGTTATCTCAGTGAAATACCTTCACTTCTGCTTTATGTTTGAAAGAGTTTCCATGAGTGTACATTTGTGTTTATAATCGTGGACAATGTATGTTCACATCATATATGGTGATGAGGGAGCCAGGCGTGCATTACCCCACCCCTTCATGGGGTGGTTGCTCTAGGGCACTGCTCCGGAAGTACAAACTTGTTACCAGACATCACATAGCCCTTGTCACGGAAGCACCCAGACACACATGGCTCTATGCATGATGTGGGTGGATTGCCGTAATTAGCACATGTGAGCGGGAATGCAGTGCCACAGGTCTCATAGTTGGTTGTTGCAGGGACAGTCCTTCGCAAGCACACAGTCAGTAGAGTTCAAGACATGTCCCTCTTTACAGAAGCATCCCATCTTGCATTGCATAGTGCAAATCGTTGCTTTGACCTTAACGGCCACATTCTCCCAGGTTCTCCAACAAATGCTGCATTCAGTGTGCTGCATGCTCTTCTCGCATGGACCCTATTTCTGTGGGGCGCATTTACCGTATTTTAAGGCCTAGCCATCCTTGCAGGCGCATCCTCCCATGCAGCCCAGTCCGCAGTCCTTCGGCACCATACTGGCCACATCTGCACAGGGTCATTGACAGGCCCCTCTGCATGCTTTAAACCCAGCATGTTCATTACAACAACCACATGATCGAAATATATTCGCAAACTCCCATAATAGCAATGGGTTTTGGGAAATGGAGTTTCCGGGATTGATTAGCTTGCAGGTTTGCTGGCGGGAATTGAGAAAGTAGCTGACCAATGGGGAGGAGCGAATGTTTTTAAATGAAGGGTGAAAAAAGGGAGGGTATCAGCACTTTGTGAGGAGTAAAGAGGATGATTGTTCGGCAACGGCCGCGGCAGGTGATAACGCCGATTCTTATCTAATTATCTATAAGAACCTTCTGGTCGCCAAGATCTTTTTACCTGTTGAATAGTGTAAAGGAGAGAATCTCATCTGGTTATATATCAGCATTCAATTTGTCTGAAAGGACCACTGACTCCGAATTCAAGTTTGAGAATTTATTATCGCCAAAAATAACTGAACGTGCAAGCACCTCAACACGAGGTTAAAGAAATAGATGGGCACTAATACAAATAATAATCTACGCAGGAATCTCATCCGACTCAGGATAAGGAGAATAGAAAGTTCTAGAAGGATCAACCAGACTATGATTGCTCCTATTTCTAAGTTGCTCTTCATTGGCCTAAACAAGCTTAAAATCAATTGCTGTCCCTACACTAACGCTAAGTGACATCCCTGCATAACGATTTTCCCAGGCAAGAGTGAATAAAAGTGTCAGCTGTGAAGACTTCCTAAGAAGTGCAATCACATAGTACCTAAACTCAGCTCTGTCCTTCTCTCAGGTCTCCCCTACCTCTTCTCTGTCCTCCTCCCTCAGGGCACTATCCCTAATACAAAACCACAATACAATTGTACACGCCTTTGTCACGCCTCCTTGGCCAGGTCTTCTTTCTTGTGCTTTTCCATCGAAACGGTTACTTCATCCAGGACGGTTGCGATGACCTTGAGTCCCAGGCACCTTCTCCGCCGAAAGTATCATCCCTACATTCCATTTCACTCCCCGTACCATGCCTCCCCTCTCTCTAGCTTTCGAAAACAAAGAGTTAGTCTTGCTAACGAGACATGTGTCCTTGCACCTGCAACAAAAGATACTTTCAACAGAAACCTTCTACTGTGCAAATTAAATCTACCGTTTGTGCCCAGAGAGCCTTACCAAGAGAAACTTTTCTCGGCCTACAATATAAGCTAACATAAGAATATATCAGGCCTTCCCTAAGCATATATGTGGTTAGGCCTTTACATATGACTTTTAAACACACATCTTACTTTTCCCTATGAGCATTTTCATTACAATTCATATGCAACCAATGAATTACATGTGCAACTTTAATATAGTGCACGTTTAAACTACTGCAATTACATTACACACACGAACTAATTCCTCTATGCATTATTTCCACACAATTCTATAAACATTACATCACATCATTATCCTAACATCATTATACTGCTGATTCGCTTTATCTCAGCAAACTATTCATTCTTTACTAAACATACATGAATATGAAACTGAATATACGAATATATGTCTGAATACAAGTGGGTGCGGCCTATCAGTGATTATGATGCACCCCTACAATTCACAAGAACATTTCGCTCTATCAGTTCCCCCCTTTGATGACTCCTGTCATCACATTTCACTCTACTCCCTTGGAGAAAGAACCGACCTAAACAGAACTTGTTGCCATCTTCCCTGATCTAAATTTCTCCAAGCTCTTGAGCCTTTGATACTGACTGTCCTGCAGTCTTGCCAACTTCATGTCATTTTCCCTCAAAGCTCTCTTGACTCGGCCTGCTCGATACCACTTGTAGGCCTTGATCACAATCCACAAGCCAGCCACACAAACCACCAAAATAAGGAGTGGTCTCAGGAAGTACCCAAGGAAACCCTTTCCTAGGTTCGCAAACCAACCTCCCACTTGACCAAAACCCTTTCCGACCTTTTCCCAGGCCCCTTCTTCGGTCAAATCCGCTATCTTTGTGTGGATCATAGTGATGTTACTTATATATTTCTCCAGATCCTTGCTACGGTCTGGTATATAAGTGCAGCACTCTTGAACCTTCAACATTTTACAGACTCCGCCCTCTTTTGCCAATAGGACATCCAAAGCAAGGCGATTCTGCAAAACCATTCCCCTTATCGACAACATCTCTCCTTCCACCAACACCAACGACTTTGCTGTGTTCATCGAAAATTCATCCACCACAGTCGCTAACCTCCGGATCTTCACGTCATTCAAGACTACCCCTAGACTAGGTATCATAGCTCCAAAGATATCCCCCACAACGATCCCTGCACTTGCAGCTCTTCTCGTTCTTGAATGCTCTCCACCCTCTAGAAGATTTAAATCCTCTGTATGGTAAATCTTTGGAAATATTGTTGACAAATAACATGTTCCATACCAATTTGCAGGCAACCTCACATAAGCGTTCTTCCCACATACGTAATACACCGTTGGTATCACTTGTACAGGACCTTGGAGAAAATCTTTTGCCACATCTGCCATGGTGAAAACGTGATCACAAGTACTTTGTCCCACTGGAACCTTTTCGTAGTAAGTCTGATAACGCCTTATACACAACTTACCCCTCTGCTCCTTATCTAACGCTATAGGACCATAGCTTCCCCTGGTCTTATGCAACCGTTCTTCCTCTGTCCAATCTGTCCTGTGATGCCCTAAATCTCGGGATTGAGTCAGCTTTCTATACCTATCTTCAACTTGATCTACGAACTTTCTCTCTACATCCGACATCAAACAAGTCAGATTGTTTCTGTGTGCGAATGCTGTATCCAATTCCAAACTCGGTATGAAGTACTTCCTCAGTCTGTCCTCGGTCTTATAATAGTCATACTTATTCAAATGCTTGTAAGCTGGGACTTCAGGAAGCACTGCGTCGAAATTGGAAAAGAAATACTCGAACTGATCTCTCTCATAAAACAAACTAAGCAAAAGACTACATGAAATACCATAAGTCAGTGGAAGATGGTGATACCTAATACCCTCATCCACTGAAGTAGGCAACTGCATACACACATAACAATCTTTCGCATCCATCACGTCAACATACTCATACAACAACTTAGCATATGCATTCAACTTAAAATCCCCTTTAGATAAATCTACATGTAATCTACGACTTTCTTCTAATAGCAAAGCTCTATCAGCTGCCCTGTCTACCCCCTTCTGACTAGGTGTGATAGGTGTAGGTGTCCCTGTCACCTCCTCTACTTCTTGCTCATGCGAACCAGTGTATGAGACTATAACTACTATGATTATAGAGATTATTACACTACTTATAAGGATGCCTATGATCCACTTTGATCTACGATTGGGATCTCCCGGCTCCATGGTTTCGAAAGTTCTCAAAAAGTCTTGGTTATCGCAAAGAACTCTGGAAAAGTCTCTGTCCTTTATTAGTGACTTGCTTAACCCGCTCGAGCAACCATGAAATCTCCGGACTTTCCCTTTCCGATCACAAACTTATTTACACAGTCCAGAAAAAGACTTCCCTAGTTTTCGTTCCTCTTCTGTGGAAAGTCCTTAAGTTTATTCTTCTTCCACTCGGACCTAGGTTATCTTCTTCTTTTGGACTTTTATTTACAGTTCATAACTGATCCACAATGAGATCCTCATTGAGCAAGACCAGAACGTGATACAAAAGTTCAAGACGCAAAATCAGCACTTCATGTGAAAACGGCTCAACTCCAAAAGGCGGAAATTCGAGTCGATGCAAAAGCAAGTTTCGGACTTCACTCAGAAGCGGGGATTCGGAACCGTGAGTGTCAGTGTTCCTTCTATCTCGAGCCCTGGCATCCGCAGCACCACCTTCACCACCACATTCGGGCTCCGACAGACCACTTGCACTGACCTCAGCCTTCCCGTACTCACCACCCCCTGCATCAAACACAGTGTAAGTCCACTCAGGGGTAGAGTATCTGCGACAAGGCACTCTTGTTCTCTTTGACCTTCGCCGACTATCTTGTGCTTGGTCCTCGTCACTTGCTTCCGTTTCAGATACTTCCGACACTGGAGCAAGGTCTCTTTCCGGTGCTAACCTCAGGTTCAGTCGCCTCTGTCTTTCAGGCCAACTTTCTGCACTTCGGTTCGTTCGTCTGCCTTCCCCTTCTATACCCAGTGCACTACTTCCTTTTTCTGCTGAATCTGACTCTTCTCCGCCCACTGCACCGTTTCTGTCCTCGGTGTCTGAGTCAGGGTTCGAACTGTGAAAACCCCCTTCAGCTTGCTCTAGTGCACCACCAGCTGTGTCAGCGACCCTTACAGCTTGACGTGTCCTCCCATGTGGTCTTGCCACATCAGCTGGATTTTCATTTACGAGAGGAGCTGTTTCTTCCAAGGGTGCTGGAACTCTGCGGGTATGGAAAGCATGCACCCAGTTCGGCAATCCTCCACACTTCACTGCTGTGTTCGTGATAAGTATCACCTGATACGGGCCACGCCAGCGGGCATCCAAGCAACTCTTCCTCACGTGCTTTCGGACGAGTACCCAGTCACCGGGACACAAGTCGTGGCACAGATCACTCGAGGCTGGGACCACTGCTGCTTGCACCTGCTGGGATACAGAACGGACCACATCAGAGAGTCCTTTACAATAATCAAGAATCAAATCATCAGTGATGTTTATCAAGGCTGTAGCTGGTACTGCTGGCAGTCTCATTGCCCTCCCCATTAGTATTTCATGGGGGACAACCCGGTCTTTCTGTCTGGGACACTTCGCATGCTCATTAGCACCAGAGGCAAGGCGTCGGGCCATTGCAGGGATGTCGAAGAACACATTTTTGCCATCCGGGCTTTCAAAGTTCCATTAACTTGTTCCACCATCCCAGAAGCTTCTGGTCTGTAACTACAATGAAGTCTCTGGTCTATGTTCAATGCAGCACAAAGCAACTTCATGATTTCGCTATGGAAGTGCCCTCCTCTATCTGATTCCAAAGAGGTCGGGATCCCGAATCTAGGGATGAGCTCCCTCAACAGTAATTTAGCCACTGTGAGAGTGTCACACCTGCGTGTGGGGTAAGCCTCCACCCACCGTGAGAATACACATACTAGCACTAAAATGTACCTCAATCCATTGCACCTAGGCATCTCCACGAAGTCCAACTGTATTCTATTGAAGGGCCCTCCCGACCTTCCAATGTGACTCAATGTAACTACAGTTTTCTTTCCAGCATTCATCTGTTGACACGTAACACACCTCTGGCATACCATCTCAGCCATTGCTCGGAACCGTGGGTTATACCACGTCTGTCTAAACACTCTCACCATTGCGTCTCTACCAAGGTGTGCCTGTCCATGTATCAGTCTTGCCATCGGACTCAGCAATTCCTCAGGCAACACGGCTCTCCCATCGTTGGATACCCACACATCCACATCTCCTCTCTCGCACCCAGCTTTGATCCATCCCTCTCTCTCCTGGACTGAAACTTCATCCTGCAATCTCTTAAGCTCTTCCCAAGTGTCTGCCATGGCCAACATTATGCTGAGATCGGTTCCTTCTTGGCTCTCTTCTATCTCTCTTCCTGTGAATATGCATCCTTGTTCTGCACAGAAGCGGGCTACTTCGTCCGCATAGTTATTACCCAAGGATACAAAGTCCTCCCCCTTCCCATGGGCTGAGCACTTTACCACAGCAATTTCTTTCGGATGCTGTAATGCATCTAACAATTGTCTTACATATTCTCCATTACGAATGGGTGAGCCAGATGATGTCAAAAATCCCCTCTGAGACCATTACTGCCCGAAGTCATGCACCACGCCAAAGCCATATTGGCTGTCTGTGTAAATCGTGATTCGAATTCGATCAGCGGCCAAACAGGCACGGGTCAAGGCAATGATTTCAGCTACCTGCGCGGAGCGTACTCCTTCTAGGCAAGCAGCCTCGACCACTCCTGAAATGGTACATACAGCAAATGCTGCTTTCAATTGCCCCACACTGTCTCTTAAGCATGAACCATCGACAAAGAAAATTTCATCTGGGTCAGTCAGTGGTTCATCGACAATGTCAGGTCTCGGTTTGGTGCAAAGTTCGGTCACATCGAGACAATCATGGTCCTCACAATCTTCATCATCTGTGTTCGGTATAGGCATTAATGTCGCAGGGTTCAAGACGGAGCACCTTTTCAGAGTCACATTCTCTGCGGCAAGTATGACTTGCTCGTACCTCGTTAACCTATTGTTCGTTAGGTGCTGGGTCTTGGTCCTGGTCATCAATAACTCAACCGAATGTGGCACATGTACAGTCAATGGATGTCCCATTACAATGCTTTCACATCTTTCAATGCTGACACCTGTTGCAGCAACGGATCTTAGACATCCGGGCAACGCAGAAGCTACTGGATCTAAAGTAGCTGAAAAATAGGCAACTGGTCTACGGACACCTCCATGGTTCTGAGCTAACACTGCTAATGCACATCCTTCCCTCTCGTAACAAAACAATGAAAAGGCCTTGTTGTAATCAGGCATTCCCAGTGCGGGAGCTCTGCACAAATCCTCTCTCAGCTTCCGGAATGATATCAAGCACTCCTCATCCCATGGTACCGGATCACTCACATCCTTGTGCGTAAGCCTCTGCAGAGGCTTTGCTCTCAAGGAGAAACTAGGAATCCACTGTCGACAATAGCCAACCATTCCCAGAAACATCCTAACTTCTCTCTGTGTGGTGGGTTCTGCCATGCTCATTATTGCCTCTATTCGATCTGGTGACACCTTCCTCTTGCCTTTCTCCAAACTGTGTCCCAAGTACTGTACCTCATTCAGACAGTACTGCAGCTTGTTCGGGGACACTTTATGTCCGTTCTCTGCTAAGTGGTTCAACAAGGCTACTGTGTCAATTCTGCAAGCATCTTCTGTTTCTGAGGCAATGAGCAAGTCATCTATGTACTGCACGAGAACTGAGTTCTGCGGCAACACAAGACTCTCATGGTTCTTCTTCAGGAACTGGTTAAAGATCGATGGACTTTCCGTATACCCTTGAGGGATACGACACCATGTTAACACGCGATTTTCTAGCCAGAACGCAAAAAGAAATTGGCTTTCCTCGTGGAGCGGTATCGAAAAGAAGGCTTGACACAAATCGATAACCGTAAACCACTCGGCTTCACATGGGATCTGGAACAGTATTACTGAAGGATTCGGTACCACTGGACAACAAGGGACAACTATCGTGTTGACCTTTCGCAGGTCTTGCACGATCCTGTACTTCCCGCTCGGTTTCTGTAGTCCCATAATGGGTGAATTACAGGGGTTACCTCTAATCTCTTTCAGAATGCCTTTCTCAATAAAGGTCTTGATCACAGGTCTTATCCCTGCAATCGTTTCTGGCGACAGGTTGTATTGAGGTGTCCTGGGGAAATCAACATTCTGTTTCACCTCTATCCGCACTGGTTCAACCCCTCTGATTAAACCTATTTCGTCGCCTGCGAAATCCCACACCACAGGTGACACTGCGTCTCTCAGATCATGTGGAAGTTCTTCCACAGTCACCATTGGGTACAGATCTATACATAGATGCTGATTGGTAATTTTAAAGTCAGCATCGTCATCTCTCGTCTGGACCTCTACTCCATTGGGCGTACAATAAATCGTGCAGTTCAACTTGCACAACAGATCCCTTCCCAAAAGACAAACTGGACTCGTATCACACACTACAAACTGATGTCTAGTTTGGAAAGTACCTATCTTTACTAAGATCGGTTCTGTCAATGGGCTGCTTATTTTCTTGTTCGCTACTCCAACAACCTGGATTGATTGTCCCGAGAGGGGTAGGTTAGGGACTACTGCTGATCTTACAGTAGACCGGGTAGCACCAGTATCAACCAAAAGTGTTGCAGGATTGCCCTCAATCTCTGCCTCCACAAAAGGTCCTCTCTGGTCTACCTCCAAGACCGCTCCAAGTGTGCAGTCTTCCTCCCCCTCAGGCACCGTCAGGATAAAGGGTCTAAGCTATCCTCATCGTAACCTTCGAACAGGGGCATCTGTTGGTACGTTCGTGTTCCTTGTGAAATCCTTGGAGCTTGGGGAACCTGGGCGTGAGAATTGTAAACCCCCCTTTCATCGTTCTAGGCCTCGTTATTGTGTTAACTACCTCTTGCGCGGGTGCCTGAGCCCCTCTTCCTCTTCCTGCAACTGATTAGCTGGGTTCAAAGGACACTCGCGTTTCCAATGTCCGACCTGGCGACAAAGATGACACGCAGTGGTCTTCTTCAATGTGGCCACGTCCACTCCTGTCTTGGGGTCTACTGGTTTTCCCTTTCCCTGTACCTGCCCATTCTGGTTTCCCTGGAAATTTCCTTGCTTTCTTCCTAAGGTCCCTCCACTAGGCTGACTCTGTGCTGTCTGCATCTGGACAAGCATCAATTTGTCTTTTAGCTTTCGATGTTTCGATTCCACCTCATCACTACAGTATCTCGCATACCGCAATATTTCATCTAGTGGCTTGTTCTGCCAGCAGATCAAATGGTGCTGTATCATGAGGCTGATTTCCACTCTCAGACCCAGTACAAACTTTGAGACAAACTGTCCCATATCCTTGGGGTCCAAGATATCTAACCCACTATACTGTTTAAAAGCTTGCAAAAGTCTTTCATAATATTCATGCACCGTTTCCTTGGGTTCCTGTACAGTCCGATCTATCTTAACCCAATCTATATCCTGAGGTGAAATCTTCAACTTCAACCATGTAATCACCTGCTCATACTTTTTCATGACTAGTGGTGATGGACCGTTTGTAACCGCCTCTCTATCCGGTTCCGAAGTCGGCCACTCAATAGCGACTTTACAAGCTGTCCACAAATCTCCCGGTACCACTATGTCAAACAAAGTGTTCAAATCAATCCACAATACTTTTGAAATTTTCACAAACCGCTCAACCTGTTTGTACCACTCCACCGGTTTTTCCCTCAGCCGAGGAAAATCATTTGTAAATGCAGCCAAATCACCTCTATTCCACGGCACATGCACGTACCCTCCATTCTGTACTTCCCGTAAAGGAAAATTTCCAACACCCGTCGCCCCTCTCCTGGCGGCGGCGTTTCCTTCTGCTCTCTTTACTGGTTTCTTTTGGACCACCTTTCTTCCCATTTGTCCAACAAAATCCATATTCTCATTCCTATAATCAGGTCTCTGGTGTGTGTTCTTAATCCTGTTATTCTTTTCTCCTCCAGCTCCTGATCACTGTACTGTAATCTATGTGGTCCCTGTAACGCTTTAGTTTTGTTCAGGTCCACTTCATATCTTTTGGCCAATTCCTTCAATCTATCATGTGCCATTCTAGCTTTTCGAGTCACATCTTTTGCTACAAACAGCAGCTCATCTGATCCATAAATTTCTATCCTTTCCAAAGGCAGACCCCCACTGATCATTTCGTCTACCTCTGCTTTCAACCTCACTACGTCTAGCAACCTTGCCTGTACTGCACTCCTCAGTACTTCTCGACAACCCGAGCCATCCCGCTCATTACAGTCACTATTCTGTCCTTGTGACCTATTCCCTTCCATCATATTCCTGGAACTTGGTCTGTCTTCCGAGACGTTCTGTGCCCTATCCCCTTGCATCCTATCCTCTTGGTTCGTTACTGTTGGTGTCCACTCCTCAAAGCTGACTTAGATTCCCGCAAAGACCTCGGTCTTTCTGGTCTCTCCTCTTCTCTCCTGAAGGAAGAGTCCGCAGTAGCCGGTAACGGCGTACTTGTCTCCATTGGTCTTGGGAAATGAACCACCCTCACTCCAAACCCATTCCCACTCTCACTGTTTCCTTCCTCCCTTCTCGTCGGTACGGAGCTCCCTTCTCTCACTCGGTCTGGGTCATATACCGGTACTATAGGGCCAATGGTAACCGGTACTGTCAAGGAGTCCGGTAATCTTGTGCTCCCCGCAGGAGGCTGTGTTATCATAGACGCCGTTGCCCCCTCCGTTCCTGTGGAAATCCTTCCCACCACTCTCATGCTAGTCTGGTTCTGGCTCTCATCAACTATTGCCACTGCTGGGGTCGTCTTTCCCTCTTCTGAATCTGGATTAAATGGTGGTGGCCTCTCTGCCAACATCCTATCCAACAAGCTGTCATCTAGATCACTGTCGTCCTCATCGATTCTTATTATTTTTCCATTTTGTACTAACAATGGGTATAACTTATCTCCTTCGATCGTTTCCACTCTCCACCTTTTCTCCAATGCATCCCACCTTGCATCTTGAAATGACCTGACCGATTTCTTCACCCTTTCTTGACATCTGTCCTTCTTCCTATCATACGCTGCTCTTATCCACGCATGTAGTGCCTCAAACTGTGTTGGTCTAGGTAGTGGTCGTAATGAAGCCATTACACTTTTTAGCTGGTACAGCACCTCTAACCTGAAAGTACCATATCGAGGGAACGACAATTCTCCTTCTGCTTCTGTCATTTTATGCCAATTCTCAAGCCAAATTATAGTATGCAATCCTACATTCTTTGCCATATAATGTGCTGGTGTATCCTCGGGAGGAGCTTCCTCTCCCTCCCGAACAACCACATGTCTATCACCTCTACAAAGTTCCCGTAAAGCTTTAAAACATTTCATGATGAATCAACTTTTTGTTTACACTCAAAATGTCCGCTTTTACTTCCTGATTTCAATCCACCAATACCAGCGCGGCTCACACCAACCGGCCTATCGCAGCGCGGCACTTGTCTGACGTCACTTTTCCTCCGCTCGCAGCAGTTCCCTCCTTTCTAATTCACTTGTTCTCACTCGCATCTGTCCCAATCATACTCTGAAATAATGTCCGTCCTACCGAACAATTACCTCTCTGACCATCGGTCTTACCAATGACCGATCAGCCTCTTGAGCTTGTTGACCTCAATCTGGCAATCGTCTGTCCGCGAAACGACCGGACAATCGCCTTTAGCACACTCGATAGGATTCAATCACTCGATGTTCTGCACACAATAACCTACGACCTGCGTTGGTTATTCACACACTCACTCATGTGTTCCCTATCTTCAGTGGGTCTGTCAATGACGTCTCGTGACCCCCACACCTCTGGTCAACGTTCTCAACTCTGGGTGTATTCTACACCACAATAAATCTCCCGGTCCCGCGCGCGCTCACGGTCCGTTTCTCAATCACACAACTTTCGCTCCAACTCCGCAAGACATCACACAACAATAAAACACCGCAATCTACCAAACATCACTCTTTTCATACTCACTCTACTACGAACTGCTACTTCCGCCGCACCGTCACTCTCCGTCAGTTTTCCACGACCTCCGACATCCTTCTCCCGCGGTCCTCTGGATCTGCGTCACTCGGGCTCTATGGGGCAACTTAATCTCCTATCTTGCTCTAGATCTCCCCTTACCATCAAAGGTAACCATCCTACTCTGCTACCAACTGATAACGCCGATTCTTATCTAATTATCTATAAGAACCTTCTGGTCGCCAAGATCTTTTTACCTGTTGAATAGTGTAAAGGAGAGAATCTCATCTGGTTATATATCAGCATTCAATTTGTCTGAAAGGACCACTGACTCCGAATTCAAGTTTGAGAATTTATTATCGCCAAAAATAACTGAACGTGCAAGCACCTCAACACGAGGTTAAAGAAATAGATGGGCACTAATACAAATAATAATCTACGCAGGAATCTCATCCGACTCAGGATAAGGAGAATAGAAAGTTCTAGAAGGATCAACCAGACTATGATTGCTCCTATTTCTAAGTTGCTCTTCATTGGCCTAAACAAGCTTAAAATCAATTGCTGTCCCTACACTAACGCTAAGTGACATCCCTGCATAACGATTTTCCCAGGCAAGAGTGAATAAAAGTGTCAGCTGTGAAGACTTCCTAAGAAGTGCAATCACATAGTACCTAAGCTCAGCTCTGTCCTTCTCTCAGGTCTCCCCTACCTCTTCTCTGTCCTCCTCCATAAAGGGCACTATCCCTAATACAAAACCACAATACAATTGTACACGCCTTTGTCACGCCTCCTTGGCCAGGTCTTCTTTCTTGTGCTTTTCCATCGAAACGGTTACTTCATCCTGGACGGTTGCAATGACCTTGAGTCCCAGGCACCTTCTCCGCCGAAAGTATCATCCCTACATTCCATTTCACTCCCCGTACCATGCCTCCCCTCTCTCTAGCTTTCGAAAACAAAGAGTTAGTCTTGCTAACGAGACATGTGTCCTTGCACCTGCAACAAAAGATACTTTCAACAGAAACCTTCTACTGTGCAAATTAAATCTGCCGTTTGTGCCCAGAGAGCCTTACCAAGAGAAACTTTTCTCGGCCTACAATATAAGCTAACATAAGAATATATCAGGCCTTCCCTAAGCATATATGTGATTAGGCCTTTACATATGACTTTTAAACACACATCTTACTTTTCCCTAGGAGCATTTTCATTACAATTCATATGCAACCAATGAATTACATGTGCAACTTTAATATAGTGCACGTTTAAACTACTGCAATTACATTACACACACGAACTAATTCCTCTATGCATTATTTCCACACAATTCTATAAACATTACATCACATCATTATCCTAACATCATTATACTGCTGATTCGCTTTATCTCAGCAAACTATTCATTCTTTACTAAACATACATGAATATGAAACTGAATATACAAATATATGTCTGAATACAAGTGGGTGCGGCCTATCAGTGATTATGATGCACCCCTACAATTCACAAGAACATTTCGCTCTATCACAGGTACGAACAGGCGCGATTGCAGAGTGAAAGATAAAGTAATTTGTTTTTTTAGTCGAGTGCGAGTGGTGGGAAGACTTGTGAATGGAGTTAGAAATAGATGGTGTTGTCAGTTTGTGTCAGCAGTCGTTAAAGAGGGGAGGCAAGTAATCGTGTGGATGTTAGGTGTGGAAGTGCGCGTGTTTGTATTTCAGTTTGAGGGCGGGTTCTGTTTGGGGAGTGGTGTAAGAGTGCAGGTCAGTTGGAGTCAAGTTACGCGTTGTACTCAAGTGACTAAGTGTGAATGCATAGAGCTGGGGTTTAGTGTTGTGGAAGTGCTAGTTCAGAGAGAGATGCGTCAAATAAGTGAAATATATGAATGTTGGGGCGAATGAAGACATGTTAACATAAGGGAGACGGGAAAAGGCAGATGGTGTTGGCATTGATGAAAATTGGGGAGAGAAATTATTGGGGAATGGTTTAGCGTCCCGCCAGTTGAATGTTGTATATAATCACTATGAGAAATATGAACGGAAATGTCTTATCATTGCGGCAAATATGAATGGTGACGTTTAATTATATAGAGCATTTCAATCATTGTACAGTAATATGATGACAGTAACGTGATTTTTTGGTAACAGCAGCTGTTTTATTTGTCATTGTAGTGACCCCTGATGAAGGGCACCAGTGGCCCGAAATGCAATGGGTTTTTTTAAAATAAAGAACACTGCCTTTGACGAAATTGCATTATTCGTGTTTTTGCAAGAGGTTCGGATGGCCCAGCTTAAGCATAAGAAAATGAGGAAATTAGCAAACACCACTCCACGTGTGGAGAAAACATGTTGAAAAACAAGCGGAACAAAAGGGTTTACTTTTGGATTATATATGGAACATTGGATACATTTGGACATATTCAGATGGTTGCCCAGTGGGCGTTCTAAGCTGTGCGTTTGGAGGGGAGAAGTTTTCTCCCCAGATCAGATGCTGTTGTTTACCCCGGTGCCGCTTGGGCATGGCACCAGCCAAACTGCACGCATTTCAATTTAAGAATTGGATAAACATTTACGAATTTTGCTGAGGAGGTGTGCATCCCTATCCTTGAGAATGCATGTTGATATTGATGCCCTACATTGGGATAGCACCCGCAAGAAAAGTTAAGAGACAGAAGATTAATGAACATTGACTGATTCCACACGATAGGCGAGAGAACGTGGTTCGTCATAAAAGACGGTGTTGAAAAAATAAGAAAAAACAAGAACTGGAAATCCTTCGTGAGCATTTATTAAAAATGAAATGCGTTGATATTTGTAGAGTTTTTGAATGTTCATTACAACAACCACATGATCGAAATATATTCGCAAACTCCCATAATAGCAATGGGTTATGGGAAATGGAGTTTCCGGGATTGATTAGCTTGCAGGTTTGCTGGCGGGAATTGAGAAAGTAGCTGACCAATGGGGAGGAGCGAATGTTTTTAAATGAAGGGTGAAAAAAGGGAGGGTATCAGCACTTTGTGAGGAGTAAAGAGGATGATTGTTCGGCAATGGCCGCGGCAGGTACGAACAGGCGCGATTGCAGAGTGAAAGATAAAGTAATTTGTTTTTTTAGTCGAGTGCGAGTGGTGGGAAGACTTGTGAATGGAGTTAGAAATAGATGGTGTTGTCAGTTTGTGTCAGCAGTCGTTAAAGAGGGGAGGCAAGTAATCGTGTGGATGTTAGGTGTGGAAGTGCGCGTGTTTGTATTTCAGTTTGAGGGCGGGTTCTGTTTGGGGGAGTGGTGTAAGAGTGCAGGTCAGTTGGAGTCAAGTTACGCGTTGTACTCAAGTGACTAAGTGTGAATGCATAGAGCTGGGGTTTGGTGTTGTGGAAGTGCTAGTTCAGAGAGAGATGCGTCAAATAAGTGAAATATATGAATGTTGGGGCGAATGAAGACATGTTAACATAAGGGAGACGGGAAAAGGCAGATGGTGTTGGCATTGATGAAAATTGGGGAGAGAAATTATTGGGGAATGGTTTAGCGTCCCGCCAGTTGAATGTTGTATATAATCACTATGAGAAATATGAACGGAAATGTCTTATCATTGTGGCAAATATGAATGGTGACGTTTAATTATATAGAGCATTTCAATCATTGTACAGTAATATGATGACAGTAACGTGATTTTTTGGTAACAGCAGCTGTTTTATTTGTCATTGTAGTGACCCCTGACGAAGGGCACCAGTGGCCCGAAATGCATTGGGTTTTTTTTAAATAAAGAACACTGCCTTTGACGAAATTGCATTATTCGTGTTTTTGCAAGAGGTTCGGATGGCCCAGCTTAAGCATAAGAAAATTAGGAAATTAGCAAACACCACTCCACGTGTGGAGAAAACATGTTGAAAAACAAGCGGAACAAAAGGGTTTACTTTTGGATTATATATGGAACATTGGATACATTTGGACATATTCAGATGGTTGCCCAGTGGGCGTTCTAAGCTGTGCGTTTGGAGGGGGAGAAATTTTCTCCCCAGATCAGATGCTGTTAAACCCAGCATTCTCATATTTCTCTGGGATGCATTTACCATCTTGCTAGACACGCCCTTCCGAGCATGAACATCCCACTTTGCACTCGGTTGTGAACCTCCCAGGTTCCCCTATATCGGTTATGTCCTGACAGGTTCTTCGACAGGTACCTACGCAGTCTGAGCACACCATGTTTTCTCTACACTTTCTGTAAGGATACATATCAGGAAGATTATATGATGAAAATATACCATTTATAAAATGTCTGCTAAACCTCTAAAGCTAAGACACAGCAGAGCTGGTCCATCACGGCACACAGGGATAGGAAGTACAGCAGCGACGAACACTGAGAGAGCACTGATAGTATTACACTTGCAAACTTTACTCACTCCTGTGAAAGAACATGCAGGGTTTGATAAACATGAGACAGTTGAAAACAAGCGTTTGCAATGCAATAGGTCTCGCATTTGCGAGAGTTTAAGCTATTGGCATTATAAATGACAATGCCTTTTATTTATCTGTTTTGATAATTAACACATAAAAAAAGACATTGTCATTTACAATGCCAATAGCTCAAACTCTTATAAATGTGAGACCTGTTGCATTTCAAAGAAGAGGCCGCCATTGTCGCGGGCTGCTTGGAAAGTGAAAGCGTGCATGGCGTGCTGAACATTGCAGGAAAGCATGTCCTGCCTGCAGTAGGAGAAACTCATTAAAGAAAATAGTGTTTACAGACTAAATAAGACGTACCGTGTAAGAACCGAAGTAAAAGGGCCAGTCCTCTTGGGAGATTACAAATGAAGACAAGGTGGTACTAAGGAGGGACTAACATGCCAATTAACGAATCAGAAGCCAGCATTTACAAAGGACAATGAGACAAGCCAATGACAAATATGGGCAGAGAGTGGGCGGGGCTTCAAGTCCATACTCGAATACAGCATGCCTCGCAGAGCAGCGCATATCCTGCCCAGGCTCGACCTAAAAAAGAGCTATAAGTGGCCAGCGCTGACCACCTCACAGTGCTTTATCTTGGTTTCTTATGATAGGGTAGGGGCAGCACAGACAAAGAAAGGGTGAGGTGAGAGGGAAGTAGTAGCACAGACAATGGTAGAGGATAGGGTGCAAGCAACACAGACAGAAAAAGGGTTTGGGGTGAGAGGGTAGAAGTAACATGGAAAATGTGGGATGGGTGTAGGAGGGAAGAAGAAACACGGACAAGGGGGTTTGGGGTAAGAAGCAACAAGGTCAGGGAAGACGAAAAAACCTGGTACGTCAATCACAACACCAGCAGCAGAAGGGCACCTACCAAGATGAAGCTATAAGAATATGTTCTGGGCTCCAGAATTAAGCTGACACGTGTAGCCAAATCAGAAGGCAGCAAATAAGAGTTACAATAAAGCCCACAAATGGTAAGAAATGGGCGGCTCCAAGCCCCTTCTAGTAAACAATATCTCTCGCAAGCGAGAGCAGTCGCAGGCGAAACTTAAAAATGTGATGCTTGAAGGGCCATTGGATCAGTACACAGACAAAATATTGAGTTTTTTATTTCGACATACAGAAATATCGAGTTGATAATATCGACAGTGGTAAATATCGATGTTCTGAATATCGATGTAAAAAATATCTACTTGAGGTGTGTAGGTAAATATCAATGTAAGTTATATCGAAAGCACAAATATCGACATGTTAAAATATTGTTTTTGTATGTTTTTGAAATATTTTATAGTGAATGTTAAGTATTAAATTGTGTTTAAAATGTGTATAATAATGTTTTATTTTTATATTGTTTTAGGAGCGGGATGTTTGGTTATAGGGGATAAGGGTGGGGAGTGTTTTAAAAAAGTTAATTTTATTTTTCAAACTGTTTATATTTTAAGTATGAATTTATTTATTTTTTATTTCCAATTTCAAATTAAATTTTAGGAGCGGGATGTTGGGTTTACAGGGGATAAGGGTGGGGAGTGTTTTAAAAATGTTAACATAATTTCGTTAAATTTAAAAAAAAAAAAATCAAATTTTAATTAGAATTTTGAATTTCATTTAAAATTTTAGGAGAGGGATGTTGGGTTTATAGGGGATAAGGGTGGGGAGTGTTTTAAAAAATATTAATATAATTTCTTTAAATTACATTTTTTTTGTAAATTTTTAAATTTTAATTTCGAATTTCACTATAACATTTAGGAGTGGGATGTTGGGTTTATTGGGGATAAGGGTGGGGAGTGTTTTTAAAAATATTAACATAATTTCCTTAAATTATAAAAAAATAAAAATAAAAATTTTATTTGAATTTTGAATTTTATTTAAAATTTTGGGAGTGGGATGTTGCGTTATTAGGGGATAAGGGTGGGGTGTGTTTTAAAAATACTAAATTAATTTGTATAATTGTTTAATTTTATCTATGAATATATTTTAAATTTCTCATTTTAAAGTTAACTTTTAGGATTGGCATGTTGTGTTTATATGTGAAAAATTTGGGGATTGTTTTCAAAATATTCCCAAAAATATTTGGATAATTTAAAAATTAATATAAAAAGTTGTATTTAAAATTTCGAAATTTAAATTAAAATTTTGTAGTGGGATGTTGAGTTTATAGGGGATATGGATGGGTATTGTTTAAAAAAAAAACAATTTTAAAATCATAAATATAAATTATTAAATTAATTTTAAATAACATTTTTTTTTAATGATTTTGATGAATTTATTTAATATAAGGGTGAGGTGTTTTTAGTAAAAATCTTAATTTAATTTGTATAAATTGTTTAAGAAACAATGTTTTATTTTTATATTTAAATCTAATTTTAAGTAACATTAATAAGTATAATGTAGTGTTTATAGGAGATAAGGTTGTTACATTTTGAAAAATATCTATTTATAAATATTTAAAATATTTACAAAATTAATGTAATTTATATTATAAATATATATCTATTTTATTAAATTTAGTGAAGTGTAAATATATTTTTTTAATTTTTTTTTAGGAAGTCTTAGGAAATATGTTATAAAGAAAAAAATATAAATAAAATTATGTACAGGTATATAATTTGTTAATGTAATATTTATTATAGTGAGAAAATTAACTTAATGTAGATTAGTGTCCAGCACCTATCCCAATTAAATATAGATTGGAGTGGGAATAGTAAGTTAATTAAAGTCAGTGTCCTGCACCTACCCCAATTAATTTTAGACTGGAGTTGGAATAGTAAATTAATTAGGGTCACTGTCCAGCACCTACCTCAATTAATTTTAGACTGGAGTTAGAATAGTAAATTAATTAGGGTCAGTGTCCAGCACCTACCCCAATTAAGGGGCCGATTCCGATCTCGGCCGGAAGCGCACCTAACACCATTCGTCCAGAAAAAAAACAAGCCGAACAGGTGTTTCCCGACCGATTCGAACAGTCGTCCGAACGAGCAAGTACGATGTGCATAACTGCTCAGATTCCGAGCGAGCCGTACGTACCCATTCCAGCTCCTGTTCCCCGCCCGAGCCGTATCCGTAAACGCTGATTCGAGTCGCACGGAAGTAAATATACAGCACCTTCCGGCCGGACTAGTACGATGCGCCTTCCGTACGCGCTGAACCCGTCGCTACGTCCGGCACGTCAGAGCATCCGGGAGAGCTGCACATAAGCTCCGATTCGCACCACAAGACGATCCACGGCTACGAGACGAACAAGCCAGCGACGAGTACGAGTCGAAGCCACGAGAAACCCGAACGAGATGACCCAACCATGAATCCCATCGCGCAGGTCCTACCAATACTCTACATCTATTACCGGAACCGGTACGGACGCGTACGGTGCAGACGGTAAGCCAGACACCCACTACACAAACAAACGACATGTACCCGACATATGTCACACACACATAGGGATGCAGAAATGACGTACACTAGCAACAGCAGAACCATAGGGGCGGGATGGTTATCACCAATGCCATACACACCCATAGGGGCCTGATGGCTACCACTACCACCACCCCTACTCATGTGGGCCTGGATGCCTGTCACTACTACTATCCCCACTCATAGGGGGATGGATGCCTACCACTAACACCACCCCTACTCATGGGGGCCTGGATGCCTACCACTACCACCACCCCTACTCATGTGGGCCTGGATGCCTGTCACTACTACCATCCCCACTCATAGGGGGATGGATGCCTACCACTACCACCACCCCTACTCCTGGGGGCCTGGATGCCTACCACTATCACCACCCCTACTCATGGGGGCCTGGATGCCTACCACTACCACCACCCCCACTCATGTTGGTCTGGATGCCTGTCACTACTACCATCCCCACTCATAGGGGGATGGATGCCTACCACTACCACCACCCCTACTCCTGGGGGCCTGGATGCCTACCACTACCACCACCCCTACTCATGGGGGCCTGGATACCTGTCACTACTACCATCCCCACTCATAGGGGGATGGATGCCTACCACTACCCTACTCATAGGGGCCTGGATGCCTACCACTACCACCACCCCTACTCATGGGGGCCTGGATGCCTGTCACTACTACCATCCCCACTCATAGGGGGATGGATGCCTACCACTACCACCACCCTACTCATGGGGGCCTGGATGCCTACCACTACCACCACCCTACTCATGGGGGCCTGGATGCCTACCACTACCACCACCCTACTCATGGGGGCCTGGATGCCTACCACTACCACCACCCCTACTCATGGGGGCCTGGATGCCTGTCACTACTACCATCCCCACTCATAGGGGGTTGGATGCCTACCACTACCACCACCCTACTCATGGGGGCCTGGATGACTACCACTACCACCACCCCTACTCATGGGGGCCTGGATGCCTACCACTACCACCACCCCTACTCATGGGGGCCTGGATGCCTGTCACTACTACCATCCCCACTCATAGGGGGATGGATGCCTACCACTACCACCACCCCTACTCATGGGGGCCTGTATGCCTACCACTACCACCACACCTACTCATGGGGTCATGGATGCCTACCACTACCACCACCCCTACTCATGGGGGCCTGGATGCCTACCACTACCACCATCCCTACTCATGGGGGCCTGGATGCCTG
Organism: Calotriton arnoldi; assembly: GCA_963921515.1. Lineage (NCBI taxonomy): Eukaryota > Metazoa > Chordata > Amphibia > Caudata > Salamandridae > Calotriton > Calotriton arnoldi. The sequence goes on from CAWUFW010002520.1 coordinate 1,541,409, forward strand.
TCACTACTACCATCCCCACTCCTAGGGGGATGGATGCCTACCACTACTACCATCCCCACTCATAGGACGGGTAATGCATGACACAACCAGCATACTCCAACATAAGGAATGTCAGCAAAAGACATCCCCCTAACATTATGACAAGAGTGTGTAGTCTGTGTCAAATGCCTACAACACTGAACATGACATTGAACATACAATGGGACCCCCTATCACATGTGTCACACATACATGTGTGTGGCCTCCACAATGCAAGCAGACCATGACCACTGTGGGAATGGGGTCTAAAACCCCATCATCACAGTGACCAAAAGGTAAGTGTGGGGTCCATAGCTGAAGCACATTTTGAACATTGTGGCAATGGGGTCTAAACCCCCATCATCACAGTGACCAAAAGGTAAGTGTGGGGTCCATAGCTGAAGCACATTTTGAACATTGTGGCAATGGGGTCTAAACCCCCATCATCACAGTGACCAAAAGGTAAGTGTGGGGTCCATAGCTGAAGCACATTTTGAACATTGTGGCAATGGGGTCTAAACCCCCATCATCACAGTGACCAAAAGGTAAGTGTTGTCATGGAAAAAGCTGCAACTGCCAAACAGCATGGATGATTCCTGGTCACACAACAACAAACACATCAGTGGCAAAGTAGTGCTTGTGTCCCATAGCAACATAGATTGGCTGAGGCAAACAGTGCAGTGCAAATAAAACATACCTTTGGCCATGTGCAGACAAACATCACCAATGGGGGCTGACATTGTCAACATTTATCAATTACACAATGCCAGAAGTGACCATCATAATGCAGACCCACATATCTGCACCAATGGACACAAAAATGTAGATATCCTGTGGAGACTGTAGATGTGAGGTGACTGATGACCTAGGAGTCCCAGGGACAGCAGGGGAATCCTCCAAACAACATACAGCCAATGGCACACTAAAGATATGCCAATGCAGTGGTGCAGATGCACAAAAACAAACAGGCGGCCTCACACTGCATATCAAACACAAAAGGTGATGGGGGGTGTGCCCGTGTCCCCAGGCAACCACACAACACATGAGGAGGCCTGAATTCCAATTACACAGATGTGTATACAGTGCCATACAAAAGTAACTCATGGATCAGATTCCCCTATGTGGGCAATCAGGCATTGTTAGATGAGAGGGAGCCCAAATTACACATGTCACACAAGCTTGTAGGAACAGCAACTAACACAGCAAGAGACAGACCCACCACAGCACTACCCCCAGGGACCCCACATTGTGGTGACACTAGCCTGCATGATAATCCCACTGTGATGACAAAGGTAGATGTCGTTCACACTGTGAACCACAGCCATGTGTCCTGAGCAACAAACTACCATCACACCTACACAAGCACAAATCAATCAGCACGGCCTGTCAGCCAAGGGCAATATGGAGGTAGGGGTCTAGCCGTGCAACAACTCACATTTGCACACACTCAACACCACACACCCTGATCTCCACCAATGTGCAGCAGTGAATCTCACATGGACTGGTGACATTGCACATGCACCCATGACAATCCCAGGGGTGGTGTTGGGAACTAAGGTGCAGAAACCCATCACACATGGCCAGTCAACAAGACTCGTGAATGTCTGACACACTGCACAGTACGCGGTACATGGGCATGACGTGAAATCCACCCCAATCAATGGGATCCCGGCCACAGTCACACACCAATGAAGAAGCCAAGGTGACCCACAAAGAACACACATAGACAACTTCCAACATTGCGGCTCTGACCCTGAGCAGTGGCAGCAGTCACACACACAACGTGTCACAATCACTGAAAGCTACCACAAACTGTACATTACATGACTTGTGTAACCAACAAGTGCCAAGGGGAATCCTGACTGTGTCCCATCTGCGTTTGCCCACATCCCCAGCCCTGACAACAAAGACAACTAGGGATGCCAACCTGATGAACATTAGTTTGCCATGCACCCACATCCCAGAGAAACCAGGTCCAAGATGCTGGATGAACACAGGACAACTCAGCAAGCATCACAAACAGGAACATCCGTAGGGACACAGCCTGTGTAGGAAAAGGGAAGGAAACACACACAGACATGCTTACACAACACACAACACAGGCCCAGGCAATGTCACGGGATTACACACTGCCATGAGGGCACTCCACTCCTGTGGAAGGTCCGCTGTGCCAAACCTTGTCTGTGCACGACTCAAACATGTCAGCAGAACACTCGGTCAGTGAATCAACAACTACTACACACTGAAGGCTCTGCTCACATCAGCCTGGGTATGGGAGTGTCACGTAGTCATCTGCATACACCCAAAACACGTGTCAAGCAAATTGCACTGTATACACAGATGAGTCCTTCAACATTGATGTGGTAAACTGCATGTCCAGTGGAGATGGGCACACAGTCAGGGAAATAGAAACATTGAACAGTGGTAAGCCCACCAGATGTGCATCAGTGTAAGCCAAAGATGTTAATTTACAAATGCAAAACGTACATCCCTGTGTCAAATGCTGAACATTACACCCTCAGACTGCAGCAAAGGATGCTATAGATCCAGACTAGATTAGGACTCATATCCCATGGACCACATGGAGTCCATCACAGCAACACTTCATTTTCCAAATCTGAACACTATTTCAACTGCAAATGCATGATGATACTCATCTACATCATGTACATCAAAAGAAAAACCACAAGTAAAAAAAAGAGGCTTTATTCAGCAAATGTGAAACTAAAATTTTAAGTCCAAAAGAAACTAAGGCCAATGGCCAGTCCACATATGCAGTCCCAACACAGGGTGATATGTGACAACTTGTCACCCCATTGCTTGCCTGCACTGGTACGGACAGGGGACATCCCCCTCAGAGGGGCATACAAGGGGCAGGCCAGGCACCGCAGGGACAGGATCAGGGGATGCCAGAAGGAGGCAGTGAAGGGGTGGTGGGTGCAGGAGTGTCACCGGCAACTGCAGTGGAGGTATCTGACTCAGTGGGGGCCGGCACCACTGTAGGGCACAAGTCAGATGGTGTGGGTGCTGCAACCACTGCAGTGGGCCGGTCAGATGGAGTGGACTGGGTCCCCACTGCAGTGCCCGAGTCAGACGGGGTGGTTGTGTACTCTACTGCAGTGCATAACTCCAAGGGAGTGGAAGGGGGGGGCAGATGAGGTGGGCAGGACAGAAGGGGGGACCCGGTCTCCACACCAGTGGCACAAACAGGCAGAGCGTCTGGTTTGGGGGTGGAAGAGCAAGTGGTAGGGGGGAGGGCCTAAGCAGTTTGGGGATGCGGTATCGGTGTGTGGGGGAACCTGGGGCAGGGTGTGGCAGGGGAACCTGTGGAGTGGTGGCCTGGGGGATGGAGGAGAGAGACTGTGTGGTGGAGCTGCGTGGTGGTGGGGTCTTGCCCTTCCTGGTCCGGGGGGACTTTCTAATGGGGTCCTCAGTCTGCCTGTGCCTGGGGGAGGGTGTCGGGTGTGAGGGGCACTCCCCTCTGTGTGTGGTGGTCGCCTCTTCCGCCTGGACGTTGTGTCAGATGGATCTGTGGGGAAGAGGCCAAGCTCACAGAGGAAGAGCTTCTGGGAGGGGGGATTGCAGGTGAGGCAAGGGAAGGGGATTTGGAGGGAGAGGTATCTGAGGACTGCGGAGTGCTCGTGGATGCGTGTGTGTGTGTCTGGGCCCCATCCCCTGTGAGTGCGTCTGGATTTTGGCTTGTGTGTGTGTGTGCTGCTTGTGTCTGTGCTGATGCATGCCGGTGCCGGTGTGTGTGTGCTTGGGACAGGTAGGGTGCTGGGGATTGTGGATGGGGCAGAGGTAGGAGGGGTGAGGGACTGTTGCAGGAGGGACACTGCTGCTGTCAGTGAGGAGGCCATGGACTGATTGGTCCGATGTAGGGAAGACATGCCAGATGACATGCCCTCCATGAATGACACCAGTTGTGTCAACAGACCCGTGTGTGCATGGAGGACACTCTGCATTGATGTCTGCCCTACATGGATCTGTTTCAGCAAGTCCACAGACTCCACACTCAAGGCAGCAGGGGGGACAGAGGCAGGGGGTACGGTGCCTGGCATGAAGGAGACACGCTCCCCTACACGGGAGCCTCCACGGACATGTGGGATGGGAGCAGATGGGAGGGTGGAGATGGTGGTGGTGGCGGGGACAGACTTGCTTGATTTTGCCTCTGGTCTGCTGACACCAACCTCCACAAGGGAGTCGTCACTGGAAGTGCTGTTTTCCCCAGCCGAGGTGGTCGTAGCTGAGGTCTCCTCAGTGTGGCTCCCCTCACCCTCCGTGCCACTGGGTCCCTCGGTCTCCCCTGCAGTGGACCCAGTCTGGCTCTGCCGCTCCTCCTGGTCCATGGAGCTGACTCCTCCTGTGGCCGTGGATGTATCTGCAAACAATCAGGATAAACAGAGCAACATTAGTCACCTGTACTGACCCCACAGACCACAGTAAGCACAGCACATAACAGAGCAAGCCCTGCCATCATTTTCTAGACATTGCAATAAGTGCTGACATTGATTTGAAGAATCCCATTGTCTGCCTGACAGTCATTCATGCCACACATATCCTACCTGTCCATGCACCCATCTGTCTGGTGCCTGTTGTATGCGACTAATCATATGTGCACACATGCACTACATACACAGTTGTTGGACATCCAAGAGAACATATGGAAATGTGTCACTCCAAACACATGCCATCTCCTGCCACTGACTCAGTACATGTGTCAGGAAAAGTGATGGGCAGAGTCTCTGTTGATATGCGGGTTTTGCTTCCATCACCAGACACAATGAGGTCCTCATGTCCTGATAGACAATGCGACAATGGTCTGCATGCAGGACATAGCACACTACTGCTGGATCACCCTTTGCGAGTTGAATGTCATGGCACAGGCCTGTCTAGCAAGTCAGTCATAACTGTCTCCTGTCACAGGGGCAGTGCATACACACAACACCAGTCTACACTGTGTCACAATAATGGAAGTTTTGGGAATGCAAGCCCTGTAGCTGACAGGTACACATGTGCACCCCTAGCCACCCACATCATGAGGACTAAGATGATCCCACGTCAATCAAATGAGATATTTGAGTGACTGCAAACACAAATCCATACACATGAACACTTCGCCGACTGATGAGAATGAACCAAAGCTGCCTGCACCTCAATGTTTCATACAACATTATGCACAGTCAAGGGATCTGAGACCTATGCATTAACCAATGTGCAGATCCCATAGTCACAACTCAGATGGCTGGCCACCCCAAATTGTTAAACACTCCAGGAGTACAAAAAGCAAGGCCACACCACGGTGACGCAGAGGCATACACCTGAGTGCACTCTTCACAATGCCCAATATGTATGCTGACACACGGGAGTGGGAGAACAGAGTGCCTTCGATGTACAGAGTAGGGATTACAGTCCTGGTCCTTGTGCAACATGGTATTACCCTGAACACTAGGCAGGTGGCTATGCATGTGTCACACACATGATGTACATACTTCTGAGGCTCCTACCTTGGTCTCTGCTGCAGCATGGGTGTGTGGCACATACCCCAGCCATGTGGTGAGTCAGAGCAGCAATTGGAACACATATTAAAGCCATACCCAGAGTACATGTCAGATCACAGGCATTGTGTGAGCAATTGTACCACCCATGCAGCCCACCACAAAGTTCCTGTAACTGATGCTGTCCCCAACTTGAACCACAGGTAACTGCAAGTACACAGTACCCAAGTGACCTAAGTCACAGACTGTAAGGGCCACACCTGTGTATCAGATGAGGAGGGGGCATGACACAAGTGAGGGACATGAGTCCAGGACGACAAGACAGTTGTACTGTGGAAGTGGAACCAGGCTAAAGGAGTGCATAGAGCATGTTAGTCATAGTACACAGTAAAGGCTAGCACTTACCCCCTCCTTGCTGCTGTCTGGCCTTCAGCTGCCCATCCAGGTCAGGGAGACCACTGCCAGAATCCGGAGCATGTGGGGGGTCAGTGTCCGGTGTCCGCCCCTCCTGCGAGGAGGTGACAGCTTCAGCTGGACCCTTGCGAACCTCCGGGTCCAGCCCCGAAGGTCCTGCCACCTCTTCTGGCAGTTGCGGATCTTGCTCCTGTAGACCCCCACAGATCGTACTGCCCGGACGATGGTCAGCCAGATCTCCTGCTTCTGGTGGGCATCAACCTGTGAGGATGACTAAGTGAAAAGGCCATTACTACACATGCAACATATCCGTGCATCACACAGTTGGATATACATGTCTCAATCACAGGGGCATATGATGTACACAGGTAGTGCAACTATGGCTAGGAACAGTTGTCCAGCAGTTACTAAATGGTATCATTGCCTGGGAAGTCAAACCTTGTTGGAATGCACTGTTACTGCACTATACCTTTTCAGTGCATGTAACTACACACTTTGGGGGGTGACAACTACTCAGTGAGCATGCTAGCCACTGGTGTACACACTGTAAGTCTTGCTAGTCAGACAACATGCACAATAAGTAAGGCAGTGGACAGCACACTCACCTGCTCCCCTGGTTTCCCATACAGCTTGCTGTACTGTGGAAGGAGGCTGTCCAGCAGGGCCTGGTTCTCCTCAGTGCTGAAGGCTGGGGCTCTAACCACAGTACGTGCCATTGCAGTAGCCAGAGGATGCAGAGACAGCAGCAGTGGTGGTGGCAGATGTCGTCCTGGAGCATGTAGTGCAGGCAAGTGAGCTCTCAGGGGAACAGCCAGCATTATATGTGTGCTGCAGAGGCAGATACTGTCCCATGTGTCCAAAGTGATAGGACCAAGTCGTTTGCATCTTCTGAATCTGGCCAATCCATGGAATTGCACCACTTATACACGCCCACAGCATCCTTCAAAAGTTCAACTTCATGACACCCATGAATTTGCAACATTGTTGTGGGTGGCCAACTGAATTCACTGCATCCGACTCGTAAAAGCTTCGAAAACGCGTCCGTTACCATGTCAGGCCATAGCCAATGCATGCGCACCGATCGGACCATTGCTGTACGACACGTATTTCGAAAAACAACACGCATCCGTCCACATCATATGCAATGGCCAATGCGTGCGCACCGATCGGTCCATTGCTGTACAATGCGTATTTCGGAGCACAACACGCATCCGTCCACATCATATGCAATGGCCAATGCGTGCGCACTGATCGGTCCATTGCTGTACAACGCGTATTTCGGAGCACAACACGCATCCGTCCACATCATATGCAATGGCCAATGCGTGCGCACCGATTGGTCCATTGGTGAACGTATGCCAGCCACAATTACTTGCCAGGGACTCAGGGGCACACCTACAACACCACAGCCTGTCCACACTGTATCCTAAGGCAAGTAAGGCTGCATTACCTGTGTGTGTATGGGGGTCAACATGTGGTTTTTGGGTGGCACTTGGGGGCAGCCACTCCCAGGCTGTGCACGTGTTCATGGGGACAGAATCCTTTGTGTGTTGTGCACATGACCACTGTGATGTGCAACTGTTCAGTTCAGAGCATGTGGCATGGTCACATTTCCAGGTTGTGTATGCAGTGGTTGCTGGTGACTTTTTTAACTGGTGAGGCATAAAATGATTGTCATACTGCACCGTAGCGAGCGAGCGTAGCGAGCGAGCCCGAACAACCTGAGGGGGGTTGAAAAAAAGAGTGGAAAAATGGTGCATTTTCAAGCAAGTTTCAACCACAGCATACCATACCCTGTATCACATCCATACCCCTGGATTTAAACCTCATTGATAGTCGGTGAAAGCTGCAAGGAGAGCCCAAAATGAACTAGAAATAGAAACACAGCCACAAAACGAGTGCTTTTTTTGCTCCAGCCTTCATTATTCTCTAAAATATTAACTGAATAAAATGACAGGTAAAGTAAACATCACAACAATGCATATGCCCATGCCTCCTGAGGGGTGAATGAACATTAACAATGAGACAATTACTGCACGCTGAGGCCTGACCAGTCTTCCACTTTGTTACATGATTGTTTTTATTTGTATAATATTTACCTGACTATATGAATGAGTTTAATGCTTACAAAGAACAGATTATGTATACCTGCAAATAGTTTAAATAACTGGCTTTTTGCATCATATTAAGCTAGCAGATGACAATGCAAAACCAAATGTAATTAGATCTATGAGCTGTATTGCAAAGAATTAAGCCACAGTTTTAATCTATGCTTAAATGAAAAGTGCTGACAGTAAACATATGCAAACAGCAGAGCCCTAGGTAGGGGTGGGTAGAGATGAGGTAACAGCACACTACAGCAGTACTGCCTAGAGGAATTAAAATGTAGGAATTACCACTGGGACCAGTTCCCTCAGTTTGCGCAGGCACACGCCAGACACCGACCGTGGCACACACGGGCCGCGCACACTTCTCACTCAACACGGAAAGCTCTCCTACCCCAACACGCACATTACACCCTCCTCCCGCCAGTGCGGGACTGAAAGGGGCAGCGGCAGGCAGCAGGACCGCTGCATCTCTCGCTGGCCAGGCTCCAACTTCACTCTGGTAGTGGTACCTGCTGCTGGCTGCGAACACCGAGCACACTTCGTGTCTCCATCGTGGTATTTAGGGTACTTTCTTCGTAATTCTGCACTTTTATTTAGCATAAAACCAAACGAAGCCCATGGTACGCCATGCACTCACTGCATGTGACAATAATCCACCAGCATATACACTACCTACAACTTTGTTCTCAGCAGCCAGAGCATGTGCGTGGCGCGGAGGCACCTCCCAGACAGCATGCTGCCCCGGATGGTCCTTTGAGCTGCCTCACAGCGCACGATAAAGTCAGACTCATGGTATGAACATTTTAAGAAAGACCCACAACTCATGATACAAAGTAGAGACAATGTGGAAAAGGCAACCACCGCACTGCAAACTTATACATTTCAAAGTGCCTGGGCTTGTACAGCGAGTTGTACGCAGTCACACATAACGGTTAAAGACAAGCACTATATAGTTAAAGTTGGCTTCTCACAATCAGCTACCGCGCGGTAAACGGAAAATGAAGAGGCGTTATACGGTCAGGGAAGATACTTTAAGCATTGATATCTCCCGACTCGAGTACACCAAGGCAGCACCCACTGCTAAAAGCAAGCATAAGACAGAGACCTTCGGTACATTTCATAGTAAGCCGAACGGAGCCACACCTAATGGCCGAGGAAAAGGCACCATATTCCCAAGTAAGATACACATCAAAGACAAGCAGGTAGAGTGTAACACCGCAAACACCATATAGTGTAAAATTAAAACATTGCAAGAGCTGAACTTGGAGATAAAGACACTCAGGTCCTACTGTGAAAGGAGACGCACAGGTCCTACTGTGAAAGGAGACGCACGGCACAGTAAAGGCAGACATTGTAAGCATAAACACCGCACGGGGAACTTGTACGCCTCTCTGAAGTACAGAAGTCCCACCGCAGTTCAGCAAAGTTCTACCACATAGCGCCTAGAGGACCGGTACTCACACGAAGACGTGGTAGATGAAAGCCCAGGCGCGGGGTCTCTCCAACACGTTGTATAGGTAGTTCTGCAGCTTGCGGTACTTGACGTTCCGGCGGCTCAGCTCCAGCAGGCTCATGCCGGCACTGGCACAGTGACGGAGCCTGCACGGTCACGTCCCAAATCCAATCACAGTGCGGCACAGCGCCCAGTGCCACCCACCCACACGCGGCACCCAATGCAGCAAATGCCTGCCCTTAGACACTGCATTAGCAGCGCCAGGATTGGCTAGAGCACGGTGACGCCTCGCCCATTAAGAGACCGGGAGCTGCTGCATTCAAGCAACCCTCGGCCTCTCGGTCCTGACCTCCCCTCGCTCTCCTGGCTCAAGTATGGTAGTAGGGTGGCTGTAGTGCGCATGTTCGGGCTGGTCATAAAAATGACCAGCCCAAAATCGAGCATGCACACTATTGCAGCAGCACTTACTAAGCGCAGCTGTCACTCAACCCGCTGCCGCAGTCAGCCCCGCCCCCACCCCCTTCAATCAGCTGCTGACTGCCAGTGCCGCGAGCCGAGCGGGCGCGGCGAGTGTTATTTAACTTATTACATTAATAAAAGAACTACAAAAGACTTCTTTTGTAGTTCTTTTATTAATGTAGTTATTGTGATGAACTACAGTTGAATGGGGCCATGTGGCTAGTGGGGCAACGCCCCACCGCCCCAATGGACGCACCGCCCCTGTGTGTATGTGTATGTCATGTCACATACACCCTGAGTCCCATGTGGGATGGTATGTACGTCACAGGGTGACCCATTGCCACAATTGTGATAGCCCTCCACAGTCTGTGTGCATGTTGTGTTTCAGATGTCTCTGATTCCATGTGCACAATGGGAGACAGTCTCCACATCCACGTTGTTTGTGCATCGACTTTGATGTTGTGCGTGTGTGTGTCACAGACGTCCATGTCTGTCCTGCAGAGGCAACAGGGGCCACTACCTTTGGGAGTCATGGTTGTTTTGCTGACATGTACATGTTACGCCATGTCATGCCAGTGTCCATTTGGCAATACAGGGTCCCTGGGAATCTACCTGTCAAAGAGCTGTGATGCCTGGGGCACATCTGTCCTCACTTGTCACTGTGGTGTGTGTTTGGAACGTGACAGCAGTACATGGGTACTGTGACACAGCCTAATGATTTCCCATAGCACATCCTGGAACTTGTTGTCAACACATGTTGAACTGAGATGTTAGATGTTGGTCATGTAGGTGCCATATATGTCCATACAGAACGGCACACACATCAAGTACTTGTGTCTCGTAATGATGTATCATGTGATATTGAGTATGGTCAATGCCAAATATGTGGGGAGACTGACAATCTTTCTTTGATCACCTATGCACTGCAGGGAACCAGCTGTCCATAGACCATTCCCTGACCTTGCAACCATGGTTGAGCGTGACTGCATCCAACAGTACCGCTTCAACAGGCCGCTGATTGAGGAATTGGCGGTGCGGTTGGCCCCACATTTGCAACCTGGCCGGCCATACCCTACAGCGCTGACCCCCAAGGTGAAGGTGATGGCAGCCCTACACTTCTTTGCCACTGGTACCTTTCAACACACTGTGGCGTCTGCTGGTGGGATGTCACAGGCCATGTTCAGCCATGTGCTACGCGATGTTTTGGAGGCGATGTTGAGATACCTGAACCAGTACATCTATTTCCCTAAACGTCAACAACTCACTGACGTCAAGAGTGACTTCTATGCCCTGGGGAGGATGCCACATGTCATCGGCTCCATTGATGGGACACATGTGGCTTTGGTACCACCACAGGCACATGAGCAGGCATACAGGAACAGGAACATTACCATTCTATCAATGCTCTGGTGGTATGTCTTGCAGATATGAGCATCTCACATGTGTGTGCACGTTTTCCCGGTTCTGCACACGATGCCTACATAATGAGGAGTAGTCGCATCCCGAGGATGATGTCACAGATGCAGAACCAGCGTGCCTGGCTTGTCGGTGTGTACTGACTTTGTACCATTTTGTGTGTTCTGCAATGTTGTATTCCACCCTCTTTTCCAACTCAGCTAATGTGCAATTGTCTGTATGTAGGTGACTCCGGATACCCCAACATGCCGTGGTTGCTGACACCCCTCAGGAACCCTGTGACACCAGCCCAGATGCGCTACAATGAGGCACATGGTCGGACCAGGAGAGTGATCGAGTGGACATTTGGTCTCCTGAAGAGCCGCTTTCGCTGCCTGGACAAGACAGGAGGGGCCCTCCCATATGCCCCTGCAAAGGTGTGCAAGATTGTCATCGTCTGTTGCATGCTACACAACCTGGCAGTGCGGAAGGAGTTGCCTCTCATCCTGGATGACGATGACCAACATCCGCCACCTGTGGAGGATCCTGGCCTGGGCCACGATGCCAGTGATGATGATGATGATGAGGGTGATGTCCGCACACAGCTCATCACCAACTTCTTCAGCTGAATGTGAGTGTACAGGGATGTTATGTCAATGATTTGAGTTTGCATGATATGTGTTGGTGGTGCTCTGTTGCTGTTTGAGTGTGGCCATGTGCTACTTGACTGGATGCATGCAGCGATGTGTCCTTACAGGTAGTCTGTACTCCCCAACAGTGTTGACATGCTAACTTGGTTTTGTGTAGGTATCTTGTGACATGTATTGGGCATGAGTATTGCAGTTCTGTCCTGTTCTTCAGTGCTTTTGACTGTGTGTCATGTCTGTCCTTCACAGGGTACTTTCAGAGTTGTTTGGTCAACTCGGATCCCCCGACACCATGATTCAACTTCCAGGGTGGAAGCAGTCGTTTCCCTACAGGTGATATGCCACACACCCCTGGACTTTATTTCTTCTACACTTGTTGACTGTGTGGCCACTGCCACGTGGGATTACCTTGCATCTGTAGTGGAAACAACATGTTGCAAATGTGTAATAAACCTGTGCTTCACTTTGGGATGTGCGTTGTCTGTGGTCACACATCTGACTGACATTTGCTTACTGCACCTGTGGGCTAGTTAACACAGACTCTGAATAGGTGTGGTGTCTGTACATTCCACTGTATTTCCTGGCAACATTAGTGTAGGCGATGAGTCAGATGGCCCTGGTGTGTATGTGTTGTGTAGCCCTAGTGGTGTGTCTCCCTCATATGTGTCACGTCGCCATGACTCACATGACGGTGTTGAACTTGCTGTAGCAGTTAGCATGCACAGTGTCATTTAGCAGATCATCATCTCCATGACATAAACAACGTTGGAATCACAACAGAGGCAAGTATGGTGTATTAGTGAGTTTATTTACATACATGTGTGAGGATAGTGCACAGGATGGTGGGTGCTGTACATTGGGATTGGAATCCAAAGTTCCCAGATGAGTTGGAAGTGTTGGTAGCAGAAATGTCCTGAGTAAAGTCCACAGTCATCTGATACATTAGTCCAAATTAAACTCCCCATGTCATGTGGGAGAGTTGGGTTGCATTCGACAGGGTGAACAGTTTGCACACAAAGGAGAATTTCCAGAACAGGTGTTGGGTTCCTGGGGGATGTACATGGCCATCGGCCTCTCAGTTGTCCTTCCTCAGACGACCCTTCTTCTTTCTGGGGGGACCCTCACGTGCAGGCCGCTGCGGTGCAGAGGACTCTCCACCAGAGTCATCCTCCCTCACTGTGGCAGTTGCAGTTGTTGCGGCACCAGATGTTGTGGGCACACAGGGAGGTGTGGACATGTTGGTGCTAATCTGGCAGAGGCATGTCAATATGTCCCTCTGCAGCGCTGTCAGTTCTTCCAATGTGTCCCACTTGGACTCCATGCCAGACATGTGTGTCTCCACACGGGACATGTGGGAGTCCAAGCGGGCATGATGGGCAGCCTGCTGCTGTTGAATGTCCTTGAGGATCCCCACTACCTGGCTGTCCTCTCCGGTGCTATTCTGGTATGCATCAGCAATGCGTACCAGTTGTAGGTCATCATGCAGTCCAGACCCCTCTGCAAACAGCGACCTCTGCCTACCACCCCTCCCACCAACCCTGGCCACACGTGCGGGACCTGCGGGGCACGCACAGGTGATCCTAGGCCCCCTTGGGGGTTGGTACTGGGGTTGTTGTCCGTTGCTTCACGGTGGGCTGGGGTCCCTGTGCTGTTGTAATTCAGTGTCCTTGGTCTGTCCGTGTCGGCGGGGGTGGTCTGTGTGTTGGCAGATGTTGGAGGAGTGGGTGCAGGGGGTGCAGATGGTGGTTCTGCTGGTGCTGCATGATGACTCACACCGGAGGTGCCAGGTTGGTCTTCGCCATCCGAGGAGGGCAGAGGCTGTTCCACACCAGAGAGCTCAGGGGCCACCGGAGCCTGGGACAGGGACTCCTCATCATCTGCTGCTGTGTCCCCATCATCACCTGTTTTTGGAAGAGACACACAATGTATGTTATGTTTCTACAGGCATCAACGGTTCAAACACCTGACAGTTGTGACTGTACCTCTGGATGTGGGCCTGTACATTGCATTATCCTAAGTTGTCACAGTCAGAGGTTGATATTGGTGTGGCTCATTGTCCTGCCAACCTGAAGCATTTCAATGTGAATGTTGAGGTGTGTGCATGACCAGCATTGGTGGTATTTGGTTGACATCCGGACCTCCTTCTCCCCCAGCCCAGTTATCCCACCATGAAGCATGCCATCCTTGCAGTGGGTGCAGGTTAACTCTCAGGATGTCAGTCAGTGGTGTCCTGCTGTTGGTTGGTGCCCAGTTCCCAGCAGGGCCTGGTACTCCCCACAACAGAGCACCATTGTCAGACATCTTAGAAGTGGCTTTTCACTCCCTGTGAGGTGTGCATGCTTCAGTGTGAGCTTGCTGGGCCATGTGGGTGGGGGATGTTGAGCTGTGACTACCACTCCCATCATGCTATTGCCTACACCCCCCTTCCCAGCATGCCCATACTTCCTTCCTTTTGAGCCAACTTCACTGTGTGTGAGTGTGACAGTAACGGCAAGTTGGCTGACAGTGTGGTCCTGTTGTTTGTTGGTGCACAGTTCACAGCAGGGCCTTGTGCTCCCCACAGCTGAGGCCAGTGTCAGACATCTTGGAAGTGGCTTTTCACTCACTCTCTTGTAGAGCACGGTCCCAGGTGTGTTGTTTGGAGTTAGTGGAAGTGGTGTGTGTGTAAGGGCCTGCTGGTAGCTGTAGTCAGAGCTGGCACTCCTCCTCCCCCCAGGCCAGACATCCCACCATGAAACGTGCTTCCATTGCAGGGAGTGCAAGTTTTCTTTCAGGATGTCAGTCAGTGGTGTGCTGCTGTTGGTTGGTGCACAGTTCCCAGCAGGGCCTTGTGCTCCCCACAACAGAGCACCATTGTCAGACATCTTTGAAGTGGCTTTTCACTCCCTGTGACGTGTGCATGCTCCAGTGTGAGCTTGCTGGGCCATGTGGGTGGGGGATGTTGAGCTGTGACTACCACTCCCATCATGCTATTGCCTACAACCCCCTTCCCAGCATGCCCATACTTCCTTCCTTTTGACTCTGCTTCCCTGTGGGGTAGTGTGCCTGTGCTGACAGGATGGCTGACAGTGTTGTCCTGGCGTTTGTTTGACTACAAGTCACAAAAGTGTCCCTGTGCTTCACTCAGCATAACCCAGTGTGGTTGTTCTTTGTGGGATATTTAATTAGAGTGTGAGGCATTGCATTCTCCCAGGTGAGTTGTGTGGAGTTTGTGTTAAGGGGGTGTGTGAGAAAAGCTGCTGGTAACTATGGTCAGAGCTGTCAGTCCTCCTTCCCACCCAGCCAGATATCCCACCATGGAACGTGCTTCCATTGCAGGGAGTGCAAGTTGGCTTAGAGGATGTTAGCAGTGGTGTCCTGCTGTTGGTTGGTGCCCAGTTCCCAGCAGGGCCTGGTACTCCCCACAACAGAGCACCATTGTCAGACATCTTAGAAGTGGCTTTTCACTCCCTGTGAGGTGTGCATGCTTCAGTGTGAGCTTGCTGGGTCATGTGGGTAGGGAATGTTGAGCTGTGACTACCACTCCCATCATGCTATTGCCTACACCCCCCTTCCCAGCATGCCCATTCCTCCTTCCTTTTGAGTGGACTTCACTGTGTGTGAGTGTGACAGCAATGGCAAGATGGCTGACAGTGTGGTCCTGTTGTTTGTTGGTGCACAGTTCACAGCAGGGCCATGTGCTCCCCACAGCTGAGGCCAGTGTCAGACATCTTTGAAGTGGCTTTTCACTCCCTGTGAGGTGTGCATGCTTCAGTGTGAGCTTGCTGGGCCATGTGGGTGGGGAATGTTGAGTTGTGACTACCACTCCCATCATGCTATTGCCTACACCCCCTTCCCAGCATGCCCATACTTCCTTCCTTTTGACTCTGCTTCCCTGTGGGGTAGTGTGCCTGTGCTGACAGGATGGCTGACAGTGTTGTCCTGGCATTTGTTTGGCTACAAGTCACAAAAGTGTCCCTGTGCTTCACACAGCATAACCCAGTGTGGTGGTTCTTTGTGGGATATTTAATTAGAGTGTGAGGCAATGCATTCTCCCAGGTGAGTTGTGTGGAGTTTGTGTTAAGGGTGTGTGTGAGAAAAGCTGCTGGTAACTATGGTCAGAGCTGTCAGTCCTCCTTCCCACCCAGCCAGATATCCCACCATGGAACGTGCTTCCATTGCAGGGAGTGCAAGTTGGCTTTCAGGATGTCAGGCAGTGGTGTCCTGCTGTTGGTTGGTGCACAGTTCCCAGCAGGGCCTTGTGCTCCCCACATCAGTACCCAGTTTCAGCCATCTTGTCAGTTCTTTTCCACTCCCTGTGATGTGAGCATGGTTCAGAGTGGTGTTGATGGGCCAATTGTGAGGGTGACCAATATCTGTGACTACAACTTCCATCATGCTATTGGCTACACTCACTTCACCAGCATACACACAATTCCTTCCTTTTAGTGAGCTTCCCTGTGAGGTGGTGTTCTAGTGGTGGCAAAATGTCTGACAGTGTTTGTTGGTTAGATTTGTGCCACTGCCTTGCTCTATTTGTTGTTAGGTTTGTACTTGTCATGACACAGTTACATATCACTATGAGATGGCAGGTATTGTGTTTGTCTAACTAACATACACATCTTGGGATGATTATCTTTTGGTTACTGTGGCTTTGCTAACGGTGCATGGTTTGACTATTCCCTTGACAATGATGTGTGTGTATTGTCACACAATATTGGGTATATTGGTTGTGTACTCACCAGGCTCTGGGATGTTTGATAGTCCATGTACGCTCTCTGGTGGTAGGATGGCCCGTACCTTCTCCTCCCAGGACCTGAGGTATACTGGTTTGGCAGGAGGGCCACTGCCGGTGCGATGACTCAAGGCGTAATCCTTCTTGAGTAGGTCCTTGACCCTCCTGCGCACATCATACCACCTGTTCTGGATGTCTTCCTTTGTGCGCAAACATGGTGATTGTGCGTTCACCCTGTCGACGATCCTCTCCCACATCTTGGTTTTCTGCGACATGGGGGTCTGTTGGACCAATGTACCAAACAACTGTGGCTCTACCCTGAGGATTTCATCTACCAGGACTTCCAATTCACTGTCTAGGAACTTTGGATTCTTCTTTGGGGGCATGGTGATGGGTGGTGGTGGGGATTGATGTGTGTGTGAGTGTGCAAGTGAGGGTGGGTGAGTGTAGGTTTTGCTGGGTGTATGTGAGGGTGCTATTTGGGAGGTGCTAATGGTGTGTGGCTTGTGTGATGGATGAGTTGTGAGTGTGTCTGTCGTTGCTGTCTGATGGTGTTCTGTCCTTGCAGGTCAGTTGAATTTGCAAAGGATCATGGTAGGGATTTGTGGCCTTTATATGGGTGGAGTTGTGGGTGTGTCTTTGTTCCATGTTTTTTTCCCTGTGAGTCATGGCGACGTGACACATATGAGGGAGACACACCAATAGGGCTACACAACACATACACACCAGAGCCATCTGACTCATCGCCTACACTGATGTTGCCAGGAAATACAGTGGAATGCACAGATACCACACCTATTCAGAGTCTGTGTTAACTAGCCCACAGGTGCAGTAAGCAAATGTCAGTCAGATGTGTGACCACAGACAACGCACATCCCAAAGTGAAGCACAGGTTTATTACACATTTGCAACATGTTGTTTGCACTACAGATGCAAGGTAATCCCACATGGCAGTGGCCACACAGTCAACAAGTGTAGAAGAAATAAAGTCCAGGGGTGTGTGGCACATCACCTGTAGGGAAACGACTGCTTCCACCCTGGAAGTTGAATCATGGTGTCGGGGGATCCGAGTTGACCAAACAACTCTAAAAGTACCCTGTGAAGGACAGACATGACACACAGTCAAAAGCACTGAAGAACAAGACAGAACTGCAATACTCATGCCCAATACATGTCACAAGATACCTACACAAAACCAAGTTAGCATGTCAACACTGTTGGGGAGTACAGACTACCTGTAAGGACACATAGCTGCACGCATCCGGTCAAGTAGCACATGGCCACACTCAAACAGCAACAGAGCACCACCAACACATATCATGCAAACTCAAATCATTGACATAACATCTCTGTATACTCACATTCAGCTGAAGAAGTTGGTGATGAGCTGTGTGCGGACATCACCCTCATCATCATCACTGGCATCGTGGCCCAGGCCAGGATCCTCCACAGGTGGCGGATGTTGGTCAACGTCATCCAGGATGAGAGGCAACTCCTTCCACACTGCCAGGTTGTGTAGCATGCAGCAGACGATGACAATCTTGCACACCTTTGCAGGGGCATATGGGAGGGCCCCTCCTGTCTTGTCCAGGCAGCGAAAGCGGCTCTTCAGGAGACCAAATGTCCGCTCGATCACTCTCCTGGTCCGACCATGTGCATCATTGTAGCGCATCTGGGCTGGTGTCACAGGGTTCCTGAGGGGTGTCAGCAACCACAGCATGTTGGGGTATCCGGAGTCACCTACATACAGACAATTGCACATTAGCTGAGTTGGAAAAGAGGGTGGAATACAACATTGCAGAACACACACAATGGTACAAAGTCAGTACACACCGACAAGCCAGGCACGCTGGTTCTGCATCTGTGACATCATCCTCGGGATGCGACTACTCCTCATTACGTAGGCATCGTGTGCAGAACCGGGGAAACGTGCACACACATGTGAGATGCTCATATCTGCAAGACATACCACCAGAGCATTGATAGAATGGTAATGTTTCCTGTTCCTGTATGCCTGCTCATGTGCCTGTGGTGGTACCAAAGCCACATGTGTCCCATCAATGGAGCCGATGACATGTGGCATCCTCCCCAGGGTATAGAAGTCACTCTTAACGTCAGTGAGTTGTTGACGTTTAGGAAAATAGATGTACTGGTTCAGGTATCTCAACATCGCCTCCAAAACATCGCGTAGCACACGGCTGAACATGGTCTGTGACATCCCACCAGCAGACGCCACAGTGTGATGAAAGGTACCGGTGGCAAAGAAGTGTAGGGCTGCCATCACCTTCACCTTGGGGGTCAGCGCTGTAGGATACGGCCGGCCAGGCTGCAAATGTGGGGCCAACTGCACTGCCAAATCCTCAATCAGCTGCCTGGTGAAGCGGTACCGTCGGATGCTGTCCCGTTCCACCATGGTTGCAAGGTCAGGGAATGGTCTATAGACAGCTGGTGCCCTGCAGTGCATAGGTGAACAAAGAAAGATTGTCAGTCACCCCACATATGTGGCATTGACCATACTCAATATCACATGATACATCATTACGAGACACAAGTACTTGATGTGTGTGCCGTTCTGTATGGACATACATGGCACCTACATGGCCAACATCTAACATCTCAGTTCAACATGTGTTGACAACAAGTTCCAGGTTGTGCTATGGGAAATCATTAGGCTGTGTCACAGTACCCATGTACTGCTGTCACGTTCCAAACACACACCACAGTGACAAGTGAGGACAGATGTGCCCCAGGCATCACAGCTCTTTGACAGGTAGATTCCCAGGGACCCTGTATTGCCACATGGACACTGGCATGACATGGCGTAACATGTACACGTCAGCAAAACAACCATGACTCCCACAGGTAGTGGCCCCTGTTGCCTCTGCAGGACAGACATGGACGTCTGTGACACACACACACGCACAACATCAAAGTCGATGCACAAACAACGTGGATGTGGAGACTGTCTCCCATTGTGCACATGGAATCAGAGACATCTGAAACACAACATGCACACAGACTGTGGAGGGCCAACACAATTGTGGCAATGGGTCACCCTGTGACGTACATACCATCCCACATGGGACTCAGGGTGTATGTGACATGACATACACATACACAACCTGGAAATGTGACCATGCCACATGCTCTGAACTGAACAGTTGCACATCACAGTGGTCATATGCACAACACACAAAGGATTCTGTCCCCATGAACACGTGCACAGCCTGGGAGTGGTTGCCCCCAAGTGCCACCCAAAAAACCACATGTTGACCCCCATACAAACACAGGTAATGCAGCCTTACATGCCTTAGGATACAGTGTGGACAGGCTGTGGTGTTGTAGGTGTGCCCCTGAGTCCCTGGCAAGTAATTGTGGCTGGCATACATTCACCAGTGACAACCATGGTGACATATGCGAGTGACTTGTACAGGGACGCGTCGTACAGCAATGGACCGATCGGTGCGCACGCATTGGCCATTGCATATGATGTGGACGGATGCATGTTGTGCTCCGAAATACGCGTTGTACAGCAATGAACCGATCAGTGCGCACGCATTGGCCATTGCATATGATGTGGACGGATGCGTGTTGTGCTCCGAAATACGCGCTGTACAGCAATGGACCGATCGGTGCGCACGCATTGGCCATTGCATATGATGTGGACGGATGCGTGTTGTGCTCCGAAATACGCGTTGTACAGCAATGGACCGAATGATGCGCACGCATTGGCCATTGCATATGATGTGGACGGATGCGTGTTGTGCTCCGAAATACGCGTTGTACAGCAATGGACCGATCGGTGCGCACGCATTGGCCATTGCATATGATGTGGACGAATGCGTGTTGTACTCCGAAATACACGTTGTACAGCAATGGACCGATCGGTGCGCACGCATTGGCCATTGCATATGATGTGGATGGATGCGTGTTGTTTTTCGAAATACGTGTCGTACAGCAATGGTCCGATCGGTGCGCACGCATTGGCTATGGCCTGACATGGTAACGGACACGTTTTCGAAGCTTTTACGAGTCGGATGCAGTGAATTCAGTTGGCCACCCACAACAATGTTGCAAATTCATGGGTGTCATGAAGTTGAACTTTTGAAGGACGCTGTGGGCGTGTATAAGTGGTGCAATTCCATGGATTGGCCAGATTCAGAAGATGCAAACGACTTGGACCTATCACTTTGGACACATGGGACAGTATCTGCCTCTGCAGCACACATATAATGCTGGCTGTTCCCCTGAGAGCTCACTTGCCTGCACTACATGCTCCAGGACGACATCTGCCACCACCACTGCTGCTGTCTCTGCATCCTCTGGCTACTGCAATGGCACATACTGTGGATAGAGCCCCAGCCTTCAGCACTGAGGAGAACCAGGCCCTGCTGGACAGCCTCCTTCCACAGTACATATATAACAGAACAATGATACGGAGGAATAAATATATAAATTTTTTATTTGAGAGTAGGGAACAATCAATTACCCTCTCTAATAGTTCAGCAATCCTAAAGGCATAAATTACCTAAATTGATAAAGGGCACACACACATAATGAAACCGGTCTTCAACTGAAAATAATGAACAATTATACATAAATGAAAAAGGGAAAAAAAGATATACATCAAAAAAACATTAATAAACAACGTAATGTTACCAATACCCTAAAATCTAATTTCTGTCTGCCCATTTATTAAGGACAGTCCACTGAAGGTAGTCCAAAGGTATGTGTACAGAGGCAACAAAACCCTTCTTGCCTTAGCTCTCTAGTATCACACAACGTGCTTTATACAACACTCTTTTTAATTTGTAAAAAAGACTCCTCCATAGAAATTTCGTCGACGCAGACGCGTTTCAGCCTCTGAAAAACGTATTGGCCTCCTCAGGACGAGGGCAAAGGAACAATACTAAAACAAACCATACAAATAAATACACATTAATATTATAATGCAACAAACATATCTCGTCTCTTTTTTGTATAACGCATGCCAAGGATACACCCAATATCCATGCACCCTAGTGCAAATGACTAAAAAGGAAAAAGAGGGCGTGACAAAGTGGATAGAACCAGTCCTCTGCGTGCTTTCCTCACATAAATGGAACTTCCATATAGTGGCACAACAAGACAACCACCAGCTGCATAATAATATTCAAAACAGTGCAGTATTAAAAAATTGTGGTACACTCAACAACTACTCCAAATCAATCATAAGAAAAAACCACAGGAAAAAATCTT
Organism: Calotriton arnoldi; assembly: GCA_963921515.1. Taxonomy (NCBI): domain Eukaryota; kingdom Metazoa; phylum Chordata; class Amphibia; order Caudata; family Salamandridae; genus Calotriton; species Calotriton arnoldi. The sequence goes on from CAWUFW010002520.1 coordinate 1,563,353, forward strand.
TTTCCACTCACATCTTCTGGGTATTTCCCGGTCTTGTAACTTAAAGACCTCACAACTGCGCCTCGATGGCGCCTGGTGAGCACCAAGGCTCAAGCTGAACTCCCCTACAAAAAGATGATGCACCAATTTAATCCAAAGTACATCAAAGTGTTCTCTCCATTTACAAGAAAGGGGGGGGGGCATCTACCCTGCACGTGAGTTTTATATAATACTCACTTCACTTCTCTTGAAGGTTCGAATATCCCAGTCGAATGAATCTTCAGAAAACGGGGCAACCGCCTCCCTGTCAAAAAAACGACACTTGCTAAAACCCTCTAAACCAAGCCCAAATCACGACCCACATGCTAAGCGTCCCTCGTGAGTAATATCTTTAAAAAAAATAAGCTTACCGGTCAGTTGTAGAAAATGTGAGTCAATCACATATTGCTATCACTTACTCCACTATTCCGCGTGTGCAAGCCGTGTCTCCTCTCGTCTTCACATTAAAAAGGTTTAAACGCCTCATCACGTCGGCCTGCAGCAGAGACCAAGGTAGGAGCCTCAGAAGTATGTTCATCATGTGTGTGACACATGCATAGCCACCTGCCTAGTGTTCAGGGTAATACCATGTTGCACATGGACCAGGACTGTAATGCCTACTCCGTACATCGAAGGCACTCTGTTCTCCCAGCCATCTGAGTTGTGACTATGGGATCTGCACATTGGTTAATGCATAGGTCTCAGATCCCTTGACTGTGCACAATGTTGTATGAAACATTGAGGTGCAGGCAGCTTTGGTTCATTCTCATCAGTCGGCGAAGTGCTCATGTGTATGGATTTGTGTTTGCAGTCACTCAAATATCTCATTTGATTGACGTGGGATCATCTTAGTCCTCATGATGTGGGTGGCCAGGGGTGCACATGTGCACCTGTCAGCTACAGGGCTTGCATTCCCAAAACTTCCATTATTGTGACACAGTGTAGACTGGTGTTGTGTGTATGCACTGCCCCTGTGACAGGAGACAGTTATGACTGACTTGCCAGACAGGCCTGTGCCATGACATTCAACTCGCAAAGGGTGATCCAGCAGTAGTGTGATATGTCCTGCATGCACACCATTGTCGCATTGTCTATCAGGACATGAGGACCTCATTGTGTCTGGTGATGGAAGCAAAACCCGCATATCAACAGAGACTCTGCCCATCACTTTTCCTGACACATGTACTGAGTCAGTGGCAGGAGATGGCATGTGTTTGGAGTGACACATTTCCATATGTTCTCTTGGATGTCCAACAACTGTGTATGTGGTGCATGTGTGCACATATGATTAGTCGCATACAACAGGCACCAGACAGATAGGTGCATGGACAGGTAGGATATGTGTGGCATGAATGACTGTCAGGCAGACAATGGGCTTCTTCAAATCAGTGTCAGCACTTATTGCAATGTCTAGAAAATGATGGCAGGGCTTGCTCTGTGATGTGCTGTGCTTACTGTGGTGTGTGGGGTCAGTACAGGTGACTAATGTTGCTCTGTTTATCCTGATTGTTTGCAGATACATCCACGGCCACAGGAGGAGACAGCTCCATGGACCAGGAGGAGCGGCAGAGCCAGACTGGGTCCACTGCAGGGGAGACCGAGGGACCCAGTAGCACGGAGGGTGAGGGCAGCCACACTGAAGAGACCTCAGCTACGACCACCTCGGCTGGGGAAAACAGCACTTCCAGTGAGGACTCCCTTGTGGAGGCGGGTGTCAGCAGACCAGAGGCAAAATCAAGCAAGTCTGTCCCCGCCACCACCACCATCTCCACCCTCCCATCTGCTCCCATCCCACATGTCCGTGGAGGCTCCCGTGTAGGGGAGCGTGTCTCCTTCATGCCAGGTACCGCACCCCCTGCCTCTGTCCCCCCTGCTGCCCTGAGTGTGGAGTCTGTGGACTTGCTGAAACAGATCCATGTAGGGCAGACATCAATGCTGAGTGTCCTCCATGCACACACGGGTCTGTTGACACAACTGGTGTCATTCATGGAAGGCATGTCATCTGGCATGTCTGCCCTACATCGGACCAATCAGTCCATGGCCTCCTCACTGACGGCAGCAGTGTCCCTCCTGCAACAGTCCCTCACCCCTCCTACCTCTGCCCCATCCACAATCCCCAGCACCCTACCTGTCCCAAGCACACACACACCAGCACCGGCACGCACCAGCACAGACACAAGCAGCACAGACACAAGCAGCTCACACACACACAAGCCAAAATCCAGACGCACACGCATGTACTGTCAGGGGACTGATACCTCACTCACAGGGGATGGGGCCCAGACACACACACACGCATCCACGAGCACTCTGCAGTCCTCAGATACCTCTCCCTCCAAAACCCCTTCCCTTGCCTCACCTGCAACCCCCCCTCCCAGAAGCTCTTCCTCTGTGAGCTTGGCCTCTTACCCACAGATCCATCTGACACAACGTCCAGGCGGAAGAGGTGACCACCACACACAGAGGGGAGTGCCCCTCACACCCGGACACCCTCCCCCAGACACAGGCAGACTGAGGACCCCATTAGAAAGTCCCCCCGGACCAGGAAGGACAAGACCCCACCACCACGCAGCTCCACCACAGTCTCTCTCCTCCATCCCCCAGGCCACCACTCCACAGGTTCCCCCGCCACACCCTGCCCTAGGTTCCCCCACACACCGATACCACATCCCTAAACTGCTTAGGCCCTCCCCCCTACCACTTGCTCTTCCACCCCCAAACCAGACGCTCTGCCTGTTTGTGCCACTGGTGTGGAGACCGGGTCCCCCCTCTGTCCTGCCCACCTCATCTGCCCCCCTTCCACTCCCTTGGAGTTATGCACTGCAGTGGAGTCCACAACCACCCCGTCTGACTCAGGCACTGCTGTGGGGACCCAGTCCACTCCATCTGACCGGCCCACTGCAGTGGTTGCAGCACCCACACCATCTGACTGGCCCCCACTGAGTCAGACACCTCCACTGCAGTTGCCGGTGACACTCCTGCACCCACCACCCCTTCACTGCCTCCTTCTGGCATCCCCTGATCCTGTCCCTGCGGTGCCTGGCCTGCCCCTTGTATGCCCCTCCGAGGGGGATGTCCCCTGTCCGTACCAGTGCAGGCAAGCAATGGGTGACAAGTTGTCACATATCACCCTGTTGGGACTGCGTATGTCCCTGTTGGGACTGCGTATGTGGACTGGCCATTGGCCTTAGTTTCTTTTGGACTTAAAATTTTAGTTTCACATTTGCTGAATAAAGCCTCTTTTTGTTTACTTGTGGTTTTTCTTTTGATGTACATGATGTAGATGAGTATCATCATGCATTTGCAGTTGTAATAGTGTTCAGATTTGGAAAATGAAGTGTTGCTGTGATGGACTCCATGTGGTCCATGGGATATGTGTCCTAATCTAGTCTGGATCTATAGCATCCTTTGCTGCAGTCTGAGGGTGTAATGTTCAGCATTTGACACAGGGATGTACGTTTTGCATTTGTAAATTAACATCTTTGGCTTACACTGATGCACATCTGGTGGGCTTACCACTGTTCAATGTTTCTATTTCCCTGACTGTGTGCCCATCTCCACTGGACATGCAGTTTACCACATCAATGTTGAAGGACTCATCTGTGTATACAGTGCAACTTGCTTGACACATGTTTTGGGTGTATGCAGATGACTGACGTGACACTCCCGTACCAACGCTGATATGAGCAGAGCCTTCAGTGTGTAGTAGTTGTTGACTCACTGACTGAGTGTTCTGCTGACATGTTTGAGTCATGCACAGACAAGGTTTGGCACAGCGGACCTTCCACAGGAGTGGAGTGCCCTCATGGCAGTGTGTAATCCAGTGACATTGCCTGGGCCCGTGTTGTGTGTTGTGTAAGGATGTCTGTGTGTGTTCCCTTCCCTTTTCCTACACAGGCTGTGTCCCTACGGATGTTCCTGTTTGTGATGCTTGCTGAGTTGTCCTGTGTTCATCCAGCATCTTGGACCTGGTTTCTCCGGGATGTGGGTGCATGGCAAACTAATGTTCATCAGGTTGTCATCCCTAGTTGTCTTTGTTGTCAGGGCTGGGGGTGTGGGCAAACGCAGATGGGACACAGTCAGGATTCCCCTTGGCACTTGTTGGTTACACAAGTCATGTAATGTACAGTTTGTGGTAGCTTTCAGTGATTGTGACACGTTGTGTGTGTGACTGCTGCCACTGCTCAGGGTCAGAGCTGCAATGTTGGAAGTTGTCTATGTGTGTTCTTTGTGGGTCACCTTGGCTTCTTCATTGGTGTGTGACTGTGGCCAGGATCCCATTGGTTGGGGTGGATTTCACGTCATGCCCATGTACCGCGTACTGTGCTGTGTGTCAGACATTCACGAGTCTTGTTGACTGGCCATGTGTGATGGGTTTCTGCACCTTAGTTCCCACCACCCCCCCTGGGATTGTCATGGGTGCATGTGCAATGTCACCAGTCCATGTGAGCTTCACTGCTGCACATTGGTGGAGATCAGGGTGTGTGGTGTTGAGTGTGTGCAAATGTGAGTTGTTGCACGGCTAGACCCCTACCTCCATATTGGCCTTGGCTGACAGGCCGTGCTGATTGATTTGTGCTTGTGTAGGTGTGATGGTAGTTTGTTGCTCAGGACACATGGCTGTGGTTCACAGTGTGAACGACATCTACCTTTGACATCACAGTGGGATTATCATGCAGGCTAGTGTCACCACAATGTGGGGTCCCTGGGGGTAGTGCTGTGGTGGGTCTGTCTCTTGCTGTGTTAGTTGCTGTTCCTACAAGCTTGTGTGACAGGTGTAATTTGGGCTCCCTCTCATCTAACAATGCCTGATTGCCCACATAGGGGAATCCGATCCATGAGTTACTTTTGTATGGCACTGTATACACATCTGTGTAATTGGAATTCAGGCCTCCTCATGTGGTGTGTGGTTGCCTGGGGACACTGGCACACCCCCCCCCCATCACCTTTTGTGTTTGATATGCAGTGTGAGGCTGCCTGTTTGTGTTTGTGCATCTGCACCACTGCATTGGCATATCTTTAGTGTGCCATTGGCTGTATGTTGTTTGGAGGATTTCCCCTGCTGTCCCTGGGACTCCTAGGTCATCAGTCAGCACAATAATCATGGTTTGTATGTCCCATTGCTGCCATGGTATGGTATTTGTTCACCTCACATCTACAGTCTCCACAGGATATCTACATTTGTGTGTCCATTGGTGCAGATATGTGGGTCTGCATTATGATGGTCACTTCTGGCATTGTGTAATTGATAAATGTTGACAATGTCAGCCCCCATGGGTGATGTTTGTCTGCACATGGCCAAAGGTATGTTTGCACTGCACTGTTTGCCTCACCCAATCTATGTTGCTATGGGACACAAGCACTACTTTGCCACTGATGTGTTTGTTGTTGTGTGACCAGGAATCATCCATGCTGTTTGGCAGTTGCAGCTTTTTCCATGACAACACTTACCTTTTGGTCACTGTGATGATGGGGGTTTAGACCCCATTGCCACAATGTTCAAAATGTGCTTCAGCTATGGACCCCACACTTACCTTTTGGTCACTGTGATGATGGGGGTTTAGACCCCATTGCCACAATGTTCAAAATGTGCTTCAGCTATGGACCCCACACTTACATTTTAGTCACTGTGATGATGGGGGTTTAGACCCCATTGCCACAATGTTCAAAATGTGCTTCAGCTATGGACCCCACACTTACCTTTTGGTCACTGTGATGATGGGGGTTTAGACCCCATTCCCACAGTGGTCATGGTCTGCTTGCATTGTGGAGGCCACACACATTTATGTGTGACACATGTGATAGGGGTCACATTGTAAGTTCAATGTCATGTTCAGTGTTGTAGGCATTTGACACAGACTACACACTCTTGTCATGATGTTGGGGGGATGTCTTTTGCTGACATTCCTTATGTTGGAGTATGCTGGTTGTGTCATGCATTACCCGTCCTATGAGTGGGGATGGTAGTAGTGGTAGGCATCCATCCCCCTAGGAGTGGGGATGGTAGTAGTGACAGGCATCCAGGCCCCCATGAGTAGGGGTGGTGGTAGTGGTAAGCATCCAGGCCCCCATGAGTAGGGGTGGTGGTAGTGGTAGGCATACAGGCCCCCATGAGTAGGGGTGGTGGTAGTGGTAGGCATCCATCCCCCTATGAGTGGGGATGGCAGTAGTGACATGCATCCAGGCCCCCATGAGTAGCGGTGGTGGTAGTGGTATGCATACAGGCCCCCATGAGTAGGGGTGGTGGTAGTGGTAGGCATCCAGGCCCCCATGAGTAGGGTGGTGGTAGTGGTAGGCATCCATCCCCCTATGAGTGGGGATGGTAGTAGTGACAGGCATCTAGGCCCCCATGAGTAGGGGTGGTGGTAGTGGTAGGCATCCAGGCCCCCATGAGTAGGGGTGGTGGTAGTGGTAGGCATACAGGCCCCCATGAGTAGGGGTGGTGGTACTGGTAGGCATCCATCCCCCTAGGAGTGGGGATGGTAGTAGTGACAGGCATCCAGGCCCCCATGAGTAGGGGTGGTGGTAGTGGTAGCCATCAGGCCCCTATGGGTGTGTATGGCATTGGTGATAGCCATCCCGCCCCTATGGTTCAGCTGTTGCTAGTGTATGTCATTTCTGCATCCCTATGTGTGTGTGACATATGTCGGGTACGTGTCGTTTGTTTGTGTAGTGGGTGTCTGGCTTACCGTCTGCTCCGTACGCGTCCGTACCGGTTCCGGTAATAGATGTAGAGTATTGGTAGGACCTGCGCGATGGGATTCATGGTTGGGTCATCTCGTTCGGGTTTCCCGTGGCTTCGACTCGTACTCGTCGCTGGCTTGTTCGTCTCGTAGCCATGGATCGTCTTGTGGCACGAATCGGAGCTTATGTACAGCTCTCCCGGATGCTCTGACGTGCCGGACGTAGCGACGGGTTCGGCGCGTACGGAAGGCGCATCGTACTAGTCCGGCCGGAAGGTGCTGTATATTTACTTCCGTGCGACTCGAATCGGCGTTTACGGATCCGGCTCGGGTGGGGAACAGGAGCTGGAATGGGTACGTACGGCTCGCTCGGAATCTGAGCAGTTATGCGCATCGTACTTGCTCGTTCGGACGACTGTTCGAATCGGTCGGGAAACACCCGTTCGGCTTGTATTTTTTCCAGACGAATGGTGTTAGGTGCGCTTCTGGCCGAGATCGGAATCGGCCCCATAGTGTTTTTAGTTGTTTATTTAGGTATTAATTATTAACGTTGTGTTTTGTATTTGCGGCCTAGTTAGTATTTGACTATTTATGTTTAGTTTACGTTAATATTGTGTTAATAATGTTTGTAGTGGTTTTTTCAAGTGTATTATTTATACATTTGTGTGGGTGGGAATGTTTGTTTTTCTATTTTAGGTTTTACGACGAAGCATTTTGGAAAAACGGAGCATTGCGTTTTTTTTTTTTAAAGGAAGCGTGTATTAGTTATATCAACTAATATTTATTTTACACTTCCTTTATTATTCGGTTTTCATGGAGCGTTTTTTAACTTTTTACGAATTTTCGGGTTTTTTATGGTTATTGGATTGTCGATTTTTACATGGAGGATCTACTTTTGACACAGTTGTATTTTTGCATTTTATTGGGGTCTGTTTTTAAAAAATATGGATTGTGAACTACATGGATTATTTTGGATGATGTGGATTTTTGTATTACAGCAGTGGAAAAGTTAAGTGTTTTTAAAAAATGTTATGGTGGGAGGGAAATTATGTTATTTTAAATACTGTAGTTGTTTAGTTGTTTCGTTTGTTAATTATTTTGTCTCTATATATGTTGTTATAAAATAATAATATATATTAGACAAAATAATTATTTGGTTAATTTAATAGAATGCACTGTTTTTATTCCAATAATTGTTTTTTGAGATTGGTTAATTAAAATTGTTTCATGTTTCAGAGTAGAGTTTTTGCTAACATACTTAAGTACTCTAGGCCTCTTGTTGAAGGATATAGCTGTACTTGTTGAAGATACTGATACATTTGAGCAGTTTGTCTAGATAGTGGAGAGGTGTGGTGCAGCGGCCAGGGCAGCTGACTTTGGAGCACAGGGTTCACGGTTCGATCCCCGGCTGCGGCAGCTCAGCTCAGCACCATGTGACTCTGGGCAATAGCTCACTTAATTTCCACTACGGCCCCCAGCGCCTTGAGACCCGTAAGGGTGAGTAGCTGCGCTATATAAAAACGGACTTACTTACATTTTATATAGTTTTGGCTTTAATTGTATGATAGATTGTTCCATTCTTAGTTCTTGGAGGCTTTGTTCTTTTTGTATGGCAATTAAAAGTTTATGTAGGGTAGGAGTGCTTTGTCCTGTAGAAGATAGGAAGGCATTATGCCAACCTTCAACTGCGTTGTTTGTTTTGGCTTCTTGGTTAAGTGTAGTTAGGTACACATTCCACCAAGGAATTTGGAATTTAGGTTGCCGTCTATGGCCTGATCTGTGTAATCTCCCCACCCAGGTATCCTCAAAATAATCTAGGAGGGGAGATAATTTTTGTTCATTTTGGTGGTAAAAGGGACTTTCTATTAAAATGTTATAGTGCTCAGCCACATCTGTGACTGGCACATAGGCCAGGGCTATTAGGTGTTTTATTTGGTATGCAAAGGTAATATTTGTTGCATATTCCACACTAGGGGGCACATTACGATGACGGGCGGACTTTGTCCACCCGCCACCATAGCGGTGAATGGGACCGTCCGCCATAGGAGCGGCGGTCCTGCCGCGAGTATTAGGATGCCACCGTGGCGGTGGCATTCCCTATTCCCAACATTGTGGCGGGCGGTGTTCACAGCACCGCCCGCCACAATGCTGGGAATGCACGTCATGCATTGCCATGCACAATGTGACAGGCACCGTGCGGTGCCTGACACCTTGTCCATGCCAATGCAGGGGGGTACCATAGGTACCCCCCATGTGCAGCCCCCACACCCCCAACACTCTGGGGGCCCGCAACGGGCCCCCAATAGCGAAGACCGTATGCCTTTCCATGGCGGCGTTGCCACCATGGAAAGGCTGCTCTCCGCATCCATCCTAATATGGATGGCGGTGTCTTGCAGACACCGCCACCATATTACTGCCCTTTTCGCCCATACGGGCGGTGGCGATCCGCCAGTCATCGAAATGACCCCTAAGTGCAGATTTCTGTAAATGTCTCCATAAACATTGGTTAAAGTGGAAGTAACATCCTTGTATAGATGTTTGTGGGTTAAATTTGAGGATAGAATTTATCATGGCTTGTTCAAAGTCTATTACTATTCTTTGAGGGAAAAAGTCATTTGTTTCTTGCTTTATTTTGCCTAACATTTCAGTATATGTTGCATTCTGTTTGTTTGGTAATAAAGCATATATTAATGGAATGTAAGTGTTATGGTATTGCCCATGGATACTGTACAGTTGGTAGAATGGTTTAGGGCATATGCTGAAGGTGCCATCCATCATCCATGTTTGGCATTGTTGAAGTTTAGTTATATTGTTTGCTGTAGCAAACATAATAATCCTTTTATCTTTATTTTTGTTGTCAAAGAAAATAAAAGGTTCATCATTGTGTGTTATACTAAGTTCTGGGGGAATTATGACATCCTCAAAATTTTTAGGTGTAGGTATTGTTGGTGTTGTTGATTTTTGGTCCTAGCTATTGTTCTTTTAATAGAAGCAATTGATGGTAATTGACCTGTTGCTTCTCTGCGTACTTTAGGTAATAGTTCTTTAACTATAAAACTTGTAGGAAGTTGTGAGGTGCTACTTAATTCTTTAATATTTTCAAGGGTTGATCTCACTTCAATTTCAGAAATATTTGGTGGATGGTTATGCCACCTTGTATATAATACAGTTGTTTCCCTGGTGGTAGCACGACCATAACATTTATTTGAACATTTCCAGTTCACTTTAAGGCCTGTTTGCTTCTCTTGGGTGTAGACGTACCCCATATAACACAATAAGAATTTCCCTTTCTGAGATGTTATAAATTGAGCACCTTCAGTCATTGTGAGGTGGTAAAATCTTTAAAAAATGTACATGGAAGTATATGTAAAAGAATATTATACACGTTTATATGAATAGTAATAAATGCATTTTAATTATATACTTACCAACTGTTATTTAGTTGTAGTTGAATGGAGATGTTCTTTGTTCAACAAATGTTTGTTTGAAGTGCTCTGTGAAAAGAAAGTAAAGCATATTTTATTTCATGTTTTACAATTTATATGTGGTGGTCTTGGTGTTTATGACAGAGTATAGTTTTATTAACGTTTTAGTTTCATTTTACAAACGTTTTAAAAAAAGTTTAAAAGTATAAATGTGGTCTTTTTGGCAGTTAGGACATTTTAGGTGTTGAGTTCCCTTTTAGTGAGATTTAACAAGTTATTTTTAGAGTATACTTACTTTGTTAGTTATCTGTTTTTGTAAGGTGAAATCTTTTTCTCGTTTTTGGAGTAATATCTGTTGTGGAAATATAAAGACATAAAATATATGAGTTAGTAATTTAAGTTAGCCATTGAAATCTGTGTTACATTTTAATTTAACAGTTTATTTAGAAATGCTTATTTACTTACTTTTTCCTAGGTGTAGTAGGCTTGATTTTAGAGGTGTGTTTGAGAGTGGTGAAAATCTGGCAGAGTTTCTCCTTCCTTAATTATTTTTGTTTAAGGTGTAAAAGAAGAGATATTTTTTTGTTTATATAGTGTGTTCTTAATTGTTTGTTGAAAATCATTGGTCTATTTAGATCTTCTGTGTTTCTATTGGTTAATTTGAATTTTTTTTGTCTTTGGTAATTGTTTTACTTGTATGGAAATCGCAAATTGAGAGAAAAGGTTTCTTTTTAGGTGAGGAAGGAGATGTTGAATTTATTATTTAAAAAGAAATGTATAATATATATTTTAAATGATTATGTTGCTATTATTTGTTTGTAAATATTATTTGTGTAGTTGTTATGTTATTATTAATTTATGTTGTTATTATTTTGATAGATATGTTTATATATAAATTTTATGTGATATGTGTATTTATGTCATTTATCGTATTTTTGGTGTTGAAAGTAGTTGTTTTAATGTGTATTTGAGTTGTCGATATTTTAAAAAAAACGATAATATTGCTGTCTATATTTTTGTTCTCGATATTTTGGACATGTCCTATACTTATTTATAACCGTCGATAATTTGTATTGCGATATTTATGTGTGCGATATTTTTGTAGTCGATATAGTTTCATTACGATAATGTGGTTTCGATATTAGTGTATTTTTATAATTAAGTATACAATATCGATATTTTTGATGTCGATATTTTTGCGTCGAAATATTTGTATTTCGATAATGTGTCTTTCGGTATTATGTCAGTGATTCATTGGATCAACTTCATACATTTTTTATGCAGTTATTAAGTAGTTTTATAAAGCACCGTCTGCCACTTCAGAGAGATGTGTGCCACCTTTCGGTCAATACATGTGAACAAAGATAGAAAAGCACAATATTTCAAGTTTTGAATTTTTTTATAAAAAATGAACACTCTTTCTGCAACTGAGGCTGATGCCGGTAGATTAATGACCAGGGTGAGACTGGGTCAAAAAATAGTACAGGGCACCCAAATAAAAAGTGTTTCCCATTAGCAAAGCAGATAGCTAAAAAAAGCGGTAATATCACGGAAATAAATAGTTAAAACCGGCCTACCTGGCCATAAAAGCAGTGCCCACAACTGCAAAAAAATAGCCCACCCGCTGATATGTTAGACCAGTCCATCGAGCACTGCTTGATTGCCCTATAGACCAGCCCGATCCTGTTAATGACTCATTCACCCTATGTTACGTTTATTCCTACAGTAGTTGTGTGGTTTGGGCATGCTCACCGGCGAAATAACGATGGGTCCTGATGATACTAGCACAATTAATAAGGATGATTATCACATAACTAATCAGCACACCTTGCTATTGCTCATTTCTCTGCTGCATTTGCATTCTATAAAAAGACTGTTTGCAATCCAAATAAACCTTTACGCGTGCTGCATTTGATATTTAAATGATTATAGATGGGGAAGCCATGGAAGCCCTCAGCCTGGTTCAGGCCAAACTCCTGGTTCTATCTTGGCACTGGGAACAAATTAAAAGACGACCCACAAACGAGCACTGACTACTCTTTTATGCAGTTCTGTACATGAAAGAGCGAACAGCATCTTGGAAAAAGACAGAGCGCTGCTGTGACAGTAGGAACATGAATTACACCTGAAATGCACATTTGTCCTCTTCCTTGCAGTTTACATTATACACAAAACAAGAAAAGACTGCACTGTTCCGCAATTCCTTACATTTAAGTTGTTCTATTAGGGTACAAGACATTCTAATTTTTTTATTCTATATACTTTTGGGGTGCTTGGATTCTGGAGTGCCTTATAATAATATCGCAGATAACCTTTTGTAATTATATCACACCCGGTTTATCCAATTTGTTTCTAGGAAGATTTTTCAGCCAGTGCTAGGAAGATTGTGTGTGATTTTATACTTTGCAAGTCAATTTTATTGAGGATATGAAATAAAGTATGCTAGTTTAGCTCTGGGAGTCTATTACAAAGCACTTACATTTCCTGTAACATTAGAAGCAGGAGAAAATTACTCCAGTGACTTAATTGTAGACTGCATGAGCAAAAATCCTAAAGTGAAATCCTGGCTTCCACTTTAGGCCAAATTGTGTGACCAAGGCCAAATAATTTTATGTCAACATCCTTCATTATCCTTAATGATCCAAAAATATCTATTACATAAGCAGTAAAATAGAGAGTAATGTAGTCAATTGAAACGAGTGTCAAGTACAAGCGACTTCTTTAACAAATTTTAAGCAATCTTGTCCTAGATCATCTTTTGGAGTTGAGGTGTGTGGTGTGTTCAGTTGTTACTTGCCGATGGGCAATGCATTTCCATGGGGGCCATCCACAAAGCGCTGGTTGGTGGCGGACTTGCGGACATGTGGGGATCATGCACACTTCCTGGGGAGTTTGCGACGACATTGGTGGACAGGCCACGGTGGTCCACTTCTGTATGCACAGTGATTGCATGCGTGTGGTTGCTGTTGTGGTGATTGTGTGCAGTGTCGGCAGGGGGCACTAGTCATACACGTGTGCTGTGAATTTCCCCCAACACGTGCGTGAAGCCAGCTATGGCGTAGTTCCCTTGCGTGGTCTCAAGATGTCCGTGCGCAGTGTGGGGGGAGTGAGGGACAGGGGTATCGAGCTGACACACACCGTGATGCTTTCAGGTATGATGAGTCCTGCATGATGTGACCGTAACAGCAGTTCGTGTGGTCGTTACCTTCCTCTTCATTCCTACAACGGTTACGGCCACACGTAGTTCTGTTATGGTCTTCTCATGCATGGTTTAGCATGCCTGTGAGCATTCCGGTTTGTCCAAGTGCAGTACACTATACTAGATTAGGCATGTGACTATATGGAAGTTTGACCATTGTCACCATTTCTCCCACAGGTTTCTGGAGATACGTTGCCCTGTTGAAGTTCCCCATTGGGAATGGAACGCGTTGTCTGAGCTTTTCGTTTTGTTTGTTTGTGTATTTGTAATAAAGTTCTGTTTTTACACTACTGTTGACTACTGGACTTCATGACCTGGCGCACCCACATTTCGGTTACTACGATCTTGGGCATGGGGCACGGAGGTGTCTAGCACAGCTGGCATTGGGGTTGGTTGCGCAGGTGCAGTACGAATTGGAACTATCGTGTGGTGCGGATACAGGGGCCCGTCGTTGCTTTTGTGGACATGCATCCATGACATTTGTGAGGGAGTTTGATGGGGCTGGCTGTGAGACTCCTCCGACTCTGGCAGTTGTTGGTTGGAAGGTACCAGGGGCCAACAGGTGCAGCACAGCCAGCAGCTTTGTCTGCGGGGGGATGTGGGTTGTCCGCTGTGTTGGTACCGTCAGCCTGTGGGCAATGTGGGTCAGGATGCGGTAGATGGTTGTCCTTTTGAGCCTGTGTTGGCCAATGGCTTCATCTGGCATTGAGTCTCTGGGGCTGGTGCATTTTAGGGCCGTCCGCTGTCCTGCACTGCCTAGGTGGTAATCCGGGGGGAGTGGTCTGGGGGGGCCTGGGAGTGGTGGTGGTGGGTGTTGTGGCCCTCTTGGTTTTCCGAGCTGCATGATCATTGGCTCCATGGCATCTGTTGGTCTTCAGATGTGGCTCTGGGTTGGGCTCCCTTTCATACTGCAGGTAGTCGTCCTGCTTAACACCAGCAAAAGGCAGGTGTTAAATCCCTGCTGCTAACGCGCCTTATCGCCTGTTCTTGGTTCGCATCGCAGATCTGGCTGGTCGTTGAGAATCTCGCGAAGTGGTGTTTTCGTGTGTTTTTGCACGGGAACGCCTACTTTGCATATCATTAGCGTTAGTTGTCGCACTCATCCATGGCGATGTTTTTTGCGGCAGCTATCGCTAGTAAACTGGCGATATCGGCAGTTTGCACCAGCTTGAGAATAGGGCGATAAGTCTGTCGCCACTTTTGCGGCGCTAAAGTGCCGATAAATCGGCGATAAATCCTTGAGAATATGCCCCTCAGAGCCTTACTCTTGGGAGGCCGGAGGTAGGAACATAACCAGGGTGTAAATGTACAAACAAATTTTGACGAAAAGGCATCTTTCCAGCCCCTTTAGGTATAGCCACTTTCTCACAGACCTCTGAATGAGGCGCAGTGAAAGTGGCCACTAAAGTGAGCGCTTGGAGGGAGTCACCTCTCTTGCAAGAAAAAGCCTTGATGTGTTGCAATCAATATCTCTGCAGAGAGCCCTTGGTATTCTGCAGCTACTTTAGCAGGTGTAGTGACATCGGGTCCCTGGTGTTTTGGTATTCTGCAGCTACTAATAATTTAGCAGGTGTAGTGACATCAGCCCTTGGTGTTTCAGGGGCCATGGCACCCCAATTACGACTATTTTTACCAGCCAACCAGGGGACAAAGGATCCATTTGCTTTGCTTGTGTTATGACCATAGTACCATTAACATGAAACTGTTGAAGCACTCTAATGACTAGGCATTAGGGAGCCTCTATCGACTGAGCACTCTGCACTTTGCACTTGGGGACTCCATCCCTCATTAGCCATAGTGCCAGGAGGCGCCAATGCATAATTCCCTGCACCAGGAGGCGTATAAAGGCAGCCACGGGCTCCCGCCGAGGGGCAGCCTCTATCGTCCGAGCACTCTGCACTTTGCCCTTGGGGACTCCATCCCCCATCAGCCATAGCACCAGTAGGTGCCAGCGCGTAATTCCCTGCGCCAGGAGGCGCATAAAGGCAGCCACGGGCTCCCACCGCGTGGGAGCCTCTATCGAGCGAGCACTCTGCACTTTGCCCTTGGGGACTCCATCCCCCGGTGCACAGACAGAATATCGATATTGGAATATCGATGTGCCAGAATATCGAGTTTTTAATATCGAGGTGGCACAAGATCGACATGCAAGAATATCGTTGACCAGAATATCGACAAGATGGTAAGAAATATCATTTTTTTAATATCGAAGTTAGTAATATCGTTAGTAAAAATATAGGGGCTCATTACGATGGCGGGCGGAAGCACAACCGCCGTGCTGGCGGATGCAAAAACCACCAGTTACCGCCGGCACGCAGCAGTCCACACGCCCGTCCAATTACGATGCGTAAAGTAGGCCAAACACCGCCGGCAAGCCAGCAACACCGTCCGCCATCAAAGTGCGCCCGTACACGTAGCGGCGCAGCACAACTGACACACACCGTCCGACGAAACACGTCCCGCCCGGCGTATAAATTACGATGCCGCAAACAAACGGCTCCCACGGCTAAGAGACACCGCACGTGAAAGAGAGGCGGTAACACGGACGCAGAGCACGGAAAACGAAGAAGCGGCATCCCGAGCATGAATCCAGCACTGCAGGCCCTCCCCATGCTTCTGCTGATGCACCACCAAGGACGCAACGTACCGCGGAGACGCAGGTAGGCACACACACAACAAGTGCACGCAAACAGCGCACACAGTGCAAGGGCGGAAAAAGCGGACAACCCCCACCAGCGCGTGTACACTACACATCCACCATTGCATCCACATATGACACACAGGCCAAATCCTAACATCGCGGAACACATGTGTACACACCACCTGGGACTAGGAACCAACCACCCCGTCACGGCCACAAAGCGCCGATGACGCCGCCACACATGCGCACAACGCAGAGGCCAACCGCAGCGCCATGCATGCGTCGCACACAGACACAGGGACACAACCAAGCAGCACACACATCAGCCCCACCCCGAACGCACATGACACGTGACAGGCCGGCCACAGACATGTCCCCAACGCCCAAATCACGGACAACACCCAACGCCACACAACCGACGCACACATGTCAGTGAAGTCACGCAACAGCAGGACACACCCCAGTGTAACAAACATGGCGTAGCACACAGCGGAGGCAACACCAACTAGGAGAAGCAGGGCCCCTTCGGGAAGAGGAACGCCAGTACCACACTGAAAAACCCATACCACCCTGCACATATGAACAAGACATATAAAACGGAACACCAAAGAGCACGGGGACCGACAACAGGTGGCCCAAAAATTACATCCACACACAAGGCCCAACGCAGAGCGGAAAGGCAGCCTGCCGCCCACACAAGGGAGAGCAGACAGCACTGAATGACCTTCCATTCCAACACCGAAACCACAGCCCTACGACAGAAGCCGGTGAATACAGCCATTGTCCAAGAATAGACCAACACAGGCATGCCGAGGAGACCGACCACAGGGCAGATAGCGCATATCACAGAAGCACACAACGGACGGGGAAGAAAGAAGAAAACACTCCCCATGTCGGCCACATGCAAGTTAATTGGAAGGAGTCACACAGCACCGACCTTGAACTGTCTGAGAAGCATGTGGGAAGAGGGCCCGTGTCCTCCAAACAAGCCAACAGAACACAAGTCCTGTCTCCCCACGACTACACAGAGCTCACAGCAACCCCGGAGCGTGCACATTGCAGACTGCACACACAGCCGGAGCACGCCACCTCTACGAACCGCTGCGAAATGGCAACCGCAACACACTTACCCAACTACGCCGAACAGCTCAAGCTGTACCAAACCAACACGATACATACATTGGGATGCGATCTCCTGTCCCTGCTGAACGTAAGTTACCGACTGACTTACCGCATCACATTGTTCAGCTGCGTCATGCCCGTCTTCTACTGTCGGAGGTGTCCCTACCAGCATCCCGTCGAGATATGCCTCTCCAACCCGGCATGTCTGAAGGCGGACCTGCTACCACTACTCCTCCCTCTGGACGCACACGACAGGGCCTGCTCTGCCTATGGGGGCATGGCGTATGTGGCCAACATCGCACGCGCACTGAAATGGAACCACTGTGCCTCCACACGACGGATCATCGAGAACAGCTACATCGAATGTCACCCAGCATGCCCCATCATGGTCCTCCAAGGGACAACCTACGAACAACACCTTGACAGCCACCATCCGCTTCATTGGCTGGCAAACATGTACACCACCAATGACATGGAAGCCCTGCTGGACGGCATCGCATACCTGACAACCTGTAAATACGTCGGACCACAACGCAGGTTCCCCGAGTGACCTATGATGTCCAGCCCCGCACCCATGCTTAGCTTCCGCACGGACTGGCCAGTAACCACCACAACAGCCATACCAAACGACCGGCAACTGTAACCACACCATCAACGACATCGCCATGACATCGGATATGACCGGGACATGCACACTGTTCCCCATCACATCCAGGAACACCGCATGCATCGTGGGAGGCAGTGGCATGGGCTCTGTGTATCGCACCCACATGGACGGAACTGCACGAACAACCAGGACACGACATGGATCCAGCGCACATGGACACACACACCGCTCAGTGGACATGAATAGGTCGCCTGGAGTCTGTGGGTGCTGCACCCCTCCCACCCCCGCCCCGGGAATCCCATACCAGGACCTTTGCATGGACGACAAGTGCATACAACAACAACACGACCCCAGTGACTGTGACATGTCCAGTAACCACCACAGTGCAACAACAAGTGGCACGCCGCTGCATGCACGCAAGCACATGCCCTGATGTCATCTCACATGCACGCGTGCATGAGGAACAACCGCAGCAAACCTGTCACATGGAACTGAGATGGACTGTGCCCATGATGCCAAGCGGTCTGGTAGGCTACATGTATACCGTCTGTGTCAAAGTCCGCAGCTCCGCAGCTATACGTAAATGTACATTAGCACAGCCTTGGCCAAGCAGATGTAACTCTGAAGCCCACATCCCACATGCAACAGCCAATCACATGTAACCCCACACCCTATCCCATTTGTAATCATGCTCAGTATATCCTCAACATGTATTCCGCTGCCAGTAGTGTCCACTATACTGCATCACAGAGGACAGAAGACTCAATATAATGTTTGAAACCAAAACTGTCTCCGCTGACTCATTTCACAAGTACGAATGAGAGAGGATGAGAGTATGTGAAGTACACGGCAGTCGTGACATGACCATGTAGTCCACTGGTATTGGATGACAATGCAAATGAGTAGCACAACTGTGGAAGACACACATGTGCCGTGTGAAGTCGTATGGACGCAGTGCACAGGTGGGTGGGTGTGACGGGTAGATGCGCACATGCCAAGTTGGAGCACGCCGTGTTGGGAGGGGTCATGAACAGTACACCACCGCTTCCCTGGGCATAGTGAGAGGACACCTGTCGGGGGGAGTGAACACGTGTGTGCACAGCAGCCGGGAACACGTACATAGCGGTACCAGGCGCACACGTCAGCCCACCCTCCGTGGACAAGCAGGATCCTGTTGTGCGCCCGCCATGCCCCTTGACAAGGCACACACAGCCCCAGTCGACCAGGTGTAACCCCAACATAGTCAATCCGCACAGGCGATACAGGGCACGGGATGGCAGTGGAGCATGGTGTGTGAGAGGTCTCCTCGCGCTCCTCCTGGTCATATCACGCAGGCAATAGAACCTCAACATCTAGCATGGCAAAAAGTCAAATGGAAGTGTAGGGGGACGCACCACAGCACGAGCAGCACTGACGTCACGGGAGGTGGCTCGCACCATCCCATCCATTGCCCATCATACCAACCACGCCACATGCCATTGCGACTAAGTGCAAGCGCGTGCGCCACCACCCCCGAGCCCTCCCCAGAGAGGCCAAAGAGTGAATGTGTGGGCCACCAGTCACAGACGGACGCGGCCTGGCCGCAAGGGCAGCCACAGCCACTGGGTGTCGCAGGTGGCGGATCCGGAAGGCGAAGACTGTGATGCATAGTCCATGCAGGCCGGGTCTCCATTGGGGGCACCACGCAGGTGGACGGCGTCCCGCCACACATCATACCCTGAGACAGCCCACTCGTGCAACTGGACCCACACATACACTCCTTGCCCTCCCTGGTGCAAGCTTGGGGCTGCCTGTGCAAGCGCTAGCCTCGCAGGTGAGCATGCATATTGGGGGGCGAGGGGAGGACATGAGGGCTGGGGCGAAGATGACCGTATCACTGTCAAGTAGTACAAGGGATGTCCCAGATGTGGAAAGGAAGAGACGTGTTCCGTGTGCACTGCAACTAGTCGCCAATCCAACTACCCCCCATGTCCGGAATGTAAGCCCGCACCTAGGCCCGCCCATCCGCCACATCGAATATACCACCAGCACAACAACCTTCCCATTCGAAACACTGACTGGGGGTGGCGACCAGTGAACAATCATGTGTAGCCTACCCACGCGTACATGTGGGCCCTCCATGATCCATGTCACCTGCGGCAAAGACATGACATGCGCAATGAGGGAAGTGAGGAGAGCTGTCCGCCCCACGCACAGAAGGTGCATCAGCTCCACAGACTCAGCAGCGAGTCCAGCAGGGGTCACATGTGCAGGGGCAGCGGTGCCTGGTGTGAAGGCACATGCATATAGTCAGCACATCGACCAATGTGTAGTCTGCCCACATCCACAGTCCATCATCATGCGGACATAGGAATTGAACACAGGGCAACACATCTTAGTAGGTGCACCCACCGTGACCAACAATGCGCAATCATCGACGTACCCGCCCTGTGCATGGCCCCCCACCCAACGGAGGCACATCCAGTGCCACCATCCCACACACACAAGCCTTCCACGGAACATGCTGTGTCCAATGGTCAGTACAGAGTCAGCGCCCATCTGGTGGATCCTGAACAGGAGACACATGCACACACATGCCAGCTCCCACTATGTACGTCTGCCACCTGGCACGTGCAATGTAACCTCTCACCTGTGACGTGTGACTGCAAGCACACAGCCGTCTTGGCATGGGGCTGTCAATGTGGACACCTGTCAATGTTTCGGGAGCTGTGATCCGTACAGTGCTGTACATAGGGTGCAGTGCTGACACCTACTACTGTCTCATTTCCCCTCGTGCCACAGGTCCCACTTGCATTGGCCGCTCAGCCCGTGCCCACATCGTCGTCGTCGTGTGCCATACTCATCCAGCCTCAGAAGCAGTTCCATGCTCAGCAGACACTCATGTCGCCGTGGCGTTGCCGCTTGACGAATATGCAGTCAGTCCCCATCAGCACGCCCCGCAAGTCATTGGGGCCTAGATCCCCATGTGCATGACCATGGCAGTGGTATGTCTCACTTGCCATTGCCATTGTTGGGAGACCTGTGTAAGTGTATTGTGGCCGTGCCGTCCCAGCTTGACAGCTGGGCTGTGGCACATGTGCTTGCTCAGTCATGTCAGTGATGTGTATGCGAAATTGCTATGTGTCGTGTTGCTTTGACATGTGTCCTCTGCCATTTTCCCCAGGCGGAGACCGAACATTGACCGCCCATACCAATTGCTGGCGGACATGGACGATACAGAGGTTATCAGGAAGTTTCGGCTGGACAGGCCAACCCTGCATCGACTGTGTGCCATGTTAGAGCCCCATCTCCGTCCCCGCAGGGTGTATCCGACTGCTGTCACCCCCACGGCTAAGGTGATGGCCGCCATGCATTTCTTCGCCACTGGGTCATTCCAGCACACAGTGGGCAGTGGAGGTGGGATGTCCCAGCCCATGTTCAGCAAGGTGCTGAGGGATGTACTGGCAGCCATGATGCTTTACCGGAACAGGTACATCCGCTTCCCCAGGGCTCGTGAATTGGCGGCAGTGAAGGGTGCATTCTATGCCCTTGGCAGAATCCCACACGTCGTGGGAGCCATTGACTGCACACATGTTGGCCTTGTCCCACCACAGGCCACTGAGCACCTGTACCGCAACAGGAAGCACACGCACTCCCTGAATGTGCAAGTGGTGTGCCTTGCGGACATGGTGATCACCCACGTGTGTGCCAAGTTTCCAGGCTCGGCCCATGACGCACACATAATGCGCAACAGCATCTTGCCACGACTGATGGCCAATCTGCAACAGGATCGTGGCTGTATTGTCGGTGAGTATGTGGAGTGGTGTAGCGTGCTTGTTGTGCGATGCTGTCCCCTGTCCAGTTGGAATAGCAACGGTTCTCTGTGTCCCTCACACCCAGGTGACTCTGCGTATCCGAATGGGGCATGGCTGCTCAGTCCATTGAGGAATCCTCGCACCCCAGCAGACGATCGATACAATGAGGCACATGGGAGGACCAGACGTGTGGTCGAGCGTACCTTTGGCCTCCTCAAGTCCAGGTTCAGGTGCCTGGACCGCACCGAGGGTGCACTGGCGTACTCCCCACAGAAGGTGTGCCAGATAGTGGTGGCGTGCTGCATGCTGCACAATCTGGCCATTCGGAAGCAGATCCCCCTCATTGTGGATGACGGAGATCAACCAGGGCCCCAGCCCGCAGACCAGGACAGCTCGAGTGAGGAGGACAGCGGAGAGGAGGGAGCTGGGAATGTGCGGCAGCAGCTCATCGCCCGCTACTTCACTTGACGGTGAGTGTCCATGTACGACGGCTGATGTGGCTGTATCTGTGCAGGTGTGTGTGTGCTGTGTCAGGGTGGCCGTTTGTTCACTACGTGCTGTGTGTCAACGCTCCATGGCCAGGGTAGTATGCCACTGTCGGTGACTGTGGCATTGTGCCCTATTGCACTGTGCGATGTGTGTACATTGCTTGTAGTTGTTGACATGTACTGTGTGATGGGTGTGTGACACACTCATTGAATGTGCTCCTGTTCTGTCTCCCACCCCTAGGTCCCTACAGGCCGTCCGGATTCCATTGCCATGCCACGCATCAGGTGCCTTTCCGCCCAAGGTGGCCGTTGTATTCCGTACAAATAAAACACAGGGCACAAACAGCAGTTAGTGAAAAAGGTGCATTTATTACAAACTGTGACATGTGATTGTGCGTAAGGTGATGACAAAAGTGGTGCGTGCAGTGTCAATGAGCTGTCGGTCATGGCTGCGTGAAGCTCAGGGTGTACCCACTGGTTCTATGTCCATGGTCCAACACACACATGCCATCCAGCTGGCTGTGTGGAGTGGGATCGTAGAGCAAGTCAATGCAGTGGCTGGTCAAGGCAGGCTGGCGGAAGGCTGGCTGGCTGCCTCACTTGCGACTGGTGCGTGCGAAGTCCTCCCGGGAGACCTGTTTCCTCTTCGGACGGCCCCTTCCACGTTTGGGAGGGGGGGTGTGTGGTGGCGACCTGCTGGTGGTGGGTGAGGTGTGCTCACTGGCTGTGGTCGCAGGGGATGTGGACACTGCTGCCCGAGCCTGCGCCCTAGCAGGTGGTGGTGGAGGTGGTGTTGCTGGCCTTGCCTGTGACCCCACCGCCACCACCAGCTGGCCCATGAGGTCCACGAGTTGGTCCATACGGGACACGAATTGGCCCATAGGGGCGTCCATGGACCTCAGCACCCCCAGCACCTCCCGCGTGTCTGTGGCAGACCTGACCCATTGTTCTTGGGCCTCCTCATAGGCCCCAAGGACTCTGGCCATTTGAGGCAGGGCATGGCTCCCAGGGGAGGCTGGCGTTTCCCTGACCCTGCTCCTCCTACCAGTCCTGCTGCCACCGGCCTGCCCACTAGCCACATTGCATACCGCGGTCCTCGCTGTGGCTCCCAGGGTGGATCCAGTCGGCCGGGCCACCACCTGCGCTGGGGCTGGTGCCAGCGAAGACGTGGTGGTGGTGGTGGCGGTGGTGGTCGGTGCGGCAATGGTGGCGGTTGCGGCAGTGGTAGTGGCCGCAATGACCGTGGGTGTGGCCGCAATGACCGTGGGAGTGGCCACAACGACAGTGGCAGCAGGGGGCTGGGACTGTTCAGCAGCCCTGGATGATGGGTTGGTGGGTAGGAGGGGTCCTGGGGAGCGGCTGGGCCCTGCCCCACCAGATGGGCCTGCTTGATGGTCCGTGTCCGAAGAGGAGGTCAGATCCTCCAGATCCGTGTGTCCTCGTTGGGGGCTTGTGGGCTGGCTGTGCTGGCTGCTGTCTCCATCCCCAGCATCCGTGAGTTCGTCACCTGTGGTGAGAATGGGATTTGTCATTGTGTTGCACCTGGCACAGTATGTATTTGTCGTCTGACATTGGCAGTTCGTGCAATCTCGTACATGGGTTTCCCGGAGGAGAGTGTGTGGCTGTGGCATCTGTAGTTGCGTGTGCTAGGCAATGGGACTGTGTGCTGTGCACATGTGGCATGGGACGGATTGGCCATGCCGATGGGTGTGTTGCTGTGCCCCTACTCATTGTGACTCTGGTGTATGCGGGCTCCTGGCCCATCCTGGGTCTGGTTTGTACTTTGCTTTTGGTGTTCAGATGGGACGCTTAGGAACGCATATGGCAACATGGGGGCCATGCCCCAGATTCGCATTTGGGAGGGAATATGCTTTTGGGGTTGAAATGGAACGCTTAGGAACGCATATGGCAACATGGGGGCCATGCCCCAGATTCGCATTTGGGAGGGGATATGCTTTTGGGGTTCAAATGGAACGCTTAGGAACGCATATGGCAACATGGGGGCCATGCCCCAGATTCGCATTTGGGAGGGGATATGCTTTTGGGGTTCAAATGGAACGCTTAGGAACGCATATGGCAACATGGGGGCCATGCCCCAGATTCGCATTTGGGAGGGGATATGCTTTTGGGGTTCAAATGGAACGCTTAGGAACGCATATGGCAACATGGGGGCCATGCCCCAGATTCGCATTTGGGAGGGGATATGCTTTTGGGGTTCAAATGGAACGCTTAGGAACGCATATGGCAACATGGGGGCCATGCCCCAGATTTGCATTTGGGAGGGAATATGCTTTTGGGGTTCAAATGGAACGCTTAGGAACGCATATGGCAACATGGGGGCCATGCCCCAGATTCACATTTGGGAGGGGATATGCTTTTGGGGTACATGCTGTAAGCCATGGGTGCCGAACGTGACATGTGTTGTGGCAGCATGACAGTGCATGGTTTGAGGTGTGTGCATGCTTGACATGGCCTGCATATTTGCTGTCTGGTGTGATTACTGGGCATGGCATTGGACGCATCGTTATGAGTGAGTGTTGGTTGTGTGCCAGCCAACGTATTGCAGTTGTCCCATCTCCTTGGTGTGCGTGCTGCCCTGTGCCATGTGCATCACTGCAGTGCTCGGGGGGTGTGTCCCATGTTGTGTGTTGTTGCTCACAGTGTGTCGTGCGCTTCATTGACTTCTGGCACATGGTTGGTCATGGGCATGTGTCTTAGCGTGACTGCTGTATGTGTGGCAGCTGTGCGGATGACATGCCTTTCATGAGACTGGGGCTGACGGATGGGATGGATGGTATGTTGTATGTGCATGGTGTGTCTGTGTGTTTGATGGGTTCAGTGGTGTTCGTGTGCATTTATGTTGTTCCGCTCTGTTGCGTCTAGTGTTGTTTGTGTTACATAGGCGTAGTTGTGGGGTGTGTGGTTGACAGGCAGTAGGGGCTACATGAACTGGACTTCAATGGTGTTCTCGGTTGTGTGTGATGGGTTGCACAGTGGCTGCCGTGTGGTACTATGTTCAGTGTGGCTTGTGCATGCAGACGTGGCTCCTTGGGTGTTGCTGTGTTTGTGATGGGTCATGTGGGGTGTGAGTCTGTGGTTCATGTCCGTGTGCACATTGTTCACTTGTTCGTGACGGTGGGCGGTGCTGCGTGTTCGTCTGCTACGTGACATGTCCCATGTGTTGGTCGTGTTACGGCCCTCATGCCTCCAGTGATCCAGCCCTGTCCAGTTTCCCACCTGCAAGTTGTTCGGGCGTGCACTGTACTGGATGCCACATGGTTCTAAGCGGGGAGTGCTCCATGTTGCAGGTCTGTGGGGGTGGGGGGGTGTTGTGGGTCGTAGTGGTGGCTGGACACCCACTGACACCGATTGCTGTGGACCGTGATGTCTACGTTTCGGCTGTCGTTGTGCACTGCGGTGGCTGACACGTGGCTGTGGGGTGTGGGGGATGCTCCTCCTTGCTGTACTGTGGGACTAGGGGCCTGGTGTGTTTTGTACTTGGGCTGTCCACCCTCCCACCCACTGCACTTTGTGTTCCTGCCACTTAACTGTTACTTGTCGGTTAGTGCAGCTATGGCGGACACATGGGTGTGGTGGGTGCTCGTTGTGGCGCTTCTGGCATATTTGGGGACCTGTTGGTGGTTACGTGGCTGGCTGAGTGTACACATGTCCCCACGCATCTTACAGTTGTTCTGTTTGGGCTGTGTGTGGTGGTGTCTGTTGCATGTGTGTGTGATGTGTTGTGTATTGTGTGCTGGACATGGGGGTGTTTGTCCCTGGGAGCTGTGGCATGGTGGTAGTGCATGTGAGTACATAGCGGTGTGCTGGTATACATTAGTTTGTACTTACCAGCCTCCACTCCCCCTGCTAATCCGGCGAGGATCTCGGGATGGATGATGACTCGCACCTTCTCCTCCCACGCTTTGAAGGTCTTGAAGAGCGCGGGATTCCCTCCGCCAGTGACTGCTGCCAGCTCTCTGTTTTTGCCCTCCTTCTTCTTGACCAGGCTCTTGACGTCATTCCACCGTTTGTTTATTTCGACTCTGTTCCTGGGCAGGGTCCCGACTGCATTGACCTGGTCTACGATCCGGTTCCACATTCTGTTTCTGGTGGCTAGTGGTGTGTGCTGGACCATGTTCCCATAGATTTGTGGGTGCACCTTGATGATCTCGTCGACCATGACCGTCAGCTCCATG
This sequence comes from Calotriton arnoldi, assembly GCA_963921515.1. NCBI lineage: Eukaryota > Metazoa > Chordata > Amphibia > Caudata > Salamandridae > Calotriton > Calotriton arnoldi. Next base: position 1,589,526 of record CAWUFW010002520.1, read on the forward strand.
GGCGTGAACTTGGGCATTCTTTGTGGTGCCATGGTGTTTGTGGTGCTGGTGCGGTGTGTGTTGTGTAATGTGCAGGGGGTTTGTGGTGCCGGTGTTTGGTGATGGTGGTGGTGGTGATGTGTGCGTTTCTGTGGTGTGCTGTTGTCCTCGCTGTGTCACTGTGTCCTCTCCTCTCCTCTCTGGTTTGCAATGTTGCAAGGGGTTGTGGTCTGTGGGAGTGCTGCTTTTGTACTTACCTATGTGGGTGTGTCCTCATGGTCTGTTGTTTTCAGGTGTGTTGTGTCTGGGGTTCTGGCCTTTGTAGTTTTTGTTTGTCCGGGGGGTGTTTTCGGGATGTGTACTGTGCTTGTGTATTTGTGCGTGCCTTGCTGTGTGGACTTATTGGCCATGTTGTGTGCTATTGGTTTTGTGAGCGGATGGTTTCTGTGCAGGGACGTGGGCGCCATGGTTTCTGCCGTGTCGATTGGCATCGGCGTTGTTTGCGCTGGCGGGCGGTATATTTGTGGTTTTCCCGCGCTCATGGCGGTGCGATCGTAATTTCACGTGCGGTGTGTCGGCCGTGAGGGCGGGCGGTTTTTGTGTTGTCGGGCGTGTTTCCGTCCGTGGCGGGCGGTTTGACTCCGACTCGGACGATGGCGGGCGGTATTTAGTGTGATTTTTCCGCCGATGGCGGTTTTCGGTTTGTGTTATCGTAATGGCGTGGTCGGTGTTCAGACGGTGTATGCGGGCGGTATTTTGCCGATTCCATGCCTGGCGGATTTATTTACGCCGGGTATCGTAATGGGCCCCATAGTTGTTAATAATATCGACCATTTTAGTGTTTTGTATTTTACTATGTGTGTTTAAAGTGTGTGATGTAATTATTTTGTATAAGTATAGCTTATTTTTTTAATGTATGTGTAAAATTTTTAGAAGTAATTAATTTTATGTTAATTAATTTTTGTGTATTTTAGTTCCGTAGCGGGTTGTGGGTTTATAGGGGAATATGGTGGGAAGTAATTTAATTAGAATACATTTATTAATAATTGTTAGAAGTAATTAATTTTTTTTAATTACATTTTGCGTTTTAGTTCCGTAGCGGGTTGTGGGTTTATAGGGGAATAGGGTGGGAAGTAATTTAATTATAATTAATTAAATAATATTTTTAATTAATTAATATTTATGTATGTAATATTTTATATTGTTAATTGTGATAATTAAATTGTTATTAATTAGTTATTAATTGGTTATTCGTTATTAATAATTAATTGGTTAATATGTTAATTGTCATTTTTTAGGGGTGGGGAATAGGGTGGGAAGTAAATTAATTATAATTAATTAATTAATATTGTTAATTAATTAATATTTATGTATTTAATATTTTATATTGTTAATTGTGATAATTAATTTGTTATTAATTAGTTATTAATTGGTTATTAATAATTAATTGGTTAATATGTTAATTGTGTCTTTTTTAGGAGCGGGTTGTGGGTTTATAGGGGAATAGGGTGGGAAGTAAATTAATTATAATTAATTAATTAATATTTTTATTAATTAATATTTATGTATGTAATATTTCATATTGTTAAATGTGGTTATTAATTTATTAATTAGTTATAAATTGGTCCTACATAATTATTAATTAATTATTAATCATGTTAATTGTGTCTTTTTTTTAAGAGCATGTTGTGGGATGATAGGAGAGTAGGGTGGGAAGTAATTACATTTTATTATTTTTTTAAATATTGTTTATATATTATTTATTTAATTTCATTTAATAGTGTTAATTCTGTGAATTAATTTATTACTTATTGTTTTTAATTTGCTTGTTAATTGTTATTAGTTAATTAATTAATTGTTAATTTATTATGTTAATTGTTTTATGTTTTACAACATTGGTGGGGTTATTTATAGGGGAATATGGTGGGAGGTAAATTATTTTTAATTATTTAATTATTTGTTAATTAATGTTCATTATTTTGCTGGAGTGGGAATAGTAAATTATTCCCCTCCGCTATCCAACACTTTCCCTGCTGTTGCACTTGCTGGAGTGGGAATAGTAATTTTAACCCCTCCGCTATCCAACACTTTCCCTACTGTTGCACTCGCTGGAGTGGGAATAGTAATTTTATCCCCTCCGCTATCCAACACTTTCTCTACTGTTGCACTCGTTGGAGTGGGAATAGTAATTTTATCCCCTACGCTATCCAACACTTTCTCTACTGTTGCACTCTCTGGAGTGGGAATAGTAAATTATTCCCCTACGCTATCCAACACTTTCCCTACTGTTGCACTTGCTGCAGTGGGAATAGTAATTTTTACCCCTCCGCTATCCAACACTTTCCCTACTGTTGCACTCGCTGGAGTGGGAATAGTAATTTTATCCCCTCCGCTAGCCAACACTTTCCCTACTGTTGCACTATCTGGAGTGGAAATAGTAATTTTAACCCCTCCGCTATCCAACACTTTCCCTACTGTTGCACTCGCTGGAGTGGGAATAGTAATTTTATTCCCTCCGCTATCCAACACTTTCCCTACTGTTGTACTCCCTGGAGTGGGAATAGTAAATTATTCCCCTCCGCTATCCAACACTTACATACTGTTGCACTTGTTGGAGTGGGAATAGTAATTTTTACCCCTCAGCTATCCAACACTTTTCCTACTGTTGCACTCGCTGGAGTGGGAATAGTAATTTTATCTCCTCCGCTATACAACAATTTCCCTATTGTTGCACTATCTGGAGTGGGAACAGTAATGTTATCCACTCCGCTATCCAACACTATCTCTACTGTTGCACTCTCTGGAGTGGGAATAGAACATTTTAACCCCTCCACTATCCAACACTTTCTCTATTGTTGCACTCGCTGGAGTCGGAATAGTAATTTTATTCCCTCCGCTATCCAATAATTTCCCTACTGTTGCACTATCTGGAGTGGGAATAGTAATTTTATCACCTCCGCTATCCAACACTTTCCCTACTGTTGCACTTGTTGGAGTGGGAATAGTAATTTTATCCCCTACGCTATCCAACACTTTCTCTACTGTTGCACTCTCTGGAGTGGGAATAGTAAATTATTCCCCTGCGCTATCCAACACTTTCCCTACTGTTGCACTTGTTGCAGTGGGAATAGTAATTTTTACCCCTCCGCTATCCAACACTTTCCCTACTGTTGCACTCGCTGGAGTGGGAATAGTAATTTTATCCCCTCCGCTATCCAACACTTTCCCCACTGTTGCACTCGCTGGAGTGGGAATAGTAATTTTATTCCCTCCGCTATCCAACACTTTCCCTACTCTTGCACTTCCTGGAGTGTGAATAGTAATTTTATCCCCTACGCTATCCAACATTTTCCCTACTGTTTCAGTTAATGTAGTGTAAATTGTTGTTTTAAAATTGAAAAAAATATTTTAATATTTTAATTTATTATATATATATTTTATTTGTATGTTTATGTTACAGGTGTATCTATATATATATATATATGTATTTATAATTTGTATTATGTTTCTAACATTTTATCATTTATTATAATACTTATTTATTAATATTATTAAGTAAATATATATATATAATAATTTTTATATATGTATGTTTCATTTATTTTTACATTACATTTATTATTTATAATTTTTAACCTTTTTAATAATTCTGACTAGGTTTTTATTAATTATATGTATTATTTAATTTATTTAAAATTATTTATTAGAGATTTTAAAAAACGATATTTTGAACAACGATATTTTTAGCAACAATATTTTTGTTCCGATATTTTTGTACTTACCATTGTAAAGATAGGATGTCGATATTCTTGACATCGATATTTTGAACACAATTTTTGTGTAGGTCGATATTCCTGCCGTTGATATTCTGTCAGTGATCCCCATCCCCCATCAGTCAAAGCGTCAGGAGGCACCAACGCGTAATTCCCTGCGCCAGGAGGCGCATAAAGGCAGCCGCGGGCTCTCACCGAGCGGGAACCTTCATCGACCGAGCACTCTGCACTTTGCCCTTGGGGACTCCATCCCCCATCAGCCATAGCGCCAGGAGGCGCCAACGCATAATTCCCTGTGCCAGGAGACGCATAAAGGCAGCCGCGGGCTCCCACCACGCAAGAGCCTTCATCGACCGAGCACTCTGCACTTTGCCCTTGGGGACTCCATCCCCCATCAGCCATAGCATCAGGAGGCGCCAATGCGTAATTTCCTGCGCCAGGAGGTGGATAAAGGCAGCCACGGGCTCCAGGCGCGTGGGAGCCTCCATCGACCGAGCACTCTGCACTTTGCTCTTGGGTACTCCATCCCCCATCAGCCATAGCGCCAGGAGGCGCCAACGCGTAATTCCCTGCGCCAGGAGGCACATAAAGGCAGCCGCGGGCTCCCGCCGCGCAGGAGCCTCTATCAACCGTGCACTCTGCACTTTGCCCTTGGGGACTCCATCCCCCATCAGCCATAGTGCCAGGAGGAGCCAACGCGTAATTCCCTGCGCCAGGAGGTGCCTAAAGGCAGCCGCGGGCTCCCGCCGCATGGGACGCACGCTGGCGTGCCCGGGCCACAACTGGCAAATCCCGGGCCAAGAGGAGGCCCGTCTACGCCCATCAGAGCCCGGAAGAGGCTGGGCAACCCCCTGAAACTCGTAACCCAAAGTTTATGGACTAGGGACCGTCCCTCACACTAAGGTACTGAAATTGATCCTGACTCCCATAAAGTTTTAAACAGACTTTTAATCAATCAGTGGTTGCCTCTACATTGCACTCTATCCCTGTACAAATATGGGAAAAAGGAAAGTGATTGAGGGAGGGCTGAGAGGTGCCCTGAGGAAAAAAAACAAGAAACGGATTCGGAATCCTAGCCCTGGGACAGAGAGGGAAGGGGAATGCGGGTGGAATGTGATTGATCGAATTGACTATATACTATCTGACTGCGAGGGCTTGCTCACGACACCTGCATCACCTGCTTCCATAGCTGTTCCCACCCCCAAGGCCCCTCAAACTTCTATTGTCAAGGCATTTGCTAACCCAGCCCCTGGTAATATACCAAGCTTATTTAAAAAAGCAGCTAGCAAGAAACGGCCAACAAAAGTCACTGAAGCTACTGAAGCGCCCTCCATCAGTCTGCCATGTGATCACAGTGAAACCCAGGGCGGGATACTAGCAGACTTACCCTTGAGCAAAAGGTTTGCACTCCTCGTGGATCAACCAGACATGCCTGGTACACTTACTCACGAGGCGGGTCTGGGATCCAGGGGTACAGCTTCCAGTGGGATGGACATGACTCCCCACCTTGATGGCAGTAGAGTGGTGGGTATCGACATTTTGCCAACCAACCTTGAACTACAGAGGGAAATCCTAGCCCTAAAAGAAACAATAGGGGCTCTGACCGCCCTTGTTTCCAAATTATATCTTAGACTAGAAGATAGTAGCAGCCTAGCGACATTACCATCTATGCACTCTCCAAGCACTGCTACGAATTTGAAATCGAATCATCTCACCACCTACAGCACACAAACAGTACGCAACATCTCAAACGCCAATCCAACACCTCTGATTGGCATCTCAGGTAACCGTGTTGGGGATCCTCACAACATGCCATCTACGCAGGACAAACATCAAGGAGGCCCTAGGGGGAACATCAGTGAGGAAATTAGGCCCACAATGGCCACAGAGAAAGACCCACTGTGCCCAGGTTTAGGCCACAGCGAGGTGCCTCCACTCCTTAGGCCTCATCTAATCCCCCACAATAATTCCCAGTGTACCATCTACATGGTCAACGTACCTAAGGCTGATTGCAAAAACAAATATGGGAACGGCGAGGCCCTAAAGAACAAAGCCATACACTGGATCAGGCATGTAAGGGGATGTAGATCCGTGATAAGGGATGACATCCTGAGGGTAAGAAGACGAGTCCAAAGTAATAGCACTGCTGATGCAGTAGAACTTACCCTCACTAGCGAAAATGTAGTGCATAATCTTGTTGCCTTAGAAGCTAGAACTTGCCCCCATGCACCACAAATATCCAGCTGAAGTTGAACATCCATAGCCCCGCGGCAAATCCTAAGATTGAAATTATACCTCTAAGGGATCCACCACTCTCTCCCCTATCACAGAATGACTGACTACCCCCAGAGCCCTCAGAGGAATATGTGTACCTCCCCAACAACAATCTTGATACTATTCTCACTTTGATGCACATAGGTTTAGAGGGCCGATCCTCAGAATATGAGCCAGTGACTCCCAGCACTCATCCTGTCTCACAAGTACAAGCTGTCCGGCAAACGGGAAACAACCCCCAGGCCGGAGATAAAACTACATGTATTCATTCGACTAGTTATATGGCTGAACTTTCTCCTTCATCTCTCCCGACTAACCCACCGCACTCCACAGATACCAGGGAATTCAAAATAGCTTCGTGGAATGTGGCAGGAGTAAGGGGGAAATTAGGTCTCCCGCACTGGCTTGAGCTTATTAACCAACACGAGATCTGCATTTTACAGGAAACCTGAAGCTTGACTCCTATTTTTATTCCAGGGTTTGTAACTTTTCACAATACGGCAATTCTCTCCAAACATGGCCGCCCTTCTGGAGGGTTGCTCATTTTGATTAATCTTGCATTAAACTGTGTCACCAAGGAGCCGCCCACCAAGAACCCAGATATTCTTTGGGTTAGACTTAAAGGCCTATCGGGTAGGAGCATGGACATCTTTAATGTCTATGCAAGGAGCTCCAGAGCAGGCAGATCACCAACCCTGCAGGCTTTAGATGAGGTGCTGGACGCAAAGGAGGCCGCCCACTCACTAATCGTGGGCGGCGACTTTAATGTAACTTTAGAGCCCCTCGATTGGGAAGGTATCTTAGAGGCCAATGAGGAGGACACTATGTGGTCGGTTCCATCACTGGAGCTTCCTCCAATAAAGAAGTGGTCCCAAGCAGCTTTGCAGTTGAACTCCATAACCCTAGCACATAGGCTACGGGCCGCAAATGGAAGAACCATCTCTGACAAAGGCGGGGGAATGACTTATGTTAGGCCAAATGGGTCCACTCGAATAGACTATATACTCGTGGACCTTATTTTATGGCCACTAGTATTAGACATGTCTATAATCCAGACCTGTGAAAGCGATCATACCTTCCTTAACCTAGCAATTGAGCACCCATGGGGTGAAATGGTGAGGACCGCTCCCGCCCTCCTTGCCACAAGGGAGGTGCCCCTTCAAACAACAAACATTGGCTTAAATGGTCCACTATCTTGGCAGACAAACTCAAGCTTAGCACTTGAAATAGTGACCTCGAGAACCATCTGGGGGTGTTGCAATCTGGGTCAAAAGAGCAGAACCCTTTTGCCCTGGTGCTGGAACCCTTGGCTGTTTGGGTTAGGGGGACCCGGAGATTAGAGGGCTGAGATGGGCGGAGGATCATGAAGACCGTATCTCGTTATATGCAGACGACATTCTCCTACATTTGGCCTCGCCCTCACGGTCCCTCCGAAGGGTCCTCCATATATTTAATATTTTTGGTGCCCACTCGGGGTACGCGATTAATTGGACTAAGTCCCAACTCTATGTGCTGTGGGGAGCACCTCCATACAACCCTAGGGGATATAATATACCCGTGGCTTCCCAGGGCTTTAAATACCTTGGTATATATGTTACTCCAAACCCAATTGTATTTTATGAATCGAACTTGCTAGGACCCCTAACTCGACTCCGGTCCTACGTCAAGCATTGGCGCTCCCTCCCCGTTACTCTCCTGGGACGGGCGGTGCTGTTTAAGATGTTGGCGCTGCCGCATTTCCTCTATGTATTGCAGAACACCCCCAATGAGATTCCCGACACCTGCTTTGCCAATATTGACAGTGTGGTGTGGAGTCTGCTGTGGGATGGTCGGGCTCCATGCATAGCCATGGGAAAACTGACTATGGGATGGTATGATGGGGGCATCGCACTACCCGACATGCGCCTATATTATCAGGCGTCCCAATTGGTTGCCATTAACAGATGGGTACATGGGGGGTAAGCCGTGTGGGGCGAGGTGTCCCCCCCTGTAACGCCTGATACTAAGATGCCGGCCGGAGTGCTCTCCTGGGGAATCTCATCACGAAGATCCCAGGGGAGTGTATCTTGAGGGGGTGGGAAGATTCTGGGGCCCCCGACGACCACCTGTGGGAAGAGACAAGTTGATTAGCCGCATGGATAAGTCTGAGCAATGGGGCATGCCTGACCTCAAGATGGCCGCCATCGGTGACATCTAACACGAGGAGCTGCACCTTGATTGGTATTTGAGGAGTCCAAAAGGCACCCAATTGAGGACATACCGAGAGAGCATTTTAAAACGCAGAAACCTGGCCTTGAAAGCACCGGCGAGCTGAGGGGACCGTGATGGTGGAGACCGCATCTATGCCACCAAAAAAGGCTACAGCCAAGGTGTCACACTTCTTTGCACCCGCGGAGAAGAAGCAATCAACAGAGCAGGGGAACGCCGAATCCAGCATGGCGCTGACTAAGGAAGATCTGTTGGCGTGTGTTGAGTGCGGCCAAGATACCGGGCCTACGGCTGGCAGCACGATCCGGAGGGGGAGAGGCAATAAAAGCTCAATGCCTGACCCTAAGATGGCGGCTGCGGACGAAGGCGGCACCATCAAAGTATAACGCAGGAGCCACCCAAGGAATTAACCTTAGCCTAGCGAGACCGGAAAAGTTCCACAAATTGACTATCTGCAGACTAGGGCAGCTATCCTGAGGGGGCCTTGAGTACAATCAGGGCGGTGCACAGGCCCGAGATCTTGTGAGTTTATGGAATAACATCGCCTCTCCCACACTAAGCCAATTGCACCTGCACTGAAATTATATAGTTGCAAGGCTGTGAGCAGTGCCCTTTATGGGGCTGAGTTGTGCAAGAGTAAGTGAGCTGATAGCCCTGGAGAACAAGTTCCTTAAAAACCTGGCTTCTCTCCCTCAAAGTACTCCGCTTAGCCCACTAAAGCTTGATATGGGCATCAAACCCATTAGTGATTTAGCGAAGCTTCGACCCTTGTTGTTCTGGCAGCGGATGGTTTCTACCCCAGAACTGACACCCTAGGCCGCTGCCTTCAAGGAGGTCTGTGGCTTAGACACCATGAATAAAATAGGCTGGATCAAATACGTAAAAAGTCTCATGTCCAGCATAGGTCTTCCAGGACATAATATTGTCTACCCACCAACCCACACCAGAAGGCAGATCAAATTACTCTACTGGGAATGGGTTGAGCAAAATGCATATCTTGATAGCAGCCAAGGCAAACTATCTGAAGAATTTAGAGACTTCAAAGTCAGCCACTACCTAGAAAGTTACCTTGACCTAATCAAGTGCCGGCTGACATGAAGCTCTATATTCAATTCAGGTACAGTAGTCTGCCAATTAATGCTTTCACAAACTCATGGTCGACTAACAGAGCACAGTTAAAGGGCTGTCCCTGTTGTCCCTGTTCGCATGAATCCATTGGCCATGTCTTCTTCGCCTGCACAGCTTACGCAAAACCTATGAGCAAATGGTTGACCCCAATTTGCAGACAACTTGGAACTCGAGATTCTAGAGTGGCCCTGCGCATACTGAAATCAGATGTAAGACCTTTATTTGTGTGCGCAATTGCAAAATTCCTGGGCCACGCATGGGTGATTAGAAGGAGGACAGAGGTAGCTCCCTCGACCCACCCCTGAGAGCTGCAGATATGATCACCTGCCCTACTAAGATTATCTGTCAAGATGGCCAGCAACTCCAAAATGTAAATAGTTATTTTAATTCTTGTATATAAGAAGACTCAAACTCTCTCTTTTAATTTGTTTTTATTGTGAAGATGGGTGTTTTCAAACTTTGATTTTAACCCCTTGGCTGCGGCGCGAATTTCGCCGCGGCGCGGAGGAGATGAGGGGTGAGCGCGGCGCTGCCATGCTCGTGACGGAACCACGCCGTCATGAGTCACGGGCGGCGTGTGCTCATGATGGCGTGGTTCCGTCACAGCCCCGCCCGCTCATTAATTCGCCCGCACAGGCGGGGAATTAATGCCGCGTGGGCGGAGCGGCAGCCGCATGACGGAACCACGCCGTCATGAGCACACGCCGCCCGTGGCTCATGACGGCGTGGTTCCGTCATAAGCAGGCAAGGGGTTAACTAAGCCATGCACAATCTAAGAATGTAATTCCATGCTTTTGACGCCCACTAAAATATTAACCAATGCATTTGCACTTTAGACAAGGGATTTTGCCACTTTGCATAGCAAATCTTATTTGGAACTTGGGATGGAAATCATGAATTACATGATATTTATTGTTTTTAGGTGTTTTATTGCCAGCTGTTATAACCCCGACATGGACTGCCACCTTTTAATCGTATCTTTTAAAATCATAACGTGAATTATCTTGTTGCTTAATGGTATGTAAGAAGTCCACCCTGTATGTTTGTCTCTTTTATGGTATTTTACCGAAATAAAGAGTTTGATTGATTGATTGACTAGGCATTGTGATCTGGTGCTCACTCAGGAACAGATTTTTACAAGTGCACTGGAGTTACAGTCATGGCTGTTAGTGGGGCACAGCAGGGAAGTGGGGACACATCAAACAGGCCGAAATGAGGGCTGGGTGAACTGTGAGGGATCTGATGCAGGTGCAAGTGACGTTGTTGTCTGCATGCGTTGTGGGATCAGTTATGACTCTGCAGCATTAACGAGATCAGGTGTAATGTCAGTGTATTGTGAGCACATTTGCTTGTCATCGAATAAGTGCTTGTCTGTTTGCCCCTGTCTCATTCCTTGATTTTACCAGGTAACCACCAGGGGTGTAGTGTTTCTTCTAGAAGAATGATTTGATGCATAAAGATTACAGTTTTCATGGTGACATCAAAAATCAGATTCATTCAATCAATTTGACTGGGAAAAGATAATACTATGAAACAAAATGTGAATAGGAAGTGATTCCTGCACCGAGATTGATACATTGTAAACCTTTTCCTACACCACTGCTTAGGTAGTGGGATTGCCACAACACCTTGCCAATGGTGATATCCAAACCTCCCAGACAACCCACCTCCTCCCATTACCCATCTCCTACACGGCACTTAATAAGATTAAGGTAAGATTAATGAAGTATTAAGGAGAAGCAGCTCAGAGGCGGGTGTATGGGAGATACAGTTGCTGAGCTGCACAGGATGAAGTTCAGCCCAGACAGCTCTAATCTAAGAAAGAGGGAGAAAGTGAGCTCAACAGAGTGGAAAGACTAAGGGCCAGATGTACGAAGCATTTTAATGGTTGCAAACAGCCCATTGGACCATTTGCAACTGGTAAAATGCTTTTTGGCATGTACCAACCATATTTTGCGAGTCGGTAACCTATTACCAACTCGCAAAATAGGGTTTTGCGAGTTGCTTCTAGGAAGGGGCGTGTTAAAGGTGTCCCTTCCTAATAGCGAGTAGCACTGGCCTGTAGGAATGTTTTTTGACCGGAAATGTGGTCGCAAAACATACGCAGTTACCACCAACTTTGAATTTGTGGTAAGCCATTTGCAAACTGGACGGGGTCCCCTACGGACCCCTTTCCCTTTGTGAATGGGGACACCAACATTTTTTCAGAGCAGGCAGTGGTCCCAGGGACGACTGCCTGCTCTGAAAAATGATAAGAAACGTTTAATTTTTTTAGAAAATGAATTCCGTTTTCCTTTAAGAAAAATGGCCTGCATATGGAAAAAAAAGTTGCTTTATTTAAAAAAAATCCTTGTCTTCAAGGATTTCTTTCTTCAGGTCCGCAATTTCTTGTCCAAGCATTTTTACGTATTCCAAGGCTGTTCGGACACCTAACACCATCCAGTGTCTGGAGCAGTTATTTGCTACGAAGCTGAACCCTTCCCTGAATTTTGGTAAGTCAATAAATATTGCAGGCTCGTTTCACGCTTGTAAGTCTTTAGGTATAATATTTGCTTGCAGGTTTTTAGCCAGTAGGTGCCCATGTAAGCGTGATCTGAGCAATTTTTTCATTAGTCTCTCTAGTTTTGCTAACTTTTCACTCAGGGTATTATCAAGTGGTGTTACACCTGGGCCCAATAGGTTGAGTTCCCTTTGGTCGTTGATTAATTTGGCAATGTACTCCTCGCTATATGAGAGAGTTTCTTTGTCTGACATATTCTGAGCTTATTTTTGTTATCAAATAAATGTACAGAGACCCTCGCAGGTATGCACCTGCACCAACCAATATACATAAAGTATAATGGGCAGATATGACACCTTGAGTAGTGACTCATCCTGCCTTACTGTTTCCCCCTCTCCAAGGGGCAATCCTGATTGTAGTCAGCTTGGGGCTGGGGGTGCTTGTGTCATGAAGAATCCAATGAATATTAATTTACTGGAAGTCCTAATTTAGTGGATGGGATATTGGCCTTGGATACTTGAACCATTCCCTCTTTAGGTTCAAGTATGCTATTTAAAAGCGGTTTAAGACCTATTAAATCGATAGCATCATCTACTTCGAAACCATGCATGCCCAGTAACATAGCTCCAACTCCCACCCTTAATCCTCTTGTGGACTGGGCCTGGTTGGAAACATTGTCCCACAGAAGTTACCTGACCTCATGAGGCCAGAGTCCACTTCCTTAGTAGAGGTAGACTGACTGTATAACACTAAATCAGAAAACAGACGTGTTGGTGACTTCTGTCCATCTATTCTGCCCCTACTGACAGCAATCAATCATACATTCACCCCTTCATTGGACCTCCCTGTACCACCTTCTCTGCCCTAACCCCTCCTTGGAAGTTATTTCTTTATCCATTGATGCATGTACTCATCAACATTATAGATTCAGAGTGGAGAACTGTCATTGATCAATTTGATGTCATACTTCTGCAGGAGACGTGGGCATTGGCACTGTTATTTTGATCTGGCTATTTGAACTATATTGTTGAGGCTATTCCATCTAGACATGGCCTCTCCTCTGGTTGCTTATTAATTTTGGCTTAATCTTGTTATTAAAATGTTGGTGATTGATCGCACAGATATCATTGAGCTGACTATCAATGGAAGTAATGGCCATACGTTTAATTTACATAACATATAATCACACAGTGCATAAACATAAAGAATCCCCAACGTTAAAATTACCTAAGAATCACCTTGTCAGCATGCCAAACAAATTACCCCTTCTGATCACTGGAGATTTTAATGTTAAATTTAAGCAACTAGATGGCATTGCTTCTGTTATTGATACTGAAGATGAATCCAGGGGTATCCAGAAGTTGGAAGCCAAGTCAATGTAATCCTAATCCTGACCTGGCCTAAGCCATGCAATTATTGTCTCTTACCTTAACACATGGCTTGCATGGTAGATTTACATCTGATAGACCCTCGCTTTTACGTTTGCTAGAGGAAGTTACCATAGCAGAATTGATTATGTTGTTTTGGACCCAGAACTATGGCATGTAGTGGTGGTTTTTTAAATATTGCACAGGTCTAGTAGCGACCACAGTGCTTTAAACTTAATACTGAAGGGCAACTTGTTAGTTGATATTAATGATATCTGCAAATTATATGGGGTGGTATTGTCTCTCGGAAATAACAGTAAATCTGTTGTATATCATATTAGCTTACCAAACCTGATAAATTATTGCAAATTTACTAGATTCCCAAATTAGATCTTCATACTGGATTGTTGAGGGCTCTGCAATATTTATACAGCAGACAATTTGCTTCCTCCAATTTGCCAACTCTTCAGCCTTCCCTATGGTTTTCTAATGAATGCCGGAAAGCTAAAGTTGCACTGATTAAGGCTATTAAACTAGGAGATCGAGTGAAAATCAGGGACACGGGATCGCAGTACAAACTAATTGTGGCCTCTGCGAAACAGGATTGGATTGATTCCAATTAGCATGCTCTTGTTGAGGCTTGTAGATATAGAGACACTGTAGCCTCCAGGCATAATATAGCCATGGTAGTCCAAGTAATGCTCGCCCCTTAGAGTTTTTCATCCAACTACACCAGTAGCTTAATTATTTCACTTAAATGAACACACTGAATAGACTAGAAACAGCTTCACCACCAGTAGTCAAGGCAGGCACACGAAGATTAGAGTGAATTCCCACTCTGACCAATAACAGTTTATTGGATCAAGCCCCGTTCAATTTTCTCTGGACAACACTTATAGGGCCATTCAATAATCGCAGCCCAGGAAAGCTCCTAGGCCTGTGACCCATCTTGTCTGGGGCCCTTATATTAATTTATTGTTGAACAGTATTATGGTCTGGGAAATAATTACTGTTTTGCGACACAGTGCTGAAATCATACCGCTATTCCAAAAAGGGCAATTATCGGCCCATCTGTTTAATTGACAACCTCCAGAAAGTGTTTTGCTGCCAAGTCTTAGATAAACTGCAAGACTGGATTTCATACAGAGTTGACCATGATCGACCAGATCTTCTGTTCCGACCTTATTATTTTGAAATATCTAAAGCTCTCCAAGGACCACTTATATGTGGCCTTCGTGGACCTAAGAGCGACCTTTGATCTTGCCCTAGGCAATGCTTGTGGTCCACCATTATGTCAATGGGATTCAATCCCGCATTCTCAGTAGACTTCATGAGGAAAAGTTCACTTAAGTGAGATGGGAGGAGGGAGTGAGCTCAGAGATCGCACACATGCTGAGCTTAGCTTGCGTCAAGGCCATGTGCTGGCCCCCACCCTGTTTTCTCTATACATAAACAATCTTATAAAGCATCTTAGTGCCTGTACCCATGACTCCCCCAAACTGGGAGGGGTCTCTATCCTATCCTTGTTATTTGTTGAAGATGCTCTTCTGGTTTGCCTTCTCCAGGTGGTCTGCAGAACCTGCTTAGCATTTTTATAGATTTTTGTGATCTTTGAGGTCCGGAATCAAACACATTAAAAACTAAGGTTATGTGTTTAATCCCCATAGGTCATTCACAGGAGGGGTCTTGATGACGGAGTTGACCTTGCAAGTATTTAATAGCTTTGACTACTGGCTTTGCCTACCTGGGAGCTAGAATAGATAAATCTTACATCTGGAGGTCACAAATACAGAAAAGAGAACTGACTCTACTACACAGAGCCTCTGCGGTAATGAAGACAATACAGAGCTACTGCTCCCAGATCAGTCTTCTGGGCTATTGAGGTCTACAGTGCAAAGGCTCAAACTATACCTCTTTTTGGGGCAGAAATCTGGGGAGTAGGGAAAACTAGTGGGTTGGTTTCTAAGATCTTTATTTAGTTTGTCTCAAAGTACTCCTTTAGTCCCTCTATATTTTGACATGGGAGTCAAAAGGGTTGGAGAATTAGCCACATTGAAACCTATCCTTTTCTGTGTTAGGCTGTTGTCAACCCCTGAGTTACTGCACTTTAGATCTGCCCTAGTAGAAATTCTGAACATGGGGAAAGCACACTCAATATCCTGTTTTTTACATATTAAATTGCACTTTAGTGATATAGGATTGGGCAATTGTTGGAGTGATCCTACATCAATTAATTAAAGTACTAAGGTCATTGTAAAAGAGGCGTTTTGCAACTTTAAGATTGATTCCTACAATAGTAGTTCCAAACTTGGTGGCTCGTCGGTGTGTTCCTGTCTCATAAATCTGTACCCTCCTTGGAAACATATATGGACGCCAATGTACCCAACCAGGCTCGAACATTGTTTACTAAATTCGTGCTGGGCACATTGTTGGTTAGCAAGTTTACCAGTAATTGAAAGTCCAACCCAACTAAATCTCATCTTTGTAGGTTTTGTAGTGATGTGATTGAGCATGTTTACCATTTAATATTTGTTTGTCCAATGTATACAAGACTGAGAAGGGCATGGATTAGGCCGCTCTGTACAAATCTGTGTGTGAGACATTACAAAGCCACCTCTCAAATTCTTTTGATGGTTACTAGTCTACTTATAGTTTTTGTCCTCAGCCATTATTTACATGCAGTTTGGTTCCAAAAGAAGGGGTAGGGTGTATCATTATGATTTTTCTTTATCAATCTGCTCTTATATATTTCAAATCGATTTTAGCATCCCTGGTTGTTATCTTTGCTCATATGTTTGTATGACGTTTATAAGCCACAGCGCTAAAAGTGCAATATTTAGATAATTTTTATTCAAGTTGTGTATATTTTACTGTTTTTAATTTTGTTGTATTATTGTTGTTCTATATGTGAATCTTGTTATAGGATTGTATAGAAGTTGTAGGGGGCTTGACCACAAACAAAAAAACTTATTTTGAATGTAAATAGACTATAATGGGTCGCCTCTCCCCTTTATTCATTTTCTGTTTTTAATTTCCTTAAGTTCTTGTGAGCTTTTGGCCCCCAAGGAGTGGGGGCAGAAATACTTTTGTGCCCTTTTTAGTGGGGCAGAAAGACCTGTGCATGTTGGGCTATCCCCTCTGCTTCTATTTTGTTTACTTATCCTTAGTGCCACTGGGCTTTCTACCCCCCCCTGCAAGCCACAAAAAGATTGCTGTGCCCTTTTAGTGGTGGGGGCATGGCCCCACGCATGGTGAGCTGCCCCCATCCCTTTGTTTTTTTATTATTCCCTGGTGTCTTGTGGGTTTTCTGCCGCCCCCCTCCAAGCAACAGCTTGTGGATAATCACCCCCATCTCCCCTCAGGGAGGGCAGAAAGATTGATTTTATTAGGAGATTATAGGGAGCACAGTAACTTGCCAAGGGTCCACTTCCCTTCAAGAATATCCCTGATGTCTAGTGGAAGCACCAGGTGATTACATCCCGCTGTGATCACCTGGTGCAATGCACTGAATGGGAGGCATCACTGGAAAACTGAATTTCTAAGCTTTCCAATGATACCTCCCTTTTGGAAAAAGTATTTGGGAGCGTAGAGAACGGGGTTGTTTTCAGCTCCCTCTGCACTCCCAAGGAAACCAAGAAGTGGTGTTCTGAGGCCTTCTTGGGCCCACTTTTAGTTCTCCATTTTAGTTTTAAATTTTATGCTGACAAAGTTTTAGCAATATTATTTTACATGTTTAGGCTTGTACGATATTATTCTGAGACGGTGTTGTATGTACTGCTTGTTTTTAGAAAGCATTTCTTGCTGTGTAATCTGTACATGCTGTTTAAGACTATGAACACAGACAAAATATCCTATTGCTTGTGTTGCCATTTGAAAACATCTAGACATGTCATTGCATCAGATCTGTGCCTCTAACAGAGTGCCTTTCTTATTATATAAATGGTGCACTGGACTTTATGGGTCAGAGGAGCACTCCGGTCATGAATGTCCTCGAACAAATCCTGTGATTGACATGCAGCTCTGCTGATGCTGATCTTCCATCCTGCAAAAAGGTATTGCCATTTCCCCTTTAGGCCGATTCCCTCGCCAAGTTATCCAGGTACTGAGGCGCAGGCTAATCTTTGAGTTCGGGCTACTATTGCTCTCAGAATAAGGGTAGTGATAGGTAGGAATGAATATATAGAAATCAGATTGCCATGGCTGGGCTGTTTATTCTTTTCACCAAGTTAGTAATGCTGATTACATGGCTTTGTTCTATCTGCCTAATAATCGCAGCTCATTCTTTCTATGCAAGACCAATAAATGTATTGAAAACCTTATTCGTATCTTTCTTGTGCTTACCCTAGACTCAGCCCCCTGAAGATCTTCCGTCCTGATACGCAGTCCTACCTTTGCAGTGGGAACCACATAACAGCAGTTTCCTGGGAGCTAGTCTGCCAATGAGGTAATCATGTCACTGACACAATTGCATCATAAGCATGAAATTAACACCCCCCCCCACCCCCAGGCCGAAGTGGGAGAGTCTCCTGCTCTGACCAAGGGGGTGTGGCAAGGGAGTGCACCGAAGCAGCAAACAACAGCTGCTGCTTCAATGCCGGGTGACATTCTCAGTACTATCTACATGGAGTTCAAGTCCATATCGCCCTGTGGGTTAATTGTGGTACTGAGGCCAGAGGTCTTCCAGGGACACAATTATGCCATCGGTAAACATAGTGAACTTGAACTTGTCTGTATGTCAACGCACCGGTTTGATCTGTCTTCTTTCCCAAATGGCTTTTGCTAGTGGCTCTAATGTGAGGGCAAACGTGTGCAGGGAGAACAAGCTTCCGTGCCTTGTGTCTGTTTCTATGTCAATGGGAGAAAAATGTTCTCATATGCCATACATAAAGACTGTGAAGAGTTATAGCTTGTAGAAAGAGCACAGGGCTGAGTCCTTGCCTTTCTTAGGGATGATAATTATTGTTTCCTCCCGCATAGTGCATGCTGTTCAGTTTGTGTGTCTGAATTCATTGTAAACCCATGCTAATATTGGGCTAAGGATTTGCAGTATGTTTTGTAAAATAGGATTGTAAACTCATCTGGTCCTGCAGCCTTCCCCCCTTTAAATTTTTGATTGTGACAATGATCTATTCTAGTGTGATAGAGGTGTCTAGTATGTTCACCTGGTTCTTAAAGTTTGACGGACTGAGATTAGAGTGCATATAAACATCCACCTCTTCACATTAAACCAGTTCTTTGGTTTATAGCTTCAGGTAAAAGTCATTGAAAGCCTGAGCAATTTCCCTTTCACTGGTCACCTTCCCTTTTGTATGTGACACTTTCATTTTCACACTATTCCCACCATCCGTTCTCTTAGCTGCGATGTAAGTAGTCTACCTGCCTTGTTGCTTGAGGAGTAGAATGTCTGCCTAGTTTTCAGTCGGGCAAACTCTACTTTATCTTGGTCCAAGAACCTTACCTGGGCCCACATGCCAGTAGGTTATTCTATGTCTTGGGGGATGACATGCATTTAGGATCTTTTTCCATGTCCATTGTAAGAAATTGGGTTATTGGTTGCTTGGGGCTGAATTCCCTTCTCAAGCAACAAACACATTCCCTGTCATGGTGAACTACAAAAGTCACAAAATTAACCTGTGCTTTGCCCTCTGGTAGCTTGGCAGGAAAGCAGTCAGGCTCTACTTAGAAGCATTGTGTAAAGTATTTATGCAGCTCATAAACAGTAATAAAGTGAAAACACCACGCAAGAAAAATCCCACACCAATTTAGAAAAATATAGTAAAATTCTATTTAACATGAAAACAACAAAAATCCAATCAGTAGAACAAGAGTTATGAATTTTTAAATTTTTAGTAAAAAGTAGTGCCTTAAAGATCTAAGCTCGAGACCGGAGCAATGTCGAAAGTTATGGCTGTCGTCATTGAGCACGTTTTGGATACATGTGGTGGATGGGGCCCTATCTCCACATACCTTTGAGCTTAGAAGAAATGTAAAAAAGAAAAATGTCTGAGAAAGTAAAGTTTAGTGGGGCAAGGCAGCGGTCGGTTTCCGAGGAAGAGGCATCATCAGTGGGGAGCCATTACATGAAGTTCGGATGTAGTCTCATTTTTGGAAGTCAAAATCTCCTGCGGGACAAAGCTGCACTGCTTAGCTGATGAAGGCTCCATAATGCCGGATACCATTCTGGAAAGTAGCTGCTGAACATGATTTGCTGCTATGGAGAAGAATGTAGCAGGAACTGTCTTCTGTCATGCAAGGTAACGCAAGGGCTATAAAACACTAAGGTCAGATATAGCAAGCAATAGAAGACCAGCTTATGTGGCACTGAGCTGCTTGGTAAATCTGTGCTAATGCAAGACACTGGAAGTGTGTATTTCTCTCAGACAGTGGCACAATGGGAGAGTAGGTGTTGGCAGGAAGAGTCATCCTGCCAGGATGAGAAAGGCGGAGTTATGTACATTCCCACTTACATTACAAAGGAACAGCTTCAGGACACTGACAGGCGACTTCACAATAGCCTTTTGTGACCCCAGGCCCTTTGAAGCCTGGTCAGGGAGGAAAGAAATTCCAGAATCATCTGTGGGGGAAACTCTAAAAGTTTCTTCTACTTCATAGCGACACCAGGTATAAAAATAGGACATGCAGATCTACTCTTCAGTACACATGTGGACCTCTGAATACCACAGGTGGACTGCCCTGCTGTCAGAAGACTGCCCTGCTGCTTGAGGTCTGCCCTGCTCTGTGAAAAGAAAGGCTGGACCTGCTCCTTTATCTCATGCCGAGTGACTCCAAGGGTCAGGTGGGTGACCTCCTCTTCTGAGCTACAGGGACAAACTCCACAAGCCTCCATGCATCTGCCCAGCTGACTTGCTGCACTGGACCTTCAACTGGACCTGCCTGAGTCCTGATGGCCCATGCTTGAGTGAGTTCTGGATCCCCAAGTGCTGCCTCCCCAGCTCCCGAACCCTTGGCTGGCATCAGAGTATGCTCCTCTTGTTGTATTCTCTATTTGTTATTATTTGTAAATGTTTCATCTGTTGAGTGCACGTGAGCATTCTTGCTCGTGCGGTCTCACTGTGTATCACGAGGTGGACACGAGCGTGGCACTTTTGCCGGGCTCGTGGCTTCCTCGTGAGATATTAATAATGTTAATGCTTTGAATGTGGCTGGGTGAGGGGATTATCAAGGTTGTTGTAACGGTCCGCCATTCTCTACTGGCCTCCGGACTTGACCGTCCTGTCTCATGAATAAACCCTGTGTTTACCGAACCTTCTTGCTTACGACCATTTAATTGCATCTATGGTACTTTTCTAACATCATCCTGGTGGAACATCCTTGTTCCTTGGCAACCGGTTTCTCTCTGGTCATGATTCTGGAATGTTGACTGGACCAGAGAGGAGTTTTTGCTGAGGAGAGTGGCTGGTGTTCTTCCAGGGGTCGTTTATACTACTAAATAAACCTACTTAAACCACACAAAGGGGTCCTGTCTTCACAAAACTGGCGACGAGGATGGGATTGATCCTGTGAAGATCCCAAGACGTGTGTGGATGCTGAGGTTTTTAGTTATTGGTCTCGGACTGCATGTGACCCCTGGAGGATATTTGAGGCAGCTGTAATTGACGTCTTGCTGCTTCCTGACGTCCTGTTACCACTCAGAGAGAGGTAGGTGCTGCGCCAATATTCAGTATCATTTTGGGACCGATATACCCTTACCTGCTTAGGCAACGGTCCGGAGTCACGCGCTGTTGTCACGTGCCCTCTCTGTGCTCCGCTCGCATTCGCTTCCATTGAGCGAGGATCCTCCGAAGCTCGTCATTCAAGATGCGACCATCTACGTCAGCGCGTCGACGTGGGAACGCGCTGCCATCTTGAAGTCAGGTGAGTGCATTCCGACGCTTGCCCAACGTGTGCGTGCCATCATTTTGAGGAGAGAAATCACCCGCAACTCTAGTAGAAGTGTATTGCGGTCCAGTCTTTCCTGCATGTGGAGTCAGTGTTAGCGTATCTTTGGATCGGTGATACGCACACCGTTCTGAACATTTTTTTCCCTTGCCGTGTGTGTCGTGTACTTCAATGCGCCCCCAAAAGTCATTGCACAATTGTTTTTATCTGTGATTTAGTTCCATCAGTAGTTTGTGTGAGCACTTTGCACGCAGTTATTTTTCATCGGTGACACACACACCATTCTTTTGAAGCCGCGTGTCATCACTGGATTGTGTGAGTACCTAATGTGTGGAATTACTCACATGTACTTTTTATTCAAATCAAGGGACAGCGTGCACCTTATTGTTTCTTTTGCTTGGTGACACGCACACCTTTGACTTTGTTTGTAACTTACCTCTACTTTTAAAGCTTAAGTGCATCTAAAGGGGGGTTGTCATGATGACACAAGCTATTCTTGCGCCACCATTATTCTTACAGAGTCCTGGCCAACCATGTATGGGTTGGGAAGACTGGAAGGAGACTTTCGAAACATATTTTGAGGGCATAGGGGGTGATGTATATGTAGCAAGGAGGAAGTTAGCCATTCTTAAACACTGTTTGGGATTAGAAGGGTGGAATGTTTTCATTCAAATATTTACCTATGATTCAAGGAAACAATATTGAGGTAAATTTAGAAGGGGAGGCTGGCGAGGGTGGTGATGGCAACATAGATGTATATGAAAGTGCATAAAATGCTCTAGAAGAGAATTTTGGGAAGAAAGTCAGTGTAGTTGCAGAAAGACACAAATTATTTTCACGTGCCCAGTCACAGGGAGAGTCCATTGAACAGTACGTTGCAAATTTGAGGAGGTTAGCAGTCACATGCAAGTTTAAGGACATGAGGGATGAGATAATTAGGATCAGTTAATCAATAGATTGTATAACATTAAGATACAAGAAGAATTGCTAGGCATGAAAGATCCTACCTTAGAGAGAAACATAGAAGTTGCCAGGAGAATGGAAAATACCTCTAGGTATGTGAAGGAGTTGGGTAGTACGAGTTTAAAAAAATACAACCAAGAAGAATTTGTTCACAATATCAAGAAAGGGGTTAAGAAAGGTGATGAGACTAAGGTGACCGAAAAGAAACAAGAGATGGTGAGATGCAAATTCAAATCTTGTTTCAGATGTGGTAGTGACAGACATACTGCGGAAGCTAGTCATTGTCCTGCAGCAAAAAGTAGATGCTACAAATGCAAGAAAATAGGACATTTTGCGAGGGTGTGCAAATGCAATGAGTCTCCTACTTATAAAAATCTGCGAACTTAGTAAAGGCCGTAGAGTCATCTGAGAAGGATGATGTTTCATGCGAAAGTGAGTAGGAAGATGTGGAAGTATTAATGATTGAAGCTAACAAATTAATTGTGACGAAGGCAAGAATGTTAGTTACTGCCCTCCTAAGTGTGCAATTAAGTTCAAGGGTAAGGAAGTACTTGTCTGGGCAGATTCCTGTTCTCCTTTCACCATTATAGACAAGACTACTTGGGAAAGTCTGGGTGGCGGTCTAGAGGAGTCACCTGAAGGGTATTGTGTTGATAAATTACCTGTTATTGGTTTTGTAAAAACCGAAATGTGCTTCCAGGTCAGAAAGACAGTTGCAAAACTCTACGTGGTGGATAAAGGAAGATCTCTTCTTGGTTGGAGGGAACAACATGCGTTTGACATAGTTTTAGACCCAAAGCATCCTCAACAGGTTTTAATGATGTCATCTGCAGACACTAATATTTGGGTTGAGAAATGTCCTGATCTTTTAAAAAACAAATTAGGGTGTTTGAAGAAGATCAAACACCGTATAATATTGAAAGAAAATGCCATTCCCAAAGTTCATAAAGTAAGGAATGTTCCGTTGATGTTAAGGAGTAAATTGAAGGAGGAGTTACAGAGATTATGAAAAGAAGAGGTGGTTGAGCCCATAGAAGCATCTGAGTGGTTAAGTCACATTGTAATAGCAAAGAAACCCAATGGAAGCATCCGGATGTGCATAGATTTGAGAGATTTGAATGACAACATCTGGATTGATCGCCATCCCCTTCCTCAAATCAGTGAGATGTTGGATAGTGTGAGAGGGTGTGCATACTTTACCACGTTAGATCTGTCCAGTGCGTACCACCAAGTGTTATTGCATAAAGTGTCGAGACACCTTACCTCTTTCATCATGCCTGAAGGGGCATTTCAATTTGTCCGTATGCCATTTGGTTTGGCTTTGGCTTCAGCCGTTTTCCAAAGGGTGATGCAAAGTGTTTTGGCAGACTTGGAAAACGTTTTGGTGTTTCAGGACGATGTCTTGGTGTGGGGGTGTGACAAGAGTGTACATGATGAGGTCTTAGGAAAAGTCTTAAAGAAGCTGTCGGATGCTGGCCTCACGATTGATCTGGAGAAATGCAAATTTGGGCTGAGGGAAGTGGAGTATTTAGGTCACACTTTAACCTGTGATGGAGTCAAACCCAAGCGTAGTTTTGTGGTAGCCATTGAGAATGCACCTTCCCCAAGTGGCAAGGACCAACTTTGGTCATTCCTTGGTCTTGCGGAATATTACTCCAAATTTGTTTACCATTTTTCTGATAAAGTGCAAGAATTAAGGAAGTTAATGAAAAAGGGTGTCAAATTTGAGTGGACGGATGTGTGTCAACGGGATTTGGATGAAATGAAGAAAAGTATTGCTTGTGCGGTCACATTGAAGTCGTTCGATCCTGATGATGAAACTATTATTTTGACCGATGCCAGTAACCATGGTCTGGGTGCCGTCCTCATGCAGGTACACAAGGGTAAAGAAAGGGTTGTGGCTTTTGCCTCTCGTACCTTGAAGGGAGCTGAGCACACGTATTCCACGGTTGAGAAGGAGGCTTTGGCGTGTTGGTGGGGGGTGCAACATTTCTGAATTTTTGTGTGGGGTACCATGTTTCTGTTGCGCACCGATCAGAAGCCCTTGGTGGATATTTTCTCTACGAGAGGTGCGGGTAAAGCTACACCTAGAATAGCCAAGTGGCTTTACCGTCTTCAAGAGTATGTTTTTGAGGTAAAGTATGTGACGGGTGCTAAAAATATCAATGCCGACTGCTTATCTAGATTGCCTTTAGATTGTGAACAAGATGAAGATGAAGACGAATGGATGGTGGCGCAATTGAAGGATGTGTGTGGTGCCATTAGCGAAGATGAATGGAAATTGGCGATTGCTGAGGATGATGTTCTTATTAAACTCATGGGGGTTTTGTGTCAGGACCAAGGGTGGAAGTTGCACAAGGAATTGGAATCCTTCAAACTTGTTTGGTCTGAATTGACAGTTATGGAGGGTTTAGTGAGAAGAGGTTGTAGATTAGTGGTTCCCATTGTGCTTAGGGAAAGGCTTTTGGGCCTCATGCATGAAGGGCTTGGCAGCATGTCTGCCATGAAAAGAAGAATCAGGGAGGAATTCTGGTGGCCTGGGATGGACACCAAAATTGAAAGATATGTCTAGGATTGCACAGTGTGTGTTTGTAGTGACAAGTCTCATTCTTCTCAAGAAACAACCATAAACTCTTCACCTTTGCCAAAGGGTCCTTGGGACAAAATTGCCATTGACATTTGTGGGCCGTTTGTTAATCTTAATATGAGTGATAGATTTGCCATTGTCATGGTGGATTACTTCTCCAAGTGGCCGGAAGTGGCTTTTGTTAAGGATGTCAAGTCCCATGTGGTCATTTCTTTCTGTGAAGACATCTTCCAGAGGGAAGGGTGTCCTGCTGAAATTGTTACGGATAATGGCCCTCAATTTGTACCTGAGGAGGTTGAGAAATTCTTCGTCAATTGGAGAATCAAGCATACCAGGACCCCTGTCTAACATCCCAGGAGAAATGGTTTAGTTGAGCGGTTTAATAGGGTGCTTGTGGAGTGCATTCAGTTAGCGTGTATGAGTAACATGTGCTGGAAACGACAGGCCATAGACATGTTGTGGAACTACAGAACCACTCCCCATTCTGTGACTAAAGAGACACCTTACTCATTACTCAAAGGTAGGGTACCTTATACTGTAGCGGTCCCTGCTTGGATGAACAGAGCGGGAAAGCGGAGTGTGGATTTAAGGGTTTTGCAAGATAGAGTGAAAGGCTACCAAAAGGCAAATTGTCAGAGACATAACAAGAATGTTGTGAAACCTAGGCATATATTCAAGAAAGGTATGTTAGTGAAAGTTTATCAAGGTGACAAAGTGAAGAAAGGTTTGTCAAGATGGTCTGGTCCCAAGGGTGTTTTGGATGTGCAAGATAATAGTATAAAGTTGTCAGATGGCAAATGGTGGAACACCAGAAAAATCTCTGTATGCAGTGCCATCGAACATGCGGAGTGGATGAAATCACAATGTGATGTTGCCTCACATGGAAATGTTTCACAAAATGATAATGTAACTGTTCCATCTTCCAGAGGTGGGAGTGGTCACGTCAAATCGAGACCCAAAAGATTTGATGATTTTGAATGCTCTTAAATTTTCTTGTGTTCATATTGTGAGTGTTTTTGCTTAAGGAGGAAGATGTGTAGTATTCTCTATGTGTTATTATTTGTAAATGTTTCATCCTTATGGAACATCCTTGTTTCTTGGCAACCGGTTTCTCTCTGGTCATGATTATGGAATGCTGACTGGACCAGAGAGGAGCAGTTGCTGAGGAGAGTGGCTGGTGTTCTTCCAGGGGCCGTTTATACTACTAAATAAACCTACTTAAACCACACAAAGGGGTCCTGTCTTCACAAAACCTCTGACAAAAAGGGAGAAAATTTTGGGCTTGTTGCGACCATGAATCGGACTGATTGAGCTGAGATCTTGTTGCTCACGACGACCACCAATGCAAAGCTCCGGATCATCCGACTCTTTAGGCTACAGCAACCACCAGTGACGACAGGCCACTACAGATCTGCACTTCGCTCTACAGCGATGTCATTCCATGGTGACCACCAATGCAAAGCTCCAGCAATGAGAGTCCACGATGCCTGCAGGATCTTCATTCTACAGCAATGACTATCTGCGATGCCAGGCCTTCTTTTCATGCTACAAAGATGACCATCTGCAATGCTCACCTCGCTCCTCATGTATTCTTCCACCAAGAACTGGACTTTCTGCAAAAGGCTTTGAGAATGTAAAATTTTCAGCTGGACTAACCAGAACCCTGTATCCAGTTTTCGCTCCTTCATGGTCAGCCTGAACTTGTAACTTTCCCTCAGTCTAGCACGACCAGATAACTGCAAGAGGCGCTTTGTGCTTTGGGGCACTATACTTACCTGAATGTTTAAAAATTCATAACTCTGTTTCTACTAACTGGATTTTTGTCATTTTGGTGTCAAATAATTTATTGCATTTTAATCTATTTTCTAAATTTGTGTAGGAATTTTCTTTTGTTGTGTTTTAACTTTATTACTGTTTAAGTGCTTCATACATACTTTACACATTGCCTTTAAGTTAAGCCTAACTGTTTTTGTGTCAATCTACCAGAGGGTCAGCACAGGCAGATTTGGTGACTTTTGTGATTGACCCTGGCTACAAGTGTGATTGTTGCTTGAGAAAAGTTTTCACCCCCGACCCCCCCTTAATCAAACCCCCAATTTCCAGCACCAGGGCTCATCAGAATTAACGGACCACTCATAATGGGGGCCTAAGTTGTCATGGAGTCATAACATGTAGCTTACCGTGAGCCTGACGTGATAACATTCTGCCAGGACCCAATACTAGAGTCAAAAATGTCACACTGCAAGGCACATGAATGTTAATAAGAATTAATTTCCATTTATTGAGCTGCAGCTGGATGAAAAACAAAGAGAAATAATGGCCTGACGCCAAGTTGTTGTGAATAGGGAAATATAAAATCAAGTTGAAATCTCAATTTAGCATCGAAACCTCTGGATAACAAGTGTTTGCCAGAGCCTGGGATTAATACAACTGATAATGTCCTGCCATGCTGGAGTGTAGAATACACGGCTAGATAAGGTGCAAACTATTTAGAGCATCCTCTATGTCTGTCGGAGGAGTGGGCTGTGTGGTGGCATACATGTGTGCACAGCGATATTTGATAATTTAAGGGTTCGATTACGATGTCAGACGGACCGGAGTCTGTCCGACATTGTTTGGGAACTGGAACTGAATGACCTCCTGTCCTTGGTTCCAGCCCAGCAAGTAGGATGCGACCAAACACCGGTGGCATCCTACCGGCAGACTAGGGGGCATCGTAGGGGCCAAAGTCAGATTCCCAAAGCCTTTCTGTGTTGGAAACGCCGCCACAGAAAGGCTGTGGGAATCTGCCATCGTAATCCCTTGGCCGGAAAGAGCCGGCCGAGGGATTACTGAAGGCTTTCTGAATGGCGGACGGGCTCTATGAGCCCCTTGGAGGCCATTCGGAAATCTGATTCGGATTCCCTTCCGACCGACCCCATCAAAATGGGTTGGTTGGAAAGGAATCAGACCAGTCGATTACGATGTGGTCGGATTCAGACCGCATCGTAATCGGCCTCTTAGTGGTAAATTGTGCATGTATGAGCAAATGAGTCCTGCATGATTATTTCTATCAGTCTAGGAGATATCTTCAGGACATGTGAATACAAGCAGTGAAAAATCTTACATTTTGAACTACATTAGTCCAGTAAAGTAGGTCATAGCAAGAGGTTCTTGGAGACATTTCAACACAGAATGGGAAGTACTTCAAGTACATTCGGCCAGTTGCATCCTTCAAAAACCAGTACATTTTTGAAGACCGCTTTAAGTGTTGTTTCCTCCATAAGAAATTTATTATATAGGAGTGGATTAGTAAACTCATTAGACTGGCTGGGGGGAAAATCTCAAGGGTGTTGGAAGGATTTTTTGTGACTTTACATACAGCTGAAGGTCAGAGATTATATAGCTCCGAAGAAAAACTTACTATGTTAAATGTTATTTGCCTTTTTCTGGTTACATTTGGTGCTCTCCAGCAGGCACACTACTCACTGAGCTTTCATGAGGGTGAAAACTTGTAGGTACTCTCAGACTAGGGCCTTACCGACAGAGCTTCCTTACTGAGATTGGAATTTGTGGCCTGCAAACTACTAATACATCTCTACAGCAGCAAACTAAATATTTCTTTTAACCCCCTTCAAAGAATGTTTAAGTTAGATAAACATCTCAATGTCAGATGAATCTGGTTGGATTAGATCAAAGTCAGCCAGCTCACTGTAGCCACTACTGTGCTGCTGATACGGAGCTATGGTTTTAGTTTATCTTTTACTATTGAAGGCTCAAAAATCCCAGGTTGCCACCTAAAAAAACTTGAGTTTTCGACGGTATCACCCAAGATATGGAGTATTTTAGCTGCGATATGCATTCGAATAATAGACCACGAAATTGTGACTTTTAGTCGCTTTTTATTTGCTTTTCCAGTTAACACTGTACATTACAGAGCTCCAGTTTCTGGGTATTTAATATCCAGTAAGCAAATATTACCCCCCTAGAGAACAACTGGCCTCAGAGCACGACAGCGTTTACAAAATCTGCAGACCTGAGGCTTGGAAAATATCATTGTAGGGGTGGTGATGGGGTGAGCTCTTTATCTATGCAGCTTGTGCAATGAGATATTTACAGGCCGGTGGATATGGGGGAGGGGACGACATTATTGGCGTAGCAGCATTACATGTGGAAAGGGTGGAACGAAATGGAAAATTACCATGGGAAATGTAAGCTAGCATGCCTTAAATGTGTAGTCAGGCGAATGTTTTCAAAGAGACATGTGTACATTACCCCACACCTTCATGGGGTGGTTGCTCAAGGGCATTGCTCTGGAAGTACACACTTGTTACCAGACATCACATAGCCCTTGTCACAGAAGCACCCAGACACACATGGCCTTATGCATGATTGTGGTGGATTGCCGTAATTACCACATGTGAGCGGGCATGCAGTGCCACAGGTCTCATAGTGTGCGTGGTTGTTGCAGGGACAGTCTTTCTTAAGGACACATTCAGTAGAGTTTAAGACATATCCCTCTTTACAGAAGCATCCCATCTTGCATTGCATATTGCAAATCTTTGAAGTGATGTTATTAGCCACATCCTCACAGGTAAATGGGCAGACTCCATTGCAGTCCTTATATTCAGCGTTGTTTGGACAGGGACATTCCTTGGCAAGTATGCATTTCCCATTCTGATGGACATGTCCATGCTCACATGAGCAACCTGGTTTGCACACTTCTGTGCACTTCTCATCTGTCCCCATACTGGAAATATTCTGACAGGTTATTTGACAGGAGCCACCACAGCGTGAGAAGTCCATGTTGTCGCCACATTTTTCTGTAAGAGAAATTACAGGATTGTTATAGATCATATATAATAAATGTCCCAAAGCACTGTGGTTTATAATCATATATCCATTCATTTTAATTACAACCTCTGCTTTCACTATGCATATGGTTTAGTAAAATTTGACAGCATCCAAGCACAGTACGTTTTCCAGTGACAGAGATCTCTGTGCAAAAAACAAGGCTGGGGCAGAAGGAAGGAGTTGTGTAATATTATGCACTGAATTAGAACCTGGATTTCTAGCAGAAAGGAATATAACCATTCGTGAATAGGAAAATGGTTGACGTGGATTGGGGAATTTGGTGGACTTTTCAAGTGCGGTTGAACCACGTGTGAATTTGAGAATGTCATTGATGGGCAGGAGCCTTTGTCTTTCGTCTGGACCTGAAGAATGTGATCTGTTACTCAGTGAGCTTTCACATGCAGAGGGACCCACAAGAACGTGGGTGCTAGATTAGTTGGTGTTCTCTAGGTCCATGTGCTATTCTTGGCATTGGTTAAACAAATTTAGTCTCAGACAAAGCAGACTGTGAGAGTAGAATACTCAGCACAGTCCACAAAACCTGGTGTGGCAAATGGCTAATGCCTTGTCAGACTCATACTTAAAACACACCCAACAGGACCCTTCATTCTGCATCTTTGCACTCAATAGCAGAAATAACACTAAGGGTCTGATTTACAGTTCCGAGTTAAATTTAATAAAAGAGACACATCGGGATGCACTAATATCGTTGACAAGAATATCATTTCTTGAGTTAAGTATTATCGTTGGAAATAATATCGATGTTTTATACTTATATCGTTTTTTAATTATTTTCATGTGTTTTAGTTGATATGTTAATTTTGTTACAATTGTTTATATAAATGTTATTAATTGGTTTTAAAAAAGTTTGAAATGTTAAGTGATTTATAATTCTTATTGATTTTTAATAGTAATTTACAGTGTTGTAGTAGGTTGTTGGATTCATACGAGGCTAGAGTGGTAAGTCAAAAAGGTAATAATTAATTAAGGATTATTTAATACATTTTATTTAATTATATGATTGATATATATTAGGAAATGTATCTAATAATGATTTATTGTCATTATATGTTATTTGCGGGCTTTTTAAATAATTAACAATCAATTATTAATTGTTTATTTTATAATTGATTTTCAGTTGTGTCACTTATAGAATGCTTATTTCTTTTACTGACATTTTTGTTGCAGGCTGCTAGGTTTGTAGGGGTCTAGAGTGGTAAGTTAATTAAGTAATAATGAATTAATAAATCATTATTCATTATTTAATTGATTTCTAATTATGTAAAATATGGAATACTAACTAATTTTACTTATATTTCAATTGTGGAGTGCTATGTTTATAAGATTATAGGTGGGTAGGTAAGTAATTAACAATTAACTATTTGTTAAATATATTTAAGTGAATTTTAAATATGTAAATTGTGTAATATTTTGTTTTTGTTTTATTTTAGTTGCAGGCTGCTAGGTCACTGATGACATCTTCAATGACATCATCGAATGAGTGTGCTAGTTTCCTTTATAGCTTACATAGTGGCTGGTAAGTACCATTATTTGTCTACCTAATTTTGTACAGCCTGAGTTCAGGTACTGGGTGTATGTGTTTACAAAATACATCTGTTGCTAATGCACCATAGGTGTGTAGAGGCATTCAACCTGTTATAAATATTTGCATTCAATAGTTGTTCTGTGTGCCAGTGACAGTTGACTTCTATTCATTATGTTTCACACAAAATTTTGAGTTCTCCAGAAAGTTTCCAACAGGAGAACAATTCTAACTTTTATATGCAGCATTGAGTTATAAAAGAGAGTTGTGTTAGCTTTGAAAATTCGTAATCAACATAGAAAAATGGGTGCACAAAGTACTGACTTATGTACATGTGCTTGTTTTTCTTCTAAAGATGGGCTATCTGTATAATTTTCACTGCAGTATGAAGGATGCAGATAGCACCTTCAGATTTCGGATATATTAGTATGTTTTTTTTACAACTGTTGCATAGCATGTAGACTATTCTTAGTAGATTCTTTTTAATACTCTGTGGTGGATTTCTCATAAGAGATTCACTGCTTTCAAAGAGTATGGTATATAATAAACTCTATCCATAGAGTAAAAACTATTTACAGTAACCAGTTCTTTATTGATATCAACTTCAATTCTCAATATGGGTTTAGTGAGTGTCAGAGGTTTAATACAGAAAAAAGCTGTCCATAGGTGGGTATTTTTTGGAACTGACAGTCACTATTGTTCCAAATTTGGCTCCCGGTGAACAGTTGAATACAGATTAAACACCATAGTCAATGAGGGTTTTTCCAGATATCTGTGGTTGGTTGTTAATGTGAACTATGCTACCTGTAAAGGGCATGGTATAGTGTCAATGTTCCATATAATGCTTTCTTTGTACACCTAAGGGGGTTGCATCTGTGATAGCACTAATGATGCCTGATAGTCTCTTTTTTTAACTTACTTTCAGGACTCTAATGCCATACCAATTTCCAGAGCCATTTGTGGGAAAACAAATCTTGGATAATGTCATCAGTGATGTCCTTTGAGATGTCATTTGAGATGTCATGAGTGATGTCATAGTACATGTCATGAGTGATGTCATATTTGAGGTCCTAAGCAGTGCATGCTATCTATAATTAAGTTCATCACTTTACCTACAGTTACTTAGAGTGGGAATAGTACATTTCACCCCTACCAAGTCCAACGCTTTCTCGACTGTTGCACAGGTTGGAGTTAGAATAGTACATTCCCCCCCCCTCCGAACTGCCATGCTTTCCCTACATTTGCACTCTTTGGAGTGGGAATAGTAAATTTAACCCATCCAAAGTCCTAAACTTTCCCTACTGTTGTGTAGACTGGAGTGGGAATAGTAAACTTCTCCCCTCCAAAGTCCAACGCTTTCCCTACTGCTGTTGAGAATGGAATAGGAATAGTAAATGTAACTCCTCTGAAATCCAACACTTTCCCTATTATTACAGTAACTGAAGTACTAATAGTAAATCTTACCCTTCTGAAATCCAACAGTTTCCTTATTGATGCATAAACTAGAGTGGGAATAGTATATTTAATATTATTAGTCTCCAATAGTTTTCATAATATTGGTTAAATAGATTATATAGCATTAATTGTTTTATTTGGTTCTATTTTATACTATTTATTTATTTTTGTACATTTATTTTCATGTTTATATTATTTTCGTGAATACGCTTTATGAATTTTTAATATGTTATGTCTACATTACTTAATATATTTTTTCTTATTCAATTGTTTATTTTTGGGGTTTTATTGCGTATGTATGTTCTATCTATCTATCTATCTATCTATCTATATTTCTATCTATCTATCTATCTATAATATATTTTTGTAATTTTTAAATGTACCTCTATAAATATATAATGTAGATAGATAAAAAGAAAGATAGATAGATAGATAAATAGATAGATGGATGGATAGATAGATTGAAAATACATACACAATAATACCAGAAAATAATATAAACAATTGAATAAGAAAAAATATATTAAGATATTAAGTAATGGAAACAATACATAAAATATAAAAAATTCATAATACGCATTTACAAAAATGCTATATATATATACATATATATATATATACATATATTGAAAGTCATTGAGGAACTCAAAGAAGAAATCAGGAAGGATGAAAGTGATGAGACATTTGCAACTAAACTGGAAGAAATTAAAAAGCGCGTTGAGAAGCATGAGGAAGAAATTATTGCGAAAAAAGAGCGTAAATTCATGAGGGATCAAATTGACTACCGAGCAGGGAGAATATTCACCTTTAGCCGTAAATACGATAGTGTGAGGAATAAACAAGTTCCACCAACTCAAGTTCGTACGGAGGTGAATGAAACTGGCAGTGAGGCCAGTGAAAGTGACATATCAGGAGACGATATGCCGGCAGGCGACTAGGATTTCTCCTACCCGACGAATTTTGGGGAGGAATTTCGTCTACTCAACCAGAAGAAGAACCAGCTGAACTGGCAGAAAGATTGAGGACGGGGCAGAGGAAGAGGCCAAAATGTAAGAGGCAGAGGCAAAGGCAGATTCAATGGAGAAGAGACAACTTCAACCACAAAAAAACAACAAGGAGAGGCGGCTGGAGCAAGAGGAACATCAACCCCAGTGGGAATGGAGACAAGGGGTCAGAAGCGACGCGGAAAATGAAGAACAACAATGTGGTAAATTTATCTAAATGTTCATTGAGTAAAGTTGAACTGAGAGTACTGCAATTTGGACTTTCCTTTTGTCCTACAACTCCTTTTGCCTACTCACAGGGTAGGATAGACTTATTCCACTTTGTGAGAAAGCTTAAATTACGTAAATAGCACAAACTTAAAGTAAAAACTGCAGGTAATGCCATTTCGTCTACCCGCCCCAGTCCTAACAGTCTAACCATCAGAGAAGTTGATACATTAATTGCTTTGAATGAATTGGATATGGACACACTAGAAGGTAGTTCCTTGGATGCTCAATGTATGGGCTTTGAAAGCAATAACAACTGTTTTAATGAGTTCAAAGCCAAATCCACCTTTAACCCTTCCCTTCCCCCTTGTGCCATTGACACTTTTGAGACCATGGTGATCAATGATTTGAAACGTTTGGCCAAAAGAAAAGTATGGAAGAATGATAACTTGAACAGAGTGGAAAGACTGGCAGTGAAGACACTACACTCAGATCATAGTGTGGTTATTCGCCAATCTGACAAGGGGGGTAATGTTGTGCTACAGGATACTGTTGATTATTTAAAGGAAGGCATGAGACAGTTAAATATCTTTGAGTGCTATGAAAAAGTCCCAAAGGAGAACATTGAGAAATCTAATATGCTGTATTATGATATGTTGAAAACATGGCACAATGATGGCCTTTTGGTTTGGGATGAGTATGCATACTTGTTAAATCATTCACCCAAAATTGCTGTCTTATATTTAGTGCCCAAACTACATAAGGACCCACTGAAACCACCGGGGAGACCGATTGTGTCCTCGATGGGTTCATTGTTGGAACATACCTCGAAATATATTGATTATTTCCTGCATCCCTATGTGGAATCTTTGCCTTCGTACATACGGGATAGTATGGATTTTCTCAATAAGCTGAAAGATGTGACCTGGGAGGACGATTTCCTCCTGATTACTCTAGATGTGTGCAGTTTGTACACGTCAATACTTCATTCAGAGGGTATTCAAGCGTGCAGCCATGTTGTTGATCATGATCCGATTTTGTCTAGAGAACAATTTTTTCATCTTCAATGATTCATTTTACAGACAGAGGCAGGGGACAGCCATGGGCACTTGTTTTGCTCCCAGTTATGCAAACCTCATGATGGGGCGGTGGGAGCAGCAAGTGCCCAGGACGTTCAAACAATATAACGACCATGTGAGAACATGGTTACGTTATATTGACAACATTTTTATCATCTGGCAGGGAAGTCGTGATCAAGCCTCTAGATTCATTTCTATGCTGAATGACAATGATGTTAATTTGAGATTTGAAGGTATTATCAGTGGCTCAAGCATTGAATTCTTGGACACCGAAGTGGTGGTTGTCAACAAGAAAATAACTACAAAATTGTTCCGCAAAAAAACGGCTGGAAATACAATACTCCATGCCAATAGCAGCCACACAAAAAATCTGATTATGAGCATTCCATATGGGGAGTTCCTCCGGGCTCGGAGGAACTGCAGTTCTGATAGTGATTATCAGGAAGAATGTGTGTGCATGGCAGCTAGATTTCGGGCTCGAGGTTATGCTGAGGGTGTCATTAAGAAAGCGTGTTTGAAAGCTATGAATCTAAGTCGGGAGAATATTCTTGCCCCCAAAGAGAAGGAGGTCAGTTCAGATGATAACATCATTAGGTATATCACTACCTATAATATTAACTCACAAGACCTCACGAGATGCCTGACTAAACACCGGGGCATTCTAAAAACTGAATCAACCTTATGTGATGTGTTAACGGATTTTCCCAGTATATCATATCGCAAAGGTGACTCCTTAAAGGACAAACTCTGCATTAATGAAATTTTTAGTGTGAGACAAACGACCTGTGATGTGCAAGGTTTCTTTACTTGCATGTCCTGCAAAGCTTGTAAATTTAGTAGTAATGTAAAGAAGGTCTGGTTTGCAGTAACGAATACAGAGAGACTAATTGATAAACACCTAACATGTTTATCGGACTTTTGTGTTTATGTTTTGAACTGCCCTTGTTCCAAAAGTTATGTTGGGAGCACAATGTTCCCTGCGAAAAAACGGATCCTGGAACATATGCGTGCCATCCAAAATAAGGATAAAAATTATCCTGTGGCACGTCATTTCGAGGAGAAGCACAAAAGTAACCGCAATTTGTTGCGGTTCTTTGTGATTGACCGCGCCCCCCAGACCATCAGGGGTGGCGACAGGATCCGTAAGCTTAGACAACTGGAGGCCAGGTATATCCTGGAATTAGATTCCAGAGTCCCCCGGGGCCTCAACTCTGAAGAGGAACTGACATGGTTTCTGGGAGAATGATTAGATCATTTGGGTCTCAGGATGCGTAGTATTTAATTTCTGGTTGGGCCCTGTACAGTTGTGTGTCATTCCTAGATTGCTTCCAAGGAAGGCACGTGGATAACACTCATAATTCTGTGGTTTTAATGGTTATAACTGCTTTTGCCATGCGTAGTAACCCTCTGCTGTCAACTTGTTTTTAATTCTTTAAGAATTTGTGGTAAATGTGATGTACACTACACTATATGTTGGGAGGTAACAGTCACTGAATGTATGTTTTCAATTTTTTTATCTGTTTGTCTTTCAGGTCGGCCAGGGTGAGAGCTGTGGCTTATATCTTTAACTTTAGAAATGGAATTGATCTCAAATAGGGAACTGAACTCAATATAGTGAGAACATATTTAAATGGATTACACTTTAAATGTCAAACTGTCTCCATCAGGTATATTGTAAGAAGATCTGTGAGACTTAACCCACTTGGGAATATTTATTTGACATAACCAATCCCTCTCACTACGTATGGTCACACATTGATTTGTACATAGATGAAAAACTTGATTTTGGGTGATCAGAATCGTTTTAGGTATTTGACCAACGTTGTATTTGCCCAATTGATCAACTGCGGATCCATACTGTTACTAATCAATGTTTTGATCATGAATTTCAGGTTTAACGCATACTGTGTGTAATTTTCAAGTTGCGTTTATATAATTTAAAAAACAAGGAATGAGGTGATATGTGAAAATGAACTATTTCATGTAATTGTGTTTAATGTGGCATATGATCTAATAATCCACTACAATATACAACTGTACGTAAACCATTGATGGACGGAATGAGAGTTTTAAGATTTAAGGGACATTTTACCATTACAATATGGCTGACCGCTTTTTGGGTGATCATGTGGCACTGGGAGTGCACTAGTCCTTTGTTCATTGTTTATGTTTTTGTTTACGTCACACGCTAAGTTTATGAAATACTACTGGATTGTGTCAATTCCATACCCGTGAGCAAGGCGGAGAACGCCGAAACGCGTAGGGTTTTGTTTGGCTGGATATTTGCTGAGTAATGGGATAAATATTTCCTGCACAAATTTGATGAAGTGAACCTTTATTCCAAAGTTGGAGTGCGCGTATGCAGCTTTGCTGCTGTTTGGTGGACTGGTATATTATCAGGGTTTCCTCATACCCTGACGCGCACCGGAGCTGTGGAGTCCCGATTTCATGAGGATGTGGAAGTTGATTATATATATATATATATTTATACTTATGTAGTTAGGACCATGTTTCCATAGGAAGAGCGTTATATGGTTTGGCAGTATCTTTGGCACTGTTTGACGAATCATCACAAAATGTTCAAAACTAATACAACGCTTACTTTAGTTGGTGTCTGGTAGGTTTTGGGGTGAACCGTGAAGTGGGGTCCGAGAATAAGGGGCAGGCCCAAAATGTGGTTTCCCCATGGTAACTCCTATAGGCTTTTTGAAGATGACTACAGTAGAACCACTGAACTGAACTACACCAAAATTGGCAGAAAGCTTGATCTTGGTCCAGAGTAGTGCCTTTTGCTAGTTTGGTGTGAATATGTTCAGTAGTTTTAGAGATATTAACCGAAGTCCAAATTTGTATATCTAGTGGCGCGGGCCCTCCGCTGATCTGACAGTCCTCGTGCTGTAATTTGATTTAACTGCTAACACTTCAACAAGGATGTTTTGGCAGCTATCTTGAGACTCAGCTTCAGCCGAGTCTCATAAAACGTTTAAAATATAGAAAAGTGGGGAAGGGTAGGAATACTCTGACCCCCTAGATGTGGTGATGTGTTCCCTGGGGTTTAAAATTTATTTTTGTCAATATTGTCATAAAATTGTGGGTGGATTCATGGCAAAATTGAAAATAAAAACTAGCACAGTCTCCCGTGCTTGTTTTGAAATGAGCCCCCGGGTGGGCCAGGTCACTGGGGCATTTTTTTAAAAAAAGGAGGGAGGCAAGATAAATGTCAGAAATGAGCAGAAAGAGGCAGAATAAAGGTCAGCAATGAGCAGATTGAGGCAAAATAAATGTCAGAAACAAG
This sequence comes from Calotriton arnoldi, assembly GCA_963921515.1. Classification (NCBI taxonomy): domain Eukaryota; kingdom Metazoa; phylum Chordata; class Amphibia; order Caudata; family Salamandridae; genus Calotriton; species Calotriton arnoldi. The sequence continues at coordinate 1,627,620 of CAWUFW010002520.1, forward strand.
CAGAAAGAGGCAGAATAAAGGTCAACAACGAGCAGAAAGATGAAAAATAAAGGTGTGAAACAAGCTAAAAGAAGCAGAATAGAGTTCAGAAATGAGCAGAAAAAGGCATAATAAAGGTAAGAAATGAACAGAAAGAGGCAAAATAAAGGACAGAAACGATGCAGCAAGAGGCAAAATAGAGATCAGAAACAAGCAGCAAGAGGCAAAATAAAGGTCAGAAACGAGCATAAAGAGGCAAAATAGAGATCAGAAATGAGCAGAATGATGCAAAATAAAGGTCAGAAATGAGCATAAAGAGGCACAATAGATATAAGAAATGAGCAGAAAGAGGCACAATATATATAAGAAATGTGCAGGAAGAGGCAAAATAAAGGTTAGAAACTAGCAGAAAGAGGAAAAATAGAGATCAGAGACAACCAGAAAGAGGCAAAATAAAGGTCAGAAATGAGCACAAAGAGGCAAAATAGGGACCAGAAAAGAGCAGAAAGAGGCAAAATAGAGATTAGAAAGGAGCAGAAAGAGGTCAAATAAAGATCAGAAGCAAGCAGAAAGAGGTAAAAATAGACATCAGAAACGAGCAGAGAGAGGCAAAATAAAAGTCAGAAATGAGCAGAAAAAGGCAAGATAAAGGTCAGAAATGTGCAGAAAGAGGCTAAATAAATGTCAGAAACAAGCAGAAAGAGGCAAAATACAGGTCAGAAATGAGGAGAAAGAGCAAAAACTAAAAGGTCAGCGAATAGAAGTAAGAGGCAAAATAAAGGTCAGACGTGAGCAGAAAAAGGCAGAAAACTTCAGGCAGTTGTCCTTCATCCAGGCTGAGACTTTTTTCATACAGTTGTGGAAGCTGGTCTTCATCGACATGGGGTCTACAGAGAAGACGATCTGTATGTTGTTGGCATAGGAGATGATTTAGATGCTATGCGATCAGATGCCATCTGTGAGTGGTGTCATGTAGTCATTAAAGAGGGTTGGGCTGAGTGATGAGCCTCGGGGGACGCCACAGATGGTGTGCTCAGCTAGCGAGGTGAAGACGGGGAGGCAGACTCTCTGGGTGCACCCCGTGAGAAAGGATTCCATCCATCTGAGTGCATCGTCTGTGATTCCAATCTGGTGTAGCCGATTGATGAGTGTGTGGTGGAAGACGGTGTCAAAGGCTGCGGAGAGGTCAAGCAGGATCACGTCAGCTGAATCTCCTCTGTCGAGTAGTGTGTTGATGTTGTCCGTTGCTGAGATATGAGATGTCTCAATGCTGTGGTTCGCTCTGAAGCCTGATTGGAAAGGGTCAAGTAGGTTGTTTCTCTCCAAGTGTTTCGTGATTTAAAGGTTGATGGCCTTCTCCAGGACTTTGGTGGGTAATGAGAGCAGTGAGATGGGACAGTAGTTCTGGAGCTCACTAGGGACTGCAGAGGGTTTCTTGAGGAGGGGTCTGACCTCCACGTGTTTGCAGGCTTCGGGAAAGGTAGCTGTGGTAATCGAGATGTTGAGGATGGTGGTGAGCTGGTGGCTGATCTCTTCTCCTCCAAGGTTGAAAAGCCGGTAGGGGCAGGGGTCAGTGGGTGTTCCTGAATGGATAGAGTTCATAAGAGTGATTGTGTTTGGTTTGCTGAGTTGCTACCATGTAGTGATCAGGTGGTCGGCGGTGGTGAGCGATGAGATGCTGAGGAGGTCGGAGGTTTGGGGATCAAAGTTTCTATAGTTGGTTGCTATTTTGTTCCGGAAGTGGTTGGCGAGGGCGTCACAAAGTTCCTGTGAGGAGGAGATTGAGTTTCCGTTGGCTGATAGGCAGGTGAACTCTCTGGCAATGGTGAATAGTTCCGCAGCTTGGTTGGCGCTGGTCTCTATGTGTTGGGTCAGGGCCTCCTTTTTTTGCGGTGAGCCTGTCATTGAAGTTCTGTACTGCCTGATCCAGATTGGTGGTGATGTTGGGCTGTGTGGTCTGGAGGATGTGGTCCATTGTTGCTGAGTGACCTTGGTTCAGCTGTGGAGGGGGTGCTGTGGTGTTTGGGGGCAGTGCAGGGGGGTTTGGTGAGGGTGAAGTGTATGATGGAGAGGTCCGACCAGGTGAGGTCGGTGGTGTAACTGTATCTCATTATATTGCTGTATGTGAAGATGGGGTGCAGCATGTGTCCTGCTTTGTGCATGGGGTCTGTGTCCAGCTGCCTGAGGACAATGTTGTCCAATCTTTCCAGGAGATCAGTGGAGTTGGTGTCAGTGGAGTCGTCCAGGTGCAAGTTGAGGTCTTCCAGGAAGATGTAGTGTTCGGATTCAATGGCGAGCGGGGTGATGAATTCAGCAATGGTGTCAGTGAGGCCAGTTTGTGGTCCTATCGGTCTGTATGTGAGGGTTCCTTTGATGGTGGTGTTTTCATTAATGTGGAGCTGGAAGTTCATGTGTTCTACGATCTGCGTGGTTTCTTCATCATTGATGGTGCAGGTGATCAATTCCTTCTGCACAATGGCGATGCCACCTCATAGTCTGTTGGTGCAGTCGCGGTGTTTCATCTTGTAGCCATTGGGTGTTGCAATGGTGATGTCTGGGCCGATGCAGGCATGAGTCAGGTCTCTTTAATGAAGGCCACATTGGGGGTGAGGGTGAAGATGGTGTCCCAGACTTTGGTGGCATATTTGAATAGCGATCTGGCATTGATCACGTGGTAGCTGAGTTGTTCTGGGGAGGTCTTGGCCTCAGGGGCTGGAGTGCCGCTATTTGCTGCAATGGTAGTTGGTGCTGGGGTGGATGTGAACCGGCAGCAGAGGCAGGTGAAAATTCCTGCTTTAGAGAGAGGTGATGTGAGGCAGCAGTTGTTGTTCCATCCAGGGCATGAAGGTCAGCGGCAGAGTACCTATCGGAGTGGAGGGCCAGGGTTCCTGTTTCTGGGGGCAGTCCAGGCACAGACAGTGCAGACGGACTTGCCTTTGATATGCCGGTGGCGCAGCCGCACAGCGGCCTCCATAAGTAGTCTTGGGAGGTGGGAGGGGCTGGCAGGGAGATGGGAGGGTGGCGATTCGGACCAAACGGTGGGAAAAAGAAGGCTAGGAGCAGGCAATGGCAAGGGAAGGGGACTGAAGAAATGCATGCACTAGGGGAATAAAGTGGGACTAAATTAAATAAAAAAGTGACTCGTGCAAAAAGGGGCAAACCAAATTTAGATGCCAACAGAATTACCAGTAGAGTTAGCAGTACGCCTGGCTATCATCGGGACTGGGACTGAACGGGTGGCCCTGAAGCTGTAAAGTACAACAACAGACATCAGGAGCTGGACAGCTGCAGCAGGGGGAGCAGCGCACTGACCAGGGGTCAAGGGCTACTCACTGGAGCTGCGCAGCGGCCTCCATATATTGTCTTGATAGGTGGGAGGGGCTGGCAGGGAGGCAGGAGGGTGGCGATCGGGACCAAACAGCGGGAAAAAGAACGCAGGTGCAGGCAATTGCAGGCACAGGGGAGCTGAAGAAAAGCTTGCACTAGGGGGATATAGTGGGACTACATTAAGTAAAAATGTAACTTGTGCAAAAAGGGGCAGAACAAATTTAGAGGCCTACAGAATTACCAGTAGAGTTAGCAGTGTGCCTGGCTGTCAGCAGGGCTGGAGATTGAGCCGGCGATCTCAAGGCTGTGCTTCACAGCAACAGTCATGAGGAGCTGGGCAGCAGCAGCATGGGGAGGGGCACAGTGACCACGGGTAAGAGGCTACTCACTGGAGCCACGCAGTGGCCTCCAGAAGCAGTCCTGGGAGGTGGGAAGGACTGGCAGGGAGGTGGAGGGGAGCGATCTGGACCAAACTGCGGGAAAAAGAACATCAGGAATGGGCAATGGCAAGCACAGGAGGGCTGAAGAAATGCACACACTAGTGGGATATCGTGGGACTAAAGTAAATAAAAACTTAACTAGTGCAAAAAGGGGCAAAAAAATGTAGAGGTCAACATAATTACCAGTGAAGGTCGCTGTACGCCTTGCTGCCAGCAGGGCTGGGGAATGAACCAGCGGCCTTGAGGCTGTGCAGCACAGCAACAGTCACATGGCGCTGTGCAGAGGCAGCCGGGGGAGCGGTGCAGTGACTAGGGGCCAGGGGCTACAACCAGGAATATGTATTTATTTATGTATAGTATTAAATATTATTTGTAATATATTTAATTGACATTTTGTTAAATTAAAATATTACAATATTTAACATTTACTACTTAAACTCTACTTATATTATTACCTTGATATTTTTGTCTATTTTTGGACAATATTAGTGTCAACTTTATTTTTTTCTGATATTTTTGTACTTACATAAGTATACATAAGTATAGGAGCATGATATTGTGGTAAACGATGTTTGTCACAATGGGGCATATTTACAAGCTCATATCCCCACAGGAACATCACTTTTTTCGACGTTCCTGTGGCGATATGGGCTTCGCCTTATTTACAAGGCAGCATTAAGCCACTTAATGTGGCTTAACGCTGCCTTGTAAATAATGCACCCTTTCACGCTATACTTAGGGGTCGATTCCGATTCGGGCCGGAAATTTCTCCGACCGAGCCGGACCCGGAGAGATTTCCGACCGAATCGGACCCGTGCAGTCCGACCGAACGAGTACGATGCGTCCGTATGTTATCGGACTCGAGTCGGTCGGACTCCCATTGAAGTCAATGGGAGCCGGTCGTACAACGCGTACGCGGGCTCCCATTGACTCAATAGGTGCGAGTCGGACAAGTGCGCCCCCTACAGCGGGTACGCGGCGAAGCGATTCGCGCCGTACACGCACAGGTAGGGGGACCCATGGGTCCACCCTGTGTGCGACTCGCGCGGCTACGCGTACAGGGGGTCCGACACGGACCCCCAAAGTACGGCTCCGACAGCTCTTTCGAGCCGGAGTGCGCGGCTCGGTCGGACTGCTCGCGGCGCGCATCGTACTTACCCGGCCGGGGAACGTCTCCATTGCGCGGTGCGAGTCGAGTCCGAGCGAGTCGGTCGGAGCGGTTCGAGCCGGGAGCGAGTCGGTCGGAGCGGTCGGGACGCCCGGACGAGTCGGTCGGCGAGCTCGCATCGTACTCGCTCGGCCGGACCCGCGTACGGTTCGGTCGGGAAACAGGGCTCCGAATCGGATCCGGTAAAGCCGAATCCGATTCGGAGCCCTACCGGCCGAGATCGGAATCGGCCCCTTAGTGTGAAAGGGGAAGGCAATGGGTGTTTCGGAAGGCATTCCTGCCGTAGGACTCATTGATTTTGAAGCTGGCCCATATTTACAAGGGTGGCGTAAATCTGGAGCAGCGCCAAAATTAAGATTAAAAAAAACCTGGTCTTAACATGGCGCAACGAGGAGAAATGCTCTATTTCTCCTCATTTTTTGCTGTTTCAATGTGTGCTGCATTGTGCAGCACACATAGAAACAGAAAAACTCCATGCATGATTGTTTATGTATTGTGGGCCTTATTTATGAAGGCCTGCGTCACTTTTGCGCTGCTGTTGCATCACTTATAATGAAGCAGCAGTGCCGTAAATAACGCCCCATGTTGCGCCATATGTATGAAGTGGCAAATGCGTCACTTTGTAAACCCCTACGCTACATTATACCTGCGTCAGGTATAACGTATGTAGGGTGGGGGCATTCCCCCGCAAGAAAGGGTCATAGGAGTAGCGCAGTGAAATCTATGAAATTTCGCTGCGCTACTTGTAGGACGGCATTGAGTCAAAACCTTACTCCTGCTTCATGGCAGGCATAAGGGTGACGCAGGCCCTTTCAAATGGGGCTTGCCCCATGTGAAAGGAACATTTCTGGAGTTGCGTCACACTTCCGACACAACTCCAGGAATCCGCCACTTTTGCGCCGACAGATACGTCAGTAGTACTGACGTATCTGTCATTCCTTGCGACATGATGCGTCATACAGTAAATATGATGCATCATTCATGTCGCAAGGAGGGCGCACTGAGAAGTGTTGCATCACTGCTTTCACGTAGCGATGCGACACTTCTCATTGATGAGGCCCTCTATTTTCAAAAAGAGGAGTTGCAACTTCTATGTGTGCTGCACACAGAGGCACACGTAGGAGTTACAACTCGCCATTTAAGATTGTCTATGTGCAGGAAAGGTCACCTTCCTGCACATAAACAATCATTTCCACAATGCAGGCACCCTTGCACTTTGATGAAACGTTGCCTGCATTGGTGCTAGGCAGCTGTAATTAGCACCAGTGCAGGGGGAAATGCAGGGCTGCACCGTATTGTTGTAAATACAGTTCAGCTCTGCGTTTCAAAAGTGGCGGAGTGAAGCGTTAAGCCAAGAAGGTCACTTTTCTTGTAAATATACCCCAATATTTGTCAAAGATATTGTTTACCATGATATTGTGTCAGTGATCTGTGGAGAGGTTACTTCATCACAAACATGACAGATATCACATCCACCATATTACAAGTGCTGTTGGATATAATGCACTTCTAACACGGCGGACGGGATGTCCACCAAACTCTAAACCAGACCCTAAGTCTGATTAAACACTGAAACAGGGCTCTCTGTGTTCTGGAATCTAGACTGCAGAATGTATTGAAGTCAAGAGCAGAGCCTACCAACTTGCTTTTAAGAAAAGGGACTCTGTCCTCAATGTTTCAATCTCCCCTTTAACTGAAATAATTGCACCTAATGACTGATGTGAATATTGAATAAATGCAAAAAAGATAAAAAATAGTATCTAGAAGTTTAGCTGAATTATCTCTTCATAAACAGGACTGCGAAACCAATATGACTGGGTACCAGATTCCTACAGTGACATTAATGAGCTATCTTGCCAGCCCAGGACACAGGGAGTAGGAGAGGTTTTCTTGAATATGTAATTCTCTGCCTGATGGCAATGGGCATTTTGGCTCACTGTCCCCTACAATGAGTCCCCAATCAGCAAGCAAAATAAGCTGAATTGCAGTTTTATATTTACCAAACCAGCATTGAGGTTACTTCCTTTTTGCTATTGTTATTATTCTATTTCTCTTTGCGACTCTTACTCTCATTCCATACATGCCCATTTGTTTTCCTCTCTGGTTTCCTCATTTTCTCCCTCTTTCTTAGATCAGAGCTGGCTGTCTGTCTGGGCTGAAATAAACCCTGTGCAGCTCAGCGACTCTATCCCTCTTAAACGCGCATCTGAACTGCTTTTCCTTCATACTTTAGGAATCTCACTTTGAGTAAGTCCCATGCAGGAGTTGAGTGATGTGAGGAGGTGAGTTGTCTGGCTCACAGCAGAGGGTTTGTCTAGTACACGCTCCAGTGTCACCTATGGCAGTGTATCGCGGCTGTCCCACTCCATAAGCAGTGGCCTATGAAAAGATTTACAATGTTTCATTCTGGGTGCAGGAATCAGTTCCTGCTCTCGTGTTTTCTTTCCACAATCAAATTGGTTGAATGAATACATTTGTTGTTTGATGTCACAGTGCAAGAAATAGCTATCTTGGGAGCATCATGTTGGCCCTCATCACACTATTGCTTGCACCCCTGTTTTACCTTTTGGTGATGCCACCCTGCTGCTTTCTCATACCCCCATGGGCTTGCAGAAATTGCTAAATCACTTTTTGGAGTTTAGTAGGGACCGGGGTTTAGAGATCAATGCAGGTAAATCCAAGTTCATGGCCATCAACCCCCATCGCACTTTTAGGAATAGGATGACTGTGGATGGATCATCAGGTCAGGAGTTTTGAGTATCTGGGAGCTAGGCTTACTGACAAGCTCTCTTGGGATCTACAGTTGGCAAGGAGTAATTCTACATTAATACATAGAGTAGTCGCCATCACCAAGAAATATAAAGCACCGAACACCAGGGCTGTGCCCCCAGCCCTTGAGTTGTATAGAGCTGTAGCCATGGGAGGTGCATTGTATTGGGTGGAATGCATAAGATCAATTTTGAATGTCCTAGTAAGCACACCACTTATTCCCTTAAGATGGGATCTGAGCCTCAAGCGGGTCGATCAAAATAATTGCTTAAAAACGCTTACTTATTAGGTTAGAATACGGATAACCTAGGAGATGGCTCCTATCAAAGTTGCTCCAGGCGCTAATGCTGTTGGATAAGAGCTGAATTATGCCATGTCTTAAAGCCATGAAAACTCTATGTAGCGAGGTATAACTCGAGGGTGAGTGGAAAGACCCTAGTAGGTTAAGGAGAAACACGGCCAAATGGGTCATACATCCTTGGATTAAAAAGTACCGCCTATTATCATTTGGCAACCGTTGCTACGTAATGTTTTTAATTCTCATAAACTGTTATAAACTTATATTGCACTTTTTGCATCTTTCACAGAACTGTTTTCTCAGATATTGAGACGCTTTATTTATTTCTCTACCGCTGATCTTTGGATGTTAGCTTGGGGACCGAAATCGATAGACACTGTACTTGTTACTAGATACTGCCATGAACTTAGCCACATTGGAATTGATTTCTTATGGCATTTCTCCAAGATTTTGGCTTGTTTTGTATTTTTTTTTATTGTTGAATAATTCGTGCTTATTGGATATTTTATGAGATGTTTTTATCCAGAATGCATTGTACTTTTTAAGGTTGTTTGTGACCGAAATAAAGGAAATGATTGATTGATGGACAATATCGAACCCCTGGCAATTACTATATTGGCATCGTCTTCAACCCTACGACTCCCACTACTCCTAACCCTGTCCCTATTCCGAGGGTTATTCCTAGCTTTATCCTCCATGTTAAAGCTACTTTTTTGTGACATCAAAACACTGATTAATTTAATCACGTTAATTGTGACTAGATAAGGCTATGAAACATAATGGGACATGATCAGTAATGGATTCCTGCTTCCTGAATGATATACGGGTGATTTTACTTACCATGGTCATCATCACCATCATCATGATCATCATCATCCTGACATTTTACTGTTCCAAGCATCGTAGTTAGCACTGGAAAAGAAAAATATAAACATAAATGGAAGCATCACATTGTAGCTTCTCTTACTGCTAATATCCTTAAAGGTAAATAAACAATTTGAGATCAAGCAAGACGTCGTCCAGTTAACCAAAGATCACCATGCTAGAATGAAGACAAAAATCAATGTCATTTAGTTTGTTGCAGCAGAAAAAATGGAAGGTGTTTGACATCCGCTTGGACACAGGCTACAAATTACTGATCACAAAGTCCTTCATCTGATCTCCACTGAAAATATAAATATGAAAAGTTCACATTAACACATGTAGGTTTCAATTTTATAAGACAAAGAAAGGCAGTAGGGCTATAGGACAGTCGCACTAGTAATTATCTGTATTTGTTCATTAGTTAGACACAGACACCCAACTGTTTGTGATTCTATCGCCAACTAATCACTACACAAAACTACTTAGCACATACAGGACAGGAGTGTTTATTATCTACACATGTGTTATCATTGATAATATCATTAATCTTTTTTAGAAACTTCACATTTCCATCATTGATGATACCCAGACATCATAATTAATAAAGACCAAATATATAAATTATCCAACCCATATTTATGGGAGTGTACATTAGTAATACACAGGAGTCAGGGAATCTTGATGAAAAAATCTTGATTTATTTCTATTCTTTTTGTAGATGTAAACATGAATTCAGCCCATCCAACACATTTCGTCCTAAACGGACTTCATCAGGGTTGTAAGTAAATGCTCAAAACCAGGTGTCTGAACCCAGTAGATGGTAGCTGTTGCTTTGGATCCATGGAAGAGCAATATAATTGATCATAATTAATTCACTTCTGATGAGGAAGATGAAAGGTTGGAATAAATAAATTGGAGTTGAACATAGAATATTTGATGACTCATCTTTGATACTATCATCTGGGATCCACTTAATTACAACGGAAAGCCTAACTAGAGATGATACTCCTGGTTTTGAGCATTTACTTACAACTCTGATGAAGCCCGTTGAGGGCCTTCCCTAGGGGTGACTTATATGTACTTCAGAAACTGCCATTTGGACCTGGTAAAATAAACATTTTGCCAGGTCGAAATGGCAGTTTTAAACTGAACACACAGGGTTTGCAATGGCAGTCCTGAGATATGGTAAAAGCGCTACTGAATTGGGTGGCACAATCAGTGCTGCAGACCCACTAGTAGCATTTAATTTACAGGACCCAGGCACAGGTAGTTTAACCTTACTGGAGACTTATAAGTAAATTAGGTATGCCAATTGGGATAGGCCAATATTACCATGTTTAGAGGCTATAGCACAAGCACTTTAGCACTATAGTTTTTCTAGCAACTGATGAAAAGGACCATTAAGGGAATCCTAGCAATTGTTAATAAAAGAGATGAGGGCAGTGCTGTTCCGGCGATCAAGGACTAACTATTCATCAATTGATCAATCAACATCTTTAAGTCATTGCACCAGCTCAATAGAATGTGAAGCGATAAAGCAATTAACAATTTGGACTTGTTTTACGACTTTTTAAAGGCTCTCCCATTTAAGCTTGGTTTGCACTCACTTGCTGCCAGCAGAAGGAGGACACATTTTCTGTTCAGCATTGTAAGACTTAAGCAGGCCTGCAAACAAAAGAATTTGAATACACATGAGAAAGAGATGTAGAATAGTTAAACTATAAGACAAAGGCCCATGAGTGACCAAAAGGGTGCTGGCAAAATCCTTTCAGGGTCAAATTATCCTCCTTTACTATTACTTGTGAAATACTATTGCAACATTGTGTATAGGTTGATGGATGTTTCTCGTTCCCACAGACCTGGGTGTCAAAACAGTGCTCCCACTGGACAGGCATATGAGTTCTCTGTACCTCTGCCATCCCACACTGCATCCCCCAGTGCCCACTGGCAGATAGAAGATGTGTTTTTGTGATGAAATCCGGGCAAACTCTCCAGAAAAGCACCCAGTAACCCCAGGTCTGAGCAGTTATTCCCCATTGCAATGGACGGACTTCGGTGCAGAGGCAACAGCTGGTAACAGAGATTCTGGCCCTCAGTACCTTCACATCAAATTCTGGCATATGTTTTGTGATTCAGTTGCACTCTCCCTCTCTCTGACTTCTCACTCTCTGTTTCTCCCTCTAATGCACATAAATAAATCTCTCTGTCTCTCTAGGTGGGTTCTATTCTCAAATTCTCACTTTCTTTCGCCTATGTCTTTTTTTTCTCGGTTTGTCTCTCTACGAAACTCTGTGACTGCCTCTCTCTATCCTCTCAGTCAAGAGGTCTGAATCTCATGTTACTTAAATTGTTCCTCTCCCCCTGATTGTCTCACTAATTTTCACGCTCTCCTACTCTCATGTTCTTCCTCTGGTTTCCAGCGGTAGCTCCTTCCTTAAGGCAAAGGAGGATTGCCCCACTAGAGACACCAGTTGCAAACATTAAAAAGATGATAATAAAACAATTTTATCATTTTATTTTTCATAATGGAGCGAAAGCCGAGTCTTGGGGGATGAGCCATCCTGATGACAGCAGCAAGCATGTAGGAGGAGTGATGGTCACTGCAAGTGCACATGTCGATTTGGCCACCTATCTTAGGATGGCCAAACCGACATGCGCACTTAGGTTTCTCCAACTCGAGCTGTGTTGTGCGGCTGGGTGGAGAACAGCAGGCACAGGCTCCCAGTCCCCGTGGAAGCGCAAAACCAGCCCGATCAGACCAATCCTGGCGCTTCTCTCGTGCTGGGTAATAGTATTACCAGCAAGAGAGCAGTGTCTGGATTGGTGCAGGGGAGTCTGGGAGCCCATGCACCAGCAGCAGAGGAGCAGAAGAGCACTGAGGCAAAAAGGCGGCACGCTGCAGGTAAGTTAACTTTTATTTTTTTGTGTTCTTGTCCCCTGCGCTGCCCCACCACTTTTCACTGACAGCAGCTACCACTGTTGGTTTTTACTTTCTCTACTTTGCTATATGGGAACTTTGATCAAAAATGTAAATGTATTCCAAACAGATTGTAGAGAAATTAAAACAATTTAATTAGGAGGAGGGCGATTACATTTAAATATTGGAATTATGTTTCAAAAATGAAAAGAAAAGACATAAAAGAACCACCAGTCTTCATGAGGAATTTGCGTTTTTTGAATATATTGTCACAGTTTAATCACATATTGAAATTAAGCCTATTGGTCACAACAACACATATGAAAACATGTTAGTGAAACCCAGGTTATGGAATGACATAGTAATTTAGGAGCTCCAAAGCAATGCAAACTGAAACATACCTGTCTTGTCAACTTTAGCGCTGCAGAAGGTCTTCATCCACAAGTCGCCTGGGAATGAGCATCTCCTTCCAGCGCTGGGGTTTACATAGTCCAGAATATTGCCTGGGGTGCAAAGAGGTGTTCCCTAGTCATTTCTGATTGTTGCAAAATTTGGGAATCATGCGGGGCTAAATTTAAAGCCAACACCCGCTTCCTCTCCTGATTTAAGACACTTCATCACTCTGTTGCACAACTTGCTGCAAGATGTATTGTTACAAAATCTTTAAAATATAAAGAGTTGGATTTGAACTGTATGGTGGAACTGTTTTATATTTCAAAAGTGCACTCAATCATCACACTTGTTGTCAAATTCTTTCCCACCTTTATGCATTCGATACAGAAACAAATCTTTTTTTCATATATTTCCCCCTGCATTTGCAAAGCCATCAGGGCAGACTTTAATGTGATAAACTAAAGTATGCAAAAAGTGATGGATGGAATGCTTGAATTAATCTCAGCCACTGGTAGTTACTCAGGGAAGCATACCAAACCATTGTTATTTTGCACACCAAGCCACCTCAGTTTGGACCCATATATATGCAAATCAGTACTGAATCTGCTCCATTGGGAACAGTCCAGCCCGAACTACCAAAACAGGTCCTCCCTGAACTGGAACGCAAGCAATACAGGACAAGTTTCACCCTTGTTATGGGCTCATTTGCCAGGTACTCCTTGGTTCCAGTGACACAGTGTACCATCGCTGTCCCACTCAGGGCGAAGTACTAAAGTATACAAAAAGTTATGGATTTTTGCACCCATCTTGCTTGCTCCCATGATGGTAAATTTTATATTTCCTTCTTTTCCTTTGACAGCTCTTTTACTTCCTCTCGAGGGTTGTATGACGTCTGATGGAACCATGCATGCTAATACAATGCAGGCCTTTACAACTCGACCATTACAATGCAAATGCCTTCACCAAGCATGTCAGTACCAGCATTTTTTACCATGCATGCCATTGCAATGAAACTGAAAGTTTACCCAGGAAAATATAAAGCTTTTTTTAAATCTCCCTTTCTCTCTTTCTTTATATATATAAAAATATATCTCTGTCTATATCTATACATATATATATTTTTTTTTGTTTAAAAAAAAGCTTTATACTTTCCTGGGTAACACTTACTTTTTCGCTGTAATGGCACGTATGGTAAAAAATGCGTGGCAAAGACATGTGTGGTAAAGGCATTTGTGCTGTAATGGTTGCGTTGTAAAGGCATGCAGTCGCCAGTAGGTACTTGTAGTTAGGATGTAGTTTCCATAGGAAAAGTGTTTTTTGACGTCTATATGTTTGTCATAGGTTGACAAATAGTCTCAAAATTTTCCCAAAATAGTGCACTGGTGATTCTTGTGGTGCATGGAAAGTTTTTGGATGATCTGTCAAGCGGGGGCTGAGAAAAAGAGGGGGTCAAAAAACATGCATTTCCAATGTTAATTCCCATAGGACGTTTAGACATGGCTACAGTATGAACTGCTGAAAGGAATCACACCAAATTTGGCAGAAAGGTAGATGTTGGTCCAGGAAAGGGCCATTTCCAAATGTATATATACCAATGCAAAGGCTCCGCGACCCCTCTCGGTCGCGTGCTGAGATCTGATTGGCTTCCAACACTTCAAACCAGGAAGTGTTGGTAGCCATCTTGGGACTCGGCTTAAGCTGAGTCCCAGAAAAAAGGGTAAAAAGAAAAGGGGGCAGGGTAGAAATACCCTGACCCCTAGGCCTCTAACGATAATTGGAGGGGCCACTTAGACACCCCTGGGTCCCGGGGACCACCACCTCACTGGGGCAATACACCAAAACCAATTGGTGGAGCCTTGAGAACCCCGTGTTCTGGGGACCACCACCTCTCCGGGACTTTTGCATTCTATGGAGGGACCTCTGTGACCCCACCGGCCTGGGCATCAAACAAGTTTTAGAGGGGGGGCTTCAGAGCCCCCCGGGTCCTGAGGACCACCACCTCCCTGGGGCCAAGTTCATTTTCTCAGCCCTGGGGCGCCCCTCCTGGATCCATAGATGGCCCTGGGGACTGCCACTGCCTAGGGCTGGCTCCTGCTATGTCCCAGGGTGCTCACCCCCAGGAAATAGCTGTTTCATATGGCTTGGTGGGAGCTTGAAAGATGCTCTCGCTTGCTGTAAGAGGAGCAAAATTGCTTTGACAGAGAGTGAGCTGCATGCCGGAAGGGACCGCGGGGGCTTGAGGCTCCTCCTGCGGTCCCCAACATAAGTAACTATGTGCCTGGGTGGCACCAGGGCACCAAGAAGAGAGGCTGGGTCCCAGGGTATGGGGTCTCCGGTGCCTAAATATTGCAGGGAGGAGGGCCGCTCACCCCCCTTTTAATCTTAAAAATATATATATTTTTTTAAAAGCCAGGCCTTAGGGGATGGAGTTCTTGGGGCCAAAATCAGCTCTGGTAGGGGGGCCCCTCTCCCCATTCAAAGAAGGCCTGGTCCCGGGAGATGGGGTCCCCGGGACCCAAATCGGTCCAGGGAAGGTGGCCATGTGGCCCCCTCCCATACTGAATGCAAAAAACAAATTCAAATGGGGACAGCCAATTCTCCAGAGACCCTGCCTCCTTCCTCCACCACTCTGCAACGCTCCTCCTGGCAACCTGCTAGTTAGGGGATGAAGTCCCCTTGGCTGCAGAGGGTCCTTCGGGGCCAACAAGCCCTCCTGTTACCTCCCGTAAGTCCCAAACAGCGGGATTGCTGTGAGGTATTTGGAGGCCACACCCCTTTTCTCCACCACTTTGTAAACGTGCCTCCTGGCACACTGCTATTTGGGGGATGAAGTCACCTTCGATGCTGAGGGTCCTTGGGGGCCAAGAAGCCCTCCTGCTACCTCCAGTAAGTTCCACACAGCGGAATTGCTGAGAGGTCTTTGGAGGCCACGCCCCCTTTCTCCACCACTCTGCAAACTTGCTCCTGGCACACTGCTGGCTGAGGGATGAAGTCCTCTTGGATGCTGAGGGTTCTTGGGGGCTAAAAAGCCCTCCTGTTACCTCCAATAAGTCGACACAGCAGGATTCCCCAGTGCTAGTCGGAGGCCACGCCTCCTTTCTCCATCACTCTGCAAATACAACTACTAGTTAAAAAACCTTAGAAATTCACTTAAAAAACCAAAGGTTACAGGGACATTTTAGTTTGGAAATAG
Source organism: Calotriton arnoldi (assembly GCA_963921515.1). Classification (NCBI taxonomy): domain Eukaryota; kingdom Metazoa; phylum Chordata; class Amphibia; order Caudata; family Salamandridae; genus Calotriton; species Calotriton arnoldi. The sequence continues at coordinate 1,642,968 of CAWUFW010002520.1, forward strand.
GTTTTGAAAAACCTTGGAAATTCACTTAAAAAACAAATGTTACAGGGTCATAATAGCTAGGAAATATAATTTAAAAAACCTCAGAAATTCACTGAAAAAAACAAGTAGTAATCCTTTCAGTGACAATTGCTGAACAAGTAACAGGTTACATTTTTCAAACATAAATCTGACATCTTCTCAGGGACATGCTCCTGACTGTCGCTGGCTGTATCAAGAAGACCAAAAAAAAGAAAGAAACATACGAGCAAACTAATAAACTCACTTATAAAAATGTTATCTGCAGCATCACTTACACACCCACAAAACCACTCACACACCCACTGACAGGCCCCTACAGTCACTCACACACCCACAAACCCACTCACACACCAACTCACAGTCCCATACAGCTACTCACACACCCATTCACAGACCCATACAGTCACTCACACACCCACTCTCAAAGGTTACACGTCATAGTTAGGAAATAAATGAAAAAAACCTTTGAAATTCACTAAAAAATCAAAGGTTACAGGGACGTTATAGTTAGGAAATAACATTAAAAAACCTTAGAAATTCACTGAAAAAAACAAAGGGTACTTAGAAATTTTAGTAAGGAAATAGAATTTAAAAAATGTTAGAAATTCACTGAAAGAAACAAAGGTTACAGGAATGTTATGTTAGGGTCAGATTTCACATGCACAAAACCTTAGAAATTCAGCAGTTATTGGTCACTGAAATTACTGATGACATCACTCATGAAATCTCAAATGACAGTCAGTGATGGCATTTAAGATGTCATCAGTGATGTCATCAGCCTCTGCTTGGTGATCACCCTGAAACTTACTTTAAAAAAACCTTAAAAACTCACTGAAAAACAAGACAAATTAGACTGTATGTTAATAATATTTTCTTTTTCGTCAATAGAACCCCAGATATTCGCTGAAAAAATACACATTTTACAGAGATATAGTTAGGTGTTGAATTCAGATAAAAGCTGATGTTTAACCAAACATACCAAACAAATCTAAAATTCACCAGTTATAGTTTACTGGACTCACTACTACTTGCTTTCCTTCCATAATATAATTGACGATCTTACTACCATTCATGACTATATTGTTCCGGGGTTTTTTGATTGTATTCAGCTAACTCCCCGTGGGCATAGCCTTCAGCCTTTTTTATGTGTACATTGTTTTTTAAGTTTTTATGGAACCGGTGAACTCCTACGTTACAGGCACTCAAGCTTCACCCACACAGTAGCACAGTACACTTCCTCGGGTAAAGCTTGCATGATACCACTGGGTCTCAAGGGATCACCACGATACCATCTAAACAAACAAAATATTTGGTCCATGTGATGCCCCTCTGGATCCTCCCACAAATGCAAAGGGTCAAGGCATCCTTACACTTCCCCCTTTTTTGATATTTTTCCCAGCTTCTCAGAAGCCAAGTCCCAAATACTCTAATGGCGGCCACAACATATTATTAAACCACCTTCTGAAAAGGGCATCTTCAATCTTTGTAAGCTAAGGCAAGGCTGTCTTGCTGCCATGTAAAGCTGGTAGCCTGCTTTCAGTTTTAAGAAAGACAACGTCATAAAGCAAGGATAAGAACAAACGAAAATTAAAAACAGAAGGAAAAAATAGTCATTTTTAGCAGCAAATTGCGCTCAAAATGAGATAAGGAAATGGATCCCAGCGATCTTTCACACTATTTACTTTTCAAAAAGCTTACTATTATTCATAGGGGGTGAGATTGTTTCTATCCTGTGAATTGAAATGGCAAGACGTTTGGTGATTACAGCAAACAGAATGGGTGACTTTGGGCATCTCTATCAGTTTCCGCTAGTCGCTTGAATCTCGCCTACTATGATGTTATAAATGATAACCAAGCAACCATGTGTGCTGGTGCGGGGGGGGGGGACAGACACTCTCATGCTAGAATAAAACTCACCAGCTCATGAGGTTGAATTCCTTCCCAGCATCCAACAGGATAACAGACTTTTAATGTCACTAATAGTAGCTTCTGCTAAATATAGGCCATCATCTTAGCAAAAACCAGTATTTAATAACGTTATTGGGTGACAAGGTGCAGGTTCACCTACCAGTTTGTTTGATTTTGGAAACAAATTAGGATGCCATCTTTAAAAGAGCCTAGAAGAATCCCATCGGAGACTGCACTATTGACTAACATTTTCAATCCTGGAATCAATAATGTCCAGAAGGCCGGGGCGTAGCTTTGGGGGGGTGGGTGGTGTTTGGGTCGTTACACCCCATCTAAATTTATTTTTTGGTAAATAGTTGGTTACAAGTGCTTTCAATCAGGTTTGGTGGGGTCTCTGTTGGAATTCACATGGGAAATGTTACATACATACAGACAAAAACGCTTACACTCTCTCCTTTTCTCTGTTTTGAGTCTTCATAAATGTTGACACGTTTTCAAAATACTGTTTTTTTCTCACTTGGTGCCCCTAATAATCTGCATTTCTCTCCCTTTCCACTGCCCCTTAAGCCTCCCTCATGTCCCCTGCCATCGTATAATGTATTTAAACATGATTTGCCAGCGTGACTGTCAGCGCCACAATCTTACTGACCAAGCTGCACCCCTTGACTGAAAGCCATTTTCTCCACGTCTTAGCAGGCTGCAATGGCTCCTGCAACCACTACTGTAGAAAATGTTTCTGATAGTTGGTCTAACGCATCTTGATTTGATGGATGTAAAAGAATTTGTGACAATAACTTCTCTATTTCATCTTAAGGGGTCTTCATAGGGTCTGCTTCATAAATAAGATAATAAAAAAGGTCTCAGCGTGTAATGTGCAGTTTCTAGGTCATCATATGTTGCTTAGATACGAGTTCACATGCGAATGTCCCTTGCAGGCCTCTCTCCCTGCAATTGCAGACACTTGCAGGGGACATAAAATGCCTCGGGTCTCACTAATATTCATTAGCGGGATGTTTAGGGATCTGCGGTGAATGCCAATTTTGTGATTTGTCCGATTAGTACATGCAATATGCATGACATTTCAACAGTCAGTGTGCCCTTTACTCTTCCCTGGTTTGCTAAATGCCCTTTTCACATTTGGGCAAAGTTAGAAAGTGCTGCTTGGATCACAACTCAGACTGCATAGCCTGACATACCCAGGAGTTCACCCTTACCAACATAGTTAGTAATGTTTGTCTGCTGACATTGTTGTCCTGGAACCTCACCAGAGTTTGTAGGGTGTAAGAGGGTGTAAAAGGGCATGAGTAGCAAGTGATTGCCAGTGGTTGCAGAAGGTGGTTGACAGTCTGTGCTCCATCCCAGTAGTAATCCGTGATTATGTGGCCACTGGCCAGAAGCAAAGATGCTCAGGAGGCTAGTACCTGAGACTTGGAAAAGGAAAACGAGGAATTTGTTAACTGCACACCCCTGCACAAATGCCAAAAAGGAGCCACTAAGGACTTCTACTATTACTCCCCTCATCATCCACAGCCCTTTATTGGTGAGTGACAAACCGAATATGTGCTCATACCAGATTAGGGACCCATGACATTCTCCAACTATACAAGTGGAATACTGCGGCAGGTGAATAACTTAATATGCCATAGTGGCAAGACGAGAAGGACCAGAACGCTCCCAGTGGGAGCAACTATATGAGGGGAGGGGAGGGGGGGGGGGGGGCATTGACCTCAGGCCATCCTGACTCATCTAAGGACATGACATACCTTTATGGCAAACATTTGGTTCCCATAACCATGGTTTTTTTTAATGCAGATTTTATATAGCGCGAACTCGACCCGAAGGTATTGGAGCGTTTTACATGAGCACCGGTTACGTTACACGAGGACACATTCAGGCACGGGAAGATTAAGGGGCATATTATCAAGAAACGGCGTTAAAATTATCGCCGCTTTAGCGGCAGAAAACTGCCGCTAAAGCGGCGATAATGGGCTTGATAATATGCCCTGGAGAATTCCAATAGAAGCCCAGGTTCTGGTGTCAACATGGGCTTCTATTGGAATTCTCAAGGGCATATTATCAAGCCCATTATCGCCGCTTTAGCGGCAGTTTTCTGCTGCTAAAGCGGCGATAATTTTAACGCCGTTCTTGATAATATGCCCCTATGTGATTTGCCCAGAATCACAGGATGTGGACGAGACCCCGAGGCTCGAACTCTGGTTTCCAGCACCAAAGTCGGCAATCTAGCCGACGGACCACTTGAGTGCGCTACAAAACTACAGGTAGATGTAGTAGCAGAGAGATACTTCCACTTAAGAAGGTTAACCCAGATGGAACTCCAAGGACCAGTCATAGATCACAACCCTTGACATCCTACATCTGAATGCAGAATTACCCCTTTTCACAATAAACCCATACAGTTTTAAAATTGTCGAAATTGTGGAGAGTTGAGTGTACAACTTTTGTTTAGACTTGTAACCGAGGGCCTAGACAAACTGGCCAAAAATATTCATAATCAACAAATAGCCTGACATATGCAATATGTACTTCCAAACAGGTAAGAAGGAATATTTTGAAAATATTTACTTACATGTAGCACTATTGTCACCGCACAGTTGTTATAATATTGCAATGTGTATGTAGACTCATTACTCATTTACAGATCTTGTGTAACAACCACATATGTTTATTTATACAGGTCAGCAATCTTACCCAATTTATTACGCTATTGAGCTTGTGAAACTATTTCTCGTCATCTCATTTAGTCTCATTATTATGCAGGATTTCAAAATAAACCCCGAGGCCCTTCTTGATTTGACCACAACTTTCTTCCTGCTTGCACACCACAAGTTTCTCCCATGCTAGCATCAGTGGCAGTCATTGCTGGCCAGAATCATCTTTATACTCTCAATTTTGGGCACACCTCCCAATCATATATTTCCCCTTTTTAGGACTCTCAATGAAGACTGTGTTAGCTGTCTGGCAAAACGTCATGCTGTAACAAAATACATAACACACACAAAGAACATTACTGCACAGAAAGGGGCTTTGGGTCCACGTCCTTAATAAATTGGCTCCACGTCCTTAATAAAGTCAGCCCCCACCAGGCATTGGCTGGCCGGGTTGTTCTCTTTTAATGCGCAGCTCATTCTGCTGATGTTTACATTTTTTATAAAAATATGTCCACCTCAGATCATAGTGGTCACCTCAATTGAATGCAATTCTTTTATAAACATCTTACAACTGTTATCAGAAGAATACAGATTTGAATCTCCTCGCTGGCCTGATAATGCCAAGCCATGCTCTCTAAACATGCTGTTCTCCTCTCCAGGCAGTTGAGAAGCCCCTACGAAGCTGTAACCAATCCCTCCTGTGAAAAATGCTGCAGCCACAGATTCTGCCACCCTCCTGGAGCCTGCTAGCATCTGCAGCCTTGTCACCCACCTCCACCTCTTGTGAACCCATGCAAAACACATGCAGGGTAAAAAACATCTTCTGCTGCTCTCAGCTGGCTGTGCAGGGGAGCCGGTGGCCGAGCGATGTCCTATGTATCTTAGGCTCATGCCCAGAGCCAAACCACCTCTCTTACTCCCCCTCCTTCCGGGCTGGGACACAGCATGCACTCACATTAGAGTTCTCTATTTTACATTTATTAAGTTGCTAAAAAAGATGGTTGCCTAGAATTACAAAGTAAACAAATGTAAAGCTGACAGCTGGTCCAGTGCTGGCACATACATTGCCCCAACTTGCAATTAGAGAGAGGTGGTGTGGCTTCCGTAGGAGTCAGCTAATTAATGCCTAGCATGGAAGTGATTATCGTTACACCGGTACAATTAGGCGGAATCTCATGAATTTCGCTTTATGAAAATTAAATGATAAGAATATGCCATTATGACACTATGAGGTACATTTACAAGAAATGGCGCTCCACTGTTTTGGGGCAGCGGAGCGCCAAAATTTCATCGCTGCTGTACGACAGTTCTTCACACCATGTTAGCGTCGTAATTACGATACAGCACTCCAAGGTGTTAGGAAGAGGCCAGCATCGGAAAAACTGACGCTGATGTGTGCGCAGAGTCAGTAAAAAAATGCAAGCTAATGTAGAAAAAGTGACGCTCGGCCAATTAGCAGCCAGAAAACTTGTTGCTAGCCGTCCTAGAATCACTTTTGGTTGCCTAATGGGATTTTTCTTTTTTAAATGCTGTTACGTGGAGAAGAAATTTCACTTACCTGAAAGCAGCAATGGAGCAGGCAGGGGTGAGCACAGGCCAGGACAACAGCCCCAGCAAACCCACTACTGGCCTAGATGTCCAGACAGAGTCCCAGGGTAAGAGGAAGAGAAAGTGCAAGTGTAGTGAGGAGGAGAATCAGATCTTGATCACGGAGGTCATGGAGCACGAACACCAGTTCTCCCTCAGCTCCATGGTGCCATTGGGGAGGAAAAAGACCATATGACAGACCATAGTGGACAAGGTGAACAGTGTTGCTGGAGTCAAAGGACAGTGATTGACTGTAAGAAGCTCTGGCACAATTGTAACCACAAGACAAAGGCAAAACTGGCAACTAATCTCAAGGCAGCATTGCGGACCTGAGGTGGGAGTCCAGTGTCCCAGGAGGAGTTCGATCCCTTGGAGGAGCAGGTGTTTGCTGTCATCTGTGAAGAGACGATAGTTGGAGTTGTGGGACAGGACAGTGCTGGCTATATTGAACTGCAACAGCAACAGGGTAAGCCACAACAAGGGGCAATAATAGGGAACTATGTAATGTTGTGCAGTGCAGGCAGCTATGTCCCAGCATTCTGTGGCACTGTCTGCAAGCCAAAGGGTAGGGTGTCGGCTCATCTATGGTCAAACATGACATCAATGAAAGGCTCATGGGCATTTTGATAATATGTTGGCGTAGGGCACGCCACAAGCCTTCTAGCTGTGCTACCCTACGTCAAAAGGAAAGGGCAGGAATGTGCTGTATCTACAAGATATGGTGCATTCCTGTCTTTCTGCCAGCATTGGTGCACAAACAGCAGATGTCCACCAAAGCAGACACACTTGCACCAAGGTGCCAGGGTATGCAAGGGTACATGTGTTGGTGCCAGCCAGCTGAATGTGCACCAGCATAAGGAAAGCACAGGAATGCGTTGTATCTTCATCACCACAGCACATCTCTGCACTTTCCTAATCACCCATCTTGGTGCAGCAAAGTGATTTGTGGCACTGCACTGCACCACATGTCTTTGAAACATGCCCCTCTGTCTCACCTGTGCCTATGCACATTAATTTAGCCTGCAAATCCATAGCATAGAATTGTTATCTCAGAGGAGAAGCAACACATCTGAGGGGTGGGGGATATGTGGTCCATGGGAATGTATGACATATTCCTCATGTGTTCAGGACGCATGCATTCCGAACACCTTCTTTAGTATGAACGTGTCTTTAGGACACATTTGTTCAGCACACAAGTCGTTTTAACCACTCGCCTTAGGGGGGTGTTGGATATTGGAATAGTTTAATTTACTATTCCAACTCCAGTCTGCACAACAGTAGGGAAGGTGTTGGACTTTAAATCCAACACCATTCCACCAATGCTCCCCCCTAAAAGCAAGACACTGTTATGACTTTCGTGGTGAACGAATGCATGCTAATGCCGCGTTCGTTCTTTTGCTGGCGCTGTGTTGGCAGTGGCACAATGTGATTCCGACTTCATCTGAAAGGATGTTTCCCGGTCCATGGGTAGTACCTACACATAGGGACATTTCAAGAGTCACTTCCATAGTCACCTAGATAAACTACATTGTACGCTGCTGTCCTTGCATGCAGGCTCAGAGCACACAGGTGTCAGCTATCATAGTAGGGGCCACATGAACTCCTCTCATCTACTGAATATGACGGGGGTTGGGGTGAATACAATTGATGTACACCAGAGGAATAAGGGGCATATTTACAGTGAAATTCCACACTGCCTCGATGCAAACAATTCAGGTGCACTGAGGTGCATCATTGCAAAAATGCATGGATGGACTGTATTTACAGGGATATGTGCCACACCTGTGCACACCACTGTGCTGGTGCAAAAAAGACAGCCGTGTACCACCGCAGGCACCCTTGCACTATGGTGCAAGGGTGTCATTGTTGGCGCTAGGCAGCTATTTTCAGCATGGGGACTCACAGGGGTGCACCGTATTCTTGTAAATACGCTGCATCCAAGCATTTTTTTAAATGACGCAGCTCAGCACTGCAAAATTTCCTGCAACGCTGCACTGTGCCATTGCCTTGTAAATATGCCACTGAAAGTGAAATGTATCGCAGCTTTATTGGCAACTGGATTACTCATGTGAACATCTAAGAGAGATCAGCAATAGCAATTCTCCATCTCATTGCAGAGGCTAAACTCTCATCTCCTGGCCAACAGCCTGTCCCAGACTTCAGCGATGATGGGAATGATGACAAAATGCAAACCTTCGACCAGGACTCCCTCCACGAACTCCTGGACTCCATCAGAACACCATCTCCAGACACGGGAAGGTTCAACAGCATTGTGGGTTCTCCACATCCCCTGCCTACCAACCAACAGGCACTACCTGCTACCCCACCCAGACCCCTAGACTCTGATGACCCACAGATTACCTTCCAAAGTACTGCGGTCGAAGTCCAGTGGGAGTTGGTAGAGCAGGTGCGGGCGGGGATGGAGACTGTGGTGGCCACCCTAGAGGGAGTCCGTGGGTGCCTCACTCCCAATAGAGGCACCTACTCTCCACTCCGTGGCTTCCAGCAGTCCCTGGCTCACATTGTTGGTGTCATGAGGCAGAGGCATGAACAAATGCCCTGCTAAAGTGGCACCAGCAAGGTCGCCAACCAGCTGGGGGGCAAAAAAAACCATCTTGAAGTCCATGGAGTGGAATCAGGGCTCCCACTTTGCTGCCATCGCTGCCTACCACCGAAACATTGCTGCTGTGTTGCAAAACCAGCAGTTCCTCCTCACTGCTGTGCTGCCTCGTGTTGGCACAGGTGAATGCTGCTGCAAGCACCTGATCCACACCTTCCGCCGCTGATGTGTATGTGCCTCCCTTGCCATCCATACCTACAACACTACCCTCGTGGGAGACACCGCACACATCAGAGGAGGAAGATGTGGACAGCACCTCTTTCCAACAAAAAAGTGTCTGGTAGCAGTCATCTGCGCCACATACTCAGTTTCGTCTTTGCCCTGTGCTTATGAACATGCACAGGAATATCTGCTGCCACTGTCCTCATTTTTATTTCGCCCTGTTCACCTTGACCATTTGTGGACTGTCAATGTGGCCATCCTTCTCACTAAGGCACTCCTCTCCTCCGCATGTCCCATGACATGTTCCCCACATTCACTCTGTCTGGACATCCACTGGCTCTAAATAACTTTTGGGGTTGTTGTCCAATGAACGTTACCTGTGAGCCACTTCAACATTTGCACATGTAAATAAATTCAATTAGAACTACCTGTGTGTGGTCTGTCTGTAGGAGTCAGGACCAGGTTGGCCATTGGCCATTCTGTGAGGCAAAAACACCAACTGCTTGCCAAAGGGACATGATTTTTTGTGGAGTCAGTGACAATGCTAGGCAGTGAGAGTGTATCATATTTGGTGAACACTATTTGTGTGTTGACTAGCAAGTGCTTACTAAATGTTGAAGCATGAAGTTCAACTAGTGTCATGCAGTCAATGTTAATGGTGACTTAAGTCACTCCACAAGTGCCAGATCCACCCATGGTTACTTGCAAGCATACAACATTGGGCTGGAAAGTAAACGCTGCAAGTGTGAGTGGGCGCAGGGCAGCAATCAGTATGTGAGTCCAAAAACCCACTAATTGGGCAAATGCTTTTGACCACAACATCCCTACAAAGCATGTTGCATGATGTACCCACGCAGAGATATTGTATGTGAGCACATGATTTGCAATGTGTACAGCTTCCATCATGATTGCAATGTCCCTTGCTCAACAATGTCTGATAGTTAGAAGTTGTAAAGTCATGGCCAATCAGACAGATCCCTGCCCATTGGTAAGACACTTACACATGTTGCCAAACACTGCTGGCAAAGACATGCATGTACATAACATTACCTGAGCACACATGCTAACTCCCACACAGTAAATCATGATGTAGATCTGTATGTAGCAAACAATGACATTTAATTTCAATAGAAAAGTAAACAAAATGTAAAATTACCTACCCTATACCAACTAACTATTCTAACCTAACCTACACTATCTTATCCTACCTACTATCTAAAACTACCTTAACGTAACCTACCTTACTCTAGACATTTAGCACGACATGATATACAGCAGACCCCCACAACCCTTAAGACATGTCTTCACCGAAGGACAAAAGAAACTACACCTAAACATCAACTACCTACACATGGAATCCTAAACAATCATGATTTTTTGTATTTTATATATATTTATATTTTTTATTTTTTATACATATGAAACAAATCAATCCCCCACCCCAAAAAAACAAAAAGTACCCCTACCCACTAAAAATCTAACCCACCCCTACAAAACCCCTAAACCACTATCCCTACACTATCACCATGACTACACTAACTTAAACTAAGATATAAAAACATTATGTACAACATAAAACACTATATACAGAGGGAAGGGCAGAAAGGGTCCCTGTGTCTTCCCACTGCCTGCTTGATCTCATGGAACAGTGCCAACGCCTGGTCCATTTTCTTTCCTTAAACTGCCACCCGAAACTTTGGATCAAAAAAGTCCTTCTGTATGTCCACTTCAAAAGAGCTAGGCCCTCCTTTGGCCTGACATGTGGGTCCAGGTGGGTATGATGGTCCACTGGTGGAGGTACTGGGGGCCCGATTCACAGAACTAACTTAAGACAAAATCCTAAACTTACTACCATTTTGGTATTCACAGAAGGCACTTACTCATTTTGGTATTCACAGAAGGCACTTACTTACTCATTTTGAGTAACTTACTCATTTTGTGTAACTTACTCATTTTGGTATTCACAGAAGGCACTTACTTACTCATTTTGAGTAACTTACTCATTTTGTGTAACTTACTCATTTTGGTATTCACAGAGGGCACTTACTCATTGATGAGTAAGTGCCTTCTGTGAAAACCAAAATGAGTAAGTTACAAAAAATGAGTAAGTTACTCAAAATGAGTAAGTTACTCATTTTGGTATTCACAGAAGGCACTTACTCATTAATGAGTAAGTGCCTTCTGTGAATACCAAAATGAGTATGTTACTCAAAATGAGTAAGTTACTCAAAATGAGTAAGTAAGTGCCTTCTGTGAATACCAAAATGAGTAAGTGCCTTCTGTGAATACCAAAATGAGTAAGTGCCTTCTGTGAATACCAAAATGGTAGTAAGTTTAGGATTTTGTCTTAAGTTAGTTCTGTGAATCGGGCCCTGGGTACGGGTGGGTTGGAGGTACCTTTGGTGGAATGTCCATTCCTGCCAGCGCTGCCTTGTCCAGTGTTGGTGGTCTGAGCGGAATGCTTCACCACTTGCCATGGGCCTTCTCCTCCTTGTATCTTCTCTTCATGGCCCTGTGTGCCTTTGCAACATGTCTGAGGTGGTGGTAGCGATCCTGGCATTTGTTGTGCTGCCTCAGCTGCTCTGGGGTCATGTTGTCTGTTGAAACAATAAGGATAACTGTCAGTCAAAGGGTGACTAGGAACAGGTAGCAACCCCATGAAACATCATTATTTTCATAACATCTAAGGTAGTAGACCCTACAGCCTAAATTCTTCTTGCAGCTTAGAGTGAGCATACACATGCCTATTACTATCATATCAGATGTACTAAGCCCTAATTACAAAAGCAGGGCAATTATTGAACAATGCAATTGCAACACCATGGCACATCTGGGTATGACCATGTCAGTACTTAGCATGCTTGTGAACAATGCTCTTTGGTACCCATGGAATGGTACACATGTCACCTTCACTGTACATTAGTGGGCCTTTATCATCCTGCAATGGCCTTTATACCATAATGATTTGCCACAGTGAGATGTGCAATGTCTGCAAAGTACATGTAGTGTCTCACAACGTAGTGTAACTGATATGGCAAGGACCCATATCAGGACACATTCCTAACTATTCAGAACACTTGGGAGGTATGACATATAACAATGGATGCTGGATAAGTACCTCACATCATACAGAGGCATATGAAACCTCTCCGTTGTAAGTCCATGCTGGACCATGCCACCACTCATTACATGTTCCCAAGATCTTAGCACCTGACATGCATTCCGCATTCTTCACTACCCCTTCCATGTTCAGATGTGGATCCCCTACCACATATATTTGCATAGTCTGCCACTGTGATCATGGCTCCCCTGTCAAGCCTCTATCATGTGGTACAAAGTGTTCTCCTTGACAGTAGTCAGAGGCTGATAGACATGCAACACGTAACGTCAATCTTTCCTGACCTATTTATCTTCTTACAAACGTTCATTTGTGATAGGGATGCACATTGAATCTGGCAAGTCACACAGCATCTGACATCACACTCAATCCTTGCACTACACAATTAGCATTGTTGAAGACACTCACCGGTAAAGTTGGGGTCCTTGAAATTATCCATCTCACCACATGTGTATGATGGGGGTCCATTAACAAGACATAACAAGTAAGACAGATCAGTAAACTTAGAACACATATTTAATGTGCAACATAAGCACAGTACATATGCAAAGCTATTAGCTTTGTAACCCTTTAGGTTATAAGTAATAAACTGACACAGTTGATATGCCTGAATACATTGATAAGGCTGGCTGAAGTGTACATACATGTGAAGAGCCAAAATATGCACCCATTGGATACATGCACCTGTTGTCCAATATGTGGAATCAGATCACGAACCTCATCACTACCAAATGTCACTATGGTAGCTGACTTTGATGATTCTCTGCACCTACATAAATCACATACCATACTCAGCAAACTATTGCAATACCCAGGCCTTCTTAAATGCTGGCGCCAGGAAATACCGTCCCAAAATTTTGCAGCTTATTCCTGACTTGGTGGCCTCTCAGCTGATGTCTGTTTTTAATACTGTGTTCAGGACTGGAAGTTTGGAAATCTGCATCAATTCTTCCGTTGCTCAAGAAATCCAACCAGAATATCCTTGATCCAAAGAGATATAGACCAATCTCTAGGCTGCCTTTCCCCACTAAGCTGATTGAGAAAGAAATGAATTTTCAGCTATCTGCTTTTTTGGAGAATAATCATGTGTTGGATGACTCCCAGAGCAAACCCATGGTATAATAAAGAATGTAGGGCAGCGAGAGCAAGATTGACAGTAGCTATCAAAAATAGGGATCTTATTAGCATTCGTAAAACCAGAAGCGAATACAAACAGGCACAAGGCAAAGCAAAAAAACAATGGGATGAAGGGAGATGGGAAGATCTAAGGGAGGCTATTGGACATCCTGATCCTCGGCAATTCTGGTCGCTTGTGGTAAAAACTAATTTCGAACGCACACCTCCCTTGGCCAATAACATCCAGGCAAGTGAATGGCACAAACATTTTAGTGAGTTATATTCCACTAGTAACACCACTGACAGACTCCAGATGCCTTACGATCTGGGTGCTCCAATATGTACCATTGCAATTTCAAGGGAAGAGATCATGAGCTCCCTAGATGCCATTATACCTTCAAAAGCCTCTGGCCCGGATGGCATCCCGGGTGATCTCTTTCGTGCCGATAGGGCAAACTGGTCAACTTATTTTATGAATTTGGCCAACGATATCGTCGGAGGGGGAAGCATCCCGGACCCGTGGAAGGGGGCTGAAGTGATCCCAATTTTCAAAAAAGGGGACAGGTCTAAGCCCGCCAACTACCGCCCAATAAGTTTGATAGATTGTGCCCAAAAGGTTTTCTGTCGCTCGCTCTTATCTAAAATCCAGACCTGGATGGATGAGAATAACATCCTCTCTCCATTACAGGCGGGCTTTCGGCGGAAAACCAGCACTATCGATCAGGCGTTTCGCCTTGTCATGCTGTATTGGAAGGTGGTTGTGCTGGGCAAAGGCAGTTTATATCTTGCCTTTATTGATCTCAAAACTGCCTTTGACCTAGTCCCCAGGGATCTACTTTGGCAGGTCCTCATGAATATGGGAATGCCTTTGGGTATTCTAGAACCATTGGTCAGGTTGCACGACGATAATTTTGCTCGTGTGAGATGGGGAAACCAGGGGCAACTCACTGACCCGATTAAGATCCGGCAGGGGGTACGCCAAGGGTGTGTTCTGGCCCCTACCCTTTTTTCCCTGTATGTTAATCAAATTGCTGACCTGCTATGCTCAATTCCGGCCGATACCCCCACCTTGGCGAATCAGAAAATCGCAACATTGCTGTTTGCCGATGATACCCTTTTGGTATCTAAAAGTCCCATGGGCCTCCAAAAGCTTTTGGATCAGTTTAAGGCCTTTTGTGACACAAGGGGCTTGGTCATCAACACCGTCAAAACTAAGTTGATGATGTTGAATGCCCCTAAAACTTTTAGACGAAATCTGGTCTTGGATAATGTTCCATTATAAAGGGTTCGCACCGTTGAGTATCTGGGTATAAAGCTGTCTGATAGTATGACTTGGAATAACCATCTAGATAAGGCTTCCCTGAAATTTTCACAGCTAACTGGGGCCTTGCGGCGGGAGATTTGCCTATCATATACCAAGCCTGGAGCCCCAGCTCTCAAACTTTATAGTTCGAAGGTAGTGAGCAGTGTGCTCTATGGGGCAGAATTGTGGGGTACAGCAAGTGCGAGCAAATTAACAAATGTGGAAAATAAGTTCCTTAGGAGCCTGGTATCCCTCCCCCAAAGCACTCCCCTTCTCCCCTTGAAATTGGACCTGGGAGTTAGGGCAGTTAAAGACCTAGCGAGTTTGCGCCCATTGCTTTTTTGGTATAGATTGGTCACCACCCCTGATTTGGCCCTTTACGCTGTTGCTTTTAATGAAGTATGTGCCCTAGACATAAATAATAAGATTGGGTGGATTAAACATGTGAATACCATCCGGGCAGTAATTGGTCTCTCTAACGAGTTTCCTGGTCCCCCGCCCCAGCATACAAAGGACCAATTAAAACTCCAATATTGGTCTTGGGTAGAGCTGGCTAATTATTCGAAAACCCG
This sequence comes from Calotriton arnoldi, assembly GCA_963921515.1. Classification (NCBI taxonomy): domain Eukaryota; kingdom Metazoa; phylum Chordata; class Amphibia; order Caudata; family Salamandridae; genus Calotriton; species Calotriton arnoldi. The sequence continues at coordinate 1,658,041 of CAWUFW010002520.1, forward strand.
CCATGGCAGCCTAGCTGATGCCTTCTTAGACATCAAATCTGTTAAATGTCTCGAGAGCTACTTTGATATTATTAAGGAGCCTGGGGACAGGAAACTGTACACCCAGTTTAGATATGGCTGTCTACCTATTAATGTTTTTACCAATTCCTGGGCATATAATAAAAGCCAGTCGAAGGGCTGTTCCTCTTGCTCAAACCCAAATGAAACCGTCGGCCATGTATTTTTGCATGTCCTGCGTATGCTAGACCAAGAAGGAACTGGTTGGCTCCTGTATGTAGACAGTTGGGGACCCAGAGTCATTATGAAGCTCTACGCATTTTAAAATCAGATACAAGACCACTTATTGTATGTGCAGTTGCGAAATTTCTTGGTCAATTTCGGGCTATTAGGTGGAGGCTACTGACTACCCCTCAAGTGTTGTGATTTAATTGTAGAAAATTGTTATGAACCGAGGGTGTTCCGATTCATAAGATAATGATTATAATATTTGATTCTATAGTATTTTAATGTGCTTTTATTATTATTTGTATTTTTAATGTATAAGATGTAGAGGGACCCTAATGATTAGCACAGATTTGATGCGCCCCACTGAGTAACAACTGTGAAATTTGCCAGTTAAATGAATGCATTTGCACTGTAGTTTTTATTTTAACTATTTTTAATTGAAATATCAAAATGAGTTATGCTTTTGTTGATCTATTTCGTGTTTATAAAATTGTAACCTGGAATACCTGACCTCTTAGAATTTGGTGTACGGAAGACTTTTAACTAATTTTATCTTGAGCACCATTGAAAAGGAAGTCTATGTTTGTATCTTTTATGGTATTATAAACCGAAATAAAGATTTTATGAATGAATGACTCCCAATTTGGGTTCCACAAAGGACACTCTACTGAATCGGCCCATATTGTGGCCACTGGGATGATCAGGGCCACAGTTGACAATGGGGGCAATGCTGCTCTCATCTTACCCGACTTGACCGTGGCCTTTGACATGGTCAGCCATGATCTTCTGACTGACCAGCTGGAAGGCTTATGTATTGACAGTGTGGCTTTAGCCTTATTCAGATCCTTTCTGAATGAGAGAGTGCAAATGGTGTCCATGGGAGAATTTACCTCGAAATCTTTTTCTTTACAGTGTGGTGTTACCCAGGGCTCATCAGTAAGTGCAACCTCCTTCAAAATATATGTAACACCGCAAGCAGCCCTCCTAAAATCTTTTGGGTTGCTGCTATTATCTTACGCTGATGGCACCCAAATTGTGGTCTCCCTTTCTAGGAAAGGCCAAGATCTGAAGGAGTTGTTCTGTAACTGCAATTAGGAGGTTGGCTTGTGGATGGACGATAATTGCCTCAGGCATAATTCCTCAAATAACAAAGGTTATTCTATTTGGAAACAACACTTCTTTCTGGAACCCCTCATGGTTGCCAGGCAAATTAGGTTCACTTCCAATGCCAGTAAAAGGTGAAAAATCTGGGAATACTAATTGATGACAAGCATATAAGGTAAATAAGGTAATTTCTACTTTCTTCTGCTTGTTTTGCATGATCCGGAAAATAGCCAAGTTTCTTCCTCCTAATCTGTTGCAAACTGCTGTTTTGGCCCTTATAATTTCCTGGATGGACTATTGTAATGGGCTATGTGTAAATCTGCCAAAAGGTCCCCTGAAAAAACTTCAGATTCTTCAAAACTCAGCGGTCAGGATGTTGATGAAAATCCTGAGATTCCATTCTGCCTCCCAAGCCTTGGTGAGTCTACATTGGTTCCCTGTTCACAAAAGTATAATGTTAGAAGCTCTTTGTATCACCTATAATGCGCTTCAGGGACTAGGTCCAGCTTTTCTAAGAGAAAAACTTAGAAGGTATGCCCCTGATAGGACTCTTTGGTCCCGTGCAACCTGAAATTTGGTGGTGCCATCCTACAAACTTTCCTCTTGGGGAGGTAGGAGTTTGTGGCTTGCTCAGAACTGGATTTTGCTTCCTCTGGAAATAAAATCTGCATCCTCCATTCTGAGCTATCGCAAGTCTTTAAAAACCTGGCTTTTTATTCAACAATAACTGTGGTCTTTTTATTACCTTGTTACTTATCACCATGATGCCTTAGGGTATTTGTTCGCACTATATAAAACTTAAAAATTAAATCATGTGTTCTTACCAGTTGCACCACCAATTTCTATGCCCACATAATCCAGGAGGTCAGACTCTCTGCCAACCACATTGGCCCAGCGATGTTTAGGCTGGTGGGTGTTTCGGTCCACGCCATACATCTTCTGCATCTTGAGATGTATACACTCCCAGCATTGCTTGCGGACCTTTATGGGGTAGCCTTGGTTGACCTGGCCCCCACTGGCTACCATGGCAGGCAGTTAATGAATGACCAGCCACAGGAAGCTCCCAAACTCCTGCTTGGTCATGGGGCTAGACCGACTCTTCCCCAGCATGATCCCACACAACTTACAACACCCAAACAAAAACGACCCCCCCCAAAAACCCACTACTAACCTTATAACAAATATACCCCAAAAGACATGCACCCAACAGCACACAGGACAATACACAAGCATATACAACTAATTATGCACAATAAGAACTTGAGGTGCACAACAGGACAGCAGACACGAAGCACCAGCTCCAACCACACCAAAAGCACTCCCAAGCACAAAGACAACACCACCACTCCCAAGCTCAGACAGAAAAACTGTCACTTAAAGTGTAAATGAAAGTAACTTCACAGTTCCTGTTTTGCAGCATGTAGGATCCATGACATCACTTCTCTTTATCCATTACTTCACTCCCTGGGCGGATACGTCACGTTTTCAGCTGATGCGTTGGTTTTGTTTTTAAGCTACCTGTCAATGCATCGATTTCACACAAGGCCTGAAAAGGCACAATGCGTTTCTTTTGTACGCATTGGCTGAGAAGCATTATTTTTGGCTGAAGCGCTGACTGGAAAACATCACGCTTAATGGTCATGCATTATTTTTCTTTTTTTACGGAACAGGTAAAAAAGTTGTGAATTTCGGTGTGTTGGGATTTGTAATGCATGTAATAATGTACAGGGATTAAAGTGTTGACTGTGAATAACAGAGTTGTCCTGTTTACAGTCTTTGCATGTGTTTACTATGTGTTTGACAGTGAACATATGTGTGAGTTACTAGGTATAGTGCCCAAACACTGTGGTAGCACATGGGTCCACCTTACCAGCAGTGCCCTGTGTGCTAACTGTGTCTTAACACCCATTGACATTGTATTAACTTACCCCAGGGATGCAACAGACTACACTGCCATGGGGTCAGTGCACCCACATCTACGACAGATAAGCCTACTGCCAAACAGCGCAGTATCCCACAGTAGAGGCATCAGCCTGTGGTGACATTTGGGAGTGTGCAGTGATTGGCTGCTCCCACCTGGAAGGGGATGTATGGATAGCACCATGTGATTGTTTGAGTATTTTCCATTCATATTCACGGGCTATACCCTACAGGAAAGTTACAGTGTCGTCATTGTGGCCAACATGATCCTCACTCATGGTAATTGTGCTATGGTAGATCACCATATATGCCTTGGCATGACCTCCTACAAATTGCTGACAGTAAGGCTGCATAAATCACACCATAACTACACTCTGCATCAAGGCAGTGTTGCATGTGCATAGCAGTGGGTGTTCACATGCAATACAGTTGCTCTGGTAAAGTATAGTATATAGCATTTGTATGTGTGGTATGAGATCATCTAATGGATTTGACATGTGGGTACAGTTATTTATGTAGCATATGTAGACTGTAGTTTGGGACTGTATTCCCATGCACATGGTATGTGGAACACTTCACAGTCATGATACTATGAGTGGCCTCTACTATCGTCCGCAAGTATGAGGCCATACAAATGGCTAGCATCATGAGAGACACACACACACACACAGACACTGCATGCTATCTACGTTATCACACCAAATTAATTGAGGCTGGCAATGGAGGACTATCTGCTACAGGTTGTTGGCATGCACACTATTTTATTTGTACCAGATGATGTTATATACTGTTTGTTGCACATAGCTACATACATTTTCTGTGTGACAATTAGTAGCAGATCAAATGTGAATGTTTATGTGTTTACTGTGACTATGGAATTAAAATGCATACACAGTGGTAGTGTTCATACATTTATTTACAAATAGTTTGACAATGTTAGGTCTGTCATCATTGTGTCATATCATGTACTTTACTAATGGTTCTGAGAAGAAATTGAAAATGATGTTGTCCTTCCGCCGTGTTGTGGAAACTGATGATCCAGGCTGATGAGGCTCCTCATCTTCCTCCTTCTCATCGTCTGGCAGGTCCTGCTCCCATTTGTCATCAGTTCATGGCACATTTGTCTTTACACATATGTTGTGCAATATGCAGCACACCAATATTATTTTGCACACCATGGGTGGCGAGTATAGCAATCTTCCCCCCGATATGTCAAGGCTCCGGAAGAGGGATTTTAAAACGCTAAAGGTTTGCTCGATGATAGACAGGGCGCTGGTTAGGGCATGATTGTAGGTCCGCTGGGCTTCTGTTTGTGGATTTTTCAGTGGAGTCATCACCCATGGCAGCAGAGTGTATCTGTTGAATGCACACACAGGGCTTCATTTAGCAGTTGTTGCCACTGGGCAGCAATTGATGTAATATGGATGCACTGATCTGCATCCAAAGTGAAGGGGTGGAATGTGCCTTTTTCCTAAAATACAGCACATCCATGGTTTGTCAGCATACGCACCATCACATGGTAGTGACTAGTGCCAACATCCCCCCCCCTTTCACCATGGTGCACGTGTGTCAGCTTAGTGTCCTCACATGACGTCATACTTTAAGGGAAACATTACAGCACAAAAAACACACAATCTATGCAATTTCCTCCTTCTATGTGTCCTGCGGAATGCAGGACACATAGTAATTGGACATGACAAAGAGACATGTAATTATGTGTCCTCATTTCACTTCCCCTTGGGAGGCACACTATTTGCACACAGTCCCAGGGTCACTGAACATAGGATGTGTGCAAATGTGTGAGATCTTCATTGGTGTTGGATGGGCAAGGCTGACGCAAGGCCCATGGTACACATCCTTAACATAGGGTGAATGAATGATGCACTTTGCTGTGGCTTGCCTTACTGCATACCTATGAGGCCATGCAATGTCATGCATGTTTGCATTGCTACATTGATATGATTTGGGGATCTGTTCTACCAGAGCATAGGGAAGAGTGATACTCCATCAGCACAGTTCACTTGTACATTTGGCCCAATGTGGCGTAGGAGGTCTCAACATGTGTGACTTGTTGGATTTTATTACGCGTAGGCCATGTAGTATGGGGCAAGTAGGTAGGCCGACACCAACTATGTATGCACAGTCTCATTCAACCTAAGACTGATATGTCAAAGTATTCCTACACAATTGACAGCCATTTGGTCTGTCATGTGCTTGAGAAGTACTTACCAACCAGTAGTCCATTCCCATTGGCAACATTCTGGAAGCGCTGATTGATGGTGGAATGTCGGAAGATGAATGAGTCATGAGCAGTGACAGGGTACTTCGCAAGGACATTTATGAAGAAGCCCAGATAGTCTAGAATTGCCTGCATGTTCATCGAATAAGTGTGCTTCCTGTTGCGATAGATGTGTGATGTTGTTGCTGGAGGCACAAGTTGCATATGGGTGAAGTCCATTGCCCCAACACATGTGGGAATCCTTCAATGGCATAAAATCTTTGCTTGTTCTCCTGCTGTTGCTGTGCTGTGTTGGGGAAGTAGAGGTACTGGGGTGTTAAGCTTCTGATGGCCTCCAGGATGGAGGGGAGGAGCCCTGAGAAGGATGCCTGGGATACTCCTGCCACTCTGGCTGTGGTGGTTTGGAAAGTTCCAGATGCCAACATGTGCAGGACAGCCAGTAGCCTGTCCTGGGGAGGTATTTTGGTGCACCGCTGCAATGTTGTCTGCAGCATTGGTGCAATCTGGTGCAGGAGGTGGGCAATGGACTCCCTCCTGAGCCTGTAAAGGGCAATAACCTTCTCTTCCTCCCTGAGGTCAATAAGGATAATCCTCTGGCTGTATGTCTGCTCCCTTCTCCTGCACTGCCTCTGTGATGGTGGTGGTCTCCTTGGTTCTCTTAGCTGCAATAGTAGTAGATTCATGGCGTAGTTGAGCTTGTCAAAGTGAATTGGGTATGTTCTGCGTTTATACCAGTGTCCATGTGTAATTTTTAAACCCTGTTTTCTGTAGCTGTAATAACTAATGGGACTCAGCGCTCAAAAGTAGCGCTGTTCTGAAACTTCTTGTACATACGGCTGCATCAGTTTTGCAATGCTTTTTTCAAGAGAACACCTACCATGCATATTACAGAAAACTGCCACTAGTGGATCTGACAATAAGACAAAAAGGCGCTAGCAGTGAAAAAGTGATGCTAAAGGGCTCTAGCATCACTTTGTAAATATGGCACCAAAAAAAGCTGTCATAGCCTCAAAAAAATGGAGCTGCGGTGTGTTAGCTTCTTGTAAATATGCCCCTTTGTGTAAAGATATCCATTTGGGAAAAAATCCTATCCGGTGACCACACAGAACAATGGAATTGACATACTGCAATAACGCCATCGACACAAACATGATAAGCATTTCTTTCATGTGGACACTAAGAAAATAATATGAAAAGCCAATTTGCATTAACTTTGTTCACAAAGCCAACAGTTTCGGTAATTTACGACTCCAAAATGCATTTTTTTTGGTTTACAGAGGATATGCATAGAGAATGAGACAACTGTACATGCAGTAGCCACTTCCTCTTTCTTTCCAGGAAACTCTTCCCTGTGCCTAGTCCAGCTCTCTGCTGCATGATCCACACTTGGAAGATAGAATCTTTACTTTTTTTGGAAACTCAAGGAAGCTCAGTAAAGTTCTTTCAAAATGTTTGTGTTGCTGTGCCAGTGCTGCACCATCATGTCCTGAAATTGGTTAGCAAGGTAGTGAAGGAGAGCTCTGTTCCATCAATCCACCTGTTGCTTTGATATGAGGTTACCTTAAATAAATGAAAAAAGAGGCTTTGGAAAACAGGAACAAGTTGGTTTAATTAAACGCTGCTGGCGGGAGATCCTCGACAGAGTGTGTTGGACTTGGCCTTTTTGCAGGGTCATCCATAAACTTTTTGCCTTTCTCCTAGCCATTTTTCTGACATGGTGTTGGTGGTTTTAGGACTCTGGGCACTTTAGCACTGCTGTCCAGTGTAAAGTGCGTGTGCTCTCTGTGATAAATGTGGTAAGATTGGTCTACACCTGTTTGGCCTATTTAATTTACCTGTGAGTCCCTTGTAAAGTGGTATCTCATATACCCAGGGCTGGTAAATTAAATGCTACTGGTGGGCTTGCAGCGCTGATTGCGCCACCCACCAAAGTAGCCTTTCAAACCTATCTCAGGCCTCTGCCATTGCAGGGCCTGTGCGCGCAGTGTTACTGCCGCTGTGACGTGGCACCTAAAGTGTGTGCCATGTCCGTGACCCCCCTTTTTTTACTACATGTCAGTCACCCCTAAGGTAGGCCCTAGCTAGCCCTATGGGCAGGGTGCATTGTAGGTAAAAGATAGGACATGTACCTTAAGTGTGTGACATGTCCTGGTAGTGACAAACAGCCATTTTGGTTTCTCACTACTGTGCGGCTGCCCTCCCATAGGAATGCATTGGGGATTTCCTGATAAGTGTTTCAGTGGTAATTCCTGATATGAGAGGCGCAGCGTGGTCAAGTTTGGTATGATTGGAATAGTGATAATAAATGCTACGCAATGGTGTGCGCAGATTTATTATAACTATTTTAGAAATGCCACTTTTAGAAGTTGGCATTTCTGTGTGCTATGTGTCTGCCTGCCTGATGTGAATTGCATGTCTGAATTGTGAGTGACAGGGGCTGGGAGGTGTGTGTGGCTCCAGGAGGGGCAGGGTGAGTCAGCGCTAGGCTGAATGGGACATCTACATTTTGAGTAGTGGGAGGGGAAGTCCCTGGTCCCTGAATAGGGCTGTGCCTAGCTTGTACAATGCTGGCTCCGCCCCCTGTGGTGTGTCTGATCACTGAGCCCCCACCTGACAAAGGGGAAGAGGGGCTTGGAAAACAAAGTGCTCCAAACCCCCCCTGAATCAGTTGCATCTGGTTCCCCTAGCCCTGTCTTGCAGACAAAGAGAAAACGGCATATAAAAATAGGGGCTGTGACCCCATGAAGAGGAGTTCTTGTGCTGTTCCTGACGGAGGGGGCTTGCTGCTGCTGGGGCCAAGCGGGGGCTGCCATGAGGGCTTGCCTCCCTGGGCCCTGCATTGCCCCTTGAACCCTAAAGACCTCCAGGACTCTTTTATCTCTGCCTTTTTAAGGACTTTATGGCCTAGCGCCTCGTGAGCGCTGTGTTTTGGCTGCCTGAGGGGAGAAGAGCTGGCCCTGCTGCAGCGCGAGGCTGCGAGGGAATACCGGCATGTGGGATTCCCCCCTGAGCTCCTTATTGAAGCGGGAGCCCACCCCGCGTTGTGCCAAAAAGAGCGGGTGCCCACCCCGCACTTCACCTCTTAGAAAAGCGGGTGCCCACCCCACATTGCATCTCTGTCCAGCGGGTGCCCACCCCGCATTTGGCGTTCTAGGGCAGCGGGAGCCCACCCCGCCGGTTCATGCCACCCTGCGTGAGGCCGCCGCCGAGAACACCGAGGATCAATGCAGGGGCCGCCACGCTGCCCGTGGTGACCCGGAAGGCAGGCCGGTTGCCTGGCGTGGGCGGGGCCGAGGCAGGAAGTGGTAGCGTGGCCGAGCGAGGCTCCCGTGCGTGGTGGGAGCCCTGCGCATGCAGTGAAGCCAGGCGGGAGCCTACCCCGCTCTGGCAAACGCCCCAAAAGCCGCCAAAGAAGAGAGGAAGCAAATGGGAGCCTACCCCGCGCTCCGGTGCCGAAGTAGAGTCGGAGGCCACCGGAAGGAAGGAGGTGACTGCCGGCCCGAGCGGGGCTCCCTTGTAGTTGGGAGGAGCCCCGCGAGCAGCCAAGGATGTCCGGAGCCTTCCAGGCTCCTTGCAGAAGTCCCGGTCCCAGGAGAGGAACCGGGTGAAGAGAAGCCCAGGAGCGGAGACCACGAGGGAGTCCCCGGTGAGTGGGGGCTCTGGGTTGTCCATCACCGGCTCAGGAGAGGAGCAGATACCAGCCCCGGTGAGTGGGGCTGCAGTTCTTCCTCGTTGGTGCAGTTTGAGGCACATTACCGGTACTTTTGTAAGTCTGAGCGGCCCCACCTGACAGAGGGCCGCTCCAACGAGGGGTACAGTAGTTTAAGGGCCCCAGTGGGGGTCCCGAGGGCCAGAAGTGCCCGTGCCTAATTTCTTCTTGGTTCTTTTTACAGCTGCCCCACCTGGCAGAGGGCAGCTGCACCGAGGGGGCAATTCGTGCTAAGAGCCCTAGAGCAGGGCCCCAGAGGGCACAGTGAGTGCTCAGGCCCCCGTTTTGTTCCACAGCTGCCCAGCAATTAGTGGGCAGCTGCAACGTTTAGGCCAGTTTTTGCGCACTTTGCTTTCTGCATTGGCAGCCGCCCTGACATTGGGACATAGGGCATTTGAGCCCCAGTGGAAGGCCAGTTGGCCTGGGGGCTGGTTGGTGACATTGGTAGAGTGCCAGGCTCTACAGGATTGCGTAATGTACTTATACCTGCTCTGAATGCAGGTGAGACCCATTGCGTAATGTGTTTATGCTAATGAGGTTTGGGCCTAATGTGGGTTTATGTCTAATGCTAATAGGATAATGCTTAGGTCATTATGGTACCAGTAGTTACTGGTTGTGTTTTATATTTGCATTTATTTACCTGTTCTGATGGTTCTGACCATGGCCCGATTGGCCTGGTCCTGTATATAATTCCCCTGTGAATATTGCCCGTGCCAGTTGGCACAGTGTAAATGTGTGATTCTGTTTCTAATGTGTTTGATAATACAAAGGCTATTTTTTATATAACCTTGTGTGGAGTTTCTTTTGTGGTGTGGCTAGTTTGTTGCTGCTGTGTGTGTGTTGTGTAAACGCTTTACAGATTGCCTCTGGGATAGGCCTGACTGCTCGTGCCAAGCTACCAAGGGGGTGAGCAGGGGTTATCTTGGGTGTGTAACTCCCTTGCCCTGACTAGAGTGGTGGTTTCTGCCTGGCTTTGGCGCAAGCCTTAGCCAACCAGAAATCCCATTTCTAACAGAGTGCGTCTGCTCTAAGTCTCTCGATGTGCAAAGTTTTGGCCGCTGTTCATATACAGTTCATGAGGTACAATAAAGCAATTTTCTACATTCCCAAAAAATAAATCAACAAATGCAAGCATATGATAAGGACACAAATGGTCTCAGCTTTGGGGAGAGCTAGTGTGGGCCAGTATGTATGTGTCCAGATGTTCGACATGAGGAGCACGTGAGCACTACGTATGGTGTGCATGTTGTGTCCGGATTGGTTGAGTGTTTCTATCTACATGTTGTATCTAGCTTTGTAATATTTTGGAGAATGTGAGGCCTTGGCCAAACAATTTTATCGGGGCCAATTTCCTCAGACCTGTTTGTGGTGCAACTATCTATCTGTGGGATCAATTAGGGTTTTGCTGGGAGCATGTTTGTCTTTAGGTTAAGCGAGACCCCACCTGTGACCTGGTATTCGATAGGCGTTGGTTGCAGGACTTGTCTAGCCATGTATGTCTGACTCGGGGTTGATGGGAAAGTCACCTTGGGTGAATCTGATAGCAATGATACAAAATTATATGAAAGTTATCAGAGTTTACGTGAGCACCAGTTGCATTACAGACGGACACATTCATTTTTTTAGGCATGGCAAGATTGAGTGATTTGCCCAGAATCACTGGATGCTTAAGCCTCCGGCCAGACTCGAACCTGGTTCCCCAGGTTCAAAGTCGGCCACTCTAGCCGTTAAGCACGCCTTTATTTGTGTTACCATTGTAGGGCCTGCACATATCATGGTATACATTGACATCATAGTCACTCATCCCATCACACCTCTTGACAGACATATGGACCAGTTGCCAAGCCACAGACTACATGAACATCACTTCACACTGGGTCTCCTTCAACGGGGTTAAACAGAGGCTGGCCACTGATCTCACCATTGCCGATTCTTCACAAGGCATTTGGCAGCATGCAATGGTTGTAATATTCTCCATTGAAAAATCTCATTCAGCTGTCAACATCCTGGAAGAATTTAACACCAAAGTCTACAAATGGCTTCAACCCAGATGTCTCAGCACTGGCGTTTCTGCCCCTAAAAATGGCAGTAATATTGTTGAAGATATGGCTTGTGTTAGGTTTTAAAATCCCGTCCCTGCAATGTACTCCTTTCACGTTATATTAGGTTAGCAAAGTGTGGCTAAATAGATGCCAGTTGTATTCACGTTATGCAACCCACTGAGTTATCCCCGTAATGTGCAGGCTTCAGTTGGCTAATGCGACTCCATTTTGTTTTTTGCAATCCTTATTAGGCTGCTTAGACTGTGCCCGAGTTAGGCCTCATGGCCCGTAATGCTTGCCTCAGCAGAACACTGTATTTCGCTAATGTTTTTTCTTTCTATCCAAGGCTGTTTCCCGATTTGCTAATGAGGAGACAATTCAGCTCTCACATACCAATCTAAGGGCCATATTATCAAGAACGGCGATAACATTATCGCAGCTTTAGCGGCAGGAAACTGCTGCTAAAGTGGCGATAAGGGGCTTGATAATATGCCCTATAGAGTTCCAATAGAAGCCCAGGTTCTGGTGTGAAGGACATCAAACCTCGGCTTCTATTGGAATTCTATAGGGCATATTATCAAGCCCCTTATCGCCGCTTTAGCGGCAGTTTCCTGCCGCTAAAGTGGCGATAATGTTATCGCCGTTCTTGATAATATGGCCCCAAGTGTGTAGTCCTGCTCCCACATTAGGAGATGCTGAGACCCGGCGCAGTGGACTTGGGCTTCTGATAACATGTACCCATCTGGCAGGTGGTAGCTCATCTCCCTGTGCCTCCTTTGTTCGTGTCCGGCTCAGGCCGGTAGTTTTCCATGGTGGGCGGGGTTGGAGGCTCCGGGGGAAGAATAATTACTCACTGTAGAATGTTGGGGGGCAGTCCCTCGGCAGACATCTTAGGGTGCAGGTCATGATGGACTCCTCTGCAGAGCAATTCTAATAAAAATGTAAGTTTGCATTCTCTACTGTCTGACCGACTCTTCATTCTTTGGAAGGCATAACAGGTGGTTGTGAGAAAACCCGAGTGGCCCTAGAGGGCCACTTCCTTCAGTTGGCGCCCAAACAGGGACCCCGCAAGGTGATCTGACTCGCCCGTAATCGGGTTGCAGGGTCGGGGGTGCGTTTGATCAGATCGGGGTACCCCACACAAGAACGAGCTTGGTTCTCGCAGCTGCCCCGCCCGGCTGATCGGGCGCCCCCTCGTCTAGTGGTCACCAGCTGGGGTCCTGAGAAGGCAAAATCTTGGAGTTGACCGTTTGGTCCGAAGAGTCGGCAGTGGAGAATAGCTTGACTCGACCTGTGTGCACCAGGTGAGTGATTTGATTCTTGAAAAAAATGGCGCCATTCTTGGACGACACGAGCCTGCGGGCTGTGTCTTGATGCAGTCTCCGGACTGTCTTGTTTGCAGTTTTTGAACTACCTTGCTTGAACGACACCAGTCGACGGACTGTGTCTTGGTACGGTCTCCGGATTGTCTTGTCTTGAACTTGGTGGGTCTGCGGACCCTTGGAAAGGCTCAAAGTGTTTGCGAGCAGTTCATCGGACCGCCTGGAAATTTGGGCCGTGCTTGAAAAGGCCCGGGGCTGCCCGCGAACAATCTGCCAGACCAACTGGTAATTTGGCTAATGCTCGAAAAGGTCTGGGGCTGGAGCCTGTCTTCTTGGATTTGATACAGTCTTCGGACTGTAGGGAGTGGTCCCTGGACCGGTTTTGTTTGGCTTTGTGACTAATATTTGTTATTTTATCTTGTCTTAGTTTGTTGATTGTTGGTGTTTTACTTGTCCGTTAGGGACAGTGCATGTGTCTTATATTAAGATGCCTTGTTTTAGCAAATTGGGGTGTTTTGGATGTTGATGTTGTTCTACTGATGCGCGATTGGAAGAGAGCCAGCCTGCACCTCCGGAGGGTTCTCCAAATTTTGACATTTATGTTAAACATGGTATTGGCCCTGTTATTTTTAGCACATTGTGGCATAAATATACGAGGGAAAATGCTGAGCTACAGTGGCCACTTACTGGCTCATTTGATGAGCAGACATTGAATTTCTTGCAGGACAAGTTGTTCGCTAGGAGGAGCAGACAGTTGATGTTTGATTCTCTAAGAGTATGGCAGAAAGAGGCAAAGCAACAACGACTAAGAGCAGAGAAGGAGGCCCGGAACAGGCAGACACAAACTATAACACAGAAAGCAGTAGCTTATAAAAGAGGAAAGGTAGAGAAGGGTATAGAATGTGCAGATAGAAAGTTTCGGTTACAGACAGATGAGTGCTATGTTGCTAGGGAGGAGGGTGATGATTTCGTCGAAGAACTATTGGATTCTTGTCCTCCTCCTCCTTATGCCCCTGAAAGGATATACCCGGCAGTCCCGACCTCTCAGTCCTTGGCCTCTAGTGCCGCCCCTTCTAGCATTCCCGTTTCTGGTGCTACCGCTAGAGCCCCGGCCCCTCTTGCTTCTCTTCTACTCACACCAGGCACCGGGGCGGGTGCTGTTAGTTCTCCTGTCCAGTCTGTCAGCTCTGGATTGACCGCTACTCTCCCTCTCACCCCTACCACCCTGTCTCCCTACATGATGGTGCCTGTCTCTGCATCTGCTCCTTCCCCCGTGAGTGTGGCACACCAGGCACAGTTGAATGTCGAAACTCCTGCACGTGGCGTGCATGATGTGAATTGGGCAGCGGCGCGAGATCGAATGGATAAAGTGTTGGTGCGTTCTGCAGTGGGTGATGAGGAAAAGAAAATGGTGGCGAACCAAGCAGCTCAGTGGGCTCGACACCCGATCTATAGTGTGGAGGATGTGTGGAGTGTGATGAAAGATTATGAGCCGTTTATACAGCAGCATGCCCTTAAACACATGTCAACGATGCTGATAGAGTTGTGGGAACAATGTTTTCAGGTTGTTGCACCGCAAATCATATATGACATACGGGATACGGTATATGCTGCAGGTATGGCTCCCAATGAGGTTTTTAGCAATATAACGACACTAGTGGGTTACCGAGGTAGATTGCTTCACAAGGTACCGACAATGGGGACACAGCATCCCATGAGGGAGGTTCATCCCATTTACCACCCTGAAATTCCAGAACTGCGCGATTCCACTAATGCTGTGATTAGACAACGGGTCGACGCTCAGTTTCAGGAGCAATGGATCTATACTCCTTGGAAGAGGAGTGAGGTCCTATCCTTAAAGAGCCAGCTGCCGGACCCCCGGAAAAACCCTACTGCATATTATAAAGAATTGACGGAGGTGGACTCCTCTACAGTTATGACGTTAGCTGACATAGAGTTGTTTTTCGGCTTGTTGGTACCAGTGGACATATGGAGGCAAGTCCATATGCAGGATCATGCACTAGAGTTGGGGGGAACATGGGATGAGATCAGGGCTTGGGATAATGAGCGTAAGCCTGGAGACAAGCCGAAAGCGGAGCTCCTCGCTTTGCCAGGGCGTATTATCACATACGTGCATGCACTTATCCCGCCAAAGAGAGTGGATTGGGATAAGTTGACTGCGTGTCGCCAGAAGAAGGATGAAAGTGTGTCGGATTTCTTTACTAGATTTGAAGGGGTGTTCTTAGATTTTAGTGGACAGGATCTGTCGCAGGAGGGTGGTGTTCGTTTATTTGTCAACAGATTTGTCACTAACTTTCTTCCCGAGATTGCAACACGGTTTCAGGCTTCGGAAAGTACTTGGACGACTTCATCCCCGTCCGTGATATTGAGTATGCCACAATATTACGAACATAGAGAGAATGAGGACAAGGAAAGGGTGGAGAAAAAGTCAAAGGATTTGAAGACGAGGGTATTGATGCAGCAGGTTGCAAGGGGAAATGGACGAGGTAGAGGTTCGGGTTCGGCCCAGCAGCGGTCTGGCAGAGGTGGCACGTCAAATGCACCCCTTGGGCTCAACCCATGTGCGTACTGCAAAAAGGAGGGACATTGGTGGAATGAGTGTCTGGAGTTGTTACAGAAGGATGAGGCCCCAAGGGGTCGAGGTTTTTGAGGACACGGACGAGGAACAGGAGGTAGAGGGGGAATGAAGTCAGAAGATACGTCACACAATAGGCAGAGCGGGAATTATTTTGATGACCCCAGAGGACGGCAGTACTATCATGACGATTATGACATGGACGAAGTGACGGGGTTGTCTCATAGCTAGGACCGCCGAGGACAGGGTGAGGGACCAATTCATGTGCCTATAGATCAGAATGGACCTTATGTCACTGCTGATTTACAGGGTACTACTGAAAGATTTTTAGTTGATACAGGGGCTATGAATAGCTCTGTTTCCCGTTCACTGGTCCCAGGGGCAGCTCTGTCTGGCCAAAATAATGTTTCGGTGGGTTTCTCAGGTGTGCCGGTCATTAGCCACATTTCCAAGCCTCTTGCTTTGACTATTGGCCCCTTTACGGTCGATTCACCATTTTTACTGATATCAAATTGTGGGGAAAATTTGTTAGGACTCGATTTATTGAAACAGTTGCATGCGACAATTTTCTGTTCTCCAGACGGTGTTTACATGACTATTGGACCGCAGGTTGCTCGTGTCACGGCAGTCACTCACCTGCACTCCAGTTTGTTCCTTCCTTGATGCTGACTGTTCCTGAATCCCTACGGAAATTATAAGAATGGCAAGGAAGGTATACGCTTGCCGCTCAAATAACTCCCTGGGGGAAGGGGGATGGGACAGAGAGAGAGAAGAGAAACAAGACACTGGACTGCGTCCTCTTTTTTTTCTACTGATTTTCTGGAATTTCTCTCTGGGGTTCTCTCTGGTGGAAGGGATGAGGGAGGGATCTGGCCTCAAGAAGGATCTTCTGGAATCTTGTAATTCAAGTGCTCTAATGAAGAAATAAATAATGAACGTGACTTAACTTATACTCTGTTCTTACAGACTCTACTTAACTCTTTTACATTCATATGTCTTTGAATGCCTACCGATAGCTATCTAGGTGAACTTTCAGAGATATGAGGCGTTTGTAGTCACGCTATTTCCAAATGTCTTTCACCTGAGGAAATCATCTATGGCACAACATAAAGATTCAGATATCATTATTAAATTACATGACTGATTTAAAATACATCAATCATATTAATTCTTAAACATCTTCAACATACCTGATTGTGTCTGGTATTAGGTCCAAAACGATTCCTAAATTAAAAATAAACCGACAAACAAAAAAGGACTATAGGCACAAGTACAGGTACTATTGGACTTGGCCTTTTTGCAGGGTCATCCCTAAACTTTTTGCCTTTCTCCTAGCCATTTTTCTGACATGGTGTTGGTGGTTTTAGGACTCTGGGCACTTTAGCACTGCTGTCCAGTGTAAAGTTCGTGTGCTCTCTGTGATAAACATGGTAACATTGGTCTACACCTGTTTGGCCTATTTAATTTACCTGTGAGTCCCTTGTAAAGTGGTATCTCCTATACCCAGGGCTCGTAAATTAAATGCTACTGGCGGGCTTGCAGCGCTGATTGCGCCACCCACCAAAGTAGCCTTTCAAACCTAACTCTGGCCTCTGCCATCGCAGGGCCTGTGCGCGCAGTGTTACTGCCGCTGTGACGTGGCACCTAAAGTGTGTGCCATGTCCGTGACCCCCCTTTTTAATACATGTCAGTCACCCCTAAGGTAGGCCCTAGCTAGCCCTATGGGCAGGGTGCATAGTAGGTAAAAGATAGGACATGTACCTTAAGTGTGTGACATGTCCTGGTAGTGACAAACCGCCATTTTGGTTTCTCACTACTGTGGGGCTGCCCTCCCATAGGAATGCATTGGGGATTCCCTGATAAGTGTTTCAGTGGTAATTCCTGATATGAGAGGCGCAGCGTGGTCAAGTTTGATATATTTGGAATAGTGATAATAAATGCTGCGCAATGGTGTGCGCAGATTTATTATAACTATTTTAGAAATGCCACTTTTAGAAGTTGGCATTTCTGTGTGCTATGTGTCTGCCTGCCTGATGTGAATTGCCTGTCTGGCTTGTGAGTGACAGGGGCTGAGAGGTGTGTGTGGCTCCAGGAGGGGCAGGGTAAGTCAGCGCTAGGCTGAATGGGACATCTACATTTTGAGTAGTGGGAGGAGGAGTCCCCGGTCCCTGAATAGGGCTGTGCCTAGCCTGTACAATGCTGGCTCCGCCCCTGTGGTGTGTCTGATCACCTAGCCCCCACCTGACAAAGGGGAAGAGGAGCTTGGCAAACAAAGTGCTCCAATTCCCCCCTGAACCAGTTTTGGCTGGTTCCCCTAAAGCCCTGTACTGCAGACAAAAGAAAATGGTGTATAAAAATAGGGGCTGTGACCCCATGAAGACGTTCAGTTCTGGGGCTGTTTCTGACTTGCTGGGGGCTGGCTGCTGCTGGGGCCCAGGAGGAACCACCATGGGGGCTTACCTCCCTGTTGGAGGGCCCTGTGTGCTGGCCTCCCTGGGCCCAGCTATGCCCCTGGACCTAGCAGAACATTTTGCTTGGACTTATGCTTTTTGGAGGAAGGACTCAGGCTTCTAGTGCCTTGTGAGCGGTGTATTTTTCTTAGCTGATGAGGAGCGTGCCTGCTTTGCAGCGCTGTTCTGCATGAAGAGAGGGAATCCCCGGCGTAGGGATTCCCCTGCACTCTGCGCAAAGAAGCGGGTGCCCACCCCGCATGGTGCGCTGCTTTGTCTAATTTCGTACAGCGGGAGCCCACCCCGCAATTGAAGCCGCATTGGTGCCGTTTTATTTGGCGAGAGCCCACCCCGCGTTTCAAGTGAAGAGCGGGTGCCCACCCCGCATTGTGGTGCCTTTCGCGGGTGCCCACCCTGCACTGCAGCGCTGAGCAAGGAATCACTGCCGCGGCCCGATCGACAAACGGCCGCCGACCCGGAAGCCAGGCAGAGCCTGCCTGACTGTGGGCAGGGCTTCTGAGGCCGAGGAAGTGGAGCCGGGAGTGATGTGTGCCCGAGCGGGGCCCCCGTGAGTGTGGGGGAGCCCCGCGGTGTGATCCTGAGGAGCCCTCGGCTAAAGGGGCTACACGAGGCCAACCCGTCTTGGTGTGGGGCCTGGGTCGAGGCGGGAGCCCACCCTGCCTTCGTGGGTGCCGGAGAGTGCTGACCGGCAGCAGAGAGCCGCGGAGAAGTCCCGGTGAGTGAAGGCCCGGCGAGGCACATTGTCGGTGCCTGGGACCTGCGCAGCGGAAGAGCCCCGGTGAGTGGGGCTGAAATGGTGCTTTGTTGGCGCGGTTTGAGTGCCCGGGGGGGGACCAAGGCACCTCCTGCTCCGGGCCGCGCTGTCGTTATCTCGGCCCAGAAGGGCCACTGGCCTACCTCCTTTGGGTGCAGAAGGAGCACCGAGGACCTTCCCAAATTTGTCCTGCTAAGTTCAGCTACCCGCATGATCACGGGTGGCGGCGCGCTTTCGGGGGCAATCTTGGATTGAGGTGACATTTCGGGGTGAGCCCAGGGCAGGGCCCCGGCGTAGGGAACACTGACTTGGGGGGACCGTAACCCTGTGGTAGGTGCACTATAGGTCCCTGCTGCTGATTAGGTTTAGGCCCCAGGTGAGCCTGATAATGCCCACTGCAGATAGTGTTCTGCATAACTGGCTCCATTAGGGCGCAGTAATGCTATCCTTTACCAGTAGTTACTGGTTGTTGCCTTATGTGTATGCCATAGTGTGAGGGGGGGGCTGTCTCTATGATGCTAATGTGTACACTCCGCCAGGGTAATGTGATGCCTAATGTTTATGCCTAAGATGTTTATGCATAATGTGTTTATGCTGGTGGGGCCTAGTGCATAATGTGTTTATGCTAATGAGGTTTGGGCCTAATGTGGTTATGCCTAATGTCATGTTATGATGTCTTGGGGTAGTGCCTATTTGCGTAATGTGTTTTTTTTTTTATTCCTTTCTGTGCCCCCTTGCTGCCCCTGATTGTGCTCGTTTTTTTTTTCCTTTCTGTGCCCCCTTGCTGCCCCTGATTGTGCTCGTTTTTTCCTTTCTGTGCCCCCTTGCTGCCCCTGATTGTGCTTGTTTTTTTTCCTTTCTGTGCCCCCTTGATGCCCTGATTGTGCTCGTTTTCCCTTCTGTGCCTGTTTCCCGCCGCTGCGCCCCTGCGGCCCCGCCCCCTCACTGCCCATTCGCTGCCCCATTCCCTGCTCCTCCCTCCCACCTCCCCATTTATGGCGGCCGCTGTGCGGCCGTGCAGCGGACGTGCGCAGCGGGCGCACCGCTGGCGTGCCGAAGGCGCGCCTAAGGCAAGCCCGTCTGCGCCCGTCCGCGCCGTGACCGCGCCCAGCGCCAGACCCCCTGGTCCGGGCATCCCCCGCGCCCGCCACATCAACAGACGCCGATACGACGCCAGCACCCTCCACGCACTCAACCCCGGAAAAGAT
This sequence comes from Calotriton arnoldi, assembly GCA_963921515.1. NCBI lineage: Eukaryota > Metazoa > Chordata > Amphibia > Caudata > Salamandridae > Calotriton > Calotriton arnoldi. The sequence goes on from CAWUFW010002520.1 coordinate 1,677,631, forward strand.
CACGCCTGCTACCAGGCCACCCCGAAGCGCACCCAAGGGCCCTTCACCTGCCGGAACTGCAGCTTCGCCAGCACCCGCCCCGCCAAACCACCGCCCAGGAAAGAACCCAACTACCTCAGATGCATCCTCCTCAACACCCGCTCCGCCCGCAAACACGCCATCGAACTCTGGGACCTTCTCGACTCAACCTCCCCAGACGTCGCATTCCTGACGGAGACCTGGCTGAATCCCGCTTCAGCCCCCGACATCGCCATTGCCATCCCGGACGGATACAAGATCACCCGCAGGGACCGCACCAACGGAGTCGGAGGAGGCATCGCCATCGTCCACAGGAACACCCTCAGAGTCTCAACCAACACCGACGACACCCTCAGCACCGCCGAACACATGCACTTCCAGATCCACACCGATCCCAACACCACCCTCAGAGGAACCCTCATCTACAGACCCCCGGACCCCGACCACAGTTCAGCGATTCCATCGCTGACTTCGTCAGCACACACGCCATCGCCTCCACGGACTACATCCTCCTCGGGGACCTGAACTTCCACCTCGAGAACAACAAGGACACCAACTCCACCACCCTGATCGACAACCTCGCCACCCTCGGACTCAGACAGCTCGTGACTACACCCACCCACGCCGCCGGCCACACGCTCGACTCCATCTTTTCCGCAAGCCCACACGTCTCCTTCAACCACACCTCCGAACCCCACTGGACTGACCACCACTGCATCCACTTCACCTACAGGAAGCCCACCACGCACCACCGCACCGAACAAATGCCTCGCCGCTGCTGGAGCAGAGTCACGGAAGACCAGCTAACCACAACCCTCGCCCTGAGCTCACCCGCCGAACCCTCCGACCCCGACACCGCTGCCCGCAACCTCAGACAGTGGATCGACGACTGCGCCAACACCCTCGCCCCGCTCAAGAATCCGCCCAACAGCCACACCAGCAAGAAAGCCACCTGGTTCACCGAAGACCTCCAGGCCACCAAACGAACATGCCGAAAACTGGAGAAGATCTGGCTCCACGAACGGACAGCGGACAGCTACGCCGCCCACAAGAGCGCCACCCGCAGTCACCATCACCTCATCAGATCCGCCAAAAGGGCCTCACTCAAAGACCGCCTTGACAACAACGCACACAACAGCAAAGAGCTCTTCAACATCGTGAAGGAACTCTCCAACCCCAGCTCCAACACCAACGACATCCAGCCGTCGCGAGACCTGTGCGACTCACTGGCCACCTTCTTCCACCGCAAAATCGCCGACATCCACGACAGCTTCAACACCACGACCGCCCCGGCAACCACCGAGACCACTGCCCCCACAACCACCAACCGCCTGCTCTCCTGGACCAACATCAACGACGAGGACACCAGCGAGATCATGAACACCATCCACTCTGGTTCACCGCTAGACCCGTGCCCTCACCACATCTTCAACAAAGCCAGTACAGCCATCGCGCCCCATCTCCGGAAAATAATCAACATCTCCTTCGAGACAGCAACCTTCCCGGAAAGCTGGAAGCACGCCGAGATCACCGCCTTACTCAAGAAACCCAAGGCAGACCCCAAGGACCTCAAGAACCTCCGACCCATCTCTCTGCTCCCGTTCCCCGCGAAGGTCACCGAGAAAATCGTCAACAAACAACTGACCCGCTACCTCGAGGAGAACAACATCCTGGACCCTTCCCAGTCCGGCTTCCGCAGCAACCACAGCACCGAAACCGCCCTCATCGCCGCCACCGATGACATCAGGACCCTGCTAGACAACGGAGAAACAGCAGCCCTCATCCTCCTGGACCTATCAGCCGCCTTCGACACGGTCTGCCACCACACACTACGAACACGCCTTCACGATGCCGGGATCCAAGAGAAGGCCCTGGACTGGACCACATCCTTCCTTTCCGGCAGAACACAAAGCGTCCGCCTCGCCCCCTTCCGATCCAAGGCCACCAAGATCATCTGCGGCGTACCCCAAGGCTCCTCCCTCAGCCCAACGCTGTTCAACATCTACATGGCACCCCTCGCCCACGTCGCCCGACAGCACAACCTCAACATCATCTCCTACGCCGACGACACCCAGCTGATCCTCTCCCTCACCAAAGACCCTCACACCGCCAAAGCCCACCTCCACGAAGGAATGAAGGCCGTCGCCGAATGGATGAGGACCAGCCGCCTGAAGCTGAACTCGGACAAGACGGAGGTCCTCATCCTTGGTTCCAACCCTTCAGCCTGGGACGACTCCTGGTGGCCAACATCACTGGGAACAGCCCCGCCACCCACCGACCACGTACGCAACCTAGGGGTCATCCTCGACCCCACCCTCTCCATGACTAAGCAGGTCAACGCCGTTTCCTCATCCTGCTTCAACATCCTCCGAATGCTCCGCAGGATATTCAAGTGGATCCCCACCGAAACAAGAAAAACAGTCACCCAGGCCCTCGTCACCAGCAGGCTGGACTACGGAAACGCCCTCTACGCAGGAACGACGGCTAAGCTCCTGAGACGGCTGCAACGCATCCAGAACGCCTCTGCACGTCTTATCCTCGACATCCCCCGACGCAGCCACATCACACCCCACCTGAGAGACCTGCACTGGCTCCCTGTCAACAAGAGGATAACCTTCAAGCTCCTCACCCACGCACACAAAGCACTCCACAACTCCGGACCAGCCTACCTCAACAGACGACTCAGCTTCTACACCCCCACCCGCCAGCTCCGCTCGACCAGCCTCGCCCTCGCCACAGTCCCCCGCATCCGGAAAACGACCGCCGGCGGCAGATCCTTCTCCCACCTCGCCGCCAAGACCTGGAACACCCTCCCTACCAACCTCCGACAGACCCAAGACCTACTGGCCTTCAGAAGACTCCTCAAGACCTGGCTCTTCGATCAGTAGCAGCACCACCCCCCTCTTCCCCCAGCGCCTTGAGACCCTCGCGGGTATGTAGTGCGCTTTATAAGTGACATGATTGATTGATTGATTGATGCTTATGAGGTTATTGCATAATGTGTTTATGCAGGTGAGGTCCATTGCGTAATGTGTTTATGCTAATGAGGTTTGGGCCTAATGTGGGTTTATGTCTAATGCTAATAGGATAATGCTTAGGTCATTATGGTACCAGTAGTTACTGGTTGTGGTTTATATTTGCATTTACTTACCTGTTCTGATGGTTCTGACCATGGCCCGATTGGCCTGGTCCTGTATATAATTCCCCTGTGAATATTGCCCATGCCAGTTGGCACAGTGTAAATGTGTGATCCTGCTTCTAATGTGTTTTATGACAATACAAAGGCTATTTTTTATATAACCTTGTGTGGAGTTCCTTTTGTGGTGTGCCTAGTGTGTTGCTGCTGTGTGTGTGTGTGTGTGTTGCGCAAATGCTTTACACATTGCCTCCGGGATAGGCCTGACTGCTCGTGCCAAGCTAGCAAGGGGGTGAGCAGGGGTTATCTTGGGTGTGTAACTCCCTTGCCCTGACTAGAGTGGTGGTTTCTGCCTGGCTTTGGCGCAAGCCTTAGCCAACCAGAAATCCCATTTCTAACATTGGTTGTCAGCGGTGAGGATAGAACGTGCGTTTGCGCAGTACCACAGCGACAACTGGTTGCCCTACAAACTCTGCATTTAGATAATCACATGTTTGGGGATTATTTTTACTGATTTTATTTTTTTCCTCAAGAGTGTCATTTTTAAATGGTGTTTTCTGCGCTTTTATTTTGGTGGCAGAAGAGAGAAAATGACAGGGCGGGGACGCCAGTAGGTGGGGAGGATCCCATAGATAGGGAGTCCCTTGCTGGGTCCAGTGCCCCATCCCTTTTCCTGTCCCCAGAGGAGTGGGTGGATAGGAGGGAAGAAAGGGAGTGTGGAGGAGAAAAAGTTAGCTCTGGAGGGTAGTTTATCCCCTGAGTTCAGTTTGAGTTGTCTGGATTCACCAGTAAGGGTGGGATCCAGTGGTGGCAGCAATATGGTGTCCGGTGCAGGAAGTCCCATTCCCCGTTCCCAGAGTATGGTACCTGGTTCCCAGTAAGAGGGGTACAGGTTGAGATTCAGGGGCAGTAAGGAACTGTCTCACCAGTCTTGGGGGGTGTTTGTGGATGAATGTTGTGATGCACTGGACGAATGGGTGCTGGTTAGCACAGTAAATAATTTTGAAGGGCTGTTCAATCTGTGTGTCAGAGAGCACTTGTTCAGTAATTGTTTTCCGGGGTTGCGCCAACACCTGTTGGGGTGTAAGTTCTCTGACCCCAGGGAGCTTGCATGGGAGGCAGACCTCTGGCTGTGTGCTAGAGGGTCTGAAGAGGCATTGGGGAGTGATTCCAAAAGTAGTGGCTTGGGTATCTTCCGGTCCTGTGTGGTGGAAGAGGTTCAGTGTAGCCCAGCTAGGTCCCATTGGAATGGGAGGGGTGTAGGGGCTCACGGCCTGTCTCAGTGGAGACGGAGTGAGTGTGGGACGGTGTGTCCCACAGTTGCCCGAAACCCAGTCTCAGGACCTGGAGGGTTCCCTAAGGGAGCGCCAGGTCGGGGGCCTAGGCTGTACTTGTAGGCCATTTGAGGAGGATCTCCCAGTGTCTAGAGGACGTGGAGTGTCTGTAACTAGAGCTCCAGCGGTCCTGGTGTCTGGCGGTACCGCTCCAGTTGGGAGGGGTGCAGAACTCCAGAGTGAGGGTTGAGAGGGGGATGTGTTCCCCAGTGGGAGAGCCAGTGGGTCAGGGACCAGCCAGAAGGGCTGAGTCTCCTAGAAGTGACCATGGCGACACCACTTCTGCCCTGGGGGATCTTCGAGCACTGTCGGATGGACAGGGGTCAGGAGATCTGTGCCAGGCAGACTACCACGCAACACATGAGTCGTGTTACTCTCGGGGATGCTGTGTGCGCCCCCAGAAGTCCTGGCGTGCCAGGCAAAGTGCTCAGCCGCTGGGTTTAGCTCCAAGGTTGGGGAGGCCAGGTTCAGGTTCGGCCTGACCTGGAGGGAAGGATGACTGTAAACAGTGTCCTGACCGGTTTGGTTTCCAGAGGTACCACTCCAGTTGGGAGGGTGCGGGACTCAGGAAAGGGGTGCAGAGGGAGGGAGTCCTCGCCTCTGACCCTGGTGCAACCTGAGGGTTTAGACCCTAGGTTGGGAGACTAGGAAACTTCCAGGTCAAGAAAGAATCTCTGCCAAAGTGGATCAGCTGAAGAGACTGAGGAGACTGCCCTTCTGGGGCTCACCTGCAGTTTGTTGTTTCCACTGAGGAAAGGGGACTTTGCTGTGGGCTGTGTCCCCCCACCTGCTTGAAGAGGGACTTTGCTAGGTGCTGTGTACCTCCGAAGTGAAATAGTTTCCATGGGCCTGAGTGAGCTGTCCTCCTGTTGGAAGTTCAGCTGGAAGGAGTGTTGTGTTCTGAGGGTGCCTCTCCAAGGAGGAGGGTACGGAACCCCAGAAGAAGAGGTAGGGGGAGGAGAGCCACACCCGTGACTTCTGGTCAGCCTGAGGGTGCGGACCCTAGGTTGGAGGATCAGTGGCAGTTTGGAACTGCCCTGATGGGAGGAAGAGTGGAGAATGGCTACTATGTGCCAGGGGCTACCTCCCCCCACTCTGTCGATTGGCAAGGACCAGTGACATCTGGGTGGCCTAGGGCCTGGTCCTGGCCGTGGACAGCTAGGGAGTACCAGTGGGGTAACCTAGTTGGTCCTGAGAGCTTTTTGACCTAGGGAACCACGTGTGTTCAGAGTGGCGTAGAACTGGAGGGTGTCCCTGCAGTTGCGGGCCTGGGTCCGTGTTCTATCGCTCAAGGCAGGGAAGCCAATCAAGGTGGTGATTGGTCTACCCTGCCTTTTGGCTGGAAGGGGGTTGTGTTGGACTTGGCCTTTTTGCAGGGTCATCCCTAAGTTTTTGCCTTTCTCCTAGCCATTTTTCTGACATGGTGTTGGTGGTTTTAGGACTCTGGGCACTTTAGCACTGCTGTCCAGTGTAAAGTGCGTGTGCTCTCTGTGATAAACATGGTAATATTGGTCTACACCTGTTTGGCCTATTTAATTTACCTGTGAGTCCCTTGTAAAGTGGTATCTCCTATACCCAGGGCTGGTAAATTAAATGCTACTGGCGGCCTTGCAGCGCTGATTGCGCCACCCACCAAAGTAGCCTTTCAAACCTAACTCACGCGTGCAGTGTTACTGCCGCTGTGACGTGGCACCTAAAGTGTGTGCCATGTCCGTGACCCCCCTTTTTACTACATGTCAGTCACCCCTAAGGTAGGCCCTAGCTAGCCCTATGGGCAGGGTGATTTGTAGGTAAAAGATAGGACATGTACCTTAAGTGTGTGACATGTCCTGGTAGTGACAAACAGCCATTTTGGTTTCTCACTACTGTGGGGCTGCCCTCCCATAGGAATGCATTGGGGATTCCCTGATAAGTGTTTCAGTGGTAATTCCTGATATGAGAGGCGCAGATTGGGCAAGTTTGGTATATTTGGAATAGTGATAATAAATGCTGCGCAATGGTGTGCGCAGATTTATTATAACTATTTTTGAAATGCCACTTTTAGAAGTTGGCATTTCTGTGTGCTATGTGTCTGCCTGCCTGATGTGAATTGCCTGTCTGACTTGTGAGTGACAGGGGCTGGGAGGTGTGTGTGGCTCCAGGAGGGGCAGGGTGAGTCAGCGCTAGGCTGAATGGGACCACTACATTTTGAGTAGTGGGAGGAGAAGTCCCTGAATAGGGTTGTGCCTAGCCTGTACAATGCTGGCTCTGCCCCCTGTGGTGTGTCTGATCACCTAGCCCCCACCTGATAAAGGGGAAGAGGAGCTTGGCAAACAAAGTGCTCCAATTCCCCCCTGAACCAGTTTTGGCTTGTTCCCCTAAAGCCCTGTACTGCAGACAAAAGAAAATGGTGTTTTAAAAATAGGGGCTGTGACCCCATGAAGATGTTCAGTTCTGGGGCTGTTTCTGACTTGCTGGGGGCTGGCTGCTGCTGGGGCCCAGGAGGAACCGCCATGGGGGCTTACCTCCCTGTTGGAGGGCCCTGTGTGTTGGCCTCCCTGGGCCCAGCTATGCCGCTGGACCTAGCAGAACATTTTGCTTGGACTTATGCTTTTTGGAGGAAGGACTCAGGCTTCTAGCGCCTTGTGAGCGGTGTATTTTCCTTAACTGATGAGCAGCGTGCCTGCTTTGCAGCGCTATTCTGCATGAAGAGAGGGAATCCCCGGCATAGGGATTCCCCCGCACTCTGCGCAAAGAAGCGGGTGCCCACCCCGCATGGTGCGCTGCTTTGTCTATTTTCGTACCGCGGGAGCCCACCCCGCAATTGCAGCCACATTGGTGCCGTTTTATTTGGCGGGAGCCCACCCCGCGTTTCAAGTGAAGAGCGGGTGCCCACCCCGCATTGTGGTGCCTTTCGCGGGTGCCCACCCTGCACTGCAGCGCTGAGCAAGGAATCACCGCCGCGGCCCGATCGACAAACAGCTGCCGACCCGGAAGCCAGGCAGAGCCTGCCTGACTGTGGGCGGGGCTTCTGAGGCCGAGGAAGTGGAGCCGGGAGTGATGTGTGCCCGAGCGGGGCCTCCGTGAGTGTGGGGGAGCCCCGCGGTGTGATCCTGAGGAGCCCTCGGCTAAAGGGGCTACACGAGACCAACCCGTCTTGGTGTGGGGCCTGGATCGGGCGGGAGCCCACCCTGCCTTCGTGGGTGCTGGAGAGTGCTGACCGGCAGCAGAGAGCCGCGGAGAAGTCCCGGTGAGTGCAGGCCTGGCGAGGCACATTGTCGGTGCCTGGGACCTGCGCAGCGGAAGAGCCCCGGTGAGTGGGGCTGGAATGGTGCTTTGTTGGTGCGGTTTGAGTGCCCGGGGGGGGGGACCAAGGCACCTCCTGCTCAGGGCCACGCTGTCGTTATCTCGGCCCTGAAGGGCCACTGGCCTACCTCCTTTGAGTGCAGAAGGAGCACCGAGGATCTTCCCAAATTCGTCCCGCTAAGTCCAGCTACCCGCATGATCACGGGTGGCGGCGCGCTTTTGGGGGCAATCTTGGATTGAGGTGGCATTTCGGGGTGAGCCCAGGGCAGGGCCCCGGCGTAGGGAACACTGACTTGGGGGGACCGTAACCCTGTGGTAGGTGCACTATAGGTCCCTGCTGCTGATTAGGTTTAGGCCTCAGGTGAGCCTGATAATGCCCACTGCAGATAGTGTTCTGCATAACTGGCTCCATTAGGGCGCAGTAATGCTATCCTTTACCAGTAGTTACTGGTTGTTGCCTTATGTGTATGCCATAGTGTGAGGGGGGGGCTGTCTCTATGATGCTAATGTGTGCACTCCGCCACGGTAATGTGATGCCTAATGTTTATGCCTAAGATATTTATGCATAATGTGTTTATGCTGGTGGGGCCTAGTGCGTAATGTGTTTATGCTAATGAGGTTTGGGCCTAATGTGGTTATGCCTAATGTCATGTTATGATGTCTTGGGGTAGTGCCTATTTGCGTAATGTGTTTATGCTTATGAGGTTATTGCATAATGTATTTATGCAGGTGAGGCCCATTGCGTAATGTGTTTATGCTAATGAGGTTTGGGCCTAATGTGGGTTTATGTCTAATGCTAATAGGATAATGCTTAGGTCATTATGGTACCAGTAGTTACTGGTTGTGGTTTATATTTGCATTTACTTACCTGTTCTGATGGTTCTGACCATGGCCCGATTGGCCTGGTCCTGTATATAATTCCCCTGTGAATATTGCCTGTGCCAGTTGGCACAGTGTAAATGTGTGATCCTGCTTCTAATGTGTTTTATGACAATACAAAGGCTATTTTTTATATAACCTTGTGTGGAGTTCCTTTTGTGATGTGCCTAGTGTGTTGCTGCTGTGTGTGTGTGTGTTGCGCAAACGCTTTACACATTGCCTCCGGGATAGGCCTGACTGCTCGTGCCAAGCTACCAAGGGGGTGAGCAGGGGTTATCTTTGGTGTGTAACTCCCTTGCCCTGACTAGAGTGGTGGTTTCTGCCTGGCTTTGGCGCAAGACTTAGCCAACCAGAAATCCCATTTCTAACAGGTACCAAGCCATGAACACTTCTTTCGTGTTATTTCCAGAATTAACAAACTGACTTTACATTAGTAAAGAATTCAAAACACTTCCGATGCAAAAAATATTTGGTTGTTTGGAACTGTTAACATAGGGGCATATTCTCAAGGAGCTATCGCCGAGTTATCGGCACTTTAACGCATCCAAAGTCGCGCTAAATTTATCGCCCCATTCACAAGCTGGTGCTAACAGCCCATAACACCAGTTTTACTGCGAAAGCAGTCGCAAAAAACATCGCCACAGATGACCCCGGCAACTAACGCTAATGAGATGCAGAGCAGGCGTTCCCGAGCAAAAACCCGTGACAACACCACACCTCAACATTCTCAACGACCAGCCACATCGGCGATAAGACTACAAAACAGGCGATAAGGCGCGTTAGCAGCAGGAAATTAACACCTGCTCTGACCTGGTGTAAAGTCGGACGACAAGCTGCACCATCAAAGGGAGTCCAGCCCAGAGCCACACAGGAAGAACAACGGATGCCATGGAGCCACTCACCATGCACCCCGGAGCCCCGAGAGGGCAACAACACCCACCGCCACCAGCCCCAGGACGACCACCCCCCCACGGACCCCCCTCCCCCCTGGACCACCACAGAGGCAGCGCAGACAAAGACAGCGGACCTTCAGAAAATGCACCAGCCCCACAGACCTAACACCAGACAATGCCAATGCCCACTACAGGCCCAAAAGGACAACCATCCTCTGCATCCTGAACATCATTGCCCACAGGCTGACGGTACCAACACAGCGGACAACCGACATCCCTCCGCAGACAAAGCTGCTGGCTGTGCTGCACCTGTTGGCCTCTGGTATCCTCCCAAACAACAACCGCCCGAGTCGGAGGAGTTTCACAGCCAGCCCCATCCAAGTTCCTCACACCTGTCCTGGATGCCCTCACCAGCTAGGGACCCCAGCACCCATACATCCCCCACAATGCGCAGGAACAGCTGGAGACCAAGCAAGGACTATACGCCATAGCTGGATCCCCGCACGTGTCGGGGGCAATCGACTGCACACTTGTCCCACTTGTGCCCCTGCCAACACCGCACACAATTACCGCAACAGAAAGCACACACATCCCATCAACGTGCAGGCAATAGTGGACCACAGGGGACTCCTCATCAATGTCATAGCAAACTACCCAAGCAGTGTGCATGATCCCTTCATCTTCCGACAGTCCAACAACAACCAGCGCTTCCAGGATGGCACCCATGGGAATGCACTGCTCGTTGGCAAGTACCAAATGAACACACCACACACCTCAACCCCACAATCATGCAACTCACAACTCTGGCACTGCACACGTCACAAAATCACATACAACAAGCCAAACAACATGCCCCCCCACCAGACACGACAGAACAACTTACTGTGGCAACCTTGGTTAGCCATGTACATGAGCCATCAACGGCATGGCACCTCAGCCACACAATACCGGAATGTGGGGAGAGGTGGGAACCAGGCATGTGCGGAGGAGGCAAGTGACCCATGAATGAGAATGTACACAATGCCAAGTGTGGTGGAGATGTGCTGGACAGACTGCAGTATGCAGACCACAGACATAGCCATGTCTACATGCACTGCTGGTGTTTGGAGTGTAGTGGACAGTGGACGCAACCATGTCACCTCAGCCAGTGGGGAAGATCACGGAAATGTAGCTTGTGACGTTCCCCCCTGTAAGCGTGTGCGGAGTGGGCTGGCCCGGAGGACGCCAGGCCAGCGTAGGGGTGTGAATAAAAAGCACATAGCTCTGGGCGTGGTTCTCTTCTGGAATGCCCAACGTGTCTGCCAGGGCGGCGCCTCCCACCCCGCCACGAGGCCGTCGCCATGAGCGGTGTGGCCAGTGATCCTGTGCGCCTGCTGCACCCCGGGCCGCTGGTCCCCCAACCCGTCATGCCCGGCCCTGCGCAGCCAGGCCTCATTGCTCACCTGCCGACACCGGCATGTGTCGAAGAGGGCCCACCACGTGCCGGCGCAAGCTCCAAGCCCGAAGCCCGCGACCTTGGCAGCCTCCTCAGACCATCACGGCCTCCGCGACACAGGCCCGCTTTACTCCTTTCTCGTTGACGTACTCCACCGCTGCCTCCGGCCTACACTACGGTCAAGTAGGTCACACATTTTGAACTGAGTCTTGATTATGCAATGGCAGAGTACACACTTCATGGCTGAGTTTAACTCACTATACTCCCTACGATGTGGTGACACAAAGTATGTGCATGGCATCCCAACCACACGTGTCTGTGGGCCCTTGATGACTACGCCTTCGGACTACACTGCGGTCCTGCAGGCCCCACACAAATCCATGCCAGTCCGTACCAGGCAGGACACGGCATCGTCGCTGGCTAAACACCCGCTCAGCTCTGTTGCTACTGCCTCGGTCAACCACGAGTCATCCCCACATGCCATTTCAAGGCCGTGTGTCAGTGTTCCAGGAGGAGCTTGCTGAACAGCGGTTGGCCCGCGCTGGCCGCTGCCTCCGGACTACACATCGGTCGAGTAGGGCACGCATTGGTAACTCAGTCATGATTCATTTATGGCAGACCTGATGTCATTGTACTGGCCTCGTCGCAGACTGCATCCCCTTCCAGCTCCGGGGCCACTAAGTCTGTTCCCCGACAACCATGGACACTTTCTTCTTGAGATTTGTTGGCGACTGAGTCCATGGACTGGGGGTTGTCTTCATCATCATGTCGGTGATACTGACTATGTGGCCAAAACGAGGCTGTAGCATTCCACTCCTCCATTTGCCGCTTCCGGCAGGCTCCTGCCCTCTGCATCATGCCCTGGAGGACACCTTCCACTGTCCCCCGCAAACCTCCGCTACATTCACCTTCAACATCGACGAGGACCCGCTCACCTCGCGTGGCCCTATCGCACTGCACCGCAAGTCACCATCCTGTGGCGGTGTGCATGTGCCGGCCGCAGTCCATCCGGGGCCACTAACTCTGTGCAGCTCAAACCATGGCCCCAGTCTGATGGCATCTTGGATGGCCTCTGGGTCGATGGTCTGGGGTTCATCAATGCCATGTGTCTGTGGCCCTGCGCTGTCCACTGCCTCCGGCCTCAACTGCGGTCCACCTTGGCTCACACATCAAATTGAGTCCTGACCTGCCCGGACGTCGCATCACCGCAGGATGCACACGCCACCACCGCCAGGACCAACTCCAAACGACAGGTGCCAGAGTCGTAAGTGTCTTACTGCCAGACTGTCAGAATTGCTCACAACTGTCGTGGGTGCCATCATCAGCTTGATACCCTGCTCAGCTCTTCAGGTGCCACTAACTCAGTGCACCACAAATCAAGGAACATTCTGCTTGCATGTTGGGTGAACACTGTACTTCCTCCGGCTACCACCATGATGCTTCACAGTTGTTTCTGTTGTGCTGGTGTTTTATGTTTCTGCTTCAATTGTGATCACTGTTCAAGTTGTTGCCAGCACCAACGACTCCATGAGGGCTGGCTTACACTCACCCCACACACATCCAGCACATGCGTCACTGTACATGTGACCATGCCAATAAAGGTGTCGAGCGCACGTGCCCGTGGCCAGTTCAACGAACTATCTGTGTGTGTCCGTGTGCTCATGATGTATGCATTTGTGCCCCAGGCACTACAACATTACATTGTGCAGTGTACAGAGGACGCAGCCATGTCACCGCAGTCAGCGGGTGGGACATTGCACATGTAGCTTTGTCGTTCCCCACTCAATACTTAAAAAGAGTGAACTGGGCCGGCGAACGTCAGTCCGGCGTGGGGGTGTGGATGATCATCCCGTGGCCCTGGGTGTGGTTCAGTACTGGAAATGTGCAACGGCATGTGTCTCTGTCGCAGTGTGGGTCTCCGTTGGGGAGTGGTGGTGGGCCCTGATGGGACTTAGACACCCATGTATGTGATCTGGTTCGGCTTCCATGAGGTAGTACCCCACCCGCACATGTTCGGCCACCCCGTTCTGGCAGTCTGACACCTGGCCTTGGAATGTGATGTGTGCTTGGGTGGGCTGCTGGGAGCCAGCCGGGGTGGTGGGTGCGTCCAGCTGTGTTGTCTGTGCAGGGGGTGGGGTATCCTCGATGCAGCGGTGCTGCCCTGCTCCTGGAGGTCGATTGCCTAAGATGTCCATGGACTGTTGTGGGGTGTAGGTGTCGGAGGTGTGGTGGTCCTCTTCAGCATCACTGTAGAGTTGTCTGGTCTGCTCTGCTGGAGGTGTTGTTTGTCCCTCTGCAATGTGAATGGGAGATGCTTGTTGACATTGTGTTGGCATGTATGTTGCTGCATTGTTCAAGTTTACATTCAGACCTCATGACAATGTACATTGTGACTGTTTGGGAGGGGCGGACTATTTGATGCGGGACAGTGGACATTTTGACTACATGACGTAGGTGAGGTTGTACACGTACATTTGCATCTCACAGTTTCCTGCTATGTCAGATGTGATTGGCCCTTTTCTACGCACAGGCGGACCCAGTTGTGTCCTCTGTTCTGCAGTGTAGGTGTTGGGCTGTGTACCACATTGTCATCCATGTGGGTGTGCTGTAATTGCTATGTGTGTGTGCTGCTTTGTGTGGGAGTCGCACCTGCAGCTATGATTTTGCTGCCCCTTATCCCTTGGAGGCGGTGTGCCTTTGGCTTTTGTGCTTTTGAGGTGCTGTGATGTTGGCGACTGTTAGAACTGGGGGTCTCTAGTTGTCAGAGGTAGGTACCTTTGTCCAAATAGGGACCCTTGCTTCTAGTCAAGGTAAGGGGGATACACTACTAAAATAACCCCTGCTCACCCCCTTGGTAGCTTGGCACGAGCAGGCAGGCTTATCTCAGAGGCAGTGTGTAAAGCATTTGTGAACACATACAGTAACACAGTGACAACACTACAGATGGACACCACACAGGTTGTATTATAAAAATAAGTATTTTTATATAGACTTAACACAAGACCCAAAATGACAAAAATCCACAATACACTATGAAAAATATGACTGTCAATGGTAGAAAATAGTTCAGTTCAAATGCAGGTGATAAATGCGACACTCTACTTTCAATGTACCTTTGGATGCGTAACGCGATACAAACAAAAGAGTTGCAGGGAAGGTGATGCGTCGGTTCCTTACACGCAAGAACGGTGATGCGTTGGTTCCCTACTGCTGCATAGGGGACGGTGATGCGTCGGTTCCTTACCGGAGAGGAGGTGATGCATCGGTTCTTCACCGCGTGGGGAGGTGATGCGTCGGTTTCTTACTGCGCTTCTGTGGCGATGCGACCAGCAGCGCCTCAATGCGATGACGACCTGGTGCAATGAAACAAAATGGCGTCTTCCTCTCGATGCGACAACGAAGGGGCGATGCCTGCACGCCTGACAGCCGTGCGGCGACTCAGTGAATCTTCTGAGCCGAGACAGGCCCTGTGACACGCTTCTCCAGTGATGCAACAGCGTCTGCTGCGACGGCGGCACTCTTCTCCGGTGATGCGCGGTGCTTCGGTGATGTGATGGCGACAGCGGCGGCACGCTTTCTCGGCAATGCGACGACAACTGCTGCGGCGGCGACACGCTTCTTCTTCGTGTGTCGGGCTTCCAGCTCCCAGCGACACGCAGTCTCTCAGAAGGCCCAACACAACAGTAGGCACTTCAAATTCCCAGCAAGGGAATTCAGGGGAGCTGGTTGGTGAAGTCTTGTATCCCTGAGACTTCAGCAGGAGGCAAGCTCAATCTTCAAGCCCTTGGAGATTTTTTGCAAGATGATGAAAGTAGGCACAAAGTTCCTTTCTCCTTTCTTTGGCAATCAGGCAACCACTGCAGGCCAATCCCTCAAACAGCACATAGCATAGGGATAGTCTCCTCCTTCAGTTTCTCTGGTTCCTCTCCTCAGCAAAGGTTCTTCTTGTTTCCCAGAAGTGATCTAAAATCTTGGGGTCCGGACCCCAATATTTATACTAGCAATTCCTTTGTCCTCTGAAGGCAGAGGGTCCTGTACCTAGTCCAAACCAGTTCTGGGTGCATTCTGACAGTGCACACCTTCTTCCTTTGTCAATGTGGGCCAGGGACATCAGACGCACCACAGGAGGTGGAGCCAGCATTATGGAAGGCAGGCACAGCCCTATTCAGGCCCAGGTGCTACTCCTCCCACCACCCTACATGCAGATAGGTCTATTCAGCCCTGTGCTGACTCACCCTGTCTCCTGGAGTCCCCCAGCCCCTGTCACTCACAAACCCAGACATACAATACACAAGCTAGCAGAGGGAGGCTGAATGGTTAGCCAAGAAAATACCTACTTTCTAAAAGTGGTATTTTCAAACACAGAATGTTAAAACCAACTTCACTAAAAGATGTATTTTATCATTCTGCGTTCGGGCATACTAAATTCGTTTTTCTAGCATGTTCCCTGGGTCAGTTAGGATTATAAGATGTTATAATCAAACTGCCCATTCTGGCCTATGGGAACAAGTAGCCTTGCAATAGTGAAAAACGAAATTGGCTGTAATTCACTATCAGGACATGCCACACATACCAGGGCATGTCCTACATTACACATACAATGCACCCTGCCCCAATGCCTACCTTAGGGGTGACAAATATGCAGGAAAGGGAAGGTTTGGGGACTAGTAAGTGGGTGCACTTACCAAGTCGACATGGCAGTACCGGGCTGCACACAGGCTCTGCAATGGCAGGCCTGAGACACACTTTACAAGCTGCTCCTGTGGGTGGCACAACCAGTGCTGCAAGCCCACCAGCAGCATTTGATTCACAGGCCCTGGGCACAAACAGTGCACTGTACTAGGGTCTGACAGTGAATCAAATAGGCCAAACATGGAGTCACTAATCCATACATCAATTTACCATAGGGAGCACTTGCACGTTGGCACTGAATAGCAGTGGCAAAGTGCCCAAAGCATCTAGACCAGCAAAAACATATCAACAACAGTGGAGGCATAGTGAAAAAATGGAAGGGAGACCCACGCCAAGGATGCCAGGTCTAACAGCGACTTGGGTCATTTGTGCTCTTGGACGGTTTTTGTACTCTTGTGCATTGTTTGTCTGCAGATGTGTTGTTGACATCAGTGGTTGTTTGTGCAGGTGGATGTGTCAGAGTGTGACCTGCTCCTTTCCGTATGTGGTCCACACTCAGCCACCTCAGTCTCGTGGCGTGCACAGTGTCATGGTGATTGTACTCCAGCCATGCTGCTGGTCATGTGGTGTCACTTGCATTGTCAGTGTGGCTCTCACATACGCATCTTTGCTGTGTTTCGCACGGGTGCATGTGTGTGTTGTGTAATTGGTGTTGTGTGGGGTGGGACCCCTTTGGGCACATGGTGAACGGGGTCCTACTTGATGTTTGTATGTGTGCCGCAGTGTGCCACGGAGATCAGGGACATGACCCAGGGTTATTGTGGGTGTGCGGTGTGCTACATGTCGTTGTGCATGTGTGCCATTGTGCCCGTCCCCACAGTCCCTGTTCGTTACTCACCCTGTTGCTGTTGTGTCAGGTCCTGTCGAGCAGCGTCCGGACTCCCGACTCCTTGCGCCGTCTCCACACTGATGACTGTGGGCACCATTTGCTCCAGCTCCTCCTGTGGCGCAGGACTCACACCTCCATTCGCCATTGCTGCCTTCCTGTTGGCAGGGGGTTTCTGCTTGGTTTGGCTTTTTACATCATGCCGGCGCATCTTGGCCTCCTCGGCACTCCGACTGCATTCACGATGGGATGCCATTTTTCCGTCGGTATTGCTAATGACACGGTGTTGGTGCCGGACGGTTGTTGTTGGTGCTCTATCACCTCCGTGATGACGATCGGGTTTTCCTGTGGACTGTACCCCTTCTTCCTCTTCCTCTTCTCCTTGGCCTTCCCCGACCCCGAGGTTCATTGCTGGTGGTCTGTGGGGCTTGTGGGGTTCGCGCTGACCTGGGCACTCGTTCCGGGTGCATCCATGTTGCTTCACAGTTTGATTTGTTTATGGTGTGTTTTTCTTGTTCAGCTTTTATGGTGCATTTTCCCGCCAGACGCGTGGGGATTGCAGGCCTGTCGCTGGTTGTCGCTGTTTTTTTTTTCGTGGTTGGCCTCATTGCAACTTTATTCGCGTTGGTGTTTCTCATTTTTCCGGCGTCGCGTTGTTTTTAACACGGTCATTTGACGCGTTATCGTGGGACTATCGCATGGTGACGCCAGGTTGAGAATGCGACGTTAACACAGCGTTGTTTTCCCGCGATGGACTGAGATGTGAGAAGTTGCGTTAAGCTAAACTTGCGGTGGTTATCACACGTTCTTGTAAATATGCCCCATAGAGTCTATTAAAGTCCCGATCTCTTTAAAGTATAGTTGTCACAGTACTAACAAAGTTACAAGCCTTAAAAGTCTCACCACGATGATGAATGCTGAGATATGAGCTTTAAATGTGCTGGCAAAGTTTCCAATGCAAAAAGAACAATTGATGGACAGAATGCAGAACAATGTCATACATTCACCCCAGTACAGAGATCTGGGCCTAAATCCATCGTTTTTTTGCTCACCATGCCATTCCAATTTGGACCCAGCCATATGCAAATCAGTCTTGACCCTGTACCCAATGGGAACAGTCCAGCCCAAACTGCCAAGCCAGGTCCTCCCTGAACTGGAAACAAGCATCCTAGGACCGGTTTCGGGCTTTCAGCCCTCATCAGCCAGGATAGCTTGACTCCAGTGGCATGGAGAGCACGGGACCCACGTCTGGGCATACCCGTCCCACTTGGGTTGACAAATGCAAAAAGAACAATTGATGTACAGAATGCAGAACATTGTCATACATTCACCCCAGTACAGAGATCTGGGCCTAAATCCATCGTTGTTTTGCTCACCATGCCATTCCAGTTTGGACCCAGCCATATGCAAATCAGTCTTGACCCTGTGCCCAGTGGGAACAGTCCAGCCCGAACTGCCAAGCCAGGTCCTCCCTGAACTGGAAACAAGCATCCTAGGACCGGTTTCGGGCTTTCAGCCCTCATCAGCCAGGATAGCTTGACTCCAGTGGCATGGAGAGCACGGGAACCACGTCTGGGCATACCCGTCCCACTTGGGGTGACAAATGCAAAAAGAACAACTGATGGACAGAATGTAGAACAATGTCATACATTCACCCCAGTACAGAGATATGGGCCTAAATCCATCGTTTTTTTGCTCACCATGCCATTCCAGCCATATGTAAATCAGTCTTGACCCTGTGCCCAATGGGAACAGTCCAGCCTGAACTGCCAAGCCAGGTCCTCCCTGAACTGGAAACAAGCATCCTAGGACCTAGGAAAGCATTTTCTGTCTTACCGCGATGATTTATAGCTTAGTTTTGCACTTTACTGTCTCAGCCTTCAGTTACTAAGCAACCGATCTTCAAGCTATTTCTCTTTTTTCTCCCTAGGGGCCGGAAGACAGAAGACTCGCCGGAGGACAGGATTTCAAGAGGCACCGGAGGAAGGAACCTCTGCTGAAGTTGGGGAATGAAGAGTGCTGCACAGGAGCAGGCTGGAATCGACAACGCTGGAGCAGACTGGAATCAGGTGAATACTGGAATCCAAAAAGCGAAGCGAATTGTGCTGGAGCGGTCACGGTTTAAATACCTGAGTGCTCCGCTCCTTTCCTTAAACACACCTGTGCACGTTTAAACAGTTTACACGTGCCCACGTTGTAACGTTCAGCAGCTGCTTATTCCAACGGTAATGAACCTGCTCATGAACAGGGAATTTCACTGTTGATGCTTAATCACGGCACATGGCTTAATGTCTCTGGCCTAATGTCTCTAGCAATTACAATGCCCAACAAAATGATGAATAACACAATGTTTAAAAACATTATGAATAATGTAATAATCTGTGATGGTTATATCAACCTAACATCTTATCTTGTCATTTATATTATGTGTATTGACTGGTCATCTTATTACCAGTGTTCCTGTAGAATGTTTCTATTGCTTAGCAATTATAGAATGTTAGTGATGCACTCTTGAGTTGGTGTCTGTTGGAGCTGGATGCTCTTTAGCTGGCTCCTTATCCATGTAGCTGATAATAAATACACTCAAGACAACCACCGTTTCCTGCGCAATTACTACATTTGATTGGCGACGATCCTGGCTACATGGACAACCCACGATTGCTAATCATTCTCTGAGCCTTGCCTACCTCATGCATTGTATCGTCACAACTCGCGCTCACCATCCTGCTGTCTCTGACACCCAGCGCCTGCTTGCGAACCTCTGCTCTTCATCTCCATGCCGACTGCCTTGAATGAAACAGACGTCTCATCGCGCATACCACGCTTGGTGTCATCACGCTAATTTACGTCTGGGGGCCATCTTGGATCAGGCTTTTGTCCTCATTGCCTCTCATTTCACTAAAGCGTCATCACGCATCATCGACGTTTTGGAGGCCATCTTGGAGTTATTTTTTTTATTTTTACTCGCAATTCTTCGTGTGATACACACACCACTTCAGCACTATTACAATCTTAATGTGTATTACGAGCGGTGATACACACACCTACTGCTTCTTCCTGTGTATTTCACGCGGTGATTTACACACCACTTAAACACTGTTACATTTTTAACGTCGATAAACACACCGCCTTAACCTCGTGTGCGCTGCTACTGACATACAACGAAGTTACATCCTGCACATGGTGTACATCTCTCAGTGATACACACACCAATTATCCCTTAATAATCCTTCCTGCTACTTGTCCTGTGTGTTTCATGCGGTGATTCACACACCACTGGTCATAGTGTGCACTCTACGGTGACACACACACCCTTATTTCTGGTGTTTGTGTATTTCACGCAGTGTTATACACACCTTCCTTTGGCGTTTTCTTGCTCTTTTCTTATTTTATTTATTTTTATATAGTCAGTTCTTCTTGTGATTTTCCTTTTGGTTATTTTGAAATGAGCACCCTTCAGTCTGTCAATCCTCCTCCTGCGTTTTTTGACACTCCTGGAGAACCACCCATCACATGGGAGGTTTGGCATGATGCATTTGAGACGTATCTGGGTGCCATAGGTGCAGCCAGATTTTGCGCCGACAGGAAAAAATGTTTACTATTACATTCCCTTGGATTTGAAGGAAGATCTGTGTTTAAACACTTACCCAACTTACAACAAGAAGAAGGTGAGCAAAACGACGAATATAGTGAAGCAGTACAAAAACTCAAACTCCGTTTTGACAAACAACCAAATCTCATGGTTCTTAGGCATAAATTTTTTAAGAGAAAACAATCTGATAGCGAAGATGTGGACTCTTACATTTCTGTTTTACGTAGGTTAGCAGCTGATTGCAAGTTTGAGAATTTCACGGACCAACTCATCAGGGACCAATTTGTGTGTCAGTGTAAAGATAAAAGCATTAGGCAGAAACTTCTTACTTTGGGTGATCCGTCTCTTGATGATACGATTAAACTAGCTAAAAGCATAGAAATTTCTATGGTTTCACTAAAAGAATTAGATGAAAAGGTTACGGAATCTGTCAATGCTATTAACCTAAATTCTTCTGTGAAATCTATCAAGAAGTCATTCAAAGGTAATAGTAACTATCTAAGTAAGCCAACTAAGTCAAGTACATCATTTAGTGTAGGATCCAATGTATGCTTGAGGTGTGGAAACCCGCCTCATACTAAAGGATCGCGTTGTCCTGCAAGTAATGTCACATGCAATTATTGTAAAAAGACAGGACATTTTGCAAAAGTCTGCCTAAAGTTGAAAAGTCAAAAGGGTCTAAAGAAACCTGTGGTATGCCTAATTGACTCTGACTCTGATTCTGAGGTGGTTTCAGTGGTCACCGATATTAATGTTGTGGATTCCTCAGGTTCCCATGAGGTTGTTGAAGGAGATCCCAGATCCTGTGTTGATCCCATAGTTGATATTAATGTGGGAAATAAGTGTATCAAACTCTTAGTTGATTCTGGTGCAAAGATAACAATGATCACACAAAGACTCTTTGATGAGACTTGGAATGGTAGTCAACCGCTACTTCCTCCAGATCGATCTCCTGTATCGTATGAGGGGCGAAAAATTGACCTGCTGGGTTTCTTTGAAGAGGAGATGTGCTTCAAAGGGAGGAAAATAAAAGGGAAGATTTATGTTGCAGTTAAAGGACTTAACATTCTAGGATGGTTCCATCAGGGGCTATTTGGTATGATCCTTAAGCCTGGTACCAAAGAGCAAGTTCTTGTCGTTGGCTGTCCAGATGAAGTTCAAATACTCAAGGATAAATTTCCTTCTGTTTTCAGTAACTGAATTAGGAAAGATTTGTGGTTTTAAGCACAGAATAGTAGTCAAAGAAGGGAGTATTCCTGTGAAACATAAACTTAGAGGGGTACCTTACAGTGTGAGGGATGACCTAGAAAAGGAATTGTTGCTATTGTGTGAGAAAGGTGTTATTGAGCCTGCTGAGTCATCTCTTTGGCTTTCTCCCCTTGTGGTCGCCAGGAAGAGGTGTGGTCAACTCAGGATCTGTGTTGATTTAAGGTCTCTCAACAAGGAGATCTGGGTTGATTCACATCCTCTTCCTAAAATAAATGACCTATTTGCTTCTACTAAAGGAGCTAAGTTTTTTACCAAGCTCGACCTTGCCTGTGCCTACCACCAGGTTGAGCTACATCCGGACTCCCGTCATCTTACTGCGTTTGTGTCTCCTTTAGGCACTTTCCAATACCGACGTATGCCTTTTGGTTTGGCATCGGCTGCGTCGGTATTCCAGAGGGTGATGAACAACATTCTCAAGGGAGTCGAGGGTGTTTTAGTCTTCCAAGACGACATACTCATCTTTGGGAAAGATATTGCTTCGCATGACAACATTTTGCATAAAGTGCTTAGTTTGTTTCAACAACATGGTGTAGTGCTTAAGTTAGAAAAATGTAAATTCTTTTGTACTGAAGTTGAATACCTAGGACATGTGCTTTCTCATGAGGGTGTTAAGCCCAGACCTGGTCTCCTCGAGGCAATTACCAATGCTTCTTCACCCACTGACAAGACTGGAGTCAAATCTCTACTGGGGCTTTGTGAATATTATTCGAGGTTTATTCCTCATTATGCTACTATTGTTCGTCCCATAAGTAACCTGCTCAAAAAAGGGATCAGGTTTGATTGGAGTGATGAGTGCTTGTCTGCTTTCAGCGAAGTTAAAAATCTTCTTGGGAAGAGCACAATTCTCAAACCTTTTGACCCCAGTTTACCGTGTTGTTTGACTGTCGATGCTAGTCAAGTAGGTGTTGGTGCAACCTTGACGCAAGTGGAGGATGGTCTTGAAAAGACCATAGGTTTTGCTTCTAGGGTTCTAAGAGCTGCTGAGTTACAATATTCAGTCATTGAAAAGGAACTCTTAGCCTGCACATGGGCGATTGAAAAGTTCCGCCCATATATTTGGGGTAAACGTTTTCTACTTCAGACAGATCACAAGCCCCTTGTTAATATATTAGGTGGGAGTTTGAGCAAGTGTTGCACTCCTAGAATTATGAGGATGGTTACTCAATTGCTCCAGTACCAATTTGATGTGAAACACATTGCTGGTGGGAAGAATGTGAGGGCGGATTTCCTCTCTCGTTATCCTGACAGTGACTTTCATGATGATGAAGTTTCCTTCTCTGATCTCATCGAAGAGGATTGTGAAGATTGTTTGGTTGCTGGTGTGGATATTCCTGAACTTAAATTTTGCTCTGAGGATGAATGGAGGTCAGCATTTTGTGATGATAGTGTCCTACAGGAAGTTTGTAACTTGGTCAGGGGTGGTTGGCCGAAGGAGAGAGTTCTTTCTCCTTCACTACAACCTTTTTCCAAAATCGAAAATGAAATTTCCATAGAAGATGGTATTTTGTTACGGAATGATAAATTTATTCCTCCACATGTGTTTAGAAGTAAAATTATTCAGAGAGCCCATGAGGGACATTTAGGGTCTTCATTTACCAAACGTCGTATACGTGAGTCGTTTTTGGTGGCCTGGAATGGATTCCGAAATTGACGAGTTTGTTGTGAATTGTTATGTTTGCAAAACATCAGACAAGTGTCTTAAAACTTCTGTTCCTCCTCTCATGCCTGTTGAGTGTCCAGATCGTCCCTGGGTTAAGCTCGGTGTGGATGTCATGGGACCATATAATATGCTTTCTGGTGGTACCAGGTTTATTTTGGTCCTAGTAGATTACGCCTCGAAATGGCCTGAATACAAGCTTGTCAAGGATGCTGATACCAAAAGTGTTGTGGATTTCTTGAATGATGTCTGGACCAGAGAGGGATTTCCAGAAACACTTGTTTCGGACAATGGTAAACAGTTTGTTAGTAAGGATTTTGAATCATTTCTATCTTCCTCTGGTGTCAAACATGTCAAAAGTTCACTTTATCATCCTCAAGGGAACGGACTTGTGGAAAGGATGAATCGTGTTGTTGGAGATTGTGTAAAAATGGCTAAATCCAGCAACCATGACGTTGTGAAGGCTTTGAACAGCATGATATGGTTTTACAGAACCACTCCCCATTCGTCCACGAAGGTAACTCCTTTTGAATTGATGAGGGAAGGAAGGCTAATACTTCATTTCGCCCTGGGTGGATGTCTAAATGGGTAAATACTGAGTCGGATGTTTCCAATTTGATGAGTGTGGTGAAGCGGAATGTTTCTTCTGCCCAGTCTAAACAAAGAACGTATTTTGACTCAAAGAAAGGTTCTAAGATGTCAATTTTTAAAGTTGGCGACACTGTCAAAATAAGGAAAACCCACCATGTCAATAAAGGTGAAAGCAAATTTGGTCCACCTGTAAGAGTAATTAAGTTGGTGGGAAATGCGGTTCAGGTTGACGGGGGATTTTGGTGGAACTTAAGCAAAGTTGCTAAAGTTAAAAGTTCTGTCTGTGATCGATCCTCCATCGAAGGAAGTGATTCTCCTGTTTGTGATGAGTCTATTCATGGGGGTATCAGGAGGAGTTCCCGTGTTGTTATCAAACCTTCAAGGTATAGAGTTTAATCAACCCTATGTGCTGTATCCTGTAGGCACAGTGTTTGTTATAATTACATTCTGTGTTTTTTTTTTTTTTGTTGTTTTAAGGAAGAGAGGTAATGTAATAATCTGTGATGGTTATATCAACCTAACATCTTATCTTGTCATTTATATTATGTGTATTGACTGGTCATCTTATTACCAGTGTTCCTGTAGAATGTTTCTATTGCTTAGCAATTATAGAATGTTAGTGATGCACTCTTGAGTTGGTGTCTGTTGGAGCTGGATGCTGTTTAGCTGGCTCCTTATCCATGTAGCTGATAATAAATACACTCAAGACAACCACCGTTTCCTGCGCAATTACTACAAATACCAACCATAAACCATTGCATTATAAATAACATTTTACATGCTCTGGTGAAACAGTCACACATGTACCTTTCATGAGACTGCTGATAAGTTCCTTCCACCCATAACAGTCCCCCCCCCCCCAAAGGTCTTTTTAGGGAACGAGGTTTACTGGGGTGGAGAGCATGGAAGGCTCTAATCAGTCTTCGAGCATGCACATGAGACTCAGGTTCCCAAGATCGTTCTGAGGCATCATAACCTTTCCAGTCAACTAAATAATGTAATCGACCGCATATTCTTTTGGCATCAATTATACGCTGTACCTCATATTCCAGATGATTTCCTACAACAATAGGTGGGGGGGGCATCATCTTTTCTTGTGGAAGGATCGTAGATTTTAGGAAGGGACACATGAAAGACGGGGTGAATGGCATATTCTTCGGGTAAATCTAGCTTCATTGAGACCAGATTTAGAATTTTGCTAATAGGGAAAGGACCAATATATCTTGGTTTTAGTTTTTTAGGGCCTTCTAATTGAATATTCCTGGTGGATAGCCAGCCTAGATCTCCTACTTTATAGGGTGGTTCTGGTGTTCTGTGTTTGTCTACTGTAATCTTAGTGTTTATTTTATTTTTGGCTAAACTAGTCTTGACCTTTTCTTGTAGTTCCTGTAACAGTGCTAATCTTTCATTGACTGCTGGCATTGTCTCAACGAGATTGGGAAGAGGAGTAGGAAGGGAATGTGGATGAAATCCTGTGGTAAAATAAAAGGGGGAACAACCTAATGCTGAATGAAGACTATTGTTATACGAAAATTCTGCTAAAGGCAAAACTAAGTCCCATTGCGACGTAACTGTGGTGGTTAGACAACGTAGACTCTGTTCAAGATACTGATTCACCTTTTCTGTCTGACCGTCAGTTTGAGGATGACAGGCTGAAGATAAAGCAATTTCTATTCCTAGTTGAGTGCATAACTGATTCCAAAATTTCGAAATGAATTGAGGGCCTCGATCAGAAATAATTTTACTTGGAAGGCCATGGAGCGTCATGATATTATTGATAAAAACTTCACTAAATTCTGTTGCAGTTGGTAGTTTTTTTAAAGGAATAAAATGCCCCATTTTGGACAACAAATCAACTACAACCAAAATGGTAGTGTAATTGTTAGACTTAGGTAAATCTGTGATGAAATCTAGACTGATTGTATGCCAGGGAATCGGTGGTATGGGCAAAGGTTGCAAAAGACCAGTGGGGGCTACATGCAATGATTTCTGTTGAGCACACACTGGACATGTTTTGACACACTGCTGAACATCACGTCTAATATTTTCCCACCAAAAATTTCGTAAACATAATTCTAATGTTTTGTTTACACCTGGATGAGCTGCAATACCTGAATCATGATTCCATTTTAGTATCTGTTGTTGTAGAGATTCTAGTGGAACATAGAGTTTGTTATTATGAAAGAAATAGCCATCCAGAATGGTGTTGTTTTTACTTGCTAGCCATTTTAGTTGATTCAAAGACTGAACACTCTGTTTTACCTTATTTAAGAAAGTGTTTGCGTGGGTAACTGCCACTACCTTTTCTGATGGGATTATGTGTAAAGGATGGTTGTTTTCCTCTGAGGAATTCTCACAAGACATTCTAGACAAGGTGTCTGATATAAGTTGTTTTTGTCCTGGGCGATAAGTTATTAAAAAATCAAATTCGCTGAAGAAATGCAACCAGCGCATTTGTCTGGGGGTGAGTGACTTGACAGAACTAAAAAACTGAAGGTTCTTGTGGTCTGTGAATATGGTTATGGTGTGTTTTGCACCTAGTAAATGATGTCTCCATTCTAGAAACACTGCCTTAATTGCTAACAGTTCACGTTCCGCCACTGTATAATTTTGCTCTGCTGGTAATAATTTTCGTGAGTAGAAGGCAATTGGATGCAGTTGTCCTGTATTAGAATCTTTCTGCATTAGTACTCCGCCCAACGCGTTTTGAGAAGCGTCTGCTTCCACAAAAAATGGATTGTCAGGATCAGGGTGAATCAAGATGGGTGCAGAAGTAAATGCCTGTTTTAGTTTTTTAAAAGCATTTTCAGCGTCTGTGTTCCACTGAAACTGCTGACCTTTCCGAAGGAGCAGAGTATAGGTGTTACGATGTCGGAAAATTTGGATATGAAGCGCCTGTAGAAATTTGCAAAACCTAGTACTCGCTGTGTTTCTTTTACGGAGGTAGGTGTGGGCCAATTTAAGACTGCTTCTCCTTTCTTAGGGTCCATGGTAATGCCCTCAGGAGAGAGCCAATACCCCAAAAATTCAACTCTTTTGGTGTTAAAGACGCATTTTTCAAGCTTAGCAAACAAGGAATGCTCTCTTAATCTTTGTAAAACAGCACGGACATGTTGTGTGTGTTGTTTTTCAGTTTTGGAAAAGCTTAAGATATCATCGATGTAAACGATGATGCAAATATCAAGAAAATCGTGGAGCACTTCGTTTATAAAATATTGAAACGCGGCCGGGGCGTTACAGAGACCGAACGGCATGACCGTGTATTCAAAGAGACCGTATTTTGTGCGAAATGCAGTCTTCCATTCGTCTCCTTCTTTTATACGAATAAAGTGGAACGCGCCCCGTAAATCTAATTTGGTATAGATGGTAGACCCTTTGATTTGATTTAATAGCACCGGAATTAAGGGCAGTGGATATCGATTTTTGATTGTTGCTTTGTTAATTGCACGATAATCGATGCATCCCCTAAGATCGCCTGACCTCTTAGCCACAAAAAAAAGTGGCGCGGAGACGGGCGAGGTTGAGTGTCTGATAAAGCCGATTTCTAATAGTTCGTCTAGGTAGGTTTTCAAGTATTCGTTCTCAGGCTCGGTTAGCGCATAAATCAGGCTACAGGGTAAGACTACACCAGGAATTAAGTCTATTCTGCAGTCATATACCCTGTGTGGTGGTAATTGGGTAGCCTGGACAGGATCAAAAACGTCAGAATAATCTTGATACTCAGTAGGTAATTGTGGAGAACTATTCTGCAGAACAGAACAAAATGAGGGGACTATAGGATCTTGAGTTTCCAAGTAACAGTGTGTTCTGCAGAAAGAAGAATCCAATGTTACTGTTCTTTTAACCCAGTCTATCTTTGGGTTATGTAGTTCTAACCAAGGAACTCCAAGAATAACTCCGAAAGTGGGTGTGTCTATTAAATCAAAAACAGTATTCTCAGTGTGTCCATTTTCCCCAACTAAGGTCAGTGGTACCATGTGGAACTTGATTAAACCAGAAGACAATGCCGAGCCATCAACAGCTCTGACTGGCTCAGGTTCTGTTTTTGGGATTTGTGCTATTCCTAGTTTTCTGGCCAATTCAAATAAAAAAAGTTGCCCGTGGCACCTGAATCAATTAAAACAGAAAGACTGGGGGGCCGATTCCGATCTCGGCCGGTAGGGCTCCGAATCGGATTTGGCTTAACCGGATCCGATTCGGAGCCCTATTTCCCGAACGATTCGTACGCGCGTCCAGGCGGGCGAGTACGATGCGAAATCGCCGACCGACTCGTCCGGGCGTCTCGACCGTTCCGACCGACTCGTTCCCGGGTCTAACCGCACCGACCGACTCGCTCGGACACGACTCGCACCGCGCAATGGAGACGTTCCCCGGCCGGGTAAGTACGATGCGCGCCGCGAGCAGTCCGACCGACACGCGCCGTCCGGCTCGAAAGAGCAGTCGGAGCTGTACTTCGGGGGTCCGTGTCGGACCCCCCTGTACGCGTAGCCGTGCGAGCCGCACACAGGGGGACCCATGGGTCCCCCTACCTGTGCGTGTACGGCGCGGAGTCGCTTTGCCGCGTACACGCTGTAGGGGGTGCCCTTGTCCGCCTCGCACCCATTGAGTCAATGGGAGCCCGCGTACGCGTTGTACGACAGGCTCCCATTGACTTCAATGGGAGTCCGACCGAATCGAGTCCGATAGCATGCGAACGCATCGTACTCGTTCGGTCGGACTGCTAGGGTCCGATTCGGTCGGAAATCTCTCCGGGTCCGGCTCGGTCGGAGAGATTTCCGGCCCGAATCGGAATCGGCCCCTAAGTCTCTGTTGTGCAGAAATAATGAAGGTTAGCCTAAATGTCATATGTTTAGGAATACGATTGATAATATTTGTCGCATATTGGAGAGGTGTGGTGCAGCGGCCAGGGCAGCTGACTTCGGAGCACAGGGTTCACGGTTCGATCCCCGGCTCCGGCGGCAGCTCAGCTCAGCACCATGTGACTCTGGACAATAGCTCACTTAATTTCCACTACGGCCCCCAGCGCCTTGAGACCCGTAAGGGTGAGTAGCTGCGCTATATAAAAACGGACTTACATTTTTTTACTTACTTACATATATATTGTGAGATCTGTGGGGCATTGCTTCTCGAAGAGACGACCTCGTTACTCCTCGAGAATCCTAGTTTTCCGATTGTCTGTGATTGCAACAACCTTCTTTTTCCTTGGCTTAATAGGACACTCTTTCGCAAAGTGACCGGCTTTACCACAGTATAAACATAAGTTTCCTTTGCGTCTCCTGTTTTTCTCTTCAGACGATAACGGTCCCTTTATGCCGCCAATTTGCATTGGTTCTACACTATTGTTTTTGTCTTCAAAATCCTTTTTTCAATTTTAAAATGTAAAACTCTTGGTTCTCCTCTGGGTCTTTCGCTCTTTCTTTCTCCTAGTCTATGATCTAGCTTTACCACCAAATCAAGAAATTCAGTGTAATCGTCAGGTAGATCTACAATATGTGCTAAAGAGTCTTTTAAATCATACCTGAGACCTCTGTAAAATAAAGAAATTCTTTTTTCTTCAGGCCAGCGTGTCTCCGATAATAATCAATTGAAGTTAGTTATGTAAGTTATTAAATCTTTTGACCCTTGACGTAAATTCAGTAACTCATTGTCGGATGCTTGTATAAAGACGTGTTTTGCAAATAAACGGGACATAGCAGTTTTAAAGGCCACTAAATTATGCAATAAAGGGTCATTAGAATTGACTAAAGGCATGGCCCAGTTGGCTGCTACTCCTCCTAAGTAGGAGATTATAAAAGCAACCTTAGTTGTGTCCGTGGTAAAAATCTGTAGTTTGCATAAAAAATGCAACTGACATTGACTCATGAAAGACGCAAAATTATTGCTGTCTCCCAGGAATCGTTCAGGATTTGCCAGAGGAACAGGACTAGGGGACACCACCATAACCTGAAAATTCTGATCAGTGTTTGGGGTTGAAGTTGTAGGTGAGTAAAAGGTGGTGGAACCAAATTTAGGTGGAGCAAGAATGGGCCGGAATTCTATATTTTGAGGATCTATCCAACTTGTGAACTCAGATTTAGTTTGTGCAGTTTCCTGTCTAAGGGCCTGATTCTCCTGCCTAAGTTCTTGCATTTCCTCGGTTAATTTTTGAATCAGTGCTGTCAATTGTGAGGAGTCCATAATTCAGGATCAAGGAAGGAACAATTGTTAGGAGGGCTTCGCTTTCTGTCATGGCAGTCACTCACCTACACTCCAGTTTGTTCCTTCCTTGATGCTGACTGTTCCCGAATCCCTCCGGAAATTACAAGAATGGCAAGGAAGGTATATGCTTGCCGCTCAAATAACTCCCTGGGGGAAGGGGGATGGGACAGAGAGAGAGAAGAGAAACAAGATACTGGACTGCGTCCTCTTTTTTTTCTACTGATTTTCTGGAATGTCTCTCTGGGGTTCTCTCTGGTGGAAGGGATGAGGGAGGGATCTGGTCTCAAGAAGGATCTTCTGGAATCTTGTAATTCAAGTGCTCTAATGAAGAAATAAATAATGAACGTGACTTAACTTATACTGTGTTCTTACAGACTCTACTTAACTCTTTTAAATTCATATGTCTTTGAATGCCTACCGATAGCTATCTAGGTGAACTTTCAGAGATATGAGGCGTTTGTAGTCACGCTATTTCCAAATGTCTTTCACCTGAGGAAATCATCTATGGCACAACATAAAGATTCAGATATCATTATTAAATTTCATGACTGATTTAAAATACATCTATCATATTAATTCTTAAACATCTTCAACATACCTGATTGTGTCTGGAATTAGGTCCAAAACAATTCCTAAACTGAAAATAAACAAACAAAAAAGGACTATAGGCACAAGTACAGGTACCAAGCCATAAACACTTCTTTCGTGTTATTTCCAGAATTAACAAACTGACTTTACATTAGTAAAGAATTCAAAACACTTCCGATGCAAAACAATATTTGGTTGTTTGGGACTGTTAACATAGAGTCTATTAAAGTCCCGATCTCTTTAAAGTATAGTTGTCACAGTACTAACAAAGTTACAAGCCTTAAAAGTCTCACCACGATGATGAATGCTGAGATATGCGCTTTAAATGTGCTGGCAAAGTTTCCAAATCATTTTCTGTCTTACCGCGATGATTTATAGCTTAGTTTTGCACTTTACCATCTCAGCCTTCAGTTGCTAAGCAACCGATCTTCAAGCTTTTTCTCTTTTTTCTCCCTAGGGGCCGGAAGACGGAAGACTCGCCGGAGGACAGGATTTCAAGAGGCACCGGAGGAAGGAACCTCTGCTGAAGACGGGGAATGAAGAGTGCTGCACAGGAGCAGGCTGGAATCGACAACCCTGGAGCAGACTGGAATCAGGTGAGTACTGGAATCCAAAAAGCAAAGCGAATTGTGCTGGAGCGGGCGCGGTTTAAATACCTGAGCGCTCCGCTCCTTTCCTTAAACACACGTGTGCACATTTAAACAGTTTACACGTGCCCACGTTGTAACGTTCAGCAGCTGCCTATTCCAACGGTAATGAACCTGCTTATGAACAGGGAATTTTACTGTTGATGCTTAATCACGGCACATGGCTTAACTTAATGTCTCTGGCTTAATGTCTCTAGCAATTACAATGCCCAACAAAATGATGAATAACACAATGTTTAAAAACATTATGAATACCAACCATAAACCATTGCATTATAAATAACATTTTACATGCTCCGGTGAACAGTCACACATGTACCTTTCATGAGACTGCTGATAAGTTCCTTCCACCCATAACAGCTCGTGCCAAACAGTGCTTTGCAAAAGATGCCCCCCTTCCAGCTGAGTTTAGAGATGTATCACGTGCTTTTTGGGCTACAGGAGACACAGATGTGGGGTTTCTCCAGATCCTGCCTGTTTCTATACAGATCAGAGACAATGCTAAATTGCCACGAATTCCCCAGTACGGGATATCCCAGGCAGTTGAAAAGGCCCTATTGCAAATAATACAGGATTTGATTGAGTCTGGTGTGGTTAAGGAGACTACGGTGAATGTGTGTAATAGCCCTATTCTTCCTATCCTTGAAAAGGCCCCCTTAGATTCTTCTGATGCCCACCCTGATGTTTACCGCTTTGTGATTGACCTCAGAGAGGTTAATAAGATCGTAGTTCCCCAATACCCTGTGGTTCCGGACATTACAGCGATCCTAACAATGATTCCCCCATCAGCGACATTTTTCTCTCTAATTGACTTGAAAAATGCTTTCTTCAGCATACCAATTCATACAGATAGCCGATATCTGTTTGGATTCGCAATAGCCGGTCGGAGCTTTAGATTCTGTCGTGCTCCACAAGGCTATACTGAAAGCCCTAGTATTTATAGCCAAGCCTTGAAAGCTCAATTGGATTCTTTGGAGCTTCCCCCTGGTAATATGCTGTTGCAGTATGTTGCGACCTCCTCATTGCTTCGGACAATGAGGATGGTTGCAAAGGCGCCACGGTTAAATTATTGTTGCATCTGGCGCACCATGGACACAAGGTGTCGCTTTCCAAATTTCAGTATTGTCGACAGGAGGTCACCTATTTAAGTCACCTACTGTCGAAGGAGGGTCACAGATAACACCTGAGCGCATAGCTACCATTACTAACATGTCTGTCCCTAGAACCCAACGCGAGGTACGCGCGTTTATAGGGATAACATCGTATTGTCGGCATTGGATCCCTAATTACTCCCTACTAACAAAGCCCCTTCTTTACCTGACCACAAAAGATGTGCATGAACCCCTGCCTTGGACACCTGCATGCCAGCAAGCTTTTGAGCAACTAAAGACTGCGCTTTGCTCTGCTCCTGTGCTTGGTACTCCTGATTACCAGGAGCCTTTTGTACTCTACGTGCATGAGGTGGACGGTTGCGCGCTTTCTGTTCTAACACAGGGTTTTGGTGGTAAGCAGAGACCCTGCGCCTACTTCTCTGCCATGCTTGATAATGTCGCCAGGGCGCTCACGAGCTGTCTGAGAGCTGCCGCGGCGGTGGCAGTTTCTATCAGACAATCGGCAGGGCTCGTCCTTGATACTGCTCTCACAGTAATGGTACCCCATGCTGTGGATACACTATTGAATAAGACAAAGATGCAGCACCTTACTAGTGCGCGTCTGACTGGCTACGAACTGACTCTGTTTGCTCCTCACATTACCATCAAAAGATATGCTACTCTGAACCCAGCCACGTTACTGACCCTCCCTTCGGAAGAAAAGGACAATGATGTCCATGATTGTTTATTTCGGACTGAGGAAAAAACGAAGGGACGGGTAGACCTGACTGACGTTCCCTTATCTGAACCCCAAGGGGAACTATATGTTGATGGCTCTTGTTTCAAGTTACCAGACGGCACCACCACTGCAGCCTATGCAATAACAACGTTACACAGTGTAGTTGAGACATCCCGTATCCCACACCAATCGGCCCAAGCTGCAGAGTTGGTTGCCCTTCTCAGGGCTTGTGAGTTAAGTGAGGTACTGGCTGTTAATATCTACACCGACAGCCAGTACGCCCGTGGGGTGGCCCATAATTTTGGGCGCCTCTGGGCGGAGAAAGGGTTCTTGACTTCGCATGGACTGTGGATTCAGAAAGGGCCATTGATACATAGATTGCTGTCCGCATTGACACTTCCCAGTAAGTTAGCAATAGTGAAATGTAGCGCTCATAAGGCTATTACAGATGATGTGGGAAGGGGTAATGCTTTCGCAGACCAGACAGCTAAGGAGACAGTTCGATCAAAGATGACACAGATGTTGGTGGCAGGTCCCGCTAGGTGGGTCCCAGACAATGGAATGTTCGAGGACACATTGGAGAATGTCAGGGAAATCCAGGGTGAGGCGACTATAGATGAGTTAGCAATGTGGGAGGAGAGAACAGGTCGCTTGGATGAGGATGGGTGTTGGACTGACTTGTCAGGGAAGCAGGGGTGGTTGCTGCCTAGTTAATATGTGCTCCCTGTTGTGACTATGGCCTATGGCCCGGCGCACATTAGTGCTAAAGGAATATGCAAGTTGTTGGACCCAGTATGGCAGAATGATAATATTGCTAAAGCAGTCACGCATTTAGTGAAGCATTGCATCATTTGTCTGAAGCATAACCCTGGGAAAGGTACCCCTACACCCCCTGGTAATTTTGCACCTCCTTCCTTCCCTTTCGAGGTTCTCCAGATGAATTTCATCGAAATGGAACGGGTAAATAACCTGAAGTATGTGCTAGTAGTGATCTGCGCATTTAGTAAATGGATTGAGGCTTACCCCGCTAAAGAGAATACACCTATGGCGAAGTCACTTCTAAAAGAGTACTTCCTGCGCTATGGATTGCCACGCGTGATCTGGAGTGACAACGTAAGTCACTTTAATCCAAAAGTCATTGAACTGGTCTGCACAGGTTTGCATATTAAACAGAAGTTTCATGCAGCGAATCATCCCCAGTCGGCAGATCTGGTTGAGAAGTACAATGGTACTCTCAAACCGAAGCTAGCGAAGATCCAAGAAAGCACGGGACTGCAATGGCCAGATGCATTACCCTTGGCTTTATTATCTACAAGAGCAACAGCGCATTCTAGAACAGGGTTGTCCCCTTACGAGGTGGTCTTCGGACGCCCTGCTAATGTTTGGGGCGTCCCCAGACCCAAGCGCTTTTCCGAGATAGAGTACCCCTTGCTTGTAGACTACCTGTATGAATTGTCTAAAGATTTTCGTTCTCTTAATCAACAGATACAAGCCACATTGCGGCCAGTACCAGAGGGGCCCGGGCATTGCATACAGCCCGGTGATCACGTGCTGATAAAGAACTTCCAATGGAAGAGCAGCCTGGACCCAAGGTGGAAGGGGCCAGTAATCGTACTCCTTGCCACTAGAACGTCTGTGAAGGTGGCTGGCAGAAAGCACTGGATTCATGCGTCTCATGTGAAAAGGGTGCCTCTCCCGCTTCCGTACGACCATTGGGTCAACGAAGGCATCGGTGATCAGGAGTGTGAGAAGGTGCCACGCTTCGTTCCCTTCTCTGACGCCCGAGTGAGGTAGGCGCAGACAGATGAAGAAAGTGATGCAGTCTGTCTGAGGCGATCCCACCGGAGATAAGGGCTGCCTCGGATAACACCGTCTCTGACACACTGGAATCTGAATCTCGATGCCCATCTGATCCTGAGTTTCTGCCCATTTTTGTTGATGAAACAGTGCCTGGAGTTACCAAGTATAATTTGAGGCCCCGGAAAAAGGACGGTGCACCAGCCAAACAGTCCAGGAGTTAGGGAAGGACTTGAGCTTAGGGAGTAGGTGCTGTGCCTAAGGTGCCTGTATTAGACTAGGGTGAACAACACTGGTGCACTGCCCTGGACAGGATAGCTGAGGGCATTTGCCCAGGAGGGAGGGTGCCCTATCCTGAAAGAAGAAGGATTTGTTTTTCTGCAAGGGTTGGGATCGCGCAGCTCCTCCGTGGGAGTGCTTCATAGCACCGTTGTTGATGAACAATAGGAGCCTACCGGCGAGGCTCTAAACGGACGCTGGGTGACTTGTGCCCCCTGGTACTGTCGTTGCAATAAGTGGCTCTAGCTCGTGAATTTTTCTTTCCTTTTTTGACACCTATAAATTGCCCTTGAAGTTTCCCAAATGTATTACTTTGGTCGTCCAATCCCTGATGAGGAGCAGCCCTTTGCGGCTCTGCGTCCCACTCCAGATGGCCCCGTTTGGTCCTCTTGGTCTACTAAAAGTAAAATAGTGTTTGTGGTAATAATTTTGCTTTCTCTGATATTTGTGTTTGGGGTGCTGTTTTTCCTGGAAGAGAAATATCCTGTGCATGCTTGGATCAGTACTACACCTGCCCCTCCTGAACATATTTTTGGTACATTAGCGCCTCACAAAGAAGAGCATCGGAAGTCCTATAAGGACAATGTTTTTATTCAGACGTTGCATCAAATGCATGCTGTTTATATTACAATGAAATGTTGGGTGTGTGGTTTGCTACCTTCCGTCAGGCATCGAAGTGAGAACTTGCTGCCTATGCCTCTATCTCATGTTAGTAGCTGTGAGGGATGGTTTACATTACTTAGCTTGATTCACTCATTCTCCCAACCAGACTCCTTGGAACGCAGAGGTACCAGTTCCCGTTCTCTGACAATGAATGTGCACTCCCAGCATAGGTCCCCACCTGGTGTTTCCCCGGGAGATGGGCGGTTTGATCGAGTGTTCTTAAGCACTTACCTCAGAGCAGCAGATCGAGTGAGAAAGGCAAACAGAACAGGGATGGATAGAGATAGGTTTTCACAGTTCAATATATCTGACTATTACCAATCCTTCCAAGTCCGCAATGTCACTGAAGATAAGCTCATACCCCTGGCGGTGGTAGACGTATTGGCCACTTTTTGTGTTCAAGGGGCGGGAGATATAGCGGTGGGAGACAGTAGATGCAACACCACTTCCATATTGAGAATACCGAAAAGTCCGCCCTTGATCCCACCACCTAATGTTTATTTTGTTTGTGGTACTCGTGGTTATGTGTGGCTCCCTGAGGGATGGTCAGGGCGGTGCTACCTTTCTTACCTCCTTCCCCCTGTCTATATAGCCCCTCCCAACTACCACAAAACTCATCGCTTGCAGCGTAGGAGTGTCTCAGCACCCCGAGTTAGGAGAGTTGTCAATACAGACGATATTGATCAAACAGATACATCCTTGCAGCAATTTACTGACATAATGAAGGGCATTCTGTCGTTCTGGGGTCCCATGTTCAATAGTCGTAATATTCGTCGCCTTGCTAGGGTAGTTGAGGGAGTTATTAATACTACTGCTGGTATATTGACTAACATTGCAGTCGAGCTTCAGGCTACGAGGCTCGTTTCTCTTCAAAACAGGATGGTTTTAGATGTCATTCTGGCTGACAGGGGTGGAGCCTGATGCGTCATCGGTTTGTAGCTGCTGTGTGTATATTCCTGATAGTGCCCCTGCTGTATACTCCGCAATACAGAAATTGCACAGACTCACCTCAGATATCCATCAGGACAATGGTTCATGGTCTCTCACTGGGTGGCTCTGGGGTCTAGTGACATCATAGGGTTGGAAAATATTACTTGTCCTAATAGCCATTGCAGGAGTCTTCTTTACCTGTTGCTTATGCATTAACTGCCTCCCAGCCTGTTGCACCTATTGTATGGGTAACATTACCCCTACTCCTCCATTGCCAAGAAGTGACAACAAGATTCCTGTTATGATGATGCAGGAGATTCAGGATCTGATGCTCATTGATGAGGGCATCTTCGAATATTAAATGATTTCAATGATCATGTGTTGCTTGTTTTTCCCTTGTTACCTGAGTGACTATGTAATTCCATCCTCTCCCTTAGAA
Organism: Calotriton arnoldi; assembly: GCA_963921515.1. NCBI lineage: Eukaryota > Metazoa > Chordata > Amphibia > Caudata > Salamandridae > Calotriton > Calotriton arnoldi. Next base: position 1,714,609 of record CAWUFW010002520.1, read on the forward strand.
TTGTAAAGACCCTACCGGATAGCAATAAAGCATTTAGCCACCCATGCTAAAAGGAGGGTCTGTTAGGCTTTAAAATCCCGTCCCTGCAATGTACTCCTTTCAAGTTATATTAGGTTAGCAATGTGTGGCTAAATAGATGCCAGTTGTATTCACGTTATGCAACCCACTGAGTTATCCCCGTAATGTGCAGGCATCAGTTGGCGAATGCGACTCCATTTTGTTTTTTGCAATCCTTATTAGGCTGCTTAGACTGTGCCCGAGTTAGGCCTCATGGCCCGTAATGCTTGCCTCAGCAGAACACTGTATTTCGCTAATGTTTTTTCTTTCTGTCCAAGGCTGTTTCCCGATTTACTAATGAGGAGACAATTCAGCTATCACATACCAATCTAAGGGGGATATTCTCAAGAACGTGCGATAACCATCGCCAAAATAGGTTAATGCAAGTCCTCATATCGCCGTCTAGCGCGGGAAAATAACCCTGTGTTAACGTGGCATTCACAACAAGGCGGTAACATGCAATAGTTCCCCGATAACGCGACAAATGTCCACGATAACACTACCGGGACGGCGATAAAAATCTCAACCCGAACGTGAAAAAAGTTGCCATGGGCCCAACCGCGATAGAAAAATCGGCGACAAGCAGCGGCAGGCTTGCAATTCCCACGTCAGGCGGGTAAAATCACCATAAAAACAGAAAGAAATAAAAAAGAAATAACAACTGCGAAGCACAATGGAGGGAGCTGGAGCAAGTACAGAGGACAACCCGAACCCCACAAGCCCCACGGAGGACCACCTTGGGACCTCGGGGCCAGGGAAGGGCAAGGAGAAGAAGAAGAGGAAGACCCGGTTCAGTCCGCAGGAAAACAGGATCCCGATAACGGAGGTGACACTCCCACCATCCAATTGCCATTGGTGTAATTGACAGCACTAAATGTTGCACATACACTTGTCGGAGTGATGTGCCAATGCAGAGGAGTGACATGCACACAGGGAATGTGTCTAGGAATGAATTTATTTGTACATGCTGTGCCTGTGGTCATTTTGACCTGTGCCGTGATTGCTAAGGACAGTCCCCATGTGACGTGCCTATGTGAAGAAATTCTGAATGATAGTGTCCCTTCGGACTATTCCAGCTGCTGCTGCACTGGGGTGTGGTCCACCTGCCTCATCTTCATCATCATCGTCCGGTGCATCAGGCACTTGGATCCATGGGGCATTGGTGCGTACACATATGTTGTGCAACACACAACATGCAATGATCATCTTGCACACTATTTGCGGGATGTACAGGAGTCTTCCACCTGTGATGTCCAGGCACCTGAAACATGACTTCAACACGCCAAATGAGCGCTCCACAATGCCCCTGGTGCGTATGTGGGCCGCATTGTACTGCCTCTGGGCTGGGGTGTTCGGGGCTCGGAGGGGTGTCATCATCCACGGGCAGAGTGCATATCCTTGATCACCTGTCACAGGGGAGAGAGATATGTGTCAATCGGTGGTTTGACATTGTATGTTGGCAGGCTTATTAGTATATTGGTGTGTGATGTGTGGGACTTTGGGATACATGTCTGACATGTCTTGCATGTGGCAAATGAGCGGCATCCATGTGTAGTACGTTGCCTCACAGCTGCTCCTCACTCCCCCCGAGCCTATTTACTTGTGTGCGCTGCGCGGTTGCATCACTTGCACTCCTAGGACACACCATTGTCATGACTGTCTGCGCATGTCTACAAGCCTGACAACGACACTATGATATTGGCCATTGAAGGTGGTCGGCCACGTGTGTGTAGGCCTATGGTCAGGATATGGCAGAAACAGAGACACACGCAGTAATTGCCTTGGTGGCCATCCCGGAAGTGAACCATGCCCTGAGCCCCGGGCTATTGACTCCCACTCCTACGCTGGCCCAGCCCACTCTGCTTACGCTTACGGGGGGCGACATAGCTACATGTCCAGGGTCTACCCCACTGCCTGAGGTAACATGGTTGCGCCCACTGTCTACGACACTACAAACACCAGCAGTATATGTCCACATGGACATGTCTGTGCTCTGCATACTTAAGTCTGTCCAGAACATCCCCGCCACACTTGGCATTGAGTACATTCTGATTCATGGGTCACTTGCCTCCCTCGCACATACTTGGTTCCCACCTCTCACCACATCCTGCTATTGTGTGGCAGAGGTGCCATTACGTACATGGCTTGTCTGGATGTCTGGCCCCTGTTACCACATATCCATGTGTTGTTGTGTCTGGTAGGTGGGCATGTTGTTTGGCATGTCATATGTGATGTTGTAAGGTGTACATTCCCACAGTTGTGAGTTGTGTGATTGTGGAGTTGAGGTGTGTGGTGTGCTCCGTTGGTACTTAACGACGAGCAGTGCATTTCCGTAGGTGCCATCCTGGAAGCGCTGGTTGATGATGGACTGTCGGAAGATGTAGGAATCATGCACACTGCCTGGGTAGTTGGCGACGACGTTGGTGAAGAGTCCCCGGTGGTCCACTATTGCCTGCACATTGATGGAATGCGTGTGCTTCCTGTTGCAGTAATTGTGTGCAGTGTCGGCAGGGGGCACAAGTAGGACATGGGTGCAGTCAATTGCCCCCAACCCGTGCGGGAAGCCAGCTATGGCGTAGAAGCCTTGCTTGGTCTCCAGCTGTTCCTGCGCAGTGTGGGGGAAGTGAAGGTGCTGGGGTACCAAGCTGATGATGGCATCCAAGACAGGTGTGAGGAACTTTGATAGGGCTGGCTGTGAGACTTCTCCGACTCTGGCAGTTGTTGGTTGGAAGGTACCAGAGGCCAACAGGTGCAGCACAGCCAGCAGCTTTGTCTGCGGAGGGATGTTGGTTCTCCGCTGTGTTGGTACCGTCAGCCTGTGGGCAATGTGGGTCAGGATGCGGAGGATGGTCATCCTTTTGAGCCTGTAGTGGGCAATGACTTCCTCTGGCGTTAAGTCTCTGAGGCTGGTGCGTTTTCGGAAAGGACCGCTGTCTCATTCTGCGCTGCCTCGGTGGTAGTCCGGGGGGGGTGGTCCTGGGGGTGGATGGGGGGCCTGGGGGGGTGGTGGTGGGTGTTGTGGGCCTCTTGGGTCTCCGAGCTGCATGATCAGTAGCTCCATGACATGTGTTGGTCTGCCGATGTGGCTCTGGGCTGGGCTCCCTTTATACTGCAGGTTGTCGTCCTGCTTTACACCAGTAACAGGCAGGTGTTAAATCCCTGCTGCTAACGCACCTTATCGCCTGTTTTTGGGTCGCATCGCAGTTCTGGCTGGTCGTTGAGAATCTCGCGAAGTGGTGTTTTTGTGTGTTTTTGCACGGGAACGCCTACTCTGCATATCATTAGCGTTAGTTGTCTCTCTCATCCGTGGCGATGTTTTTTGAGGCAGCTATCGCTGGTATACTGGCGATGTGGGGAGTTTGCACCAGCTTGTGAATGGGGCGATGATTCTTTTGCCACTTTTGCTGCGCTAAAGTGCCGTTAACTCGGTGATAAGTCCTTGAGAATATGCCCCTAAGTGTGTAGTCCTGCTCCCACGTTAGGAGACGCTGAGACCCGGCGCAGTGGCCTTGGGCTTCTGATAACATGTACCCATCTGGCAGGTGGTAGCTCATCTCCCTGTGCCTCCTTTGTTCGTGCCCGGCTCAGGCCGGTAGTTTTCCATGGTGGGCGGGGTTGGAGGCTCCAGGGGAAGAATGATTACTCACTGTAGATTGTTGGGGGGCAGTCCCTCGGCAGACATCTGAGGGTGCAGGTCATGATGGACTCCTCTGCAGAGCAATTTTAATAAACATGTAAGTTTGTATTCTCTACTGTCTGACTGACTCTTCATTCTTGGGAAGGCATAACAGGTGGTTGTGAGAAAACCCGAGTGGCCCTAGAGGGCCACTTCCTTCACTGGTGGAGGATACTTCAGAGTCTTATCTTTAGCTCATTGCATCAAACTAATTGTGCAGGGCTGCCTAAAAAAGGAAGACATAGTCAACAACACACTGCCCACATGCTGCAGGATTGCTCGCACTTCAAATATTCTTTCAAAGCTAAAAATAGATGTGGATCATTCAGCATGATAACAGAGTCCCTGTTGAAGCCCTTTTACAGGAGGTCCTTACCCAGTTAAACTCTGCATTCTACATGTTGCACCACCTGTTTGAACAGGACAGATCTAGCAATTATTTCATACTACATAGGAGAGAAGATGCGACAGTCAAAGCACTGACAAGAGTTTGACCACGGGGCTAATGAACGGCCTTACCCAAATGCTGCTGCTTTTTGAGATTTTGACATGGGAATGCAGTGAGGAGGATTGTACAAAGGTCCCAGCCATTCTATTTTTGCACATGCTGCATTTGCAAATGGTGAAATAAACATACAAGCATCTCAATGAAGTTGCATCTGCGTTGGTCAATAGCTTAATCTTTAGAGTGAACACAAATCAAAGGTTGCTAAAAGAAATTGTGCCATCTGAAAAGAACGTATATGTCAAAGTACTGGATGCAACCTTCCACCTTTCATTCAGTTTTCATCAGTGAAAGTCTCTGTTTACCAGAAATGGATTATCATGAAAATTAGTGACCTAGAAGATAAATGATTGCATCTTCAAGGCCATAGCAGAAGTATTGCCGTGAATCTCTGGAAAGCATTGTGGTGTTCTGAGTTCAGCAGTAGGCCTGGGCGGTAAAATCCGCTTCGCTGGCGGAATTTGCGGAATTTTGGAAATTTTGCGTTCCGCGGAGAACGCGGAATTGCCGAAAATTCTGCGATCCGCGGCGTAGCGGAATTTTTTCCTTGTTCGCTCTTTCAAAATGCGTGTTCGCGCACGCAGTAGCAACTTACCGGGATCCCTGCGTTCGCCGACGAGTTTTCCTATCCGTTCGCGTGCGCCACGAGATTTTGGTAGCCGGCCGCGCGATCCTACGAGAGTGTGCGATCGCGAATACGTCATTCGGACGCACCATCGGACATCCGCGTTCACGAACAGGAAACACGCATCGCGAACGGGCGGGACAAGTGAAACAAGATGGCCGTGCCAATTGGCGACCGCATGGGCAAGTTTGCAAGATATTTCCCCCGAGCATGCAAACAGCGTCCCTGAACAGGAAAAACGCATCGCGAATGGGCAGAACAAGCAATTCCGCGTATTCGCTGAATTCTGCGTAGCTCGTGGAGATTTTTTACATCTTCGCGGAACTTTGCGTAACGCGACTACGCAAATTCTGCCCAGGCCTATTCAGCAGTATGTTGTTACTATAGCAGCAGCATCCACCAGTGGTAAAACAGTCATCCACTACTAACCCAACAGCATCATTTTCACTTCCAAAATCTGCCATTGATTGGTTTATAAATATTTCAAGACTCAAATCAAGCTCACAGGCAAGTCCAAAACAGATAATGTTCACAACTATGCTGATGGAGAGAATAATATAAGACTACTTTGATGACTAAACAGAAGTCTACTTGGATCAAAAACAATTGCCCTATTGCCATGGGACTAAATCACAGTGACCAGAACTCACTAGGCTGGCAATAAGTAACTTGCATATCGTATGGCCAATGTATCATCAGAGCAGGTGTTGAGTGCAGCTGGGGCAATTGTCACAGTCAAGACCATTCTCTCTCCTGAAACCGTGCAAAGACTGACAATGATTAAAATGAATAAACATTTCATGCCCTAAAATGATGGGGCTCTCTCAGACACAACTCTGGATGAGGTCAATTTTTCAAACATCATAAATGTGATGAGTGAATATCCTCCAGACGAGCTCCCTTAATTTGAAGTTGAGCTCTTCTTTCTGGTGTGTGGCTAATGTAAATAAACTCAAATGCACCAGCGTGCAGAGCACAGATAAACAGTCACGGAGGGCATAGCCATTTTGCCTGGTGACTGAGCGATGATCAATGACAATGAAAGAAAACGAATTCATCCTTAGAGTCAACCTCAGATTTTGCAATGAGCAGATAATGGTGTATAATTAAGCAATAAACACCATTACAACTTTTCCAGAAAATTAAAAGGCCTGTTTTGTATTTCTAACCTTGCAATCCCATACTTAGGGTAGGTGAAAATGCAAAGGAGTGCTGTATAGCTTATGTATGTTTCTTCCATCAGAAAAAAACCAAATGCATATGTAAATTTGACAATGCACTTGGAACAGGCAAACTACACAAATAAAGGGCAAATGTTCATTAATTTAATGGAGGTGGCAAGCTTAGAAGAGGTGAATTTGATGTTTCATGCTTGCGCGATCATTTTATGCAGGGTGATTGTTAGGAGTGCTACTTAATTAGCATTTTTGGTAATTGCACTCCAGTATCTCTTGATTCTTCTGAAACCTCTCAGTTTACCCAGACTGCAGGACTGTCTGTGTTTAGAAGAAATTAAATCTTCAAGTCTCGACAACAACATGCAGAAGAAGGGTCGATTCCTATCTACTTCTATGGTAAACAAGAGAACTCAAAGAGGTCTATCCCTCGTAATTAGAAATAGAATGAGGTGAGTTATTTATAATAAAGCTGGCTTGAGGCTCGAATGGCAAATCCAATGTGGTTTTAGTAGACATGATGGGATTGATGCAACAATTTTTTTTCATTGTTTGGGTGTTAGACCTGGCATCCTTAGGGCAGTCTTCCCTCAGCTTGCTTGCCTCCTATTTTTGCAGATTTTTTTTGTTGGCCTTAAGAGTTGAAGCACATTACATCTGCCAACTAGTGCTAAAGTACATGCGCTTGTCCCCTAAAACATGGTTTAAGTGATGTTATCCACAATCTGCACATTTAATTTACCTGTAAGTCCCTAATACAGTGCACTACATGTGGCCAGGGCCTGTAAATTAAAAGCTACTAGTGGACCTGCAGCACTAATTGTGCAACCCACACAAATATCCATTTAAACATGTCGCAGGCCAGCCACTGCAGAGCCTGTGTGTGCAGTTTACACTGCCATGTCGATTTGCCATTTAAAACCCTTGCCAAGCCTTAAAACCCTTTTTATTGCATACAAATCACCCCTAAGCTAGTCCCTAAGTAGCCCATAGGGCTGGGTGCTATGTAACTAAAAGGAATGCCATGTACTCTTGAGTTTTGCATATCCTGGTAGTGAAAAACTCCCAAACACGTTTTTCACAACTGAGATGCTTACCTCTCTCATTAGTTAACTTTGGGAATTCCTTAGTACGCTTAATAAGCTGTAATTTCTAATTGAGAGAAGGTAGAGATATCATGTTTAGTACCTCTGGAATGGTAATGAACCATCCGTTGTATTAGTATAATTGGATTACTAGCTACCATACTGAAAATAACACTTTTAGAAGGTTGGACATTTTCTGCTCTTTGCTATTTGGTGTCTGCTGCCTAGCTCTAATCATTGGCTGGGCTGACTGAGAGTTCAATGTGTGTATTTCCTCTAGGCAATCACACAAAAAGGAAGGCTGAGTGTGACTTCATACATCTTCCTGGGAGGATGGGAGGGAGGAGCTGGGCACAGCCTCACACTTATACCTGAATAGGCTAGGCCCTGTTCACACACAAAGGACTGCATACCCGCTCTAGTGAGTCTGGAGCAAGGCTAGGGTGAAGGGACCTCTGTGCACTTCAAAGAACCTTCTTTAAATTCCCCCTCACTTCAGAGGCACAACTGGGTGTAATTCTGGACCCTTGACCCTACACTTTTGGACATGAAACCAACTTGTCAAGAAGAAGACCTTCTGTGCTAAGGACTGCTACACTGTTGGACTGCTGCTCTAGAAGACTGCTGCCTTGCTGTGCTCTTTGCTGCCTGCTGCTCTGTCAGCCTGGACCTCCATTGCCTGACCTAGAGTGAATCCAAGGGCTAGCTGACTAGTCTCCTGTTCCTCCAAGACTCAGGGACATAAAAGTCTTTAACTCTGCTCCTGTGCCTGGTTCATTGGAAACGAACCCAGGTGCTTGCTCCAGTGGAACAGCAAATTATAGGGGTTAGCCCTAATCAGCCCACATAACCTGGACTAAAACATATATAAATGAAAAGTGGTGTAATGCAGGCACAAATTCTTATGTCCTTAGTTATCCAATGATTACACAAAATAATCACTGGCACTATTTGCACTATTTCTGCAAATTTATTTTAACATTTTTGATAAGCTTAAAATCGTTCACTCCTGGAGTGGGTACCTGGGTTCTACAATGTTGCAAAGCACATTAAACATACATAAATAAACCAAATAAGCAAAACATGTATAAGGGACAATCAACGTACAAAGTTACACATACATAAAACATATATCAAAAGCTCAACACCAAATGTACCAACTAGGAAGTTATTTTTTTCGCTCTTCCAGTTGTTTTGATCAAATATGACTGTGTTCTTTGCTTTTTACACAGTCCATCGTGGAGATAGTCTGTGAATTGTGCACACGTGAGGAGCAATTTCCCCCTCTATATTCTTGGATTTGTATCAAAATTTCTTTGAAAATGAATGAAAAGTATAGAGACTTCTCCACTGACATGTTTCTGCCTAGAAACTGCAGGCCTCTTTGGGACAAAAAAAAGATGAATTACTGTTAGTCCCAACTTGTTGATGGGGTACCGTAGTCCTCGGTAGAGGATTGATATCCTAGGAATGAAAAGGTGCCAGGCATCCCGTTTAAAAAAGGAGGATCCAGGAAGAAGAGGGAACCAAATCCCTTGAAAAGCTCCGATGGGATACCTAACCAAGATTGACCGAGAGGTAACTCAAAATTGACTGAGCCGTTTCAGTTACATCAACATAGTGCGGCGTATGGGCCGTCTGATGTACGGCTCCAGGTACCCACAAATGTCCTTATTAGTGGTTCGTCATGGAACAGTGGGAGCTCGTAGCTGGACTGGATGCCAGAAAGCAATAAAGCAGTCTGCCTGAGTCAATGGAGGAGTCTCTATAATTTTCATTTATTTGCCCAAAAATGAGCACTACCTCCCACTGAAGGAACAACACCAGGAGTGACAAGTATAGTGCTTGGGGAGGAGTTTGTCCCAGTAAATGGAGGGGAGGTTACCCTAGTGTCCCTTAGTGACACGGAGATGGCCCTAAAATCCATGTGCCATCAAATACTGCAATGTATAGGCAATGGGTTGCCATCAACAGGTAATGTGTTGAGGCTCTGAGGCACACAGAAGCTAGTATGACTATGGTAAAGAGCCAGCTAGTGGCCCAAGAGCAAGTTCTACCCAATGCATTCTGCCAGGTTGCGGTGGCTGAGAACAGGGGGGTCACTATCCCGTGGAACTTGTTCCATTTGGGGTGGGGGGTCTCAGGTCTGCTGAAAGTTGCTGTGAACCCTGCCATGTTTGTGAACTGTCTGTTAAGGAATGACCTTGAGCACACTAACTGGAAGCAAGTGGATCTTAAGGCACACCTAGAGATGTTAGGGTTGCCTGAGTACTACCTAGTCCATTGCTTCCCGGAATGGAAATCAATAAGGTCTGAAGCCTGGAAGAATGGAAGAATGGCCCAGACATATGCCAGAAGAGAGAAGGACAGGGTGCATGGGAAACCAGCCCATGAATGCCTCCCAGCTGAGGTGGATAGGGCCCCAGAGGACACCGCCTGAAGCCCACTGTGGAGGACTTTGTCTCCCTTGGTGATCCGCCTGAACATGCTGGATGGCAAGAAGAAGAAGGACCCACAACGGAGGAGTTCTGCAAGGCACCGAAGGACTTCTCTATTCTGAATGGCAAGAGGCAACAGGCACAAGCCCGAGCAGCAGGAGATGCCTCTGGGAATAACCACATTTACTTGGAACACAACCTCCTTTACCGTGAGCATAAGGCACCTCTGCATAGGGCATCGATGGTCCTGGTGGTCCCCCAATTGCTACAGGGCCTTCCTACTAGAACTGGCTCACAAAATACTCTTGGCATGATATCTGGGCTAAGACAAGACCTTTGCAAGGCTGTCCCCAATTCTTTTGGCTTAAGATGAAGATTTACTCAGATGCCTTCTGTAGGACGTGCTTCACCTGCCAGGCCAGCGGGAAGACAGAGCAGAGGCTGAAAACCCTACTTAATCTCTGGGCTGTTGTTGGCTGCCCTTTTGAAAGGGTGGATATCAACATTGCAGGGCCTTTTGATCCCCAGACAGCCTCTGGTTGCAGGTTTATCCTAGTGCTGGTGAACCATGCCACAAGGTACACAGAGGCAATATCTCTGAGGACTGCAACTGCACCTGCAGTGGCTAAGGCCCTAATGGGGATTTTTACCAGAGTGGGTTTCCCCAAGGAAGTGGTATCTGATAGGGTCATCAACTTCATGTCTGCTTAAATGCATTCAGTGTTGTAGGAGTGTGGATTTACTTATACGTTCACCACTCACTACTATCCACAAACTAATGCTGAGAGATTTAACAAGACCCTTAAAGCCATGACCAATGGCCTGCCTGAGGCTTTGAGGCATAGGTGGGATGTCCTTTTAACATTAATTATCTTTGCTTAGAGAGAGGTACCACAGAAGGTGGTTGGATTTAACCCCTTTGGACTTCTGTATGTTCATCCTGTAAGGGGACCTCTGACTCTGATGAAAAAATGATGGGAGAAAGCTCCCAAGAAAGTTCCCCAGTATGTCCAGTATGTAGTTAGCTGCATGTTAGCCTTCAGAAGCCAGATGGCCAAGTTGTAGAGCAAGTTTTTGACAACTTAGAGGCCAGCCAGGAAGTGATGAAGCAGTGGTATGAACAAAAGGCTACACTTGTGGAATTCAAACCTGGACAGAAATTGTGGGTGATGGGAACCGTGGAGCGCAGGGCCCTTCAAGACAGTGAGGCTGGGCCCTATAAGACTGATACCAGGTCCTCCTGACATGCTCTTAATTGGAGTGGCAAGCTATTCCACAACCGTGCAGATGGCACAGTATTGCTGAATTCCATAGATTACATTTACTTTTCAATGCCAGAAGGGTATTTTTGTTGCCACATATAATGAACTTATACGAAAGTTAAATTGCCAATTAGAAGTTAGGTAATTTTTCTGTGTTTTAGGACTCTGAGCACATGCGCTTGGGCCTAGTTAGCAGTGTCCCAGCGCAAATAGTCTAAAGCACAGCAGCAGTGGCCCACGAAAATTGGGGACCACCATGCAAAGAGAGGGCACTTTCTCACATCCCTCAAGAGCCAAAAGTGTATTACTGAGTATGGATTTAAAAAATAAGGCAAGGTATTTAGCAGAAAGTTTGAGCTTGGTGCCTTTATGAAGTGGTGCAGAAATTTATGATTTGTTTTTTAAGGCTTGGGCACTCCTATTACAAAGTGGAATGCTGTGCAGAAAATGTCGCCTCACTCACTTGCTTTCTAAAGATTGTAGCAAGAAAATACAACCATTTGCAATTTACATAGTGTTGAGAAATGTAATAAAATGACAGTCATGTAGGTATAACACTAAATAAAAAGGCCATAATTTCAAGTATCTTGTATTTCAGAGAGGGGCAGAAATAGGAGTTCCTACCTTATTTAGTATTCCTAATAATGTGGCAGTAGTGGAAGTGGTTTTACTAGAAACCTTTGTGGGAGGTAAAACCTAGGATGATTTATCCCAGAAAAATGGACCAGAATTTGGAAATTTCCCAAGGAAATTGGTAGATTAGCACTGCTGTAATTCCTGTTTCATAGGGGCTTTCTTGCACTTGCATCGCGGCCAAGACCTGGAACGAACTTCCCCTCAGCATCAGACGAAGCACTACACTGCAAACCTTCAGAAAGGACCTCAAGACCTGGCTCTTCGAATGACCTCGGAGCTGCTCGAAACCCCCTTCCCCCAGCGCTTTGAGACCCTTACGGGTGAGTAGTGCGCTCTATAAATCCCTGATTATTTAATTGATTGATTGTTAGACTTGGCATCTTTGGCGTGGTTTCCCCAGACTTTTTGCCTCTACCTCCTGTATTTTTGATGCTGTGCTGAATTTCATTTTTGCAGGCTTAGATGCTTTGGGCGCTTTGCAACTGCTGACCAGTGTCAAATTGCAAGTGCTCCCTGTGTAAATTGTTATTACAATTGGTTTTCCCTGATTGGCAAATTTGATTTACTAGTAAGTCCCTAGTAAAGTGCACCGAGTGTGCCAGGGCCTGTAAATCAAATGCTACTAGTGGGCCTGCAGCACTGATTGTGCCACCCACATGAGCAGCCCTGAAAAGGTATCTCAGACCTGCCACTGCAGTGCCTGTGTAAAGTTTGGTAACTGCCATGTCAACGTGGCAAGTTCACTAACTTTCCAGGCCTCAACCTGCCCTTTTCATACATGTAAGGCACCCCTATGGTAGGCCCAAGGTACACCCCTGGGCAGGGTGCAGTGTATGTGAAAGGTAGGCCATGTACCGGTGTGTGTGACATGTCCTGATAGTGAAATGCTGCCAATTTCGTTTTTCATTATTGAAAGGCTATCTGCCCCATAGGATAGAATTAGATATCTTCCCATTGGGACAAGATTAGTAAATAAAGTTTAGGCTCTCTGAACTCAGAATTTAATAACACATCTTTTAGTAAAGATGGTTTTTAAATTGTGTGTTTGAAAATGCCACTTTTAGAAAGTAGGCATTTTCTTGTTTGGCCATTCTGTGTGCCTCTGCCTGGTTGTGTATTGACTGTCTGATTTCGGAGTGACAGGGGCAAGGGATGTGCATTCACTGTACAGCACTGGGGTTGAGGTGGGCCTGGCCCTTCCTGGATGGCTTAGAGCTGAGCTGAACAGACCTTGGCTGAATTTGGAGTAGTGGGAGGAGATTTCTTTGCACCTGAATATGGCCTTTTTTCCGTGTTTATTTTGTATTCCAGAAACACAGATTATTGGTAATTCTGGAAGTGAAATCAGGTGTTTTACCTGACTCCCCGTGAAGGCCATTCTACATTGTTTTTATCTGAGGACAGAGTAAAAAGGTGAGTTTTGGAATTGGATGCTGACTGGTAAAATGCATATTTTGTAGAAGGTATCACTGCCCAACTGGGTCCTATGTCCTTCTTCAGGCTGTATAATGAAAAAGCAAATTCAGAGCTGTCCCTCCTGCAGGGCTTTGGCTGTTTGAAAGAAAAATGTTTTCTTCCTCAAACATTGCTTGCACATCATGATGAAATGGATGTGCAGTGCCTACCTGATGGTCAAGCAATTCAAGACAGAATTTCTATTATTTACTAAGAGCAGCAAACAGGACACAGAACAAACCTGGCTCAATGACATAAACCCTGACAGTTTCATACCCCGAACTCACCGAATGTCAAATAAAACCAAACCCTGGACACCCAAGTTTCCTTAAAGTAACACATTGCCCAAAAAATGGCCTAGTACAAGCTCTCTCTTGTAAAGAAAATTAAACCTTTTCTTCCAGAAAGCAAATTTAGAACTTCGGTTCAAGCTCTTGTACTTTTACATCTTGATGGTAGTAATGCCCTACTCCTTAGTCTCCAAGACTCCACACTGGCAGCCCTTAGGGGAATCCTACACACAATAGCACGTCTCATCTAGTGACTGAGGAAATATGATCACAACACGCCCACCCTGATGGATACTCCATTGCTTCCCGTTACCAGCCTGCACCATCATCAAAACTAGTTCCATCATTTACAAATCCCTTACAACCAGCACCCCTGCTTATCTTGCAGACAAACTCATGATCTCTCCACAGCCGCAGCCAAGACACCATCAGACCTTTTCTATCTATGCACCCATGATCTGGAACAACATCCCCTTTCCCTTCAAGACTGCCACAACATGCTCCAATTTAGGAAAGTGTTAAAGACTCATCTCTTTAAAGAACATCATATCACAATGTATCAACCGTCCACAAATCAGCTTCCTCTACTCTTACTGTCTGACTTTAAGCATGCCTTTGACTATGTAAAGCACTCCACTGCCTTTTGCCTAGATTTGCCCTAAAGAAATGCCATATATGTATATACATATATGCATACACACATACATACTTTCTGCACATATTCCACTGTGGTTTCTAGTTCTATTGCAGGTTTTTGTGGGGGAATATGCTGTTTACAAATTGATCCACAAATATTTGTAGCCCAGAGATAAGCCAGGTGAACACTATTTTAACATTTTAACTAATAGGTTAAGCATTTAAAAATGAATTGACATGCACTGACAAGTAATCATCTTTTACTCTGAAACCATGTCCCGATGGTAACTCACAAGCATTTTTGATGTGCGGGAGTTGTTTACCTTTTCCTCAAGAAAATCACAGTTTTCATGTGAAAGCATACTCAGGTATTTCTTGTGGCAAATATAGTTTTTGCAACTATTACATGAGTTTACTAACACGGCTGGACTGGCTTTTTATTCCACTGGGCTTTTTCCTGGTGGGCCAGAACCATTGGAAGCCAGTTTTAAAAGACTGGGCCACCCCTGGTAACTCTGTCACTTTCCCCAGCTACCTGATATTAATTGCAGCAGGCACAACGGGTATCAATGGAAAGAGGGGGACAGGGGCAGAGAGAATGCTTAGACATGGAGAAGAGAGTGAAAGAGAGAGGATGGATGGAGAGAGCGAGGAGAGGAAGGAAGTGTGGCTCGTTTTTGCCAAGGTTGCTTTAAGTTCCTCAGTTTGACTCAGTTTACAATGTTGGAAGTTCACGAACCCTAGTCCCCAAGATTTTACAGTTCAAGACCCTCATTTTCATTGACCCTCTGTAATCTCCATTATTTCTCCGTGCCTTCCAGTTACTGTTACCGAGGATCCTGGTAACTTTGGGGGCAAGGAAACATCTGAAATTAAACATTTTTAAGGTAGTAAAACGTGTGAATAGGTGTCTCTGCATCGATATCTACATTTTCCCCAGTGTTTCACCATAAGAGTTTGGCTGCCGTTGCCACCAATTAGCCGGGCGAAACACACAACTTTTAATTTCAGTGGGACCAGTAACTCCTGTGCCCAGGGCTCTTAGAGTTAACAGGCTGTGAGGTCGCACAGGGCGGCCTCAGTGATGTGCACTGAGCGCCGGGAGGTATAAACAGACAACACCAGTTCCTTTCTCTGTCTGCCGAGCCTTTTTATTGCACACTCCTACACATCATGGCTAATAACATAACATTCCCGCCATGTGTGACCTATTCTGCCTCCCTAACTTCGTAAATTGGAATGTTCCAATCCCAACATACCATTCCTCACTTACCCACACAAAACGAAACATAAAACCACATATAGAATGAAAACAGCATGCTAGGACCTGCATGCAAACAAAACGTTTACAACTATCATACCCACAACATTACTTCGAAAAGTTCAAACACCATCACATGATGAACCAGAGAGTATGCAGGTACATACTACACCTGAACAGTAAAAGAAAACATTTTCAGATTAATACGAAATCCTTCAACTTCGTGGAAGTCACTGGCCGAGGTCATAAATGATATCTCCTCATTCCTTGCCTGTGGGAACCAGGCTCCCCTGTCTTAGGCTCGTCTCGATCTGCGCCAGTGTTGTCGCTCCAACTATTCCCCTTGCATTAGGAGAATTCTGTCTGCAGGTGATGACCATCAAGCTCCCCAGGTGGTGACAGAGGAGAAGTGCAGGCGCCACCTTGCAGCCATTTAACGTTGTTGTTATCACCTCCAAATTCATCCTCCGGACACGCACAGTGAGTGCTCTCCGACTCTGGCTGCTTGTACAGTTTAAAGTAGTAGATGTTCCTCATGATCGTCTCACCACTTTTCTGGTCAGTGACCATAGTTCCTTTCACAGCACTCAGTCTCCATTGCTCAACCTCAAACTGTAACATAAACTTGATCCCCAGATGTCTGTCCTTGACAAGTATCAAATCACCAATTCAGAAAATCTGTTGCTTGGTGTCTTCTCCTTGACATGCTGTTATTCTGTGCACGGTGCCGGTACAGCGCATCAGTAGCCTTCTCTCTAATTTCAGAAGTCTCTCCCACATGGGGAATGGTGTCTCCCACATCCAATTCTTGCATAATTTTCTGGGGGCACTTCAGTGGTAGCATGAGGAGTGAGACGATATGGAGGAAGGCATACAAAGCACACTCCATGTTTGAATTGGCTAACTCAATGCTCAGGACTTTGTTCAGATTTCGCATGAAGCGTTCTGCTTCGCTGTTAGCCTGCGGCCAGCGGATAGTGATCTTTTAATGATGAAACCCCCCCTGAGGCCATATACTCAGCAAATTCCTGACTAGTAAAAGGGGTCCATTAGTGGCCATAGCTTTCTTCAGTCGAGGTATGGTCTGGGCCCCAGTTATTGATTCTAGAACCTCCACTTCAGGGTACTTTAAAATATTATCTATCACCACCAACATGTGGCGACCATCAGGTAGGCTTCCAAAGTCAGCACTCGCTCTGTACCAGGGGACGGAAGGAATGGATTCTGCAATGAGGGGTGCTGACGGCTCGGCAGGACCAGCAGCCTGGCACATAGAACATTGACTCAAGGTGCGTTCTACAGGTCATCCAAACCAGGAAACCATACTTTGCCCCTGAGCCTAGATTTTGTCTTCACTACTCCTTGGTGGGCAGAGTGGGCTAGATCCACCACCTGCTTTTGCAATCACCACCCGAGGACCCCTCAGCAGACACCCTTCAGGGGAGAGAAGCAAGCTCGTGTCTGACATTATGTAGCAACTACCATGTCAATCGAACTTCATCTGTGCGATGAGCTGCATTGTGAGTGAGGGTGTGCCATTTCCCAGAGGGCACATCTGAGATTGCTAACTGAAGACAGTCACCTGACTGGGTTGCTGCTATGATGTTGTCCAGGGAGATAGGTAGCCGCCGTGACTGCTCTACCACCAGCCAAACATACTCTTCCACGTACTCAGTATCTGATTCTTCACTGACTGTGGCAGGTCTTGCATGCCGGGATAAATAGTCTGCTTGATTTTGTGATTCTGGTCAGTAGACTACAGAGAAGCAGTATTCCTATAGCTGAAGGAGCCACTTCTTAGTCCTGGGAGGTGGTTTTGATAATGATCCAGTGAACAGAGGTATTAATGGCTTGTGGTCCGTGAGAACTGTAAACGGTTGGCCGTAAAGATATAATTGAAAATGGCGACACCCCCAATGGACTGCAAATGGCTTCTCTTTCAATATGAGATCATCGTTGCTCGGTATCTGTTAGAACATGACTGGCATATGCCCCTAGAGCCCATTCACCATCATCTTGCTTTTGAGATAGAGCTGCCCCAAGGCCAGTGGAGCTGGCATCCTCCGACAGTTCTGATTCATGGCGAGCATCAAAATAGGCCAAGGTAGTTTGTGTGCACAGAACTTGTTTTGTCATTGGAAAAGCTTCCTCTTGGACAGGCCCCCATCCACACACAACATTTGGTTTAGCCAGTTCTCAAAGTGGAGCCATGAGTGTGGTCAGATTTTGAATCAATTGGCCACAATATGTGACCATCCCCAAGAAGCTGCGGATGCCTGTAATGCTGGTAGGCGCAGGGGCTGATTAAATGTCTAGAACCTTGGCAGGATCAGGCATGACTCCCTTCTCAGAGAAGCGGTAGCCAAAGAAGGCAATCTCCTTCTGAAGAAAAGCACATTTCTCATTGTGTAAGGTGAGACCACTGTCCTGCAATCGTTTGAACATCGCCCTCATCCAGTCAAGATTAGGGCTATTGGAGCTCGCGGAGGAAATTCCACAGACCTACTGAAAAACTCTGTGGAATTCCGCAGAGTTCCACATGTCGGCGGAGTAGACCTTCATGTACTTTTTGCCATTCACCAACTATGGTAATGATTCCACAGAAGCGACCACATTTGAAAATAAAGTGAAGAGGGCCAGTACACAGATCGTGTGATACCCTTGTTGTTCTACAGGTGGCTGATGATCTGCTGCACCATCTGGCGCTTGTTGCCCTGCTGATTGACCCACTCATGCAGGTGACCCTTCTCCAGGGAGCCGTTGAGGAGCAATCAGAGCTTGATGTTGCCCTCAGAGCAGGCATGGGCTGGTGCAACCATGTAGCTCAGCATGTGGTTCCATTGGCCACCGCTCACTCAGTTGGTGTAGAACAGCAGCCGCAGCTTCCACTCTAACTGCCAGCAGTGACTGAGTGACAAGCAACAAAGTCAATAGGAGGCCGTGCCGCCCCACAGCGTGTGACTGGTTAAAACAAATCAACTAGGGGTGTGTGGCCAGCCATCATAGCCGCAAGGACGTGATTCCCGTCGGCTCTGCTCAGAGCCCCATGAATCTGGTCACCACGGCGCCCAGAAAGCAGAGAAGAACACCTGGGGATGGCGGGATAAAGCATGCAGGGGCAGGAAGACACTAATTGCACCACCAAGAAGCTTCAGGAGACCCTCTTCGGGTCTGGTGCTTGCCAGCCTGCACAAGGAGGAGAGTCGCAAAATGGGGGTGGTGCTCGCAGATCACTGAGCGCCACGCTGAAACTGATTTTCTTGGTCTGCACCGCAGTTGGATACATTGGGAGACAATGGTATGCGGCTCGGCCCCTCCGGGGGTGGATTGCTTGAGCCCGGGATGGAGAGGCAGTGAAATCTGAGTCCCGGCAGGTGCAGCGGACACCCCCTCGCACCACGCAGCCGTAAAGGAAGCCGGCTCAACACCCATCACGTCAACAAGGTGGGAGCATGCCTGCAAGCAATAGCGGGGGGCCATCCTGGACTCACCCCCCAGGCTGCATCCTGAGTCCTGACGAGGAACCAGGGCGCTGGAGAGACTCGCGGCAAAGGTTGCCAACATTGCCTGACCCTAACATGGCACCCGCATGGCCCCTGGCACTGTGTGAGACTGCATTCTGCGGCTAATGCTGCAGAGATTCGGTCCTGGCTGGAAAGCAGAGAGCCCTGTGCCGGAAGAGCGACTGTCGGACACCACTGGGCCCGTCGGTGACCAAGCATCCCAATGCTTCCCGGGCCCAGTGCAAAGGGAGGCCCCAGCAACAAGTAAACTACAGGTGGGACTGGCCAGTGATTACCGTGGAGAGGGGTCCTCCTCAGGCTGTGCCCTGGGGCCCGACGGGGCTTCAAGACTTTGGCAGAGCTCCCGAAGGAACTGACCCTAACTTCCTTGTCCTATAATGGTGCCCGCGAGGCCCCACACGACTCGTGTGACCCAGGCTGGGGATTGACTCTGCCGGAAAATTGGGGCCTGCATGGGAGGAGTGCATCCTGCGAGGGGAGAGGCACCTCCCGGACAGTGCAATAAGTGTCAGGGGCCAGCGAGGAGCTTTCAGCGGTGCAACACCCTAACTCAAACTGAATAACTCCCTGGGGCTCTGTGGAGGCAGAGGGACCCCGAGCTGAAGGTGAACACCTCAACGTGGCCCGGTCTACATAGCTTAAGCCTAACTTACGAACAGTGAGGGGGCTGTTCTACGCTGACCGAGACCTGTTCCCTTATACCACCGAAAAAGACTCAGTCTAATAGAGTCTTTAGCTATTTTACCTCAACTGGGCCCGGAGAGAGAAAGGGGAGAGCTCTCACGACCAACGGGATGGTGCTCACTCGAGAAGACCTGCTGGCAACTTTGAAGGAATTCAGGAGGGAGCTCAGGGAGGACATCAAGTCTGACATTGGCGCCTCGTTAGATGCTTTCAGAGCCGAGCTCGTGGCGCTCCAAGCAGACGTGGATTTGGTCGGTACTCATACCCTGGACTTAGAGATTAAATTTCAAGAGCTGGAAGACCGAGTGAAACCCCTGGAAGAGGGCGCCGCCGATCTGACCACCCAATTGAGCTCTGGCCTGCTCAAATGCGAGGACTTAGAGAACCACTCCCTTAGAGATAATATAAGAGTGAGAGGCCTGGAAGAGGGAAGCGAGGGAGCTGATCTGGAAGCGTTCATGGTGGGCCTCTTCTCCGGTGTCCTGGGAAGCGACGGACCGGAGGTGCAGCTGGAGCGTGTGCACAGGGTAGGCCCACGGCAACAAGGAGAGCAGAGACACCCGAGAGACATATTGGCCAAATTTAGCTCCTTTAAAGTCAATGAATTTGTCCTTCAGAAAGCCAGGAGCAGCGATATAGTTACTTTCAGGACACAGCATGTTCCCTCTTCCAGGATCTGGCCCAAGCAGCCCGCAGACAACAGCCTTGAGGGACCGCCAGATCACGTACCGATGGACTTACCTCTTTGGCATAACCTTCACTTTTGGTAACAAACAACACCACTTCACAGATGTGGAGGGAGCAACGGCCCGATGGGTCTAGAGAAATCCCCATCGCAGCAGACAACAGCCTCCGGAAGAGACCACATGGTGCAGATGACTGACCAGCATTCACCGGGTCCCTGACAGACGCCCAAAAAGGGGGGAAAGATGACCAGATGCTGACATGCTATGGAACTCCTACTTATGATCCAAAGATGGAGCATGCGGCCCACCCGGACAGGCGGATCAAATAAAGCCATCACCCCGGGAGAGAGAGGTCAGGATGGGGGTCCCTCATGGCACTGAATTCCCAGGCAGTGACGTGAGGGAGGGGAAGGGAGGAGAAGAAAAAGACAGACAAGAGGAGTACCCCTCCCTTACCAGACAGTGACCAGCCTCAGATGTTTGTCTCTTCCATTTATCTCAGCTTAAGAGTTAATATGCAACAAGAAATTAGTGTCCAAACATGTGTGCAAATGGGGCTCTAGGAGCGGAAGTTAAATAATACCATTTCTGTTCCATTTTGTTGTTCTTACCGTGGTGCCAAAAATGTGACATATTTTATTGGTTTGCGGGGGGCATGGGGCCGGGGGGGGCTTGTGCTTGACCCGATCCAACAGACTGGGCGCCCTCATGAAAATGTTACTTGCCATTAAGTAAATGGCGGTTAACTGTATGTCATAAAATGTCCGGGGCATCAACCCCCCTAATAAGAGGCAACGTTTGTGGAAATTTTTAGGGGATCACTGCGTCCGCATTGTGGCACTACAAGAAACCCACCTCAAAAAGGGAGACGACCTTCGATTGAAACACAAAACATGCCCACAAATCTTTCGTTCATCAGCCACTACTAAACAGAATGTGGTCACCCTTCTCTTTCATTCCTCGATCCACTTTCAACCGCATGACACCAAAACTGACAAGGCGGGGAGGTTCCTGATGGTCGGGGGGTACTGATGGGATGCCCCTGCACTATAGCCACAGTCTATGCTCCCAATGCTGGGCAATCGGAATTTCTCCTTTCATTCTTAGCTACCCTAGAGGGATTCGCTGCTGGTAATATTATCCTGTTGGGAGACTTTATTCTCATATGGGACCCTTTAATAGATTCGACTCATCCACAGAGATCAACAGGGGGGGTCTTTAACAAGGCTCTCAAATCCTCTTTACAACGCATGGGGCTGGTGGATACATGGAGGGCCCTTAGGCCCTCAACATGAGACTTTTCTCTCACTCCGACAACCGATATGTCTCTCAGACCATGTCCCACTGGAAGTTTCACTAAACTGGCTGGCTCCCCCGCTCTAAACTCGCTAGGTGGTACTTTCCTAATATCCTTGGCAGGGATTGGCTCCTCAGGGATGAGCTGAGGAAGGCGATTAAAGACTTCTTCACCACTATGAACCCCACAGATACCTCCCACTTGAACAATTAGGATGCCTTCAAGGCGGTCATACGGGGAATATGCATTGCCTTAGCTACCACTTTGAAAAAGCAACAGACAGCGGAAAGGTTGTCACTAGAGGGGGAGCTCCAAGTAGCGGAGAGGGCACACAAAGACACTCCATCTGTTCATTCTCTATGGAAGGTCATGGCACTAAAGGGAAAACTTCAGTCAATATACACAAATAGGGCCGAAAAAACCATTCTGCTCCTTTAAGCCCGGGGTTATGATGGGAATGCTAAAATAGGCCCCCTGCTTGCATGTCAGCTTAGAGCGAAACATAAAAAAGGATAAGTTAAATAAATAACTGACTGCAACCGTATCACCCATCTTACTGAGAGAGGGAAAACGGGGGCCTTCTGTTACTTCTACTGCTCACTCTATGCAGCAGAACCCCTACTAGAGCACAACAAATCCTGGTACCTGTACTTACTAGAGCTTCCGCAAGTCTCCCCGACCATGAACGACGAGCTAAGCAGACCTATCTCCTGCAAATAGGTTCAGAAAGCAATAGATGGCCTCAATCTTTTGAAAGCCCCAGGACCTGATGGGTTGACGGCCAAGTTCTATCAGTCGTTCGCAGCCGAATTAACTCCACATCTCATGGACCTCGTCAACGCCATAGCCACTACTCACCAGGTATCTCCTTTTTTAGTGTGGATTGTGGCCTCATTGTCTACATTGCTAAGTTAGCTTAGGCCTGGCTGCCATGATGCCCTTTTTGCACACGTTACTCCGTGACTTTGTTTTTCCAGACTCTGCTTGTGCCCGGCTATATTAGAGCTGTCTGCCTTTTTGCCTTTCACCTTTCCTCATGTTCGCTGTGGGTTCTGTCTGCACACCATGTACAAGGTCGAAAAACAACGTCCCTTGTTATTGCTGATCTGGTCAGCCCCTCGCACTTAGACATAACACGAAATACAGCTGCATTGGAGAAATTTGTGTGCTTTTAAAATTGTGAACTCCCTGTTGGTGGCACTTGGAGAAAAACCTTTCCAGGGAGAAGAGCTGTACTTGTCTGATGATGTAAACCTTGCATCTAGATATTGAGGTATGGGGGTCCGCCTTACAAAGCTTAGAGGTCTTCTATTTTTATAATAAACTAGTTACTAGCACGGGGAGGGTGGTAAGGCAATTTAGCCCTATATCCACTGTCTTTATAAAATGCTGTCCCCGTTTGTATTCTATGGAATTGTAACCATGCTTATTATTTTATCGTTATGCATTATGCTGATAGTACTGGCACGTGTACTTTATCTTAGAGCACGATAGTTGAAATAAACATTTTAAACTATACTGTGACTCTTATTACGCACGTTGTGGACAAGTATGAGTGAGTGATGAAAGAGTGTTCTTGCTCCCGCGATTCCTGAGAGAGTCCGTGTTCTGGGATGTCTAATCATTGGTAGCTTCGCTGTAGTACGGAGAACGAATGAGACGCTAAAGCTAGTCGGATTGGGATTGTGGGTACTAAGGTGCATGGTTGGTACACCACTATACTCCGAGGTCCTATTTTCCTGTGCATAGCTCTGTATATGTGCAGAATCCCCGCAACATGGCGCCCAACGTGGGGCTTCTTATCTGCGAGATGCTTGAGTAATGCTTGTGCTTGTCCACAATAACCTTCGCTTACGCTTCCGGAAACGTATGTGAGGGTGATACCTCCTATATTGATGTTTTTATAGGTTCTTTCAAGCTTGAAGTTATTAAAAGGTGTTTTCTTTTATGTTAACCCTGTTGCGCTGCCACGCACTAGGTTGTTGATCATTCCTGGTCTTAATGGCCGTGAATGTAAATATCCCGGCACATAGCTGCGCTGTGCTCCGGGCTCATTTACTGGCTTATGGAGTGCCTGACACGGGTGTCGCTCTCATCTTTGTGGTGCAGGCTGATCCGGCTCACCACTTTGAGGTGTTTTACTCTTGGGTAACTTTTCCGGCAGTGGATGGAGCTGACAATTTGTTTCATGTTTACGCTCCCACTGCCCTACCCAATGCTTATCGGCCTTATCAGGCTCTTGAAGTACCACTTACGGCATGGCAACACCGTATTTGGTTTAATTGCGCCCTCCCACATCTGGTCACCCCGGTTTGTTTGGGCCCCTTATCAATAGAGGGGGCCACTTTGCCCGTTTTGGCCGGGTATACCCCACATCCGCGTTATTTGACGCTTGCGGTTGATGAACTGCGCGTGTTGCATGCGTCGTTAATCCGCGTGCACAGAGCTTTGGTACAATATGTTACAGGCAACATCCAGGGGGCCCCTCCTGGAGTTGCGGCGCATCTAGCTGGAACGGGCGGTGTAACCATAAGTCCCGCAATGGTTAATTCGGTGATGGGCAAGCGCCCACAGAATAAGGATGACTTGCCTTATTGGCTTGCAGAAAAATTTGACCAGCTGGAGGCTGTTTTTCCAAATACTTCTCCTGTGGACAAACACAGGATTTTGACGATTTGTTTGCCGAAAGACTTAATTCCCGAGTTGACAGAATGCAACAACTGGGGCACGGTATTAGCAGCAGTGTATGCGAAGTGTTTCAGCACTCCTTCCATGACGGTTCTCCCCTCTGTAATTAAACGGGTGCAGGATGAACATGGCCCTGAGGCGGCTGTGGAATTGGGGATGAGACTGGTGGGAGTGTTCGAGGTGGTGGCTGATCTAATCCTTGCGAACGTCAAGGGTGACGCAGTCAACTTTCAAGTCGCTAATGCTTTGGCTTTGGTCCCGGAGCCGGACAAGCCACGCGAATTACCGAAAATTATTGCACAGGCTTATAAAACCATAGGCCGCAATAGTTTGGGTGTTAAGCCTTTTACTAAAACGCAAACTCAATCACAACCACAACAAAAAACTCAGTCTGAGAAAGAAGAGAAGCCGTTCTTTTCTAAAAAGAACTGGAAGTTGAAGAAACAGGGTAAGCAATAATCAAAACCAGGGTCGCGTGCTGCATCCCCGATTTCCGTATCTTCTGAACGCACTTATGATTTGCGCGACAGAGCGAGAATTACATCTCCAGATAGATTTCAAGTCCCTGACCCGCGTTCTCCTCATTCTCCACAGGCACCATCAACCTCCCAGACTGGTGGAGGAGATCGCCAGGATAGAGGCAGGGGTCGTGAGGCCCCACAGGGACGAGACCAACCTCGACAACCAGGCCGAGGGAAACCAGAAGAATTTCCACGTTCTCGCCCACAGTTTCAGAAGAAAAAAGTTGCAGCTTTAACAGTGAGGTATGCCACAGACGGTGAGAACGAGACTCCTGAATTAGACGTGGGCAGTGACGCTGCTAGACACCGCCGCGGAAGTTACCATAGTGCGGGAGGCACTGCGTCCTCATGCGGAGGCGACAGCAACTGATACTTTCATTACTGTCGAGATAGCTGACACCCGAGTGGCACCCCCTGACAGACTATTTAATATTGTCATTCAAATTGAAGGTGACATTGAGCGTGTTATTAAAGGGATTTTTTGGGAAAATCTGACCTCCTCTTACGACATTTTGTTGGCAGAAGCAGATTGGCTGCCCCCATTCGTACTTGCTGCACCGAGAGGGGAGGAAGTAATCCTTCTGAGCTTTTCGCATCATGTCCCCAAGGACAAAGCGGAGGCGTCAGCGGCTGAATGGGCTGGGGCCCTGGCTCCGGCGCTATACCGTAACCACATGGGCTGGGATGAGGATTCTCCCCCCCATGATATACCCTTGCGGTCTTTGCCACAGCCACAACCCCAATATCCCCTCCGGCGGGAAGCTAAAGGTCCCGTTTCAGACATTCTGACACAGTTAGAATATCAAGGAGTAAATGAAACATGCGTATCACCAATGAATAATCCCCTTTTTGTGGTTTCTAAACTCGATGGGTCGTACCATTTAGTTTTGGATTACCGACATTTGAACTCTCATTGTCGGACCTTTGTGGTACAAAATACCCACAGTTCTGCGCTCGTAGACAGTCTTGTTCGCAAAAAATATAAAACGACACTTGATCTTTCCAATGGATTTTACACGCACAATTTGTCCCCGGAGTGCAGCCAATGGATCGCTTTCACTTCCGGTGGAAAACACTTTAAATTTCGGCGTTTGCCCATGGGCTACAAGAACAGCCCGGGAGTCTTCGCCGCCCGTGTTGTCTCTTTGTTGGACAGCATAGACCCAGATGCGTATTCGTACGTCGACGATATATATCTGACAGACGACGAATTATGGCTGCATCTTTCCCGTGTGGACCGCATTATTCTTGAATTTGCGGTCTTAGGATACAAATTTAATTTTGCCAAATCTCACATCGCAGAATTCACTGTTTTGTTTTTGGGCTATGAGCTCAACAATGTAGGTAGGGGCTTAGCTCCCCATTTCTTGGAGAAGTGCGCACTTTTGCTCCCTCCAACGACCCTGAAGAAACTTCAGTCATTACTGGGATTTTTAAACTTTGGGCGTTCTTACATTCCCGAATATGCCCAGCGTATCAAGCCTCTTTATGCCTTGATACAACCTAACTTTTCGAAGTCATGCTGGCTTCCTGAACATTCCTCTATACTGCACTCTTTGCAGTCTGATCTACTTGAATCTAAGTTCTTGTTGACTCGTGATAACCACACGAACCTGGTGATTAGAATTATGCCAGGGGCAGTGGGTTTCACGTACTTAAAGTTTAACGAAGGTGACACAGTACCTATTGCATACAAGTCGCATCTTTACACTTCAGCGGAGTTGCGATTTTCCACTGTGGAGAAAGTTTTGACTGCAGTGCAAATGGCGATTCTTAAGGAACGCGCACTGGCACAGGGAAAACGCATTTTGGTGGTAACACCATATCCTGCCCTTGAGGCAGTGACGAAGGCAAGTGTACCAAACTCTAAGGCTTTGCACCCCCGTTGGATACAATGGGCTACATCTCTGACGTCCCCGGATGTCACTTTTATTTTTGATTCCTCTCTTCAGACACAAGAGTTCTTGCAGTATGAAATTGTTCATCCTCCTCCTCTGTCTTTGCTACCGCTTGAGGAGTACAAATGTATCATTTACACCGATGGTTCGGTGCAACCGGCCACGGGTTCTAAGCATGCTTATTCCGCAGCATGTGCTATTGTTGCAGGTACTATGGTGAACGGTGAGTTCAAATCGAGTGTGGTGCACACGCAGGCACTAGGAGACAGTACTGCACAATTGGCCGAGCTGCGTGCTTTGGTGCTCGCACTTGAGTTCGCGAATCCAGACGTGACGACACTTATTGTATGCGATTCTTACTACTGTGTTCAATCCTTTAATGACAACTTATTCTTTTGGTCTCAAAACGACTATAGAGATGCTAAAGGCAGCACAATTAAGCATAAAATGCTTTGGGTTCGAGTGGCAGATCTTAAACAACGTCTGCCTCTCACACAGGTGATTCACACTCTTGGCCACCAGCATGTGGGCGCACACACGGTCGGTAACAGTTTGGCGGATGAAGCTGCCAAATCAGCAGTAGCCACGTGCTCAGTAGCAGCAGTTATAAGATCCATGACAAAAATAGATAATGAGATTTTGGCAGCTATTGCTGCAACACAGGAAGGTGCTAATTACCCACGGGGTTTCCCTTCCAAGTACTCTTATCACTTAAGTCCCGAACAGGTTCCTTACGTAAGAATTCCAGACGTTGGTGATCGGCTGATTCCCAACGCGGACCGCAGAACTTCCTTGATAACGGCCGCACACGAAGGCTTGGCTTCAGCCCATGCTGGCGTGTCTGCGACTGTTTCCATCTTGCAGCAGTGTTACTGGTGTCGTGGTTTATATAAACAGACCCGTACTTATGTGCTTTCTTGTGACGTTTGTCAACAAATTAAGCCTTCAACGGTTACACGACCACCACAAACACAGCTCTGCATTTCTAATAAACCTTTTGGGTGTGTTTACCTTGATCACTGCAGTCCATTTTCTTCTGACACTGCATATAAATACATCTTAGTTGCAGTAGATTCGTGCACACGTTTCATCTGGGTTTGGCCACAACGAAGTGCTGACGCTCGAAATGTCATAAGGGATTTGCGTGTCTTGGTGGGAATTTCTGCCTGTGGCACCTTCCATTCCGACCAAAGTCCAGCGTTTGCCTCTAAGGCGTACAAAGACGCAATGCGGTCTATAGGGGTGCTGGTGCAATTTTCGTCTCCATATAGGCCCGAGGGCAACTCAATTGTGGAGCGAATGAACCGTGACTTAAAGCAATCCTTGACAGCTAGAGTCTTAGGTACTGGCAGGAACTAGCTTGCCCACTTGTATGGCGTGCAACGTGCACTTAATAATCTCCCTAGAAGATCTCTGGGTGGGCGGACCCCATACGAAATGCTCTTTGGCATACAGATGTTTGTGCCAGACCTTGATGGTCTAGACATGGCGGCGAATGCCGCAATCTTTGACGTAGATAATCATTCTACTATGTTGCAGGACTTACAAGAGACCCGTGACAGACTTGCAAATGAACACTTGCCTCCAGCCACTGACGCTGCGTTGCAGATTCCGGTTGCCGGCTGGCTTCTGAAGGTTGGAGATCTGGTCCGAGAGAAGGTGGAGAACAAAAAAGAATTTGGCCCCTCTTATCGTGCACCGGTTCCAGTTCTTGGCTTGAAGGGTACTCGTACAGGCATCTTACCACTGCTACCTGGTCGCAAAGAAAACAGATACATCTCAGTGGACAATGTCAAGCTACAACATCTGGCCGATCCTGAATAGCGTGACACCTGTGGTATCATGTCCAGCCATTTCAAGGACTCCTGTTTGTGGCCCTCCAGCCTACATGGACACTGATGTTGCCATTGAGATGGTCGCTTTGCCTGATCACCTGCTCAACTTCCCGGCTTCCTCCTGCAACGAGGATACCGAGTATGCATACCCTGCAAACAAGTCGGTGGCTCATTTACCTACAACACCACTGAGCCCAACCCGTTTTTCCTTTGATTCGGCTTCCACCTCATCACTTATCCCATCCAGCTTCAGTATTTTTATATCCTGGTTCAGAGACAATTTTTTGGTCCCACCATGGACATACATCTGGTTGGTACTATTCCTGATTTTCCTGTTCATGTCCATTGGCTTTGTGACAGTTTTTTTCTTGCTCATCAATGGTCACTATTTACCAGAATGCTCTGCAGTGAACTGTGTCGCTGGAACTTTGGCTCCGCATTCTTCATCTCACATCATGAAGCGTGACCACACATTTGTGAACATTTCCGCCTTCCCAGTCGCTGATGGAATCGTATGGGATGCTGTAAATTTCCAAATTCATGGACCAACCGAGATTATTAATGTACCGAATGTAACCCTGGGCGAAGTACTACGCTACGCTCGCGTAGTTTGCGAAGTTTGCGCTACTTCGCACTACGAGAATTGCACGTAGCACAGTGCAAACACGCGTAGCGGACATTTTTTGCTTGCTCGCGGTCCTCAACGTCAAGTTTGCGACCGCGAGCAAGCAAAATGACATCCTGGCGAGACTTTTTCCTCGTTCGCGATCAGCAACATCAAGTTGCCGATCGCGAGCGTGGAAAATAAACCTCCTGGCGAGATTCTCAATGCGGGGAGGTCAGGTTTCTCATTGCGAGTGGTCGCGTATGCTCGCGACCGCTCGCGATGAGAAACTACCAGTCCGCGTTGAGAAAGCTGCCGCTCGAGAAGAAATCTACTCGAATGGCAGAAAACGACCGCTTGCACTGTGCAAGATGCGGTTTGCACTCATTGCACAGTGCGGACAAGCATCCGGCACTGTGCAATCAGTGCAAACAGCATTTTGCACAGTGCACTACGCAGTTCGCGTAGCTCGCGTAGTGCGAAGTGCACTTCGCGTAGCTACGCATAGCGCTACTACGCGAACTACGCCCAGGGTTAACCGAATGTCCTTCGTGTTTCCATGGGTGATGTGGTAAAAAGGAATATTCATTCTGACGATTGGGATGTGCATGCCGTTGAATCGTTATTCTCTGATTTGAAATATTATGCTGCTTTTAATGCTGAAGATTTGTACTTAAATTCTGCAAATTATGCTGATTTATATTGTTACCAGCATTGGGGCAACCATTTTCTCCATAAACCAAGTACCCTTCAGGGTACTTTTAATTACACCCAATGGGAACATTGTCCGACCCCTCTACCAGGTAGCTCCCAAACACTTAAAAGTAAATTTACTTACTTTACAGACTTTGATAGATCAAACCCTGGGTCCTAATATTTTAAATTGAACATTTCGTCGAATCAAAAGGTCATGTTGACACATACCAAATTGCTATATTCCGGTTCCTTTCTGGACGCATTACCCGTGGGTGGTTATGAGCACTGGAAGGACACCATCGACTTAAAGTATATCTGGGGCACGAAATCATGGCAAGTACGCAGTAGAGAAGCCTTACACCGTTCTTGCCTAATCCCGGCCCAAATTTTATTTTTAAATAGTACGATCTATCAAACAACTTGTTGGGATTTGGCTACTTCCAAACAATTGAATGCACCCTCCATTCCCGTATTGTCTTCAAATCCCAATGAGAGCTTGCATTTCAATATTTCCCTTGCAAATTTGCAAGCTTTGTTTCAAAATAATGCCTTTAATATTTCTACGATTGTTCAGTCACCCTGGTTGGCTTGGCCCATAGCATCAAATGCCTGCCAACTACGTTTTCATGACTCTGCTCCTGGTTACAAACCGGATAGGCCAGATCCAAGGTTTTCTGACTCTCGTACTGTTACAACATATTCTGTTGGTAAATTGTGTAAACAGTGGTTGCAGCACTCTTCATTAGATTCTGTAAAACAACATTTATCCCTCCTGTCAGGCAACATTGATCTGTCCGATTTTGTTCTAGGGCCTCGAGGTCCTAGACCTAAAAGATTTATTTATGAAACTTACAATGAACTCTGGAAGCTTTCGCAAATTGAAGCTGCTTCCCGTTTACGGGAAATCGATCAGGCAAATCTAGAAAAAGTGCTCGCTGTTGTTGACAATAGTATTAATACCCTGTCTTCCCGCATTTACACATTAGAGAATATTGTTTCATCTGTTGTTGATATTGTACAAAATGATGTGTCTGTGTTATATCATGGTCAGAATCAATTGCGATCAGTAATGCAGTTTGCGTGGACGTTGCAAACATTGAAAATGGGCAAAGTTCCATGGCATTTTTTAAACACGTCTGCCTTGTTCTTGCCATTTAATTTAACTGACAAACAGCAATTCATGTCCATGAAAGATGCAACATACACTCTCCTACATATCGAAAAGATAGAGCCATTACCATTCTCTGTGGCGGAGACTGACTCTGCAGTGTGGCTAGTTCACGGGGTTATCGCTTTGCCTTTTTCTTTATTTGAGTTCAGTTCATGTATGAAACATTATCCTGTTGGCCGTTTTCAGCCTTTAGGCAGTGCCTTCTTGCATGAACTTTGGTCCCTGCCTTTCATGTACAGATGTCTTAGGGACGGAAAGGAGGTCTTTCTCACAGGAGAGTCTTGCGATTCTACAGTGGGTCATTCCCTAATTTGTAAAAACATTAAATTGCACGGGGCTTGTAATGTTTCTGCTCCGAATCTTGCTTGTGTTTTGAAGGGCATTCCTGCACCTGTTTTATCGGTAATGAGACATAATATCGAATCCAAAATATAGAATTGACAGAATATCGAGTACAAAATATAGAATGGACATAATATCGAATGGACATATTATAGTGGGTAATAATATCGAATTGCAGGTAAGTAATATCGACAGTCAAAATATCGAAGTACATAATATAGGCATTAAAAATATCGATTTTTAATAATATCGAATTTTTTAAAGTGTTTTGTATGTTAGTATATGTGTTAAAAGTGTATAATATTTTTGTAATGTATGGTTAATTATTATTTTAAGTTAAGAAATTTATGTAAAATAATTTTTGCGTATTTTACTTCCGCAGCGGGTTGTGGGTTTATAGGGGATTAGGGTGGGAAGTAATTATAGTAAATTAAATGTTAATTTTTAGGAATTAATAATTGTTTTTAAATTATTTTTGCGTTTTAGTTCTGTAGCGGGTTGTGGGTTTATAGGGGAATAGGTGGGAAGTAATTTAATTGTAATTAGGTGAATATTTATTTTTATTTATTGGTATTGATTATTAATTTATTGCTAAATAAATATTAATTGGTAATTAATTTTAATAATTGGTAATTAATAGTAATTAATTGATTAATTGATAATTATGTTAATTGTATTAATTTATTATTCGGAGCGGGTTGTGGGTTTATAGGAGAATAGGGTGGGAAGTAATTTAATTGTAATTAAGTAAATAATTATTTTTATTTATTGGTATTGATAATTAATTTATTGTTAATTAAATATTAATTGGTAAATAATTTTTATTAATTGGTAAATACATTTTAATACTTGGTAATTAATAGTAATTAATTGATTAATTGATAAATATGTTAATTGTATTAATTTATTATGTGGAGTGGGTTGTGGGTTTATAGGAGAATAGGGTGGGAAGTCATTTAATTGTAAACAATTAATTATTGAAATTATTTTTGTGTATTGATAATTAATTTTTTGTTAAATAATTATTTATTGGATTGTTTTGTATTACTTAATACATATTTGGTTTTGAAAATTAATTGGTCGTTAATTAATTATTAATAGGTAATTAATTTTTTATAAATATTCTTTTTTGAAATTGATAAATATTTAATTATTAAATCAATTTTAATTGATAATTAATTGTAAATAATTATTTATTGGTTTTGATAATTAATGTATGTTTATTTTAATATTAAATAATTAGTTTCCCTACTATTGCACTCACTGGAGTGGGAATAGTAATTTTTACCCCTACGCTATCCAACGCTTTCCCTACTGTTGCACTCTTTGGAGTGGGAATAGTAATTTTTACCCCTACGCTATCCAACGCTTTCCCTACTGTTGCACTCTTTGGAGTGGGAATAGTAATTTTTACCCCTACGCTATCCAACGCTTTCCCTACTATTGCACTCACTGGAGTGGGAATAGTAATTTTTACCCCTACGCTATCCAACACTTTCCCTACTGTTTCACTCTCTGGAGTGGGAATAGTAATTTTTACCCTCCCGCTATCCAACGCTCTCCCTACTATTACACTCGCTGGAGTGGGAATAGTAAATTTTACACTCCCGCTAGCCAACAGTGATTTAATTTTTTTAAAGTTATTACATATATAACATTTATTAAATTTAACATTTGTTAAACAATTTTAAGTATGTTTTAATTAATTATATTTATTATTTAATTATGTTAATGTTACTTTTAACATATTTTTAAAATTCGATATTTTTACATTCTATATTTTGACAAACGATATTTTGTATTCGATATTTTGGTACTTACCTGTTTGTAGATAGGGAGACTATATTTTGTACTTCGATATTTTGGCGTCGATATTTTGTCAAATCGATATTTTGGTCCTCGATATTATGTCACTGATCCGTTTTATCACCTACTTTCACTGTGCTTGCAAATGGTAGCTATCTGCTTCTGAATAATCAAGACTGCTGTAGAATGCAGGCAGGCATCCCCTACATTGTAACGGTTTCACACCGTGTTGTGTGCTGCAAAAATGTGCTTTTTCCACCCCCACACGAAATGATAGATAGTTCCATTTGGCCTTCCATACCCACTTTGAAGGCAGATTTCAATAAATTGAGCAGAATAAAGGCGCTATTATTAAACCAGGAGGTTATGCTCACTTCCGCACGGGAGATCTTCGTCCTCCAGGTGGCTAGTACCCACAGTGAGATACAGGCTCTTTTGAACACAAACCTCCCACAACATTTCGGTGAACTGATTCACCGCGTATTCAATGCTTCTAATACCGAAGGTCTTGTGCACTTTTTTAAAGTTGTGGGCTCTGACCTTTTAACCTCCTTTCAAACTTTATTTGGTGTAATTCCGGCTTTCATTCATTCTATTTTTCCAGCGTCTTTGGCGGCTTCCCGTTGATCCTAGCCTTAGCTGCTGGAATATTATTTTTAATTTGTTTGCTGCGCAATGGCTGCACTTCCTGGGGCCCTACTCGACCAAGGTCGACTCCGGATGCTCCGTGAACGCATGCTCAACAGCTTCGGCATCCTACCATTGGTGACACTCGGCGTGTCCTTTAGACTTTCTTTTCGCTTTGCGTATTTCACTTGCGTGCAACCTGTGATGTCTTGCTTACGATGTCCTTTCTCTTGGTCCTTGGATGTTTGCCTCTCCAATACGTCTCAGTCGGACCCGTATTTTGGCCAGTTGATGGGCCCCTTAGTGGCCCATGAACGGGAATGTTCCAGCACTGGATTGATGGCGCGTGCGGCTGCACTTGGGGTTTTGGCACAATGGGATATCTGGGCGGCTGCTCAGAATCTCCTACAACAAAGTTATATTGAGTATCACGCAAGTTGTCCCGCAATGCTGATCACTGCTCCCTATTATGAGGAACATGAATGCAGTTTTCATTTGTTGAACTGGATGGCATCTCTTTTTCAGACGACACCAATGATGTCCTCTTGGAAGGTGTGGCAGTTTTCTGCGCATACACTCTATTGGATTAGGGCCTTCGCTTTCAACGAACTGCATTTCTGGATTTTTTTATTGTCTTTCAGACCTATCTGGAATTTTTTTTTTATCCTGAACTTTTTTTCCATTCTCTGTCCTTCATGGGGCCTTTCATAAATAGACGTTTACATTCTGCTCCATCTATTTGAACTCTGTTTTCGTCCTATGTCTTGGCCTATGGACTGACCAGGGGAGGGTGTAGTGTGGATTGTGGCCTCATTGTCTACATTGCTAAGTTAGCTTAGGCCTGGCTGCCATGATGCCCTTTTTGCACACGTTACTCTGTGACTTTGTTTTCCCAGACTCTGCTTGTGCCCGGCTATATTAGAACTGTCTGCCTTTTTGTCTTTCACCTTTTCTCATGTTCCCTGTGGGTTTCGTCTGCACACCATGTACAAGGTCGAAAAACAACGTCCCTTGTTATTGCTGATCTGGTCAGCCCCTCGCACTTAGACATAACACGAAATACAGCTGCATTGGAGAAATTTGTGTGCTTTTAATATTGTGATCTCCCTGTTTGTGGCACTTGGAGAAAAAACTTTCCAGGGAGAAGAGCTGGGCTTGTCTGATGATGTAAACCTTGCATCTAGATATTGAGGTATGGGGGTCCGCCTGACAAAGCCCAGAGGTCTTCTATTTTTATAATAAACTAGTTACTAGCACAGGGAGGGTGGTAAGGTAATTTAGCCCTATTTCCACTGTCTTTATAAAATGCTGTCCCCATTTGTATTCTATGGAATTGTAACCATGCTTATTATTTTATCGTTATGCATTATGCTGATAGTACTGGCACGTGTACTTTATCTTAGAGCACGATAGTTGAAATAAACATTTTAAACTATACTGTGACTCTTATTACGCACGTTGTGGACAAGTATGAGTGAGTGATGAAAGAGTGTTCTTGCTCCCGCGATTCCTGAGAGAGTCCGTGGTCTGGGATGTCTAATCATTGGTAGCTTCGCTGTAGTACGGAGAACGAATGAGACGCTAAAGCTAGTCGGATTGGGATTGTGGGTACTAAGGTGCATGGTTGGTACACCACTATACACCGAGGTCCTATTTTCCTGTGCATAGCTCTGTATATGTGCAGAATCCCCGCAACACCTTCTATGGGGGAGGCACTAATCACTGTAATCCCCAAGGCAGGGAAAGACTCATATAGACCCATAGTGTTACTGAACTTGGACACTAAACTATATTCTAAGGTCTTGGCCAGCAGACTAGAGGATATCTTACCCCACCCAATTCACCCCGATCAATCGGGTTTCATCAAGGAACGCCAGACCCATGATAACTTGCGTAGAATTATCCACCTAATTGACAAAGTATAAAGGAAACGCATCCCGGCTGCCCTCTTATCATTGGACCCGGAGAAGGCCTTCGACCGGGTTGATTTGCCCTTCTTAATGCGCACCCTACGCCACTTTGGGTTTGGAGAGACCTTCCTGGGTATGGTGAAAGCTAATTACTGCTCCCACTGATCGCGAGTTCTAGTAAATGGAGTGGCTTCAGACTTTATTTCGCTCTCCCGGGGCACAAGGCAGGGCTGTTTCTTATCCCCCATGCTCTGCGCCCTCTGTATTGAACCATTTGCAACTTGGATTAGAGCTAACCCGGGGATTAGCAGTTTACGCTTTGGCCCAAATGAACATAAAATTTCGCTCTTCGCGGATGATGTGCTGCTGCCCATCTCCAATCCTATGGAGTCCTTACTGACCATACAGGCTGAATTTCAGCTCTTCGAATGGGCGGCGGGGTTTAAAGTTAATCTTTCTTAATCTTTTCTACTCTATTTGACTATGCCTCACACCCTAATGACAGAGATTGAGGAAACCTCACCGTTTCGCTGTGCCTGCAAAGAAATCACCTACCTGGGTATTAAAATCACCCCCAGGTTGGCAGATCTCTTCAAGGCCAATTCCCCCCCTTTGCTGGGACAGCTCAAAACCGATTTTAAGAAATGGAGCTCTGCATACATAACAGGAATTGGCCGCATAAACGCCATTAAGATGAACGTCCTACCTCGTCTCATCTATCTGTTCCAGGGCTTCTCGATCACGATGGACAAAGAGGTATTCACTGAGCTTAAGAGGATGACCACAAAATTTATCTGGCAGGGGCACAGAGCCTGCTTATCCCAGCGGTTATTGACAAGGCCACACCTAGAGGGAGGTTTGTCGCTCTCTGATTTCGTCCTATATTATAGAGGCGCCCAACTTCGGGTTATGACCGAATGGTCCCTTGAAGCCTCAGACAAGCACTGGCTCAACATAGATAGGCAGATAGCCGGAAGAACAATAAGGGATCTACTCTGGAAACCGAAACAAGATAGGCCAATCAATGCCTATTTGAGCACCCCCACCTCCACTACCCTCAAAGTGTGGGACAGCGTAACCAAGACTTTGCCTCTAACGACGTTTCCGTCCCCCCCACACCCCTGTCCATTTCAACCCTGCTTTTCCCCCAGTGAGGCTAGAGGGCCATTTTGACAGATGGAGAGAGGGTGGATGCTTTATGCTAGCGGACCTCTTTCAGCGAGGAGAGATTCGCTCCTATGCAGACTGCGTTGCTCGCTTTAAGCTGCCCCTCACAGAAGACTATCACTACTTCCAATTAAAACATTGGGTACAGCAGCCCCGGGACTGACTAGCTGCGTCTAGGGATTTGCTCCCGATAGAGAGATTTGTCCAAACCGGCAATACAACTAAAGTTTGCATATCTTTTTTGTACTCCCTTCTTCTCTTGGCGGGCCCTCACCAGGCCCTGCATCATAGAGGGGTCTGGGATGACATGCTACACACCTCCATAACAGAGAAGCAGGGTAGCTCCCTATATAGGGACATTGCTAAATATAACCACTGCATGTTCCTGAGAGAAGCCCATTACAAAGTAATGTATGAATGGTATCTCCACCAGCAAAAACTACATACCATCTTCCCAAACACTTCGATAGATGCTGGAGGTGTTGTGGGGCCTTGGGAGATTTTTGTCACATCTGGTGGGACTGTCCCTCCATCCAACCCTTTTGGAAAGAAATCCTGTCCCAAATCAAGCAGATCCTGGGGTACCCGGTCCCTGCTTCCCCTGCACACACGACGCAACCCCAGTCTGAAGTATCAAACACAGGGAGATCGCTCTATCATGTGGCTGTGTCTCGGGCGGCCAAAATGGCAATTGCAGCAGTGTGGAAGAAGCCGGAGGCCCCCTCTCTTACTCAATGGCATGCCTGCCTGTGGCGAGCCCTCGCCTTGGAGCGGATGATGGATGTGGTTGAAGACTCCCGCAAGAGCTTTGACTTCATCTGGAGCCCCCTGGTAAGTTACTGGTCGGAGGGGTTGCCTCTATTTGCATGTGGCACTAAGCTGTGGGCCCTACATCATTTCCTGATATAATAGACTGGTCCTGGTGCCCGCTCCACTCCCCCCTCAGCTACATTAGGATCGATTGCACAAGACACCACGGAAATGTTTTTGGAGTTTTGTGAGTTATGTTTTATTTGTTAGCTCCCGAAGGTAGAGCGCAGTCAACCTGGGATCTGTAATTGATTCAAGTAAGGCACTGTAATGACAAAAAGTCTGCACCTCGGTAAGACTAACAGTCATGCGGAGAACTTGTGGGGAAGCTGTGCATTGTCTTTAGCTAACTGATGATCTTGGCATATGTACTGAGCTCGGGTGGGTTACAAATGTTTTTTTTTTTTAGTAAAACCAATAAAAAAAGATTTTGACAAAAAAAAGCAACAAATCAACTACTCAGAAAACACCACACGCTGTGAGGGGCAGACACCAGAACCAATGGCAGGCCAGAAAGCGCAGACTGACAGATGAAGTTGCAGGCAATGCTGCTCCACAATCTGTGATTATACATTCCTTTTCTGCCAATAAGAGTCGAGTTGCTGCTCGGTGCAGGCGACAGGGTGGGCGTTCTCAACAGCGTCCTACTGGCAGTATGGTTCTACATAATTCATTTCAGGCAAGCATTTTTTTGTTGTAAACCTGTTACGATTTGAACAGAGCACAATTTCAACTCGCATTTGAACAACAGCATTTCTCTGGATAACTCACAACCCCCACGCCCTCCTATAAATTTGCTTTAAAAAAGTTGCCTTGTTCTGCTGCTGAGGCTCCAATGAGGACAGAATAATAGGGGTGAGCGGTGCAGACCAGCAAACTCCGCTCTGCCGGCGGGTAGCGGACATTTGCCGAACTCTGCGCTCCAAGCGGAGAAGCAAAAACTCTGTGAGCTCCTCTGGCACAGTTTACATCACACCCCAAGTCAAGCTGTTCCTCAATAGTTTGCACATGTGCTAGGATGTACTAGGATGTCATCACTGACAAAGATGACCCCCATCAGTGCAGTTAAAACTCCTCTGATTGTGTCTTCAAAGACTTCTGCTGAGCTCGACACTCCGAAACTAAGGCACTTGTATCATCGTAAGCCCACATGGGTGGAAAAAGTAGTGATGGCCCATGACTCCTGAGCCAGCAGCAGCTGATGATACCCTGCTCAGAGATCCATTTTTGAAAACCATCTCAATCCCCTCACTTCAGCAACGATATTATCCATGGTCGGTGTTAGGTGATGTTCATATCGGATGGCCATGTTAGGTAAGCGCATGTCAATGAAAATCCTAATTTCACCTTGCTGCTAAGGCTTGTGAACAACCACAATCAGGGACACCCAGGGTGTTGGGCCATCTACCCGCTCAATGATGTCAGCCTGCTCCAGTTTTCTCAGTTCATCCTCCATCTTAGGGTGCAGATGGATGGCCACTCATCGATGTCTGAGTGCGAATGGCTAGATTGACTCATCAATGTGGAGGTGAATGAGATAGTCTTTTAGACATCTGATGCCGTGGAACAGCTGGGAGTACATGGCCAAAAGATTGCCCACACTCCCTTGTCACACACTTAAGGTAAAGGAGACTTGATGGAGTCATTTCAGAGCCGCTCTTGGTAACATACACCTTGGCACGTGTGGAACGGGATTCATGCAGGATCACAGTCTTGAATACCCCCACCAGTGGGAGCGGCGTTGAGGAACCAAAAGCATATAGCTGGGTGGCCATGGGGCACAGGACTGGCTGTAGCAGGAGAGATTGTATTATTGAGGCAAAATGTTTATTGATGCTCCGGTGTCAATCAGGGGTGGGAACTGGTTGAACAGTGCATTTTAGGAAGCACCATTGAGGGTATTCATCATCATCCATGTGTTCTTCATCATCTGGGGCAACTGGTGGCTGCATGACATTGACGGACTTGGATTTTTATGTCTTTTGGGGAGCAGATGCTTGGCATACTTTGGCAAAAGGTTTTAGTTTGATGCAGGTGGAACACCTCTTCCCTTGAGCAGGGCATGACCCCTGATGAGGATAGGGTCCTACACATGAGTAACACACATTGGTGCTCGCAGCAGGCTTTGGACAGGCCTTTTTCTTTTCTACTCCCACAGTCGCCACCATGTTGACAGGCTCTGTCTTTAACTGTCGATGTAGAGCCTCCTCCATGTGTACATCGCGCCCCTTCAAAAGTTCCTTCAACCGCTCCATAGTAATCATGTCAGCCATGGACATCTAAGGGACCTGTAGGATGTTCTCCTTCAGCTTGACAGAGAAACACCCCTGTATGAACTGGGCCCAAATCTTATCATCAGTGTCGGGTAGTGTGCAGGTGCTGGCAAGTTCCTTTAGTCAAGCATAGAACGCGTCCACTGATTCTTCAGAAAGCTGCCTGGCTTGGCTTAGGGGGAACCGCTCGTAATCAGGATTCATGAGAGGTTCAAAATGTGCAGTGAGGCCTCGCTTCAGGGTAATGTAGGTAAAAAGTGGGCCAGCCTCCACTACTGACTTCTCAAGCTTCTGAATGGTGGTGCCCGCTAAACATAGGAGCATGGGGCGACATCGGTCATTATCTAGTGCCAATGCAGCAAAGTCATTTTACAGCCACTCCATCCAGTCTTTCCATCGAGCTGCTTGCGCAGAGGGGGGGAGGGGCTTTCACTACAAAATGCTCAAGGGCTGGTACTGAGGCCATCATGGGTCAAAACAGGTGGCTGGTATGCAAGAAAGAAATAATGGCACTAAATGGAACAGCCAGGCAAGTGTGATGAAAGACAGGCCCCGGAAGGGGGGAAAACACACTATGGGTGATGAGCTAAGCCCCAAACACGAATACTAGGAGCCACCAGACTCCCTCCCAAGCAGCAGAGAGCAGGACACTCGCTGTGGGATGTGCACCATGCAGCAGGAGTCCCTCCTCAGCATAAGCAGACATGCAGACTAGCAGGGGCCAATGCGAAAACAAAGTCACGGTGAGAAGAGTGATTTGTACGCATCTTGACTCCAGCCACATGCAGGACACAGACTGCACCAGCACGCTCTGCGGCAAAGGGTAGCTGCAGGTGGCCTCCTTGCTAAGATCAGGACCGCGATGAGTGGATTATGGTAGGAATAAGGTTTATGGGGTCACAGTGCCGCATTCAGGGCTGCCTTGAGAGCAGGAGCACGCCCGCAGAAAGGGCCGTTGATACAGCCGAGCAGCCCGCCTGAAAGCCACGCGAGCAGCCAGGGCCGTTTCTACCACTAGGCAGGACTAGGCGGCTGCCTAGGGCGGCAAAAGGTGGAGAGCGGCCGGCGGCCGTGGCAAAAGTTAAAAACATGAGAGTTCTTCTTTACTCTCTTCTCCTGACTTCTATTGAATGAATCTACCAGGTAGTGTAGCGCGGGCGCGGCTCGCCTTCAAATTAGAGACCGTCGACATGACCAGGGTGACGTGACGTCACGTTCGGCACAACGGCGGCCGCGGGGCTGTGCCTATGCGCGCGCGGCCGGCAAGAAAAGGCTGGCAGAGCAGAGAGAGTTACCGCGGCGCTGCGGCCCGCCTGCAGGCCTATCAGGTACCGGGGGGAGGCCGGGATGGGATCCGGGTCGGCTGGCAGCGGCAGGCAGGGTAGATCAGATGTAAAAAAAATATAGGGGGCTAATTTAAGGCCTGGTCAGGTACGCGCTGTACCAATGCCAGTCACAATAAGCGTTCCTTGAACAGAATGCACCGGCTAAAAATCTATTTACGGGCAAACTTATGAAACTTCCTGCTGGTCGAGTAAACAACAGCCCGTTTAGATTTGTCACGCATATTATTTGAATGTTTGTAAGACTGCTCACGGGAATGCCGATTACATACAGGGAAGTATTCACTGGACAACAAGAGACAATTGTGTTTTTAAAAAAACATGCTTCGAGGCTGTGATTTATGAATACCTTTTCATTAACAAAAGAAGGACAAAAATGCGAGGGTGAGCAGTAAGACTCAGTTAGGTCCTCCTGGCTAAGTAAAGTATGACTCGGTTTGCTAATGATCTTTACAACACACGCTTGTGGCGACGAGTGGCTCGAGCCCATTTGAGCCCTGAACAGCATCTGAACAACCGTTTGTTGGCTTTCATTAACGTTCAGGGCTTCAGGCAAGTGCATAGTTTGGCATTTCTTTACCAAAGCTGCGGTGCGGAGCAGTGCGGGACTACTTTCAGGCAAGTGTGGCATTTATTTGGCAGTGCAGGACTATTGTTAGGCTTTGACTGCCTGTGCGGCAGTTGGGGGGCCCCAGGCCTATGCGTGAGCTGACTCTACAGGCAGCATTAAGGGATGTCAGGGCTACGCACATGCTGCTGGTGTTGCCGCTCTACTTACTGTTGGCTCCTACCAGTTGACGTGGTGTTTGCGCGAGTGACAAACTCAATCAAAGCATTTGTCAAAGGAAACTCCACAATTGTTAGATATGCCAAAAAGATATTGTTTCCCATGAATCCGTAAGACACACAACCTAAACTAAAGGTCCCAGAAGTAAAACAAACATGCTCTCACGTGATAATCACTGACTTTCATTTCTAAGAGATTGTGGGGAAACCGCCAGAGCTGCTGACTTTAGAACTGGGAAACAGGCCGAGTCTCAGCGTCGGCTCAGCAGCCTGTGATTCTGAGCAAATCGCTTAGTCTCCATATGACTTAAAAAAACTAAAATGAATGTTTCCTTGTGTAATATAACTGGTGCTCATGTAAAGCGCTCCAATACCTTTGGGCCAAGTTCGCGCTATATAAAACTGCTAAAACAAATACCATTGGTATTAAAGTTTCCTGAAATACATGCATTGAAGACTGCAGATAGACACACCACGAGAGATGGTCCTGGGTGAGAAAGTCCATTTTGGATTTTTAAAAAGTACAACAATGGGTTACTCCTCTGTTGGGCAGCTGCTCCTTAGAAGTGGGTTTGTCAATATTGTCTAGGAACAGAGTAACCACAATGATGGGTATAGACAATGTCTGCATTGAGACATATAACGTAAATGTAATATATACTGAAGCAACGGTAGATAAGAGATCATTAGATATTGCCGAATGTAAATCAAATGGATTACTAGAGGAAATGGTTTATGAAAAAAGGCAATTTACTTCGAAAAATTCTGCTTATTAATTATTTAACTTCTTTGCCAACTCTATTTAATAAAGTGTATAACTAGTATTAAGTGTCTGCTCCCGGTGAAGCCCCAGTTAGAGCAATCTGCTTAGTGTGGCCCTTTTTACAATCCATGAAATTCCTTTTGATAGATCTCCGTGGAAAAGCAACTGTTATATTACCCTGGCTTGCAAGTGCCTTTTAGGAGCCTGCAAAATCAATACAGCTGGGAGCCGCTGCAATAAAACTATACACTGGGCAGCCAGAGGAGGTATTTTTAAACCACCAAACTTGCCTTTAGAAATGAATAAGCCATTGATATTGGTGAATTATCATATTTACTCGTGTAGACCAGACTTTGAACCGAATCTTGGGATGTTTGACGTTTGATGGCGAGGATTTCCGAAGTACCACAGAACTGGGCTTCTTCTTGTAAGCAACATTTCTAAATCTGCACGTAGGCTCCATTGTGAATTTCTCGTCCCTTCCATTGTTTCTCTACGTTAGTCAAATACAAATGCAGACATTTATAGTGATTATATTTTTTTATTTATAGAGTTTTTTATAGCGCAAACTTGACCCAAAGGTATCAGAGCCCTTTACATATATGGCAAAATCTTAGTTACAAGAGTTAAACATTATGTAAATATAAACAGGTAGTAGGCACAATATATAGCCACAATATACACGAAAGGTATAAGATAAACAGTAGTAGTTGCACGAGTTACATGTGGAATAAATGTTTAGCCACAATATACACAGGAAGTATACAGTAAACAGTAGCAATAGCTCGAGTTACATATGGAGTAAATGCAGTCATAAGGAGTAAGCACAGATACATAGCAACAGAGTATATGGGACGTATATGGTGAACAATATGAAAAGTGGTCCGTAAGGTTCTGAGGTAGTTACGCCAGAGTGTGTTGACTTGGGAAACAGTGTATGCAACATTGTGCATAGGGGGTATTCGATAAACAGTAGCAGTTGCACTAGTTACATAAGGAGTATATGTCGGTACATGGGGTAAGCTCAGATACGTGGCAACAGAGTAAGCTGGAGGCATGAGATGGACATTAGGAGATGTGGTCTGTATAGGTTTGAGGTAGTTACGGTAGGGTGTGTCAGCTTAGACCGGCGCAGTGGTTGAGGGATGCTTTATGTTCTGTTTTCTACAGCCGTATGCCTGGAGGGTTGTGTCTAAAAGTTTGTGTTACTGCAGTCATTATAATATATGTATTTCACAAATTGAAATGACTTACTCATTATATAACACCTTGTTAAAAAAAAATCCTTCATCCAGGACAGCTGACACTTAGATAACAGAATTAAACACGTTAATCAAATGCATTGCTCATAGATGTTTGGATCCTATGCTGCCCCTTATCTAAACTTTAGTGCTTATGTAATGGCAGGAAGACCTTAAGCTGCTTAGACCTGCCTTTGTGCCTAATTACATCCGAGGAGCCCTGCTGGGATTGAAAAAGGTAATTTGCAGTCTGCGCATCTTTCATTGGGTGATCAGTATTGTTGTTTCAGAAAGGAGTCATGACCCAATATTTTATGAGGTTGGTCTGGTGTTTGCACTTCCAAAAAACACGTGCAGATTTTGACAGTCAGTGGCTCTTGTGTAGGTCTTCTGTAATAGTTCTCCCATTTAGGCCATAATTTTGATTGCCCGGTGCATTCCTGCGGCTGCGGGTCTAGTGACGGCAGTTACTGGGCCTATTGAAACTGAGGCCCAGTTTTTTAGGAGGGCATCCTAAAACCTTGTGTGAAATACTGGAGATAAGGGCAAAAGCTGCAGAGAAAAACTGAAAAACAGACCGCTTAAATAAGTAAAAAATAGACTCATGAAACTGAAGAGAGAAACCTTTTCAAGGATTTACAGAAGGAGTGATGGTTGGTGCTGCGCCTAAGGGAAGGTGGGAGAGTATTTCAGTGTTTTGGCTACCAGGTAGCAGTGGAAGAGCGTGTGCCTGTCTGGGTTTTCTGAATTGCAGGGAACCAAATTAGATGGTGAGAAGCATAACCGAGG
Source organism: Calotriton arnoldi (assembly GCA_963921515.1). Classification (NCBI taxonomy): domain Eukaryota; kingdom Metazoa; phylum Chordata; class Amphibia; order Caudata; family Salamandridae; genus Calotriton; species Calotriton arnoldi. The sequence continues at coordinate 1,759,171 of CAWUFW010002520.1, forward strand.
ATATGAGAGGGAACATATAGCAAATAGCCTCTAGAAGTAGAGGGGGCAGTTTTTCTAGACCTTAAGAATTGAAGGGGAAGTGAGGAGCCCGGATTATAGTTACTGGGAATCTAAGGAGCCAAAGAAGGCTCCTTGAGGAGTGGGACTACCATGAACAGTGCTTATTTAGTTATTTATTGTTTGATGTGTTTTTTGTTTAATGTTGAATGCAAGTTCTTTTATATCTAATGCATTAATTCTTCTAGCCTGGATGACCGGGGGAGAGAGTGATGGTAGTAAAAGGGAGGGGGTGGCATTTTTCAATTCTCGCCTAGGGCGGCAAAACACCTAGAAACGGCCCTGGGAGCAGCTGTGGCTGCGGTGTGCGGTGCGGCTGGTGTTGTGTAATATCTGGTATCCCCGTGGGATCGTGTATCCCCTGCGCTTCAGATGACTTCGGAGAATTAACTCAGCCCGGGCAGGATCAGACAGAAGCAGTAGATCTCTGCTCGGGCTGAGTGCAGGGATACACGATTCCATGGGATACCAAACTGACCTCACACTATAAATTACCTGACGTTTCTGTAATACTGGAGCCACTGCTGCACAAGAGACAGGAAGCAAATCGCAAATAGTTCAATCAACGAAACGTTAAATAAATTAACATTAAATGCATACAGAGTCGGAGTGAAAGAATGGAATGTTTATTTTCCTAGCAAATCGCAACTAGTATAAGGAAAGATAGGTGAAATTAATGTAAATTAAATAAATGCACTCACTGGGTCAGAGTGAAAGAATGTAATTTTTATTTTTGAAGCAAGTCGCAAGTAGTACAAAGAAGGAAGCATGAAATAAATGGAAATTAAACATATGCGCGGAGTCGGAGTGGAGGAATGGAATTTTTTTTTCAAACAAATCGCAAGTACTACAAGGAAGGAAACGTGAAATTAATGAAAATTAAACATATGCACGCAGTCGGAGTGAAAGAATGGGATTTTTATTTTTGAAGAGATGGAATCACATTGTAAATTAAAACACGAGGAGAGAGAATGACAGAGAAGGGAACATAGCTGCCAAGGTTTTTTAGATTGCTATGTGTGACATTCTCATAATTTCAGTGTAATTATGAGTGACATTTCAACAACTATGAGTGACTCTTTCTCGTAAGCAAAGTCAAGTAATAAAGATGAGGGAAGCATATAAATATCAGAAATTACACCCATTTCACCAAAGAGCAACTCTACGAAGTTCTTCAAATTACTGCATAGCACCAGATATGGAAGGGCACTAACCTAGTACTCGCGAGCCGCCCCAGACAGCAGCACGGGCATTGGCAAGGCTCAGGAGAGTGAGGCGCACATCTTACAGCCAGCCAGGATGCTGTTTATTTCAAAGACAGAACGGTTTAATCAATCCGAATAAAAATGATAACTGAGAAGTGCAGCTGAGCGGTGTCAGCCCCGGTTGGCATGCCACTACCTGCCCCGCAGCACCAGATCACACCAGCAGGCTGCAGCCGTACCAGAGCTACTAAAAACCCCAGGTTCGTAAGTGACACAGCTGCTGGCCGTGCTGAAAGTTGGACCGGCACCATTACCGCTGCCCCTCATTACCATAACCAGGTATCAAGTTGTCGATGCTAGGGGCCGGACTCACTTCGCTAGGCAGGCACCAATAGACTGAGGCTCTAGGGAGGCCGCATCCATCCTGGTGATTGCTCCCTAGGGCTCAGCTTCCAGCTTGTTTATGTGTAGGCCGCAGTCACCTGCAGCAGCCTCGTGTGCAGGGGGTGTGCCTGGGCAGTCCTATGTGGCAGGAAAGTATGGCAAGCAAGGCGCTGGGTGGAGAGGGGGCGAGTGTATGGGTTTCTCTGGTGTTTTTGGAGGGTGTGGGGGAAAGATTCTAGGTGTAGGCAGGTGTCTCATGCAGGGTCCCTTACTTCTTGTGGTGCTGTAGATAATTGCTGTTTATCTGCTGTGAAGCGCCGGAGGGGCAGCATGCCATTTGCGGGGTTAGGTGCTAAGTGCAGTCCCCTTCATGCCTGTGGCACCCATTACCTGCTGAGTGCGTAAGTATAATCCCTAACTTGTTCTTCTGGCCTGCTCTGTGGGAATTCAAGACCAAACCGACCGGGGAAGCTAGTACTGGCCCACGTGGAGCGAGATTAAGTTTCAAGGTGTGGGGCAGATTCCCTTACCTGCTGCCGGTGTAGGCTCACTCTCTCCCTCCTGGGTGCTGCTGTCTTCGGAGTCGGCTGCAGCCGCGCTCCTCCAGAAGTCGAGCTGACAACTCCTTTCCGGCTGCGCCACGGCATGCATCTGAGATGAGGCTGCCTGGCTGCAGCTCAGTGCTGCCTTAAAGACACCACCAATCCTGCGGCTGTCTGGACTGAGATGGGACTGGCCGCGTGTCAAAAGACTGTAACATTATTCAGTGAGTTCTGCGTTGCTCGCTCGCACCGCGCCGGCCCACCAATATATAAAGAGAGGGAGTCTCTTGATTGAAGCTGTTGGCCATAATTTTAACACTGACTGTGAGGTGCCATCACGTGACGAGTCTCACAGCGAGTCACACAGTTAACCTGAATGGATTGCCGGTGTCGAGGGGAAGTGAATAAACTTTGTTACACTGTAGCCTCTGCTCTCAGCCTGCCTAAGCCAGCCCAGTCACGAGCTGAGCCAGCCGCCCCAAGCCTGCGCAAGCAGTGCAGACCGTGCGCTGCAACCTAGATTTCAGTTTCTAACAGAGCACTAATAGCACTCTGGATTGACACTGAGGCGCTACAAATGTGTGACTTTCCATTTCTGTGCGGTGATGTTGACCACCACACTGAAATGCGTTAGTCTAACGCCTGATGCGTGGTACTTGGCAGAGCTGAGGGAAACAATGGCAGAGATTAAAAAACCTAAAAGGGTAAAACCCATCAATATGGGAGAAATATTAAAGTGTGAGGGATAGAAAAAAGACAATGGGAAAAAGCAGGAGAGGAAAATTGAGAAATAAAACATTTCAGATTATATACAATGAACAATTTACAAAACTGTTTTCAAAACATATAACTGACACTGTTAGTACAACAACAGTGATTGTTTCATTATATACATACAGTTATAAGGCTGCCACCTTACTGGCATATCACTAGCCTGCATTTTATTTCTGTGCCAATTAAAACAAGCATTGGCAAAGTTAATATGTTTTGCCTATTAGAGAGTTATGTGTCTATGTTTTTAAGTAATGTTGTGTAGCAGCATGGCTGGAGTGCAGCATGAATGAACGTAAAACAAGCATTTACAATGCAAATTGGTCTCACATTTGTGAGAGTTAGAGGTATTGGTGCTGTAAATGACAAGGTCTTTTACCCAAGTGTTTTGAACTGGTGTGGAGTGGATATATGTGATGTGGAGTGGAATTATGTGGGTTGGATTGCAATTATTAGTTGCGGAATTGTGTGTGTTGGAATTGTCTGGTGTGGAGTGGAGTTTTTAAGTGGAATTATGTGGAATGGTGTGCAGTTAAAATATGTGGATAGTAATGTGATATTGAGTGGAGCGTACTGGAATTATGTGGCGTGTACTTGTGTGTCATAGAGATTTTAATGATGTGGTGTGCTGTTGAATTTTGTGGCGTGATGTGGAATTATATGGTATGGTTTGGATGTATGTGGTGTGTTCTGTACTTGTGTTGTTGAGTTGAAATATGTGGTTTGTTACCGAATTATGTGGTGTGGAATGAAAATGGTAGAGTTGAATTGTGTGGCTTGGAAGTGTGCAGCATTGAGTGAAATTATGCTGAATGGAATTATGTTGCATGGTATGGAGTGTATTTGTGTGGATTGTGTTCCCAAGTTTTAAAATGATGAAACATAATTACAAAGAAAGGCAGCCTTTCATTGCGCACAAATTTACAAAACCTTATTATATGCAAAGACTTGTCCAAATATCTCAATGAAAACATGCAGACTGAATCCCCAGCGGCATTTGTGTTGAAGAATTTTAGGGGGGGCTTGATCAATGTGGGGCGCTGTTTTGGTTGCAAATGGTGTTATGGCTATGCACATCTGTGGGGGGGCATGCACCATATTCATCTACACTTAGCCTGGCATATTTTTCAGGGGAGTTCTGATTTGGGGATCCAAACCATGCACCCATAGATGTGTATGTGGGTCACGGGATTCTGAAATCACTGCTCAGTAGATAGCGAGCGGGTTGCTTGTGAAACCAACAACTTATCAAACGCCAAAAGCTATTGAGTGAGGTAAAAAAACAAGCATAAACATTTATGCCAGATAAAAGAGGTAAGACACCCGCATCATTGCTTCTGACAATGCAGAGTTGGGTTACTGTTATTTCTGACCTTTTCTTCGCTGCATTTTCGAGCTGTTGTTGCCTTTGCTTACCTTATGAGATGTGAGATGGTGTTTGGATCTCGCTTGGGGCACTCTTGTTTCTTATGAAATGATGCTGACCTGTGCCTGGCCTTACTCAACGCCAATGTGATTGTTTCATGTGTTTTAAGCTGGTGTGTTTGGGATGGTTATTTGCCACTGGTGACTTAGATAAACTTCCAAAAACAATAAATCCCACTTTCTTCCCAAAGGTTTGGAATAATGGCAATTTTATTATTATTGTACTTCCTGAGAAATGGTCTTATTCAAGCAGGATTCTAGTTTTTGTGCACAATGAACCCTAGTCAGCTGGTCTGCTCAGTACGATATGTGTTCCCTGCTGTTATTACTGTGCGACCAGACAGGTTGAATTCTAACAGGGCCAGTTCAGCCTCGCATCCATCCAACATAGATAAAATGAGTAGCATTAAATTGGGTAACGTGTTATTACAGCGCCTACAACTGCAAATCTCTGGCATTACATACTATATAAAACTATTTATCATCATCATTATTATTATAAACCTCCAAGTCACAGGTTTGATAGTGGCAGGGCCAACTGTCTGTTTCATAGTTCTAAAATCACCTAAGTGGGTTGGGTAATGAGGACCACTTGTTATTTACAGCGCTATAAATGGTAAACACTTGCAAGCACTGTAAAAATAATCAGGTTCTTATTTCATGGTAAGACCAACGAATACACCTAGCAGGTAATCTGCTTTAGATACCACCTGTCCTCTTCTATTTGCAAAATCAAACAGAGAAGAAATGTGTGGATTTTTATTTGCTCACATGGCTATCGGGCAACGGTGCAGAAAACAGATGGTGAGTCAGAATGGTAGCAGAAAGCACATTCTGGAAGAGGTGCGAGGAGGGGGACGCCTGCCTGACAACAGAGTGATCCAAGAGGTACATCACCACTACTGCAGACAGATCCCACCCTTAGTGGAGGGCACCCTATGGAGTGGGGGCTCAGCGTGAAAAAGGTCTCATCTTCCAGAGTCAGTTTCAAAAAGGCAAGGGCAGGCCGCTGCCTTAAGTCTAGAGGAGCAGAAGATCATCGGCATTATAGTAAAATTAGCAAAGAGTACAGGGGGTGAAGAGGCGCAAAATCTCACTTTGCCAAGGCTGGCAAAAATCCATGCACCAGCCCTGGTTAGCTTTCTCTGGTATCCACTGTTTCCCTTGGAGAATTTTTAAAGGGGAGAGAGGCCTGCAAAGCACTTTAAGGTGAACTACACAATGCATCTTACATGGTGGGGTGGGGTTTCACAAATTTTCCAACAACTCCGCACTATAGCTTGGAGACACAAGGGATCATGTGCGTTAATAGTTACAGCCCTGGAACGACGTACAGGATCACTTCTCTAGAAGCCGTACATACTCACAAGCAAGCGAGGCACAGAGCGCGATCAGTCTAAATCTCTTGAGTAACATTTCTATTTGTCTTTTGTGCTTCTTGTGACCGGTCTTTCAGGTGTAAACATAAGACCACATTAGCAAATCCCCCACCACTGCAATAACGCTCGCTTGAGCAGAAACATGCCAAATACACAGAGAAACAAGCAGCGTTCAAGATGTCCGTCTGTTTGATGCATGCAGTTTAAAGTGCAAATGAGTCCATGCTTAAAGTTGAAGCTCGATGTGCCACACAGATGATTGGATAAAGCACTGCATGCTGTGCTGATCAAGTTGGAAAGAGCAGAGGACGCACGCGTTGCGATGGCCGACCAGAAGGAACCATGAACGTGTGATAGCCAATCCGTAGGAATAGTTAGTGAAATCGCCTGGGCATGAATCAAGCACCCAAAGGAGGGACAATTACAAGCAATGCACCAATAAAATGGCATTTCTGAAAGGAACAAAAAAGAACGAATGGCAATCGATGGGCTTGGTTAAACTGATGCCGAGCAAACCACTCCATCTCCTCGTGCCTACAAAACCGGTGTGTCCCTGTGCTGTGTAAATGGCGCCCATGCAAAGCACTCCAACACCCTCTGCTCGAGCTCGCGCTACACAATATGAAAGACAAAGGGAGGCTGAACCCATGTCTATGCAGATGTGGGACCGGAGACTTGCTGATTAAGAGGCCGACAGGGAGGCCATTTGTTGGGGGCTGCTGCAGAGGGGTGTCCTGGAGGGCAGTCGCGGCTCCTGGAGGGAGTGCTGCGGGGCGGTGGGGCGGGGCAGGGGAGGGGCAGAGTGGGGGGTAGTAAACTCCGGCATACAGCTGAACGGAGTTAAGTACATAAATAAATAAATAAATCAAACTAATTACATTGCGCGTGCCGCATCGCCATTTGGCGTTGCAGCGCACGCAATGTAATTTGTTTTATTTATTTATTTATGTACTTAACTTCGTTCGGCCATATGCCGGAGTTTACTACCCCCCACCCTGCCCCTCCCCGCCCCACCACCCCGCAGCACTCCCTCCAGGAGCCACGACTGCTGGAGGGTGAGGGGATGAGATGGTGCCTGAATTGATTAGCCCCTTCCTCCCTCCGGTCTGATCCTGGTTCAACCCCCCTTCCCAGGTGTGGAGGAGGCCCTGACACCCATGTAAAGAAACAGGGAGCTAAGTGGTGACAGGAAGAGTGGGCGACACCCCCGTGAACGTAGCATAATTATTGCCTCGGGAGTCATGGGGGGGGGGTCTTTAATCCTTGCCTAATGGAAATGAAAGAGGCCCACAGGGCCTCTTTCACAGGATAAAGCGCTGTGATTCTGATGACAAAATGAGAGGTTCAACATTGCACGCGCCCGTAAAGTGCACTGCGATCTGGGGTTAGAAGGAGCTGTATGATACAGCGCCTGTCAATAAAGTGCTGTGAAGTCTGAGGGCATGAGGTGCTGTTTTATCACTGAATGTCTCTATACAAAGCTGTAAGAGCTGAGGATTGAAGGAGCTGTCTAATGCAAAACCTGTCCATAAAGTGCTGTGAGGACTAGCGGTAAAAGGGAGTACTAGGGGTAATGGAGAACGTGTCTGCAAAGCGCTGTGAGGACAAGCGGCGCTGTATAATGTGAAACATGTAAAGGATTGAGCAGAGGGCTGAGGTAAGAATACACAACCGTCCTACTGCCACCCCAAATCTCATCTCCAGAAACATTCATTATAATATTTTAAAGCATCCGAGACCATAGCTGCACCCACTGCCCCTGTAAGGATGAGAGAAGTACAGTTTTAAGCGCCTAGACAATGCCTTGCAGTAAAGAGCGCTACACAAGTATACTTATCCATTTGGTTGGCACTATCTGGAGGCTGCGGTGGCCCCTTGTAAAGTAGTGCAGAGTTTCTCACAGTCTGGCTACTCCGCCGCTGTGGCATGAAGTGCCCGGGGCATTGGCATTTGCTTTGCTGTGAGGGTCACCCCATCTCTTTGCTGCAGTCGCTGAGGAGGTGACCGAATATGACCTGCTGCCCTCTGAGGTGAAATTCGATGTGGCTTGCGTCAACAAGTGTTAAAACGTTCTCTTGTTTCTCTCCCATGGTGCGCTTTCTATTAAATTCCACGAGTAAGCATGACTCTTTATAAATGAAATGCATGCAGGGGTACACGCCCTTCTGTCAGAGGGACGTAAGTGTCAGTCAGGGCATCGTGTGATCTAAGGCCCTGCTGCGGGGTAGGGGCAGTGTCTCTACGGGCACTCTGGGGATTTTGCCCTGCTGTGGGTTGAGGCTGGCATTGAAGGAACCCCTCTGTGCTCAGTGCATGCTCTGCGATGGCAGCAGAGTCCACTATGTGTGAGTGTTTATGTCCTGCTCTGCGACGGGGTTGGGGTGGGGTCAGAAGACACTCTGGATTTATAATGGCTTCCTATGGGGTGTGGTTGAAGTCAGAGGGCATACTGTGAGGTAAGGTCCTACTCAAAGGGTGAGCTGGTTAGAGGGGACATCTCGTAGGCTCGGTCTTTCTCTAAGTGACTTTTGGGTGTGCAGGGTTGGATTGGGATCAAAAATTGGCCCACATCTGCGGATTCCGTCTTTTTTTCAAAACACAGCTTCTGTGTTTTTAGTGTTTTAAAAGGGGGGGTTTATATAAAAGAGCCATGTTTCTTAACTTCACTAAGATAAAAAAAAATGTGAATGTTGCCAGGACTCTTTATGCACGGATTAGCTCACAATGGTGAATCACACCTGAATATAAGTGTGCAGGCCCCCTGCTGAATCTGCATACATTAATGGGCTGGCCAGCAAGAGACCGGGAATGACACCTCCGCCCCGTTGGTAAAAGGGCAGTAATAGAGGCCCATCTGCCTCCAGAAAGGCTGCTTAGGCCCCCACTGTGCCAGTGGCGACATCTGAACTGCACAGACACAGCCAAAATCGGCCACCCCGCTGGCCAAAAAAGCAGCCCACATCTGGAACTCGAATACCGGCCCATTGTCGCAGTGCCTGCCTTACCAATCCAACCCTGGGTGTCAGAGAGCAATCATTCTTTGGGCTGAGGTCGTGCTATGGTGTGGGTTGGATGTTCCATGACATAGGCCCAGCTCTGGGGTGTGTCCGATGTCTAAGGGTATCCTGTGGGTCTCGTGTCAGTGGGATATTTGGGGCTCAGTTGTTTCTCTTGCCCTTTCTCTTGAGGGCCAGACAGGGCCCCTGCTTTAAGAACGGACTGGAGGAGCAAATGTGGGATAGTGGGGCTTCCCCTGGACTATGACCCTTTGCACCGAAGGATAGTTGCCCAAATGCCACACCACGCTGGTGGCTCAATTCACACATATAGTGGTACATCATGTTCGTCGCCCCTCACCCAATCTTTCCCACCCCTCCTTTCCACGAGTGAAACGCATCCCCTTTGTTCCAGGGGTGCCCGTGGCTTGTTCAATCTTCCCGCCTTTTCTTCTCCGGGTCGCCTGTGTTTGGAATCCCAGACACAACTATGTAAACAGCTGCGTACATTTACATCAGCATACGCAAAGATTGTCCTCTATAGCTCATAAAAATTAGCAATTTCTTAAATGATAAATAATTCAATCGTATTGCTTTATTAACCTTCCTACTTCCTCAAATTTGCTTGAAAATGCACCATTTGTCCACTCTTTTTTCAAAATTTTCTCAGGGGAAGAACCCCGTCCGAACCCCCCGTAGGTTGTTCGGGCTCGCTCGCTACGCTCGCCGCAGTGCAGTACGACAATAATTTTATGCCGCACCACTTTCAAATTTCACCAGCCGCCACTGCACATGTTATAGTGCTTGAGGAGGGTCAGCAGGAATACCTGTATTTTCCTTGTTCCCGCACTGACCCCACCTATGTAAGCCACACCAGCAGTCATCACATGACCACAATGAATGGATGAATGTGGGTAGCGCAGTTCCAACTCTATCCAACCAGGCTCGCAGCAAGGAATTGCGGATGGATAAAGCAGGTTCCACACTTGTTGGCCGATCAAGCAAAGTACTGAATTACTGGGTCTGAGCCCCTCTGCAAGCATGACAATTAGGACATATATAGTTTTATTTAGGTATGGAAGAGGAACTAAAGTGCAGATGTGTTTATGCATTTAATAGTTTTAAAAAGCTCTTTGATGTTGCCCTATGACTACTTTAGAGCACTATGGAAGCAAAGAAGGTGAAAGGAATAGAATTATATGGCGATGAAAGGAATTGGACCACCGGGATATGGCAAACATTAGGAGATACGTCAATGGTCATCCTAGGAAATGATCTTGGAGGACATTTTTGTCTGGTTTTTATATTGACTATGTTTTAAAGGGTGAACATTGAATGCATCTATGAAAAGGCAGGTTCTAAGATGTTTTCTGAACTGAAGGCACTTTACCAGGTTTCTCATAAAAAGGGTCATGGTCGTTCCCAAAGTGAGGCCTCACGCATATCAAGCATCTTCCTCATTTGTCAGTCTTTTGGGCTTGTGATGAATGAGCTGTGGAGCACTGTCCGATCTTGAGGTTCTCATACGTTGGTAATGTGAGGCCAGATGCTTGACTGTATGATAAAGAGTGACTACTTTCATGTGAGAGTGGACGAGTGACTGCATGGATGAAAGCGTAGAGGTACTTTCAGTTGTAAGCCAGACTAATTGACTTGGACAATGCCTTCTCATAGTGCAGACACCACGATACAAGGTTTAGTAGTTCCAGATATTATTCTAATTCATGATTTGTTGATTATACACAGGTTTCTCTTGCAGGTGCATTAGCCCACCGAACCGGATTGCAATCGGCAGCACTACCTTTGAAAATCTAGTTTCACAAAAATCACCCAGCTCCTTGGCTCTGCACATGGGAAGTCCAGGTTCACACCAGCTCCCACCATTCTGAAATATGAGAAAGCTTTGTGCAGCATGAAAGGGTTTTCTCACTCCTATTCCTCTCGCATCTTGTGAATAGCTGGGCTTCACTGGCCAGGGGGTCTCTTCTGTGACCCACATGTGGAGTGGCACTAAAGGTGTGACAGGAGCAGGGCTTTCCCATAGCAACTTAAGACAGAGAGTGAAAATCGGGACAAATGAGTTAGTATTTGCTAGGAAACTCGAAAGGCCCTCATTACAAGTTCATGCCTAGATGTCAATCATTTCACAAGAAACTCTGGGGCATATGTACAAGCCCCTGTCGCAACGGGACCGTCACTTTTTCTGATGTTCCTGTGGTGATAGGGGCTTCGCCTTATTTACAAGGCAGCATTAAACCACTTAACGTGGCTTAACGCTGCCTTGGAAATAAGGCTCCCTTTCACGCTATGCTTAGCGTGAAAGGGGTGGGCAGTGGGTGTTGAGGTGGGCGTTCCACCGCAAAACACCCATTGATTCTGACCCTGCCCCCTTTTTACAAGGGTGGCGTAAATAAGAGGCAGCGCCAAAATTCAGACCAGGGAAAACCTGGTCTTAACTTGGCGAAATGAGGAGAAATGCTTTATTTCTCCTCGTTTTTGCTTTTTCCATGCAGCACACATGGAAAAAGCACAATGCCTTAGATTGTTTATGTGTAGGAAGGTGTCCCTTCCTGCACATAAACAATCTTTAAAAAAAAATGACATTTTGTAACTTCCATGTGTGCTGAATTAAGCAGCACACATAGAAGTGACAAAACGGCATTTAAAGATTGTTTATGTGCAGGAAGGGACACCTTACTACACATAAAACAATCTTCCCCTGCACGCAGACACCCTTGCACTATGGTGCAAGGGTGCCTGCATTGGCGCTAGGCAGCTAAGTTTAGCGCCAGCGCAGGGGGAAACGCAAGGCTACACTTTTTTCTTGTAAATATAGTGCAGCCTTGCGTTTCTGAAGTGGTGGAGTGAGGCGTTAAGCCATGACGGCTAACGCCTCACTACGCCACTTCTTTGTACATATCCGCCCCTGTGAGCACAACACCTAGAGCCACTAACATATTTGATAAAAAGGAAGCTCTCCTTTTCGACTCTTTTCATACAAATCATCTAAATCATTTACATATGAAACATTTAATAAGCATCTCATTTGGTTTTGTGTGGAACAGCTAATCTTCAGGAGAGCAGGAACTTGGATGTCTCCATCCATTTTAAAACTCTAAATAAGACCCATAGACTTTAGACTGTTGTTGCTCTTATTTACCAGAACTGGGCAGTCCAGAATATAATTTGGTATCTTATATCTTAACTTTTAAAGATACATTGCAGCAATCAAGTCTGTACATGAGGCACACACGCAACCACACATGCACTCACATTGCATGCCCACACAAACATGAACACAGAGACATGCCGTGGAAGATAAGGGCACACACACATACACTCACACAAACAAAACAAAAGCTTCAGGTGCCCAAACACACACATTCACCTAATGCATGCCCTCACAAATGCACCCACAAACACGCACACATGCAAACACACAGAAACGTGCCATAAAAGACAATGCACAGGCACAGACACTTGCAGAAACAAGCAAAGGCAGGTGCTTGAATTAAAGTATGTAGATATAAAACATGCGTGCCCTCCACAGCACACGATGAAAGTGGCACATAGGCATACATGCTTTTTCACAGACACACACACAAATATATGCTCACAACACACATATAGTGCACAAAAACTCGAATAAAATTCCAATAACACTTTTACTGTAAATCACTTTTTAATTGTGCTTCATAAAAGAACTCTCCATCCGGAGGCATTTACTGCATATAGGAGTGAAAGGTCTCCCAAGATAATAGCTATATCTTAGGCAACGAATGAGTAACTTAAGGAGAAACGTAATAGGAATATGTTTAGCGAGCGGTAGGAGATGACCCAGCAACGAATCAGCTAATTTCAGCACGCATTCTTTCGTTAATTATTCCCTCTCCTGTCTCCAAGAGGTAAGGGATTCAATGACTGTTTAAGAATCACCCATCTGTAATGCGTGCATAGTGCCAATATTGGCAACATCCCCACCCACAGTCTGAGCATGCATGAATAAATAAATACACAAGACAACTTTTGTTATGGGAAAATATTGCTGCAGGTTTATTCCATACAAAAGTATGCAATATGGTGGGTTATCTTACGGGCGATCCAAGGGCAGGCAGCTGTACCAACCTATGCTGCCCCGCCCGCCTGATGAGCCAGCACTGTGGGAAACCCAATCAGTGCTACACCTTTGGGTGATCCTCCTCCGGATCACGTGACACATTGGTCCCTTATTACTCACGCCCCTTTCAGGGCGGAGCGTAGCAGGGCAAACCCCCGGTTGGTCAGGCCCCCAACCGCCCGAAGGACTAGCGGGGCGCCGTCGCGGTTTTCCAGGAACCTGCCCTGAGGCTCCTGGTCTTTGGCTCTGGCACCCCTATTGTGCCGCACAGAGGTACCCTTACTGTACCCGTCTGCCGCCGAGGTACCCTTACTGTACCTGTCTGCTTCCAGATCGCCCTGTAACTCCGCCACAGCTCTGGAGGCGGCCCCCATCGCTGCCAGAGCCCCTCACCAAAACAGCTCATTTCTCAACTGCAACCTTCTTTCTAGGGCCTCCTGCATGTCCAGTGGAACGTGTCCATGCCCACCTGTGACAAATGCACCCCATGTTTGTCAACTTAACCTTAGGCGTACGCCTGGATGGTCCGTGCCACCAAGACAGCTGTCTTCTCACTTGCCACCTCTCATTTCCAGGGCCCACTGCAAGGCCCAGGGAACAAATCCATCCCAATGGTGACAATGGACCCCATCTTATCCAAGTAGCCTTTAACATTAGCCTGAATCAGCTTGTGTCTGATGAAACCCAGACCCCTCTGGTCAGCGAACTTACACCATGAACAGTTCACTCCTACAGGGCTGTTCAATGGCCTCCTCTGACTTAGCTCCGTGCCACCTCTGCGGGGGATCATCTCAGACCACCAGAGCTCACATTGAACCATGTCTTTGCTGATCTCACCTAAGTCAGCCTTCATTGCTTGCAAGAATGCCCCCTTACCCATGGCAGTGAGGTCATTGCCACCCTTCAAGCTGATGTGGCTCCCACCTCCTGCAACCTGTAGTTACCGTCCTTCTGGCATTTCGTGCTCCCTAACACCTGTTTCCCCAATTTATGGAACAGCAGCACACTTGCTTAGAAGACCGCTTCACAACCAGCCTATATGCTTTGGCTATGCGGACGGGGCATTTCATGCATCACTGAAGCAACCCGTAACCTGCCCTGGGAGCAGATTGCACCTACTTGGTTGAAGTTGACCAGACATGTGCACAGACCTTTGCGATTAATAAACCATGGCGAACAAGACTGTTCTCATAGCGCAGACTATTGCAGTCACAGCAACCGTTTGGAGTGACAACTTACACCACCTACTAGGCTTGCTTAACTAAAGCTCGATCACAGATACACACATACCTGCTAACCAGCTGTGACCCTTGATGCTCAACCCAGCTAATGACCTAGTACATTGTTATTCCAGGGAATATTGCCCTCCACAAGAACAAGCCGCACATGAGCATATGGCCTTCACCTACTGGGCCGAGGTGCAGTGTGTGCTCTGGAATTGTCAGCGATGGTGCTCCAAACACATTTCAAGCCGCTATTGGAGCCACGGCACACATTCTGGCCTAACCAACTGACGCATGCCACCTGGCTAACTTGCTTCTGCGAGATTTTGATCTGAACACCACGCTCTTGCAGTTACCGGTGCACCTTGTCTATAGGTCTTGCCCCCACTCTCTTTATGCAGATTCCTGCAATGTACCCTTCTGCCCCTGTATGGGCGGGAAAATACCTGTAACATTGCCAATCCCACTGCACTCACATTCTCGGGCAGTCCGGTGGGGGAGAGGGGTCCTTAGAATTGGTTCTGCTACATTGCCTGGCCTCCTAGCCCGCAAGCACCCTCGTCTGACAGCAGACTATCTACTGTGTCGCCCGTGCAATGTCCGCACCCTGGCGCAAGACGTCCTGTTCTATACCTCTGCTAACAGACTACCTTCAGTGAGGCTGGAGTGAACGGTTGTATGTTGTGCATCTGACCATAAGAACCGTTGTTTGCTTTGGCAGGGATCAAATTGTTGCATCTGTCACGCTCCAAATAGTGGCAACGTGCAGTTCTTTTGCATTCCACACTGCAGAGTGTGCCTGGAACGATCCTAGACACCCCCTGTGTGCCAACCCGCTTCGACCCAAGATGCAAAGCACTGGACCCGGGACACTTGGTTACCCCGGACTTAATTGCCCTCCACCAGAATCCATGTGTAAAGGCAACTCGTCCCCGATTTAATTCCTAGTAGTCTATGTGTTATGCCATACTCCTTTTATGCCTTTTTAAAAGCAGGTAACCCGCTCACACACTAGACCCCCTGGAAGCAAGTTCAGTATAACCTGTACATGGAATTTAAATTCTTCTAGCAACTGCACTGAGGGCAAGCCACACTCACTGCTACTGGTGTCTGACTAATCGGCCCTTGGAGGCCGTATCAATACTGCCCGGTCAGCAAGTACACCCACTGTACAGTTGTAATTTAGTAACTCATGGCGCTGACAACCGCAGGTGCCTAGTACCGGGCTGTGTGTATGCGGCCCAGGAACCTAAGCAATAGGCTTGGTGTGGATGGGTTGTTACCAATGCCTGGCAATAAGTAATACCTTTGACAAACCTCTCCTGACCCGCATCTATATCATTCTTAAACATATTTACTGGTTTTGCCACATGGCACCCTTCTGGTTGGTGATACGGGTGGGACATACATACCCCACATGACCAGGGAGTCGTGTGTATATTACCAATGCTACTATTAGAGTCTGAGGTTCCCAGTGTCAATTGGCGACTATCCCGCCATGGAATATGTGACATTAAGCAAGGGGGGGGGGTCCTCGTGTACTTCTCCTTTCGTACAGTAATTTTGCCTTTACAGATTGATCTGTGGTATTCGCCCCCAGACTTCCCAGGCTGTGTACTGCCGGCCATGTGCCAGCGCTGACGAATGAGGGAATCTCCCAGTTGCAACTTGCAATAAAACAACGCCCTGCCTGAATGTGCTACGTTGTAAGCGATTAAGTGCCTAACTTGTATCTCTTCCCCTTGAAAAGATACCACAAACCTCATTGGTCATGAGAACCTTAAGAAGCACGCAATTTCCACCTGGGCGTACCTTTACATGAGAATGGCTCTACGCCGCCGTAAGGCCAGAGACACACATCTAAAACATATTACTGGTTTTGCCACTTGGGACCCTTCAGGTTGGTGATACGGAACCTCCTACCTAGCATGATCTGACAGTCTTGCATTGCCATCACACCACCTGTGTCCCTTGAATCTCCCTCCATCCTCCTGTGCAATAGTCACTCTGCTAAGTGGGCAATCAATTCAACAACCCTCCTTTCCTGCCAGACTGTTGCCTGTTCAGTTTAATCTGTGGTGACTGCACCCAGACTTCCCAGACGGCTTTATTGCTGACAATGTGAGCAGTTGTTGCCATTGAGGGGATCTCACGCTTGCGCTTGCAACTACAGCGATTGTTTAAATTAATATGATACTGTGTCACTGAATGAACTATGCACAGGTAATTGACACTCTCCCACGTGCAGCTGCCGTGAAACATTGGACAACAAGGTGGATGGCCAGGATGTTTTGGGGGGAGGTACCTCCCCCCTTACCAGTCTCTGCTGTAGTTTGTGGAGTAGGCTGAAATGTTCCTATGGCACCTCAAGATTTAAAGAGTGCTTTACGAGGACCCAGAAGATCCGGCAAATGAAATAAAATTATCTTCACTGGCAAGTTAGCATAGCTAAATTATTCCTTGATGTCCTGTATGGGTCCAACCCAACACTTAAAGAAATGCTTGCTTTCTTGGTGTAGGTGATGCAGCCTGCATATACTACGCTAAGAACAGAGTGCACTTGCTCTGTGGTCCCCTGGTTGCGTGTCTGGCCTTTCTTTATGCCCAGGGATACCCGAGGCAACGTTTCAATTCTGAAATGATGGGACTGTGCAAGAGCTGTAATGAGCCTTCGCCTACACAAGTCACCCAACAACCAAGTTAGCCTGCACTCACAAGACTGATGAACCTTGTGTTCAGGTGTTAATTTGTAAAGGGCCTAGCGAAACATTCTGCGGCTTTGCCTCTGGGTCATTAGTTGTTAGGAACGCTGGAATCTTCCAGCACCTCAGGCACAGAGGAGGTATTAAAAGGGTTTGATTTACAAACTCTCCTCTGTGAACTTAGTACGTTCTACACTCGCCTAGATACCCTTTCAGAGTGAAAACATACACCTATCATGTTAGTCTCTTATCCTTGAGTTACTTAGAACTCGGTGTATGTAACTCTAACCACTAATGTCTGTATTAACTTTTGTGCTTCTACCATACTTATGTCAATTGGAGCTAATCAGCTTTTATCGTGGATGTATCGCATGGCTCTGGAGTATCTATGTAAAGTGACTGGTCCTATTGAGAAGCGCTCTGACACCTTCGGGTAAAGTTTGCGTTATAAAATTCACAATAACTACATCCCAATTTAATGTGCGCTGGCAGACACGTCCCTTCACATCCCGACGAGCCTCAGCAATACCTGACTGCGCAATAGTCGGTTACACACCTTATACATGCTCGGCTGCTGCAACTTCGTGCCTGGACATTCACCCTCAAGTGTAGTTATCTTACGGGCGATCACTGAGGTTGAACACAAATCACAGCTGTAGCCTGCAGCACCGTAAAAGGGGGAGCAAATACGACCGGACTAATCTACCGGCACCGTCCGGCCGGAAAAGCAGAAGACACCCGGACTGCTAACCAACCCTGCGTGCACATATTGAAATGGCTAAAGTGTCCCCCATATTTGTTGAAACGTCACACATTATTACGCTGAAAGGCACATGTCACACATGACTATCTACAACCTTGGCTGCTATGGAAAGTTATTGTAACTAACTCACAGTACACTTGTATCCTGCTATGGTTGTGAAGCCCCCCGGTGCCTCTGGGCCAAATTCGCGCTACCTGGGAGGCTGAACTTTAACGCTTGGTTCAACTAATAAGAGTGTGTATCACTGAAACTTATTGTGGCCAGGTGAAATATGTTTGAGTCCCTCCCTGCAGCATTCAGTTTCCCATTGAAATCAAACTAGTAATCCATAGCTGCATGGATGAAATAGTTGTCATTGTAATCACAATGTAATCCCAGGTCGGACACGTGTTCGCCGGCCCTGCAATGTGGCCAAACTAAAGCAGCCGCCATTTAAAACCGCAAATGCGATGTCCACCTTGTGCTGAGGGGAGAAAACTGGCTCATGCCGGCTTACGCCGCACACTGAGCACGCCACTCCTGCACCGCGGCGCCTTCGCGAGCTGCCTCCCAAGCAGTAGCTGCACCTAAGATTGAGCAGGTCTGGAGCCCCTGTACAGGGTGCACTGCTCTCCACTGCCCGTGAAATGCGCTTGCTGTGTACACTAGCTGCACCAAGTGGCCTCCTTCTACCAAGGAGCCCATCCCCATTTAGAGTGGAGGGCCAGAATCCCTGAGAATGCCCCTCAACCAAATACAGTCTCCAAATACATCCTTTTTTATCCCCATAAATATAGGGCAGCTAACACAGCCTCTACATCCCGGAATAAGTGTAAAAGTGTATTCCTCTTACACTCCCCTTGTGGCCGACAGCAAATAACGCTGACCCTGCTCACTCGCACTCATTCCTAAGTAACCAAAGGCGATCGCAGCATGTGCCCCCAGGTTAAAGCTACTCGGATTCTAACCCTCGTCAGGACGTTTCTGTTTACAGTAATCCGACATTCTAGTCATGACTCCTTTGACGATACATTACCCAAGTGATCGAGAAGAGCCATAGCCTTCTGAATGCAGCCTGGAAGGACCCAGTAAGGCGTCCCTCAGTGCCATCAAATTCGTAGATGTTTCAACCGAAGAGTCTGTTTGTTTATTAACCGCAGACCATAAACAACACCCGCATGGTCCGGATTCTAACCTGCATCATGCCCACAATGGCATGTTCGAAAACAGGTATTACCAACTAGAACGTGCTACATTCCTGTTAACTACAGGATGGGGTGGCCTCACCAGGACACAGGCGGCGCCTGGGACAAGACAGCGAGAAGAGACTGCGTCCATTCAGATATCCCAAAAGGGCTCCTACTTCTTTTAAGTATTCAATGTCCCTTTGCCCTGCTATCGTCGTCTCTGCCTGTACGCGGAGCCAACCCAAAACCACTGAATCAACCTCTAAAATCAGCAAAGTCTATCTATGAAGGATAAGCTTCGAACGAATAGCTAGCTCATTAAACCCTGAATCACGGGTCTGTGCATTTGCTTCCTTCAGGCAAACTTAACTGTCCTCCCGGTAATACACCATGCAAGTAAAAGGAGGCATCACAATATGGGCATCTTCAGCTTGCAAACAGTGTTTTAAAACGATGATGCCAATATTTACGGGCACTGTGTTTTAAAAGTAACTGTCACATGTCCTGACCTTGGCTTGGTGCTAGTCCGCCCCCACCCAGAGAGCAGCCCGCAGTCGTGCCTAGCGAGGCATGGGGCCCTCAACCTGTGGGAATTCCCGTGTGAGCGAATGAAAGAGGCTCAGCAGCGGCACCTCCACGACACAACCTGCCATACACGACCATCAGGCTCCGGACCAGGCCCCTGCCCAAATTTTTGTACCAGGCTGCAACAATCGGAATGGAGCACACACTGAACCATAGAACCAAGCCAGCCAGAAAGCACCACTTAACCTTGACCATGCTCTAAAAGAGCCCACCCGTTATTAAAACATGTCACCTCCAATATCCCGTTACTAAAACATGTCACCTCCAATATCCTATGCGCAGCCAAATAAAATGGCACACTCTACACAATGGCCACCCCTGCTCGGCCACTCAGAAACCCAAACGACGTCTCCACCCACAGTTCTACAACCCGCTTTCCAATCCTGCCTGAATAGAAAGCATCCAGCAGAAAGGGTAAGTGAACGGAAATGCACAGCGAGGCTTGGCCGAGATAAATATCTGTGGCGTAAACCTCCAACGCACGAGCAGACAATACCATGCGCACCGTCCCCGACGCACCCGCACCTCGGACATTAAGACTGCCTAGGCACAACTCCCCCACTCTGTCTTAGGTCCATCCGTGCAACAAGCCAGGGAGACCCACTGCAAGGTGATCTAACTAGGCTGGAAGCTGACGGGACGAAAATGAGCCTGCCCAGTTGGGCGTCGCAGAGACACCGGAACAGCAGGGTCACACTACACAAGAGGGTCGGAGTGAGAGCGGCAGGAGCCACCGCTACGCAACACCATCTCCTCACAGTGGATACCTAAGACCCGGACTCGCCTCCGCACACGCCGACGCAGCCTGCACCACGGCAAGGGGCATCCGGCCCCAAAAGATCGCGCAGCAACTAATCTGCTCACCCGTGGGTTCCTAGATGAACAAAGGGGGGGGGGAGCAGCAGACTACAATGGCTATCAACGCCTGGCAACGGCAGGGGCGTCCAGCCCCGCAACACAGCCTCAAGGGGCGAGAAAAGACAGACCCAAAGGGGCCCAGACTCACCGCAGCAAGCCACTGCCTCCCGAACCAGAGAAAGCGACGCGGAACAAGGAGCTGGCCCAATGTGGGCCGTCCGCAACCCCCAACAGACCCCGTGCGTGTCTGTGTCCGCGGCAACTCACCCCCACCACACATGCAGATCGGAGGCCCCCTACCAAAAAGGGGGTGCCCGGAGGCAAGCAGAGGCAACCGGCACCACCAAGAGGCAAAGAAAACTGCCCTCCCCACAGGGGGCCTCAAGCTCACCTCATGTGCTCACCGACACCCCATGCTAGCACCTGCCTTAGACACCACGAGGAGCCCTGTGCACCTGAACCCAGATGCCCCACGCTCGCCTCGCCAATCCACGACTCACGCGACCCGTGGCTCGGCCTCTGCACCCACAATGTCCACCGTGTGCCATCTACGCCACCGCCGATCCCACCGGGCCGAATTAATTAAATAAAGAGCCCGGGACAAGACCACCCTATCTCCGGCACCCAACCAGTCCCTACACCGTCCCCCCTGCCGCATATACCGCAAACCAGCGGCCCTCCAGCGGGGCCGGGCAGCGCACACCACGAGGATGAAGGGGGAGGACGGATCACTGCGGGCTGGTGGCACTGAATTGCCTGAGAGGGGCCGACTCACCTCGCTACCCGAAGGGGTCCCTGACCGACCGCAACCAACGATGGCGACGGTCAACGAAGACGGCGTGTCTGGCGCAAAGAGGACGCCAGAGAGGCGGAGGGAGGTATAAATACCCTCCCCGACCTCTGTGCACCGGAAGTGACGCGCCTAGTGCGCTGAGGCGAAGGACTCCTATCCTGAGTCCAACCACTAGACCAGGAGGGTGGCGTATGTGCCCAAATGGCACTAAAGGGCCGCCCTTTTAGGTGGCCCCCTGCGGGGGCCGCGGGCAGCCGCATTTCTAGCAGCAGCTCTGCTCGGAGCGCTGCTGCTTCTGCCTGCTGGAGCCGAGGTTCTCCTCTCCTGAGGTGGGCAGGGCTGCTCGTGGGCTCGTCCGAGAGGTCCAATAAGCAAGACCTCCGAAGACTGCCAAAGCCAGGGGATACACGATCTCGTGGGGATACCAAATATTACACAACACCGGGAGCACCAGGCAAGGCTCCCTGGCCGGCGAGCACGCAGCAGGATGACAGACGGCAGACTCCGGCAGGATGCACCGACCAACAGGCGGGCCGCAGAGCAGGTGGCACTGCCAGAGAGTACCACACTCCCCCTTGTCACCAATTTGTTATGTTACGCAGCGTAGCCTTGTTAATGTGCACTGAGCGCCAGGAGGTATAAAAAGATGACACCAGTTACTTTCTCTTTTTGCCACAAGGTTGGGGCCATTGCACACCTGTACACGGCATGGCTAATACTATTACCGCCATGTGAGTAGGGGTCCCTCGGGTCTTCCCCCTCCCTCACTTTACAAGTTGGAATGCTCAAATCCCAACATAACACAGGCCACTCATAATCAGGCATATGCTGTCATGGGTTCCAGAGTATGCAGCTTAACGAAAACTTGTTGTGATAATATTTTGCCAAGAACCAATCCTAGAGTCAAAAACATCACACTGCAAGGCATATGAATGTTTATAAGAATTTATTTTCATTAATTGAGCAGCAGCTGGATGACAAACAATGAGAATTAATGATCTGGCGCAAAACTGTTTTTATTAGGGGAATATAAAATTGGCCTCTTAACAACCACATTTCTAGATAATAATGGATACCAGACCCTGGGATTAATACAACCTAGAATGTCATGCCATGCATGGGTGTAGCTGAGGTAGCTAGAGGAGATGTGCAAACTATTTAGAGCATCCTCCACGTCTGTGGGAGAAGTGGGCTGTGTGTGGTGGAATACACATGCTCACAGTGATTTTTGACACATTTAGTGGCCAGCAAGAACATCTATTTCTGTGTAAGACACAACTTCAGGATATGTGAATGCAAGCTGTGATAAATAGTGCATTTTGAAGTGCATTAATTCAGCAAACAAGGCCAAAGCTAAATGTTTTAGGAGACCCTTGAAAATAGAGTGAGAAACAATTCCAGTACATTCGGCCAGTGCCAGCCTTCAAAAATCGGTACATTTTGAAGACCTCTTTAAGCGCTTTTTTCACCATAAGAAATATATTACGTAAGAGTGTATTATTAAGCT
Organism: Calotriton arnoldi; assembly: GCA_963921515.1. Lineage (NCBI taxonomy): Eukaryota > Metazoa > Chordata > Amphibia > Caudata > Salamandridae > Calotriton > Calotriton arnoldi. The sequence continues at coordinate 1,781,644 of CAWUFW010002520.1, forward strand.
CATTAGACTGGGTGGGGGAAAGACCACTATGTCAAGAGTCTTGGAGGGATTTTATTGCTATTTTACATGCAGCTGAAGGTCAGAGATTACATAGCTTTGAAGAAAAATGTAGGGGCCTATTTATGGAATTATCACGCACAGCAGCGCAGCAAGTCACCTTGCTGCGCTGTATGATAGGGAAAGGGCAGGAATATATACAGTGAATTCTTGTCATTTGCTGGCGCACAATGTGCTGCCTAGTGCCAATGAAGGCCCGGATCAAGGGTGCCTGCGTTATAGGCAGGATTGTTTTTGTGCAGGAAGGGCCACCTTCCTGCACAAAAACAATCTTCACAGGCATGTTACTCTTTCTAAGTGCAGAATGTAGCACACTGAGAAAGAGGAAAGAGTGAGGAGAAAAAAATATATTTTTGTTTGCTGCGCCTCAAATGGGGAGGCGATAAATTCTGACGCATTCCCAGGTCTACCACCCTTAGTAAATCTGGGAATTCATAAGAATACATGGGTGGATGCGTGGGAACACTCATGCTCCACCCATGTAACGCCTTCACCCCGCAGTGTGATGTAAGACAACAACTTGCGCTAACTTGTGTTTTGCTAGATTTACAGAGCCACGCAGTGCCACGCAGACTGCCCTAGTGTGGCTTGATAATTCTCTTTGTAGGTTTGCGCTGCCCTGCGTCGCCTTGCGTGGAGGAGGGCGAGGTAAACCCTATGATAAATAATATGCCCCTTACTTTGTTAAATGTTATTTGTTTTTTTTTCTGGTTGCATTTAGTGCTGTTCAGCAGGCACACAACTCCCTGAGCCTTTCATGCAGCGGAAAACGTCTAGGTACTTGCAGACCTAATGCCTTACCTACTGAGCTACTTTCTTGACATTGGAACTTGTGGCCTTAGCACTACAAATACATCTCTACAGCAGAGAACTAAATATTTATTTTTCAACCCACTTTGAAAGATTGTTCCAGTTAGATGAACATATTATTGAAAAATGAATCTGGTTAGACCAGATAAAGGTCAGCCAGCTCATGCGTTTAGCCAACATTATAGTGCCTATTGGGAACTATAGTATATATTTTACTACTAAAGACTCAAAAATTCCAACATGCATCGTGTTGCTTGCCAAAAAGCCTTGATTTTATTAAGGTATCACACATGAGCCGGAGTAATTAGGTGTTATGAGCACTGTTGATAAAAAACACCAAAGTGTGACTTTCAGTCGCTTTTTCATAGTTTGCTTTCTAGTTAATGCTGTACACTGCAGATCTTTTTCAATGACTGACCCAGCTGTAGTTATGGGAATTTAATACCCAGTAAACAACTCTTAACCCCAGAAATCAACTGGTCTCAGAGCACTTAAGCCCTTACAAACACTGCAGACCTAAGGCTTGGAAAATATCATTTCAAGGTGGGGATGGGGAGAGTTCTTTCTCTGTGGCACTGGTGCAATGAGATATTTACAGGTGAGGTGGCTATGTGAATATTTGGGCATGAATGAAAAAGGAATTTACCATGAGTTTATTCGCTAAAAAGTACACTAGCATGACAAGAATATTGAGAAGGTAAGTGCAAATAGGTAGGTATAAATGTACTATTCTTAACTCCAGATCTAAGTACCTGGAAGATATATTTATATATATTGTCATGGTACATATATGTGGAGTTATATATAGTAAAACTTTACGTACCCATAGAAAATGGCGTTCACAATATTTTTATGTCCTCGATATTTTTGACATGACATTCTGTCCCATGATATTTGTGATATTTGTCCAATCACCTATTCTCCTAATCTCACTTGTAATTTATTTAACTCGAAAGTCCCCGCAATATATTGTTAACTCAGTGATTTCCCTTGACTGCATATTGGTGAGTTTACAATTGTGAATCAAGTATGTTTACATCCTATTTAGTGTTCAGAGAGCCATGGGTACATTGCTTCACCCCTTCATGAGGAGGTTGCTCTAGAGCATTGCTCTGGAAGTACACACGCGTTACCAAAATTCACATAGCCCTTGTCACAGAAGCACCCAGACACACATAGCCTTTTGCATGATTGTGGTGGATTGCTGTAATTATCACATGTGAGCGGGCATGCAGTGCCACAGGTCTCAGTGTGCGTGGTTGTTTCAGGGACAGGCCTTCTCAAGGACACATTCTGTAGAGTTTAAGACATATCCCTGATTGCAGAAGCATCCGTCCTTGCATTCCTTCGTGCAAGGTTTTGCAGTGATGTTATTGGCCACATCCTGACAGGTTCTCCGACATGTGCCACAATCATCGTATTGCGAATTCTTCTTGCAGGGACACTCTTTCTGTGGGACACATTTACCGGATTTTAATGCATAGTCATCTTTGCAGACACATCCTCCAAGGCAAATCAATGGGCATAACTTGTCTTTCTTGTTGACCATGTTGGCCACGTCTTCACAACTAAATTGGCAGAGCCTGTCACATTCCTTATATTCTGCGTTCTTCAGGCAGGCACAGTTCTTCTCAGGTATGCATTTCCCATCCTGTAGGACATATCCAAACACACATGAGCATCCTGGCTTGCACTCTTCTTTGCAGTTCTTAGGTAGCCCCATACTGGAGATATCCTGGCAGGTTCTTTGACAGGATCCACCGCAGCGTGAGAACACCATGTTCATGCCACACTTTTCTGTAAGGGAAATGATAGCATTATAATAGATCATTTTTAAAATGTCCCAAAGCACTGTGGTTTCAATGCATTCTAATAACAGCCTCTGAAAGCAATATGAATCAGGTTTAGTACAATTTTTCAACATCCAAGAACAGTATGTTTTCGACTGACTGAGATCTCAAGCCTCAGACCTGAGCCGCATGCGGTACAACAAGTCAGGATGGGGCAGTAGGAAGGTGCACTGCAACAATATGCACTGAATCACCACCTGGATTTCTAGCATAAAGAACTATAACCATTTGTAAATGTAAACGAGTAGGCAAATGGTTTCTGTGGATCGATGAATTTGGTTTCTCAAGAACGGTTGTACCACGTATGTGTTAGTGTCATTGATGGGAGTGTGCCTTTGGCTTTAGACTGGACCTAAGTTACTTCACGACAGGTAGGCATTACATGGGCGTTCTCGTGCATCCACCCATGCATTTTGACCAGCCGCGGTCCGTGCAGGTAAGAGCGGTGGGGCTGGGTGGGGGTATTTTGGCATACGACCACGAGGGGAAATTAATTATTTATTTAATTTTCCCTCGCGGTCGTATGTTGACATACCCTCCCACCCAGCCCCACCGCACTTACCTGCACGGGCCGCAGCAGATTTTGACACAAAGTCACATGTACAAACACTTGTAAACCTAGTTTTGAGTCAAAATGGTGCGCCTACCTGACAGAGGCGTATCAAGGAGAAATATGGTATTTTCTCCTTGTTACTTCCTCTTTCCGTGTGTGCTGTATTAGACAGCACACACAGAAAGAGAAATATGCCTCTAAGGATCATTTTTGTGCAGGAAGGTATCCTGTCCTGCACAAAAATAACCCTACCCACAATGCAGGCACCCTTGCACCATGCACAAGGGTGCTTGCGTGGCTTCTAGGCAGCCACAAGTGCGTCAGTGTATAGAGGGAGCTGAACAGCACCATATGTTGGTAAATATGGAGCAATTTTTGGAGCTCTTTCCTGTCAATACAATGCAGCTCAGCAACTTGTTTTGCTGCGCCTCGCTGCATGAATTATTTGCAATTATGTCCTAGGGGCAGATTTACAAGCCCCGTACGCCACTTTTGCGCCGTCGTTGCGTCACTTCTGTGACGCAACGGCGGCGTAAAGCCAGCGCCATGCTGCGGGGTATTTACAACGTGACGCATCTAGGGAGATGCGTCACGTTGTAAGCCCTGCGCCACATGAAACCTGCGTCAGGTTTCATGTGGGCGTTCCGGATCAGGGGGGGCGTTCTGGCGCAGGAACGCCTCGCAAAAGTGGCTGAGTGAAATCTACAAGATTTCACTGAGTCACTTTTCCGACCCCGCTGCGTCAAAACCTTGCGCCTGCTTGAAGCAGGCGTAAGGTGTGACGCACCATGTGCAAGATAGGCCGGGTTGGCACAGTGCTGGAGTTGCGTCGCGCCCGCGACACAACTCCAGCACTGCGCCACGTTACGACAGCAGATGCGACACGCATCTGCATTTCCTTGCGCCATGATGCCCCGCTTTGTAAATGCGGCGCATCTGTGGTGGCGCAAGGATTGTGATGCGTGTCGCAAGTTTCCTGGCGCATCCCTGCTGATTTGCAGGGATGCGCCATGAATTGTAAATCTGCCCCTTTGTGTTCACTGAGATGCCCTAAGAAAATAATTAGTAACTGAATCCCTGGTTGTGAAGGTGCTATCCCACTGACGTCCATGTCGTTTCACCTCGAGAAAAGTGTAAAGAGTCCCTGGAAGTTTGGGACACTTGGGGGCAGATTTACAAGCCCCTTGCGCCACTTTTTCGTCACTTTTCCCATGTTAAAAGTGACGCAAAAGTGGCGCAAGGGGCTTGTAAATCTGCCCCTTGGAGCACAGACGTTTCGCTGCCAGTTCTGAGGATTGTGCAGCGCCGTAGCGTGAGTTGCCAGCGCCCGGGGCAACATTTCAAAAGAAAGTCTTGAGTGCCCTAACCCGTTAGCTCAGGGAGTGCTAACGGTCCACGGGTTAGGAGGCGCAATACTTTCTTTTAAAATTTAGCGCCCCTAAGAATTTTGCGGATGGGGCAACTGCCCATGTGGGCCCCCCACGCTACGCCACAGGGATTGTGAGTGACATGACATTTCAACCACGTGCTGCAAGTGCCTAAGTCTGTGTTTTTGAAAGACAGTATTTCTTCAAAAACTGAACTGCTTAAAAACCCATTGTCTGAGGGACTTGCTGTTCCCCAGTGGCCATTTTTGAGAAACCACTTCTGTACTGAAATTATTACATCAGAAATTGATTGAAATGCAAACAGCATCGACATTTTTGTTTTAAATGTTCCCTGATTCTTATATCAGATCTGCACCATTTCGCGCCATTGAAATCAATGACATAGTACCTGTTAGAAATGGGATCTCTAGTTGGCAAGGGCTTGCACCTTTGTCCAAGTAGGGACCCTTCTTCCTAGTCAGGGTAAGGGAGTTACACTCCTAAAATAACCCCTGCTCACCCCCTTGGTAGCTTGGCACGAGCAGTCAGGCTTATTCTAGAGGCAGTGTGTAAAGCATTTGCACATAACCAACAGTAATACAGTGTAAGCACTACAAACTGACACCACACCAGTTTAGAAAAATATCCAATATTTTTATATACTCAAAGACAAGACCAATTACGACAAAAATCCACAATACAGTACTTTGAAAGTGATTACGTTGCAAGATAACTTCTTCTTTGCAGGAATAACACAAAAGCAAAGTTCGCACGAGTCGGTAGCCCCGTCCGGGTCTACCGCGATGCTGAAATACACAGAGTCCAACAGTTCCAGCCGACCGCGTAGCTACGGGCCAGCAGAGTCGTGAACAGACTCGGTCACAGCACCTTTTCTCGTTGTGGCGGGCACGGAGGTGTGTGAGCCGGTCGGCGTTCAGTCGCGGTTGCGGTGCAAAGCAGAGCGGTGCAAGGTGTGGTGTCCCTTGATGCGGTGCAGGCAGCGGCTCGATGAGCGTCGTGTAGACGGAGTCGGTGAGTCCAAGGCGTGCGGTGCAGGGTGAGACGATGTACGATGCGGTGCTGACAGGTTGCGATGCAGGCGACCAAGCCGGAGTGCGGAAGCTGGCGTCGGACAGCGGTGCGAGTCGGAGCGGTGCGTCGCAAACGTGCGAGCGGTGCCCTAAATGCAATGCGGTCACGACTGTTGAGCCAGTTGCAGCGACAGCGTCGGTCTGGTCCGGCTGGCACAGTGAAGCGATGCAATGCGAACTGCGGTGCCCACAGGTCACGGTGCAAGCAGCGGCTCGGTGGCGATGGCGTCGGACGTCGTCGTCGGTGAGACCAGGGTTGCGGTGCGAGATGCGGACGGTGCGGTCTGCGGTGCAAACAGGACACCGGGCCAGCGATGGAGTCGGTTGACGGAGTCGGTTGTGGTTCCCTTCCTCTGTGGCAACTGAAACAGCGTTCCAGAAGCGGTACCCAGAGGCTTGTGAAGTCTTTGCAGTCCCTGAGACTTCTTAACAGGAGGCCAGCTCGGTTTCAGGCCCTTGGAGATACTCAGCACAAGTTTGTAGAAAGTTCAGTCCAGTCCTTTCACTGCCCAAGACAGAAGTAGCAACTGCAGGCCAACCCAACAAGGCAACAACTCAGCAAAGGGGCAGTACTCCTCCTAGCAGCTCTCCAGCTCTTCTTCTTGACAGGTTCCTTGATTCCAGCGAGATCTAAATTCATGGGGTCAGGGCCCCAATATTTATATCCCAAATTCCTTTGTTCTCTGAAGGCAGAGAGGCCTTTGCCTGGCCCAAACCAGTTCTGGTCAGTCTTGGAGCACTTTGTTGACAAGCTTCCGTATTTCCTTTCAGGGTGCAGGCCAGGGACATCAGACGCACCACAGGTGGTGGAGCCAGCATTGTGGAGGGAAGGCCCAGCCCTATTCAGGTCCCAGGTGTACTCCTCCCACCCATCTACATGTAGATCTGGCTATTCAGCCCTGTGCTGACTCACCCTGTCTCCCGGCATCCCCCAGCCCCTGTCACTCACACTCCAGACACGGAATACACAACCTAGCAGAGGCAGGCTTGGATGGTTAGACAAGAAAATACCGACTTTCTAAAAGTGGTATTTTCAAACACAGAGGGGCCGATTCCGATTCGGGCCGGAAATCTCTCCGACCGAGCCGGACTCGGAGAGATTTCCGACCGAATCGGACCCTAGCAGTCCGACCGAACGAGTACGATGCGCACGCATGCCATCGGACTCGAGTCGGTCGGACTCCCATTGAAGTCAATGGGAGCCTGTCGTACAACGCGTACGCGGGCTCCCATTGACTCGATGGGTGCGAGGCGGACAAGGGCGCCCCCTACAGCGTGTACGCGCCCATGCGCATCGCGGCGTACATGCACAGGTAGGGGGGACCCATGGGTCCCCCTGTGTGCGAATCGCGCGCCCACGCGTACAGGGGGGTCCGACGCGGACCCCCAAAGTCCGGCTCCGACGGCTTTTTCGAGCCGGACGGCGCGAGTCGGTCGGACTGCTCGCGGCGCGCATCGTACTTACCCGGCCAGGATACGTCTCCATAGCGCGGTGCGAGTCGTGTCCATGCGAGTCGGTCGGAGCGTGTTGAAGCCGCGTTCGGGTCGGTCAGAGATTTCGCGGGTGCCTGCATCGTACTCGCTCGGCCGGACCCGCGTACGATTCGGTCGGGAAACAGGGCTCCGAATCGGATCCGGTAAATCCGAATCCGATTCGGAGCACTACCGGCCGAGATCGGAATCGGCCCCAGAATGTTAAAACCAACTTTACTAAAAGATGCATTTTATCATTCTGAGTCCAGGCATACTAAACTCGAATTTCTACCATGTTCCCGGGGTCAGTTAGGATTATAAGCTGTAATAATCAAAACTGCCCATTCTGGCCTATGGGGAACAGGTAGCCTTGCAATAGTGAAAAACGAAGTAGGCTGTATTTCACCATCAGGACATGCCACACACACAAGGGCATGTCCTACCTTTCACATACAATGCACCCTGCCCACAGGGGTACCTTGGGCCTACCTTAGAGGTGACTAACATGTAGAAAAGGGAAGGTTTAGGGACTTGCAAGTGTGTGCACTTGCCAAGTCGACATGGCAGCCCCAGGCTGCGCACAGGCTCTGCGTTGGAAGGCCTGAGTTACACTTTACGGACTGTTTGCGTGGGTGGCACAATCCAGTGCTGCAGCCCACCAACAGCATTTGATCTATAGGCCCTGGCACTCGCAATGCACTTTACTAGGGACTGACACATAGATCAAATAGGCCAATCATGGAAATACCAATCCATACACATTTTAGACGGGAGCACTTGCACTTTCCCACTGGACAGCAGTGAGGAAAGTGTGCAGAATCATTACACCAGCAAAAACAGAGTCAAAAACGGGAGGTCAGAAAGCAAAAAGTCAGGGGAAACACGCCAAAAGATGCCAAGTCTAACAGTACCTCTAGTGGAAAATGTATTTGCTTTTAGATATTGACTTTAGTGGTGTTTTGGTGCTGCCAAATACTATATTATGCACTTTGCCTGCCGCCCTTTACTACCTAAGCTCTACACTGTTGAACATTTTGGGGGAAAAGTCACAACTCATTTCACGACGGAGGATTGTCTCTCCACTAGTTCCCAATCCAGCTACCTGCATGTGTGTCGGTGTTTCTAAAGGTTATACGTACGGTAACGTACCCGAAGGAAACGAAGTGGCTGCATAAGAAAAAAGTTGCACTACAATTAGTAGAGGAGGGAACAATTCATGATTATGTACATTGTAACTTCGAGCAATAGGGAAAGATTTATGAAGCCAGTCCGAGGCCAGAGTTCGAGGCCAGGAAGCGCTTTATTGGTCCTTGTTTGTGAGATGTACATAAGTGCTACAGATTTCTATGGTACTACCAAAACTATCCACAAGAGGATGCCAGAGTGCCAACAAAAGTCACCAAAAATAGGCTTGCTGGTAGGGGAAGGAAGCCTAGAGATGCCACGAGAGCTGCAGGCAAATGCATATGAGATAGATACCCAAAGATATCTGTGTCATAGATGACACAGGTAGATTGCAAAAAATATGACTGGAGTATGCATTTAAACATGTATTAGTGCTACTCATACTATAAAGCACATATCCATTTCAGAGCATTATTCTTGAGAGGCCAGAGGTTGGAACAGAACCAGGGTGCACATGTGCAACCAAATTAGAATGAAGTGATACCTTTCCAGCCCTTCTAGTTATAGCCACTCTCTGGTGAAGGTCTGAATGAGGCACATGGAGTTCAACCCTAATGTGAGCTTTTGGAGGAGTCACCTGTCTTGCAAGGGGAAGCATCATTGTGTTGAAATGAATATCTCTGCCGATACCCCTTGGTATCCCATAGCTATCAATAGTGCGGCAGGTGCAATGACACCAGGCCTAGGGTGTTTGAGGGGCCACTGCATCCCAGGTATGGCTGTGGTTACTAGCAAGGGATAAAGGGCCCAGTTCCTTTGCTTGTGTCATGGCCATTGTATCCTTATTATGCAACTGTTGATGAACTAAAATGACTTGGCACCGAAGAACTCCAGGGGAGTCATGGCTGTTAGTGGGGCGCTGTAGGACTTTGGGGACAGGCAGGGATGAGGGCTGGCTGACATGCGAGGGATCTGAGGCAAGGGATCTTGCTGTCTACATGCAATGTGGGAATGGGATGATGGCGTCGCAGCATCACATAGATCAGGTCTGATGTAAGTGCAATGAGGGCACATTTGCTTGTCATTAAACAACCTCTTGCCTGCTTGCTTTTTGTCCCCAGCCCCATCTCCTGGGTTTGCCAGGTTACCCCAGGGGTGCAGAGTTTTTCTAGGAGGGCGATGGCCGCAACCTGAACACCTGGAGTGATTTGAGGCAGTAGGGATACAGTTTCATTGTGACATCAAACAGATTTATTCATTTAACCAATATGATTGTGGAAAGATAATACTATCTAACAAAATAAGAGCATGAAGTGATTGCTGTACCCAGAGTGATATACTGTAAATATTGTCCTACACCACTACTTAGGGAGTGGAATTGCGACAACACATTGCCAAAGGTGATACAGGAGCGAGGCCAAACCCTCTGCCACGGCCCAGACAACCTCCTCCCATCACCCATCTCCTGCACAGGGTGCACTCAAAGTGAGATTGCTAAAGGTTTAAGGAAAAGCAGCTCAGAGGTGATTTTATGAGAGAGACAGTCGCTGAGCTGCACAGGATCAGTTTCAGCCCAGACAGACAGACAGACAGTTCTAATCTAAGAAAGAGGGAGAAGTGAGGAAACCAGAGTTCAAAGACAACAGGGAGAGTAGGGAATGAGACCAACAGTAACAAGAAATAGAATAATAATAAAAACAAAAGGAAGAAATATCCGTGCTAATTTAGTAAATATAATTAGACTGAATACAATGATGAGCCCCTGACAATGGCTATATTGCCATCTTCTTCAACCCTACGACTACCACTACTCCTGTCCCTGACCCTGTTCCTAGGGTTAGCCCTAGCATTACCCTCATGTAAACAACACTATTATAGTGATATCAAAAAACAGATTCATTCGATCAATTCAATTATGAAAAGATAATACTATGAAACAAAACAGGAATCCATCCCTGTACACAGAATGATACTTGTGTGATGTTTACTTACCATCGCCATCATGGTCATCATCGCCATCATGGCCATCATCATCATCCTGACATTTTACTGTTCCAAGCATCGTAGTTAGCCCTGGAAAGAAAAATATAAACATAAATGGAAGCATCACATTGTAGCTTCTATTATCGCAAATCTCCTTACAGATAAACAATTTGGGATCAAGCAAGCTATCCTCCAGTTAATCAAAGATCACCATGCTGGAATGAAACCAAGAATCAATGTCATTTAATTTACTGCAGCAGAAAAATGCAATGTGTTTGACATCACATTGGACACCAGTTACAAAATACTGCTCACAAAGTCCTTAATCTGATCTCCACTGGAAACATCAATATGAAAAGGTAACATTAAAACATGTAGGTTTGATTCAATTATACAAGGGGTGAGATGGGATTTTGGATCAAGTCTATATGGTCATGTGATCAAAAACAGACATCATTTACAAGAACCGCTTGTTTACTCACAAGCGCACATAGGGCATGTTAGATTTGGGGTCTCTAGTTGGCAGAGGTAGGTACCTTTGTCCAAATAGGGACCCTTGAGTCTAGTCAGGGAAAGTAGGTACACTCCTGAAATAACCCCTGCTCACCCTCTTGGTAGCTTGGCACGAGCAGACAGGCTTAGTTCAGAGGCAGTGTGTAAAGCATTTGTGAACACATACAGTAATCAAGTGACAACACTACAAATGGACACCACACAGGTTGTATATTTATAAAAATAGGTATACTTTATATAGATTTATCACAAGACCATAAACGACAAACATAATCCACAGTACTGTCAAGAAAGCTTAGTTCTGATCAAAAAGGCTTAATTCAAGGTTCTGTGCGAGTCGGTAGCCTCCTCCGGCTACGACGATGTCAAGAACAAACAGAGTTTAACAAATCCAGCTGACCGCGTCGAGACGGGCCAACACAGCGTAGACAGACTCGGTCACAGTACCTTTTACTTGAAGCAGCAGGCACGGGCGAGTGAGCCGGATGGCTGTTCGTCGCGGTCGCGATGCAAAAATGGAAGCGTTGCAGGACGCGTTGTCCCTCGATGCGGTGCAGGCAGCGGCTCGTTGACGTCATCGAGACGAAGTCGGTGAGACCAGGGCCGGGCGTTGCAGGGCGGGACGATGCTTCGATGCGGTGCTGGCAGGTTGCGGGGCGGCGATGGAGCCGGGTTCAGGAGCTGGCGTTGATCAGTCCGGACAGCGGTGCGAGTCGGGCGGTGCGTCGCGAAGCTTGCGAGGCGGTGCCCAACTCCAGTGTGGTCACAGGACTCGAACTCAGCAACAGTGACCGTGTCGGTCGGACCAGATATATTCGGTGTAGCGAGGCGTTGCAAGGTGCGGTGCTCACAGGTTACGGTGCAGGCAGCGGCTCGTTGACGGAGTCGGTGAGACCAAGGCCGTGCGTTGCAAGATGCAGGCGTTGCTCGATGCGGTGCCAACAGGACACCGAGCCGGTTGGGAGAGTCGGTCAAAGCTCCCTACCTCTGTAGCCACTGAAACAGAGTTTCCAGCAGCAATTCACAAAGGGGGTGAAGTCCAATGGTCCTGGGACTTCGATCAGGGGGCAAGCTCTCTTCCAAGCCCTTGGAGATCCTTCACAAGTTGATGAAAGTCACAGCAAAGCAAAAGTTCCTTTCTCCTTTCTTTGGCAGTCAGGCAAACCACTGCAGGCCAATCCCCCAAGCAGCACTTCAGGCTTAGGGATAGTCTCTCCTCAGTTTCTTCTTGGTTCCGCTCCTCAGCAAAGGTTTCTTCTTGTTCCCAAAAGTGATCTAATTTCTTGGGATCAGGGTCCCAATATTTATACCCCAAAATCCTTTGTCCTCTGAGGGCAGAGGGGCCTTTGCCCAGTCCAAACCAGTTCTGGAGCACTCTGTTTACATGACTCCTTCTTTCCTTTCACAGTGCAGGGCAGAAACATCAGACGCCCCACAGGAGGTGGAGCCAGCATTGTGGAGGGAAAGCCCAGCCCTGGAGCACTTTGTTGACATGATTCCTTCTCTTCTTTCACTGTGCAGGGCAGAGACATCAGACGCACCACAGGGGTGGAGCCAGCACTGTGGGGGCAGGCACTGTCCTATTCAGGTCCCAGGTGCAACTCCTCCCACCCATCTAGATGCAGATCTCTCTATTCACCACTGGGCTGACTCCATTCTGTCTCCTGGAATCCCCAGCCCTGTCACTCAAAAACACCAGACAAGGAATACACAACCTAGCAGAGGCAGGCTTTGGATAGTTAGACAAGAAAATACCTACTTTCTAAAAGTGGTATTTTCAAACACAGAATGTTAAAACCAACTTCACTAAAAGATGTATTTTATCATTCTGAGTTCAGGCATACTAAACTCGAATTTCCACCATGTTCCCTGAGTCAGTTAGGATTATAAAATGTAATAATCTAACTGCCCATTCTGGCCTATGGAGAACAGGTAGCCTTGCAATAGTGAAAAACGAAAATGGCTGTAATTCACTATTAGGACATGCCACACACACCAGGGCATGTCCTACCTTATACTTACAATGCACCCTGCCCTAGGGCCTACTTTAGGGTGACCAACATGCAGTAAAGGGAAGGTTTAGGGCCTGGTAAGTGGGTGTACTTACTAAGTCGACATGGCAGCCCTAGGCTGCACACAGGCTCTGCAATGGCAGGCCTGAGACACACTTTACAAGCTGCTCCTGTGGGTGGCACAACCAGTGCTGCAAGCCCACCAGCAGCATTGGATTTACAAGCCCTGGGCACACTCAGTGCACTGTACTAGGGACTGACAAGTAAACCAATCATCCAATCATGGAGTCACTAATACACAACACAATTTATCATAGGGAGCACTTGCACTTTGGCACTGATTAGCAGTGGCAAAGTGCCCATGAGCATCTAGTCCAGCAAAAACATATCGACAACAGTGGAGGCATTATGAAAAATGGAAGGGAGACCCACGCCAAGGATGCCAGGTCTAACACGTGTCCCCTCCAGCTGAAATGTGGGGAGAACTATCCTACCTCTAGGGAGTTCTCAACACTAAGGCGGAAAAATCTGGACAGACCATCAGCATTGGCGTGTTCTGTACCAGGGCGGTGTTCCACCGTAAAATCCATCCCCTGTAGGGAAATGGACCACCTCAACAGCTTTGGATTCTCACCCCTCATCTGCATCAACCATCGGAGGGGCCTGTGGTCTGTCTGATCCCGGAAGTGAGTCCCAAACAGGTATGGTCTCAGCTTCTTCACTGCCCAGACCACAGCAAATGCCTCACTCCATCTCTGTTCCCGGGGAAGTACCCTCCTACTGATGAAGGCTACAGGTTGGTCTAGGCCCTCTCATTGATCTGTGATAGAACAGCCCCTACACCATGCTCTGAAGCGTCCGTCTGAACAATTAACTCATTGGAGAAGTTGGGTGCCTGGAGCACAGGCACCGTGCACATGGCAGTCTTCAAGGTGTCAAAAGCTTTTGACAGGCGTCAGTCCAAATCACTTTCCTGGGCTGCTTCTGAAGTCAGCTCTGTCAAGGGGGCAACAATGCTGCCATACCCCTTGACGAATCTCCTGTAATACCCGGTGAGTCCTAGGAAGGCTCTCACCTCTGTCTGGGTCTTGGGGGCTCCCAAGCCAGAATGGTATCAATTTTCGGTTGGAGGGGTGCCACCTGGCCGCTCCCAACCTGGTGTCCCAAGTACACCACAGAGCCCTGCCCAATCTGGCACTTACTTGCCTTGATTGTGAGGCCTGCCCTCCGCAGTGCCATCAACACTTCCCAGAGGTGGCGCAGATGTTCTTCCCAACTGGCACTGAACACTGCGATGTCATCCAGGTAGGCGGCACTGAAATCCTCCAGTCCAACCAACACCTGGTTGACCAACCTCTGAAAGGTGGCAGGGGCATTCTTCATCCCAAAGAGCATCACCCGGAACTGGTAGTGCCCATCTGGTGTGGAGAATGCTGACCTCTCTTTGCCCCATCAGTCAAGGCGATCTGCCAGTACCCAGACGTTAAGTCAAACGTGCTGAGGCACCGCGCAGCCCCTAACCGATCTATGAGCTCATCAGCTCTGGGGATGGGGTGTGCGTCAGTCCTGGTGACGGAATTGATTCCCTGTAGTCCACACAGAACCGGAGTTCTGGTGTGGCACCAGGCGCGGCAGCCTTCGGAACCAAGACCACTGGGCTGGCCCAAGGGCTGTTAGAGGACTCAATCACCCCTAGCGCAAACATCTTGGAGACCTCCTCCTTGGATGCAGGCTCTGACCCTGTCAGTCACCCTGTAAGCCTTGTGCTTCACAGGAAGACTGTCCCCAGTGTCCACATCATGGACGCACCAATGAGTGACACTGGGAACCAGGGAGAACAGGTCAGGGAACTGTCCCAACAGCTGGCGACAGTCACCCTGCTGCTCAGGTGTCAGGGAGGTAGAGAGGTTTACTCCCTCCACTGATCCATCTTGCTCTCTGGCTGACAGGAGGTCAGGAAGAGGCTCGGTCTCCTCCTCCATCCCATCATCTGTAGCTAAGAGCATGCCCACTTGGGACCTCTCCAAGTGGGGCTTCAGGCGGTTCACATGCAGGACCCGCAAGGGGTTCCTGCGAGACTACAAGTCCACCAAATAGGTAACTGGACTCTGCGCTCCACCACCGAAAAGGGCCGGTCCACCTATCCTGGAGCGCACAAGGCTCCACTGGGGCCATGACCCACACTTTCTGACCAGGCTGAAGCTCGACCAGAGTGGCATTCTGGTCGTACCACCGCTTCATCTCCTCCTGGCTGGTTTCCAGATTTGTCTCAGCAAGTTCACTGAAATGCCTTGTCTGGTTCCTGAAGGCCAGCATGTAACTGTATACATCCTGGGGAGGTTTCCTGGGAGATTGCTCCCAGCCTTCCTTGACCAAACTCAGAGGTCCTCGCACCGGGTGTCCATAGAGGAGCTCAAAGGGGCTGAACCCTAGAGACTTCTGTGGCACCTCCCGGTATGCAAACAACAGGCAAGGTAAGAGGACATCCCATTTACGCCTCATGGGTTCTTCCAGACCCATAATCATGCCCTTTAGGGTCCGGTTGAATCTCTCAACCAGCCCATTTCCTTTAGGGTGGTAAGGAGTGGTGAACTTGTAAGTTACACCGCACTCCTGCCACAGGGACTTCATGTACTTGGACACGAAGTTGGTACCTCTGTCAGACACCACCTCTTGAGGGAATCCTACACGTGAGAAAATTCCCATCAGTGCCCATCCCATCACGTGGGCCGTCACTGTCCTCAGAGGGATGGCTTCAGGGTACCGGGTGGCATGGTCCACCAAGACCAGGATAAACCTGTTGCCCATGGCTGTCTTGGGGTCCAGTGGCCCCACAATGTCAATACCCACCCGTTCAAAGGGGGTGCTGACCACAGGGAATGGCTGGAGAGGAGCCTTGTGCTTCCTCCCACTCTTTCCACTTGCCTGGCAAGTCTGACATGTCCTGCAGTGAGTGGCGGCACTCCTGCGCATCTGGGGCCAATAGAAATGGGTGACAAGCCTTTCAAAGGTCTTGTCCTGCCCCAGATGTCCTGCTAACGGTACATCATGAGCCAACCCCAGGAGGAAGGCTCTGAAGCGCTGGGGTACCACCAGCACACGGGCTGACCCAGGTTCCGCAACGTTAGGCTCTGAATACAGGAGACCATTCTCCCAGTAAATCCAATGTGATCCAGACTGATCACCTGCTGCCTGGTCTGTGGCCTGTTGCCTCAGACCCACGAGAGAAGGGCATGTGTTCTGCTCCTCGCAGAACTCTTCCCTGGAGGGTCCTCCTTCTTGCTGCCAATGGGTCAGCTCAGGTAGGTCCCCAAGTTCAGCTACCTGTTCCCCTGTAGGCTCCAGGGCATCCCCCTCAGGGTCTGCCTCCTCCTGGACCGTGGGAACTTTGGGGGCCGGTTTCCCACGCCCCCTGCCTCCTCTCTCTCCGGCAGGCACCTGGGCCTCCTCTCAGGCTCCAGGTCCTCTTGAACACCTTTAGCTGCCATTGACCGGGTGGTCACACATGCCCAATCAGGCAAGCCCAACATTTCTAAATGCGCACTCCGCTCCACCTTAGCCCAAGGTGAGCTCTCCAAATCGTTCCCTAACAAACAGTCAACAGGCATGGCTGGCCTCACAGCTACTTGAAGAGTACCCGAGACCCCCCACTCAAAGGGAACCTGAGCCACCTTGCAGTGACTCTCTGTGTTGTCAGCGGCAACAACCGGATAGAATGCATCAGGGTCAACCTGCTCTTTAGACACCAGGTGACACTTGACAGCTGTCACACTGGCTCCTGTGTCTCTCAGAGCCTCCACCCTATGGCCATTGATGGTCACCCACTGCCTGTATTTTTAGTGTTATCAGGCAGCTGGGTACTAGGGACCATCTCAGAGTCTCCTAATGAGACAAGGGAAAACACTGTGGGATCCCCCCACCTTGGGCACCCCACTCCTCCCCCAGGGCTACACTAGCCAACTGCCGGGCACCAGTGGGTGCTGGTTTTCCATGCAAAGGGCAACGAGGATCGTTTGCCTTGTGGCCAGGGGCGCCACACTTGTAACACACCAGTGGTCCCTGGTGAACAGGGGGCCTGTCAGGGCCACTGGCTACTTCTCAGGGGAGGCTGGGAACCTTTCCCTTGGTTCCCTTGGGGTCTACTTTGGGGCCCTTTATGGAACTCCTCTGTTTACCTTTGTCCCCCACTCTTCTGCTGGGGACCCTGCCCACCCTTGGCGGAGTCTCCCACGTGACCCTTGTGGACCCGGGTACTCACCCAGCGGTCCGCCGCTCTCAGCAAGCTGCCTAGGGTTAGTCAGCTTACTATCAATCAGGTGCTGGCGTAGCTCAGGAAAACAATTACTGGACAAGTGCTCCCATGCCATCAAATCAAAGAGCGCCTGAAAATCAGTCGCTTTGCTACCCTTTACCCAACCATCCAAGGCTCTGCAAAAAAGGTCACATATTCAACCCAGGTACTGCCTTCAATCTTCTTACAGTTCCTGAACCTCTGCCTATAAAGCTCAGGGGTCAAACCATACCTAGTCATTAAAGCATCCTTCATGTGGCTGTATGAATTATAGACTTCAAAGGGCAAATCCAACAAGGTATCCCGCCCTTCACTCAGGAACCGCCCCCACAACCCCGCTCCCCAATCTTTCTCAGGGACCCGGTGGGAAGACATGGCTACCTCATAGGCTTTGAACCACTGCCCAATGTCATCATTTTTAAAAATTCCTTCACCACATCTTTGGGAATATACACCCTAGCTTCAACAGGCACAGGTGGTACACTGCCACCAGAGGGAGTAATCTCTAAGCTTTTGGCCTTCAATTCCAACTCCTCAAAACTTTCTCATGTTCAAACTGCATTTTCTTTTCTTCTAGGGCTAATTTCCTAGTTTGCATTTCAAATTCTAACTGCCCATTCAGCTTGAGCTTTGTCAGCTCCATTTCGTGCATCCTTCTCTCTTTCCTGTCCTCCAACTCTTCTGGAGACAGACCTCTGGCAGAAACACTGCTACCTACTGGGGAAGGTGGTCTTCCAGCCACTAGACCCAATAGCCCCTCCAGCTGCCCTTCTGCATTCTCAGCCCCCTCCACAGGGGCACTCCTTGATTCGACCCAGGCCCTCAGCGCCTTTTAGAGGTCCTCCTTCCTGGAGAGCCCGGTCATGGAGACTTTAAACTTTTTGCAGAAATGCTTGAGCTGCTTGAGGGTGTAGCATTCTAGCCTCTCCTCTTCCCAATCACACTCAACAGAGGCTACTGATGCTGGTTTCTCCATGGTGATTAAACTTGGCAGTTGCAAAAATAGAAAATCCCAGAAAAATGCTATCAAAGAGTATGTGGTTGCGTTTTGGTCTGCACTCACTAGGTAGTGTTCACCAATTACTGTACATGAGTCACAAATGCAAGTCCAAAATCCTCACCGCTGACCACCAATGTTAGATTTGGGGGTCTCTAGTTGGCAGAGGTAGGTACCTTTGTCCAAATAGGGACCCTTGAGTCTAGTCAGGGAAAGTAGGTACACTCCTGAAATAACCCCTGCTCACCCTCTTGGTAGCTTGGCACGAGCAGACAGGCTTAGTTCAGAGGCAGTGTGTAAAGCATTTGTGAACACATACAGTAATCAAGTGACAACACTACAAATGGACACCACACAGGTTGTATATTTATAAAAATAGGTATACTTTATATAGATTTATCACAAGACCATAAACGACAAAAATAATCCACAGTACTGTCAAGAATGCTTAGTTCTGATCAAAAAGGCTTAATTCAAGGTTCTCTGCGAGTCGGTAGCCTCCTCCGGCTACGGCGATGTCAAGAACAAACAGAGTCTAACAAATCCAGCTGACCGCGTCGAGACGGGCCAACACAGCGTAGACAGACTCGGTCACAGTACCTTTACTTGAAGCGGCAGGCACGGGCGTGCGAGCCGGATGGCTGTTCGTCGCGGTCGCGATGCAAAAATGGAAGCGTTGCAGGACGCGTTGTCCCTCGATGCGGTGCAGGCAGCGGCTCGTTGACGCTCGTCGAGACGGAGTCGGTGAGACCAGGGCCGGGCGTTGCAGGGCGAGACGGTGCTTCGATGCGGTGCTGGCAGGTTGCGGGGCGGCGACGGAGCCGGGTTCAGGAGCTGGCGTCGATCAGTCCGGACAGCGGTGCGAGTCGGGCGGTGCGTCGCGAAGCTTGCGAAGCGATGCCCAACTCCAGTGCGGTCACAGGACTCGAACTCAGCAACAGTGACCGTGTCGGTCGGACCAGATGGATTCGGTGTAGCGAGGCGTTGCAAGGTGCGGTGCTCACAGGTTACGGTGCAGGCAGCGGCTCGTTGACGGAGTCGGTGAGACCAAGGCCGTGCGTTGCAAGATGCAGGCGTTGCTTGATGCGGTGCCAACAGGACACCGAGCCAGTTGGGAGAGTCGGTCACAGCTCCCTACCTCTGTAGCCACTGAAACAGAGTTTCCAGCAGCAATTCACAAAGAGGGTGAAGTCCAATGGTCCTGGGACTTCGATCAGGGGGCAAGCTCTCTTCCAAGCCCTTGGAGATCCTTCACAAGTTGATGAAAGTCACAGCAAAGCAAAAGTTCCTTTCTCCTTTCTTTGGCAGTCAGGCAAACCACTGCAGGCCAATCCCCCAAGCAGCACTTCAGGCTTAGGGATAGTCTCTCCTCAGTTTCTTCTTGGTTCCGCTCCTCAGCAAAGGTTTCTTCTTGTTCCCAAAAGTGATCTAATTTCTTGGGATCAGGGTCCCAATATTTATACCCCAAAATCCTTTGTCCTCTGAGGGCAGAGGGGCCTTTGCCCAGTCCAAACCAGTTCTGGAGCACTCTGTTTACATGACTCCTTCTTTTCTTTCACAGTGCAGGGCAGAAACATCAGACGCCCACAGGAGGTGGAGCCAGCATTGTGGAGGGAAAGCCCAGCCCTGGAGCACTTTGTTGACATGATTCCTTCTCTTCTTTCACTGTGCAGGGCAGAGACATCAGACGCACCACAGGGGGTGGAGCCAGCACTGTGGGGGCAGGCACTGTCCTATTCAGGTCCCAGGTGCAACTCCTCCCACCCATCTAGATGCAGATCTCTCTATTCACCACTGGGCTGACTCATTCTGTCTCCTGGAATCCCCAGCCCTGTCACTCAAAAACACCAGACAAGGAATACACAACCTAGCAGAGGCAGGCTTTGGATAGTTAGACAAGAAAATACCTACTTTCTAAAAGTGGTATTTTCAAACACAGAATGTTAAAACCAACTTCACTAAAAGATGTATTTTATCATTCTGAGTTCAGGCATACTAAACTCGAATTTCCACCATGTTCCCTGAGTCAGTTAGGATTATAAAATGTAATAATCTAACTGCCCATTCTGGCCTATGGAGAACAGGTAGCCTTGCGATAGTGAAAAACGAAAATGGCTGTAATTCACTATTAGGACATGCCACACACACCAGGGCATGTCCTACCTTATACTTACAATGCACCCTGCCCTAGGGCCTACTTTAGGGGTGACCAACATGCAGTAAAGGGAAGGTTTAGGGCCTGGTAAGTGGGTGTACTTACTAAGTCGACATGGCAGCCCTAGGCTGCACACAGGCTCTGCAATGGCAGGCCTGAGACACACTTTACAAGCTGCTCCTGTGGGTGGCACAACCAGTGCTGCAAGCCCACCAGCAGCATTGGATTTACAAGCACTGGGCACACTCAGTGCACTGTACTAGGGACTGACAAGTAAACCAATCATCCAATCATGGAGTCACTAATACACAACACAATTTATCATAGGGAGCACTTGCACTTTGGCACTGAATAGCAGTGGCAAAGTGCCCATGAGCATCTAGTCCAGCAAAAACATATCGACAACAGTGGAGGCATTATGAAAAAAATGGAAGGGAGACCCACGCCAAGGATGCCAGGTCTAACAGGGCAGTTTCACAGAAATTGCCCCAGTGGTGCAACAGGCTGTATGCACACTTTTTGCACCCTCCCCAATAGCAATTTGGTTTTACGAAATGGCTCTTCCATAATATAGATCTTGCAAGCACTAAATGTGTGCTGGCATAATCTTAAAGAGACATTCCTTCTTTGGTGTGGGGTCATCGACCCATGCAAAATACGAAACACTGTAATACAGAAAAGGGTGCAAAGGCAAAGTATTTGTTGACAGTGTGCACTGTAATTACACACCCTCAGAAGGCACCCATTAAAAAGGAGGGAAAGGAGCACAGGCAGTCCCAGGGACCATCCAAGTATCCCCCTTGCAGGCGGGTGTACACATGGTCTGTGCCTGTACTGGGAACAGTGCATATGCTGTGATACGGTGCACCACCCCCATCTGGGCTTGGCACACAGGCTTAAGTGTTTTTCACAGCGAAGTGTGAGTCAATGTGCCGTACCTCTAATATGGCACATGGTATCACGACAAATTATAGTAGTAAAAAATTAGGTTGTTGGTTGACTGAGGTATGTTGGGTCTGGTCAAGCAGAAACTACAATCCTTGTCAGGGTAAGGCACAAGCAGACCCCAAACTTGCGTCAACTTCGAAGATCCTGTCAATGGGGCTTGTGATGTGAAGTCTGGTGTCAGGGATGCAACACGCATTTGGGGTGATGCGTCCGTTCTGAAGAGCTGGGAGGCTGCAATGCAGAGTCTGTCGTTGTCGTCAAGGCTTCTGTCGACAAGAGATGCAAGGGCTTGAGCCGGGAAAGCGTCACACAGCGGTGGTTCCAAAGCCAACACAGGTTGCAGCGTCAATGTGAGTCTTTGAGATGGGTCCAATCCACGCAGCGGCAGCGATGCATCAGTTCTGCTCGGGTCTGCGCCACGTAACAGAGGAGATGCAGCAGTTCTGCTGGATCCACATGCTGGCAGAGCACCTTAGGCTCACTTACAAGAGTGCAGGACTGGGGTGGCACCACTTGGCAGGGCAGACTCACAGATGGCAGAGTCCAGGTGCAAATACAAGTTTTTTGTAAGCCTCTTAGGGCCCTGTGGCTTCAGATCTGTGGGCCAGCCAGCAAGCCCTAGGAGTCCCTCTGGGTTCTGAGTTCAAGAGATGCAGGTCTAGTCCTTCTCACGCAGGCAAAAGGGCAGCAGGTCAGCACAGCAAAGCAGGAGTCCAGCAGATTGGCAGTCCTTCAGCAGCAAAGCAGTCCTTCTTCATGGCAGGGTATCCTCAGGTCCGAAAGTCGCACTGAAGTGGTGGTGTATGAGGCCCATTTTGTATACCCTGGTGCTCTGGTTCGGGAAGGTGGGAGAAGCTTCTAGACAATGGCTTTGAAGTGCACGGAATTCCCTGCCTCCCCTGCCCTGGCTCCAAGCTGGCTGGAGTGACAATGCAGAGATGTTAGACCCTTTGTGAGAGGACAGGCTATATCCTATTCAGGTGTAAATGAGGCTGTGTCGAACTCCTCCCTCCCATTCTGCCACTGATGGCCCATCCAGTCAAATCTAAGCTCCCCTTGTGGATGGCTGTCTGGGGGGAATACATAAAGCCCACCTGCCAAGTGCACCCAGTCCAGAGAGAGGCTCCAGGCACCAAACGGCTAGGACAAGAAAATGACAACTTTCTAAAAGTAGCATTTTCAGAATTGCAATTTAAAATGACTTCATCATAAGTTACAATTTTAAATTAGAATTCCAGAGATACCAAACATGAACCAGTAATTTCTTCCCATTTGGAAATTACACTTATAAAATGTAATAAGGCAACTGCAATGCTAACCTATGGGAGACATAGGCCTTGCAGTAGTAAAGAACGAATTAAAGAGTTTTTCACTACCAGGACATGTAAAACTTAAATGTACAAGTCCTACCTTTTAAATACATAGCACCCTGCCCTTTGGACTGTCCTGGTCCTTCTCTAGGGGAGACTTGTATGTACTAAAAGGGAAGGTTGGGGGCTGACAAAAGGTCAAAATAGAAGTTTAAAACTGCACACACAGGTTCTGTAATGGCAGTCCTGAAGTATGGTTAAAGGGCTACTTAAGTGGGTGGCAGAATCAGTGCTGCAGACCCACTAGTAGCATTTAATTTACAGGCCCTGGACACAGGTAGTGCCACCTTACTGGGGACTGATAAGTAAATATACCATTTAGGGATAGGCCAATATTAAAATGTTTAGAGGAGAGAGTAGAAGCATTTTAGCACTGATTAGCAGTGCTAAAGTGTGCAGAGTCCTAATGCATGCAGAAATCAGGTCAGACAAAGTGGAGGAGGAAGGCAAAAAGTTGGGGGAAGACCACCCTAAGGCTGAAGGGTCTAACCTTAGATATCACTGATTTTCAGAACACAGAATAGATTGATGCTTCAGTAATGGAACCCTCTTTTAAACGTAATCATTGATTGCTTAATTGAGATGTTAAGGCTTGAAATGCAGAAGCATACATTCAAGGGAAGGAGAGGGAAGGGAGAGGATGTGGCCTAAAGGGGAGAGGATGTGGCCTAATGGCTAGGGCGATCGCCTTCAAATTGGGAGAACCTGGTTCGAGTCTCGGCACCGACTCTCAACATCCTGTGATTCTGGGCAAATCACTTAATCTCCTTGTGCCTAACAAAAAAAAAAATGAATGTGTCCTTGTGAAACACAACTGGTGCTCATGTAAAGTGTTCTAATACCTTCGGGTCATGTTCACGCTATATAAAACTCTGAAGAAAAGAAAGAGGGAGAAGAAACTAATCTCCAAAGGAATTTGAAGCTAGTTTCATGAGGCATATTGCTGATTATCTGGTGTGTATCTGAAATGGGATATCTTCTCTTTGAAAATGGTGTGTCTAAGACTTTTGATTTTTTCATTCATTGAACTTTGGCCTCGGTTTAATTCAATTCATGTATATAAATGATGTTGTAGGCGGATGTTCATTTTGGATTTTGCATTTATTTAGGTCTGGTTACATACAAACGCATGCGCGCACACACACACACACACACACATATGTGCCCACACACACAAACACATGTGCACACACACACAAAATATGGCATACAGAAAAAAGCTTTGAATCAGCCCTATTCAGCCGCTGTCTTGTTTGAATGAGTCTTCTTCATACATTGGCTTGAAGGCCTGTCTGTCAAGCCTTGTTATCAGCCAATGGCTCATTGCAGATATTTTCATTCCTGCTGTTCTTTTGTACATGAAACTCTAGTTGATGCTCTTTAGAAGTGTAGGTTTATTTAATCGATCCTATAATTTTGTTAGCAACTGATTAAAAGTACCATAAAGGGAATTCTGATAAATTGTTAGTAAAGGAGATGAGGGTTGTGCTGTTCCAGAGGTCAAGGACTAACTGTTCAACAAGTGAAGCAATTATTATCTAGAAGCCATTGCACCAACTCAATAGAATGTGAAGTAATAAAACAATAAACAATTTAGACTTGCTCTATGGCTTGTTAAAAATGGAAAACAAAACTCAAGACCCACCCAGTGATAGTGCTATTAGCCTCTCAACACTTGCCCTTTCAAGGTGCAGGGGCTGAGAACAAGAGGGCATGTGGCCTTAAATTCCTGTCTACTCCTCAAGTTGATCCTCCAGACTCTCTACTTTAAGCTTGGTTTGCACTCACCTGCTGCCAGCAGAAGGAAATAAGTTCTCTTCACCATTCTGAGAGTCAAGCTGTCCTGCAAAGAAAAGAAGTTGCATACACATGAGAATTCTATGTGGATTTTTTTTAATAAGGTGCTGGTTCATGAGTGACTGAGAGCGGTGGTGAGATATGAAATGGTGCTTGCAATGTACCTTAAGGGTCCAATTATCTTCCTTTCCTACTGCTTGCAAAATACTGTTGTTAATTTTCTTTAAGTGGGTGTTGATGCATATTTCTCTTCCCCACAGACCTAACTGGAAGGGGGTGCTCTCTGATGGGACAAGAGAGCAGCAGCATTTTACAATAATCAGATTTGTTTTGTGCCGAATTGTTCTGTAACTGTATAATCTCACTACAGAGGGATACATAAGCCATTGTCCCACCCAGCTGTATAATTCCATTAAAAAGCCTTTGTTTATTATTACTGAGCGATGAAGCAGAATGGAAGGGTCCTGTTACTGTTGCCCAAAATATGGAGCCGAGAGCGTGTCCAAGGGATCTTCATGCTCAGGGGCCAACTAGAAGTGGCAGGACACTGGGAGGGAATTACAGTGCATAGCAGGAAAGTAAGTGTTGTTTACTCCTAGTGTGGGCCTGAAGGGTGAACCCAAGAATGCCATCACTGGTAACTGAGACAGAAGCATATGTGTTGTTCATGGCTGGAGAGAAGAGACAGAGACAGTCACTGTGAGTTGTCAGTTCAGGGCAATTAACTACTCTCTCTTCCTTTGGATCTATAGAAAATAGAAGCGTTTCATTCACAGTTTGTGGCATATAAGATTCAGTAAAAAGGATTAAGGATCCAGTCAAAGAAATGCAACATCTGAAATAATGTCTAAGAACTAGCAAAGTTGATTTATGATGTCAGAGATAGACAGAATGTTGAGGAATGATATATCAATTGGTGATTGAACAATCTTGAAAACACAATGTAAGGGCCTTCATTGCTAGCTGGGGGAATTCTCCTAAAGCAATAGCTATGGGTGAATGTTCTGAACTCGATAATTCAGGCCTGGAGACAACGTGCCCATTAAAGTTGTTGCAGGGTTGGGGCTGCGTCAGCAGAATTGCATAGCCGGCGCCCACCCCCTGCAGCAGTCCTGGGTGACCGTGAGAAGGCAATGCTCCCCCAATGCCCACCGGCACTTGAGTGGACACTTCCAGCCTTCTCAGATGTGGTGGAAAGTGTCTGTGTTTTTATGACGAAATCCTGAAAAACTGCCCGATAAAGCACTGAGTAACTCTGGGTCTGAGCAGTTACTCCGCTTTGAAACTGACTTGCTCTCCCTCTCATGAACATGACTCAATCTCAGTGTATCTTTAAGTGTCTTTCAGTCTCTAATTCTCACTCTGTCTTTTGCTTATGTCTTCTTTTTCTCTGTCGAGTTGTCAGCATCAATCTGTGACTGTCTCTACGTATCTTCTATTCCAAAGGTCGGATGATCAGGGTCAGTTTGCTCCTCTCAACGCTGAGCAGGCGCCCCCCACGCCTAGGGGAGGGGCGCCCTTAGTGTAGTGAGCCACCCGAGTAGCGCCACGGGGCTGAGCCTCCTCCTTGGCCCGGGGAAGGGGGCTGGTCATGGGAGGGCGGCCTGGTGATGTCATCGGGAGGCGGTGCGGAGAAAAGTAAATGTAGCAGGTATTTAAGGCTGTGACGGGGGGTCTCGTTCTCTTTGTCCCCTCGGACCACAGCAGAGAATATATTGCCGTAGTTAAATAACACAGTGAAATTAAGCATTGTGGTCGCAGGCATGGGTCAAAACAAGGAATATGACGACACGTTGGTGAAACCTAAGTCACGGAATGACGTAGTAATTTTAGAGCTGGAAAGCAGTGCGAAGGGAAACATACCTTGTGTCGACTTTAGAGCTGCAGAAGGTCTTCGTCCACTGGTCGCCTGGGAATAAACATCTCCTTCCTGCTCTGGGGTTTACATAGTCCACAATATTGCCTGGGGTGCAAAGAGGTGTTCCTTAGTCATTTCTGATTGTTGCATAATTTCGGTTTCATGTAGATACATTTGGAGCCGACGCCCGCTTCCTTTTCCTGATTTGAGACGCTCCGTCACTCAGTTGCACAACTCGCGTTTCACCTTTCAGTGTTTCCGGTCAGGCTTGACAGCGCCTCAGTCTGTAAGATGTATTGTTAACAAATCGTTCAAATATACAGAGTGAGCTTTGACCCTACAAAAAGAAGTATTACTCTCTCACCTCACACTTTGCATTATTTACTGTATAATTCTGACACCCGCGGAGTGCTTCCTTTAGAATGCATGTTGGACTATTTATATTTCAGAACCACATTCATCACACTGTTTGTGAAGTTCTTTCCTGCCTGTAGGCCTTTTATACAAAAACAAATCTTTGTATGCCTTTTCCCTGCATGTGCAAAGCCTTCGGAGCAGGCTTTAATGGGATTAACTGCATCGATGCATGGAACACATGTACCATTAGTTGCTTGTTTTGTTTTTGTTTTATTGTATCATTTTGTGTTTTGTAGCTTTTCCTTTTCTTGTTGTTGCAAGAAAAGGTGTCACAACTTGTACACAAGAGGCACTGTGGGTAATTTAAGCACTAGTTGATTATTTCACTAATCACTGAGTAAAGAGAAGGAAGGAAACAAAATATTTAAACAAAGTTTAGAATGAAGCAACTGTTGTCACGGAAAGAGAAGATGTGTTTAGCTCCTTGTGAAATCATGAAAGCTTTTTTTTTTGTTTCGTAATAAAGAAGTTGATTGCACTTGGAAACGCCTCTTCTCTATTTGTCAAAGACCGAACGAAGGAACGCCCGGGATCAGCAGTGGATACCGTCCAGAGCACCTCTTTCTGGCAACAGTGCTTAAACTTTTTTAGGGTAAATCATAGAAGATCATGGCCTTGGAAAACAAGGGGGGATATTAATATATACGTCTCTGGGGGCAAATGAAAGGCTTGTTCGTTAGAGAGACTTTCTGAAACGTCACACAAGGCCAACACAAGCCCTTAGTAAATCAAATTTCGAATCCAGCCACTAATCTCACTGCAGTGTGTTTCGGCTGCTTGCAGCCAATCAGACAGCACAGGATTATGGCTAGAAACCCTTGAACTAATGTGAACATTACCAAAATAATTATTCCTTTCCACATTTTTTAGTTGGACTGTGACACTGAAGACAGGTCCCTCAATGTGCAAAATAGTTTTGACACTGTCCTAAAGTGGACAGTCAAGCTGCACACTCCAGAAGGAACCGATGACAATCGAGGGGGCGGAAAGTATGACTGTTACTGGCTGATGAAAGTGATTCTAGAAGGCTTGCAAAGAGGGTTAGGCAATCATCAGAGTTTGCACTAGATTTCTAAACTTATGGGGACCGTGTACTAATATATATGACTCTGCGGTGCACCATGCGTTGGGTGCTGAAGACCGAATAATGTTGTTTGCATTGAATTGGGTGCTTGATTTGAAAAGTGGGTCTTGAAAGCCTCCACGGCGCTTCATGGTAGCTGAGACTTGATACAATATCACACATTAACCACCATTACATTTTAGAATATTTTGTTTTATGAAACTAGGGGACATTGTATTTTTGTAAGAGAGAATTTGGATAATGATCCTCCTGCCAAAACTAGACAGTCAGTGCTGATGGTAAACCACTGTTCACAATTATAATTGTTATCTTCTGCAATGATGTCATTCTACTATCATTAGCAAAGTCCAATACTAATGAAGTGTTCAGTTCACCACCTCACTGGTCTGACCCTCTCAAGATGAGGCCACTTCTCTTACCCCTAAAGAAAGTTATCATATATCTGAAGAGCATGACTGACTATCACAATACCACCCAAGTCCCATTCCTGGACAAGGGTATCAAAAAGGAAGGGAAAGATCATTTGCATGAATACCCCAGTATTCAACCTCACCAACAGCACTATACTCACCCTTGTCAGTGCTGACCCACAACTCCACGCCCTCCACGTCTGCCATTCGATTCTCAACGCCGTCTCATCTCACATGTGCTTTGATGGGACTTTTCCAAAGGCTTGCCTCCGTTCTAGTCAATAAAGGCAACATGTCCAATTGAAAGCTTCACAATATCATTAAATCTCCATACCATGCAGTATACCTTAAGAAGACTCAGATAGCCTGTCACCAAGACATGCATCTCACATTATTGAACAGTCTTCCAGTAATTAAAAGCCTAAGAACAATTAGTTGAGTTACACACACTGTAAGAAATTGCAGTATTAATTGAAGGTGGTGGAAATCCACTTAACAAAATAATCACATTCATTGTCAGGGTGAACCACTGAAGTCACTAAATAAACCTGTAGCTTACTCCTCTGGTAGTTTGGCACAAAGCAGTGCCTTTACTAGAACGTGCAAGTTGATTACATGTGCCAATTAGGTGTAGTTAAATTCTTCCATGTTTTAAGTCACTGGTCTTCAAACCTGTTAATGCTGTGCGCCTGTAAAAAAAAAAATATCCTCGGCCCCCACCTTAATTTATTCACAATTATTCTCAGTAAAATTGGCAATGTTTGAAAATGTCTTAACATGTTTAAACATTGTGGTTAACCTCTGTTGCCACTTTTTACACATACTCCCAGTCAGGATATAAATGACTATAGTTGTTAGTGATGGCCCATTACAAGATGCCTTACTGCTACTCATGTTTTTAACACTTAAAACAAAGCATGATGTGTCTCTTAGCCAGGGACTGACGCCCCCCCCGAGATCACTTAAGGCCCCCCGGGGGGCTCACCCCCCAGTTTGAAGACCTCTGTTTTAAGTAGAGAGCACAAGCACTTTAGCACTGGTTAGCAGGGGTAAAGTGAACAGAGTCTCAATGCCAGCAAAATATGGAATTCAGTAAAAGCAAAGGATTGAAGGCACAAGGTTTGGGGGAATACACACCAAAGAAGGAGATCTGACATTCAGAAAAGTTTCCACATTCAAATATAGAGGGTATCATCAGGACCGATGCCAAGCA
Source organism: Calotriton arnoldi (assembly GCA_963921515.1). NCBI lineage: Eukaryota > Metazoa > Chordata > Amphibia > Caudata > Salamandridae > Calotriton > Calotriton arnoldi. Next base: position 1,811,018 of record CAWUFW010002520.1, read on the forward strand.
GCATCTGATTGATGTTCGAGCCTTCCTGGGTATGGACTTCAGGCTTTGCCCACTGTTAGCTTTCTGGCCTTCGTCAAAGACCACACTGGGCTCCTACTCCTAGCCCCTGTCATTGAACCCCACTTTGGATCCAGCTTGCAGCTTGACCAGCCGATGACTCCTCAATTACCACTTTCTACATAAAAGGTTTTAAGCTGGAAGGTAAACTTTTCACCAGAAAAAACACGGTCACTTTATCCAGCACACCCTCCATCATGGTCAGCCTTAAAATTTGATTTGACCTGGTTTAGCACGACCAGATACTTCCAGTTTGCTCAAAGTGTTTTTCAAAGCACACAAAAAAGTGATGGATGGAACGATTGAATTAATCTCAGCCACTGGTAATCCCCCCGGGCCACATTGTTAATTTACACACCATGCCACCTCAGTTTGTAACCAGCCATATGCAAATCAGTCTTGACCCTGCTCTAAATGGAACAGTCCAGCCTGAACTGCCTGACCAGGTCCTCCCTGAACTGGAACACAAGCAACCCAGTATCAAATTGAGATGGCATGGTGTGCAACATAATGGACTGGAATGTGGCCTGAGTAATTGTCAATAGCCAAGATCAATTCATTCATGCCATCCACCACTTCAGGCTTTGTGCAGGTGGCTGTTATTTTTAATTCGAAGGTAAAACAATTATATCTCCTGTTCTACAAATTAGATTTTGTTGGTTTTGTTGTAATCTTGTTTATTAAAATGTATTCTATTTTTCTAAACTGTTTTGGGATTTTTCTTATGTCATGTTTTACTTTATTACATTGCTCTCTAAGTGTGAGAAATTGGGAAGTTGGTTGCTCCAGGAGGCCTGATACCCCTTCTCCAAGGGGCTGCTAAACAGGTTTTGCTGCTGCAGAGAGCGGGTGCTGCCGCAAAGTCAGGGCGATGCACCTCAGGCAGATAGGCGAGCAGGTTGGTCCCGGTCTGACCTCGGATCTCAAGGCAATTTTTAGTCCCTAGTTTTGGATTTTGGCTATCTGGACACCTTTTTTTTCTTTAATTAAATTTCAGCAACCCTACGTAGGGTATAAAACAAATGTATCATGATATATGACCATCATTTTCATAAGCTAACATTCGAACATAGTTGACATACTGGTTCGTGATAGTCAATATATTATTACATACAAGTCAATTTTTACAAAAACAAACTAAGAAAACAAGTCAGCATCAGCACCTTAGATTCCCAGCCTAATAACTGGATAATGTTACTCGTAATAACATAATGTAATAGTGATTGCTGTCATTGTAGTGCGAGCACCACGCTGTTATCTGTAGTCACAGCAGCTGCCCATGTACGCAGATATGTCTCTAATGGAGCCCAGATATCTTTCAGTCGTGATTGGACAGGCATGAGTTTCCAGTACTGTGTAAGCTGCTCCTGACAATAGGCGGCATCTCTAAGCCAGTCTGCCACGAGAGGCAGTGGGCGCCTACCCCGACTCATTGCCACCCTACGCTTGGCTAGTAGCAGAAGGAGCACCATCAGTCTATGCCTATCTGGTGGTATCTCCTGAACAAACCCCAACAATGCCACTCTGGGCGAGTTCTCTAGCGGGCAGCCCATGATGTCATCCAGTGTACTAAAAACCCCTTTCCAGTATGCAAATATGTTAGAACATTCCCAAGCTAGATGTAAAAAGTCTGTGTCTGGAGCGTGGCATCTTATATAGCTAGAGTCCTGCCTAGTCCCTCCTGGCCATGCTTACTGGGGTATGATATAGTCTGTGTATCAATTTAAAATGAATGAGCTGAAGGCAATAGTTGGGGGACGGCGCACGTAGTTGTGAGCAACAGTACTGCCACTGTACGTCAGTAAGTAGTCGTGTAATACCTTCGGCCCAAGCCAGCCTACTAGTAGGAAAGTGCACTGGCGCTGACGCCTGCATTCCTGCATAGAGTTTTGAGACCGATCTGTGATTTGTGGGGATGTGAGGAATGTCTCTAGTACTTGGAATATCGGTGGTGCACTAGGGAATGTTACATGTAATGCGCGAATAGTGATGCCCAATTGATAGTACATGAATGTATCTAGGAACGTAGCTATGCCAGCGCCCAGGGTTTCCTGCGGCTCTATGAATATATCATTGGGGTAAATTGCATCCATATTCGAAAGTCCAAGTTTGTGCAATCTGGTGCACGTGCCAGGGTGACTTGCACTGTGCAGCAGTGGGTGGCCAGGGATTGGCACCAATGGTGCAAATAAATGTTCAACATGAGCCCTAAGCCGCAGCTCATCCCACTTTCAGACTGTACAAGCAACTATGTCGACTCTGGAAAAGTGCCGTCTGTGGAGGACAGGGTGCTGCTAGATCACATTCAGGGGCCGTGTGTGCCATGAATTGTGTTGGAAACAGCCAGTAATGCGCGACATGGGCTTGAGCGCTAAAGTGATATAAAATAGGGAGCGCCAAGCTCGCCCTGCTCAAAGGGGAGGGATCATTTTTTCCCAGGCAATGCACGGTTGGGGCCAGCCCAGGCAAGGGAAATAAGCCTTGATCTCAGCTGTCGGTGGAAATGGAGGGGCTAAGGAAGGTGCAAATGTATAAATAAACAAAGAAACTTAGACAGTATTATCATCTTGGCTATTGCGAGATGACCTGTTTATGTTAATGGGAGGTGTTTCCATCCTGCAATTCTGGCGTCTAACCAATTCAATAGTCTACCATAGTTGTTCTTCCACAGTTCCTTGATATTGCTGCTGAGTCACAACCCCAGGTATTTGACGGAGCCCTCTGCCCATACAAGTGGGAATTCCGAGTCAATTTGGGGAGTGGCATTTGTCAAGGAAAAACAATGGACTTAGTCCAGTTAATTTCCATTCCAGATATTCCCCCAAATCTAGTGAATTCCTAAATAAGCAGGTCTAGGTTGGTGTGAGGAACTCTAACATAAAGGGTGACGTTGTATGCATATAGCGATACTAATATTCTGCAGGAGTAAAACGCTAATCCCCCTCAAGAGTGATGTTGACGTAGACGAGCCATGAGAGGTTCCATTGCAATCGCGAATAAGATGGGGGAGAGTGCCACGAGTAAACGCGAACGAGTCAGAGACGCACCCATTGATGTGCACTCGGGCTGTGGGCTGTGAATATAGTAGTATATTCAGAAAGGAGGAGTTCAGCCCGATGCATATCAGTAAAGCAAAGAAATTTGTCCATTCAAGGGAATCGAACATCTTTGTGGCAACCAAGAATACAGCTGCGGCATGCAGAGATAAGTCGATGGTATGAAGTATTGCAAAGAATGTCCCGAGATTGTGAAATGTGGACCTGCCCAGCACCAAACCCACCTGGTCCGGTCGCACTATCATTGGGAGCAGGGGGAGAAGCCTCGAGGCAAGCAATTTTGCAAGTATTGTATGGACAATATTAATTCACAAGAGTGGTTTGTATGAGTCACAGCGACAAGGATCCTTCCTGGGTTTTAATATAGTGATAATGGTAGGAGGAAGCACGCCCAATGCGAGAGCTTCCGCATAAACTGCGAGTAGGTGCGGAGCCAGTATGGTAGCAAATTCTTTATAAAAAGCAGCCGTAAGGCCATCAAGACCAGGCGCCTTATCAGCAGGCATGGATAGGATCACTCCAATACCTCCTCAAAAGTAAAGGGCTTGTTTAAATATTGTTTATGTCCTGCCTCGAGCCAGAGAAGTTGTATCGAGTTGAAGTAATCCGAGAGATCCACAGGGGAGGTCTCTTGTCTGGTGCAATATAGAACGGGGAAAAAAATTTGTCATAAGGTTCTGGACAGCCACTGTACCGGTGTGTGTGCCTGTGGCATCGTCCTGTAATTCCATAATGTATTCACTCGCCCAAGGTTTCCTCAACAGTCAGGTCAGATATCTTCCGGGCCTATCTCTCTCTCCATAGCGACGCACTCGCATCTCCCATCCCAAATAGTGCAATTCTCTCTGAGCGGCCTCGAATTCCGCCAATCTACTTTGTAGGTCAGCAAATATCTGTGGGTCCAGCATATGATAGAAGCGTATCTCAAGGTCACAGATTTCTCGCTCAAGGCGCCCCAAATCCCCCCGCAACGCGCAGAGCACCCCCGTCTGTTTGGCAATGCAGGCACCTGTAATAATAATGACCTTGAAGGCCTCCCATAGAGTGGCCCTAGTAATGTCCTCCTTGTCATTATGCTCAAAATGTTCCATGATTGACATTTTTATATCTTCGCAGAACACCTGGTCATGTAGCGCTCCAGGTGGGAGTCTCCAAGTGAAGGCCCGGGAGGGAATATCAGGGAGCTGCTGTTCCAATAGCACTGGGGCGTTGTCTGAAAGTGTGCGTGGCAGGTGTGATGCCCATGCTAACAAAGACACCACGTCCCTCGAGATTAGCCAAAAATCTTGTCATGAACAGGTTGCATGCACATTATTAATACAAGTCCGTTCCTTTAGGTGGGCATGTCATGCGCGCCATATATCAATCAAGTCATTATCCTGCATTAGAAAGTGTAGTTGGGCAGCCACCCATGGGTGTGGTCTCCTAGTGTCGCTGGCTCTGTCCATTTTGGGATCAAGTACAATATTAAAGTTGCCCCCCCACAGTGTCGCCCCAGGTCCCAGCGATTCTATCTGCGGCTCTGCCTCCACAAAGAATTGAGGATCATCTGCATTAGGTCCATAGACTGCCAGAATCCTGACCACTCGTCCCAGCACGTCCCCCACCAACAAAACATACCTGTCCTGTTCGTTCAGCTTGACCCTGCGCATCCGCCATGCCAGCCACTTCCGTATCACTATCGCCACCCCACGGCTATAATTTGAATACACATCCACGTAATGCTTGCTGAGCCAACTTGACCTAAGTCTAGTGGTGGTACTGTCTGCAAGGTGGAGCTCCTGCAGCAGGCAAATATCAATGGAATGTCTGAGTATGTAAGCAAAAGCTTGGTGTGTCTTCCGATGGTCCTTAAGACTGAGTATATTCCATGTTAACAATTTAATACAGTACATGCAAGAATAGTGAACTGATATAGTGACAATGCACAGTGGCCCTCCTCCTGTATCTAGTGTGCCCCAGTGTGCTGGGATGGGAACATGCCGATGCTAACACAAGTAATAAACCCACCCTCCCACCACCCACAACAACCCCCCAACTTGGTTGTGCACCATCCCTACCCCCCCAAACCAACCCTTGTAAACGGATCAGAATAGGAACCCTCCCGGGGGGGCAGAGAGATCAGGGCGAACACCCCTTATCGTGTATGGCAGGGTGGCCGAGTCTCAGATGTCATCGAGCCAATTTCAGAAACATGCATCATGTATGAGCTCAGTGCACTAGAAAGGTATTAAATGCGAACATGTGCTGCCAGCCCACTGCAGAATGTGAATGGGGGCGTCACGGGCATAAACGCTATATTAGCAAGTAACTCTTAACATTAGAATACAGTATCAGCATCAGAGAGAGATCAGTTCAGTCGTTGTCACTCATCCGACGTTCTTCCGTTTCCACCAAGGAACTCCTAGTAGGTGCTTGATCTTTGGTGATGCATTTGGCAAATTTCAGGGCTGCTTTAGCGTCTGTGAAGAACAGTTGTTTGCCCTCCCAGGTCCCCCTTAGCTGGGCAGGATATATCAAGGCATATGGAATCTCTGCTTTCTGGAGCATTCGTTTAGTAGGGAGAAATTCCCGGTGGGCCGTCTGCACCACGACAGTGAAGTCGGGGTAGAAGGATACCTGGTAGCCTTGATATTGAAGAGATCCCTGTTCCTTGGCCATGCATAGGACCGTATCCCGGTCCCAATAGTTCAGTAATTGTGCAACTATTGGCCTGGCCGGTGCTCCTGGAAAGTGTCTGGGTCCCAGCGATCTATGCGTGCGCTCCACTATAAGTATGGCAGATAGGCCATCACCGAGGCGATCCCTGAGCAGGGACTCGATTTAGTCTTTCATTCTGGCGATATTTGTAGATTCTGGGACTCCAGTGATACTGAGATTACTGCAGCACAGGGCGCCTCAAGATCTTCATATTTGGCCTGATCACCTCCAGCACCTTGTCCATTTTGAGTAGTTGCTCCCTTGCTTCAGCATATAAATTGTTAGCATCAGACACTCGTTGCTCCAGGTGGTCATCGTGCTTATCCACACGCTGCTTGATCTGATCTAGGCAGCTTGTGAGCGTTTCTAATTTTGCATTTATGTTTCTGAGACTAGATATCACCTCAACAAGGATTTCTTTAATGTCCATGTCCTGCTGTTGCCCTGCACCAGAGCACTCAGGGGATGCCCCAGCACTCGAGCTCGCATCACTCTGTCTAGTGCTGCGCCTGCTCTCAAACTGCAGATTCATTTGTTTGGTGTCGTTCTTTCCCATAGTGGTGAGTAATGGGCAGGGAGCCCCACCAGCGATTGTGATGCAGGTGTCTGAGCAGGCCAAACCACCGTTGGGCAACAGGGGGCTATGAATATTGTCTGTGGCAGATGAGCCTCCTAGTCATTCCTGGGCTATTTCAGCTATGTCTTCACTCTAGGTCTGCCAGCCCAATTCTTTGGCAGCCTCAGAACTGGTGGGATAGTCCGTGCGGTCCAAAGGTGTCAAGCCTGTACAGCGCCCCCAGTGAAGTGCCTCTCCCTTACCCTTCAACCCTGCAGGATCAAGGTCTACTTCCTTCTGGGCTCTGACTGTTGCTGCCACCTCAGGAGGGTCCTGATGGCGAGCACAGCTCTGTCACTCACTACACTGCCTCTTCAATGCAAAGTTCAGTCGGGGGAGTACATCAGGCAGTCGCTTCAATTTCCTGCATGGACAGTCAGGTTGCCAGAGACACCATGATGGCAGGCTGAGAGGGCTGTGAAACTGGGTGGGGGGGTTTGACTTAGCACCGCGGGCCCTGGTCCCTGCGACAGTCTGGCCAGCCATTCCCAGAGAAGCTATGGCCCCAATGGCCCCACACACCAATCCTCTCACCTGTCAGGCCGGAGGGTGCACCCAGCCTCCGTAGGCCCGGTTTTGTCCTCCTGCACCACCAGGGAGATAGTCGACAGTGTGATTAGGCTGAGAGGAAGATCTCCGCGCTGTGCTCCTCTGCTCCCACAGCGCCTGAGTCAGTCTGCTGGTCACTGCACCTTTCTCCAACTGTGCAGTTTCCTCCTGGGCCCCATGAGACAGCGGTGCCCCAGCCCGAGGCCACTCGGCAGCAGCTCCCCTAGCGCGGCCTCTGAGTCCTGCAAATCTGCGGTGCTAATGCACTCTCAGGCCAGCCTCTCTGCCTCCGGGCCAGCCCTCACCCCCGCACCTCTCCACAGCAGGGGTCCAGCGGCGGGTTATATCTTCACACTCTCTCCAGTTGCAGTGGCGGCTGGTGATATTTGAAAGTGGTAGGGCGTAAATGTTGTGTGGGAGTGCACCGCAGCGAGCGAGCGCAGAGAGCGAGCCTGAACCACCTAAGGGAGGTTTGAGGGGGTTCTCCCCCGAGAAAACTTTTTAAAAAGAGTGAGCAAATTGGGACATCTTAATCATTTTGGGGACCCTGGGCCAAACATATTTAGGGGGCCCCCGGCCCCTGTTAGGAACAGCTTTGAGTATACGGTCGGGAAGTAATTTGAACATAGTTAATGTGTCACAAAATTTACAAAACTTTGAGAAGTATAGACACCACCTTCAAAAGCACAGTCACAAAATCATACAAGACTACCCTGCTGCAAAGGGCATTGATTCACAAAGGCTACGTCTGGAGAGCAACCTGGAAAAGTCATTTGAAAGGAGTACACTCCAAACTAGTTCCGCAGCATACAGACTTTAGAAACATGTATCGCCGTTGTTTTAAAACACTCGCAGGCTGTGTTACACCAGCAGAAGTAAAACTCAAAACGTGTATATGTTACTTGAAAAGCAACCATAGAAGCTGGAGCTTGGAAGCATTTAGGATAAAAACAAATGCACTGTTGTGGTACAAATGAATGCACAGCAAGGCACAGTATACATGGATACAATGGTTGTATACAAAGGAAAGACTGTCATAGATCGAGGGGAGCTATTACTCTTGCCTGGGGGGTCACTCCCCCACCTTTCAGAAACCTTGGTGTCTAGCGGATTCCCGCTGGGGGAGGTCATCTCTCAGTGGGATCACCCAAGTAGGGATCCACTCGCAATCTCTCCCATTGGGATTAGTACTTGGGTGCCGATCTATGCTCCCAAGCGAATATAACACTGAAAGCTGCCGGGGCCTATAGGTTCCGGCTGCTTTCACTTCACGAGCTGCGTGATCAGCAGAAACATTCGTTTTCCCTCTGTGTAGTTGACATCACTAGATTGACCGGCCCATCTCAGGCCGAAGATGCATTGTGAGCCAGTGTGCACCTGCACGCCTGACCTGGGGCCCTTTACTTAGTAAGGCGTGGTGTATATTAATGCTCCGGGTGTATAATATGTATAGAGTCTAAAGATTTGAAAGAAACAAAGGTCGCACAAGGAACAACAAGTTATATAAACAAAATGGCTGCAAATAAGAGAACAAAGAACACGGTGGAAATAGAGAGTTTAGAAAAAAAGAGTTAGGCTGAGTGACGACTTGGTCGTCTGTGTAAGGACAAGTGGGCGAGAGAAGATAACTGCTGAATGAGGTTCAAGATGGTCCCTCTGGAAGAAAAAATGAAAAACCTGAGCCAATAGGTACCAAAAACACAGAAGCTTACTGACACTGGCAACTGACATTTTTTCTTTAAACTGGATGACTAAACAGTCGATGTTATTTGAACCTATATGGGCCAGTAGAAACGAAAATTGCAAACATAAACTCAAAAACACGGGCATATTTGGTTTTCAAAAGAAATCCTTTATAAATCTATATTTTTCCGTTTGCTAAAGTGGTGCAGAAATGTTGCCGGGCACCCGGACCAGTCATTAGTTCTGGTAACGTAACAGCACAGATAGGCTGGGAATCCTATCCTGGCCTTCCTCCCCCTCGCTGGAAAGATCATCATGCGGGTCTTTTTTTTATTCCAAAGTGGATTTAATAAAGAAAAAGAGTGCTGTTAAAGTAATATGTGAGGCTTTGACATTAAGCAGCGCAGCCCTGCAGAGTCGGCAAGAACAGGCTCTCTAATCTCGGGTGATTCCTTCATCTCTGCACTTGGGGAGGGACAAAAAAGTTTTGGAGACAGTCTGGCGCCCCCCCTAGCTCTGTCTAGTGCGCCAACTCCTGCTGGCCCGGCCTGCCTGATAGAACCTTTTAGCCCACGAGGTGCAGAGTGACTGTACTCAGAATGCTAGTGTGGTCAGTCGGGGCCGGCAAGACGGGGGGTGTGGGGATGGGGGGTGGGTGGAAGCAAAGTGGGACAGTAATTAAAATCAGTCGCGGCCGGCATGATGGGCAGGTGGGGGGAGAGGGGGTGGAAATGGGGTCGTCCCAGGGCCGACCAAACAGTCAGTACGCACAACAGTGGGCAAGCCACTCCCCCTGCCCTCGAGCAGGACCGCCCACCCCCAACCAGGCACTTCTGCTATTCGCAGCGAGAAGGCAGAAACATAAAATGGTAGTTATTACCATTTATGTTTCTGCCTTCTCGCACTGCGAGAAAGCAGTGGGCAACGCCCCCACGCCCCAATGGGGGAGCCGCCACTGTCCAGTTGAGCCCGTGGAATTGCCCCACTGTGGGAGTCGGCAAGCTCTTGTGTACCGGATTTTGGCCGGATATCTGGCTCGGCCGGCAAAGCTCTCTCAGTGAGAAGCCATTTAATAGCCCGGCCAAGCTCCGCCCCTATCTGGACACCTTTTGCACCCCTAACAAGGGTCCAGGACTGGAGGCACATCACTTGGGGATTTAGGACTCACAAAGGCTGGGCCCAGGTGCGAGTACAAGATAGTGGGAGTCTATTATATTTCTGTGGCTCTGAACAAACAAGTCCTTGGAGCCACCCTGGTAGTCTTGAGCTCAGGTGAAGAAGCAGGGCTCAAGCAGAAGGACATGCCTCTGAGGTTTCAAGGCAGGAGCCAAGCAGCACAGCAGTCCTTCCAGGTGCATCAAAGCAGTCTTGGGGGGTACACAGCACAGCAGGCCACAGCAGCAGGCAGTCCTCTGAGAGCACTTCCACATATCCAGAAAGTGAACTGAAAAGCGGGTCTAAGAATCCTATGTTTATACTTAGTGCCGTCATTGTAGTAGTAGAAGTTTCCAGAAGTGTTACTTTGAAGTGTTTGAAATTTCCTGACTCACCTGCCCTAGCTCCAAGCTGCCTGCAGGGACAATGCAGTGGTGACAAGCCCTTTTGTGTGAAGGCAGAGCACAGCCTATTCAGTTACAAGTGGGGCTGTGCCTAGCTCCCCCCCCACCACCTGCCAGCAAATGGCCTATTCAGGCACACTTATCCCTATATTGTGTGGCTGTCTGGGAGGAATATACGAAATCCAAATTCACCCAGTCTTGTGATATAGGACAGACTGCAGACACCAAACAGTAGAGTCAGGAAAGTGCAAACTTTCTAAAACTCATAACTATAATTTAATATCCAACTTTACAATTAAAGAGGAGTTTTAATTACAATTTCATAGATACTGAACATGAAATGCTTACCTGTTCCCAATCAGAAGATCAATTATTCAATAAAGCAGCCCAATGTTATCCTATGGGACAGGTAGGTCTCACAGCAGTGAAAAACAAATTTAGGAGTTTTTCACTACCACGACATGTACAACCTAGAAGTACATGTACAACTTTTTAATTACAATGTGCCCTGCCCTATGGGCTACCTAAGGCCTATCTTCTGGGTGACCTAAATACAATACAAGGGGAGTTTAAGGCTTAAGGTAAGGGGGTTACATTGCCGAGTTGAATTGGAAGTTTAAAACTGCATTCAGGCTGCACTTGCAGGCCTGGGGCATGTTTTAAGAGGCTACTTAATTGGGTGGCACAGCGAGTGCTGCAGGCCTATTGATGTGCTGTGGCAACAAATGATGGACGGAATGGTGAATCAATCAAACATTCACCCCCAGTCAAGAGATCTTGGGTAAATTCATTTTTTTTTGCTCATTATGCCACCCTAATTTGGACCCAGCCATATGTACATCAGTCTTGACCCTGCTCCTCATGGGAACAGTCCAGCCCGAATTGCCAAGCAAGGTCTTCCCTGAAACAGAAAGAAGCATCCTGAGACCGGTTTCGGGGTATTGCCCCTCATCAGCCAGGCTAGCTTGAATCCAGTGGCACAGCGAACGAGGGACCCACGTCTGGGCATACCATCCCACATAGGGCGAAAAGTGCTGTGGCAACAAATGATGGACGGAATGCTGAATTAATCAAATATTCACCCCCAGTCAAGAGATCTGGGTTATATCCATTGTTCTTTTGCTCACTATTCCACCTCAGTTTGGACCCAGCCATATGCAAATCAGTCTTGACCCTGCTCCTCATGGCAACATTCCAGCCCAAACTGCCAAGAAAGGTAGTACGCCTTACGCACGCGTCTAAGGTACTGATGCCGGGCCCATACTTGGGAGCCCCATCATAATATGTCTTCAGTACTTAATTTAACTGATATTGGTTCCCACACATGGACCACGGGGGTTATAGTGCGTTCTTCAGTGTATTTGTACTTACCTACCATATCCGACACCCCGTTATTGGACTATCTACCATTTGTATACTATTTAAGCCCTGATGAAGTTCAATTCTTATTGAACAAAACGCGTTGGCTGGAGCCTGTTTTATGATATCGTTGAAATAAAGGAATTTAATACAAAGGAATTCTTGTCCATTTATATCATTTGGAAAAGACAACCCAGTGGTGCATCTCTCCACAATCATTGAGTGGGGCAAACCAGTAAATAGAGGCTGATTGGCAATTCAACAGCAGCAACTTCCGCGCCTATCCCACTCTCTGTCAGTTCTTTAGGTAGAAAATTGACAAAAAGTTTTTGAGTCCCACTTCTTGCAGTTTTGGAGACAGTAGGAGTACATTCTAACACCGGCCAAGGGTCCTCGACCTGGAGGCACCACATGTGAATTAGGACTCACTCCAACAGAGGTTAGCCGGAGGGTCCAGGGCATATCCAGTTGGAACTGGTCAGATGGGCAGTTGCAGGAAGAGAGGCCTCTGGAAGCTTGTTTTTTTCCTTGCATCTCAAAAAGGAGGTCACCCAACTGTCCTTTGGAGCCACTTCTGGGATTTTGGGTTCAGAACAAGCAGGTGCAGTCTTCCTTCAGGTTTCAGAGTGCAGGGTAGTCCTTCGTCTGATCTTCACAGGTCCACGAGTATTCTGAGAAAGATATGGGGGGTGTCACATTTATGCCCAGTGCCAGCCTATGGTGGGGGAAACTCCTGGACACCCACTAACCAATGGGGAAAAAGTTTGCAGTGGTGACACATATACACACATATATAGAAAGAAAGAAAGATATGGATATATATATTACTTAAAAATTCAAAGGTGAAAGTGATGTTATATTTAGGTATGGTAATAAGATCTTCTTTTACTTTAAAAAGACCAAGGAAATTCACAGAAAAAGACAAATATTAAAATGATGCTGTATTAATAACATGTAACTTTATGTTAAAAAAAATCCTAGAAACTATAATGTCAGTTTAACCTTTCAATCAATCAATCAGGGAATTGTAAAGCGCGCTACTCACCAGTGAGGGTCTCAAGGCGCTGGGGGGGCGTAAGCAGATCCATTCAGTCGAAGAGCAGTTCATGAGGGTCTTCCTGAAGATGTTCAGAGAGGGAGCGCGTCTGATGTCGATTGGGAGCTCGTTCCAGGTCTTGGCCGCGATGTAGGAGAAGGTTCCTCCGTTCTGGCTCTGCGGATGCGCAGGGTTTCGGCAAGGGCGAGGTCGGCGGATCAAAGGTTTCTCTTGGGTCCATGGAAGGAGATTCTCTCATTGAGGTATTGGGGTCCAGTGTTGTCGAGGCATTTGAAGGCATGGGTGAATATCTTGAATGTTACTCTCTTCTCGACACGGAGCCAGTGGAGGTCTCGCAGGTGTTGGGTGATGTGTTCTTCTCGAGGGATGCCGAGGACGAGTCTAGCTGTGGTGTTCTGTATGGTCTGGAGTTTGCGGAGCAGAGACTTGTTGATTCCGGCAGAGAGGGCGTTTCCATGGTCCAGTCTGCTGGTTATGAGTGCGTGGGTGATGGTTTTTCTTGATTCGGGAAAAGGATCTATTTGAAGGTCTTGCGAAGGATGTGGAAGGTGTTGATGCTGGTGCTGGCAACAGCGTTGACCTGTCAGATCATGGAAAGGGAGGAGTCGAGTACGATGCCGAGGTTCCGGGTGTGAACCTTTGATTTTTTCAGTGAATTTCTAGTTTGCTTTTTAATGTAAAGTTCCATATTACCACACTGAACTATAATGCCACTTTCACCTTTTTCTCCTGTGCATTTCTAAGGTTTTATTTAAGGTATACTAAGATCCTAGTACCATATTTAACTATAACGTCATTGTAACCTTTGTTTTGTTTTTGTGAATTTCCAGGTTTTTTTAAATAATATCCACCCAAATCCCTCACTGAGCATAACTTTTCTGCACAGTAGAGGGTGCCAGGCCCTGCGTCCAACTCCCCATGGGTGGACAACTCCCACGAGCAGCCAATGCCCCATTGCTGTCCAGCCCCCCACCTTCACACCATCCCACACGGACATCTTTACCTAATTTTTTTTATACAGTACTCTTTTGGTGCCTCACAGAAGAGACGCACTGGTTCCTACAAGTGTCCCACTGAGGCCTCACTGGGTCCTGCAGCAGTATTGAATAAAAAAAAAAAATTCAATTTGGATCCAGCCCTCCTCCCCCCTAAGGATCAGGAAGTCAACATACCCCTATCCACCTCCCTTCTGTTTTTTTTTTTTTTTACAAACACAAGGAGATGATGGACGGAGAGCTGAAACTTTTCAGACACTCTCCCCCAGTCGCAGATCTGGGTTGAATCCATCATCGTTCTTTAGCTCACTTCTTCACCCTAGTTCAGACACAGCTATATGCAAATCAGTCTTGACCCTGTGCCTCATGGGAACAGTCCAGCCCGAACTGCCAAGCAATGTCTTCCCTGGACCGGAAACAAGCATCCTGGGACCGGTTTCGGGCTAACAGCCCTCATCAGCCAGGCTAGCTTGAATCCAGTGGCAAAGTGAGCAAGGGACCCACGTCTGGGCATACCCTGCCAACTTAGGGCAAACAAAACAAACACAAGGAGATGATGGACGGAGCGCTGAAACTTTTCAGACACTCACCCCCAGTCATCATTAAAAGATGGCCGACACTGGCTTAGGGTGGTGTAAGTCCTTCTTTACTTCTGTATAAGCTGTACAGGAAGTGACCTTGCGCAGAGTGGTGTAAGTTCTTTCTTACCCGGAATTATTCTCTAATGATATGCTCTTGCGCCGTTTTTTGATCTGACAACAGAAAGTGATTCGTTCGTGTGGGAACCCATAGACACAAGTAGTTTTTTCCTCTGAGTTTGTTTAGTTTAGGAGTATCATTGACCCGTTTAAAGATGGCCAACACTGTCCTAGGGCGATGTAAGTCCTTCTTCACTTCTGTATAAGCTTTTCAGGAAGTGACCTCGCGCATGGGCGCGTTATTTAATCTCTCGGGTTCTGGGCTCGAATACCCTTACGGGAGTTATTCGTGTGGACAGCGTGCTACAGGTAAGCCGCTTGGCGTTTTTACCCCCTTTAATTCTTGGAATTATAGCTCCAAGCTCTGTTACTGAGACTTTGTAATAGGCATAGCCTGCCTTGGTTGCGAGGCTTTTTCTTCAGGGTGAGATGCATATGAGCCTGTCTCCTTGCAGGGATCACGGCCTTCATTCCAAGTACAGTATGGCTTGATGGTACTGCGCTTTTCTGCTCTAAATTGCATGGGCACATACACAGTGCATATAGTAATCACTAGTGTTGTTTTTAGGGCCAGTTTTTAATAGTAACACAAGATCAATAGCTTGATTCTCCCTACTTTACGACAACATTTGATTAACATCGAACTGAGGCACTTACCTTGTGTTAGCTGTTGCTGTCATAATTGTATCTGACATGGTTAGCATTTAATGAGCTTATCTCTAATTAATTTCTCATTCCTTGGGTTACAGCAGCATTGTTTGTATACTGTTTGGGAATCTATATTTATTAAGGTCTTTTCACACTTTTATTTGAGAGGTTTATCAAATTAAGTGCTTATCCTCTTTTTATGTTTCGTTCTTTTGATTACAGCTGTATTGTTTGCACGCTGAATAATGTTAACATTTCTGTTCAGCTTAAACTCAGGAATTTGACTTTTGACTTTTTCAATGTAGTTAAAAGCCTGGATATCATATTTGGTTCCATTTCAGAACCTGTGGGGCTGGACTAAGCCAGTGACCCATATGTTGGTGCCAATTTATTAAAGGTGACTGACAGGTAACATCCTGAGATTTTGGATAACTTGCTGATCTTTTTAATTAATAAATAAAAAAAATAATAATATATATTTTTTTTATCTTTCTCTCCCCCTTTGTTTAGTTTATTCATGAATAAATGCCTGTAATTATGTGATCTACTAGCACTGATGTTTAAGCCTTCTGCCAATTAATTTAGCTGTAAGTATAAGATGCTTAGTATTGGAATGGATTTTTGTATTGTATCATTTACACCTATAAGGTGTTATACTTATCTATCTAAATTCTTTCATCCGTTTCAGTCTTAAAATTATTTGAAGGAATAGGCTGTTCCATTATTTCACCTAATCTTGGAGCCTTTGAATTTTTGCATAAGCTCCTGCGATTATAATTCAGCATTTCCTCTTGATGTGAGTATGGCATGTGGCACTCTTGCCTTCTCTGTCCCTTTGCATAGGTGGATAGGGCCACTAATAGTTGTTCATTCCTCTTTTGGTTTCATAGCTTCATTCTACAGAGTGATTTTCCGGGAGGACTCCATACGATCGTTGCACCTTCGGTTGGGTCTACTTTAACAATAGGTGAATCGTATATTACATCTCCTTGTTTTGGAGTTATGGGACATTTTGGCACATTAATCTATTCTTTTCACCTATATAGGTTCTGAAGATGGTTTAAGGGTCTTTTCTTCCCTTCTTCTTGGTGGTGGTAGTCATTTCCAGGCGTATTATCTTTTGTCTCTTCTCTCTTTTTTCTAAATAGAGAGGGATTTTGTCTCTCATTTTTTGTTGTAATATAACCCTTGAATGTTTGATATTCATGTCCATATATTTTAGTTTTTAGATGTTTTATTGAAACTGGTACGGACGCTCATATAATTACTGTTTGTCCTGATGATGACCCTTTCGTTTTACTATGGTCGAAACGCCGTAGACGCACATAAGTGGCCGAAATTGAAGAGGACGCATTGTTTCCTTTGTGTTGTTTCAGTTTTGTCCTGAACTTCAGATTTTTGTAAACCTTTTTTCCTCAGCCACTTGTCTGTTTACACATTGCACTGTTTATAGGTCCTTGTTTGTGTATTGTGTTAAGCGCCTTTTGTCTTATATGTTTTAAGATTGAATTATTTATCATTGTTAATAAAACTTTTTCTATGAATTTTATATATTTATACATGGGTTTTCTCTTTTTTCTCCTTTTTCCCTTTCCTTTTTCATTTTCTGTGTCTCCATTGGTATAATCTTCCATATTTTTCATATTATAATGTCTTCTTTAGGTTTTTTAATTTTTTTTTTTAATTTGATGCACGTATTGTGTTAACTTGAACCCTTGTTAGGATTCTAGTATTGTTTGCCCCTGGTTCAGGTTTTTAGGGCTGCCTCTGTTGTTGATAACGATCTCTATGTCTGGTGGGGACAGGGTGGTCACATACCGACACACTGATGTCTGCGGAAAGCTGGGTCTTCTAAGCCTCACAAACGGCTGGAGTACAAGTGGAGTGAAGTGTTCATTACCCAACCTACCTGGATAGTGCTCTTCTCATGGCAACTGGTTAACTGCAGATCTAATCTTAGGGAAGGAGTGAACATACTATTTTAAACGATTATGATATTTCAAGCAATTATTTACAGAAGCTTCTGTTCCGACCATGCCATGTTAAAAGCTTTCTCAGTGACGTAATTTCAATAGTAAACATCTGAGCTGGATACAAATGTTAACAAGAGAGTCTTAGCTAGATCCACATATGTGTTGGTTTGCATCAGTGTGCTTCGTTTACGACAATATGGCAAATTGTGCTAATTTGCCAAAGATCACACAGCGAAAGCTCTCTCTGTGACGTAACAATTTCCACTAACTAGTTACATTTTCATTTCAACCGCCTCGTGAAATGTCAGTTAGTGGCTTTTCTATCAATGTTTATAATTTCTGAGGCTAGTGCCTTTGCTTGTGTGGTGGGGAGTTATACGGAGGCATCTAAATATCTGACGTGCACCATTCACTCATTTGCAGCCAGGAAAGTAGTAGTCTCTCCGTAGGTCACAAGATGTAGGCAGGTATTGCAACTGGGATGGCCTACATTTGTTTCCCAGCAAGGGGGCAACGCTACACACACATTGTCACAAAGCTCCTGAGAGTGGGCCCAGAAGTGTCAGTGACTGTAACAGACCAGAAAAAGCAGCCTAGCATGGTGCCAGTCAGTGGCCATGCAGCAATGAGGCAAGCCAGCTATGCCTCTCTCAGAGACAGCAGCCACCTACGACACTGCCTGCCGCTACCTGCGTGCCCCCTGGCTGGCCAAAGAGACTCTATGGCTTAGCCAGGCACTGCAGTGAAGATGAAAGCTGGCGCATAGACGAGAGCCCAGCAGAGCACTGAAGAAGTGCAATACGGGTGCGGTTTCAAATACATTATGGCTTACAGAACAAAACATTTTGCCCATTTATCTTCAGATCTTTAGATAAACACATATACTATACATAACCATACTCCTTAAAAGAATGATAAAACATGCAAGTTAAAGAAATTGGGAAAACAGACAGTTTTTTCTTTTACATTTTCCATGATAAAAACTCAGCTGGTTAATCAATGCAGATGTCGTGTGTGTGCATAACCAGAGAGAAACAGCATTGAGCACTGGTTTGAGCAGTGGAGAATAGTGACTTTTGTATAGTGCTAAAAGGTCCCAGCCAAATGGAAGCATTGGGAATATGCAAGTCATTATTTTAATATTGCATTACAAAAAATGTGTAGAGATTTAGAGTTTATTATAAAATGTATTAAAATCTATATTTTTAGTAATAGGCTATCATCCCCTTTGGTATCAAACTGTAGTGCCAATTTTTACTGTGTTTATTACAAGGACACACTTCAGAACTCAGCTTGTAACACCTTTAAATTATCTATAAAAAATGTTTGCCACCGTGAAGCGTCACATGACAAGCAAAGCTTATGGTGTGGCAGGAAGACTTAACATATTTCTCAGGCTAGCACACCAGTCATCTTTTCATGTTTTGAGATTTCGGACGGGGTTGTAGGCAAGTGACCTTCCTTTTCAGTAGTTACAGGATCTTTATAGTGCTTCTCATTGCTCAAAAAGCATGCAATTCCTGATATTTTTCTTTTTCCATGTGCATCCATTGCTTGTGTTTACTTGTGAGAAAGTGTCACTCTTACTGTCACCCATTTGGTCACTGAATATCAATCATAAGTATACCGAAACCTTGGAAATGTCACACATAAGCATTCTGAAAACTTGGCAGCTATGTAAGGAAAGCCCTTCAGCGAAACATATAAATATTCTGCCCCGGATCAATGCCACACGGCTAATCAGTTTACCAACGGAATACATTTTTATTTTTTGATGTCTGTGTAGCCTCTGGAGAATCATAGATTTTTTTAGACTGTGCTTGTATCAGTCAGGTTTGCTAATATTTACATCACAGCACCACTCCTCAGAGCAATTCCTCTGCAGGCAGCTCGAGCTGAAAAACAATGCTATCTATCTGCGGGGTTCTCGGGGGCCTGCACCTTGAGGAGAGCGGTAAAGGTGAACAAGCTGCCACCTCACATCTCCTGGTGGAAATTGCGCCATTTAAGCAACGCTTCTTAGGAGAAGAGAGGCCTTGCTTTCTGAAAGCACATTGTACCTAACGTTACCTGTGCCTGCTAATCAGTGGCGGCTCCTCCGCTTAGGCGGAGGAGCGTCACCTCACTGCTCAAAAGGAAAAATAAAATAATAATAATGTATTGTTATTACCATTTTATTGTTCCTATTGCGGTCAGTGGCTTGCGTGCGGGACTGGCCAGAGCAAGGGGAGGAGTGGTTTGCACTCCTAAGTGTGCCTGACTGCTTGGCCAGCAGTCTTGGGCCGGCCAGTCATGCGCATCTTGCATCCTCCCCACCAAGCTGTAATGCACAGCCTGGTGAGGAACAAGCACAGGCTCCCTGTCCCCGTCTGAGCGCTGAACCACAGCGCTCAGACCAATCACAATGCTGCAGCGTTGTGATTGGCTCAGGGGAGCCTGGGTGCTTCCTGCTGGCAGGGGAGACAGGAAGAAAGAAGAGGACAGAGGAGAGGTGACAGCTGGCTGTTTGCAGGTAAGTGTATTTGTTTCTTTTTTTCACCCGCCTCACCACCCCCGTCCGGTAACAGCCGCTACTGCTACCAATGGATGTGTGTGAACAATGCCCCCTGCAGCAGACAGGCTTCTTGTCCATTGGATCACAACTGTGTATACTTGCACTGATGCCACATGTCAGTCACAACATAGATCACTTGAAACAGCATGACTAATGATCTGAGAGGCAAGGGAGGGCTCATTTGCCAGGTTCTGTTCAGATGACGACGAGGCTGGCCCACTGTTCACTGTTATAATGCATAGCACAAAGATGATACTGGGTCACATGCGAGGGTGTATTTTTGATTAAGCATACAGTGCCATAAGGGTGCTATCATTACATCACCCTAGTGTATACAGGCACCTCTCTTCATTGCACATCCCAGAGAGAATGGCTATTACACGTGGAAGGTATAGCTACATACTAATAATGTATATTCTGAAATGCATTGTTTATGAAAAATATGAGGTGATCTGTATTAGAAAGAACTCTGCACCAAATAATGAATGAGCACTTTAGTCTGCTATCACACAGGCATAATATTCAAAGATGTTGGATTAGGGCATTGTCCTTCCATGTCCTTCACACCCACTCCCCCCCACCCCATTTCTGCCGCCACTCTGCGTCATTTATTTTTAACCAAACTCTTTGGTTGTCCCCTACACAGAGTGCTTGCTCTCAGTGGAGTGTTATCTGCAACTTTAAGATCCTTCTCAATTGTGCTTGCTTTCAGCCAAAAGATTGCATTTATAGAGCCCGGCTTTTTCTTTTTAAAAAATAAATAAAAATATGACCTGTGTATTTGTCTATGGCTACAGTTGTGGCTTGTGCTACATCACTGTCATCCCCTTTCACTAATTTTTCAGTGAAATTAGGTGTGAATACATTAAATCCTGCTCCAGTGCGAGATGTGAGCGTGCACACTTTGCAACAGTATGAATTTCATTCTTAAAGTGTTGATTTACATCAGGAACAGAGCATGTCGAAAAGTTCATGTATTAGTTCTTTTATGTCCTCAACAATATAGATGTGCATTCTTTTCAGGTTGACTTTGGCCGTTTACATCATGTACTGTGTAATTTTAAAAGTATTATTTATAGGCGTTTGTGTGCCATAAAAGGCAGCCCTCAACAGCACTCCACTACATACCACTCCACAACACAAAATTCCATTCCATATAATGACACTCTAAAAGACACAATCCCATGCCACATAATTCCAGTACACTCAATACCATATAATTGCTATCCAAATAATTCCATAGCACACCATGCCTCATAATTCCACTACACAAATCCACTCCACACAATTACACACCTAATCCAATCTAACCCACATAATTACACTACACACCACATGCATACACTCCATAATGCAGAAGTAAAAAACATTGCCATTTACAATGCCAATAGCTCCAAATCCAACAGATGCAAGACCGATTGCATTTCCAATGCTTGTTTTTTTTTTACTTCAGGACAAGGGGACTGAATCTTTTTGTCCTGTATTGGAGACCACAACATTTTTGTTGAAGTTGCGGCCAGTCAATGACATTCCTTGGTCCTGGGAGACTGACCAAAGTGGCTGTCGAGAAATGAGTCCTCTTGACCAATCGTATTGCTATATTCTTTTAAGTTGCGGTACCAAATGAGTATTGCGGTACTTCCGATGGACCAACCATTCAGATATCACTTATTATTGAACCTTAATTTCTCATAATGGCTGAACAGGTTTACACTAGAAAGCACACTTCCTGAGTAGAGATCTAGCTTTTTGCCAAATTTGGTGTAAATCTGTTCTCCCATTTTTCTAAAACGCTTCTTAAAAGTACTGTGGGAAATTTCATGAGGAAAACTTGTTTTGGGACCCCACTTTTTTTCCTGGGTGACCACTTAGTGGTCACCCCCAAAACATATGTTAAAAAAACCTTAGAAATTCAGTTTAAAAAAACGAAAGCTAAACTGGCAATATAACTAAATATGGTAATAACATCTTCCTTTTCATTAAAAAAAATCAGACATTCACTGGAAAAAAAGGTTAGAGTGACGTTATAGTAAAATCTGATGTTGAACCAAAAAAAATTTAAATTCACCAGTTATATTTTACTGTGCTAACTATAACTTATGCCTATGCCATAATTTCAGTGAAGACCTTACTACCATTTCTGACTTTACCTTTCTGGATTTTTTAAATCGTATTCAGCCAACGCTGCTCTGCGCACAGCCTTCAGTCTTTGGCGATGCTCAGTGTTGGTTGAAGGACTGGGCAATAGCCAATCCCTTCACCCAATTTGTTGCAGGCAGCCAATCACTGCTGTGCACGGCCTTTGGCCAGGCCCTGTAAACAAACCCATTTTGGGAGGTCAGCACCTCTGGCAATGCCTTAGTGCGTTGCATGAAAGGTTGTGAATTGTGGCCCTCAACTTTTGGGCAGCCTGTATCACCTATGCATACATTACAGCTAACCAGCTAAAATTTAAACTTGACAAACTAATTGTAAAAATAATTTCCATGTTTAGGAAAGGGCAGAAACAGTTGACATGTTGCAAAGAAACATAGGTCAACCTAGCAGCTATTTTCGTCAGACAAGCAGGGTAACAAGGCATAAAACGAATTTCCAAAAATGATGGCTGAATGTAATTGGCAATAATTATTTTTTAATTGCTTTTGGGTTTAACTCTACATATTTGTACCTTGATACTATATTTATAGCTTTAATGTACGAAAATATAGAGTTAAGAATAGTAAATTGAAACGTACCTATATGAACTTACCTTCTCGATATTTTGGTCTTCAATAGGTTGGGCATGATATTTTTGTAATACAATGTTTCTGTAGCCGATATTTCATCATATCATCATATACCCTTGCAATTCACAAAATCCCATGCTTTGCAACCACAAAATCACTGGCTGGAATACAGAAACGCCATTTTGTGATTCATAAGAGTATCTTGAACTTGCAAAACAGCGTTTGTGACACACTGTAGTTTGTAAATTGGAGGATCCTTGAAAGCAGCACCCACATCCTCATTTGTAAGTTGATATGAAATGTATCAATCGTTTGGGATCGCAATAGTGGTTGCAAACCATTAATTAGTTACTGATACCTCATGTAGAATGGCTATTGATTTGGAATGGGAAGATTGCCTAATAGGGCAGCATCCCCTTTTTTCCTTCTTGACAGCAGAAGTGGGTTATCAGTCAAACCACTGTATGCTCATCATAATGACTTTCCTTCAATGTGCAAATTTTTAGGCATGTACCTTTCAGGAACATGGGAAGTTTAAAAAGATCACATTTGAGCAATGGGATCACACGGATGGAGTTCTACTGTCCCTAACAGACCTCTATCATTGCATTCACATACATTTGCCTGGGCAATAAAATGCCTCCTGTCTCATTAATATTATTAGAGTGGGGGACTTTGCGAGCTTTGGTAAATATCGTTGTTGTGATCTGACTGATCAGTACATCTGTTGTACTGCAAAATGTTGTACTGAAGACTGCATGCCAGTTCGCCAGTCGGTGTGCACTTTACACTTCCCTGGTTTGCAAAATGTCCTTTTTAGGTCGAGCTTTCGAGACCTCTTGTATCTTCTTTGTTGCTTACAGCCAGCCCACTGCTTGTCATTTGTTTGATTCAGTGTCCTTTAAAAATCCTTGTTTGCTAGTGGTCAATCCACCTCTTTGTCCCTCCTTTTGTCTGTCTGGTTCCTCCCATGCAGCAGGGACTGAGTACTGCATCATTATGCTGTGGTTGTTTATATGTTGTTTGGAGGACTATTTCTTTTATTTCTTTCCTGCTGGTGTTACATTGCGGGCGCCTGTTCAGCTTCCCTGGTATTTTATTGTTGCATCTTTGCTCTCCCCCTCCTTTCACTCAACGTCATACGCCCACAACTGCTCCCAGGGGTCGTGTGTGAGTAATTAAACACATTATTAGTCGCTCCGACTTTAAAACCGGGCTGGAATTCCTGTTTCCCTCAAGTTAAATAGGTGCATGCCACTAAGAAGTCGTCGCTTGTTTGCAATCGCGCTCTTTGGCTGCTTCTTTCGTTCTCTGCCCTAAGCAGTAAGGGCACAGTTACAGCCCCTGTGCACGTTTTACAAGAGGCGAGGGTAGCCATAGTTCCTGGACGTGATTTTTACGTCCAAAGAAAAGAGCAGTTTCTTCAAAACAGGGCTGGAATTCCTGTTTCCCTCAGCTTCAAGATGATTGGCTTTAAACTAAAGTAGGTGCATGCGCGCTCAGAAGTCACTGTTTGTTTTCACTCACGCTCTTCAGCTGCTTCCTCTGGCTCCGTTCTCTGTATTAAGCAGCCGGTACACCAGTGAGGCACAGTTACAGCCCTTGTGTACGTTTTTCAAGGGGCGAGGGTAGCCATAGTTCCGGGTTTGTGCCTTGAAAGTCCACAGAACAAAGCAGTTTGCCGAGATGCAGTGCAGTGGTAGTTTGTGTACGCAGCTCTCCAGGAGTCTCTTCTCAGTTAATACAAGACGTCAATGAGAGGGCATCGCTGTGTCTTCCGAAAAACACCATAGAGCTTAAACTGCTGTGGGCGAGGACATCGGGCAA
Organism: Calotriton arnoldi; assembly: GCA_963921515.1. Taxonomy (NCBI): domain Eukaryota; kingdom Metazoa; phylum Chordata; class Amphibia; order Caudata; family Salamandridae; genus Calotriton; species Calotriton arnoldi. The sequence goes on from CAWUFW010002520.1 coordinate 1,835,075, forward strand.
GGGAGAGTTTACAGACTCTCTCATTCTTTGTTCATCAATCTCCCTGTCTGCGCCACGCTCTCAGTAAATAATATGTTGTCTTAGTCCCAGATATGTCACTTTCCCTTATCCTTGCCCTGCTGCACGCTTCTTTTTTCCTGATTTGGAAATCAAAGAGCATCTCTTTTGCTTTATTGTACTGCGATTTAGAGAAGTTAAACGTAAGTGAGGAGGAGGCGGGGCTACAGAGCCCTGCAGTTAAGTATCAAGTGAGAAGCACAAAACCGTTCTAATTCAAGCTTACGACCAATTAATTTTTAAGTATTTTTGAATCATGGAACTTCCAGAAGAATAGCAATACTTAGGAATTTTCCGGCTGCTTAGAGTACGTTTTTTTTTGTCCAGCTGACATTAATTCCACTGCACTGCATTTTTGGATGAAATGCCAAAGAGAAGCACGTGCATATCTTTTGAACATGTTGCCAGTGCATATCTTTTGAACATGTTGCCAGTGCATATCTTTTAAACATGCTGCCAGTGTTTTCTGGACATTTCTACATTGATACTATGTTGCTCGCAATTAATCTCATTTTGTTGTTCCTGTTTGGTGACCTCATTTAATAATTATTTTTGTACAGGAGAATGCAGCAATCGTTTTCTGAATTTATTTCATAACTAAGATTATCTTCTTTGCAGGCGGTGATCCCTATGGCCTAGAAAGCGCAACTCCTTATTTTGACAGCACAATGTAGCTCCTTTAAGTGAATAAAAAAGACTTTTATGACGCCTCTCACCCCTGGAACAAGGCATTGATTTGATCCTCATATTTTCATGCAGAAATTGCATATTGAGGGTTTGGAAACCAACTTGGAGGAGATGTATTGATTTGCCACTTGTATTACAGACAATTGTTTTGGCACATCACAGTACTAAGGGATACTTATGGTGCCACATTAAAATATAAACTGTTTTGATAGGTTTTCAATATGTGAATATTCAGAGCGTTTCTATTGTAAATTATAAGTACATAAAGCTTACTAGTCCTAATGAGGCGCTGGAGAGCTCTGCAGCAAGTAGCACATTACTCCAGATCCCAAGATCCGAGAATGATAGGAATATGTGCTAGTAGGATGAGTTGCCTTATGGTTAGGTTTGTGCTTTGGAGATCTTGTGCATTCACTCTATTGTTGTGAATAGGGTTAGATTAATCAAAGTTGATTAATAAAAGGGAAGATGTTAGATCTTACTGGGAGTTGGGGACATGTGCGGCTGTTAGAGGGATAAATTGATTAGAAACGAGAGATGTCTGGAAAGCATGGTTGGGAGTCCATAATAGCACACTCCACATATTTACACTGTACACAATACAACATAAAAATACTCCACATAAATGCCCTCTATGCCACATACCAGCTAACCACATAAATGCACTACACACCGTAACACAATTCGAATAAGTACAATTTCACTCAATGCCACACAGTTTAACTTTACACATTTCCAACACACACCACATAATTCAACCACAAACTACATATTTTAACTACACAACACGATTTCACATTACACCTCCAATACACACCACAGACTTCAACAAAATACCACAAAATTAAACAGCACATCACATGATTCAAATCCACTCCAAAATACCATTCCACATAATTAACTCCATAACACACAATATCACTCTACATAATTCCACTACAGTTAATACCATTTAATTTCTGTTCACATAATTCCACAACACACCATGCCACATATTTCCTCTACACAACTCCACACCACACAATCCGACACCACAAAATTCCACAACCCATCTCTATGTCGCACTTCCACCAACCCTGTCATCTCTCCCCCACACACCCACTGCCCCTCTCATCTCTCCCTCACCCTCCCACCTCTCATCTCGCAACTTCACTGCCCCCTCTCACCCCCATACCTATCCCATTCATCCCTCTCTCTCTCTCTCACACCTCTCTCTCACTCTCCCATGCACTCTTCCCAACCATCTCAATTTGGCTCACTTAGTATATTCAGACAGTTTCCTGTGCCTTTTCAAAATTTCTGTCCCTCAAACCCACATTCTCCTCTTCTTTGGGTGTCTTCTGCGTACACAAGCACACTCTCTTTATATGTCTGTGGCCTGCTCTCCCATTTTTTCTCTTTCTCACACAGTCTTTCTGCACCTCTGTCTGGAGTTCATTCACTCTTCGTTCACAAACTACCTATCCCTCTCTATCTTCCTTTCTATCTATTTTATGCAGCTCTCACCCCATCTATTCACCATGCCACATAATTCCACTACACAAATACACTACACACCACACAATTCCACACCACACATTCAACTACTAACAATTCCAATTCAACCCACATAATTCCACTCCAAACCACATACATCCACTTCACTCCAAACCAAAACACATGGGTAAAAGACATTGTCATTTACAACGCTAATAGTTCTAACTCTTGCAAATGCGAGACCGATTGTATTGCAAATGCTTGTTACATTTGATCACATCCCAGACTGTATAGCCTGACATACCCAGGAGTTCACCTTTACCGGTATAGATGGGGATATAAGTCTGCCGATGAAGCACTGGATGTTGACAGAGATTTTAGGGTATAAGAGCCCTAAAAGGGCATGTGTAGCAAGTGACTGTCAGTGGTTGCAGAAGAGCGTGTCACAGCAGGTGCTCCATTCTAGATCAAATCTGATTGTCTGGCTAGAAGCAAACATGATGAGAAGGCTGGTACATAAGACCTGGAAAAGGAAAGATTAAAAGTAAAAATTTTGAACTGCAGACGCCTGCCAAAAAGCTAACAGGTGCTACTAAGAACTGTCTGACATTTCTCCTCTCGACATCCACAGTCCTTTCTTGGTGAATGCCACATGAAATGTGGGCCCTTTCAAGATTAGAAACCCCTTTTAATATGGAAAATGAGCCACATATTGAAAGGAAATTAGATATTGTCTTTATTAACAGATTCGCCCATTGTGAACTCTACATCAACCTCGACTCACAAATATGCAGTTAGGCAAACTCTGAAATGTAGCCCCGGGAATTGCTGATTGATAGGTCACAGGTGGGAGGGTGTGTAGCTGGCAGGAAAACACTCGGGAAGGAAACTCTTTATCAATCGCACAGATAGCCGTAGCAACATTACAATGGTCGCAGGAGATTGCCCCAATAAAGCACACATGGCCACGCACCCCTAAAAACACCATAAATTCAGATGCTGCATGAGTTAGGAACACATAGCCAATCAGGACCTAGCACACATAGTGATAACGTGCTCTCCGTACCTGGCATCTGGACACATTCACCACTGACCACACTATGTCCATGCGAGGTTGAGACCCACCTTTAATTGCCATTGACCATTAATTTATGACTCTAAAGGCAGCAACCAATATTCCTCACCATATATGGGATGCTGGAAACCTTTTTGTGCAGATTGTATTTTGTATATAAGAAGGACACCAACTGAATGTAAATTGAGACAGTCCTCAGACCTAGAGCCTGTAGCTGTTCTCCCAGCTGAACTGTTTAATTAAACAAACTGTTCCTGTTTTGCCAAACACCTCTTGTCTTCCTTTTTTTTAAAAATTGTACTTTGAGCAACACCCTTACCATTCTCCAAATACCTAATGGACTACTGAGGCAGGTGAATAACTTAATCTGCTCTAGTGGCCACCTGAGAAGCACCAGAGCACCTCTGGTGGGAGCAACTATCTATGGGAACCTTCAGCCCCGGGCCCTTCTGGCTCTTCTAAGGACATGGGACACCTTCATGACAAACTCTGGGTTCCCATAATCATGGTGGAAACCTTGCCTGTTCTGAGAATTTGCAGATAGATGAAGTAGCAGAGAAATTGTTGCTTTCACCTCAGAAGTTAAATTCACATGGAACTCTGAGGACCAGATATAGATAACAACCCTTGACATCCTACATCTGAATGCACAATTATCCTCTTTTACAATAATCCTGACAGTTTTAACATTTAGAGTCAAAATTTTGGAGAGTTGCATTGCATGTACAGAGGCTCCTTTGTAGTGTAACAGTAGGACCTAAAAAAAAGTCAAAACAATATTCATAATCAACAATTAGTTTTACATATACAATATGTGCTTTCAAAGAGGAATGAAGCAAATACTTCAACATATTTTAATTACTTGTAGAACTTTTGTGACCACACAATCAACACAATTGCCTTAATATTGTCATGTGTACGTAGATTCATTACTCATTTGTAGATTTTGGGCTGTAACCTCCTGAATTTATTTAGGCAGCTGAGCAATGTTACACTATTTATTAGGCTATTAAGCTTGTGAAACCATTTCCCATAATCTAATTTAGAGTCATTATTGTGTAAGTTTTCAATATATACCTTGGGGCCCTTCCTGATTTGGCTGCAAACGTTGTTAGGATTACAAAGCTTGTTTTGCAATGTTAGAATCAGTGGCAGAGCATTGCTAGCCAGAAACTTGATACTCTCAGTTTTGGGCAGACATCCCCTCAATACATTTCTCCTTTTTAGGTCCCTCTAAACAGATAGCTTCAGCTATTTGGCAAGACGCCTTGCTGTCACAAAATATCTAACACACATGTTGGACCTGACAGCCTTAGGATGGTCTTCCCGCAACTTTTAGCCTGCCTCCCTCCATTTTTCTGACCTCATTTTTGCTGGTTTAAGGACTTTGCACACTTTACCTGTGCTAACCAGTGCTAAAGTGCTTGTGCTCCCCTAAATATGGTAATATTGGTTCATCCCCAATTGGCATATTTAATTTACTTATAAGTCCCTAATAAAGTTGTAATGTGCACTATATGTGCCCAGGGCCTGTAAATTAAATGCTACTAGTCGGCATGCTGCACTGATTGTGCCACCCAGATAAGTAGCCCCTTAGCCATGCCTCAGGCCTGTCACTGCGGAGCCTTTGTGCACAGTTTTACATTCCCATGTCGACCTGGCAAGCAAATCCACTTGCCAGGCTTAAATCTTCCCTTTTTATACATGTGAGTTACCCCTAAGGCCCTGTATTACCCACAGGGCAGGGGGCAATGTATTTAAAAGGCAGGACATGTACTTGTAAGTTTTACAAGTCTTGGTAGTGAAAAACTCCCAATTTCGTTTTTCCCTACTGCATGGCCTATCTCTCCCAAAGGAAAATATGGGGATTACCTTATTACATCTTTTAAGTGCATTTGCCAATTGTGAAGAGATTGACTTTTCAAATTTGTCGTCATTGGACTCACAATTTAAAATCACAACTTATGGTGAAATTGGATTTTAAATTACAGTTTAGCAAATGCCACTTTTAGAAAGTTAAACGGGTAAGGGTGCCCACAAGATATTTGTTTAACAAAAAATAATTTGTATCAGCCCATCTCTTATACAGACATGCATTTATTTGTCTGATGAAATAAATTCCATTAGCCCCGTGTATCTCTACTTTTTCAGTTTATATCAAAATATATAGAATTAGGGGTTCATAACAACAATTCTCACGTACATTGATAACAGATATTACTGTTGTAAATTAACTAGTCATCAATGCATAAATACCCATCTACTTGATGTCAAATATGGAGTCTGTCCTATACATAGGATCTAGATGTCTCAAACTGAATTTCACAATAACTAAAAGGAGAATTGGATTAGACGTCGACGTTTCAGTCTCTGGTTTAATATATCTGTGAAACCATCTTCAGGACACAAAATTCGTGTGAAGATCCAAGACCCCTTGGTCAGTGAGTAGAAATCTGAAATATTGTGAGAGTGGTCTCTTCAAATGAATGGAAGCAGATTTTGATTAAAGCTTACATAGCCTTCCTTAGGGGAATCAGGTAGTAGTCTTATTAAAAGCTTCAAACTCCTGTGGAACACCACACGAGACTGCCAAGACATGCCGCAGCTACGAACACCAAAAGATTTATTAAGACTAGCTCATTTTGTTCTTGATTTATTGATTACATTAAGTTCTATTTTTCTAAACTGGCTTGGATACATTTTGTGTGGTGTTTTCACTGTTTTGCTGTTAAAGTGTTAAACAAATACTTTACACATTGTCTCTTAAGTTAAGACTGACTGCTCTGTGCCAAGCTACCAGAGGGTGAACACAGGATAATTTAGCTTGTGTAGTGACTTACCCTGACTAGGATTGTGGTTCCTGTTTGGGCAGGGTGCATACCTCTGCCAAACAGAAACCCAACTTCTAACATTGGTGATCAACGGTGAGGATAGGACTTCTGTTTGTGCAGTACCATACAGCAACTTGGTGCACACTACGCATCCACATTCAAGACCATTTAGATTTTTTTTTAATTTTCCCTGATTTATATTTTTAATTGTTCTTCAAAATTATGTCTCTGGCTGGTTCTTCTTCTGGAACCATGAAGTTTGAGCTGGCCAGCTGGAAGAGTGGCTCAGTTGAAAAACGTCTGCAAGGAGATAAGGGGTTCCTGCCAAGGGCGCCATGAAGAAGGTAACATTTCAAAAGGCACTGAGGGCCTGGGCAGCAGCCTGCTCCAAGAAGCATGATGGATTGGAAGAGTCAAGAAATGGGTCTTTAGAGGAACCACCTGCAGTGGCTCGAATTTGAGCTCCCTGGGACAGCAGGAAGCAGTGTCTCCTCCCGTGGTCAATCCCCTGAGGTACTGGCTGGGTAGAGGAAGGAGAGGGAATTCAAGCTGCAGACGGCTAAATTAAAAATGGAGGCTGAAGATAAAAAACGCTGAAAGGGAGGCCAAAATGGCAGCGACTGAAAGAGCCTCAGTTGAAAAGAAACTACTCCTGGCTCATGAACTGAGTCTGAAAAGAGCTTCATGTTAAGGCCAGGCAGGCATACTCCAGCTGTGATGGTGGCAACATGCATGCAGTATCTGATGGCGATAACAGGGTTCGTATACCCAAGGATTTGGGGCCCAATTGTGTGGTGGGAGATGACATTGATAAGTGGTTTTCTGCTTATAAGGTTGCGCTGAAGATTCACAGGGTTCTTGAGGAACACTGGGGGGTGGGGAGTCTGTGGAAACACATGCCCACACTTGGGAGGGACACCCTTATAACATTAGAGGTTGGGTACCAAAACAAGTACACTTCCATGAAGGCCATTTTGATTGCCAAATTTGGACTGACCCCAGAGAAGTATTGCCAAAGATTCAGGGACAGTCAGAAAATCCCCAACCAATCCTGGGTAGATTTTGTTGATTTCTTCAGTAAGGCACTGAATGGCTGGGTGAGGGGCAGCAAAGTAAACGATTATGTTGGGTTTTACAATTTAATCATAAGAGAGCACATGCTCAGAACTTGCTTTACCGAGTTGCGCCAGCATGTAGTTGACAGTAAGCTCCGACCCCAGGTAGCTTCCTGTGGAGACAGACCTCTGAGCTAGCACCAGAGTGACCAGAAAGATATATGGGGGGGGGGGGGACAAACAAAGATGATCAGGGTTCCCAACAGAATAAAGAGGGAAGAGAAACACTTAAAAACAAAGAGTTCCTAAAAGGCCACCCAAATAATTCCCAAGGGAGTAGTCCCAGTCTGATCTAAAGAAGAAGGGGTTATTTGATCATAAGTCAGGGAGGTTGGTATCGCAATGTGCAGACTGCTATAAATATGGTCACTATAAAGGCGTATCTAAAATTCCCAATCTGCCCACATTGGTGGGCAGACACCTGGATTGGATAAAGGTAGCATTCAGGGACGAGGTAGCCCCAGATAGATTTGGGGAATAGATAGAGATAACACTAGTGTCCCTGGGGCATAGAGAAATGGTGAAAATATCCCACATGCCTGCAAATACTTCCAAGTATAGGCAGTGGGTCACCATTAATGGACAACAGGTGAAGGCTCTGCGAGAAATAGGAGCCAGCATGACAACTGTCAATTGTCAGCTGGTGTCTCCAGAGCAGGTCCTACTGAACACATTCCACCAAGGCACAGTCGCTGACAATCGTGAGAGCCATTTACCGGTGGTTCTTGTTCCTTTTTGAGTGGGGATGGGGTCTCAGGGTGGGGTTGGGGTCTCAGGGTGGGGTTGGGGTCTCAGGTTCTCTAAAAGTTGCTGTGAGCCCTGCCGTGCCTTTAGATTGTCTGTTAGGCAATGACTTGGAGCACACTACTTCTAGGGAGGTAGGGCTCAGGTCTCAGATGGAGATGAAGAGATTGCCTGAGTGGATCTGTATGACCACAATAGCCATGGCTGCCCAGAATGGAAATCAAGAGAGTCTGAAGCCTGGAACAATGGCACAGACAGCTGCCAAGGAGAGGGGCAAAGGGTGCAGGAAACCTTGACAGGATCCCTGAGGAGGAAGCCTCCGAGCCCTAGGTGACCTAACTGAGCTTGCCAGCTGGCAGGATGAGGGTGGTTCCACCAGGGAGGAGTTCTGCCAAGTGCAGAAGAAGTATTTCACTCTTGAGGGCTTGAGGTGCTAGGCCTCAGCCCATGCAGCAGGTGAAGCCTCTGAGGATCACCTAATCTAGTGGGAGAGCAATCTCCTTTACAGTGAGCATAAGGTTCCTGGTGCTGGGGGAGTCTATGTGCTGGTGATCCCCCAATGCTACCAGACCTTCCTACTGGGCCTGGCTCATAACATACCCTTGCCAGGACATTTGGGGAATAACAAGTCCTTTGCCAGGCTCCAGACATGTGAATAGTGCACGAAGGAATGCTGAACATTCATGTTGATAACTCTTGTTGAGTAGAACTTCTTATATGAAGCGGTCTTCTTAATATATATTTTGAACAAGAGAGTAATTGTGTACAGATATATGGTACAGAAACTTGTTCGGTACGAACAATTTATGTTGCAAACGTTAAGATATATGCTTTCAATTGTATTAGACCACACCTTAGTTGATATCATTTATCATTCACAAATAACTTCCCTGATCCGGTGCTGGACAGAGAACCGGTGGCAGGTCTTCAAGCACTTGGAGTAGCAGATGCAGAGAAGTACCACGGCATCTTCATTTCTCTCTTTCTTTAATTCCAACCCCTCTTTCCCTTGGGAACAACTGAGCAACCTGCTACTGAGGCTAGTCCTCAGAGGGATTCGGGGACTAAAGCATCGCCCCATCAGAACAGCCTGGGATTTTAGGTCAGTGGCTTGCGACAGCCACACTGGGAGAGTTTCAGCCTGGCCAGATAGTATGGGTCATGAAACCAGTAGAGCCCGAGCTCTCCAGGACCACTGGACTTGCCCATACAAAACCAAGGAGTGGAAGGGTGAGGCCACCTACCTGGTGGACCTCTAGAACCCTAGGATCCCCCTAAGGGTGCTCCATGTGAACAGGTTAAAGCCTCACTTCAAAAAGTCTGAAGTGAGCATGCTCCTGGTGACAGATAAGGGAGTGGAAGAGAAGAGTGAACCTCTCCCTGACCTCCTCTCTGCACAGAGACACAATGGGCCAGAGGAGGGTGGCAACCTCTCTACCACACTGACCCCAGAACAGCAAGGTGACTGTTACCAGTTATAGGAACAGTTTGCCCCATTGTTCTCCCTCACCCTCGGACTCACACATCTGTGCATCCATGATGCAGACACTGGAGACAGTGTTCCTGTAAAGAATAACATTTACAGACTGTCTGACAGGGTGAGGCCAGCATCAAGGAGGAAGTCTCCAAGATGTTGGGCTTAGGGATGATTGAGCCCTCCCAATAGTCCTTGGTCCAGCCCTGTGGTATTGGTGCCATAGGTTGCCCCAATAGGCACCACACTAGAAGTCTGGTTCTGCGTGGACTACAGAGGACTCAAATCAGTCACCAGGACCGATGCACACCCCATCCCCAGAACTGACAAGCTTACTTGACTGGGCTGGGCACTGCCAAATTCTTAAGTACTTTTGACTTGACGTCAGAGTACTGGCAGATAGCTCTGACTGAGGGGTTCAAAGAAAGGTCAGCATTCTCAACCCCAGAGGGTCATTACCAATTCCAGGTGATGTCCTTTGGTTTGAAGAATGCCCCTGCCACCCTCCAACGGTTGGTTAACAGGGTCCTTGCTGGCCTACTTAGATGACATTGCTGTCTACAATTCCAGCTGGGAGGAACACTTGCATCACCTCAACGAGATGCTTCAAGCCCTGCAACAGGCAGGCTGACAATCAAGGACAGCAAGTGCCAGATTGGGCAGGGTTCTGTGGTGTATTTCGGACACCTGGTTGGTCGAGGCAAAGTGCAGTCCCTCCTGACCAAAATTGAAACTGTCATGGCCTGGAAACCACCTAAAACCCAAACTGAGCTAAGAGCCTTCCTAGGCCTCACTGGCTACTGCAGGCAATTAGTTAAGTGCTATGGCACCTTTGTCGCCCTTAACTGCACTGACTTCTATGAAGCAGCCCAACCATGTGATCTGGACAGAGGCTTGTCACAAAGCATTTGACTCTCTCAAGGAAACCATGTGCACCTTACCTGTGCTCAGGGCCCTTGACTTCTCCAAGGAATTCATCATGCAGACAGATGCTTCAGAGCATGACAAAAGGGCAGTGTTAGCACAGCTGAGCTGAATGAGGAGGGCCTAGACCAACCGATAGCATTCATGAGCAGGAGATTACTTCCACAGGAACAGAGATGGAGTGCCATTGAAAGTGATGTTTTTCCTTTGGTCTGGGCACTGATGAAGGTGAGACCATACCTGTTTGAAACTCGCTTCCTAGATCCCAAACTGTTAAGGTGGCCCCTCTCCCTACAGGCTTTGGACTTTATGGTGGAACATCTCCAAGGGACAGGCCACACCAGTGCTGATGGTCTGTCCTTATTTTTCCACCTTAGTGAAGAGAACTTTCAGGAGGTTGGGTAGATCTCCCCACTTTCAGTTGTTGGGACACATGTTAGACCTGACATCCTTAGAATGGTCGCCCCCAAATTTTTTGCCTGCCTCCGTCTATTTTTCTGACCTTGTTTTTGCTGGTTATAGGACTCTGCACACTTTACAACTGCTAACCAGTGCTGAAGTGCTTGTGCTCTCTCCCCTAAACTTGATAATACTAGTTCATCCCAAATTGGCATATTTAATTTACTTATAAGTACCTAGTAAAGTGCACTACATGTGCCCAGGGCCTGTAAATTAAATGCTACTAGTAGGCCTGTAGCACTGATTGTGCCACCCACATAAGTAGCCCCTAAACCATGTCTCAGGCCTCTGCAGAGCCTGTATTTGCAGTTTTTCACTGTCATGTCGACCTGACAAGTAAACCCTATTGCTAGGCCTAAATCTTTCCTTTTTATACATATAAGTCACCGCTAAGGTAGGCCCTGCAAAACCCACAAGTTTGGCATCACTGGACTCAAAATTTTAAATCACAACTGATCCAGCGCGGCTAATATAAATTTCTCCTTAGGTCACCAATCCAGGAAAAACACCTACACACAAACTATGTCGGTGGGGCCCATGACACCGCTCACATACATTCATTCAATTTCTGGATTAAAATGCTAAGGAGAATGAGCTGCTGGACGAGCGGGATACCTTATAAAATACCAGAATGATATTTATACATTATATACATTAACATCAAATCCTGTCAGTTCTAAACATCAAGGTACTCCGCTATTTTGGTCGATGGACCAACTAGTAGAATCAGTTGATGGCGATTAAGACCAGCTCAATCACAATTAGAACTTTTAACATTTAATAAATCATTGATTTTATTTCAAAGAACCACAGACTCATTTTAAGGTTAGAATATGATTTTATCTAAATTCTTTTTCGTAAATAAGTAAAATTCTTTATTAAACAAAGCACTTAGAAAACATCAGTAAAAACAATTAGGAAATTTTAATAAAAGAGAATTATGCATTACCCTCAACCATAAAGCGATGGCAAGAAAAGTTCACCAAAGAAGATGAACTGCAGATCACTGGATATGACTCCCAAACTGACTGACTGTCCCGCTAACCTCCTCGGACGCACCTCCCAGGGCAGACTTCCCGCAACGATCTCGTTCCTTCTCAATCAAAATTCAAAGTCCAAAAATGACAAGAGTCTCTCTCAGCATCAAGTCGGAAAAATGAAAAAGCAAGTTTTTTAACAACGTCAGAGCAGACCCTCTTATACCCTATTTTCTGGCTCTCTACACTCAATAGTTGCAATCTTTCGGGGCAAGAATCACGCTAATTGGTCCATTTGGAGGGGTGGTGATGGTCACCTCATCGCCCTCCTTGTTCGATCCGGTTTGGGACAATAAAGCACACAATAAGTCTCGTATCCAAAAGTAGTTCCATTTGTTATATTTCGTTGTATCGAATCCGATGGTCACACATTATTTCATCCCATGTCTTTTGTCCTTATCCATTCTTTCCCAGGGATTCTATGCTGAGCTCTTGGCAGACGCTTAATGGCAGGTCAAACTGTCCTTGACATCTCAAACTCCGGGCACAGGCCGCATACACGTGATGTGGAACCTCTCACTGCCCATGCGCAGGGATCATTTGTGCTCGGCGCGCGCATCTCATCCTTTCCGACGGCCATTTTGGAAGCATGGCCTAGCAGGCCCGAACGGAACTAATGTAAGAACAAACACAACAGTAATTAAAACATGGAAAAATAAGCCTTTCTGTTTACCACCCACCATTCCAAAGACCCGTGTTAGGTATTACCTAGCAGAAGCGACATTTAAAGCCATTTTACTTACCACCTGCATTCTTTTGCCACGGAACAACTTATTATGCAACACAAATCATGCAATTTTACACTATTTACTACTTAAGTCATGATTTTGGTTAGTTAGCTTCACATTTGTAAATAAATTAGTTTCTTCATGCATTTAGCAGATTGCCCGCGTGTAAATGTTTAACAAAAGGTGTATTGGTTGGTTAGTTCATGCAATTTTCAAACGGTTAGTACCATTAAATTATGAGGTCATTAATTTCCAAGGGGTTCACATTATTTTGTTTCCGCTGCTCCATCAATTCCCCCTTTGGTGATTTTTAACATCACCACTAAAACCTATCCCTACCAAGTTTTATCAGATAAATGTTTCTTGTCCACTTGCATTTGTTAATCTAGACAATCGTGTTCTTTTCATCTTGTTTCTTAGACCTTTTGTACATATTTTCCTTAAACTCTAATTCGATCTCTCCCATCTCTCGTTCTCTTTCTTTGTTTTTCTCATTTTCTCTTTTTACTCTATTTTGTCTTTTTCTTCTTTTAACACACACATATGCTAATCTCAATAATAGTATTATTATTACTACTAAGGTCACTGGAATTAGTACTTTTCCAATTAGTGAACTGCCTATCTCCAGCGAACCATTTTCTTATTGAGGAAAAACCTTTACCAAGTTTCTCCCAAGCACCTTCAACCTCCAGTGGGGCAATTTCTTTATGCAAATCTGTAATGTTCTTTATATACTTCTGTATATTTTGACTTTTATCTGGAATGTAAGTGCAACAATGTTGAACTTTCAGCATTCCACAGACTCCACCCTCTTTTGCCAAAAGAATGTCAAGGGCAAGTCGATTCTGCATTACCATAGCTCTCATGGCAATCATTTCAGTATTTATCATCAAGAACCCTCCAGCAGTATTCGTTGATAAACGATCTACCACTGTAGACAATTTCCGAATCTTGTATGCATTCAAAGATACACCCACTGCTGGTATCAATGCTCCAAAAATGTCACCTATTATCTCTGAGAAGCTTTCCCTTCTCCTACGGGTTAATGGTGTCCCCATTTCGTGAATTCCTTGCGTTCCCCTTTCCACGTGAAAGATTTTTGGAAAGACTAGGCCTAGATAGCATGATCCATACCAATGGTCCGGCAACCTATAGTATGCTCGGTTTCCACAAATATAATAGATCCCTGGAAATACTGGATCCTTTCCTCCTTTGAATCCCCATCCCCCTAGAATCTTGTATGTATCTCGGCACTCACTAGAACCCACGAAATAGTTATCATACCGGGTATTCTCTCTACTAATACATAATTTTCCCTGTTGGGACCACACTAAACCCATAGCAGCATTAGTTTCACTTTTGTCTTGACCTTCTTCCTTAAACGCCCAAGGTGGGGTTTTTGTCTTTTCTTCAGTTGCCTTTCTTTGAAACTTAACCCTTCTGTCTTCTACCATGTCTAAGAAAACCTTCTCTTCTTTTCTTAACCTACAAGTAAGGTTATGTCTAAATGCATTTTCTAATGTTAGTTCTTTTGTTTCTAAGAAAAATTCTCCAAAAGTCTTTGCAAATTTCAGCCTATTTAGCTCAGGGTCTATGGGAACTTTAGCAAAAACAGCATCTGTGTCAGTATGATAATATTCTAATTTACCGGTTTTGTAAAACAAACTACCTAAACGCTACATGTTATTCCATACGTTAAAGGAAGATGATGATATGTCACTCCTTCTGTTACAGACGCAGGTAATTGCATACATACATAACAATCTTGGACATCCATCGTCTCCACATATTCATATAAAAGTTTCGTGAAGACATTCTTGGAGAAATCAGTTATTGACTTATCCTTATGAAATTCAGTACTATCTATCAGTGTTGCAGTGTTCTGTATGTTAGCTTTTTTGTCATTATTCGTGTCATTTATGAATGCAGATGTATTTCCTACTGCTAACCTTAGTGGGATTACTATGGTTAAAATGAACCAAACAAACATCAAAAAACCTGTACAACAGAAACACATTTTACACCATCTTCGTAAAAACCCACATCTAAATCTTCCTCTCTCAGTGTCTACCATGTTGAAATACTATTTTGTTATATGTACAGAAGTGTGTTCCCACACCTCAAATGACTTGACGTTGATTTGGCATCAACTACTTCTGCTGCACTCTTTTGGTTTTCTCAGAAACCTTCTTTGTCTTAATCAGTTTTTGTGTCAAATCCGGTTTTCTTTTTCTGTCTCTCAAGATTGATTCAGTTCTCTCTCGCCCACTTGTTCACAGTCTTTGTCTGGGTTTTCGTGACTGCTATCCACTTCTTTGATGTCAGAGAGTGCTATGTATACCCATTCAGGTGACTTGTACTTCAAGTTAGGTCTTTTCACTCTTTTAGGTCTCTGTAATTTTCTTTTATTTGTCTTTCCTTGTCTCTCTTGGCTTGTTATTTCGTTTACTTGTTCTGCATTCTCTTTGTTCAAATTTATTATCTTATATCTCAGCTTCTTAACTTCGTTGGGCCAATTGTCTTCTTTTCTTGGCCTTTTTAGTTCACTTTTTTTTTCTTCTCGTTCTAGTCTCCAAGTCCGCTTTCTTGGACCTATTCTTTGTCTTCTCTCATCTTCACTTTCTTCAGATTCTGTTTCAGATCTCACTTCACTTCCTCTAACCTTAAATTTTATAATTTCAGCTTCTTCATCTGAATCTAAACCTCCTCGGGGTTCTTCCGCTTGTTTTTCTGAGTCTAATTCTCCTAACTCAGCTTCTTCATTTGACTCTAATTCTCCTCGTGTTTCTTCCGCATTTACCTCAATCTCCCTATCTGAATCTGAACTTTCTTGAGTTACCTCTACAATTTCTGGTGGAATTTTTCCATAACTTATACTTGGCTGTTCACCGTCACTGTCTATTTGTCCAGTTTCTCCTGTTTCAATATCAGTTCTTTTGTTTTCGGTTTCTTCTGCTTTTCCCTGCATTCAGATCGGTCTATTTCAGATGCTGAACTGGTATCTGATATTTCCAGATGTTGACTTACAGGTCGATCTTCAAGATCTGGAACTCTTGTTTCAGTCTCTGCTTCAGACTCTGAACTGGTGGCTGATATCTCCAGATGTCATCTTACAGGTCGAGCTTCAGGATCTGGAACTCTGATTGTATGGCTGGCATGAATCCAATTTTTCACACCTGCACACTTTACTGCAGTCGTTGTCACCAGAATCACTTGATGTGGCTTATCCAAACGCGGAACCAAGCAATTTCTTCTTCTGTAAACTTTTATGCGGACCCAATCTCCTGGACTCAGATCATGAGCTGGTTTTCTTTCAAGAGTGGTCGCATCCGGTCCAACCTGATGAAACACAGAATGCACCACATCAGCTAATCCTTTGCAATAGTCCAGTACGAGATCATCAGTTATAGTCAGTAATTTGTTCACAGGTACATATGCTTGTCTCATTGCTCGTCCCATTATTATCTCGTGGGGACTTAACCCCTTCCATGCTCATGACGAGCTGGACTCGTCATGGCACACAGTGGTCGTGTGCTCATGACGAGTCCAGCTCGTCATGACAGCCCGCATCGGAAATCCCTCTGGTGCGGGCACCAGAGGGATTCCCTTTTCTCCCCTAAAGCCTCGGGAGCTGGGGAAGAGCTTCCCCAGCTCCCGAGGCCTCCTGGTTTCCCTGAAATGACGATCGGCGCGCACGTCGCGCTGATGTAATTTCAGTGAAACCGAAACTGAAATGAGCCAAGAGGCTCATTTCAGTATCAAGCTTCTACGTGCTCAGGAGGCTATCTCAGCCCCTGAGCACGTAGAAACTCAGGAGAGGTATTGTTGGAAAGGAGAGAATCTCCCCTTTCCAATGGTACCCCTCCCTAGTGGATCCCTGCTTGGGGATTGCCCCAGGAGGGCGATCCCCAAGCAGGGATCCACCCACTAGGCACCAGGGAGGGAGGATCGGCCCCTTGGGCAAGGGCCTTTGCTCCCCCCATAAACATTTTGGCATAATTAGTCTTTCTGCCCCCCTGGGGTAGATGGGGCAGTAGCCCCCAAACTGCCCCCGGGGGTAGA
Organism: Calotriton arnoldi; assembly: GCA_963921515.1. Lineage (NCBI taxonomy): Eukaryota > Metazoa > Chordata > Amphibia > Caudata > Salamandridae > Calotriton > Calotriton arnoldi. Next base: position 1,851,744 of record CAWUFW010002520.1, read on the forward strand.
AAGCCCACTAGACACCAGGGATTTTTTATGGGATATTTCTTAGGGGTGGGGGCTGCCCAAAACGGGCGTGCCGATGCCCCCACCCCCCGGCCACAAAATTAGTCTTTCTGCCCCCTGGGGGCAGATGGGGCAGTAGCCCCCAATCTGCCACCCGGGGGGCAGAAAGCCCACTAGATACCAGGGATTTTTAAAAAAATTATAGTTAGGGGTGGGGGCTGCCCAATATGGGCATGCCAATGGCCCCACCCCCCCCCGCCACAAAGGTACAGTCTTTCTGATGGGGGCAGTAGGGTTTTTTTTCCCCTCGATAAATTTAGGGGTGGGGTTGCCCAAGATGGGCATGCCAATGCCCCCACCCCTCCCCCACGAAATTCCAGTCTTTCTGCCCCCGGGGGTTCAGAAACACCCTAGATGCCAGGGATTATTTTTTTTATAGGCCCGGGGTGGGGGCTGCCCAGAATGGGCATGCAAATGCCCCCACCCTACCCCCAAAGAAAAAAAAATACTTTCTGCCCCCCCAGGAGGCAGATGGGGGCAATAGCCCCTGATCTGCCCCCCCCGGGGAGGGGGCAGAAAGCCCACTAAGCACCAGGGATTTTTTTTTTATATAGGTAAACCCTAAAAAAATGCTACAGTCTTTCTGCCTCCCCCCCGGGAGGCAGATGGGGCAATAGCACCTTATCTGCACCCCCCGGGGGGGCAGAAAGCCCACTAGCCACCAGGGATTTTTTTTTTTTACAAAGTTCAGGGTGGGGGCTGCCAAGAATGGACATGCCAATGCCCCCACCCACCCCAAAAAAGAAGCCACTGTCTTTCTGCCCCTCCCGGGAGGCAGATGGGGGCAGTAGCCCCTGATCTGCCCCCCGGGGGGGCAGAAAGCCCACTATGTGCCAGCGATTATGCTGGCTTTTTTATACGCAGGGGTGGGGGCTGACCAGAATGGGCATTCCAATGCCACCAACCCCCCAAAAGAATAGCCACAGTCTTTCTGCCCCCCTCGGGGGCATATCGGGGCAATAGCCCCTGATTTCCCCCCTCCCCAGGGTGTCAGAAAGCCCACTAGGCACTGACTTTTTTTCAGAATGTGCCTACCTGTTGAATTTGGTTCCTAGCTCTGCCGGCACCTAGGGAAACCCACTAGGCCTACCCACACAAGTGAGGTACCATTTTTTTCGGAAGACCTTGGGAAACGCGTGGTGGGTGGAATTTTGTGGATCCACGCAGATTCCAGAACTTTCCACCACAGAAAAGTGAGGAAAATGTGGTTTTTTTTGCCAATTTTTTAGGTTTGCAAGGGATTCTGGGTAACAGAACCTGGTGAGAGCCAGTCAAGTCACCCCATCCTGGATTCCCCTGGGTGTCTACGTTTCAAAAATGTATAGGTTTGCTAGGGTTTCCTAAGTGCCAGCAGAGCTAGGGTTCAAAACTACAGCTAGGCACTTTGCAAAAAAAGGGTCCGTTTTCACTGTGAAAATGTGGTGTGTCCATGTTGCGTTTTGGGCCGTTTCCTGTCGCGGGCACTAGGCCTACCCACACAAGTGAGGTACCATTTTTTTCGGAAGACCTTGGGAAACGCGGGGTGGGTGGAATTTTGTGGATCCACGCAGATTCCAGAACTTTCCACCACAGAAAAGTGAGGAAAATGTGTTTTTTTGGACACATTTATTAGGTTTGCAAGGGATTCTGGGTAACAGAACCTGGTGAGAGCCAGTAAAGTCACCCCATCCTGGATTCCCCTGGGTGTCTACTTTTCAAAAATGTATAGGTTTGCTAGGTTTCCCTAAGTGCCGGCAGAGCTAGTGATCCAGCGCGATATTAGCAAACAGCATTCATACACTATATACTCACTTGGGCCCATACATTCATTCTGCACTAATACTTACGCTGGGTTTTATCAGTTGTTACTCTCTATCAAAATCCCTGCTACCAATTACCTTCTGATTGAAGAGTAATGACTTACCAATGAATCCTTTGCCAATTGGGAAATTTAAAATGAGTGACATTCAATATAGTTCATAATCCTGAAATAACCACTGAGTCAGGAAGTTTTAAAATGTTTATCTAAAGTTTTAGCAGAGTAAAATACAGAAAACACGGTACTTGATTGAAATACCCAAGAAAAGCATAGAAATGATTTTGCTAATCAATGACGGTGTTTAAGGAAGAGGAGAAGATAGAGACAGCAGCGCAACTAAAGGTTGCAGTATAGTTACCTAAATGCGAGAACTAAGCCCCTTGGCCAAGGAGTTGAAAAGATAGGACCCAGGAAGGATGAAGAGCAAAGACTTCTTCCAGGATCAGGACAGGACCGGTGGCCTCTCTACAACGACGCCTGTGCCGTTCCCCTCTCTGATACTCGACTTCTCCTCGATTCTCCCGTTCTAATGGACTCCTCCGCCCCCTCCTCAGGACCTCTTCTGGACAGGGATTCAGTCAGCAACCGATCAGCATGGCAGTCTGGAGCTAAGAGCTCTCTCGCAGCATGGACGCCTGTTCTTCGTGAAAGCATGCTCTGACTAATTAACTAATGCTATATTCTATTATACCCTTCTACGCCCATGTACCTCCCCTTAATGTTGCTAAAATATGGGACCACTACTTCTGATTGGACAGGGACAGGGGGTGGATTCTCGCACCATGTCAAATCCGGCCTAAATTGTGAAGCCTATTGTTTTTAGCTTCCCGCCCCTTCAAATTAATACATTCACTTTATTTCCCACCCGTCTCACGACAAATGTTATACATTTTACAGGGGAAAAGTATCAATTTGTCCACAGGAAACATAAAGTACAGCATCTTCGGCCAATGGGTCATGGCCTTGGGAGACGTCCAAGTTGACTTCACTTGGCAGGCACACAGGATACATGCGCAGAACCATCGACTCTCGAGTTACAAGTCACCAACCCAGGCCCAAGTTTACGAATTACTAAAAGTGCAAGAAGAAAATATTAAAATCACAAATAAAATGTTTCACTGTATGCCCACTTTTCCTACTCTATTCCCAATTAATTATAATACTATCCTGCATTAGTAGCATTAAGAAAACGACAATTTAATAATGACATGAGAGCAAGCTTAAGCATGTGAAAACATTTAGCGGCCATTTTAGTGCACACTGCGCAGAAGCAGAAGTTTCCCACTAAGCAAAGAAACACGTCACACCATGTGATCAGGTTGCGACATGCGTAATGAAGTTCCGCGCTTTAGCGGACATTTTGGATTACAGACAAGCGTTATTTATTAGTAAAACACATAGGCAAGCTTCTGTCCCTCTTGTGTTTGTGAATGCAAAGGTTAGTATTGACAATACAAATTTAATAAATTAATACTATGAGGAGGATTGCGTACAAGCAAGTTTCATTTTTGAAACCTTGCTCCATCAATCCCTCTCTGATGGCGTTTCTGAGCCATCAAAAACACTACCCTCAATCAGATGCCAACTTCTAGCAATTCATTTCATTCTCATTTTTACATTTTCTGTTTTTCACATCCCCTTTCAACTTTTTGTATAATTCACTTCTCCATTCTTCAAGTTCTATTTCATCTAGTTTTCTCTTCTTTCCTTTTCCTGTCACTTTATATGTTCCACTCTATGTTCCACTCTTTCTACAGCATTTGTACCATATTGTTATTGCCAATATTATTATTGCTATCCCTGCTAGGGGTACTAATATTTGACCTATAAGTCCTTTTCCTATATTAGCAAACCAGGTTCCAATTGACGAGATACTATTTGTCAATCTTTCCCATACACTATCAACTTCCAGTGGTTTAAGTTCTTTCTCAAGTTTAGTTATGTTCTGAATATACGTTCCAATTTCTGCACTCTTATCAGGAATATAAGTGCAACAATGTTTCGTCTTCAATAATTTACAGACTCCTCCCTCTTTTGCCAATAGAATGTCAAGAGCAAGTCGATTTTGCATCACCATAGATCTAATCGCAACCATCTCCGCATTAATCATTAGAAAACCTCCAGCAGTATCCGTTGATAAACGATCAACTACTGCAGACAATTTGCATATTTTCCTTGAGTTCAGAATTATTCCCACTGAAGGTATCAATGCACCAAATATATCACCTACAATTTCTGAAAAACGAGCTCTTTTACTACGTATTAATTCGCTATTGTTTTCATTGCTCCCAGTGTTTCTTTTACGTGGTATATCTTTGGAAAAACTATTCCAAAATAACAACTTCCATACCACCATGCAGGAAGCCTGTAGTAACTGTGAAAATAGTGAGCGGTGCACTACAAAGAGTTTTCTTCAATAAATTCAAATGTTCATTTTGTATAGTGGTTTATCAATCTTTATTTTCAATATCAAAATGTCAAATTCCAGCCAACGCTGCTTCATACATAAAATGAACTTCTTCAGGGCAAATGGTGATGTGAAGAAGACGCAGGAACACAGAGGCAATGAAGAGCCCTTGATCTGAGATATTTCAAATTCCTGCTGTCGACGCACAAGTATTTAAATTTTAAAGGCTACCATGATAAGTGCCTGATGGTTGTATCTCTGGGGACACAGTCCTGTTATTAACGTCCGGTCGGCAGTTGCCGACCGGACGTTAATAACAGGACTGTGTCCCCAGAGATACAACCATCAGGCACTTATCATGGTAGCCTTTAAAATTTAAATACTTGTGCGTCGACAGCAGGAATTTGAAATATCTCAGATCAAGGGCTCTTCATTGCCTCTGTGTTCCTGCGTCTTCTTCACATCACCATTTGCCCTGAAGAAGTTCATTTTATGTATGAACGAAACGCGTTGGCTGGAATTTGCACATTTTGATATTGAAAATAAAGGATTGATAAACCACTATACAAAATGAACATTTGGATTTATTGAAGAAAACTCTTTGGTAGTGCACCGCTCCACTATTTTCACAGTTTTCTCTCTGCTTGGCAGCTGGCATCCAACAATCCAACAGCGGCAGGTGCAGGAGCTGTATGTGCACACCCAATCATACTATCCATTACAATTTCTTAAACAAGAAAAGGAATAAAGCAGGGAGGTGCGGTTACTCAGATCCGCCGTTGCTCATTCATTCTCTGAAGCCTAAAGTAAACCTTATTCCCGCATACATAATAAATTCCAGGAAAAACTGAATCTGTTCCTCCTTTTAGTCCCCAACCTCCAAGAATTAAAAAATTGTGTTCACATTCACTGGTACCGATGAAAACATTGTTATAATCAGTCTTTAACCTATGAAGACAAATTTTCCCTGTCTTTACGAAATCCAGAGCCATTGCAGCTTGAGCTTTACCAGGTGTATAACTCCCTTCTTTCTCCGTCCAATGTGGCAACTGAGCCTTATGCTCTGAAGCTTTCTTTTCATCATCAATATACTTTATTTCGGCCTACAAGACCATTAAAGTACAAAACACATTAAAATACAATATACATATATGCAATTCATTAAAACTATACTCTTCCATTATACATTTCGGCTAGTCTATATACCTTTTTTGTGGTTACAGGCAGTATGATTTAGAAAAGGCTAATATATGTTTCCCTAGCTCGTTGGTCTTCTCAGAGGGGTATAATTTGAGTTACTAGGGAAATTAAATAGAGAGGCTATTCCCGACCCATCCCGTATTCATTCAGCTTTCTTTTGAAAATCATGTCTTCTATCTTCTACTAAATTCAAAAATATCTTTTCTTCTTCTAGTAAAGAACATGTTAGATTGTGTCTATGTGCATGTGTTATGTCTATCGATTTCATTGTTAAGAAAAACTCTCCCATAAACTGTGCGTCTTGACTACTAAGCACTGGTTCATACTCTTGCGAATCGGAACCTCAGAAAATATCACATCTAAGTTTGAATAATAATACTGAAGTTTCCTGTTCTATAAAATAAACTAGACAAAACACTACATGATATGCCATATGTCAGTGGTAAGTGATGGTATGTTAATCCTTCTGCTACTGATTCGGGTAACTTCATACAGACGTAACAATTACTAACTTCCATGGTGTCTACATATTGAAACAATAACTTTGTGAAAACATTTAAACTAGTGTCGTTATCAGCTATTTCATGATGAATTTCTGCCTCATCTTCTGCCATTAATTCTACTCTATTGCCCTTCATGTTTGCTGTCCTCCCTTTAGTTTCATTATTAATCTTCTTATCTATTATCATAAGGTAAGGAACTGCTACAATCAGGACTAACCATACTATAAGCACCAATACTAGACTACATATGCAGATTGCACAGCATCTCCTACAACAATTTAGTTTTGGTCTCCCAGTAACTCTATCGTCAGGCATTTTTCGACAAGGAAGATTGCTCTTCTTATCTCTTCTTCTTTTCTTTAGAGGATTCTTTTGTTTAGTCAGGGTGGTCTTGTTTCTTCTTCGTATGTTAGTTCTGCACTTGTTCCTTCGGCACCACTGTCACTTGACTCTGAGCTTTCAAAATCTTCAAGAATAATATAAGTCCAGTCAGGACCCTTGAATTTGTTATTCACAAGTTTCAGTCTTTTGCTTTTTCTTTTCCCTGACTTTTTCTCTTGATCAGTTTGACTTGTTACTTCAGGTACTTGATCTGGATTTTCACTTCTGGTTGTTATGTGGTACTTTACTCTTTTAATGACACTTGGCCAATGATCTCCTTTTCTTGTTTTCTTTGTTGGCACTGTTTCTTTGCTTTCGTCTTCAGGGATCTCGTTAATTTCACTTCTTAGCACTGTTTCGTTTTCTTCAATTACTGTGTTTCTTGTTTGCTCCTTTTCAGGTCTAATTGGTTTCTCTGTAACAGCTCCGCTGTGAGTTTCCAATAACTGACCTTGTTCTTTATTTATTTCTTCAAGTTCATGTTTTTCAAGGTTTTCTTCTTCCGTGTACTCTTCTTGATCTAACTTGTTCTGATCAGGGCTTATTGCACTGTGAACTTCTGCAGCCTGACCGGATTCTTCTAGATCTGTCTGTCCCTGTTCAAAGTCTATTAGGTTTTCACTGTTTTGAGTCCAATTTTCTTTCCCTATCTGACCTTGCTCAGGTTCTCTTATTGTCTTTTCTTCTTGTACCTGAGCTGCTTCTTCTTCACCTATCTGATCTTCTTCTATTTCTTCCAATTTCGCTTGACTTCTTTTTCTGTGGTATACTTCAGGAACTTCTACCACTGGTATCCAATCCTGACTTGTGCTCGGTTGTTCTCCGTCAGCTTCTCTCGAACCTCGATCCTGAAATTCCTCTGCTGAGCAACCTTCAGCTTCTTCAGTGATTGGTGTTGTCCGTGAATTCTCCTCTTCAGGGTCTGGTACTCTCTTTGTGTGGCTTACGTGAATCCAATTAGGAAATCTTGCACACTTCACTGCTGTATTGGTGGTCAATATAACTTGACAAGGTCTGCTCCACCTGGGTGATAGATACGTTTCTCTGGTGTGATTCTTCACTACCACCCAATCACCAGGATTCAGATCATGTTCTAGTTCAGGCTGCCTGAAAACTACGTCTTCTCCAACCTGATGAGAGACAGAACGCACTAGGTCAGCCAATCCTTTGCAATAATCCAGAACCATATCATCAGATATATTCACTAATTTGTTTGTGGGAACATGTGTTTGTCTCATTGCTCTTCCCATCATTATTTCATGGGGGCTTAATCCTGTTGTTCTGTCAGGTATGCTTCTGAGTCCCATCAAGACACGTGGCAATGTGTCTGGCCACTCTAATGATGTAGATGCACACATTTTTCCCAATCTTGACTTTATAGTGCCATTTAATTGTTCAACCACTCCAGAAGCCTCTGGGCGATATGCACAGTACAATTTCTGTTTGATTTTAAATGCTTCACAGATTATCTGGATCACTTCGCTATTAAAGTGTTTTCCTCTATCTGATTCCAAAGATACTGGGAAACCAAATCTAGGTATGAGCTCACGTAACAACAGTTTTGCAACTGTAATACTGTCATTTCTCCTAGTAGGGTAAGCCTCCACCCACTTTGAAAACAGACACACTATGACTAGTACATATTTTAGTCCTCTGCATGGTGGTAACTGTATGAAGTCGAACTGGAGTCTTATAAATGGGCCCTCTGCCTTTCCAATCTTTCCAAACCCAATTATCGTTTTCCTGCCTGGATTATGCATTTGGCAAGTTAGACATCTCTGGCAAAGACTCTCTGCAACAGCCCTGAATTTGGGATTGTACCAATTTTGTCTGAACAGCCTAATCATTGCATCTCTCCCTATGTGTGAGTCTCCATGGTGCATTCTAGCCATTTGTGAGAGTAAACAGTCTGGCATGACTGGTCTGCCATCAGCACTGATCCATACTTCATCCTCTCCTCTTTGGGAGCAAACCACTTTGATCCACAAATTCTTCTCACTTTCATCAACCTCATCTTGCAATTTCTTGACGTCATTCCAAGTTTCAGGTGGCATATACAGCATAAGTTGGCAGCTGATTCCCATTCTTTCCACCCTCTTATTGACTGACATTCTGGTTTTGGCACAATGTTGAGCCACCAGATCCGCATATCTGTTGCCGACTACCACCCGGTCATCTCCTGACTGGTGTGCGGCACATTTCACCACAGCCAATTCTTTTGATGATTGTATTGCTTCTAGCAATTCCCTTACAAATTGTCCATTTTTAATGGGGGATCCTGAAGAAGTCATGAAATCCCTCTGCATCCACAGTTGGCCAAAATCATGCACAACCCCGTAACCATATTGACTATCTGTAAATATGGTCACTCTCTGATTCCTCCCAATTTTGCAAGCTTTTATCAAAGCAATCAATTCAGCTACTTGTGCAGATTTGACTCCTGGTAAATAAGATGCTTCAACTATTCCAGTTAATTCACATACCGCATAGGCAGCAGTTAGTTTACCATCTTCATGTCTTTGACATGAACCATCAACAAATAGCTCCCTGTCTGGCTTTTTAAGAGGCTGTTCCTCTATGTCTGGGCGTGGTTTTGTACATAATTCTGTAATTTGTACACAATCATGTTCATCGTCTTCATCATCTTTAATTCTCTCATGATATGGGTCTGGTAGTAAGGTTGCTGGATTTATTATAGTACACCTTACCATGGTCACATTTTCAGCACCCATTATGATTCTTTCGTATTTAGTCAGCCGACTAGGAGTAAGATGCTGAGTTCGGGTTCTTGTCAACAGAATGACAACTGCATGTGGAACATACACTTTTACAGGGTGTCCCATCACAATTGACTTACTTTGTTCAATGCTCAAACAAGTAGCCGCCACTGCTTTTAAGCATCCTGGCAACGCGGCTGCTACTGGGTCCAATGTAGCAGAAAAGTATGCTATAGGACGTCTGTCTAGTCCATGTCTCTGAGTTAGGACAGAAAGTGCACAATTTTCTCTCTCTTGACAGAATAATGCGAATTCTCTTTTATAATCAGGCATGCCTAAGGCAGGTGCTGAACAAAGTGCGTTTCTCAATTTTACAAAAGCTTCTACACTTTCATCCTCCCACTCAACAGGGTCCTTTGCTTTCTTTTCGTCATGTTAATTAAGGGCTTAGCTAACATGGAAAATTTTGGTATCCATTGTCGACAGTAGCCTACTATTCCTAGGAACATTCGCACTTGTCTTTGGGTTACAGGCATTTGCATTCTCTTTATTAATTCTACTCTTTCAGAGGTTATTCTTCTTTTTCCCTCTCAATTTGATGTCCCAGATATTTAACAGCTGTCCTGCAAAACTGTAACTTTTCAGGTGAGACTTTATGCCCTTCCTCAGCCAAAAGATTTAATAATGCTATGGAGTCAACAACACAGTCTTCTCTGGTGGTCGACGCCACCAATAAGTCATCGATATATTGGACTAAGACTGAGCTTCCTGGCATCACTAGTTTTTCCAGGCTCTTTTTCAGTATCTGGTTGAAGATGGAAGGACTTTCTGTGTACCCCTGAGGAACATGATTCCACACATAGACCTTGTTCTCAAATTTAAATGAGAAAAGATACTGGCTGTCTGGATGCAATGGTATTGAAAAGAATGCTTGACACAAATCAATTACTGTGAACCATCCTGCATTCCAAGGGATCTGGTATAGAATTACTGCAGGATTTGGTACTATGGGACAACATGGTTCCACAATCTTATTTATTTTACGCAGGTCCTGAACAATCCTATATTTTCCACTAGGTTTCTTTAGTCCCATGATTGGTGAATTACATGGGCTACTCATTACTTCTTTTAGAATGTTTTGTTCTACCATTCGATTGATTTCTTCAATAACTCCTGTTTTTACTTCTGCACTCATTTTATACTGTCTAGTATTTGGGAAAATTGCACCTTCTTTTACAGTAATTTTAACTGGATCTATTTTTGCCATAAGTCCTACTTCTTTTCCCGTGAAATCCCATACTATGGGGTTTACTGTACCTTTTATTTCTTCTGGCAACTCATCTTTTGTTATTAACGAAAACATTTTGTCTATTTCTGTACCTTGTTTTGCAACCATAATTTTATATACATGGTCCTCATCTGGTGTCTGAACCGCCACACCATCTGGCGTGCAGAAAATTGTACAGTTCATTTTGCACAATAAATCCCTACCTAATAAATTCACTGGACTAGAATCACACACTACAAATTGATGCATTTCTCTAAAATGTCCTATTTTGACTTCCTTTGGTTCTGTAAGAGGTGTTCTAATTCTTTGATTAGCTACCCCTACTACTTGGATATCTTCACCAGAGAGAGGAAGGTCTGGGATATCTGCTGATCTCACCGTAGACCTGGTAGCACCAGTGTCCAAAAGGAAAGTAATATCATTACCTTTCACATTTCCTTCAACATATGGACCAGACTGATCTACCTGTAAGGATGTGCCAAGTACGCACTCCTTCTTCCCCTCTCCTAGGCACCGTCATGAGTTGAATTCACAGTAATTGTCCTGCAAAAGAAATTGTGATGTCATATAATCATTCTTACCACTCCCACCTGGGTATCCAATGTCTGTACCGTGCTTTGCTCTGCTTACATTACCCTGAACAGGTGGAGGTGGTAATTGACTCTGGGGATTTACACCCTGCTGTGAGTCATTCTGCGTCTGTGGATTTAAGTTTTGATTTGGGCCATTATTATTCCGAATCTTTTACATTCGTCCTTCCAATGCCCCAATTTTCCACATCCATGACAAGGAAATTTCTTTTTAGCTTCTTCTCTACTCATTCGTCCTCTAAATTTTCCTCCATTTCCCGTATCACCACTCGCTCCAGAATTTTTTCCTGGATTTTCACTCGGATTTTCCAAATTAATTCCCTGCTTCTCTGCCATTTTCACCTGAGCCCACATCACTTTTTCCTGTAATTTCTTGTGTCTATCCTCAATATCGTCTCCACAATATTTTGCATACTTCAGAATCTCATCTATGGGCTTTCCCTGCCAACACAGCATGTGTTGTTTAATCATCTGGCAAATCTCTGGCTTCAGAACATAAACAAATCGATACACAAACTGACTCATGTTTTTGTCTCCAATGTCCTCAAATCCACTATACTGTTTAAACACCTGCAATAGACGCTCATAGTAGGAATGCACTGATTCATTAGCTTCTTGGGTAGTTCGATCTATTTTTACCCAATCTGTTTCTTTCGGTGATATTTTTCCCTTCAGGTAAGTTATCACCTGCTGATACTTTTTCATCACATCATTTGACGGGGCACCTGTCTTCGGATCTCTAGGATATTCATCACTAGGCCAATCGACTGTAATTTTACAATCTGTCCACAAATCGGCAGGTACCACTATGTCAAACAGACCATCTAAATCCTTCAACAATACCTTTGACACCTTCACAAACCTATCAACCTGCTTGTACCATTCAATTGGTTTTTCTCTCAATTTTGGAAAATCATTCGTAAATGACAAAATATCCTGTCTGCTCCATGGGACATGTACATATCCTCCTCCCGCAACTTCTCACATTGGATACATCTGGTCTGCTTTCCCTGTTTCCTTCATCACATATTCTGATGCTGTTCTACTTGTTCGTGCTTCTTCCTTTTTCTTGGCCCACCTAGTTTTCCATTTATCTAGGTCTCCCCATTTTTGCAAAACTAACATTAATTCTCTTATTTGTAATCTTCTTCCAGAGGCATTCATATTTTCAGTCTTTGTCTGAAAATTCTGCTCTATAGGGTTTCTGTAGTACCTTTGATCTCCCTATTTCTATTCCCATCTGTAGTGCTAAATTGGATAATTTTTCATGAAATATCCTTACATTTCTGGTGATACTCCTACACAGGAATAATAATTCTTCTTCATCATAGGTATTTAAGCATTCTAGTCCTACATTTCCTGCTATTATTTCTTCTAATTAGACTTTCAATTTATGAATGTCCATTATTTTCGGAGGTGTGCACTGTTTAACTGACCCTTGCACCCATCTTTCTAGATCTTCAGGTGTTACTATGGTAGCACTTTTTGCTCCCGATGAAGTTACTAAACTTACATCTTTTGAACCTCCAGGTACATCTTTTCTTGGAGTACTATTTACAGAACCTCGAATAGGCAAGTCCATAAGTGATATTGTGGATTCACAGTTACTAAATTGATCCTCAATTATAACTGGAGCTTCAGGTTTGGGATCATTCACAGGAGTAGGTGTAAGTATCGGTGGAGGACAGCTTCCCTGAGTACCATATAATGGAACTACTGGACCAATTGTTACTGGTATGGTCAACGAATCAGGATGTACTTTTATCTGGGTTATTTTCTGTATTAATTCTGCTCTGGTTTTTTATAGGGCTTCTTTTTCCTTGTCATGAAGTATTCTACTCTTGGTGAATTCATGCATTACCTGTGGCACTAATGGAGTTTTTGGTGGTGCACTTGGGGTGCATCCACTTGTCCCTTCCTGATATGGTGGGGGATTTCTTAACATTTCTTCCATAAATTCGTCTTCTGAATCCTCATTTCTCATTAAATGTTTTGTCTTTTCTGTACATTTGTCTCCTGATTTCTCTCCTTCTGTGAATAATGGATACAGTCCTTCTGTAATCATTGCCCTTCTCCATTGTTTCATCTGACCTTCTCTCGACTCACGTAAATACCTGGGGAAAAATCCTGGGTAACTCCTATTGCTTCTTGATCTATCCCGCTCAAATGCCTCGGTTTCCCATTCTTCTAGAGCTTCGTACTGAGTTAATCTAGGTCTGGGTTATAAGTCATTCATCCTCAATCTCAAGTTCTGAAGAATTCTTCCATTGAAGGTACCATTCTCGGGAAATGCTAATACTCCATCATTTTTGGTGTATTCTATCCAATTCTCCATCCATACACAAGTATGATAACCTCTCTCCATCATCATAAATGATGCTGGCGTTTTAGCTGGTGGAATAATAATTCCTTCTCTAGTTTTGATTGGTTTGTCCCTTTTAAAATAATTCTTAATCTTTTGTAAGAATGACATTTTTCTCTTTTCTCCGTACATTCTATCTAATCTTCGGTGTACAAAATTATATTCTGCAAAACCTAGGAATCTCCTATCCGGACGAGTTCCTGTTAAAGTCGGATCGCGTTTTAACATGCAATCCTTATCCACTACGAATTTCGCTTCTATAATTTTGACCAATCAAATGTCTGCTATATTTTATTTCCGAGCCAATCCTTGCGCGGCCTTTTGGTGACGTTTCTCTGTCAACCCCTCCTTTACAATCTGCTCTTTTCTGTCCTTGCTGGTTTAACCAATCCCAGCGCGGCACCTGTGACGTCAGTACTACGCCTGACTACTAACCACTCCTTTACAAGTGTCTCTCCACACCCACTGTTTCAACCTACCACAGCGCGGCGTTTTGTGACATCAGCTCCCTCTCCGGCAACTGATCCTCCCTTTACAAAAATGTACGCAAACTTATTTTCTCTATAAATCTTAACCCCTTCCATGCTCATGACGAGCTCAGCTCGTCATGCTGCGCAGTGCTCGTGTGCGCATGACGAGCTGAGCTCGTCATGAACCCGTCCGCTTAATGAAACGCCTCGCACAGGGCGAAAATCGGCCGCGCATGGAAGGGGTTAATTAAATTTCAGTAACAACATAAAACATTTGCTATCGTGCCAGTTTCCACTAATTTTGAAAAGAATAGTTTCTTCCACACTTTAGTAAAACCTTTCCCTTTACTAAAACATACACTACGAGTAAAACACGTCCATCTACTCTTCACACAAGCTCCAGAAGTACCTGTTACTTCTCCAATGTTACCCTTTCTAGGTGATATAACATAACATTTTCACCAGCGTACTCTTTTTGCTATTACTCACACGCATAGAGTCCCTAACGAGTACTGAAAGTCCTGCTTAACTTCTCAGTACTATTTCTGCCTGACAGATAACCTCACTGCAGTATGGCTTCCACTTGCCACCCGCTATTCTTTTTACCCCGGGGTATTCTGGACAACATAAAACAAAACTCAATATTTAAGCGGATGTTAGTTCATAAAAATACAAATAAAAATTCTCATTACCCAATTAACAAAGAGTAACCATAACCATCCTCTGCTCCCAGAAAACTGATCCAGCGCGATATTAGCAAACAGCATTCATACACTATATTCTCACTTGGGCCCATATATTCATACTACACTAATACTTACGCTGGGTTTTATCAGTTGTTACTCTCTATCAAAATCCCTGCTACCAATTACCTTCTGATTGAAGAGTAATGACTTACCAATGAATCCTTTGCCAATTGGGAAATTTAAAATGAGTGACATTCAATATAGTTCATAATCCTGAAATAACCACTGAGTCAGGAAGTTTTAAAATGTTTATCTAAAGTTTTAGCAGAGTAAAATACAGAAAACACGGTACTTGATTGAAATACCCAAGAAAAAGCATAGAAATGATTTTGCTAATCAATGACGGTGTTTAAGGAAGAGGAGAAGATAGAGACAGCAGCGCAACTAAAGGTTGCAGTATAGTTACCTAAATGCGAGAACCAAGCCCCTTGGCCAAGGAGTTGAAAAGATAGGACCCAGGAAGGATGAAGAGCAAAGACTTCTTCCAGGATCAGGACAGGACCGGTGACCTCTCTACAACGACGCCTGTGCCGTTCCCCTCTCTGATACTCGACTTCTCCTCGATTCTCCCGTTCTAATGGACTCCGCTGCCCCCTCCTCAGGACCTCTTCTGGACAGGGATTCAGTCAGCAACCAATCAGCATGGCAGTCTGGAGCTAAGAGCTCTCTCGCAGCATGGACGCCTGTTCTTCGTGAAAGCATGCTCTGACTAATTAACTAATGCTATATTCTATTATACCCTTCTACGCCCATGTACCTCCTCTTAATGTTGCTAAAATATGGGACCACTACTTCTGATTGGACAGGGGTGGATTCTCGCACCATGTCAAATTCGGCCTAAATTGTGAAGCCTATTGTTTTTAGCTTCCCGCCCTTCAAATTAATACATTCACTTTATTTCCCACCCGTCTCACGACAAATGTTATACATTTTACAGGGGAAAAGTATCAATTTGTCCACAGGAAACATAAAGTACAGCATCTTCGGCCAATGGGTCATGGCCTTGGGAGACGTCCAAGTTGACTTCACTTGGCAGGCACACAGAATACATGCGCAGAACCATCGTCTCTCGAGTTACAAGTCACCAACCCAGGCCCAAGTTTACGAATTACTAAAAGTGCAAGAAGAAAATATTAAAATCACAAATAAAATGTTTCACTGTATGCCCACTTTTCCTACTCTATTCCCAATTAATTATAATACTATCCTGCATTAGTAGCATTAAGAAAACGACAATTTAATAATGACTTGAGAGCAAGCTTAAGCATGTGAAAACATTTAGCGGCCATTTTAGTGCACACTGCGCAGAAGCAGAAGTTTCCCACCAAGCAAAGAAACACGTCACACCATGTGATCAGATTGCGACATGCGCAATGAAGTTCCCGCGCTTTAGCGGACATTTTGGATTACAGACAAGCGTTATTTATTAGTAAAACACATAGGCAAGCTTCTGTCCCTCTTGTGTTTGTGAATGCAAAGGTTAGTATTGACAATACAAATTTAATAAATTAATACTATGAGGAGGATTGCGTACAAGCAAGTTTCATTTTTGAAACCTTGCTCCATCACTAGGGTTCAAAAACTACAGCTAGGCACTTTGCAAAAAAAGGGTCATTTTTAACTGTGAAAATGTGGTGCGTCCACGTTGCGTTTTGCACTGCTTCCTGTCGCGGGCACTAGGCCTACCCACACAAGTGAGGTACCATTTTTTTCGGAAGACCTTGGGGAACGCGGGTGGGTAGAATTTTGTGGATCCACGCAGATTCCAGAACTTTCCACCGCAGAAAAGTGAGGAAAATGTGTTTTGTTTGCTAATTTTTTAGGTTTGCAAGGGATTCTGGGTAACAGAACCTGGTGAGAGCCAGTCAAGTCACCCCATCCTTGATTCCCCTGGGTGTCTACTTTTCAAAAATGTATAGGTTTGCTAGGTTTCCCTAAGTGCCGGCAGAGCTAGGGTTCAAAAACTACAGCTAGGCACTTTACAAAAAAGGGTCATTTTTCACTGTGAAAATGTGGTGCGTCCACGTTGCGTTTTGCGCTGCTTCCTGTCGCGGGCACTAGGCCTACCCACACAAGTGAGGTATCATTTTTTTTGGAAGACCTTGGGGAACGCGGGGTGGGTAGAATTTTGTGGATCTACGCAGATTCCAGAACTTTCCACCACAGAAAAGTGAGGAAAATATGTTTTTTTTGCCAATTTTTTAGGTTTGCAAGGGATTCTGGGTAACAGAACCTGATGAGAGCCAGTCAAGTCACCCCATCCTGAATTCCCCTGGGTGTCTAGTTTTCAAAAATGTATAGGTTTGCTAGGTTTCCCTAAGTGCCCACAGAGCTAGGGTTCAAAAACTACAGCTAGGCACTTTGCAAAAAAAGGGTAATTTTTCATTGTGAAAATGTGGTACGTCCACGTTGCATTTTGAGCCATTTCCTGTTGTGGGCACAAGGCCTACCCACAAAAGTGAGGTGCAATTTTTATCGGGAGACTTAGGGTAACACAGAATTGTAGAGCAACTGTTATTACCTATTGACTTTCGATGCATTTCTGCCTTCCAAATGAAAGACAATGTGTAAAAAATAAGTCATTTTGAAAAATGACCTATAATTCTCATGCTAGTATGGGTACTCCCAATTTCGGAAATGTGCAAATATCTACTGTTTCTAAAATCTACATTTTGTTCCCATTTCAGAAATACATAGGTGTCTTTCATAAAATTTTTTCCATGTATACATTTTCCCAAAATAATTGCTATATATACCCGGTACATAATAAAAAACCATTACAAGATGCTGCTCAGTTATTGGCTCTGGGTTCGTCGGGTTCTTGGTGAACCTACAAGTCCTATATATCCCCACAACCAGAAAGATCCAGCGGATATAACGGTATATTGCTTTCAAATAGCTGTCATAATTAGAAGAGGTTACAGGTGAAAACGTTGACACAAATGGCTGTTTTTTTCAACTAATTTTCAATTTTTACTTTATTTAACTGTTAGTTTCTATAAGGAAAACTTTAAGGATCTACACAAATGACCCCTTGCTGAATTCAGAATTTTGTCTACTGTTCAGAAATGTATGGCTTTCCAGGATACATTATTGGTTTCATACCCATTTCTACCATTAACTGGAAGGAGGTTGAAAGCACAAAAAATAGCAAAAATAGGCTATGTCCCAGAAGAATGCCAAAACTGTGTAAAAAAGTTGGTTTTCTGACAAAAGTCTGCTTGTCCCTGAAAGCTGGGAAGATGGTGATTTCAGCACCACAACCCCTTTTTGATGCCATTTTCAGGGAAAAAACATGACGCTTTCATCTGTAGCCCTTTTTCGCATTATTCCCCAAAAAAACAATATTTTGCTGTATTTTGGCTAATTTCTGGGTCCCCTCCAGGGGAATCCACAAACCCTGGGTACCTTTACAATCCTCATGATGTTAGAAAAAAAGGACGCAAATTTGGCATGGATACCTTATGTGGTCAAAAAGTTACAGGGGCCTAAGCGCACACTACCCCAAATAGCCAAAAAAAGGCTTAGCACAGGGGGTGAAAAGGCCTAGCAGCGAAGGGGTTAAACCTGTCTTTCTGTCAGGTATGCTTCTTATGCTCATCAGCACCAATGGCAAGGCATCGGGCCATTTGAGTCCTGTTGCTTGACACATTTTTCCCAGTCTATTCATTATGGTGCCATTTACTTGCTCTACCACTCCAGAAGCCTCTGGTCTGTAGGCACAATGCAGCTTTTGTTGAATATCCAGTGCTTCACATATTAGTTGGATACTTTCATTTTGGAAATGTGTTCCTCTATCTGTCTCAATCGTTACTGGAAAACCATACCTTGGAATGAATTCTCTCAACAGGAGTTTTGCCACAGTAACTCAATCATTCCTTCTAGTCGGATAGGCTTCCACCCAAAGAGAAAACAAACAAACAACTACCAAAACATACCTCAATCTGTTACTCGGGGGCATTTCAATAAAATCTAGTTGCATTCTGGTAAACGGACCTCCTTCTCGTCCTATTGTTCTTAGGCTCACCACTGTTTTTCTTCCAGGATTTAGCTGTTGGCAAATATGGCATCTTTGGCAAAGACTTTCAGCTATAGCCCTAAATTTTGGGTTGTTTGAAAAGTCTGATCATGGCATCCCTACCTATGTGTGCCTGTCCATGGTATATCCGTGCCATGTTAGAGATCATGCTATCAGGCATAACCGGTCTTTCATCCCTGTAAACCCAAACTCCATCTTCTTCTCTCTGCCTGCAACCTGCTTTTATCCAAATGTCTTTTTCCTCTTCACTTGCCTCTTCTTGCAGATCCCTCACTTCTTCCCATGTTTCAACTGAGTTAGTAAACAACAAGGGACATGGAACATTCTCTTTCTCCCTTCTCCGATTCAATGAGGTCTCATTTCTGGCACAATATTGGGCTATTTCGTCGGCAAACTGATTGCCCACTGAAATATAATCCGATCCATTTTTATGAGTGGCACATTTTACTACTGCAATCTGTTTAGGCAGCTGTATCGCCTCAAGCAACTTCTTCACAAATTCACCATTTCTAATAGGAGACCCTGAGGAAGTCAGGAATCCCCTCTGGGACCAGATTTGTCCAAAATCATGGACCACTTCAAAGCCATACTGGCTATCAGTGATCACAGTGATTCGGAAATTCCTTCCCAGTATGCATGCTCGAATCAGAGCAACCAGCTCAGCAACCTGGGCTGAACGTATTCCTCTCAAACAAGATGCTTCCATTATGCTTGCCACCGTACATACAGAATATGCAGCACTTAAGACTCCTTCATTCGTTCTCAAACACGACCCATCCACAAACATTACATAATCTGATTCTTTCAGAGGTTCATCCCTAATGTCAGGGCGGGGCTTTGTGCAAAATTCAAGCACATCCAGACAGTTATGATCAACGTCATCTTTGACTTCTGGATTTACTGCATCTGGCAGTGAAGTGGAAGGATTCACACTTGTGCATCTTACAATGGTTACATTTCCTGCACCCAAGATCACTTTTTCATACCTAGTCAGCCGACTATGTGTCATGAATTGGGTTTTTGTTCGGGTCAGAAGGATTTCGACGGAGTGAGGGACATATACCCTTAAAGGATATCCCATCACAATGCCTTCACTCTGTTCCAGACTCACACAAGTAGCAGCTACTGCTTTTAGACATCCAGGCAATGCTTTTGCTACCGGGTCCAAAACAGCTGAAAAGTAAGCTATTGGTCGTTTCATTCTTCCATGTCTTTGTACTAGAACTGAAAGTGCACATCCGTCTCTCTCACTGCAATACAGTTCAAACTCTTTCTCATAATCAGGCATTCCTAATGCTGGTGCTTCGCACAAACTTGTTCTCAAATCCTTGAAAGATTTCATTTCTTCATCATTCAATTCAATCGGATCTTTGACATCTTTCTTTGTCAATCGCTGTAAAGGTTTTGCAATCAATGAAAATCCACTTATCCACTGTCGGCAATAACCAACCATTCCAAGGAACATTCTCACCTCTCTTTGTGTCATTGGGGCTCTCATTCCTTTAATAATCCTTATTCTTTCTGTTGTCACTTTTCTCATCCCTTTTTCAATCTTATGACCTAGGTACTGTACTTCTTGCTGACAGAATTGTAGTTTTGATGGGGACACTTTGTGTCCTCCTTCTGCTAAGTGATTCAGTAAAGCAATGGTGTCCGTAACACATGCTTCTCTGGTCTTCGATGCCACCAATAGGTCATCGATGTACTGAACCATCACAGATTTTTCAGGCATTTTTAAATCTTCCAGAGATTTCTTCAGAATCTGATTAAATATAGAAGGACTTTCAGTATACCCTTGAGGAATAACGCACCATGCCAAAATACGCTCTCCGAACCGGAAGGCAAATGATGGCTGGCTGTCAGGGTGCAATTGAATAGAAAAGAATGCATGGCACAAATCAATGACTGTGTACCACTCTGCATCATGTGGGATTTGATACAGTATTACAGCAGGGTTTGGTACAATTGGGCAGCAAGGAATAACAACCTTGTTTATTTTTCTCAAATCTTGAACGATTCTAAATGTTCCATTTGGCTTTTTCAGTCCCATTGTAGGTGAATTATATGGGCTGCTCATTATTTCTTTCAGAATTCCTTGTTCAATCATCTTATTAATCACATGTGTTATTCCCTCAATAATTTCTGGTGTCAATATGTATTGCGGGGTCTTTGGGTAATTTGTTCCTTCTTTTACGGAAATTTTTGCAGGATCAACTCCTCTCATTAGTCCAACATCTTCCCCTGTGAAATCCCATACATCAGATCTGACAGTTTCTTTTAATTCATCATGGATTCTTTCTGCATGGAACACAGGAAATGTATCATACAATCCTGGCTCTAGTTCTGTCATTGTTAATTTATACAGAACATCTTCATCTGGTGTTTGAAAAGCAATACCATCTGGAGAGCAGTAGATGGTACAATTCATTTTACAAAGCATATCGCGTCCTAACAAATTTACAGGACTACAATCACATACCACAAAACGATGCATGTCTTTGAATGGACCTATTTCCACCTCTATCGGTTTGGTAAGAGGGGTTTTAATTTGCCTGTTTGAAACACCTACAACTTGGATGTATTCTCCTGAGAGAGGAAGGTTTGGAATTTCCACTGACCTGACAGTAGAACAGGTAGCACCAGTGTCCACAAGGAAAGTAACATTTACACCATTCACCTTTCCATCCACAAGTGGACCTGACTGATCTACCTCTAGAGTTGTGCCAAGCACGCACTCTTCTTCCTCTCCTAGGCACCATCATAAACTTTCATCCGATTCATTTCCATCCTGTCATAACCAATACTGCGAAATTGCAGCTGCGCGCTGCAACTTTGTTACCTGCTCTCCTCCTTAGAATCCTGCCTCTGTACTGTATCTCTGAGGATTTACACTCTTTGGAAGAGGTGGTTGCGGCACCTGACACTGTTGAGTAACTACCTGTGGCTGTTGCGGTTGTTGGTAACTCACCTCATTCTGCACCTGTGGATTCAATAATTGATTTTCTGTGTTAGTTTTCGGAGGTAATCTACACTCGTTTCTCCAGTGCCCTAATTTTCCACAATTGTGACACAGCCATTTCTTTTTAGCTTCTTCTATACTCATCTGACCTTTTCCCTTCCCAATATTTGGTTTAGACTTGGTCTGTCCTGCATCACTAGACTGATTATTTATTTGAGCTTCTTGTTTTTCTGCAACCTTTATTTGTGCCCACATTGCCTTTTCCTTGAGTTTACGCTGTCTACACTCAATATCATCACTACAATATTTTGCATACCCTAATACCTCATCTACTGTGCTATTCTGCCAACACAACATATGCTGTTTAATCATTTCACTTATCTCAGGTCTTAAACCATATACAAATCTGTTCACAAAATGACTCATGTCCTTTTCACTCAAATTCTCGTATCCACTATATTGTCTAAAGACCAAAAGCAGTCTCTCATAATACGCATGTACAGATTCCTTACTCTCCTGAGTTGTTCTATCAATCTTTACCCAATCTGTCTCTTTTGGTGGAATTTTATTTTTCAGAAACGTGATTGCCTGTTCATATTTTCTCATTACCTCTGGACCTGGCGCTCCTGTTTTTGCATCTCTAGGATATTCTTTCTTTGGCCAATCAACTGTAATTTTACACTCGGTCCATAAATCTGCAGGGACAACAATTTCAAATAGTCCATCTAGATCTTCCCACAATACTTTTGAAACCTTTACAAACCTCTCTACCTGCCTATACCATTCTACAGGTTTTTCTCTCAATCTTGGAAAATCATTCGTAAAGGACAATATATCTTGTATGGACCATGGAACGTGTACATAACTTCCTCCTGGAGTTTCTCTCATAGGACACTCCATTACTGCTTGTTCTTTCTCTTTTACTGGAAAAGCCAATGATGCTTTATCTGTTGTTCCCTCTTTCCTTCTTATCCACCTACTTCTCCATTTGTCTAGATTTCCCCATTTTCTCAGTAAAACAATTAGTTCTTTTATCTGGGTTAATCGTCCTGAAGTGCTCAGATTTTCTATGTCTTTCTCGCTGAAATCTACCCTGTACGGTTTCTGTAATCCTTTAATCTTCCCAAAATCCACTCCCAATTCATTCGCGGTTTCTTCTAGTTTTTCATGTAAATTCCTAGCTCTCCAGGTGATGCTTTTGCACATGATCATTAACTCCTCATCTTGATAGGACTTCAATCGATCTGAGACAATAGTTCCTAGAATCAATTCTTCCATATCTATTTTTAATCTGACCACATCCAAAAGTTGTGGTTCAGCATCCTTTTTCTGTAAACTCCTTACCCAATCATTTAATTCCTCTGCGGTCGGACGCACGGGGGTCCTATTTAATTCCATCCAATTTGTACTTCTCTCTGGGGTTTCAGTTTCTGACTCAGCTCCCCTAGGAGTCCTATTTATCTGACTCTCATTAATTGTCAAATTTACGGGTGGACTTAGTCTATAGGGACAGACAAAATCTTCTTTCTCTCTACTTTCTGGAATTGTTTCTTCTCTTACCCTTTGCATACTAGAATTTAATGGAATGGTTAAGGTATGTTCATCTATCTTTTGATTTTCAAATACTGGGATTACTGGCCCAATAGTTACTGGTACAATCACAGCTTCCATATTCTTCGTTAGTTCTCTTATCTTTTCGGTCAGTTCTTTTGTGGTTCTGGCTAATTCATCTGTATTACCATTATCATGTCTCACAGTCTGTGGTGTTTCTAACTTATTAATTTGACTATTTATTTTGGACCATCGTTCAGGGCTTTGATTCATCACAGTTCTCATTGGTGGTGCATTTGGTGTCACCACCGCAGAATCCTGTTGATATGGAGGGGGTCTTTTATTTAAAATATCCTCCAGCAATTCATCCTCTGTGTCGCTACCTCCATATCCACATCTCTCTGTTACTACATGCCTCTTTTTCTCCGTGCACTTTTTCCCTATAATTTCTTCAACCGTTCTGGCAGGAAACATACCATCCGTCATGTTAGCATACCGCCATCTTCTCATCCTGTCCTAATGAGTCACTCCCCATACTCTTCCATGAACCAAACTATAATTCTTTGCACCTCTGTGCCTTTCCCTTTCATACATCTCGTCTTCCCATTCACCTAAAGCTTCAAACTGTGTCGGTCTAGGTCTCGGTTCAAGTTTCATCATCTTTTCTCTCAAATTTCAAAGTACTGCTGTGCTAAATTAACCATTTTCTGGAAATGCTAATACTCCATCGCCTTTGGTGTATTTCACTCAATTTTCCAACCAAATGCAAGTATGATAGCCATATTTCAACATCATATGAGATGCTGGCGTTTTCGGCGGAGGAAGTACTTCTCCTTCCCTAGTCACAACCTTCTTATCTTTCTTAAAGTAGTTCTTAATTTTTGTCAACCAAGACAGTTTCTTTCTCTCGTATTCATTATAATAAGGCATTTTCACTGTTTGTTTTTCCAAAATGACTCACACAATCCTTCACTAAGCTTCCTTTTCTACTGCTCGGTTGTTTGAACCTATCCCAGCGCGTCTCACACCAACGCACCAATCAGAAAGCGTTTACGTCACTCTCACACTAACCTATTCCAGCGCGTCTCACACCAACGCACCAATCAAGAAACTCTTCGTTTTTCCCCCACTGGCCAATACCAGCGCGGTTCTTGTTGACGTTAGCCCTACTCCTGCTCCTGCTGACCCCTCCTTTACAAAAATTATCGGCAGTTTCTTAACTTGTCTTTTCGACTAAGTTTATTAGTTACAACGTAAAACACATTTCCATTGTCTGTTTCCCTAAACAAAAAGGGATAGTTTATTCTTTCTTACAAGATTACTGTTTTGTTCGATAAGTGTAGCACTTCCCTCTACCTTACCCTTCTCTCAAGCAAGAGGTAAACCCGTTTCTCTGGGGATGAAACACATGTGGAGACTACACTGTTCCTGAGAATTAAGGCCAAAGTTTCACAAGAAAACCTGTTGCTATTGTATTCACACATTATTCATACATGAAATTTCCCTATCATAACACAGTCCTGTGTTATCACCAAATTTGAAATCAGACAATGCACAATTCCGTGTGATTTCTCTTGCCACACGTGTCCACTTCCTACTTCCCGGAAGCTTCAAAACTTAGACTTACATATAACGTAATACAAACTTAACATAGAGTGTTAGACATATAAAATCAATAATCAATATTTAATAATCACCAAACTAATCTATAGCAACCATATCTCTGCTACCAAGAAATCTGATCCAGCGCGGCTAATATAAATTTCTCCTTAGGTCACCAATCCAGGAAAAACACCTACACACAAACTATGTCGGTGGGGCCCATGACACCGCTCACATACATTCATTCAATTTCTGGATTAAAACGCTAACGAGAATGAGCTGCTGGAAGGGGCGGGATACCTTATAAAATACCAGAATTATATTTATACATTATATACATTAACGTCAAATCCTGTCAGTTCTAAACATCAAGGTACTCCACTATTTTGGTTGATGGACCAACTAGTAGAATCACTTGATGGCGATTAAGACCAGCTCAATCACAATTAGAACTTTTAACATTTAATAAATCATTGATTTTATTTCAAAGAACCACAGACTCATTTTAAGGTTAGAATATGATTTTATCTAAATTCTTTTTCGTAAATAAGTAAAATTCTTTATTAAACAAAGCACTTAGAAAACATCAGTAAAAACAATTAGGAAATTTTAATAAAAGAGAATTATGCATTACCCTCAGCCATGAAGCGATGGCAAGAAAAGTTCACCAAAGAAGATGAACCGCAGATCACTGGATATGACTCCCAAACTGACTGACTGTCCCGCTAACCTCCTCGGACGCACCTCCCGGGGCAGACTTCCCGCAACGATCTCGTTCCTTCTCAATCAAAATTCAAAGTCCAAAAATGACAAGAGTCTCTCTCAGCATTAAGTCGGAAAAATGAAAAAGCAAGTTTTTTAACAACGTCAGAGCAGACCCTCTTATACCCTATTTTCTGGCTCTCTACACTCAATAGTTGCAATCTTTCGGGGCAAGAATCACGCTAATTGGTCCAATTGGAGGGGTGGTGATGGTCACCTCATCGCCCTCCTTGTTCGATCCGGTTTGGGACAATAAAGCACACAATAAGTCTCGTATCCAAAAGTTCCATTTGTTATATTTCGTTGTACCGAATCCGATGGTCACACATTATTTCATCCCATGTCTTTTGTCCTTATCCATTCTTTCCCAGGGATTCTATGCTGAACTCTTGGCAGACGCTTAATGGCAGGTCAAACTGTCCTTGACATCTCAAACTCCGGGCACAGGCCGCATACACGTGATCTGGAACCTCTCACTGCCCATGCGCAGGGATCATTTGTGCTCGGCGCGCGCATCTCATCCTTTTCGACGGCTATTTTGGAAGCATGGCCTAGCAGGCCCGAACGGAACTAATGTAAGAACATACACAACAGTAATTAAAACATGGAAAATAAGCCTTTCTGTTTACCACCCACCATTCTAAAGACCCGGGTTAGGTATTACCTAGCAGAAGCGACATTTAAAGCCATTTTACTTACCACCTGCATTCTTTTGCCACGGTACAACATATTATGCAACACAATCATGCAATTTTACACTATTTACTACTTAAGTCACGATTTTGGTTAGTTAGCTTCATATTTGTAAATAAATTAGTTTCTTCATGCATTTAGCAGATTGCCCGCATGTAAATGTTTAACAAAAGGTGTATTGGTTGGTTAGTTCATGCAATTTTCAAACAGTTAGTACCATTAAATTATGAGATCATTAATTCCCAAGGGGTACACATTATTTTGTTTCCCCTGCTCCATCACAACTTATAATGAAGTTGAGTATTAAATTACAGTTTAGCAAATGCCACTTTTAAAAGATTAATGACATTAGTTTGAGGGTTGCACATTAGTTTTCCTCACACTTCAACTTAAGTAGTGAGTTTTGCAGTAACGAGGGGGTGAAGGGGGTTGAAGTGTGTGAGGGATAGGGATTTGTTTGGTTTCTGAGCATACATTTTTAATGAGTTAGGAATGGGAGTTGTGGTACAGTGAGGGTGGGGACATTGGGTGTGCTACGTATTGTTTTGTTTTGTGAAGGTCAGCAGCGAATGGTCAGCTGAGTTGTTTCTTTTATTTTGTTGCAGAGACCCCTGACGAAGAGCCATTTAGGCTCGAAATGCATTGGGTAGAAGTAATGAACCTTCTCTGCTGTACGTTTTACCTTGACCTTTATTTGAACGTGTTGCTGTGAAATGCCTTCACGGGCACTCAGTAGACATATGAAAAAATTAAATAAAGAAACAAGATGGAACCTCGCTGTCTCTGCAGTGATTTAATAAAGCTTTGAAGAGCGATGGAATAAGGAATCGTATAAGTACTGGTACTAAATGATGGACAAGGATAATTTCACAACGAGTGATTTAATATGAGGGATGTTTCCCACATAGCAGTGCGACTGATGGGTGCGCTAGTTTGTGTCCGGAGTTAGTGCTTTTGCATAAGCTGTGATTGGGGGCGGTTCACAGGAACTGATCGCACGCATTTACAGATGAAAGTGATTTTGAACAAATAAAGTTTGACAAGGGAAGGAGTGCATTCCTACAACATATTTTTCTGCTTTGCAATGTTACCGTCCCGATTTGGTTTGCACCCCATGGATGAAGTTGAATACAATGGAATTCAAGTAAAAGAGAATCTTACCACTACAGAGACAGCGCAAAACAGGAAGTGGATTTCATGAAGTGATGATCGCACATATTAAATGTGAATGATAGCAGCTGATTCATTGGACTGTTGAAATATGATTGTTTGGTTGGTTTCCTTTACAAGGGTTGGGTTCGTTTGAGCAAGGGACTTTTTTATGTATTTTTTCATGTATTTGATCATTCATGTAATGTCATTTATTCATTGAAAATTGAGAAGGTGATTTTGTTTGACATTCGAGTGGGTTTGAGGTGGGTGGAGTAAGGGTTTTTTGTTAATTTATATTCATTTTGGTTTAGTCATGACACTGGGGAATGCATTATGGGACCTGTAGTTCATGTCACAGTTTTTTTCATTCAGTATAGCCATAGGGACTATAAATCACGGGGTCGGGTTTGAGAAGCACGGCATTTGATTGGGCACATGGGGGAGTTTTTCTTTAAATTAACGGTCTGACTGCCAGCGAGAACAAACAAAGCCATTAGGAAGGAGAGATGAGTATGAGGAGGTCAGGCTGTTGGTGGCGACTTTTACGAGGTATTTGTGATAACTTTGAAAAGAAAAAAAAGGGGGGGCAATTGGTTTAAGTTAGGGTGAAGTCACATAAAAATCAGGAGATTAATGTCATTAGTTTGAGGGTTGCACATTAGTTTTCCTCACACTTCAACTTAAGTAGTGAGTTTTGCAGTCACGAGGGGGTGAAGGGGGTTGAGGTGTGTGAGGGATAGGGATGTGTTTGGTTTCTGAGCATACGTTTTTAATGAGTTAGGAATGGGAGTTGTGGTACAGTGAGGGTGGGGACATTGGGTGTGCTACGTATTGTTTTGTTTTGTGAAGGTCAGCAGCGAATGGTCAGCTGAGTTGTTTCTTTTATTTTGTTGCAGAGACCCCTGACGAAGAGCCATTTAGGCTCGAAATGCATTGGGTAGAAGTAATGAACCTTCTCTGCTGTACGTTTTACCTTGACCTTTATTTGAACGTGTTGCTGTGAAATGCCTTCACGGGCACTCAGTAGACATATGAAAAAATTAAATAAAGAAACAAGATGGAACCTCGCTGTCTCTGCAGTAATTTAATAAAGCTTTGAAGAGCGATGGAATAAGGAATCGTATAAGTACTGGTACTAAATGGTGGATAAGGATAATTTCACAACGAGAGATTTAATATGAGGGATGTTTCCCACATAGCAGTGCAACAGATGGGTGCGCTAGTTTGTGCCCGGAGTTAGTACTTTTAAAAGGTTGGCATTTACTTGCTTTAGCCATTTGGTGCCTGCTGCCTGTCTCTGTCCAGTCTAGGTGGGTTGCCAGCTGGGCTTTGTGTATTTCCTCTAGACAGCCACACACAAAGGTCACTTAGATGGGCTGCTGGATCTTCCTGGGAGATTAGGAGGGAGGCGCTGGTCACAGCCTCACACTTACACCTGAAGATGCTGTGCCCTGCACACACACAAAGAGCTGCATACCTGCCTGTAGTGAGCCTGGAGCCAGTTCAGGAAAGGTGGACCTCTGAGCACTTTAAAGCTTTCTTTGAAGTCTCTCCCACGTCAAAGGCACAACTGGGTATAAGTACTGGACCCCAGACACCATAACTTGAGAACACTTCTGGACCTGTGACCACTCTGCAGAAGAGGATATGCTGTGCTTCTAAAGAACTGCCACTCTGCTGGAACTGCTGTTTGCTGAACTCTTGCCTTGCTGTGTTACCCTGATGTTGCTGCTCTCTCTCTGCCTGTGTGAGAAGGACTTGACCCGCATCACTTGACCCCCGGAGTAACTCAAAGGGTTTTCTGGCTTACCTCCTGATTCCTAAGTCTCAGGGCCATAAAATATTTAGAACCCTCCTGTTTCAACCCTTGGGCTCATCTGCTTGTGAGTCTGTCCTGCCAAGCGGTGCCACCCCAGTCCTGTACCCTTGGAAGTAGACCTAGGGTTCCGCTCCAGTAGAACCGATGCATCCTCTGCTGCGAGAGTAGAATCAATGCGTATCCTTTGCCAGGTCTTGAACAAAATTAAAATCGCCATCTAAAATTATGGGACCCACCACCCCTCTAACTATATCATTGATCTTCATAATCCATGTGGGGTCATCTACAACTGGTGCATAATAATTCACAAAATTCAATGTATTGCCGTTTACCTTAGATGTAACCCATATCCATCTACCATACAAGTCTCTCTGAATTTGAACAATTTCCCAGTCTATCCCTTGTCCAAAGTAGATGGCAACCCCCTTATTGCCGCCTGAGCCGATGCAAAATAAACTTTAGAAAAGACCTTAGGGATATAGAGCTTTGGCGTATTCGTCTAGAGATGTGTTTCCTGAAGAAAAAAAATTTGTGGTGAGATTGAAGCTAACCATCTTATTAATCCACCATATTTTTGCTTGTTGGAAATACCATTTACATTAATTGTAATTATACAGACTTTATGACCCATCCCTACAACTGTTGCTTAAGTCTAAGGCGCTGTCAATAATGCATTTCCTTCCAGTGTATTGCCATCTATAACTCTGCTCATTTTCTTTTTTAACTCCACCACCCTCCCTCAGTGCCCACACCCCCCTTCGCCCCCCCCGTGCCCAAACCCCCCCAGAGGAAGGGGAATTGCCCACCATACCCCTCTCCTCTCCTTTCAGGTGGTTCCCCCCATTGGGTGCCATGTAATTGCACCCTACGTGATCAGCCCCCCCCCGATGCCCAGAACCATTTTACTATACAATACTGCTCTATATCCCAGTGGATATTTCTTGTAATAATTTCTGGGCTTCATCGACATTAGCAAACATGTGGAATTTTCCTCTTACTAGAACTCTTAACTTAGACTGCTGTGCTATCGCAGCCTGTGCGCCCTGGGCTTTAAATAAATACAGCAGCTTAACAAACTCTTTTCGCCAACGTGCTGCTGCTGCACACATGTCAGAGAAAATATGGCAACGGACTCTTTCATCACCAGAAAATTTCTTCTTTTGGATGGCTTTAGTGAGTATCTGATCTTTAATCCGATAGTCTGCGAAATTCACTAAAATTGTTTCTGGTAATTTGAAGTTTGGGAATGGCTGAGATGGTACCCTGTGGGCTCTTGTAATAGTAAGGTCCCCGGAAAATTCTGAGATAACATTCTTTTTAATGAATGACTCGACCCATTGAATTGTTTGGCCCCCTTCACATCCTTCAGGAATACCAACTAAGCGTAGGTTAGACCACCTTGAGTGGTTCTCCAGCTCCTCGAGCTTGCTCTCCAGTGAAGCTTTTTCTTTTCTGGCGGAGTTGACTTGCTGCTGCATTGAGTTCATCTGATCCTCAAGCTGAGAAATTCGGCCTTCTGCCTCTTGCATTCTGATGGGGAGGGCACCAACTGCAGCCTCGATTTTCATTAAGCAATGATGGAGAGACGCTATCTCGCTGGCTTGTGTAATCTTCAATTCTCTTATCTCATCCAGGATATGATTTAGCATGGTCTTTATGTCGCATTGCATAGAGGTCGCCTCTCCTTCCTGCTGCCCTGATATCTCAGATGGAGGTTTGCCTGCCTCTGCCAGTAGTTCTTCCTGTGATGCTATCTCCCCGCCTTCTCCTCCATTTTGAGGGTAGGACCCTTGCTGAAACTGTAGCTGTTGCTGTGGCTGTGGCTGTAGCTGAGGCTGTGGCGGTGGCTGGGACGAAGCTGCTGACAGATCCCCCTGTAGTGAACTGCCCTGTATATCATGAGAAGAGGGATGCAAGACCGATGAGGATGTTGCTGTTATTGATGCTGTTTTAACTTTGAGAAACAATGGATAATCTTTTGATATCCCACAGGCCTGACCATTGATGTTATCTTTCACATTAGCCTCTATATGAGCAGGAGGATCTCCCCCCCCGCCTGGACTGTCCCGTTAGTCGCTTCCCTTACATTGACCTCACAAACTCCATCCCCTTCTCAAAGGAACCTGATACATTGTTTTGTGAGGGTGGATGCCAGATTCGGGATGAAACGGTCACAGTACATGGCCATCCCCAGAAAGCTGTGGACTTCAGTCGGGGAGGTGGGCACCTGCACTGAGCGGATGGCAACAGCTTTCTTCGGGTCGACGTGCAGCCCCTCTCGGGAAAAGAGATAGCCGAAGAAGTCGACCGACTCTCTGTAGAAGGAGCATTTTGATTTGTTGAGCGTGAGGCCGCAGTCTGCGAGCCATTGGAGCGTGTGTCTCAGATGCATGTGGTGTTCCTCTAGGGTCCCTGAGAAGACGAGGATGTCATCACTAAGGTTTATCACTCCTTGCAGACCAGATAGCATCTCACAGGTGGTGTTCTGGAAGACCCCCGCTGCCGCCGACACTACGAAGCTTAGTTGTTTATATCTCCTCAGCCCTACGTGCGTGGAGAAGGTGGTTATGTACCTGCTCTCCAGGGTGGGTTTGAGCTGGTGGTATCCGACGTTTAAGTCAAGCTTGGAGAACCATTTGGCTCAATTGAGGTCCTCCACTATGTCGTCCATCGTTGGCGTCATGTGTTGCTCCCTCTTCACTGCCTGGTTGGGAAGGTGCATGTCGACGCAGAGCCTGATGGCCACCGGCTGCTTGGGTTTGGGGGCAACAATGAGAGGCGTTGCCCATGGGGTGGGGCCAGAGATTTTCTCGATGACCCAGAGTTGTTCCAGCTTCCGTAGTTCTTCTTCCACCTCGGGCGTAAGTGAAAAGGTACTCGTCGATGCCTCAGGGCTATTGGCCGGACTGATGAGTCAATGCGTAGTTTAAATTGTTTGCCCTTGAGACATCCAAAGGCCCTCGAACAGCATGGGAAACTCCCGCAAGATGGCGTCCGCGTGGGAGTCGTGGACTTGGTTGGCGAAGAAGACAAACTCCAGATCTTCAGCCATGTGGCAACTGAGAAGAGTGCCCCCCTTTCTTTCCACCATGTGGAACTTGGCAGGAATGCAGTGCCCTTTGCTGGCCACATCCACCTCAATCACCCCCCCTGAGGGGAAGCGGCTTGGTCCCGCCATATGTGTAGATCTTCGCCCTGGATGGCAAGAGGGGAGGCAGGGGTGAGAGGCAATCATACTGCACACTCTCCATGACATTGACGGACGCTCCTGTGTCAATGAGTGCCTTTAGTCTGGAGCCAGCCACGAGGATGGAGCACATGGGAGGTGGCCTGCGGCGCTGGCCTGCACAGCTGACAAATGACACAACAAAGACATTTTCATCGTCAGCTTCCATATCAAACTCTGGGCCTGGTGGGGTGGCATCTTCTTGTCCCAGGGGGTCTTCCAAGGACAGCTTTCTGATGGCAGGTGAGGCACCACGCTGGCTGCTGGCCGCTCTCGACCGTCCGCTTCTGCACACTTTAGCGAAGTGGTTTCGCTTATCACACCGGGAGCATGTTTTGACCTTTGCGTAGCAGGGGCTTGACGGAGGGTGCTCTATGCCACAGTTTCCACAGGCTCCTTTCGTGGGCACCCTTGGGCTTGCGCGTGGTGCCATGGGGTGTCTTTGAATAGTATCCACCCTCTCTTCCTTGATGGACAGTGTTCGAGGTTTTCCCGATATGGCCGGGTGCCTGTTTAAGGCTGCCTCCGATTCGTCCTCACGTGCATTTGAGAGTTCATGCGATCTTGCTAGTACTAGTATTTCATCCAACGACATCCCTGGTTGTCGGAGGATCAACTGGCGTAGTAACACTGACCTGCATCCTTGAATAATCTGTGCCCGTATCTCCTCCCGTTGATCCTGTAATGTGCAGGAGCTTGCCAATTTCCTTAGGCGGGCATAGAAGTTGTCAATCGACTCAGTCTCTGCTTGTTTCGCCTGGTGCATTTTAAATCGCTCAAAATCAGGATTGATTTGAGGGTCGAAGTGTAGATTTAGTGCAGCCACTGCTGCCTCATAGTCATTAGTGGCCCCTGTGTTCTGGAGCATTTCACACAGATCATAGAGTTCTCCACCTCCATAGCACATGAGTAACGGTCTCTTGACTGTCCCATCTGTTTCTCCCATGCCAGTGAAGTAGTGGTTCAGTCGGCCGATCCATGATTTCCAGCGTGGAGCCGTTGTTGCAGGGTCTGCGAGCTAGCTGAACGGTGGGAGAGGCGATACCTCCGCATGGCTTCGCTGTGGGGGTGGGGGTGGCTGTGCGGCACCTGCCTGTGGGCCAGTAGCTCCGGGCTGGGCTGGTTGACTCATGTCTGTGTTTGGGGGTGCGCATGTACTCTGCTCTTTGTGTCCTGTTGCGGTTTGATATTATTTGTTTATTCCACCTGGCTTCTGGCTCGAGCTGTGGTGTTTGTTCTGTAGCCCGTGTGTCCCTTCACCACTCTCCTGTCCCTTTTTTTTCTTTTGGGGGTCGGGTCACCTCCTCTTCTTCCTTGCGCTTCCATTCGTTTACCTCCCCTTCCTATCTGTGCCCCACTGATGTACACTTTGCATTTATTTGTGCACAGTCCTCTTATTTTATATATATATTTTTTCTGTATTTGTCTTTCTTTATTCGTAGAGGTGCCTGTGAGCTGGCGGGCCCTGCCTTTCTGTAGGACTCCCCTCCGGCTGCGCTGCCTGGTGTGTGTGAGGGGCATGCCGGAGTGGGTATGAAGAGGAGAGTAGAGAGGGAGACAGCCGACACGCTGGCCGCCTCCAGGCGAGCACGCACTGCCTTGGTGCACTGACCTGGGGAATCTCCGAAGATCTGGCATGTCTTGCCAGGAGTGGCGCCACGGGTCTTCCAGTGCACGCGCCTGCTTCCGGGAAATGCCTGCAGGCCGCAGTGCTGCTGGAGACTCGCTGGAGCCTCCGTGGAGAGGAGGAGTGACGACAGTGGTTCGCTCGAGGGCACGTCAGGAAACCGTTGCAGCCGCACCTGCAGGAGGGAGAGGCGTCGCTGAGCACACCGGGCTGATCCGCCTGCATGCAACGGTGAAGGCACGGGTAGGAGACCGCCTCGTCGCCAGTGTAGTGACCGGGCATCAGGGACCCCGGTGCCAGGTGGTGAGGCCTACGTGTAGAACCCTCCGCTGCACAAAACACTCAAACACCCCAGTTACAGTTAGGGCGAAGACCACGAGCAGTAATGCGCCCATTTATTTATACCCTTCGGGCGAGCCCTCCCTCCGGGGTGATACAAGGTGCAATATTGTACAGTGTGGGCCGGGTGCCTCCCACACTACAGAATCCATGAATAAAGTGAGCTGACAATAAAATAGTTTTAGGAACGTCACCAGGATTTACATTTCCTTCTTATTTTCTCACTTACAAAGCAGGGAGATCCCTTATAGTTCTAGACCCCTCTAGATGTAGCCCTCTCCTCCCCCACTTTGTGAAGGTTTGCTTTCATTTCATTTCCTTTGCTAGGGCTTAATTCCCAGCCTGTCCCGGTTTTGCCACATCTGTTTACTTATATTTCCTTTTGCTGTTTCTTCGCCGGCTTAGCTTGCAGCCGCTCTTTCTTTCTGTACATCCAACTCATGCAATGTCAGCGCGAGAGGACAAGACTTGCAAGACATTTTGCTGACTTCATGTCCGTGCTGTTTGTAACCTAAAATCACCCTTGCTTACACCAACAGCCCATTACATCACCTTTTCTCGGTTCATTGTTTTTGAAAAAAGTGTCACTTTGACGCAACACAAGCATATGCTGTCCTCTGATGGACAATGTGAGAATCAAATATTACTTTAAAATACTTCCTAATCTAAGTTTGGCACCTTCATGAATATTAATCCGCACTGCAATTATTACCAAGACCCTAATACCCACATTCACTATTTCACCACACCTTGCTTGCTGACTTTGTACGGCATGTGATATAAATAAAAATTCTACGTCCCATCCCGCCTTAAATATTTCCAGTTTTTTAGATTCTATATCAATTGTAACTAGCATCATATCAATGCGAGGCACATGCTGCTATTTTGAATCCTTTCACACTTCTGGAAATAATTGCAAGACACAGTAGCCTAGATGTATATTCACAAGAACGTGTGATAACTACCGCAAGAGTAGCGTAACGCAACTTCCAATATCGCAGCCCATCGCGGGAAAATATCCACGTGTCTACGTGGAATTCACAACAAGGCGGTACCATGCAATAGCCACCAGATAATGCGTCAAATGTCAGTGTCAAAATCAACGCCACGCCGAAAAAATGCGAAACGCGAACGCGAGAAATCATGCGATGAGGCCAATCGCGGTACAGAAATCAGCGAACACCAGCCACAGTCCTGTAAATCCCACGCGGCCGGCGGGAAAAAGCACCATAAAAGAAAGAAAATAAAAAGAGCCCAAAAACAATTCAAACTGCGTAGCAACATGGATGCACCCGGACCGAGTGCAGAGGACAAGCCGAACACCACAGGCCCTACGGAGGACCAGCCAGGAACCCCGCCTTCGGGGAAGGGCAAGGACAAGAGGAAGAGGAAGACCGGGTACAGTCCGCAGGAAGACCAGATCATCGTCACGGGGGTGACCGAACACCATCAACAACTGTTCGG
Organism: Calotriton arnoldi; assembly: GCA_963921515.1. Classification (NCBI taxonomy): domain Eukaryota; kingdom Metazoa; phylum Chordata; class Amphibia; order Caudata; family Salamandridae; genus Calotriton; species Calotriton arnoldi. Next base: position 1,887,496 of record CAWUFW010002520.1, read on the forward strand.
CACCTCCACTGCGGCACTGGCAACCCAAAGCCAAATATGGCAGGCCATCCTCACCAAGGTCAAGGTCAATGCAGTCGGAGTGTCCAGGAGGTCACTGGAGGAGGTCAAGAGGCGCTGGCATGATCTGAAAAGGCAGACCAAACATGAGCTCGCTGCCAACAGGGAGGCAGCAACGGCGACTGGAGGTGGGAGTCCTGCGACACAGGAGCAGCTGGAGCAAATGGTGGCCACAGTCAGCAGTGAGGAGACGGTGGCAGGATTGGGGGGCCTGGACACAGCACGATACGACCTGACCCAACAGCAACAGGCTGAGTAACCACTAGGGACAGGGGGGACGGGGGGAGATGGGCACAATGACACACATGCACAATTACAAGCAGCACACATCACACCCACAATGACCGTGGAACATGTCCCTGAATGCCTTGGCACACTGCAGCACACATAGAAACGCCAAGTAGGCCCCCATCCACAATTATTATTATTATTATTAAGAGTTTTATAAAGCGTTCGTACGCCGATTGGCTTCATGGTGCTATCTAGGGACCGAGCTCGGAGGAAAGGTTAGTGAGCCTGAGTGAACAGCCAAGTTTTAAGAGATTTTCTGAAACTCAGTAAATTGGGGCTAGACCTGATTTCCAAGGGGATGGAATTCCACAGTTTAGGGGCTAAGATGGCGAACCTGCAGCCCCCTTGGCGCTTGAGTTTAAAGAGGGGGGACAACCAGAAGTTGAAGATGGGCTGACTGCAGGTTGCGTGAGGGAGTGTAGCGGGAGATGAGGCTGTCAATGAATTTAGGGGCCTGACCATGCAGCGATTTGAACAGCAGGCATCCGACTTTGAAAGCGCAGCGCTGAGGAATAGGAAGCCAGTGCAGCTTCTTCAACAGGGGGGAAGCGCGTTGCCACCTAGGTTGTTCACAAATCAGTCTGGCCGCCTGATTTTGTATCAATTGCAGTTTTTTAGAGAGGTAGCGTTGAATACCATGGTAAATAGCATTTGCAAAGTCAAGGCGGGATAGTACCAAAGATATCACCACCTGAGTTAAGGCTGCTTGTGTGAGAAATCTTCTTATTTTCCTGATTTTTCTCAGCTGATAGAAGCATGCGGATATCACGGAGTTTACCTGAGTTTTTAAGGACAGGTTGTTATCGATAATAACACCCAGACTTTTAACTGATAGAGCAGGGGTCGGGGGGGACCTAGTTCTTTTGGCCAGTAATGAGGGCCCCACTGGTTAAGGCCACCACCAGTCAGGATTAGTTCAGTCTTGCCAGGATTTAATTTCAAATGATTGCAGTCCATCCATTGGCTGATGAATTGCATGGTAGATTGGAAGTCATCGATCGACTGCGGGGAGTTGTCTGCAGTGAACAGGAGTTGAAGGTCGTCTGCATAATTGAAGGCGACCACATTCATTTTTTTCAGAGACTTTATGAGAGGGAGCAAATAGAGATTAAAAAGGAGCGGGGAAAGCGAGGATCCCTGTGGGACCCCGCAAGTGGTTTCTAGTTTAGGCGCTGTGAGTTGGCCAATGCGGACTGCCTGTGAGCGGTCTTTCAGGAAGGAGACTTGCCAGGAGAGTGCTGTGCCCCGGAGACCTACCTCTTCGACACGGTCGACCAATATGTCATGATCGACCGTGTCAAAAGCGGCCGAGAGGTCCAGCAGCACCAGGGCTTGGGGGATGGCTCTGTCAGCTTTTTCCCGTAGCGAGTCAAGAACTGCTAGAATTACTGTTTCGGTAGAGTGAGCTGGTCGGAAGCCAGCTTGATGGGAGTCGAGGTATCCAGTTTCCTCCAGAAAGATGGATAGGCGGTTCGCTACGTAAGCTTCTATAACCTTTGCTAGGTAGGGAAGTAAGGAAATCGGACAGTAATTTGTCAAGGTCTGGGGGTCAGCTCCAGGTTTCTTTAAAAGAGGAACCACTATGGCCTCCTTAAAAGCATTAGGGACTTTGCCTTGGGAAAATTAGTTATTCAAAAGACCCAGGACAGGGTCTGGGAAGGCTATTAAGGCATTTTTTAGAACATGAGGAGGGCAGTGATCCGTGGGGGATCCTGATTTAATTTTTGATAGCAGTTCACAAAGGGTCTGTGTGTCCATAGGTGGAAAGGAGTCAAAGGAGTGCGGGTTTCCCGCAGAGGGGGGAAGGTTTACCGGACGGGGGTGAATGGGAATACTGGCTTTAATGGATACAATCTTCTCAATGAAAAAATTGTTTAAAGATTCACACAGGGCCCCCCCCTATCACCAATATCACAACCAACCCGTGCACATGTGCTGAATCCAGCAAAGCAGCTGCTCCGTGACCCACACTGACTATGCAAGTAACACTGCATGTCCGATAGCACGGCAGCTCCCCCAAAAAAATGACATGGCCCACGAAGCGACATGGAGGTAGCCAAGTGCGGATCACATCCGTAAAGGAGCAGGTCGCACTCCGACGTGTCCACGTGCACCCACAACCCATGCCTCACAATACACGCAGCAGACGAGCAATGCACCAGGCCACAAAAACAGTCCGCGAGCACACATGACCCAAGTCAAAAGCAAATCAGGCCCCCAAAAGCACACAATTCAAAGGCACCCCACCTCAAAGGGAGAAGGCTACACGAAATCAGAGCTGCAGGGGCAACTCACCCACAATGCAGCACACACACATAGCAATCACAGAACATCAGCAATGAAGGCAATGTGGTACAAAGTGCAACACCAGCACCACATGACAGAGCTCACAACAGGTTCCGCTCGTGCGTAGAAACTGTCCACCCACATCTGGCATTGCCTGACACTGTGTGATGATAATGTACGGGCACTACCACACATCCGTCATGTAGTCGAAAAACACACTGACTGCCATCAAATAGCCAGCACCCCCCAAACAGTCACAATGTACATTGGCATGCAGTCTGAATGTAGACATCTGCAAATCATCACCATACATGTGAAACTCTGTTAACCTGCATCTCCCCTTTACATTGCAGAGGGACAAACAACACCCCCTGCAGAGCACACCATACATCCCACCATTGATGATGAAGAGGACAACCTGCACACATGTCAAGACACCCTCCAACGCATGTTGGACAGCCTCTGTACCCCACCCCCAGGAGCAGGCCAGGCCAGCTGCCTCGAGGTGACCCCACCACCTGCACAGACCACACAGCAGGAAACACACACCACCACGGCTGTCTCCCAGGACCACCCCGACCAATACATGGAATTCCAACGGCGTGTGTTGGGTTGCCAGGTGGAGTTGGCTCATCACCTGCGGGTGGGTTTCGAGCTCGTGGCAGCCAAACTCGATGCCATACGTGGGTGTCTGAGTCCCATCAGGGACCACGTACAGTCCCTATCGGACACCCCCTGTACGCACCATGCTCCGCCACAGACCTTGGCTAACCTCGCTCGTGCCATGAGTCTAATACAAGCACTGTCTGGTCAGACAGGCACCAGCCATGACAGCACAGAGTTGGCACAGATGCGGAGGGCAATGGACACCATGGAGCAGATGCAGGCCGGAAGGATGTCTGCCATGGCTGGACACCAGCGAGCAGTGGCTGGGAACAGCAATGCCCTGCAGTACTCCAACTTGCCATTGCTGCCACTGAGCCGTTCCCAGATGACTGCAGCGGGAACATCGACACACACAGCTCCGACCCCTGATGTGTCCGTGTTACACTGTGATGCTGCCCCATCACCTACGCAGTCTGATGTGTCAGGGGCACACAGCGATGCAGCCATCACCCCGCCACACACACCGGACACACCGGACACAGAACCTGTATCAGGTGAGTGAGAAGGGGATGGGAACTACTGTGTGAGGAAGGAGGCAGTAGCATCCATCACCGCCATATGGCCTGTCCCTGCATCATGCCGTGGGAAATACCTCCTACTGACCTCCGGAACACCCTGGGACATTCACCCGGACCCCGACACGGACTGCCATTTCTGCACCGCTGGCCAATCACACAGCAATCCTGCTGCGGACTGCACTCTCCCTCTTCCCAATCACTGTGCAATCCCCAAAGGACTCTGGTTGGCCCACCACTGGGCTTCCATGTGATGTGGGCTTGGATGGCCAGGTACAGCTCCAGCTCCGTCAACCACCTGAATGTGAATAAAACATTCTAAATCACACAGATGTCTCATCACTATGTTCACTCACGTATGGAAGTATGGCTGGATGTGGGGACTATGATTGCACATGAAGGTACACCCTGGTAACTGACATCTATGCGAATTTCTATCCCTGAGACACATGGCCAATTGGATGACTGGGAAGGTGAGTACTAGCTGTGTCCCCATTGCACATCAACAGCAATCTCACAACCCCCCAAAGTAGGCACACGTCCATGTGTTGAATAGGGCCGTGTGTAGGAGTGACAAAAACGGTGGCAGGCCAGGAGTGGTATCCCACACCACGTGTGACAGCAGAACTTCACGTCGCAGACCGACTTACACACCTCTGTGTGGACACAATCTGTTGTGATGTATGACATTGCTCCACATGGTCAGAGGTTGGACACCATACACACATAGCTGGAGTCATGTAAGTGCACATGTCGTCCAGCACCTATCCGCAAACAATGTCTGGCTCACAGAGGCGGAGCTTGCCAAAGGGACACACCCCCATTGCACATGCGTCAGTCAGTTCCTCCCTGTGTTGGGACGAGCATCATTGTGGCACACGAGTGGAGAATCTAAACAACACACCTCACAGTTAGACACCAGTGGAGTGGCATAGTCTTTATTGGCATGTGCGTGTCAGTACAGATGAGGCAACGGCCACAACAGGCAGGGACATGCTTAAGACACTTACACGCAGCATGGGTACATGTGGAGGTTCAGTTGATGGTGGGGCTGAAATGGACAACATTCATCACGGATGGCAACGCTCACAGCCCACCTTGCCTTGCTGGATGAGTCATGTGTTGTTTGGCGTCTGCACATTGCCCCGTGTAAGGGTGCACGAATGACTGCACGTGGGGTCTGCATGGTGCTCTGCCTCCGGGGTGCGTCGATTGTCTGCTCTGCCGACAGTGATCAGGTGTGAGGGTCCGACAGGTTCACATGTCATGCTACATTGCCATGTGTGTGCTCTCACCCAGCAGTGTGTCCGAATTGGCAACGTTGCCAGATGACGCTGTGTTGCTCCGACCATGGACCTGCGTCGCCTTGTACAGGTGTGTGTACACACGCGTTATTCCACGCACATGCATCCAGAGCCCGACCGAAGGTAGACGTGTCCTCTGTTGTGGTGGGATATGTGAGCAATCCCCATGATGCAACAAGTTGTTGGGCCATGTGCTGTGGGTGGCAATCGGATGTGGCTGCAGGAATGTAGTTACTCATCCATGAATGCCCGTGCAGCTTCATGTGCAATGTGTTCCAATAGTACGTTGTTGTCGTGTTCAAGGAACACCAGGGTGAGCCAATCCATTAGGTGGTCCAGGCAGGTGTGCTCAGCCCACGCCGTCTCACCGATCCGCAACACGGCCCAATAGGGGAGCGCCTCGATGTGGTCACTGCACACGAGAAATTGTGCAATCTCCCATGCACAACTACCAATACATACGCAGTATGTCAAGGCATCCCATGCACGGCTGTCTCGGTTACACTCCTGTTGGTGATCCAACAGGGGGCGCAGACACAAGTCATAATCCAATTCATCAACAGTTGTGTTGGATAGGCAGACATCCATGGGAGACTCGAATGTGCATGTTCGGCAGTGGAACCAGGGCTGGACGCAGCTGATGTGGGCAATGCGGAAGCTGAGCCTGTAACTGATCTGCAGCACTGCCAGTGGCAGTGCGCCCAGTAAATGCAGCATACGTGCACGGTACTGTTCCACGTGACGGGGGTTGTGCATGTGCCCGGTATGGCCTGCCATTGCGTTGGTGCGTCTCGTGAACAGGCACTCTTCTGGACTGCAGCAGTTGTGTGGAGGATATGCCACAGCTCTGAGCAATGATTCGTATGTGTGTGCAACGTTGTGGGTTATGGGTTGCTGTTTCCGTGAGTGTCAAGGGCATCCCATGCGGGGGTACCACAGGCAGGGACTTCTATGTGTGGGCTGTGGATGAGTCGGATGGTTCATTTGCGGAATGCGTGGTGTGGGAGTCGTCCCCATCTGCCATTGCATCTCTATCAGGGTGTTCCAGGCACGTTTTGGACCAAGGTCGGAGGTGCAGGTGTCCTCCCGCATTCTGCATTGGGACAATGGTGCTTTCATCCCTGATGTTTGTCTGACTACTACTTTCGTTTTCGGAATGTGATGTGGGTCTGGCGCTGAGATTGTGACACGGCCTTGGGCTCATGGTGTACGGATGGCGATGCACACACACATGTTGGCATGTGGAGCCAGGTGCCCAAGCGGCCTTGCGCTGCTTGTGCTATCTCACTCCGTCTCTCTCCCTCGCTCTCTCCCTCTCTTTCCTTTGTTGGGCGCATGGCACACCTTCTTCTCTTGGATTTGGTCTTCCAGGCTGTGTGCTACGGATTGTCCAGTGAGGAGCAGCTAGGACTCATCCTAAGGATTGTTTCTGCTTTTGTTTGTATGGTGTTTTGTGTTGGTGATTGCATTGCTGTATGACGGATTGTCCATTTTCTGGCCACGCATGTATGTTTATTTTCCTGCTTGTGCGACATCAGGCAAAATGTTTGTTTTGGGATTCGTGGTGTTGGTGTGCAATTTCTTAGTCCGGGGTTGGGGGTGGTCCCGGGGGGGGGGGGCGGGGGTGTTGCGGGCCTGGGGGTGGTGGCGGTGGGTGTTGTGGCCCTCTTGGGTGTCCGGGCTGCATGATGAGTGGCTCCATGGCATCTGTTGACCTTTGGATGTGGCCCTGGGCTGTGCTCCCTTTTGTGGTGCTGGCTGCCGTCCGACTTTACACCAGGTCAGAGCAGGTGTAAATTTCTTGGTGCTTACGCGCCTTATCGCCTGTTTTGTGTTCTTATCGCCGATGTGGCTGGTCGTTGTGAATGTTGAGGTGTGATGTTGTCTCGACTTTTGTCACGGGAACGCCTACTCTGCATCTCATTAGAGATATTTGCGGGGGTCCTCTGTGGCAATGTTTTTTGCGGCTGCTATCGCGGGAAAACTGGTGCTGTGGGCTGTTTACACCGGCTTGTGAATGGGGGGGTAAATTTATTACGACTTTGGCTGCGATAAAGTGCCGTTAATTCGGCGATAGCTCCTTGTGAATATGCCCCTAAGTTTTTGGGGTATATTATCAATGCCTGACGATAACTATCGCCAACGCCAGTTAGCAGGAGTTTTGTTATCGCCGTCTATCCCTGAAATTTATCGGCTTGTTAGCGACGTATTACCAACACGTCGATAACAGGCGATAGTTTCAGGGAACGGCGGTGAAAACTCCTGCTAACTTCTACGCAATGGCGATAGTGATTTAGGCGGTAGCGGGCGATATCTAGCGATCGCTGCATTAGCGGCAGGAAAAGTCCCGCTAAAGCGGCGATAAAGGGCTTGATAACATGCCCCAATGTGCGTACGTAGGAGGTTTGAGGAACGGACAGCGGGCAGAGACATTTAATGGCAGGGACTGTGAGTAGCGGGAAAGAGAGAAACAGCCAGTGACAGGGACTGTGAGAAGGAGGCCCGAGAGAAACAGCCAGTGACAGGGACTGTGAGAAGGAGGCCCGAGAGAAACAGCCAGTGACAGGGACTGTGAGCAGAAGGTCCTAGAGAAACAGCCAGTGACAGGGACTGTGAGTAGGAGGTCAGACAGAGACAGCTAGTGACAGGGACTGCGAGTAGGATGTCAAGCAAACCCAGCGCGTGACAATGACTGTGATATGGGAGTAGGTAGAGACAACCAGGGTCAGGGGCTAGGGAATGAAATGAAAGGAGTGCAATCTGGGATACCGGACACAGAACGTGACAGAGGCTGAATGAGCGTGAGTAACATCGAAAGACACCAGGCAGAGAAATCTAGTGGGGGTGGCAGGGCAGGGAATACAGCCAGTGACAGAGGCCAAAATGAGACGGAGGGCAGTGCGAGGCTCGAGGAAACAGCAAGTGGCTGATGCGGAGAGAGTGCGAGGACAGGCAGAGACCAGCAGAGGGAGCCCGTGTCAAGAACTAAGGCTGCCAGCGAATGACACCGAGGGAGCAGGATGGACAGGCTGAGAGAACAAGTGACAGGGACTGAGGGGGCCGATGGATGCAGATGTCACCACATTAGACAGGCAGTGACAGATACTGAATGGCGGTCGAGCCTTTAGAGTGGGCAGACAATTCTCTGCACAGAATTGTGGAGAGAGATGCCAATTGTTTGAGACAGAAAGAATTCTAGGCACGCTTATGACATTTTCAATGGGTAATGGTTTCACGTCAATTGTGTGGAGTTACACGTCACTTATTTGGTGTGTAAGGCCCGCAGCCCTACAGTGCTAAAAATGCAGGGCGTTGACATCCAACAGTGCCAGTCTTCCAGACACAAACTGTGTGAAGCGCTTTGAGTTGTCACACACCTTCAAACGCTTACCTCTTTCTCCTCTGTTCGCGCCTCAGCACATCTTGGTCTGCCCCCCGTTCAGCCTCAGTCCAGACAGGGCACAGCCCTCGCCCCTCAAGCCTGTTCGCATTGCCTTTCTTTTGGGCGAGTGATGCATGGCTCTGTACCAGGATGGGCTGAGGAGCTGCCGTTGCCAAGGACACTCGATTTTTGAGGTCGCATTCTTCCATAAATTTCCATTTCTACGGAGCGGCCAGAAAAACCTTCCCTCCTAAGTTTTTTTGTTCGAGGGGCCTGCTTGTACCCCTGGTTACGGGGAAGTGGGGGCTCCCAGGAAGTCTCTCCAGACCACCACGGGACACAGCACAAGCAGCACGACTGGCACTTCTGGTCTCTTAAATCCAACTGATTTTTTTAAAGGGGAGGGATTTGGGACCCTGAAATTATCAGATCAAACATATTTCATTGGCGATGGTAAAAGAGATGTGATTGGTTGACTTCGTTAGTCTCTGTTTCACCAGAAGGGAGAGTTCTAATCCTGGTTACCTAGCCTGAACAAATTGTGTGATCTTGTGCGCCTACTGTCCACTTCCAATGCCTACGCTTCATAACCATCACAATCAGAAGGAATTTAGAAACAGGCCAACCCCTCTTTGAAGAGCTTTACAAAATCAGGCGTTGCTACGAAAGCCTTTAAAGGTAATAGTGGTTATATTGTTGCTCTCTGAAAGATTTGGCAAGAGAATGGTGGTGAGAAGAAGGAAGACGAGGAGGGTTTGTGTTCAGGTGATGACAGAGCGCACCATTGTCTTTGGAAAGAGAAACGTGACACGTGAAAATCCACTCTGTGCCAATTTCTGTGTGAACCCAGCTCGAGACAGTGAGCAGAGCCTCTTTCCGAAACCGAGGCACCCGTAGCAGGGTGACGGTGCAGAAAATGTGAAGTAAACGCTGCCCATCTGCGCCTCAGGCAAGAGGGCACACTGTCCATCTGTGCCTTCTGTTGCAGGGCACTCTGTCCATCTGTGCCTCCTGCAGAAAGGCACACTGTCTGTCTGTGCCTCCTGCTGTAAGGTACACTGCATTCCTCTGTAGTGGGCAGCCTGTCAGGAAGTGCTCAGTCCAGCAGAGCACACTATCCCTCTGTACAATACTGCCCCTAAGCGCGGCCAAATCACTAGGACACACAACCCTCTCAGCTTCCTGCAGCAGAGTCCCCTGCCCCTCTATGCCCCTGCAGTGAGGCACACCGTGCCTCCTATAACAGTGCACCGTTTCACCTATTTCTTCCAGTAGCAGGCCACACTGCCCTCCTCGATGCCTTCTGTGCAGTGTGCACTGCCCTACTGCATCATGGGCTCCTGATAAGATGTGCCTACTGCAGCAGGGCACACTACCCCATCTCTCTGTGTTTCAGGCAGCAGGGCACACTTTCCCTCTGTGCCTCAGCAATATCAGAGACTGCCCCCTCTCTTTACCTCCAATGCGAACTGCCTCCGCAAGTCAGGGCACACTGTCTCTCTGTTGCTACATGCCACCCAGTTGTCCATCTGTGTGTGCTTTCTGCGACAGAAGAAGCGGGCACTCTGTCTCCTTGTGCCTCCAGGAGCAGCGGACACCAGTGCCCATCTGTGCGCAGCAGCAGGGGTGCACACTGCCCCTGCGTGCAGCAGAGTACACTGCCCTTCTGCGCCGACGGTACTGTGGCACACCAGCTCTTTCTGCCTCAGCTGACGGCGCACACTTCCTGCATATCACTATTCACACTTCAGTGAGTGCAACACAAAAATAACCTTTGCACCCCACACCCAACCGTGAACCCAGAAATACCTTTTTTATCCCCCAAAACACACACCAATATAACAAATTATGCCAAAACACCCCAAATTTCATATTTTACCCCAATACACACCCCAAATTTCATATTTTACCCCAATACACACCCCAAATTTCATATTTTACCCCAAAATACACCCCAAATTTCATATTTTACCCCAAAACACACCCAACATTTCAGATCCGACATCCTAAACCCATACCCACACGAAAATACTTAACATTACACCATTACTGACCTGACAATGTGTTGTACTCAAATGCGAAGGTAAGGCACATGCGTTGGAGTTGCGTAGTTAATGATGTACTGCCTCCATTGTACTGGACGTCTCCCATGCCAAAGGCAAACCATAGGCTAGCCCGTATGTGTCCGTCTGCCCCTGGACCGCGTTCAGCACCAAGGAGCCTTCCTCTTGGACACTCCACTGCTACGACGCCAGCACCCTCTTCGCCATCAAACCTGGACCCCACCTCGCCTGCCAGGACCGACCTCTGCTCCGGACCGGACGTCGCCATCGCCATCACTGACGGATGCAGTATCACCCGCAAGGAGCAGCCCGACCTTCGAGGACAAGGCATTGCCATCACCTACAGAGGCACACTCCGACTGACCACGCACTCTAATGACCTAACGGTGACCATGGACCATCTCAACTCCCAGATCCAGACCAAGCCCAAGCACATCCACTGCAGTACCCTCATGTGCAGGCCCCCCGGCCCTTGGCCCCCCATTGTCAAATACCATTGTTGACCTCATTGCACCCCAGGGTCTCCCATCCACCGACGACATCCTACTCGGTTATCTCAAGTTCCACCTGGACAACCCCAGTGAGCAGAACACCACCGCCTTCTAGGGAAGGTGCCCAACATCAGATGCAAGCTGCAACTCACCTCAACAGGCCACATAGCAGGACATACGGTAAAGCACGTCACCTCCGCCAGCGGGATTTTCGACTTCAGCCACAACACCGGACTCTCCTGGACCGACCATCATTGGTAACATCATGTCTGCACCTTGCCGACCGGACGCCACCGCCATCATCGCACCCCCTGGCAGCTGGATCAAGGACACCGAAGAACATCTCGTCAACTCCCTCCGCACCAACACTCCACCAATGCTTCCAAACGATGACACCGCAGCGCGCAACCACCACCGATGGATCTCCAACAGCGCCAACATTCGGGCACCCCTCATGAACAGCACTGCGTCAGTACCTTCCACCTGCCTGATAGCAGCCGTGAGGGTGAGGCAGTGCCACAGGGATAGGCTGTCCCCATGCATTACTGGAGTTGCGTCATGGTTGTGACACGACTGCAGCAATGCGTGACTTTAGCGCAGGCAGATACATCAGGATTCCTGACGTATTTGTCATTACTTGCGTCATGGAGCGCTGTCCAGTGATTACAGCGCATCCATGCTGTTGCAAGAAGGGTGTAGTGAGAAGTGTTGCAACGCTGTCTTGTCGCAGCACAGGAACACTTTTCATGACTGTGGCACAGGAATGCGCACTATCTTATTGATTGTGCGCATTCCTGCACTGTAGTTTTGTCGTAGGGCAGCACTGCAACATTGCTTGCAGCGCTGTCCAGCGCCAAAACCTGCAGAGATATGGGCCCAAGTTTTATCCCCATTTTTATGACCAGCTATTTTCTGGTCTTAAGTAACTGGCTCTAACTGCAGTTAGAGCCAGTTTTTTGGCTCTTCAGAATTTCAAGGAGCCCCTTGATAATATGGAGTAGTGGTGTTTTCGTGCATTTTTGCACGGGAATGCCTACTTTGCATGTCATTAGCGATAAATATCGCTGACATGCTTGGCGTTAAAAAAACGGGCCGCTATCACCAGAAGACTTGGGCTAAGGCCCGTTAGCTGCAGCTTGCTAATACTGTGATAATGATATCGCCGCGTTAGCGGCAGAAAAGTGCCTATAACGCGGCGATAATGGGCTTGATAATATGCACCGTTGTGTCACCCTTGGGTCGGGCAAGGCAGCGCAAGGACAGCGCAAAGGCTTATTTGAATTTACAAAGTCAAGCAAAACCTGATTTGCATGTCCCTGCGTTCCTTTGCAAAGAAATGCAACTAAACGCAGCTGCTTGTGCTGCATTATGTTACATTTCAAGCTGGAAGGCGCTCCATGCCCCAGCATGGGTGTTCTCATGCATCCACCAATGGATTTAGCAGAATTCCCAGCTTTACTACAGGTAGTAAACCTGGGAATGCATCAAAATGCTATGCCTTCCCCAGTTGGGCATTATGATGGGAAATATTTTCATTTCTCCTCGTTTTTTCCTCTTTCTATGTGTGCTGCATTATGCATATGCAGCACACATAGAAAAAGGAAAATGCATCAGATGATTGTTTTGTGCAGGAAGGCGCCCCTTCTGTACAAAAACATCCTGTCTGTAAAGCAGGCATCCTTGAACTATGGTGTAAGAGTGACTGCGTTGGCGCTAGGTAGCACACAGTTGACCTACATTAGGAGACAGGATAAATGTGCAGTTTAATTGCAAATATGGAGCATTTCTGCTCTCTCCTTTTCAGACTACGTAGCCCAGCAACTATGCTTGCTGACATGCATTGCGTGGAAGATTAGTAAATATGTCTCATTGTTTTTAAAATGTCAGGATCCTAAATCCCATTAACAGTGGAGTTAAAACAGTCATATCTGTGTTGAAGGTTGCATAACGCCTATAACTATCTAACCTAATATTGGAAATGCCATGCATGTATGCAAAGCTTTGACTGTCTCTAAGTTCTTCCCCTTAAACAATGATGCAATCATATTTTTACTTATATTGACAAAAACTGTCAAACTGGAAAAACTGGAAAACTGAGGACAGTCATCAATTCAAAGCAGTTCTGGGAAACTTTTTTTGGCTTTGCTTCATTAAAATATGTTATCTCCTTAATTGTGAATGTGTTTAAATGTGAGAAGTGTTCTGTTGCATTAATAATCATTTCCATGTATCATTTTATAAGTATGGGAAACTTGTGGTAGAGATCTCGGCACATAAAAATGGATTTCACATGGCAGCAATCCCTTTGTGAATTTCTGGCAGATGTAAAACAGTATATTTGGTTGTAGACTTAAGTTTACAACCAAAGTTATCTTTGTGAATAGGGCCTTTTTGTTGGCCAGTGATAGCTTTTGAGGTCAAGATCCCTTCGACCATGAATCAGAAGCTAAGAGGCTAATGAACAGTGATTTATACCTGGAGTCGGTCCTCCTAGCAGACAGCAACTGATGTTGTTCTCCTCCACTGGTGCTTTGGACTGTGGTTGCCTATTACCATAGGTGACCCATGCAACTGAGCCTGGACTGCTCTTCTTTCTCAACAGATGTATCCAGGCAGCATCAGATAGAATATGGATCATTGGTATGTCTGTGAGGCAATAGCCTGCTGAGAAGCACATGTCTGACTGCACAAATCTGGCTATAATGGATTGGCTGGGTGAGCCAGAGAGGAGAAGACGTATATTGATGGATCCTTGTTTGACATTACAGAGATCCTGCACCTACCTCATGAGAAGTGATCATTCTGACCTTTTGGCAATCCTTGGAGTGGCATGTCTAGGCGTGTAGGAAAATGTTCAATCTGCCCACATGCAGGAGGACAAAAGTGAGATCAGAGCATTTGCTTGGACCCTGTGGATTTCACCAAAGTTTAAGAAATCATATTTTCTATAAATGTTTCTAGACTTGAAAGTGATTGAAATAGTGGATACATCTGAGCTAGTGATTTGAGTGTCAGGAGTAGAATATGAGTCAAACACTTGTCATCTGGAGGAAAAGGAAGAGGTGACCAAGGCCATCCATGTTCAGATGTTCAGGGATTTAGAATCCCACATAGAAGACAAAACAGTCCTGATGGAGAATGGTGGAGAGTCATGAGGTATATAAAATGTATTTTATGTTAGCGTGTCATCTCTTGGTAGGATGTTGAGTTGTATAATAGTTATCACTCTGATATGCAAGGGTAGGGCCTGCTATAAGGGTGAACATTCCCCAGCGCATCGGGCCTGATATCTAAATTTCCTGCAATGAACCTTTTCAAGTACCTGTGGAGTAAAAAGGAATTGATATCATCCACAAATTCAATTTACAGTGATGGAGCGTAATTATCTTAGTATGATTTGTCTCAGTCAATTCCTGCTCAGTGGATAATAATGATACTAATACATACTTAAAAAACACGGCTAACAGTGTGATTCGTAAAACACATAAGAGTTCAATCTGCATCGTAAAAGCATGCAGTATGATCGCAAACCAGTTCGAGTTGAAAATTGTTCATGAGAGAGAGAAAAATGTATAATGTTAAGGAATTCACAATACATATGTGCTATGAAAACCTATAAATGATAAAATGTGTGACGTAATGATGTAGGTTTTAACTAAATAACTATAAGAAGTTAGAAAAGTACTCATTTAGTAGCAAAAGTGGATTAACAAAAGTTGTTAAAAATGAAAATGAGAAATTACTTTTGTTCACGTAACAATACTAGCATGGAAACCTGAAATTTCAAAATGTCGAGAGAAAATATGTTTGTTCACTTTAAAATAATTTCGCAAATGAGTTAATGCTTAATGGGATACAAAATGGTGTTTGATTATTAATTTTTATGAAGAAATATTAATCACCAATGAAACAGCTACATCCATATTCAATTAAATGTTTGAAATATTAATACCTTTTCAGTAAATAATAATGTTTTTAGTAGGGTTTCCGTGTAGGCCTTAACATGCATTTTCATTTTTTGCTTTGAAAAAGACTAGAATCAGCTGACATGACTTTACTACCAGTTGTGGGATTTTTTGCTCAAGTTTCTTTCTCTAGTTTTGAATAAAGGACACTCTCTCTGCTAGTATAAAACTGTCGACTTTGTTACAAGCTCAGAAGAGAGCGATTGGAAATGGACATGATAAGTTACAAAGTGAAATTCCTAGCTCCGAGGAGGAATGAAATTGAACTTTTTATAAAAGGATGAACATCGGACAATGGTATTACTTATAATTTCCGGATCAATTTGGAAATGTAATGATCTCCCCATAGACAGTTCATAGACTTCGACAAATGGAAATCGTGCAAAACTGCGTAAAGAATACTTTTGTGGGAAGGAACTATGCATAATCGGAAGTATAAACTGCCCTGTGGGAAAAGAACTTCTGGCTGGCTATCCTTGAAATTTCCTATATGCCTGGCATGCTGACGGAGTGAACTTTGATTTTCTCTGAACTGAACTTCGCCAGCTGGTGAAGTCGTGCGGGCAAACCTTTTGGCTGAAGGGTTAAATAACTCCGGCTATTGCACGTTGTGCTCTAGCGTCTTTTTGGCCTCACCTTGAGTCTCCGTATTCCTGACAATCTTCAACTGATCTTTGGTTTGTATGATTCATAATCTGTATTCTGATATCGTGTTCATATTCTCTCTCTCTCTCATTCACACCAGGTATTTGAATTGAAATGTATTTGACTCTGAACTGTGATATGTTGTGATTTTACCTGTACTAAAAAGATAATTGATATTAAATGATTCTAAATGTATTCATGTGCTTTGACCATTTGAAATTTGGAGATTAGATAAAGATTTGTTGATTATAACCTTTCTGCGTGTGTCGTTTCCTAGTGTATAGTCTTTGAATATTTTATGTTTGACAAGTAGGCACTTCTTTATTCCAGGTCCTCATGAAGGAGTGGCCATTTTTAATGCACCTACTAATAACATAGAACAGTTGCCCTCTATGGCTGTGATCCCTCTTCAACAAATGAGGTTGGAGGAGTTAATCACAGCAGATAAGACTAAACAGGGGAAGGCACCAGGACCCAATGGGGTACCAGCCGACGCATATAAAAAATGCACACAATTATGGGCTCCAATCTTAACACAGGTTTGTAATGCTGCTGCTAAAGGTTGTGCCCCTAAAACTTGGACAGATACTATAATAGTTCCCATTTTTAAAAAGGGAAGTCGGGGAGATGCGAGATGCTACCGCCCCATTTCCCTCCTAGACTCATCTGTTAAGATCATGGGGAGAATAGTCCTGGGAAGACTGGAGAATTGGGTAATGAAAAAAACATCCTGACTGAAACCCAATATGGCTTTAGAGGGGAGATGGGGACAGTGGAGCAATGTATAAACAATGTATAAACCTGCATCTAATCATCGATAAATATACGATGGCTAAGGAAGAAAACATCCATCTATGCTTTGCAGATCTAAGTTCGGCACTCAACTGTGTAAACCATGCTAAATTATGGGAAGCGATGACTGATATGGGGGTCCCTGATGATATTGTCTCATTTTTATCACAATTATATGCGAGGCTGACATGTAGAGTAAGGTATGGGAGGGAAGGAGAGTGCACCCCTAATTTCAAGGTGTCTAGGGGAATAAGACAGGGGTGTGTCATCGCGCCCCTTCTCTTCTCATTATATATCAATAGGGTTGTTATTAGTCTCCAGAAATTAAACACTGATGCCCCTAAAATTGTTGCAAGACCAACTCCGCTGTTCCTGTATGCCGACGATGCGGTCCTAATCTCTAGAACTGCAAATGGACTACAAGTACTAATCGAAGCCTTCGTCTCATACGTGGAGCAGAGAGACTTAAAACTAAATCTCACCAAAACGTTTGTGATGGTCTGTGGCCGAGGTAGGGCGAAGAAAAAAAAGCATAATTTTATAGGGGACTATAAGTTAACTGAAGTCCAAAATTTTTCCTATCTTGGTATTTTGTTTTCTTTTAACAGTAATTGGGCCCCTCTTTTAGACCAGTCTAGACTCAAATTTACTAGAACTATAGAGGCGATGTTTAGATTTTGCAACAAAATAGGTAGCAAACCTATTCGTGACATGCTTAAAATATATGGCAGCAAATGCCTCTCTGTAGTAACCTATGGCTCTATAGTGTGGGGCAATGCCAACCTCAATATACTGCAATCCTGCGAAAATTATTTTTTCTGCCGTATGCTGGCCCTAACAAGATCTACTTCTACATAGCTCTTACATAAGGAGCTGGATGCACCATACGTGGCCGACCTCATTCAAGTAAGAGCTTTGTGTGCGTGGCACAACATCTGGTGCAAAGAGGGACCGAAGTTCACAAGGGACATAATCAGGGATTTTTTAGCTCTGGAACACACTAACAAAATCCCATGGCTAGCATACATGGACAAATTATTAAAGAATATTGATAAAGGTTTATGGGTAAAAACCCCCACAGGCATTTTGCAATTTGGTAAAAGAGAAATAAAAAAATTGTATATGGAGAAATTAAGCCAGGAGAGGGCCGTGAGGGAAGAGGAAAAAACAAGCGTGTCAAGATACATGGCCTACACCGAGTCGGCTGGCCTACCGAACTATCTGGTTAAAACTACAAATATTCAGGATAGGTTTTATTTGACAAAATTGCGTTTAGGTACAATCCAAGAGCTGGTGGCTTTCCCAAAACGTGAGAAATGGCAGAAAATGGTCTATAAATGCCCTTGAGATGGGAAAGCAGATCAGTCCACTGTGCACTTTATGCTATTTTGTAAATTTTATCGAGAAACATTTTTTACAGCCAATTTTTATTGCCCCGAAATTACTTTTTTAGAAGGACACTATGACATTTGTTTCTATTTCTGAGAATGAATTTGCCTGTTGTGCTGCTGCTGGTTATATCAGCAGGGCTGTACATAGAAGGAATTCCCTTGCACATCTAGACCGTTTAGTCTATGAAGTTGACTGAAGAATGCCCCTGATTGAAAAGTTAAATTAATAAATGGGACAGCAAGGTGATTTGTACATATGAAGTTTTAACAGTCATACTATATATTATATAAAATTAATTGATAACAATGTTTTTAAATTGTATGTACTTTTATGGATCATAACAAGATTCGAATACATTTTTATGATTGATTGAGTGGACATTCATTTCTAAGTTATCCTAGTCCCTGGTAGCTCGATTCAAAGATCCATCGGAGGACCTTGACTGATTTGTGATATTATAGACATTATGTTGTAGAGAGTTTATATGGGTCAAACTCTGTGATATTGTTGATGATGGAAGCTGAGGTGAATATGATGTGGTTTGTGATAAGTATGTAATAAACCCTTGGTTCACACTGCATCAACAACGTAATCCATTTGGCTACACAGTGAAAGCCCAAGTCGATTGATGGGATTAAAAGTAGGTTTATTACAAATTCAAAGCCAGACTGATGTATACAAGTCTCAGAAATATATTGTAAAAGTGCAAAATCGCTACTGGTAGACCAAATCGTCTAACATAATTCAGTCTCAATAACATGAAGCATAGAAGGAATTTGATAATAGCAATGCAGAAAATGAGGAAACGCATTTGATGGCCAGTATACAATCTGCGATCCTCTTGTCTATTATGCATTAGGAAATCTAAATCATCTAAACTAAACAACCCTAATTGGGAAAATCCTAATTAGATCCAGCAAAGTCGGTAGAGGTCAGCATTATAGAACTCCTTTAGAAGTTCTCCGAAATAATGAGAATTGTATAGCATAAGCCATACAATAGCAATATCGCAAAGAGGTCTGTACCTCTATAAGTCTAAGGGGAATCTACCTAAACTAAAATGTGACCATCTATTAAACTTTATGGAACATTCAAGAGTCTTACATCATGTGTTCCAGTACTTTTCCTCTTCTAATTGTGAAACTTAGCAGCCTCCCTTACTACTACCATCTCCTGTTCTCCGCATCAAAACGTCCTTGGATTTTTCCTGTCTCCAAATATCACCTGAATGGTGATACTCCCTTGTTTGTTAGTGCATCTCTTCCTTTCCGATGTTCTTCTTCAAGCCTCACTATCTCCTAATCACAATGTGCGTTTCACTAACTAATGGATGCCTCTGGATTGCACCTTCAGAGGAGAGAACATGCAATGCAAACAACTTTCACGTTGCAAGTTTAATATTAAGTCCAAATGCTTAAGCCCTTTGGTCAAGCTAAAACAGCAAAATACTTCAATATACAATTGAATATGTGACTATAGATTCATATACTGTCATAAAATAAATGCAGGATACTATTTAAATAAAATATTTGAATGTATATGAGTCAAGAAGTCACTTAACCTACACAAATGCAGATATACATGAGAGCTCAAATGGGTATTGATATGAAAAAACATTAGTATGCACACTCATGTAAATGTCTAGATTGCCTTCTCGCTTAGTAACTAACACACACGTCACTCTCAGCTCACCTGACACCCGCCCAAACAGCCCGGTGACCACCCTACTGAGTACTCCTAGCCCTCCTCACACCCCTCCTCCTAGAAACCTAGCCTTAGGGTGGTCGAGCTCCTCCACCAGGCTTCCAGCTCATGCCACCAGAACTAGTCCTGACCCACAGGTCCCCTTTCCGCAAGTACAACCTTCACCAATGGACCTTGAAACCCTAAACAACAGAGCATCCAGTATTCCATTCTAGAGTTAAAGAACATCCTTCACCTCACTGAACACTCTATCGCTAATCTCAAGCCCTCCCATAACTCAGTCCTTCCCCCGCTCACCATGCCTTCCCTCCAACCCATGCCGCTGGCCAATAGACACCTTCGCCCTCGCAAGCATCCCAACATCCTCTCGGAGGATGAAACTCTAGCACTCCTCCTATCCTACAAGACCACTCTCAAGGCCCCCAGTCCTCCAGACAAGAAAGCTGATTACTTAAATTCCTACTCAATCGACACTAATAGATCGTCATCTCTCTGTAACAGAGGAGTAAACAGCAACAACTTAGCGCAAGTACCCCTATCCTCCCTCTCTTATAACACATGGCCCAATGCTCCACTCTCTGGCCTCCTACTTAACTGTGAGTCAGCAGCGAAGCATGCCTCCGACATCGCCGCACTCATCCTGAGCCAAAAAACTGATGTAGCTATCCTAACCGAATCATGGCTCAATGAATCATCATCACCTTACCTAGATTTACTGGTCCCGCCAAATTATAACATTGTTAGGCTTGACAGACAAATAAAAAAAGGGGGAGGCGTTGCTTGCATCTACCGCTCAGACCTCCTCGCTACATAACTACATGAAGGCCCCCTCTGATTCCTGCGAATTTGTCGCTCTCTCCATATGTAATAACGCTACTCAGTTGTGCAAACTGCACATCTTCTACCATCCCCCAGGCAAGTACGACACATTTATCCACCACCTCATGGAAATCATCACTGCTAAGGCTTCCCCCCACTCAAATTACATTTTCCTCAACGACTTTAATCTGCACTGGAATGACCCCAATGACCCTCAGGTCAACGCCGTCAAAGTCTTCCTTGCTGACCAATCACTCAAGCCTGCACATTATCAACTCACACGAAAGGCTCCATGCTGGATTGGATCATTGGAAAGGATAGATCCATGCGACTGGTCAGACCACCATGCCATTACCTTCCTAATACCTGGCTTCCTCATGAAAAGGCCAGGGCAACCTGTGAAACCGAAACGCTGGCTAGAGAGACTAAGAGCCTTGACCTTGAGAAGCTGACTGCTCGTTGCGAGAATGACCTACACCCCCCCCCCCAAATCTATCTAAGGTCAACGACCTCACAGAGCACTACAACTCGACTATGTCCAACATAATTGATGATCTGGCCCTACTATAGCTAAAAACATCCCAAATCAAAGACAAAAACCCCTGGTTCAACGGACCACTCAATAACGAAAGGAGAGCTCTCCGGCTAACAGAAAGAAACTGGAGACAGCACCCCTCAGCCTCCTTACTGAAACTTCTCCGTCAGACCAGAAATGCATACAACAGGAACATCCTCAAATCCAAAAAAGAGTTCTTCAGATCAGAACTGGAAAACGCTAAGAACAGACCCTGCAAGCTCTGTGAAATGGTCAAACACCAATCAAACAAACTAGCTAAAACCGCCAAAGAAACTACAAAATCCCTAATAACCTGTGAGGAGTTCTCCTCCTTCTTTACAGCCAAAATTAACTCCTTAGGAAACAAACTTAATTCCGCCTCAAACTTCCCACCTCCTCTTGCCGGGACCCATCTCTCTTCTCATCCCCCCCATGCAACACCCAAAAAGCAAGCTCACTGGTCCAACTTCAAGTTATATGACGACCACTTCATCTCAAAAATTCTATCCTCCTTAAAACTGAATAACCACTTTAATGACCCACTCCCCTCCAACTGCCTGGCAGCGATCTCCCCATTCATCATTCCTATTTGGACTACAATAATCAACGCCTTCCTTCTACAAGGGTCCATACCTGACTCTCTAAAAACCGGGCAAGTCATCCCCATCCTAAAAAAAACCACTCTGAATCCTGCTATTCCAGACAGCTTCAGACCAATATCCAATATTCCTCTTCTTACGAAAGTGCTGGAGAAATGTGTGCAACTCCAACTGAGCCAATACATCGCTAATTTCAACCTGTTAGACGAATTCCAATCTGGTTTCAGGCCTGGGCACAGCACCGAAAGCCCTATTCTCCACATTGTAGACAACGCTCTTCAAGCCCTTGACCAAGGCAAAACTTGTCTCTTAATCCTACTGGATTTATCTTCGGTATTCAACACAGTCAACCACAAGAAACTACTGGGACGCCTTGAACACAGGATGGGAATAGGAGGTACCATCATCCAATAGTTTGGTTCCTTCCTCCGGAACCGCTCCCAGAGATTCTTAGTCAACAGTAACCTATCTGCTCCTTCCCCGATAACAGTCGGTGTCCCTCAAGGCTCAACTCTGTCTCCTACCCTCTTCCATCTCTAACTCAAACCGTTAGCTGAAATACTCCGCACTGCCAACATCTCCTTCCACATGTACGCCGATGATACTCAGATCTTCATCAAATTCTCATCTCAAGAGGAGATTAACTGTTTGAATGAGGCTCTGAAGTTGACTGTTCAATGGCTCGCCAGCAACCAGCTCAATTTGAATGCACAAGAAATGGAGTTCCTTCTCATCTCCCCCCCTAAAAGCACTACTGACATGCTCGTTCAATGCACTTAAGTGCACACCAATCATAGTGGAATCTGCCAAATCTCTCGGCATAACCCTGGACAGTAACCTGAATATGCGTGACCACATCAACTCGATGGCCAAAACTGCTAGGTTCCACCTGAGCTACTTGAGGAAACTAAACCCTTCCTTGAAGCTGCAGACCTAAAAACCGCAGTTCAGGCGTTAGTTATCTCCAGAATTGAATACGGTTGCTCAACCCTATTTGGCCTACCCATGATCTCCATGGCCCCCCTAAAAGCTTGCCTCAATGCCGCAGCAAGAGTCTTAACAGGCTCAAAAAGTTTGACCACATCTCACCGCATCTGAAGGCGCTGAACTGGCTTCCTTTGGAAGCCAGAATCCAACTCAAACTGGCCTGTATCACGCACAAAGCACTATACACAAATTCTCCTGCATATCTCGCCCAGAAAATCTTGGTATCTGGGGGAGTCAGAAACTCCTGGTCCGCCAGAGACCTTGTGCTCCAGCCACCTCGCTTCAGTAAGGAAAAAACTTATAATCGCGCCTTCTCTGGGGCTGCACCAAGAATCTGGAACTCGCTGCTATCCTCCATCAGAAGAATACCTTCTCTGTCAATGTTTAAAAAGGAAGCTAAAACCTTCCTATTGAGCAAATTCCTCCCATAAATATCTTTCATTGCGCACACCGCTCTGTGGTATTGCTTTTGTTTTTCTGAAAAATTTCTTGTCTGCTTGGTTGCTTCTATTCTTTGTACTGATTTATTACTCCCTCAAATGTAATTGCTGGTTCTCTCTGCATATTGCTGACATGTTGCCCCTCATATGTAATTGCTGGTTTTCTCTGCATATTGCTGATATGTCGCTCCTCTGTTTATTGTATATACCCTGGTTATGTCAGAATGTAGTCACTTCCTTCTATACCTATCCATGTTTATTGCCTATGTCAAACTTGTTTTACAACGTGTTATCCCTGTAATGCGCTCTGATACCCTAATGGGTCACGTTCGCGCTCTATAAAACGTTAAATAAATAAGTACAGAAAGTGCACCTTCAGTACCTAGGTCAAGTGTACCACTTTACATCAATGATGTTAAACCCACAAATATATAGGTCATATATATGGCATGGTCAGAACATGAAAGGGTGGGGCCAAAATTAAGGTGCTCCAAGCAATTACATAACTGAGGTTTCAGGTGCTACCTATAATTAGTAAGTCAGTGGAAGTTACTGTTATTTAAGATGTCTCTTTTCTGAATGTTGACCAGTATAGTTATGTGCTTTTAATATAAAAGACTGAACAAACTATATATTTATATTCAGTTTAGAGATTGTGAAAAAACATTAACACAAGTATATCATCCATCATTTACAAGTAAGAATGCCAAAAGAGGGCAGCTGCTAAAGGTTAACGTTTTATAAATTGTTTTTGTTTAAATTTGTTTTATTACTATGATTACACTGCAGAAATTTCACCATAATGCAAAGCGATAGCAAAATGTGCCAGTTTGGCGTCAACATTCAGCCAAAGTTAGCTTGCAGTGGAATGAAATAACGTAAAACCCCAACTCCCACCTCCCAAGCCCACCCTCCTCCCAACGGGTACCCAACCGGAGTGTGTTGCTGATTGTCAAACCACTGTTATCTTGGTCGTGTGATAAAGTACACTATTGGGCTGTCGGGTCGGTTAGTCTTAGTATTCGTAAGTACCTGGGGCAGGTCAGTTCTGTGAACTCCTGGGACTGTAAGTCTATAAATGGGCTCCAAGCCTCCCGGAACATGTCCGTTTGCTGTTTTAATGTGGCTGAAAGCCTTTCCATCCCCAGTAGGTGCCATAAACGATGGATCCACTGCTGGTGCGTCTGGACCTTGTGGGTTCCCCATAGTGCCAGGATCGATTGATGGGCCACCCCCAATGCTAAAGCTATATTCTTACCCCGTTGGAATTTTAAGGGAAAAGTGAGGGGGTTAGGAAGGCCCAGTATTACAAACGAGGGATACCTGGGAAGTTGGGTAGCGCAGTGTGTGTCTATGTCTGATAGGACTGCCTCCCAGAAGTCATTCAAGCGGGGGCATTCCCACAGGATGTGAACCAGTGTCCCCAGCCCATCGCACCCTCACCAGCATCTATTGTCCCTGTCTGGGTTCCATTTCTTTAGCTGTTCTGGGGTAAGATACCAATAAGTGACCACTTTTGTTGCCGTTGCCCTGCTAGCCAGTCTTAATGAAAGTATGTTGTGTTCTGTAATAAATGTCCTGCCACTCCCTCTGAGAAAGTGTCCTACCTAGTTCTCTCTCTCACCTAAGCTGGATGGGCGTCTTACTCCCCTGCTCCTCTCCCTCCAGATGGCTATATTTTTCCGAGGTCAGGCACTTCTTAATTAGTTTTTTAAGAGGAGCCATTTCTTGAAGCCAGTGAGATGACGCTGCACTGTCTCCCTGACTATCGGTTGCATCACCCAGTGACATATCTGTCTATATCTGTAGCTTTCGCTCTCAGGGATCCCATAGTCCTTTTTTCAGATCTTGAAATGACATAAGTCCTTCCTGGTCAAAAAGGTGACCAATAGATCTGCTTCTCGTCTTCCTCCATGCGGAAAATGTGGTGCTATCCATCCCTGGGGGAAACGCTCTACTTACAACTATGGGAGTGAGGGAGGATGGGAAAGACGTCAGTCCAGCTCGAGTTGCAGTTACGTCCCATATCCTCAAGGTGGGTTCTACGATGGCCGATAGGTACAAATTGGGCGGGTGATGAACGCAGGACATAAAGGGGATCTTCCAGAGTGCTGTGTTAGCTAATACCCTGTCCATAAATAACCATCTCTTCTCCGATTCAGGCCTGAACCATTCTACCAAGTATCTAAGTTGTGATGCTTGAAAATAGCGAGCCACACAAGGGATGCCCAGGCCCCCCTCCTCCGGGGGCCGCCAGCTATGGTCTCGTCTCATCCGAAGACGCTTACCTGCCCAAACAAAATTTGGAGGGCTTTCTGTGCGCCCTGTGGAGGCTGGATTGGCAAGGTTTGAAATTTGTAAAGGATTCTGGGAAGGATCGTCATCTTCAGTGCAGCTATCTTGCCCAGCCATGAGAGTGGGTAACCTGCCATTGCGCTAGGTTGGCCTTTACTTTCCCAAGTAATTCTTGGTAATTATGAGAGGCAATCTCTCGTATTGAGGGGGCCAGTTGCCTAAATATGCCACCGGGCCTGATGCCCAGTGTATAAAGTGAGATCGGGTTAACCGTTCTCTAGTGCTCATTGTTGTTGTAAGGTTCAGAGCCTGGCACTTAGTAAGGTTGATGCAAAAGCCCGAGACCAGACCAAAAGCTTGCACTTCTTTCAAGAAAGCCGGGAGAGCACTCCCAGGGTTCTCTAGAGCTACTATCACATCATCGGCGTAGAGCGTAATCAGGTGCTTCTCCCCCCCGAATCGTATGCCTGTGATCTCCTCTGAAGACCTCATTCTTTGTGCAAATGGCTCCATGTATAGAGCAAACAGGAGAGGGGAGAGCGGACAC
Source organism: Calotriton arnoldi (assembly GCA_963921515.1). Classification (NCBI taxonomy): domain Eukaryota; kingdom Metazoa; phylum Chordata; class Amphibia; order Caudata; family Salamandridae; genus Calotriton; species Calotriton arnoldi. The sequence goes on from CAWUFW010002520.1 coordinate 1,913,292, forward strand.
CCCTGTCGCGTCCCCCTACCTATCGGGAAGCATTTGGATGCCGTACCATTCACTCGAATGGACACGCTCGGAGAGGCGTAGTTACTAAGGATCCAGGAACAAAAGCGTTCCTTAATACCCGAAGCGTTTCAGCACTTCAATTAGGTAAGGCCAGTGCACTCGGTCGCACGCTTTTTCGGCATTGATCGTGAACAGAATCCTCTCCTGCGGCGATCGGGTGGCCTTGTCTATCAAGTGTAGTATTCCCTTGGTATTGTCGGAACATTGTCTTTGCGGTATAAAACCGGCCTGGTCAGGCTCAATCAATCCTGGAAGTAGGGGCGCCAGCCGAGCCGCCAATATTTTCGTGAAGAGCTTTGCGTCTACATTTAAGAGCAAGATTGGTCGATATGAAGCGCATTGTTGTTTGTCCTTGCCCTGCTTCGCTATCACTGTTATTACCGCCTCCTTCATAGACAGGGGGAGAGAGTCCGCTGACGATATCGAATTGAAAACTCTAGTGAGAAGGGGAGATAGTTTTCTGCAGAGCAATTAATATAATGTTGCCGGGAAGCCGTCTGGCCCTGATGCCTTATGTACTTGTAATTTAGAGATTGCGGAAATGACTTCCTCAATCCTAATCGGTTTCTCTAAGTCTGTAGCTTGTGTTTCAGTTAAGCTCTCGCCCTTCGCCTCCTCTAAATACCGTGTTATGTCGTGCTCAGAGAGATTCTGCGCTGAGTATAGCTCCCGATAAAAAGCTCCGAAGTGAGCTGCTATGGCCTCATCATCCTCAATTACCGTCCCATCCGAGGCCCTCAGAGTCTCGACCACATTCGCCTGATGCACCCCCATGAGCTTGTTCGCGAGCATTCGTCCACTTTTGTTACCCCCCACATAGAAGGAGTGCTTCAGCCTCAATATAGAGTAATCCGCACTATCGAGATCCAGACCAGCTAACTGTTTTCTGGCTCCTTCAAGCTGGCGCCAAACCCTAGGTGCCCCGGTTCGATGATGTATCCGCTGCAGCTCCTTGACCTGCTGCTGAAGCTGTGTTCTCTTCTCCCACCACAGCTTGTTATCGGCCGAGGCTATTGTGATTATTTTCCCCCTCAGGACAGCTTTCATAGCGTCCCTGATTATAGGCAGAGAGACTTCTGGTGTATCATTTAGTGCTATATTGTCATCTATGTCTTTCTCAAGCTGCGTGATCACCTCCGGTCTGCGTAAGAGAGTTTCTTGGAGTCGCCACGTATGATGAGCCAGGGCCGAGGCTGGGAGAGAGAGGTCAAGCACCACCGCTGAGTGATCAGATAGTGATCGGGGTTCTATTTCGACCGCTAGGATGTTCTGCTGAAACTCCAGGGATTCCACAAAGTAATCCAAATGGGCGTACGACTTATGCGCATGGGAATAGAATGTATAGTCCCATGCGTTTGGGTGTGAAGCCCTCCAGAGGTCTCCGAGACCCATTTCTTGTAGCCATAGCACCTTCCCAGGACTGAAAGCACCGATTGGTCCATGATATTATTAAACACAATGTTTAAATCTGCCTCTATGAGAACCAAGCAGTCCTGCACCATCAGCACTTCAGCTACTGCCCTGTGAATGAAGGTTTCTTGGCCCTCGTTTATGGCTTTAATGGAGGCCAATATCAGTGAATGCAGTCCTAGTTGAATTCGGTAGCTCAGCAATTGGCTCTTTATCTCCGCTATCTTGGTACCCACCTTCTCTCGAAATTTATGGGAGAGCAAGATCGCCACTCCTGCAGCCTTACCCAGCTGGGAGAAGTACTGCCGGGGGAAGAGTTTAGATTTAAGCCTGTATGTGTCTCTAGGCTGGAGATGAGTCTCTTGTAAGAGGCACACATCTGCCTGGGAATGCTCTAAATAAGACAAAATCGCCTTTCTCTTGACAGGGTTATTTAAGCCTTTAACGTTGAGGGTCAGTATCTTCAAGTTAGCCATGGGGAGAGGGATAGTGTAAGACTGATGAAGGTGTATACCGGGGGAAATCTCTAGATTCTGTCATCCTCTTCCTTTTCCCCGATGAGCCAGAGGCCTACAGTGAATTGTGGTATGAACTATCATGGTTGGTACCCTGCGCCCTCCCCCAAACAAAAACAAACCCCAAAATATGAACTCACTAAGTCCCCATGGCAGGGAGGAGCGAGACGCCTCCTGTCCCCACCTGGTGGTATAGTCTTCGATGGATGCATGGCCGATCCTCCAAGAAGTACCCGGTCTCCCCCTACCCCAGCTGCCCAAGCCCAACCCTGGCATTGCTAAAATAGAGGCAAGATCCTTGTCTCTAAGCAGACTCCTCTGTTGTATTGTCCTCAGCCAGCTTTGCGATCAGGGCTTTCCTCTCGGAGGCTATCACCGCCGGGTCTGGACCGGCACTTTTCTGCGACGTGGGGACTCTCCTCTATCTCCTGTCGTCAGTCGATCTCTGTGGCAACCTGTGAGTGTTCAGCTGGCTACCCCCTTGAAGATCTATTCGAAGTAGCTTGCCTGTCGCCTTCAGCCATCATACCTGATGTAGTGTGTCCTGCCATCGGAAGATCAATCTGAAGGGGTGTTCCCGAGAGTACGCTACCTCTTGGTCCCTCAGGAAAACCGTGATAGGGCGGAACTCTCTTCTCTTCTGGAGGGTGGATGCAGCTAGGTCCTGGAAGAGGTGCAGTGTATGATCCTGGAAGACCACTGGTGAGGATGCCCAAGCTTCTTTCAATATCCTCTCCTTGAGGGGCAAGCTGTGGACGTCAGGATGTCTAGCGGACGTGAGGAGTTTGGTCCCCCGCCTCCGGCTATGTGTGTTCTGTCAAGGCAGATTTCCCCCGCTGTTGTCTCTTCCAGTATTTGGGCGAAGAGCGCTGCTATGTAGGCCGCTCTGTCTTCTCGTTCCGCATTCTGCGGGGCTCCCCTGATACGTATGTTATACCTGCCGGAGCAGTTTTCCAGGTCTTCGGCATGCATTTGTAGGTCAATTTGCTGTTCCGAGAGCCTAATTATCTCCTGCTAAGTTGTTCTATTTCTTCATCCTGGGAGGTTTCTCTTCCTTCTATTGCATCCACCCTGTCTCCAATATCAGTGATCTCCTTGCGAACTGCTTGCAGTTCTTGGGTCAAGTCTCTCTTTACTGTTAGAAAGTCCTCACGGAGAGCTGAAAAAAGCAACTCCAAGTAAGGGCGGGTAACTGGGGCCTCCAAATCTTCTCCAGAGGGGGAGGTGGGTCAGTTCAGACCAGTCCGCAGAGTGTCCTCCTGGGTCGACTGCTTTACGAGCATGTGTTTGATGGTGGCCCCCTTCTTATTCTGTGCCGTTGCCATCCGGACTGACGTGGGAGGTTGGTGGAGGCCTATAGGACAGGCAGAGTGGATTTGCTCTATCAACAGGTGCCAGACTTGTGGCTCTGCAGGTTGCGTGGCCCCGGCTGTTATCCCCAGTGGTCAGGGTAAAGTTCGAAGTTGATGTAAAATATCTTTGTCCGGGATAGGGCCCCGGGGAGGGGGGGTCCTGGGTGGGGTGGCGGTTGGTGTTGTGGCCCTCTTGGGTGTCCGGCTGCATGATTAGTAGCTCCATGGCATCTGTTGTTCTACTGGTGTGGCTGTGGGCTGGGCTCCCATTTCTGGTGCAGGTTATCGTGCGACTTAATACCAGGAAAGAGCAGGTGTTAATTCCCTGCTGCTAACGCGCCTTATCGCATGTTTTGTAATCTTATCGCCGATCTGGCTGGTCGTTGAGAATGTTGCGAAGTGGTGTTGTCGCGGGTTTTTGCACGGGAACGCCTACTCTGCATCTCATTAGCGTTAGTTGCCGGTGTCATCCGTGGCGATGTTTTTTGCGGCTGCTATCGCAGGAAAACTGGCGATATCGACTGTTAGCACCAGCTTGTGAATGGGGTGATAAATCTATCGCCACTTTGGCTGCGATAAAGTGCCGCTAACCCGGCAATAAGTCCTTGAGAATATGCCCCTAAATTGCTAACAGCATAGTTTCAACGAGAAAGGCAAGGTAAGCAACATCTTTGATATTTTTTTCTATCTAAAATTATCTAACTGGAACAGTGTAGTTTTAGGGGCATATTTACAAGAACTTAACGCCGCCATAGCGTCAATTTTTTACGTTACAGCTGCGTTTGTTTATCGGCTTATTTACAAGTTGTCGATAACTGCAGTTAATGGCACTTTTTCAGCATAAACGTGAATTTTCGAGATCGCCACTTCTGTTAGCGGGACTTAACGAAAATGAGATGCAAGGTGAAAAAACTGCCTCTAAACACGCTTTGCGATATTTACAATGAAATTCCCTTATGTTGATAACCCCCCAAAACTGCCGCTAAGTCCAGTTGCGCCCAAAACAGCCGCTAAGTCCAGTTAGAGGCAGTTTTTTAAGACCAAAAAATAGCTGTTCTTAAAATTGGTGCAAACACTTGGGTCCATATATAAGATGTTTGGGTGCTGGACAGTGCTATAAGGAAAATTGCTGTGCTGCCCTGCTCCAAAACAAAAGGTCAGGAATGCGCCCTATCAATAAGATAGGGCGCATTCCTTGGCCTCATTCATGAAAAGTGTTGCATCGCTGTAACAAAACAGCGTTGCAACAATTTTCACTGCGCCCTTCTTGCGACACCATGGATGCGCCATATTTACAGTACAGTGCTCCATGTCACAATCAATGACAGATACGTCTGGAATCCTGACGTATCTATCAGCGCTAAAGTAACGCATTGCTGCAGTTGTGTAGCAAGCATGACGCAACTCCAGCAATGCATGAGGCAGGCGTAAGGTTTTGACGCAGTAGCGTCTTAGAATTGTCGCAGTGAAATCTGATAGATTTCACTGCGCCACTCCTATGAGGCTTTGTTGCGTGGGAACGCCCACCCTGCATACATCATAACTGATGCAGGTACAATGTGGTACAGGGCTTCACAAGGTCATGCATATGCTTAGATGTGTCACTTTATAAATATGGTGCAACGTGGTGCAAAATTCACGCTGCAATTACGTCAAGTAAATGACACACTGGCGGCTTTAAACTATCAGAAGGGGCTCATGAATAAGCCCACCTGTATTTTTCCCCTACGTTGCCGCACAATGGCTGCCATGCGCCAATGCAGGCACCCTTGCGCCATGATGAAAGGGTGACTGTGTTGCGGAGTTGATTGATGTTGTGCAGGAAGGGACACCTACCTGCACAAAACCTTTCAATCCAGGGCATTTCCTCTTTCTCTGTGTTCTGCAGAATGCTGCACACATAGAAAAAGTGAGAAAAAGAGGAGAAATGAAAACATTTATCCTCGTAGCACCTCCCAAACATCACCCTTGGGGTGCTATTAGATTCTCTTGTTGACTGGGAGCCAGTGGAGTTGTCCGAGGTGTTGCTTGATGTGGATTCGGCGGGGGATGTTGAGAACCAGTCTGGCCGTGGCGTTTTGGACGTTCCATAGTTTCTTGAGCTGTTTCAGTGTAGAGTGCATTGCCGTAGTCGATTCTGCTGGTGATGAGTGCTTGTGTGACCGTCTTTCTGGATTCTGTCGAGATCCATCTGAATGTCTTTCAAAGTAGGCGGAGCGCATGGAAGCAGACTGAGAAAACTGCGTTGATTTGGCGGTTCATGGTGAGTGATGAGTCCAGTATGATGCCGAGGTTGTGTGCATGGTTCTTTGGGGTGGGGGGAGATCCCAGAGCAACTGGCCACCAGGAGTCGTCCCAGGCTGAAGGGGTGGGTCCCAGGATGAATAATCGGTCTTGTCTGAGTTGAGCTTGAGGCAGCTGTCTTTCATCCAGGTAGCAACGGCCTTCATTCCACTGTTGAAGTTGGTTCTGGTGGCTGTTGGTTCATTGGTGAGAGAGAGGATCAGCTGGGTGTCGTCGGCATAGGAGACAATGTTGAGTCTGTGGCTTCTGACGATGGCTGCGAGGGGGGACATGTAGACGTTGAAGAGGGTGGGGCTCAGGGAGGAACCCTGGGGAACTCCACAGCTGATCTCTGTGGGTTCTGAGAGGAACAGTGGTAGTCTGACTCTCTGGGTCTGGCCGGTGAGGAAGGAGTGGATTTAGTCCAAAGCCTAGTCGCGGATGCCGACATTGTGGAGTCTTGTGATTAGGGTGCGTTGTGAGACGGTGTTAAAAGAGACCAAGAGGTCTAATAGGATGAGGGCTGCGGTCTCGCCCCGGTCGAGGAGGGAGTGGATGTCATCTGTGGCGGCGGGGAGTGCAGTCTCTGTGCTGTGGTTGCTTCAGAAGCTGGATTAGGAGGTGTCCAGGATGTGGTTCACTTCGATGAACTCGGAGAGTCGGGCGTTAAAGGCCTTCTCTATGACCTTGGATGGGAAGGGGAGAAGTGAGATCGGTCTGAAGTTCTTGAGGTCTGTGGGGTCTGAGGATGGCTTCTTCAGCAGAGGGTTGATCTCGGCGTGCTTCCAGTCATCGGAGAAGGTGGCGATTTTGATGAAGCAGTTTATGGTGTGGCAAAGCTGGGAGGCAATGTCGGCGGTTGCTCTGTACAAGATATGGTACAGGCAGGGATCTGTCAGGGCACCTGAATGGATGCTCTTCATGGTCCTGAGCGTGTCCTCTGTTGTGAGCAGCGTCCAGTGGAAAACGGTCTGTTGTGGTGCGGCTTGGTTGTGTACAATGGTGGCGGCCGTGGTGGCCGGATCTGGGGTGTTGAAGCTGTTGTAGATCTTCCTAATCTTGTGGTGGAAGGAGGTGCTGAGTTTGTTGCAAAGGTCTTGGGAGAGGGGGGACATCTGTGAACTCGCTTTTAGGCCTGGCGAACTCCTTGATGTTGGAGAAGAGTTCCTTACTGTTGTGTGCATTGGAGTTGATTCTGTCTTGGAGGGCCATTTTCTTAGTGGTTTTCATGAGGTGGTGGTGTGTGCTGACAGCAGATTTGAAGGTTGTGTGAGTTTCAAGGGTATTTTTGTGGCTCCATCTCTTCTCAAGACGTCTGCAGGTGTGTCTGGACTAGTGGAGGGTGGGAGTGAACCAGTTGGCCTTCTTGGAGTGTTGTTTGCCTGGCCTTTTCTTGAGGGGTGCCAGGGTGTCGGCGCAGTTTGAAATCCATCGGTGGATGTTGGGCACTGCGGTGTTGGCGTCAGTAAGCGTTGGCGGAGTGGTGATGCTGAGGGAGTTGACGAGAAATTCTTCTGTGGCCTTGATCCAGCTGTGACTGGGGGCGATAATGATGGTGGTGTACGGTGGACGTGGTGAAGGCGTGATGAATGTAATGATGGTCGGTCCAGAAGAGTTCGGTGGTGTGGCTGTAGTTGAAGTTCCTGCTGACGGAGAAGACGGGGTCGAGCGTGTGTCAGGCTATGTGAGTTGGTACGTGACAAGCTGCTTAAGTCCGATGTTGGCGAGGTTCTCCAGGAGGGTGGTGGTGTTCCGGTCACTGGGGTTGTCCAGGTGGAAGTTGAGGTCTCCGAGTAGGATGTAGTCAGTGGATGGGAGAGCCTAGGATGCGATGAGGTCTGCAATGGCATAGATGAATGGAGGGTCATGGGCCGGGGGGCCTGTAGACGAGGGTGTCGCAGAGATTGGTGTTGGGGCTGGTCCGGATCTGGAAGTGGAGGTGTTCCATGGTCGCCGTTGGGTCATTAGAGTGTGTGGTCAGTCGGAGTGTGCTTTTGTAGATGATGGCAATGCCTCCTCCTGGGTGGTCGGGGTGGTCCTTGCGGGTGATTTTGTAGCCGTCAGGGATGGCGATGTCCGGCCCGGAGCAGAGGTTGGTCCAGGTTTCCGTGAAGAATGCGATGTCTGAAGAGGTGGCGTCAAAGAGGTCCCTGATTTCTGTGGCATGTTTGTGGAGGGACCGCACGTTGAGGAGGATGCAGTCGCGCTGTTGTTCAGCTGGGTGGCAAAAGGTTGATGCAGCAGAAGGTGTGTTTGCAGATTCGGTAAGCGAAAGGTGCAAGGCTATTCTTTGGTGATGCTAGATGGCAGGCGGCGTGGCATCCGGGGTTGAGGGCGAGGAGGATGCTGCCGTCGTAGCAGTGGAGTGTCCGAGAGGCAGGGACCCAGGTGCTGGGCGCGGTCCTGGGGCAAACGGACGCAGACAGGCTTCCCTTCGGTGCACCAGTGGCACGCCCGCTGCGCATGGCCGCACAGCAGCCACGATTAAGCAGTGCTGCGGAGAGGCTGAACAGCTGGGAGGCGGGAAACGCGGGAAAGGACACTGGTGGGGACGGGCCGCAGAGAATCGCATCCGCAACAAGGGAGAAGACAGGGAAAAAGGAACTGAAAAAAAGCACAAGAAAAACAATGCCAAACAAAGCAAAGAAAAAAAAAGACAAAGGTAAAAAAGCAACGGAGAAGAGCAGAAAGAGGAACAGGAACAGCAGAGAAGTGGGACAGGAGGGCAGTCAAGCAGCAAAGCAGTGATGCTCTACCACTGGACCACCAGGGATGAGGCACAGGCAGGAGCCTGCGGGTGGAGGAGAGACTCGAACACCTGACCTCCAGGTCAGAGGAACCAGCAGCAGCAGCTACCAGATGGCGCAGCGTTGTGGGAAGAGGAAGTCCACTAAGGGATAGTCCCCCATACTCCCAAAAGCAAACTAACCGGGGTGAGGAAAAGCAGGACCACCCGGTTGCCTCTTCTGATCTGACAGTGGCGACCAGATTCCGTGTTCACCAGTTCCCCAGCGAGTAACAGCAATTCAAGTTGCATATCCAAGGGCCTGGGATCGAACCAGCCCCCCTTTCCGCTGCCACCAAAGGCCGATCTCAGCGACTTCAGCCAGTAAGTGGAGTTCCCCACCAGTCTTGTGTTTGTGCGGTGTCCTTGGTGATGTAGGTCAGCCGCAGCGCAGGGATGGCTCAGGGCATGATGTGCGCCAACCACAGGCGCTAGGCCTGGGCCCGACTTGACCCCCGGGCCTCCTCCTCTATGCTTCCCACCTTCTCCTCACCTGGACATTGACACTGGGGCTCAATCCGCTGCACTCTCTCCAAATCTGTGACTTAGCCAGCAGGAGCCTCAGCCATCCGGGATTTCACAAGCCTGGGTACAGCAGTCGCTGCCAAGTCCGCTGGGGAACCTCCTGATGCAGGTGATGCAACAGTGTCCCCTTAGGCGTGATGTTGCAGCGCTCACGCAACACAAGTTCGGCGCAGCTCAGGGGCCTCACCCTCCACAGTGTTCGGGCAACACCACATCCTCCGGCCTGTGATGCAGAGAGGAGCGGACCACCATTGGTAATCTCCTCCGTGCAGTGGTGGTGGCACGTGTTATGCGATGCAGACCTCCCTAAGTTGGTGCACAGGAGTGCCTATACCGTTCACAGCTTCAAGGGGCACCAGGCGGTCTTCTCACACAGGTCAGCAATGTGTCACCATGCAACCTGCCAGACTTCACCACCAGGTAAGGGCGATCGCCGATGCCTCAATGTCTACCGGCGCAGCCCACAGGCTTGGGCCCGACACGGGCCGCCTCCACCGTCAGGCCACAGTGGCTCCACAGCAGCGCCGCCTCCGGAGACTGTCCGCGCTTCCAGGCATTGGCTGCCAAGGTGTCGCAAGGATGGCACAATGCAAAGTGCTGCATCACTGGTTTTCCCCAGCGATGCACCTCTTTACATCAATGGTGCCCTGAATCTGTATTTCCACTTCCCCTGGGACTCTGGCTGCTCATCCTGGCTGTTGGGGGGTTTGGGGGCTTTGTTTACCTGTGATGTACTTGGCGTGGCTGCTCCATTCTGCATTCCATTGTTTTTATTTTTTTTAATATTTGGGGGTGGACTTATAGGCTATTTTTGCCTCTAGAGGCAGAAAAGTGACGTTGGGCTGATTAACGTCAGCTTTTTGCCGCTAATTGGCCTTTTGCACTTTTCTCTTGGTAACGTCAATTTTTTTATTGCCTTGATGCTAGTGTTAGCGGCAGTTTTTGCCGCGGCTAGCTGATACTATTGCCATGTAGCGACGTATTGTAAATACGTCGATAACAGGGCAATAGTTTTCAGCGCTAGACAGTGTTAAGAAAATTGCTGCTAACTAACGCTAACGCTGGTTAGCGACAATTCTTGCAAATATACCCGCTAGTGTCTGGTTTCTGGTACCATAGCTCTAGCCCACACTGAACGTCAGAAATGGAAATCTCAGCAGCCTCTATGTTTTTCATGACCAGTTGCTGTATTGGTTGATCAGCAACCCGTGTGTCTTGGTAATGAGAGGAGGCCTGTTCAGACCAATGACCAAGTGGATCAATAGCAACTGTGAGCAGAAGTCCAAAAAAGCAGGGCTAAGTATATTTGTCACTATAAGAACTGTAAAATAGATAAACTTGTATAATGCCTAGCGAAAAGAGTTTTATTTACTTTTAATACATTTAATCAGCGTAGAACTCTTAAAGGTAAACTGAAAAAAAAATACAGTTGTCCTAATGTTTTCCTTAATGCCATTCCAGTACCAGACCCTTAGTGATGACCTACAATCCGACTTGGTAAATATTATTCTGATCGTTGAAGACATCCTCCCTCCTGTTCATTTCCACCAGTGTATCTATCAGTGCAAATCTTGATTTAATCTCCGCCTTGAACCTGGCATCTTTCTCGGTGGTTGAACTAGGGGTAAATGAGCAGACTCTCATGTCATCCAATGTTTCACTTAGTCACCTACATTTATCATCTCTATTCTCTACATTTTACGTTAGCCCCAAACGCGTGACAATGTCTCCTCTGCACTAGTACGGGTAGCAGTTACTCCACTGCAAAAATAAAAATCCCTCCATCCTTCCTTTATGGATCCCAGAATACTGTCTAATATTTGACGTAATCTCTAAGCTTTACAGACCTAAACTTACTCAGGATTATCCCTTGCCTTTATCTCCAGAAACCTGTTGAAGAGCATAATCTTCTTGACCATTTCCATCGATGGTTACTGCCCAGCATGGGGGGTGGACATTTAAGCCTGCAATATGAAGATTATCATTATATTTTTGTGTTAGTGCACAGTCTTTTTAATCAAGTTCACTGATTCACACCCAATGAGTCCATGAATGGGATGGAGCTTTTTAGGCAACTGCCTGGCTCCTTCAGTGCTCGCTCACCCTCAACAGGGCTACGTTTGAGCCTAATCAGAGGCCAGGTCTGGGTGAAGCAGCTGCGGTCGTGAATGGCTGCTCAGGAAAATTCTGGGTCCCCTCCTGGTGGGTCTGCTGGGTGCTCAGTACAGCCCTGCCCTAGCTGCTCAGGTATGAATTGTTGCAGGCATGAATGATCGACTTGAGCAGGTGGCGAGGCCTCGCAAAGGGCTTGCTGATTGGATGGTCAACCACGGCTTCAGGCATGCCGAGGTCTCAGGTCGCACAGCAGCTGTTGGACCACTTGCATCTGAGTGCAGCAGCTTCAGGCAGCACCCCATCAACATACTTCAGGTGCAGAGGCTCTGGTCAGGCCACAACTTAAAAAATGGGTACAGATGTTCAGGTTACACCTCACTTCACAGATTGGGCACAGTGGCTCAGACAATGCTAGGATTTCGTTATTCTCACCACAACTCAAGGTGGAAAATCCCTGCCTCAGGCACACAGATCGCTCTCTACTTCTGCAAACCCACTGCACCGGGGTCCTGCAGCTCCTCCTGGACAGTCACTCTTCCTGCAGGGTTGGCAGGGTCCTTCCCTCTCTCAGCAGGCAGACTCGCTTTTAGGCCCTTTAGGACAGGTAATCAGGTCTTGCAGCATGGCGTGGACTAAGATGATGTTCCCTCAACTCTGCGAAGCTGGCCATCAGGGAAAATGAAACACTGGTTGAACAACAGCCCTCTGAGTCCTTCGGAGAGCACTCCCTTCCTTGGTCAAAGCGAATTTGGAACTGGAACAACACGTGGATCACAGTCAAAGCAGACAGAAGATCTGGATCCACTGCCTGCACTTTCAGAAGCGATTTGGGGAAGAGGGTGTAATGAATACTCCACACCGATGTGCAGATTAAGATGATTTAATGAAGAGCAAGCAGAGTACATCTACTCTACAGCAAGCATACAAGCTAACTGTCTAACATCACTCTAGAACACACAGAGAAGCTTACTGCATCGGTCACCATAGCAATGGTTACTAGGATGCAGTGATGCCACATCTCCTCTCTTTAATCAAATAACAAGAACAAATACAAATTGAGATAATTACTTTTCCAAGAATAAATAAGAGTGAATTAATTTATAAGTAATACAATGGATATTAAGTAGAGAGTTATCCCCCTCCTTGCGAGAAAAAAACAAAAAGTAATTACATAGCATAACTTCTGAATTTCGTTGGTAGTTTTATCTCTCTACCAACACGTGTCATTTTTCCTGAGCTACAAGAAGGCTGTACGACATCACTGGGAACAGCTCTAACAGTTTGAGTATGTGAACTTTTTTGATTAGTAACGGTGGTATCGGTGACTTCATCCCACATCCAACTCATTGAGTTTGACCCAGAAGGCTTTCCAGCTCTTTTCTCGTGAATAAATTTATTGCACTTAGTCTGTTGTAATGCCAAATTTTCCCATCACTCAACTCTGCAGATTTGGAATATGACTTAACCACTTGCAATGGTGACGAGTATTTACTCTGACCTTTTTTTACTTTAGAAGGAAGTTTCACTTTTACCTTATCACCATCCTTCAGGTTAATGTCGCGTGTGTTGTGTGATCTGTCAAAATGGGCTTTGTAGGTTTCATGCATTTTTCTTAAGTTAGATCTGACGACAGCTGGTGACCATTTACCACATGTCTTCATGGTGTTCCAAGCAACATTGTCTTTGGTAAATGGTTCTCTCCCTCTTAAAATTCTGAAAGGGCTATACCCAGTACCCGTAGGTGTGATCCTGTAAGCCCAAAGTGTACTAAAAAGTTCTTTCTCCCAATTTTTCCCAGCACTCAGGGATGCTTGTACACTGCCCATTATGACTCTGTTGAATCTTTCTACGATACCATTTCCTGCTGGATGATATACAGGTGTTTTCCTTCCACAAATACCATAAATATTTTTCAGATGAAAATTGTGGACCATTATCGCTTAGAATGTTCTTGGGAATTCCTTCTCGCAGGAATACACTTTCCAAAAATGTTATGACTTGTTTCGTGTCGAAGTTTTCAGTGATTTCAATTTCTGGCCACTTTGAGTAATCATCAATGACTACTAGGATGTGTTTGTGTTGGCCTTCTTCATCATCAATGGGACCTAACCAATCGATACTGAGGTTTTCCCAAGGTCGATCTGGAAGGATTCTGGAACCTAGGGTGGGTCTGAGCACTCTTTGGGTTTTATCAGCCTCTTGGCAAATAGAACACTCTCTGACAAATTTTTCTGTATCCCTGTCGATACCAGGCCACCAATATGACATTTTGATCCTAGCTTTTAATTTAAGGATGCCAAGATGACCTTCGTGATTTAATTCTAAGACTTTGAATCGTAATTTTGAGGGAACAAAGATTCTCTCTCCTCTGCAAATATAACCAGAATTGTCAATGGAAAGTTCATTTTGTATTTCCCACATGGCTCTTAGTTCACCTTCACTTTCATTTTTGCTGGGCCATCCTTTGATGATGAAGGATGCTGCTTTTCTTAATACTTCATCTTGTGAATATTCAGTGTTCCATTCTTCCTTAGTAATGGCATTGGAATTGTCATACACTACAGCTACATTGAAGTCATCCCAATCAGTTTGCATGAAGTTTCGTACGGTAAGGGAGATCTACTGAGGCAGTCCGCTACTTGATTCCTTTTTCCAGGTAGGTATTTAATATCGTAAGTGAAATCCAAAAGTTTCAAATTCATTTTTGCTTTTCTTGGGGTGGCCTTGAATATACCTTCTGAGGTCAAGACTTTGAGTAATGGTTTATGGTCTGTACGAAGAATAAATTTGCTGCCCCACACAAACTGCCTAAATTTTTCCATAGACCAAACTGTGGCTAGCATTTCTTTTTCTATCACTGAATATTTTTCTTCTGTTGGAGATAGTGATCGAGAAGCAAAAGCGATGGTTACTTCTTCACCTCTGTCATTGATTTGTGATAGTACTGCTCCCAAGCCCTTACCACTCGCATCAGTGGTGATAATGCTTGGTGCAAGATTGTTAAAGGCTTGAAGAGGGAAAGCAGAAATAAGATCACTCTTTATTTTTATAAAGTCATCCTCTAGATCCTTATTCCCAAAAAATTCTTGTTTTACCTTAAGTAATTGTCTTAGGTTGTAAGTCTTAGATGCGAAATTCTGTACGAATTTTGAATAGAATTCTGCAATGCCGAGAAATGACCTTATGTCATCTTTCGACTTTGGTGTGGGAGCCTTTTTAATTGCTTCAACTAATCCCTTTTTAGGAGAAATTTCATCACCACATACTTCATGGCCTAGGTAAGTTACTGACTTCATTCTAAATTTGCATTTCTTTAATTCGGCAGTCAATCCTTTTTCTGATAAAATGTGAAGAACAGTTTTTAATCTCTCATCATGTTCGTTCCTGTCTCGGCCCATGATTAATATATCATCCTGGAAGTAGGTTATGCCCTTTAACCCTTTAAATAATTTGTGCATTAATCTTTGGAACACAGCAGCAGCAGAGGCGAGGCCGAAAGGCATGCGCACAAAATGGTAACATCCAATTTGGTGATAAGCAGATGTTAAATCTATTGTCGAAAACCATTTAATTCCATTTGTCTGTGCAAGTAATTCATCAATTCTTGGTAAGGGGAATTTGTCTATTATGATGTTTTTGTTAAGATCTCTCAAGTCAATGCATAGGCGCAACCGGCCGTCAGGTTTGCGTGCTACGACTAAGGGGGCGAGCCATTCTGCACTTTCTACAGGCTCTATTATCCCTTTTTTTTCCAGAATGTCTAATTCAGCCATGACACCTTCTCTTATACTAATCGGTATGTGTCTGGCTTTATGACAGACTGGTACAGCATTGTCTTTGAGTATGATCTTGTGAACAAAACCACACAGTTTTCCCACCTTTCCTGAAAACACATTAGGAAATTGTGTAACAATGTCATTAACTAGATTTGTATCTGTCTCATCTAATAGCATAACTTGGTCTTCCATTTTAGGGTTGAGGATGATTCCTAGTTCTCCTTGATCAATCCATCCTAGTACAGATGGTCCCTTCTCTGCGACATATAATTTGCACATGGCGCTTCTGTCCTTGAACACAAATAGAACCTCCACATAACCTACCATGGGAATCTTTTCACCAGTGAAGGTTACAGGCTGGATATCTGGAGGTTTCAACTCTTGCTCAAGGACTTTTTCAAATTTACTCTCCCATACATCACGTTGAATGATGGTGTACGGTGAGCCAGTGTCAGGTACTATTTGCAAATTTACACCACCAATATTCACTTCACAAATTGGTTTCTTTTTTCCTGAGGAACATACATTTAATACAACATTGTCAGCATCATTTATATCGTTTATACATAATATACTATCATCACTAGAGGAATTTCCATCATCAATATGTACTTCATTTTTGTCTTCAGTGCATCCTACTACCTTCTTATTGCTTTTGTTAATTCTCCTCCTACAAGCTTTTGTAAAGTGGCCCATAATACCACAAAAACCACATCTAGATTTCAATGCTGGACACCATTTTTCATTAGCATTATGACCTTTGTACCCACATCTGTAACATGTCAATTGTTTCTCATCCTGAAAATTTCTTTTGACATTAAAGTTTTTCCTGTTGACTTCTTTGTAGGTTCGTTTGTCAAATTTCTTCACCTCATTGGTGTTGCTGGATACTTTGCTAACTACATTACCCTCTTCATTATTTTTAAGTGCAACTTGTGCACACCTTTTTGACATTTCTCCTTTTTTGACTATGGCTATAATTTCATTCAAAGGAGCATCTCCACATACCCACAGCTTTTCTTGAATAGCTGCGTTGTTGGAGTGCATGACAAGTTGGTCTCTAATGAAACTGTCATGAAGATTCCCAAACTCACAATTAATAGATAATTTTTTCAAAGATGACACATAATCTTCAACAGATTCTGATTTATGTTCTTTCCTTTGAAAAAAATCATATCTACTAATTCCTACACATACCGTGGGTTGGTAATGTGCGTCAAGATCTTCAAGAGCCTCCAAAAATACATTGGAGCTTCCCCCAGATCTTGCTTTCTTTTCCATTTGGTAATAAATTCTAGACCCTTCTGGTCCTAAACTATGTAAGAGCATTTTCTTTTTCCTGGATGGAGAAAATTCGTCCTCACTCTCTTCTTCTAAAGCTGAAATGTAATTAAGAAAATATTCTTTCCAATCTAACCATTTTAGTATAGGTTCGCCTGGACGAATGAGGAAAGGAACATGTGAGACTAAACCATAACCTTGTGTAGCCATGTTTGAATACAATAAAGTAGTAACCGAGAATTACTTTTGTAATAAACTATCACAGCATGAAATAACACTAGAAAATACTGACTGTAATAGTATGGCATAAATAAGGATATCGTAGCAATTAGCAATATTGTATGCTGAATAAATATGCACTAATGTAATTAGTGTGCATATCACTGTCGAGTAGTTAATTTTAGAGATATTGTACAGTTACCGATATTAGAAGCTGTTGTAGGGGTGAACTGGGTGTTCCGATGCGTGTTTGAAGGAGGAATAAATTGTTTAAGGTTTACTCGTAGGTTGTTATGGTCGGTCCGGTGATTTTCCTCCGATCGGTGTTGCTAAGGAAAATTTTAAAATGGACTCCACGTAAGGTCACGTTGCGTGACTCAGCGCAATGACAGAGCTGAGTGCAAGCAGACGCTAGGCGTGATGACGGAGAGGCGGAGAGTTCTCCGAATGACGTGTGGAATGCGTGACTCACGAAGCAGGAGTTGACGACGCTAGGAATGGATTTCCATGGACTTCCACTGAAACTCCTCTCTTGGAATGGAACAAAGACAACGGAGAAGGTGTAAATCAGCGTCACCGCCGCTCGAAAAATGCGGCCGAGGAAGGTTTGTTTAAACGGTCACTTCAAGAAGATAACGTTAGTAAGTTACCTTTACTGAAGTGCAGTATCTTCACAAGTTTTGCCAATTCTGGAGACTATTTCTTCGTGAAGCTTGTAAAAATGGCTTAGATTGTAAAATTCCTTATTTTCTTCGTGTGTCTTTTCTTGAAGTGTCGTGAGCATTCAGTTCAATTTGAAAGATGTGAAAATAAATCTGTTGCTCCGCATGATTTTGTTCCGGGGTGAACAGTGAGCAATCTTTCACTCTGCTTGCTCCTTAGATTGCTCGTTAATCTTCTAAAAATAAATTACAATGAGGTAGGGGTCTTGTAGGTTTCTTGAAGAGTAGGCTCCTTGAAGAGTGTATCCCGTCTTCAGTCGCCAAAATGTAATGAATACTCCACACCGATGTGCAGATTAAGATGATTTAATGAAGAGCAAGCAGAGTACATCTACTCTACAGCAAGCATACAATCTAACTGTCTAACATCACTCTAGAACACACAGAGAAGCTTACTGCATCGGTCACCATAGCAATGGTTACTAGGATGCAGTGATGCCACAGAGGGTGATTTGCTTGGGTGCATGAATGATGACTACCTAGCTCTACTGTTCCTCACCCTGCAGGAAGCGTCGGTTTTCAATTCAAGTAAGACTTCTGGTTGGTGAGCAGGGGTGGCAGAGCAGCTGGGGAGCAGCGAGGTGAGTCTTTATGAGAGTCCTTCATCTGGGGGATTTTTTACACCTCCCAATGACACTACTCATGCTGGCTTGTCGTGCCTACCATTTTGAGCTTCTGAAGTGACATGTATGCTTTTATCTATTTATTCTCTCTCAGAAGGAATGCGGTGGCTGCATGTCAACTTACAAAGCAATTTTGTATTGAATAGTGCTACACACCTATGAAGGGTGGGGCCACAAATAAAACACATATAACCATTCAGAACAACAAGATCTAATTAAACTAAATTCAGGAATTATTTTCAATAGCACAATGTGCATCCTTACTTTTCCTTCAGAGAAGAAGCATAGCAATCACAAATAAATGAAAGAACGATGGGATTTTGTATGGCGCAAGCAGCAGCCTGAAAGGGTGTCTTATGTTTAAATAACAAGGACAACACTATCTGCCCACATGGACCAGCGTAGGTACGTATTCATATAACAATTGTCCTGTGGGACTCATTTAAAGGTGGTACCTTCTTTGTGTCTTAGAAAGGACCCAGAGTTACTCAGACTTATTCATCAGGCCAAAATTAATTACAAAGAAAACAATACACAGGACTGGTATGGAGTGCATCTTGAAATGTTTTCACTCCAATCAAATGTAACAATCAACAAAATAAGTGATCATAGGGCAGACAACTCAGTGTTCCAATAGGGATTATATACACGAAGAACATAGATAAAAGACACTGTATGATTCCCAATGGTTGTATGCATTGATTGATAAAATTCATAACAGGGTTTGCATCTGTCAGTGTGGAATCCCTTAAAATTAAATTACATGTAACAGCCAAGAAGGAGGGTTCGTCGACATAAGACTTATAAGAGGGTACTACTTTTGAATGAGTCCCACGAGACAATTGTTATATGAAAGGGCATTCCAGCACTGCCCATGAAAAACATATTTCACCTAATGTCAGATTAGATGGTAGAGAACAGTCATGTTTTGAGTTATGTCGCTCAACATGGGTTCCGATGAAGCTTGCAGTTGTGTGGTGAGGCTTTGCAGGTTGTGGCATTGCTCAGTGTCAGTTCCAATGAGTCATGCAGCTGTGCGATGAGATTTTGCTGGGCTTGATGACTCTTGGATTGGTTATGATGAAGCTTACAAGTGTGCAGCGAGGCTTTTCAGGGCTTCACGTCATTCAGCATCGGTTTCAATATAGCTTTGAGCTGTGCAGTGAATCATTGTGGGGATTTGAGTCACACAGCATTGGTTTCGATGAAGCTTTCAGTTGTGCGATGAGGATTTGCAGGGCTTTGAGTGGCTTCATGCCAAATTTGATGGAACCTTCAGTTAGGCAGGACGGAGTACACTCTGATAACAGACAATGGTCAAGGACCTGGGGAGGCACATCTGGGGGATCAGGGGCTCTCTCCAGCAGGGCTCAGGCAGGTCCAGTGCAGGTCCAGGCAAGTCCAGTGCAACAGGTCAGTTGGGCAGTTGTAGGGAGTCCTCTGGAGCTTGTTGTGACCCTGTAGCTCAAGATAGGAGGTCAGCAAACTGACCCTTGTAGTCACTCAAATTACCCTGAGATGAAGTGAGGAGGTCCAGTCTTACTTCTCAGAGAACAAGGAAGTCCTCAAGCAGCAGGGCAGTCCTCTGGTAGCAGCAGTGCAGACATATGATGGCAGGGCATGCCTTCTTCTGTGTTGTCCACAAGTCTAGGAGTATTCTGAAGAGTGGCTCTCCAGGTCCAATATTTATACCTGGTGCCTGCCTTTGTGTGTGGGGGGATTCCCTGTCCTACTCCCACATCTGGGACTAGAAAGACCTTTCCTTCTCTGTCAATGTTCCAATACGTCTGGGGTGACAAAGGGTTACTGTCAGCTTCCTTTGTGTGTGCTGGAGGCAAGCCCTTTGAAGTATAAGTGGGGTAGGGAACAGCTCTGTCCCAGCCATACTGGCAGGATGGCCCATCCTCCCACACCTAATCCACATTTGTCTCACTGTGTGGGAGGAATACACAGAGTCCAATGGCTGGGTCATGTGACTCAGGACACTGGCAGAATGCACCAAATTCTCAGGACAAGACAATGCCAACTTTCCAAACGTGGCGTTTTCAAACTTTTGACTTAAAATCCAACTTTACCATTAAAGAGGATTTTAAATTTCAATTCATTGGAGTCCAAACTTGAAATCCCTATCTGCTCCCAATCAAACATCAGAACATATTACATGTAATAAGGTAACCCAGTGTTATCCAATGGAAGGGACAGGTGCACAGTGGTAGCTACATCTGCACCCTTACGAAAGAGGTCCTGGTGGGCTGTGAGTGTGCGCGCTTTGGGATTATCTTCAACACCACCTTTACAATGTCTGGGCTTCTGGTCTACCGCCCACCGGGGCCCTCTAAAGAGTTCAGGGTAACACTGATTGATACAGCAAGTACTTTGGCTATTAGATATGCCAACTTCAGCATTATTGGTGACCTGAACCTGCACTTGGATAACAAACATGACTGTGAAATTGGTAACTTCTTAGCAGACCTTGCTGCCCTTCAGTTGACACAACATGTCTCAGGTTGTACCCATTCTGCTGGTCACCTGCTAGACCCTGTATTTTCTAATCTTTCCAGCCTCATAGTAAATCCACCGATCCCGATGAGTTGGTCCGACCACTATCTTGTACCTATGATACTCTTGAGGGTAGAGCCCTTCCAGAGGGTGGTCCGGAAGTCAGTCTTAAAACGCCCTTGGCACAAACTTGACATCGATCAATTTCATGCCCTCCTCCTTATGCATACCCCTGGCATGTCGGATGACCCTGATGTGGCCGATAAAGCCCTATCTGATTGGATTCGGCGGCCTCTCGATACACTCATTCCTGATAAGTGGTCACAGAGTCGTAATAGCAAATTCAGCCCATGGTACAACAGTAAACTAGCCACAATTCGGAAAGCATGCAAAAGGCTGAAACGGGCATGGAGACGGGATTATGACCCTGTCTTGAAGGGGCATTATCAGGTAGCCACCAAAAAATTACCATAGAGCCATTCAGAAGGAAAGGGTGGCCTACTTTGCAGACGAAATCAAAAATAGCAGTAATCCTTCTAAATGCGTTTTTCAATACTTAAAGATCTAAAATCTGCAGGGCCACCTAAAGCGCCTCTGATTTCGTCTGATCAGCAATGTGAGGATCTTGCCGCCTTCTTCATTATGAAGGTTGAGAACATCTACAGAGCCTTCCCCCACCACGCGACCAGATCAGGCCCTGTCCACAGGGCCTATGCTACCCCCACACTCTCTGTCTTCCCACCAATCTCTCAAGATGAGATGCTTACGATATGCAGGAAAGTTAAATCAGGTTCCCCTGCAGATCCTCTTAAACCTGAACAATTCCTTAAATCTCTGCCTCTGCTCCTCCCGCCTTTTTGTCAGCTGATTAATATGTCCCTGTCCATGGCGGTTGTCCCCAGGGCTTGGAAAGGGGCCATGGTGGTCCCCCTTTTAAAGAAACCCACACTGGACACTTCTTAACCGGAGAACTTTCGCCCTATTTCTCTCCTGCCGTGGGTTTCCAAGATCGCCGAGGCCTACATCAACTCCATTCTGACAAGATTCCTAGAAAACAACAACACGCTTGACTCTTCTCTGAATGGTTTCTGTCAGGCAATGAGCAGATGCGCCTGCTTGATACGTGATTTCCGGAGGTCACTCGCCACAAGACTACATATCCCAGAAGGCCTTCCTTCGAGGAGGGGCTAATCACGTTTAATTGCCGGGACGCACACCGAGCAGTGTGCGTAATTCTAACTTGTTGGAGACCGTGTGGGAGGTGCGGTGGCACTATCGCGATGTCTCCTATTGTTCCAGTGTTTCTTCGAGTCTCTATTCCAGGTGAACACGGTCCCGGGCCTTAGTCTTCAGGTCGGAGGGGGCGTTCGACCACCGGCATCCGTTCACATCCACTAACGGCTGTTAGCGTGTTCCTGCTTTTCAGCTGTGAGAGACCTTGGTGCCGCTCAGAATCGGCGCAGCTCTGTGCGCTGCGACTTTCCTCGTGGACTATCAGCAAAACCGGCAGCTCTCGCGGTAGAGAGCATAAGGGAGTATTCAGCCGGCCTTCTTAAGGACGACGATATCGAACTGGGCAAAAGGCTGCCATGCTCCTGGTGTTGCACGGGCTCGAGTAACATTCCTCATCGAGATCAGGTGAAACGCATCAGAGTTCCGTGAGTCCTATATTCTATGTTCGGATTACTGTGGGTGCTGTTATTTAAAGCCACGGTAATAATTCAGTTAGTTATTTAGATTTTGGGAAACAAAAGGGGGCGCGAATGGATGACTAAAGTGTTCTTGTTTTGTTGTTGTAGGTATCAAATCATCCAGGGTGAGAGCTGTATCTTCCTTGGTTTATTAAGTGGAACACAGAGGCCAGTTATTCTTTGTTTTCAGGTACTAGTCAAAATAGTGGGACCTAATGAGAGTAGTTTGTGTTTTGAACTGTAGTAATATTGAGTTTTCTGCTTACAGGTATCCCATTCCCCGCTGGTCCTACCCTAATTCCTATCCCTCACTTGATCGCCTCAATCCTCTGTGTATGTTATATCAGAGTTGGGGATGTCAAGAGGTGGATCCCTTTGTGCATCGCCCTGATCCTGAGGAGTTCCGGTGGACGTTACAGAATTACGCACCCACGAAATTTACTCCTCCCGGTCTGGGCGACTCACGGAGGTGGCGTCCTTGGACGAAGTGCTGCAAGCACTGGTGGTAGTCCAGCAAGAATTAGCTGCATCAAGAGTAGAAACAGCCGCACTGAAAGATAGGGTTGAGAGACAGTCCAGGAACCCTTTCGACGCAGCAACGTCACAGATACAGGTGAATGTCCCCCCTCCTATTCCCCTAGCTAGCCCGGAGAGGTATTCAGGGGAACCTCAAAAAATACAAACCTTCATAACTTAGATCATGTTGCACTTTTCCTGCAAACCGGCCTCTTTCCCTAATAATCACTCGAGAGTGGCTTTTGCCATTTCCTATCTAACAGGAGACACGGCAAACTGGGCAGTACCGTTAGTTAAATATGATGACCCTCTGCTCTCGGCCTGGAACGCCTTTCGCCGAGAATTCGAAAGAGTGTTTGACCGTCGTGCAACAACGTTTAGCGCTGATAGGGAGCTGTTGGAGTTGAGGCAGGGAAAAAAGGATCTAATTACCTATCTAACAACGTTCAATCGACTGATAGCCGAAACCGCATGGCCTGAGGAGAAGAGAATGTCATTATATTATCAGGGATTGAAAGATGACATGAAGGACGTGTTAGTACAAATCGATCCCCAACCCTCCACATATACCGATTTAATGAATCTCACGTTACGTTTAGACCATCGGATAGCCGAAAGGGGAGCGTAAGAGAGGGGAGAGAGCCTATGCTCATTTAGAGAAGGATACCAGGACGTCAGTAGCTCCTAGCGACCAAGGGTCCAAACCCATGGATGTGGGAGCGATTAGAGCACCTTTGACTAAAGCAGAGAGAGAGAGTCGCAGAGCACAAGGCCTCTGCATGTACTGTGGGAAGAAGGGCCATTTCGTGAGAGAATGCCCACATAAGCCCAAGAAAAAGAGCCCCTTTTTCTCTAACAAAAAGGTGGCGGTCATGGCAGTACATACCACAGGAGAGGGGGACACACCAGAGACACGCTTGGCTAGTGAAACACCATCATTTTTGGGATTAAACTTGCCTTCCTTGGCTGTTTCAGAGCAAAAAAGCACAGAGTCACACAATGTGCTGGCCATGCTCCTTAAGATGGGCCAACAAGTACATCAAGTATGGGTGATGATTGATTCCGGAGCCACAGGGAACTTTGTCGATTGTGGATTAGTGCAACGGTTAGGCATACAAAGCATACCCAGAGAGGTACCTGAAAGAGTATTGGCCGTGGATGGTACGCCTCTTAAATCAGGTCCTATCACGGAACACACAGAGAAAGTGGGTTTAATATTGAGGGGCGATCAACAGGATCACGTAGAAGACCTAACCTTGAATATTATTGAGGCACTCCAGTACGAGGTCATACTGGGCATGCCATGGTTATGGCAACACAATCCCACTATCGATTGGAAATCAAAAATGGTGGTTTTTCAGTCTGAAGAGTGTAGATTGAATTGCTTGCGAGCCTCTTGCCCTCACACATTAGCTCTTACCCAGGTGTTCCATATCGCAACCGCTGTGGAGAAAGAAACAGTGCTTCCCTCTGAGTATGCGTTGTACAGGGAGGTCTTTTGTGAGGCCAAAGCAGAAGTCCTACCTCCTCATCACAGCTACGACTGCCAAACAGATCTGATTGCGGGAGCTACCATCCCATCATGCAGAGTCTATGCCTTGTCTGAGCCTGAAACTAAACACCTACGAGAGTATCTAGACCATTTCGTGAACATAGGTTTCATAAGACCGTCTCGCTCTCCGGCGGCCTCTCCACTGTTTTTCATAGCAAAAGCAAATGGAGAACTAAGAACGTGCATCGATTATCGCATGGTAAACAAAAACACCCTCTTCCACTCATTCCGGTGTTGTTGGATCAAGTGAGGGAGGCCAATATTTACACAAGACTCGACCTCAGAGGAGCCTACCATTTGGTTCGGATACGCGAGGGGGATGAGTGGAAGACGGCGTTTAAAACTCGCTATGGGCTGTTTGAGTACCTTGTTCTGCCCTTCGGGCTTTGTAAAGCCCCCGCGGAATTTCAATACTTTCTCAATGACGTACTCAAGGAGTACGTAGACTGATTCGTGGTCGTATATATAGACGACATTCTGATTTATTCCCCCAATCAGGAGATGCACGTAAAGCATGTTGCTCTGATACTACAGAGGCTACAAGAGCATAGTTTGTTTTGCAAGCTGAGAAAATGCGAGTTCAATGTCAAGGAGGTAGAATTCCTGGGTGTTATATTGAGTCCCATGGGTTTAAGTATGGCTGAGAGAAAGGTACAGGCGGTTCAGGAGTGGCCTGTTCCCAAGAGCGTGAGAGATGTACAATGCTTTCTGGGTTTCTCCAACTAATATAGGAGATTCATCTCTCATTTTTCTCAGTTGGTCTCTCCTATGACACGTCTGTTGAGAAAGGGGGTGCCCTTTCTTTGGAACACTGAGGCCATGGAAGCCTTCGCCTATCTGAAAAAGGCATTCTGTACAGCACCGATTCTAAAACATCCTCTTCCTGAGATCCCCTTTATAGTGGAGGCCGATGCATCGGATATAGCTGTTGGGGCTGTGTTGTCACAATGTGATAAATATACGGGACAATTACATCCAGTTGCCTTTTTGTCCCGGAAACTCAACCTAGCAGAAATCAATTACACTGTGGCTGAAAAGGAGCTTTTGGCCATAAAGAAGGCCTTTCAAGAGTGGAGACACTATTTGTGGGGGGCGATACATCCAGTCACAGTCTACACCGACCACAGGAACCTTCAGTACATGAAGACAGCTAGACAACTCACCCAAAGACAGATACAGTGGATGTTGTTTTTCGCGGAATACGACTTTGTGGTAACATGTCGTCCTGGGTCGGAAAATAGAAAAGCAGACTTGTTGTCTCGTCAAGATGATATTACTAAACCACGGCAAGGAATCACAGAAGCAATTGTCAGTCCCGATAGGGTGCTATGCACCTTAAAAGTGGAGCATTTCTTGGACAACGTCACAAAACACCAATTCTTGACTCAGTGGCAGAAATGGGCAGAACAGAGCAGTCACCGAACACTCAAACATGGATTACCATTGCACAAAAACAAATTGTACCTACCCTCACAAGAACTTAGACTGAAGGCTTTTAATTGGTTTCATGACGCAGTACTTGCTGGTCATCCTGGTTGTACAAAAACCGTACACCTGGTACAGCGTCACTTTTGGTGGGAAGGAGTGGCAAAAGATGTGACTCAATGGATATCTCAATGTGAGATATGTGCTCGTGCAAAAGGGGAACAGTCCAAGGCTAAGGGTAAATTGATGCCGATGCCCACACCATCACAACCCTGGCAATCGATTAGCATGGACTTCGTTTTAGGACTGCCGTTGGATCAGGGATGCAACGCAATACTGGTCGTAATAGACAGCCTCACAAAAATGGGTCATTTTATTCCTTGCAAAAACCTTCCCACAGCAGCACAAACCGCCCAATTACTGCTGTCAAAAGTGGTTAGGTTACACGGTCTTCTGAGGGTCATTGTGTCCGACAGAGGGCCCCAGTTCATTGCTAGGTTCTGGAGAATGTGGTGCAAAGCCCTTCAAATAGAGGTAGCTATGGCTACTAGCTTCCACCCTCAGACCGACGGACAAACAGAACGGTTAAACCAGACTCTCAAGAAGTACCTGCGGTGTTACTCCAAAGAAGCAACCAACTCATGGGTGTCTCTATTGTGGCTAGCTGAACTGTCCTACAATAATGCCTGGCATAGCTCCATAAAGGAAACGCCGTTCAGAGCCAACACAGGATTTCACGCTAAGACACTGCCTCTGTCTGTTCCCAGTGACGTAGGCAATCAACCTACTGTTATGTCTCATATAAAGAACCTACAAGCCGTGCATAGAAAGGTGCAACTCAACCTAAAAAGGGCTAAACAGACCTACAAGAAATGGGAAGATCAACACCGCCTAGAGGGAATGGCTCTCCACTAAGTACATTCGTTTTAGAGTGCGCAGTATATTCCACCCAAGGTTTATTGGCCCATATACTATTATACGTAAAATCAATCCTGTGGCATATAAGCTGAAATTGCCCGCTTCTCTACGGATCCATCCGGTATTCCACTGTAGTCTGCTGAAACCAGCAGCGAGTGCCAGACGCAGAGCCGTACCAACAGTGATCAAGGATGGTCAGCTGGAATACGAAGTACAACGTATCCTGGATTCCAAGTACCGAAGGTGAAGGCTGTGGTAACTCATCTCCTGGAAAGGATATCCATCAAAAGATGATTCCTGGGAACCGTGCACTAATGTCCATGCTCCCCTGGCTGTCCGACTCTTCCACTCACGCAATCCCAGCAGACCTGGTTCTAGGAGGCGCATGGGAGGAGGGCGTACTGTCAGGCAATGAGCAGATGCGCCTGCTTGATACGTGATTTCCGGAGGTCACTCGCCACAAGACTACATATCCCAGAAGGCCTTCCTTCGGGGAGGGGCTAATCACGTTTAATTGCCGGGACGCACACCGAGCGGTGTGCGCAATTCTAACTTGTTGGAGACCGTGTGGGAGGTGCGGTGGCACTATCACGGTGTCTCCTATTGTTCCAGTGTTTCTTCGAGTCTCTATTCCTGGTGAACACGGTCCCGGGCCTTAGCCTTCAGGTCGGAGGGGGTGTTCGACCACCGGCATCAGTTCACATCCGCTAACGGCTGTTAGCGCGTTCCTGCTTTTCAGCTGTGAGAGACCTTGAGGCCGCTCCTAATAGGCACGGCTCTGTGCGCTGCGACTTTCCTCGTGGACTATCAGCAAAACCGGCAGCTCTCACGGTAGAGAGCATAAGGGAGTATTCAGCCGGCCTTCCTAAGGACGATGATATCGAACTGGGCAAAAGGCTGCCATGCTCCTGGTGTTGCTCGGGCTCGAGTAACATTCCTCATCAAGATCAGGTGAAACGCATCGGAGTTTCGTGAGTCTTATATTCTATGTTCGGATTACTGTGGGTGCTGTTATTTAAAGCCACGGTAATAATTCAGTTAGTTATTTAGGTTTTGGGAAACAAAAGAGTATTTTCCCCTATGTGTTATGGAACACTGAACAGGAGCCAAGAGCATTCATTGACTCTTTTATGGTGTCTTTCATGAACAGAGGATCAAGACTTTCATTGCTATCTTTCTGTCCATTGGAGTGGGAAAGAGACGCAACGCTTGCTTTTTATCTTTCTTTCTCTTCTTTCAGTTTGGAATGTAAAAAGGGTATGTACGGAACAGGCTTAACCTCTCATCATTAATAAGAGAGGGGCGCGAATGGATGACTAAAGTGTTCTTGTTTTGTTGTTGTAGGTATCAAATCATCCAGGGTGAGAGCTGTATCTTCCTTGGTTTATTAAGTGGAACACAGAGGCCAGTTGTTCTTTGTTTTCAGGTACTAGTCAAAATAGTGAGACCTAATGAGAGTAGTTTGTGTTTAGAACTGTAGTAATATTGTGTTTTCTGCTTACAGGTATCCCATTCCCCGCTGTTCCTACCCTAATTCCTATCCCTCACTTGATCACCTCAATCCTCTGTGTATGTTATATCAGAGTTGGGGATGTCAAGAGGTGGACCCCTTTGTGCATCGCCCTGATCCTGAGGAGTTCCGGTGGACGTTACAGTTTACGCCCGGGTCACAGCACGGAGACTGCCCTCCTAGCCATAACCGAACAGCTGAGGGATGCCTTAGATGCTGGGCGAACATCGGCACTGATACTTTTAGATCTTAGCGCTGCGTTCGACACAGTATCCTATCGGATTCTGCTGCAACGCCTGGAGGAGGCTGGCATTGAGGTTCCGGCCCTAGGCTGGTTTGCCTCTTTTCTATCTGAAAGAACCTTCCAGGTGTCTTCCCCCCCTTTCACTTCCCTGACACACACTATTAAACAAGGGGTTCCACAGGGCTCAGCATTGAGCCCAACTTTATTCAACCTATATGTCCAACCACTAGCAGCGGTAGCCAGGAGTAGAGGACTAACGGTGGTATCATATGCTGACGATACTCAGCTGGTAGTGGCACTCTCTGATGACTCCACGCAGGATGCACTTAAGTTCAGGAGTGATCTAACAGCCATTGCAGAGTGGATGACTGCCAACTGTCTCCAGCTAAATGCGAGCAAATCAGAGATTTTGCTAGTGGGGAGAGACACTGAGCTGTGGAGTGAGAGCTGGTGGCCTATGACTTTGTGTTGCGCACCCGCTCCTCAACAGGTGGTCAAAAACTTGGGAGTATGGGTTGATTCTGCTCTTAACTTCCAGGCCCAAACTAAAAAAGTAGCTGGGACCTGTTTTGGACTCCTGCGCATGCTCAAACCGCTGCAGGGTTTCTTTGATCCCACAGTTCGTCAAGTCATCATCCAGGCCTCCATTCTATTAAGGCTGGACTACGCCAGTTCACTTTACCTGGGGGCTAATAAGGCTGAAATCCTACGTCTGCAAAGGGCTCAAAATGCGGCTGCTAGAACCCTACTTGGCTTCCCAAGCACCTGCCCCACGACCAACGCCATCCGCAGACTACATTGGCTGCCAGTGGCAAAACGCATTGAGTTTAAGTCTCTCTGCATTGCCCACAAAATCATGAATCTCTTTTCCCCAGATATCCTGGCGAACCTGCTCTCACCCTACACACCCACTCACCAACTACGATCCATGGGCCAGCATCTGGCGGTGGTTCCTCGGGTGAGGAAAGAGCGTGCAGGAGGACGCTCTTTTCGCGTCCTGGCTGCGAAACTCTGCAACTCTCTCCCGGTTCACATCCGTAGCATCAACAACCACACTGCTTTTCGTAAAGCTATTAAAACTCATCTTTTTCCTATGCTATAGGCCTTGCTGTTCCTCTTTCAGTATCCTCTTGACATCTGCTACAGTTAGCGCTGGGACGCCCCTTTGCTGGGGCAGCTGTGCGCTCTACAAAACTCATAACATAACATAACATAAAAAATACATTTATGAGCTTTTCACTACCAGGGCATGTGAAACAAGATTACATGTCTTACTTTATAATACAATGCACTCTGGCAAAAGGTTTATTTTGCCAGTTCCAAATGGCAGTTTAAAACCGCACTACAGGCTCCAAAGGCAGGCCTGAGACATGTTTTAATGGGATACATTAGCGGATAGCACAATGAGTGGTACAGGCTCACTAGTAGCATTTACTTTACAAGCCCTGGGTATATGTTATATATACTAGGAACTTACAAGTACATTAATTGTGCCAATCAGGCGTAGGGCAATTTTACCATGTTTTACGGAGAGAGCACAAGCACTTTTGCAGTGGTAAAGTAGCCAGAATCCTAACGCCAACAAAAACAAATTCAGAAAACATGATAAAAGCAAAAAGTTAGGGGGTGACCCTGCAGAGAGGGTCAGGCCCAACCGTAACAGTAACAAAATGTTCTACTAGTCTAGCGCCCATTACTAAAAACTCTTCAAAATGTTAGCAAAATAATTTTTTTTACAATGTGGGCAGCTGCGAACTTGGGTCTATTTTCAGCAGCAATCCAGGGAAACCTACCAAACCCAACCATTTATGAAAACTAGATACCCAGGGAGTCTAGGGAGCTTTGTGCTGCGTGGATCCCGTGACGATTTCATACAGTACTAACAAAGTGAATCAGTAGGGAAAATTACACATGACAAAAATAACAAAATAATTTCTCGATCATGAGTCACTTAAGATAACATTTGAAATGTCCCAAGATCCATGCAATAAACTTTCAAACTTTTTTAAAGAAAATATCAAGAAAATTCTGTCATATTTTAATACTTTTTCACCAATAAATCTAAACTGAGAGTTGTTGGTAACTTTACTATCAAAAGAAAACAGCATGCTTCCAAATTTTATTCATATAACTTTAGCAGACACTGAACGTGAAATGAACAGCTACAAGTCAGGGTCACTTGATGATCCCTGCCTGCCAGAAGTCCTTAGGAAAGCTACCCAGATTATCAATTCATATACTAAGACTTTATTTAATACCTCCTTAATTATAGCAGGAGTACCCGAGGTCTTTAAGTTAGGGAAAGTGAGACCTCTTTGTAAAAAACCCTACACCAATCCAGACATTTTGTCAAATTTCAGACCCATATCTCTACCTCCACTTGGTCCAAAATGTTGGTAAAAATTTATTAATAGCCAATTACCATATATCTGGAACAGAATGGACTGCTACATAGAGTTCAATTAGACTTCCAACCCTGGTACAGCACTGAATCTTTGATACTAGAAGTATCCAAGACAATTAAAATCATCCTGGAAAATGGATTGAACACCATCCTTATTCTTTTGGATTTGTCAGCAGTGTTCAACATTGCTTCCCATTCCTTACTTCTACAAAGGATGGCAGACATGGGAATCTGTGGTCTTGTTCTAAGATGGCTGCAATCATTTCTTTCCAGTAGCAAACAGGCAATGCCAATCCCCACCTTCTGCTCAAAAAACAAAATACTTAAATATGAAGCTCCACAGGAATCTTCCATGACTCCTCTAATGTTCAATGTCTACATGGCCCCTGCGGCTACTTTGGTGACAGCCAGTTAATTATTTCACATAACAAAAACTCCATTTAGTCAGAAAAGACCTTTAAAGCCTGTTTTACTAGGGTAATTGAATGGATGAATGAGAGCCATCTTCAGTACAACGCAGGTATGACTGAGATACGCTTATATGGGAGTTTTTAGCATTGGGTTTTAAATTCAACTCTGAGGAATACTTATGTTCTCACATTAGATCAATGACAAGAACATGTTTTTCCATATTAGGGGCACTCCAAAACGTTCCTTGATGTCTTGCTTTCAGAATAACGGAAAAGAGAATTCCATGCCCTCATTACTTTTAGAACAGATTATGCCAACAGCCTCTATCTCAGCCTCCTGCTATTCAATAGATTACAAGTCTGTTGGACCTGCTCCTCTACACAGGGTCACTCATAAAGTTTCTGTTTCTGACCTTATTTTGTTGGCAATAGAACTCTGTGCACTTTACCCCTGCTAGCCAGTGTTAAAGTGCTTAGGCTCCTTCCTTAAAACCTGGTAAACTTATCCTACACCTGATTGTTACATTTAATGTACTTGCACGTCTCTAGTGTATGGTGCTATCTGTACCCAGGACCTATAAATGTAATGCAACTAGTAAGCCTGAAGCACTCATTGTGCCACCCACTAAAGGAGAACTTTATAACATGTCTCAGGCCTTCCACTCCAGCCTGTAGTGCAGTTTTAAACTGGCATTTCAGGCAAAATAAAGCTTTTTTCAGCCTAAACCATCCTTTTAATACTTATAAGTCTCCCCTAAGGTAGGCCCAAACACCTGGTAGGGCAGTGTGGATGGTATGTAAAAAGTACAATATGTGTATTTAAGTTTCACATGTCCTCGCAGTGGAAATCTTCTAAAGTCATTTTTCACTAACTAACACTGAGTTACTTTTTACATTTAATACGTGCTAACTTTGGATTGGGAGCAGATAGAGATATGCTGTGTAGACTCAAATGAATTGCAATTTAAAATTGTATTCATTGATAAAGTCACATGTTAAGTCACAATTCTGAAAATGCCACTCTTGTATGTTCACACTTTCTTGTCCCAACCATTTGTGCCTTTTGCCAGTGTCCTGGGTCATTTGACTGTGAATGGCTCTACTGTTGGGGTTTGTGTATTCCTCCCACACACTAACACAAAGGGGACTAGGTATGGAGAGGATGGGCCATCCTGCCAGGATGGCTGGGGCAGAACTGTGCCCATCCCCACTTACACTTCAAATGGCTTGCCTCTAGCTCACACAAAGGAACCTGACACCAGCCCTTTGTCACCCCAGGCAGTTTGGGGACTTGACAGAGGGAAGAAAGAATTTTCCAGACTCAGATGTGAGGGTAGGACAGGGAGTCATCCCCCCTACACACAAAGGCTGGCAACAAGTTAAAATATTGGACCTCCATAACCACTCTTCAGATCATTTATGGACCTGTGGAAGACTCAGAAGAAGGATTGAACTGCAAACCTGCTGCTTGAAAGACTGCCATGTTGTTGGACGGACTGCCCTGCTGCCCTGCTCTTTGAATCCAGGACCACGAGAGTGACTCAAAGTGCTAGCTGGCTGGCCTCTTGTATGAACTACTGAGACACAATAAGCTCCAGAGACCCTGCAATGTACCTGAAAGTTGCTGCTGATTCCTTTTGGAGTGAGTTGTAACCCCCAGGTGGTGTTCCCCCCAAGTCCTGGACCCTTGGTGTGGTGCTAAAGTGGCCTCCCCCTACCAGAAACAAAAACCTGGGACTTAGAAAATGTTTCAGCAAAAACTGTTCTATAAAACAACAGGAGTTCATGACCTACCTGCATGCCAATCTAACAAAGTTACTTCACCAGTGGGATTTTTTTGCCATAGCTCTGCTAAGTTCTTCTTTGTAGCAACAAATCCTCTTCAGAGGGACTTCATGAGGATGGTACCCGGCCCTGTGGAGCCCTCTTTGGCTACAGCCTTGCCCCACTGGGCAATTTTGAGCTCCAGAAAAACTCTTTCTGTTAGAAATCTTCACTGGGCTCAACGACGACCAGCAACCCATTGAGGACGACGACCTCTTGGCCTGAAAATCCAGCTTCTCCCATTCAGAGCTTTTCCCACCCCTCTGATAGCTTCACCAATATCTCATCTAGTAGTTCCTTGATGTTTGATACAGCCTAGTGCCTAGCCCCTCTCAAGAACTATTTCTGAAATTTCTTCGAATTCCGAAGGTAAGCCAAGACCAGGCCTAATCCACCCCTTGTATCCAACCTAACCTCCATCGTGGTCAGCCTTAAATTTTGACTTTTGACTTGTGCATAGATATACCCACAGTTGACGCTTAGATCTTTTAGGCACTATTTTTCACTGAAAACTTTAAAATTCTCAACTCTGGTTCTACTGATTGAGTTGAATTTGTTTGGTGTCATTTTATTTATTACAATGTACTCTAATTTGGTTTGGGATTTGTCTTGTGCTGTGTTTTCACTTTATGACTGTTTGTGTCCTGCATAAATACTTTACACATTGCCTCTAAGTTAAGCCTGACTGCTTTTTGTGCCATGCTACTAGAGGGTTTATCACAGGTTAAGTCAGTGACTTTTCTGGTTCACTGTGACATGAATTGTGGTTGTTGCCTGAGTGGGGCTTCCACAGTTCTCAATCAATGACCCAATTTCTTACGTGCACCAATTGGATTCTCTGCATTTGTGACTTTCAAATGTAAGCTGGTGTGAAAGAAAGAAGACATTTGGCAAAATGCCTTCTTAATCTCATGATAGTATGGGTAACCCCAAATTGAGAGGTATACTAATAAGCACTGTTCCTAAACTCAGTTTGTTGTGAGCATTTCATAATACACATATTTTCTTAAACCCATTTTTCATTCATTATATGTCACCATAGGAATTGCTGCTTGGTTAGTGCACAATGAAAAATCATTATAAGCTACATTTCAGTTCTTGGCTCTAGGTATCACATGTTTTGGAGAACTTAAAAACTGTATATTCCCCCAAGACCAGACAGAGGTATTGAATTTAACATATATTGCGTTTGTAAATTGACAATTGCAACAAAAAATTACAGATGAAAATCTTACCAATGTCTATTTTTTTCTACATATTTTCATTATTTTTTTAATCTAACAAATAATTTCTTTGGGAAACCCTGAATGAGCTACACAAACGATCCCCTGCTGTATTCTGAATATTATCTACTTGTATAATGTATAACTTTCTGGCATCACCAATGGGTTTCACACCAGTTTCCACCACAAACTGAAAGAAGGTTCAAACCACAGAAACTAGGAAATATAGACTAACTCTTCCAAAAACCGAAAACACTGGTAAAAATGTTTTTCTGATATAACAGTGCTTTCTGGCACAGCACTTTTTCTCATTTTTCCCTAAATGTATCCATATCTTGACTATTTTCTCTTGGGGAATTAACAAACCCTGTGAACCTTTAGAATCCCAAGGATGTTGAAAAATGAACTCAAATTCAGCATGGATACCTTTTGTGGAAAAAAACATTATGAAGGTTTAAGAACAAACTACCCCAAACATTAAAAAAAGTGGTTAGCACCAAGGGTATGCGTGGATGGTTTGTGGTTGGTTGGAAGCCATAGCAGTGAAGTGATTAAGCTGTTTCTACCATCTTCTTCTCTCCAACCGAATCAACAAATGTTAAAAACATGTTGCATATCTATCTCCGTAGGGTTTGCTCTTTCAGGAAGAAGTCCCTCTGTTTTAACACTAAGCTTTACAGAAATAATTATCCAGAAAGCAATTTTATACAAGATTTACATGTTAATATTCGGGGGTAATCTTGCTTGCTTGCTAACTTTGTATCCTATGTGTTATAAATATCTGACTTCCCATTCTGCACTTAAATATTGGCAACATTTCTAGTATCTTCAAATCTACATCAGTTGTATCTGGTTTCACAAAACAGTGTAAGTCTCTGTTAGACCTGGCATCATTGGCGTGGGTTTCCCCTGTATTTTTGCCTTTGCCTCCTGAATTTTTACTGTGTGTTGGACTTTGTTTTTGCTGGTCTAGGTGCTTTGGCCACTTTGCCACTGCTGTCCAGTGCCAAGTTGATGAGTTGACAAGTTTGAGACAGCTATCACAAATTGGCAACTGAAGGCAAGTGAGATACATGCCCCTCTACATAGTCAAGCCAGTCGCTCAAGGCGACACAAGGCTTCCAAGTGGTTCTCCCCAGATCTGAAATTCGCAAAGCTAAGAACCCTCCAGGCTGAGCGGAAATGGCGGAAATCTTACTTACTAGAAACAAGGGAAATATATATAAAATTCCCGACAGCCTACAAAGCAGCCATTCTAGAGGCAAAGAAAGCTTTTTTTACCAGCAAAGTCTTAAGTTCGGAAAACAAAGCAAAAGATATTTTCAATATAGTAAAGGAATTAGCAAACCTTGACCGAATAACACCCGCCTGTTAGACTTGGCACCCTTGGCGTGGGTCTCCCTTCCATTTTTTTGCTGTTGCCTCGTCTGTTTTTGCTGATCTAGATGCTTTGGGCACTTTGCCACTGCTATTCAGTGCCAAAGTGCAAGTGCTCCCTTTATAAATGGTTGTTATGGATTAGTGATTCCATGATTGGATTATTTGATTTACTTGTCAGACCCAAGTACAGGGCACCATGTGTGCCCAGGGCCTGTAAATTAAATGCTGCTGGTGGGCTTGCAGCACTGATTGTGCCACCCACAGAAGCAGCTTGTAAAATGTGGTTCAGCCCTGCCACTGCAGAGCCTGTGTGCAGTCTGGGACTGCCATGTCGACTTGGGAAGTGCACACACTTGCCAGTCCCTAATCCTTCCCTTTTCTACATGTTAGTCACCCCTAAGGTAGGCCCAAGGTACCCCTGTGGGCAGGGTGCATTGTATGTGAAAGGTAGGACATGCCCTGATGTGTGTGGCATGTCCTGATAGTGAAATACTGCCAATTTCGTTTTTCACTATTGCAAGGCTATCTGTTCCCATAGGCCAGAATGAGCAGGTAGTTTGTAACATCTTATAAACATAACTGACCCTAGGAACAAGATAGTAAAATAAAGTTTAGCATGCCTGAACTCAGAATGTTAAAGTGCATCTTTTAGTGAGGGTGATTTTTACATTCTGTGTTTGAAAATACCACTTTTAGAAAGTGGGTATTTTCTTGCCTAACCATCCAGTGTGCCTCTGCTAGGTTTGTGTATTGCATGTCTGGCTTTTGGATGACAGGGGGCTGGAGAGGGCTGTGACTCCAGAAGTCTGATGAGTCAGTGATGGGCTGAATAGACCTGAGTTGCATTTGGAGTAGGGGGAGGAGATTTCCTTTTCACCTGAATGGGCCTGGTCTGCCTTCAACAATGCTGTCTCCACCTCCTGCCAGGAAGCTGCACCAGTGAGGACAGAACTGGTTTTGGCTGGGTACAGACACTCTCTGCCTACAGAGAACAAAGGATTTGTGTGTATAAAAAGAGGGGCCCAGACCCCAGACTTTTAGATCACTTCTGGGAAATCAAGAGGAAACCTTTGCCAAGGAGAAGAGCCAGAGAAGCTGAGGAGGAATACTGCCCCTGTGCTGTTTGCTGTCTGGGGTTGGCCTGCAGTGGCTGCTTGCTGCCAAGGAAAGTAGAAAAAGGACTTTGCTGTTTTGCTTTGTCACCTGCTTGAAGAAAAGATCTCCAAGGGCTTGAAACTGAGCTTGCCTCCTGTTCTGAAGTCTCAAGAACACAAAGACTTCACCCCTTCGGTTTGCCTGCATCTAGAACTGCTTTTGTAGCTGCTACAGAAGGAAATTGCAACACTGACGCCGGCGAGCGACGCCGTAATCTGCACCGAAGCCGTGAGCGCTGCTCCGACTTGCGAAGTAGACCCGACGCCAGCCGCCGTGCCACATCGATGCCAGCGAGCGCCACCTTAACCTGCCCGAAGCCGTGAGCGCTGCTCCGACTTGCGACGTGGGCCCGATGCCTGCTGCTGTGCCGCATCGACTCCGATGCCGACTTTATCATTGCGGAGCCGATCCTTGATGTGGATGACCCCGAATCCATCGACATCGCGACATCGTAAGGAACAGTGGTTTCGGCGCCATCGTGACATCACCTCCCCGACACAGTAAGGAACAATCGTCTCACTTCCCCTGCGCTGCAGTAAGGAACAGAGTCTACACCTCCCCTGGGGTCATAAGGAACCGATGCCGCGCAGCACCAATGAAGCCGCACCTCCCCGACGCCGTGAGCCGTCTTTGTTTTCATCGCTTTTCCAAGGTACTGTTCTTTGGGGGTCTGTTTGACTCTGGGCCCGACGCCGCGCACCTCGCGGTCGGCGTCGTACTTTGGGATTTCTATCTGTCACGACGCCGTATAACTCAAAGTGGAGTTATTTGTTGCTAGAAACTGCATTTAAGTGAATAACCTATTTTTAAGGACATTTTTGATACTGTACTGTGGATTTTTGTCATTTGGTCTTGTTTTGAGTTTAGATAAAGATTACTTATTTTTCTAAACTGGTGTGGTGTCCATTTGTAGTGTTTTCACTGTGTTGCCGTATGTGTTCACAAATGCTTTTCAAACTGCCTCTGAGATAAGCCTGTCTGCTCGTGCCAAGCTACCAAGGGGGTGAGCAGGGTCTATTTTAGGAGTGTATCCACCTTACCCTGACTAGAAGCAAGGTATTAGGACAAAGGTACCTACCTCTGCCAACTAGAGACCCCCATTTCTAACATTGGTGGTCAGCGATGAGGATCCTGGATTTGCATTTGTGATTTACATACAGTGATTGGTGTACACTACTAGTGAGTGCAGACCATTACGCAACCCTGGAACTCTGGAACCCGAGGCTGGATGCTGGGTGACAGCCTGGTATTGTGGAAATGTACCCAAAAGTGAGCACACTGGTGCAGGGTCACCCTCTCGACCACGGGTCCAAAGACTAACAAAAAGAGATCGGCACTGGAGTTGAAGTAAAACAACAAGTTTATTAATCACTCATGAGCGGGACCACATCCACACAACACTCAAGTGTTGTAGGAGGAGGTACACTGAACTCACAAACTATCGTCCTTATATACAGTTTTGTTGCAGTGTAAGCATATGGACAGAAATGGAAAGAACAAGTTTAAACACAGAAATAGCTATCGGCAAACAAGGGCAGATGGATGACCACTTGGTCAGCCAATAGGGAGGGGGAGCAGGAATGCTTATGGCAGCAGTAACCGATCAATAGATAGCCTCTAAGACCAGGTGCACCGGCAGCTACAAAGCCCCCAGCACGTACATTGCTTAGCCATGTCAAAAGAGGTCAACTAGAGTTGATGACACAAGCAGGGTGAAAAGGCGAACAGCAGAGGACGAAAGAATTATGAAGGAAGCTAAATAGACACCACAGCCAAAAATGGCTGTCGCTTATGCTAACGTAAAATATTACACGTTTCCACAGACGACCCTTTTAGCATAAGTTAAGACATTTTCTTGTCCCTTCTAAGGGGTATGATATACATCGTGAATATCAATTAACATCATTTCACAAATTTCTCGTTCCATTGCTAAACAGGCATTTGCATTTTGGACATTCGTTTTAGATGGTACACAAGTAGTACAAGTGGAAATACAGAGGGAACAGAGCATTGGTCCACATTGTATGCATAAACAACAAGAGAAGATAATTGCAATAATTATGAAGAGGGCCGACAATACTTTCAGACCCCATACAGAAAATAAGTTCCAGAACCATATAATTGGTAGATAATAGTAACCTTTACTTCCACAAATGAAATAAGTGTTATGTGAGGATAGAAAACTGCTATTGTTCGTTCCAGTGATATTCAATACTGTAGTACAGTCGCTTTTTCCCACTGGGATACTGCCAAAATTGCTCACACAAAGATTTGCTTGGGCTCTAGTAACAGCGATAACAGGAGGCTCGTTACCCTTGGCTTTTCGAGTGTTGGGGAAAACGTAGCTTGTGGAGGAATTTCCTTTGCTATACTCCTCCATTACCCATACAGTTCCTTTTGCTTGTGGGTCCCCTTCCTCGTCGGGGTAACAAACTTTATTTAGTTGTGCATTAAGTCCTCCTACATCAGCTAGAGTAATATTACTAACCTCAGAGGCCCACAAAAGTGCAAACCAGGATCTACAAGAGCCATTGTGTGAAAATGGCAGGGGAATGAGAGGCGTTCCTTCCTTCTTCTGATGGGCTGGCATCATTCCACATACCCAGCAGTTGGTAGTATTCGTAGCATTATGAGTATGATGCAACATTTGTATGAAAGTGTTATTGAGATATGACATTCGATGCTTCTTTTCATGATAGGGAAGAGTGAAGTAATAATGTTCCGTGGGGACAGGAGTAGTAGCAGGCAATAAGTTTCGAGCCGGAGTTACTTCCTTCACAACCCACATTACCACAGCAATGATGACAGCAGTCAAAGTCAATCCAGTAATAAACATTGTGCAGCCGCTACAGATCTTTGCAGCATTTGATTTCTTCTCCTCAGGCATGTTCATCTCGTCGACAAACAACAAAATAGATGATGCCCTAAGGTCCTGGGCAGGCGTTGGTTTCTTCACTAACGTTGAGACGAGTAGTCACTAAAAGGCTACCCCCCCTTTGTAGTCAGTCTTTAACCACCCAGGACAGTGGCTCAAACGGTCTCTTTTTACGATGAAGTGTCTTTCTTCCTGGATCGAAGCTGATATCTAGATGCACCAGGGATCGTGTGGTCCGGGAAGACTTCCTCAGGCCCTTCAGGTGACGCAGCTCGTCCTCTCTCGGTGACCAAAATGTCGCGATGATCTGTCAGCACAGCAGGGCTCACGAAGGTATGCAGAATCTTTCGGCAGTAGCTGGCATGTACCCAGTTCTTCCTGTTGGTCACTCGAACTGCAGTTCTGGTAGCAAGGAGGACCTGCTCTGGGCCACGCCAACGAGGTGCCAGGGAACTTTTCCGTTGAAATGATTTCGTAAGCACATAGTCACCAGGCCGCAGATCGTGACCCTCACCCTGCGACCTGTCTGGAAGAGCTTCCCGTACTTGCTGATAAATAGAAGACAAGCTGTCAGTTAACTGAGACAAATAGTCACTCATCAACATGTGGGGAACATCATGTATAGGGCGAGGCTTAGGGACCCCCAAATATTCATGGGCCTCCCAAAGACGATCTCATGTGGCGTAAGGCCAGATCGTTTATGTGGTATCGATCTGATAGAAAGCAAGGCTATGGGCAGTGAATCAGGCGATTTCAAAGACGTGGAAACCTGTATTTTAGCCAATTTCAGTTTCAGGGTGGAGTTGAAACGCTCCACCAGGCCTGCTGACTGTGGGTGGAAAGCAGCATGAAATTTCTGCTTAATCCCCAACCCTTTCATGACATATTCTACAACTTGCCCAATAAAATGAGGTTGTAGTCCATTTGCAGGACCTCAAAAGGTGCAGATGGTGTCGCAAACCCTCCTGTTGGAGTTTGCGTTCCCTTTCCAGGATTATACTAGAGACAGACCAGACAAGACTGGACTATCTTTTTAGCAGTGCCAGCAATATCAGGATGATCCCAAACTTGCATGAGTTGTTTTGCCATTGAGGATGCACCAACATGTGCCGGCCCATGTGCCATGTGAATCAAGGGGTATAAGTATGCTGTGGGTAACCTTCATTTGGTTATATCTTTATTCCTCCAGCAGCCCTCATCATCCAGTGTTCCCTCCTTAGACCATTGTTCTAGTTCGTCAGCAGAGGCAGATTGTTGCATGTCCAGCACTTCCTGCCTGGCATCATGCCAGCGTTCAGCTTGTGACTTAACCACATACATAGGTGTGGTGCTTCGCTGCATTGCGGTCTCACGGGCTGTGTGATCCGCAAAGGCATTACCTGCTCCTATTTTATCAGTCACTTTCTTGTGTGCACTACACTTAGTCTGGAGTTCCTAATACTGATGCAGAGCAAAGAGCTTGGCGTAACTGTTGGAAGGCATTCTGACATTCAGCAGTCCATGGGAGGGGCATCGGAGGGTTTTTAGTCAAAAGGGCCAACAAAGGTTTAATAATGTGCGAAAAACTGGGGATCCACTGCCTACAAAAAGAAGTAAGGCCAATCAGTGCACGGACATCCTTCTGAGTACGGGGCACAGGAGTATCTAAAATGGTCTGAATGCGATCTGGTGTGAGTGCACGTCCCTCCTTAGACAGGAGGTGACCTAAATAGGTAACCTGCTGTCTACAATATTGCAATTTCTTTCACGAGACTTTGTGATTATGGGAGGCAAGAAATTATAACAATAACAGTGTTCCTTCTTCACACTGCTCAGGGGTATCTGCAGCTAACAAGATGTCGTCGACATACTGGATAAGGGCCACCCCTTTTGGTACAGGAAAGGAATCAAGCTGTCTTTTTAATGCCTGACTGTAAATGCTAGAACTCTCTGTATAGCCCTGAGGAGCTCTGCAGAACCGTAAGGATCCATTTTTCAATGTGAATCCAAACAGATAACGGCTTTCAGGGTGAATGGGTATTGAGAAAAATGCGTTTTTCAAGTCGATCACCGAAAATGTAGTGGGAGGGACCATAGTGAGAAGGGTTGTGATATCAGAAACTACCGGATATTGGGGCACTACAATTTTATTAACCTCCCGCAAATCAATTATGAATTTGTAAATTTTAGTGTCAGTGTCTTTTTTCAAAATAGGAAGGATAGGGCTATTACAAGTATTATAGGGGACTTCTTCCACTACTCCCACTTTGATCAAATCCTAGACAATGTTTGCTAATGCTTCTTCACCTTCTCTGGATATTTTGTATTGGGGCAGTTGAGGCAATGAAACACCTTCCCTTACTTGGATTTGCACTGGTGGAATAACCATTTGACCCACATCAGTATCTGATCTAGCCCACAAGGTACAAGGTAGGGACGCCAGAGCGGCATCCTCATTGATAAGACAGGATCTCTCAACCATTGGATAATTGTCATTCAAAATAACACGCACACCTTCCGGAGAACAACGTATTGTAGCACGAAAATATTTAAGCATATTGATACCCACAATGTTGTCCGGCGTGTTAGAGGAAAGCAAAAATTGACATGCTGCAGTGAATTTCGAATTCAAGTGGCTGTGAAAGCGGGCTAGGTGTAGGTGTTCTATCGAACCCTATCGATGTTATCATTGTACCGGACAGGGGAGCCCTAGGAACCAATCTTTTAGACAGAGCACTACGGGTAGCCCCTGTATCAACCAGAAACCGATTAGTAGATCCCAAGACATTTGCGTCAACATGAGGACCCATTTTATCTACTGGCACCTCAACCGGTCCCTTACCCCATCCTAGGCATCCCTATGCATAATCGGAATCTGCAAGTGCATCAGCAGAATAATGAGACATTTGGTATTGATTTCGTCTATCAAAAGTATTAGAGTAATTTGGTCCTTGTTCAACTGCCTC
Organism: Calotriton arnoldi; assembly: GCA_963921515.1. Lineage (NCBI taxonomy): Eukaryota > Metazoa > Chordata > Amphibia > Caudata > Salamandridae > Calotriton > Calotriton arnoldi. Next base: position 1,955,529 of record CAWUFW010002520.1, read on the forward strand.
AAACCTGAGACGAGCTCCTACACCTCCCCTGTTTCCTGAATTCCCTGGGCATCCTCTCATACTTCCCCTTCCCCGCTGGTACTGCTGACCTCGCAAAAGAGGGCACTCAGAACGCCAATGCCCAGTCTCTTTATAATAGGCACACTGATCAGGAGACAAATTTGCTCGAGGAAGAGGGAGCACTCTGGGTATATACATTGCACGTCCACCTCTTTCACCTCCCCTATATGGTGGACCATATACTTGAGCCATCATAACTTTTGTCTTTAAGTCTTTAACCTTCTTATCCTCCCTGCCTTTCGCTTCCTGTTCCTGTCACTCATAATATTGGGCCATGGTCAAAAGGGAAACTGGGGGAGATGTGGTCCAAGAACTCTCACTGGCCTTCAGGCGAATAGCTATTTCCGGTAACATATTAGCGACAAATTTGTCGACAAACAAATGTTTACCCGTGTCATCGGCCAGTGACTGGCCACTAAAATCATGGAATGTCTCCTCAAATCTAGAAAAGAAATCAGAAACTGACTCATCCTTTTTATGTTTACAGGACGCTAACGTAGTCCAATCTATTTTCTTAGGGGGTATGAGAGTCTTGAACTTAGTCACAATAGCTTTAGGAAGATCTACTATCTCCTTCTAAGGTTTCTGCGCAGACTCCCATTCTGCATCTATTTCTTCTAAATGTTTCCAGGTATCACCAAATGCCACATTGTCGTCTATTTTACGTATTGTTCTCCACATATCAGGGGGCAAAATAAGCCTGAAGAACATATCGATATCTGGCAAGGGCATAGTGCAGGAGCTGATGGCTCCTTCCACCTCCTCATAGAAGGCGGCGGGATTTTTCCGGGGGTCGTGGCAAAGCAGCCTTAAGAGCCATAACATCTGCTCTACTCCAAGGAGTGTAAACCCAATTATATATAAAATATTCCTTTGCATCATCCGAAGTTTTATCATCATTTGTTCCTGCACCCTTCGGGGAACATACAGGGGTGCGGCTTCACGCATTGGTTTCATAGTAACTTTATTACTGCCGGAATTGCCTTCTTTCACCGGAACATCTGTTTTCTCTGCCTGGGATTGAACTGCTTCTACTACTTTACTCTTTCTAGCTAATTCTTGCTCCTTACGTAAATGTAATGTTTCATTTCGTAATTTAACTATTCGTCTAATCGTATCAGGTATATCTGAAAAAGGTAAGTCCCATCTACTAACCGCTTATAATCAACGTTCAGATCAGCTGGTTCTGTTTCGTCAGAAATATGCCGCCAACCATATATTACCTCCCAACAGAATTTTTCTACGAAATATAACTGGTCTATATCTTTCCAAGGTTGAACCATATTTATGTGTATCGTCGCTGTAGTAGTCCGACGAGCTTCCTCTTTAGCAGTGCTTTTTAATGTATCTTTTTCTGCTTTAGTCAAAGTAGAGCAAGGCTGTCGCCCAACTTGCTTGTCTTTATCTTTATCCTCTGAGGAAGAGAGCTCCTCATCAGAAGCCTCATCCTCAGTGGCATTTGGAGCGGGAAATTTATACAGGGGTGGGGGTTGTTCTAATAGGATGCAATCATCCTGAGGCGCATTAAGTAGTGGCTAGATAGGGCGCCTAATAGGATACTGGCCATTTATCGCTAATCGACGTTCTCCATCTTCCTTTTCTATTCTTTCCTTCATTTCTTTGTCTTTTAATTCCACCCCTTTTTGATATATCGTCTTTTGCTGCTCTTTCTCTGCTATAGCTTCCGCTCTCTTTGCTCTTTCTCGCACTTCTTTATCCCACATACGTACACAATCAAACATATCCTGTCTACTCTTTCTTTTAAATAAACACTGTTCTACATACTGAACTTTTTTAGAATCGAATGACCCATTCACTGGCCATTGTAAATCGGACTCTTTCTTTGTGTATTTGTTCCACAATGAACCGTACATTATGGGACAAATACCATATTTAATATACATCTCTCTATTTGGCGTCCCTTCTGGAGGAGCCGGCTGACTTTGTTCTAAAGCATTCTTGGTACCACAAGAGTAGCAACACCACTTACGGTGTGTGCTGAGAACAGGTATGTTTTCACAAGTAAATGTAAAATATTACTACTCCAAACAAATATTCCAAAAGGAGAAAAATCTCCACATTACCTGCCTTCAGTCTTTGCAAAGAATGAATACCAAAACCAAACCAAAAAACCAAACCAATCAAATCAAGAGTGCCGCTTCAGTGACCTTACCAAACAGAAGTCTCCAACTCCCACCTGCCGATCTCTGGTCGACCTAATGGTCACTGCAGAATACGCCAAAGAAAGCCCCAGTTGAGACCGGCCACCACCCGGAGGGTCAAATCGGGAAAACCGGAAAAGTCACGTCGGCCTGCAAAGACAAAGGTCTCCTCATGCAGTGCGCATCCTCAGTAATATTTCGAACCTCCGTCGAGACCACTCCTTCGGACGTCCGCGTCTCCGATGGGGCCCCACGTGCTGGGTGCCAACTGTGGAAATGTACCCAAAAGTGAGCACACTGGTGCAGGGTCATCCTCTCGTCCACGGGTCCAAAGACTAACAAAAAGAGATCGGCACTGGAGTTGAAGTAAAACAACAAGTTTATTAATCACTCATGAGTGGGACCACGTCCACACAACACTCTCAAGTGTTGTAGGAGGAGGTACACTGAACTCACAAACCATCGTCCTTATATGCAGTTTTGTTGCAGTGTAAGCATATGGACAGAAATAGAAAGAACAAGTTTAAACACAGAAATAGCTATCGGCAAACAAGGGCAGATGGATGACCACTTGGGCAGCAAATAGGGAGGGGGAGCAGGAATGCTTATGGCAGCAGTAAACGATCAATAGATACCCTCTAAGACCAGGTGCACCGGCAGCTACAAACCCCCCAGCACGTACATTGCTTAGCCATGTCAAAAGAGGTCAACTAGAGTTGATGACACAAGCAGGGTGAAAAGGCGAGCAGCAGAGGACGAAAGAATTACGAAGGAAGCGAAATGGACACCACAGCCAAAAATGGCTGTCGCTTATGCTAACGTAAAATATTACATGTTTCCACAGTATGACCCGCGTCCCTGGTTCACCGACGATGCCCGGCTGCCTCGACCCTGCTGAGGGGAATCTCATCGCCATCCTTCGCAGCCCGGTTTCGGCCGTGCCCCTCCCCCGAGGGCTTCAACCACGTCCCTGGCCCATGCTCGCTGCCCGGCTGCCTCGACCCTACAGTGGGGAGGCCTCACATCCTGGGCAGCCCGGGAACGGTGGTGCTTCACCCCCAGGGGGCTTCAGCTTCAACTGCGACGATGCTGGATGGCAGCCGGGAGTCCGCGGTAGCCACCTTCTGCCCTTGCCCGGAGGTGGGGTGGCCTCACATCTCTATCATCCCAGGAGAGACCGGGCTCCTCCCCCCAGGAGTTTTCCACCGGAGGCTCTTCATTCTTTATTTACCGGCCACCACGATGTTTTCTCGACCGTTGGCCTGGGGAAACGGACGGCTTGCTGAGCGCCCCATCAACTGCAGGCAAGCGCAGGCTTCATACGGCCGGGTTGAACGCGTCTAACTCCTGCTGGGAGGCTGGCCCGAGGACCGATGAGCAGAGAGATCACTCCCTACAAAGAGAGCAGTATTGTTAGCGCTGCACCACTGTGACTCATCCCTATTACTCATCAAAGAGATAAGATTGAATGGGCCAATCAAAACAACACAAATTGAAACTATCACAGGATTCCCCCCCAGGACATCCCATTATTGGAAAGTGTTATAGGACTAAATATAAGCCATCTTCTACAGTAAATGGTGCGGCCATCTTGGACTGACCCACTCTCTATGGGTTGATCCCTAGAGGATTCAACGCCCGACTCTTCACTCCACTAATACACAGGTGAGAGTTTTTCTTTTCACTAGTAGATACCTCAACTACACAGTTCGTGCTTTACGACCCCTTGCAGACCTGAGCCAGTTATACTCTACCCCCATTTCCCTCCCTATATCCCGTGACCAGATACCTAACCCCACCTACTCATACATTCACCCCTCGCTCCTCAGTAATCTATCCATTCCCACTCCCTCCCATACAGAATATCCCCCCATCAAAGCTACAGGACCAGACTCCCTCATCCCCCATATTCTATCCCCGCCCCCTCATATCACGCCCTACACTAATCTATTCCTTCCCATCACCCTTTCACAGAAAATTCCCCCATCAAAGACATAACCCCACAACCATGCCTCTCCCCAACCCTACCTCCTCTTAACCGCACTCCGCTCCCATACTCTACCCTCCTCCCCACCCCACATCATTTCATCCTATATCAACCTACCTCACGCAGTCCCCAGTACATGCCCTACCCACAATAACAGCGCCAATTATATGATGGAATGCCTGGGACTATATACTCACACCATTAATTACCCCCCTAACCTCACAAAAAAGCAGCCAAATACTTTAAACATAAACTGTTAAAATCACACCCCGAAACACTAATCTCAGACCCATACTGGTCAACAAACAAAGGTTACTTATCTAATGACTTCATCTTCTACACTAAGCGAAGAGCCCAATGGAGGAAAGCGTTTCTCGCCATGCTCTCGTTCTCTTCCACCAGAAAAACTGCACATGGTCTCATGATCTCCATCATCCCCTCCCCAATTTACAAAGCCTCAGCAACAATCACCATTCATCATAATGGTATCATCCTCATACAATTCTCGAACCGTAGCCTAAACCTCCTAGACAACATTTTTCCGATCATCAAGAAAAAACTAGCAAGACCCCATACCCCCTCCCCAGCCGATCTCAATCTCAGTACGCCTACTAACTCCCCACCGAAATCCCCCTCAAGACATCTCCCTCTTGTGACCCAACCGGCACACACACCTATCCCAGACCCATCAGACACCCCTAACTCCAACTCTACCCCCAACACCCTTAACATTCCCACTACATTCAACACTCACTCAACTACACCACACTTACATCCGCTTCACTCCCAGAGAGATTATATACACTCTCCCAAGCACATCTCCACCCCTAACACCATCAATACCCACACTGTCCCAACCACACCACACATCCACCCATCTCTCACCCCCTCACCTCCTGACACTCCACCCCTCCCCACCTCACCCCCCCCTCCTGACAACCACACGACCTGCCCGCTCTACAACGACTCTGATCACGATTCCCCCCCTATCTTCATACATGTTCTAAGCACACCTCCCTTACCCACAGTCCAAACATTATGTACGTCACCACCCATACCAGACCTCAGACTTGACGAGATATTACTATCATTACAACAAGTCAAAGACGACATCCAAAACCTACTCGACCTGATTCTACATCAACCCAAAGTCAAATGTGCTGAACAAGAAATTTTTTTTTTTTTACAGAGTTTTATATAGCACGAACCTGACCCAAATCAGGTATCAGAGCGCTTTACATAGCACCAGTTGCATTACATAAGGACACATTCAACATAAACCTCCACAGTGACCACTCCATACTCATCCAACAGTTACACGAACGCACTCCGAACCATCAGCCCCTAACCTGGAAAACAGTACTCTACCCCAATGCCTTAACCCGTCCGATCCGAAGGATTAATCATTTGTCGACTAAAGATATAATCTCACTACTCCGCTCCTATGACCTCCCGCAGCTTACCCTCAACACAGTGCACTCAGTTAACTTACCTACACATTCCCTAATCCGAACCATCCCCTCCAAATCTCACAGAGTTACAAAACACAATTCAAGAGGCATAGTTGACAATAACCTTATGCGAGTCCCCCTCACACAAAAACCCAGCTCAACATCCAGTAAAGCTCGGCTTAAGTGCATACTTCTAAACTGTAGATCGTCCTCAAAACATGCAACTGATATAGCTGACCTCATACTCACTCATGAACCTGATCTACTAATACTGACCGAAACCTGGTTAAACGAGTCATCTACGCCCATCATCGATATATTGGTACCCCCAACCATGTTATCACCAGACTTGATAGAACCGACAGGCCAGGGGGCGGTATAGCCTGCATACATCGATGCAATCTCTCAGTGAACCGATCTCACTCACCTGCACTATCCTCCTGTGAATACCTTTGTCTAGATATCACGAGCAACAACAAACCAGTGTGTTAGCTACACACTTTTCACTACCCACCAGGAGATAATCTCACCTTCATAGAGCAAATCATGGATATTATATCCACCAATGCTGGACAATAAAATACTCAAATATTCCTCGGAGACCTCAATCTCCACTGGAATGACCTTAATGACCCAGCGGTCAATAGCCTCAAAGCTTTCCTCTCAGACCTTGACCTCACCCAAATCTGTAACAGCCCCACCCATGATAAAGGCTCAATACTAGATTTAGTAATTTCCAAGGCGGATTCCATACAGCTGGAAACGATCCTCCCATGTGATTGGTCTGACCACCACATCATCACAACCCTCATCATTGAACCAGTAAAATTACTCTCTGTCCAACCCACGAAAACTAAGATATGGAAGAGAAACCTAAAAAATGTCGGTGCAGATTTAGTCACAACCTCCAGCCCAATCATCTAACTCCCCCCTGAAGGCCTAGCAGATGTTCAAGATCTGACCAAACACTACTTCCACTCCATAAACCTGGTTCTAGACACAGTCACTCCCTTACACTTGAAGAGATCCTCCACAAAAGACTCTAAACCATGGTACGACGGCAGACTCAATGAGGACAGAAGATCCCTTAGATTAATTGAACGACGTTGGAGATCATCTCTTTCCTCCGAACACCTCACACGCCTAAGAACCACGAGAAATTCCTACTACAGAAAGATCAGACGTTCAAAAGCAGTCTTTTTCAGTAATCAACTAGACCAAGCCAAGAACCGCCCCAAAAAACTATTCGAACAAATCAAATCTCAATCAAAGGATACACCTCACCCCCCCAAACTAACCCAAGCTCACTACCCAGCTGCGAAGAATTTGCCTCCTTCTTCACTATGAAGACAGAAAACTTAAAGACGGAATTGCTCAATGACTTAATAACCCACACTCACATCCACATGGACAAAGCATCATCCCCCCCAAGAGCCCTACCTAAATGCTCACCAGAGCTCGACCTCAAAAACAACGCCTCCTGGTCCTCCTTCAACACTTACACCGAAGAAGCTATACTGTCTCTTAATCCCTCCAACCACTTCACAGACCCCCTCCCCTCAAACTACATGAAGGACTTAATTCCCCTGCTGCTGCCCCTATGGACCAAGATTATAAATACCTCTCTCCTGCAAGGAATTATCCCAGAAATCTTAAAAACTGGACAGGTATCCCCCATCCTAAAGAAACCGATGGCGGACCCTTTGGATTTAAATAATTACCGCCCAATTTCCAACATTCCCACGCTGGCCAAACTCTTAGAAAAATGTGCTAACATACAGCTTAACAACCACATAGACCACTTCAACCTGCTTAACCAATACCAATCTGGCTTCCGGGCAGGGCACAGTACGGAAACAGCCATGACCCACATAATAGACGACGCACTAAAAATCCTTGATCAGAATGAAGCCTGTTTGCTAATCTTGCTGGACCTATCTTCGGCTTTTGACACTGTCAAACATGACAACTTGCTAAAGCTCCTGAAACAAAGAATGGGATTATCTGGTACTGTTCTAAACTGGTTCAGCTCCTTCCTGCAAAATAGATCCCAAAGATTCAAGGTTAACCAATCATTGTCCAAGCCTGTCCCAGTCACTTTAGGAGTACCACAAGGATCTTCCCTCTTGCCTACACTTTTCAACCTTTTTATGGAACCGCTCACCAAAATTCTCAGCTCCTCTAATGTCCACTATCACATGTACGCAGATGATACACAAATATATTTAAAAATCCACTCATTAGAGGACATCAAATCTCTCAACCTAACGCTACAGAAAACCAAAACCTGGCCGGCCGAAAACCATTTGAAACTAAACACTCTCAAAACCGAATTCCTCCTAATCGCTCCCCCTAACCAATCGATCAACATCCAAGACTGGCTGATACACCTAACAGCCCTCAACTGCCAACCCCTCATCATCGACTCAGCGAAATCGTTGGGGGTTACTCTTGACAAAAACCTAAACATGCAGAAACACGTCAGCACCTCAACAAAAGGAGCACACTTTCAAATGAACACCTTGAGAAGACTCAAACCCTTCCTCCCCGCAAATGACTTCAAAGTGGCAGTTCAAGCACTAGTAATTCCAAGAGTGGAATATGGGAGCGCTTCCCTTTGCGGTCTCCCTAGAGCAACGACTGCCCCGCTAAAAGCTTCAATCAACACAGCAGCTAGACTCATCACTGGCTCAAAAAGAAACTGTCACATCTCCCCTGACCTTAGAACCCTCAACTGGCTACCATTCGAAGCCAGAATCCAACTAAAAATCGCATGTATGACATACAAGGCTATACATCACAACACTCTAAGTTACCTGGCTCAGATACTGGTACTCTCTTGTGGCAACAGATCCTCTAGGAGCTCCAGTAACCTTCTACTGAAACCACAACGATTCGCCAAGAAGAAAACTTATAACTGGGCCTTCTCGGGTATGGCACCCAGGATTTGGAATGCACTTCCTTCAGAAACCAGACTTAACCCGTCTTTTATCTCCTTCAAAAAAGAAGTGAAATCTATTCTCTTATCTAAATTCACTTGTACTTTGTATATAACTAATAATACAATTGTGTGCTTTCACTGAACTGTTCGTTACTTGAACTTCGTATATAACGAATATTACAATTGTATGCTTTCACTGAACTGTTTGTTTCCGATATACGCCTGTAAAGCGCTCTGATGCCCGCAAGGGTCTTGTTCGCGCTCTATAAGACCTTCAAAATAAATAAATAAATACTTTTTTGAAGAGTTCTTTTTGGGAATTTTTTGCATCTTGAGAACTGCCAATTTTTCACCATGAGTAAGCAAGGATCCATTCCATCTGTGGATATTGAATTTGAAGAAGAGAGGGTTGATACCTACACTGTGCCACAACTTAAAACCATCTGCAAAAAATTTAAAATCTCCATAAGAGGCCTCACCAGGAAGGAGGAGTTCCAAAAGGCGCTGAGGGCCTGGTTGGAAGCAAGGAATGCCAGTGGGCAGACCCAGGATCCTGTGGTGGAGGGGGGAGAATTTAGAAGGACAGCAGGATGGGTTAGTGGACCTAACTGGTGGGGGAGTGCCTCCCAGGGAGGGCAGCAGTGTGTCTTCAAGGGGTCTGTCTCCAAAAGAGTTGGAGGACAGGGAGAAAAGCAGAGTGCATGAGATGGAGCTTGCCAAGCTCACACTGGGGAGCCAGGGTGACATAGAAAATAAGAAATTGGAGTTAGAGAGCAAGAGATTGGCCATGGAGGAAAAGAAGATGCTTTTAGAGCATGAGAGAGTGTTGAGGGAGCTAGAGCTGAAGGCGAAGACATTAGAGATCATTCCCTCTGGTGGCAGCACACCGTCAGTTCCTGTAGATGGAAAAGTATATATTCCCAAGGATGTCATTAAGGATTTCGTGAAGCATGAGGACATTGGGCAGTGGTTTAAGGCCTATGAGGTAGCGATGAAGTCCCACCGGGTCCCTGAGAAAGATTGGGGAGCGGGGTTGTGGGGCCGCTTTTTGGGTGAAGGAAGGGAAACATAACTAACTCTGCCCCCTGAGGATCAGGTGTCCTATGCCCCCATGAAGGAAGCCTTAATGACCAGGTATGGGTTGACCCCAGAGCTTTATAGGCAGAAATTTAGGAATTGCAAGAAGCTGGAGTCTAGCACCTGGGTGGAATATGTGTCTTTTTTTTGCAGAGCATTGGATGGTTGGGTAAAGGGTAGCAAGGTAACTGACTTGCAGGGGCTCTATGATTTGATTGCATGGGAGCACTTGTCCAGTAGTTGTTTTCCAGAGCTACGCCAGCACCTGATTGAGAGTAAGCTGACTGATCCCAGGAAGCTTGCTGTGGAGGTGGACCGCTGGGTCAGTACCAGGGTCCACAAGGGTCTTGTGGGAGACTCTGCCAAAGGTGGGCAGGGTCCCCAGCAGAAGAGTGGGGGGGGGGGGGACAAGGGTAAACAGAAGGAGTTCCAAAAAGGGCCCCAAAGTAATTCCCAAGGGAACCAAGGTAAGGGTTCCGAGCCTCCCGCTGAAAAGAAACCATGGGTCCCGCCAGGTAAGCCTGTGCGGAAGGATCCCAAGACCTGTTTTAGCTGTGGTCAGGTGGGTCACTTCCAAGGAAATCCCAAGTGTCCCAACACAGTGACCACTGCACCCACTGGTGCCCCACCCCGGGAAATGGCTAGTGTAGCCTTGGGGGAGGAGATGGGTGCCCAAGGTGGGTGGGGTCCTGCAAAGATGTCCCTAGTTTCTTTAGGAGACAGTGAGATGGTCCATAGGACCCACCTGCCTGATAACACTAAGAAGAACAGGCAGTGGGTGACCATCAATGGCCATAGTGTGGAGGCTCTGAGAGACACCGGAGCCAGTGTGACAGCTGTCAGTTGTCAGCTGGTGTCTGAAGAGCAGGTGGTCCCCGACACATTCTACCCGGTAGTTGCCGCTGACAACTCACAGTGCCTCTGTAAAGTGGCACAGGTTCCCTTTGAGTGGGGGGGGTCTCAGGTACCTTGAAGGTAGCTGTGAGGCCAGCCATGCCTGTTGACTGTCTGCTAGGCAATGATTTGGAGAGCTCCCCTTGGGCGAAGGTGGAGCGGAGGTCTCATATGGAGATGGTATGCGTGACCACTCGGTCAATGGCAGCCAGTAAGGGCATTCAAGAGGACCTGGAGCCTGAAAGAATGGTCCAGGTGCCTGCCTTAAAGAGAAGAGGCAGGGGGCGCGGGAAACCGGCCCCCGAAGTTCCCACGGTCCAGGAGGAGGCAAACCTTGAGGGGGATGCCCTGGAGCCTACAGGGGAACAAGTGGCTGAACTGGGGGACCTGCCTGAGCTGACCCATTGGCAGCAGGAAGGAGGCCCCTCCAGGGAAGAGTTCTGCGAGGAGCAGAAGAAGTGCCCTTCTCTTGTGGGTTTGCAGCAACAGGCTGCAAACCAGGCAGCAGGTGATCAGTCTGGATCACATTGGATTTACTGGGAGAATGGTCTCCTGTATAGTGAGCCTAAAGTTGCTGAGCCTGGGTCAGCCCGTGTGCTGGTGGTACCCCAGTGCTTCAGAGCCTTCCTACTGGGTCTGGCTCATGATGTGCCTTTAGCAGGACATTTGGGGCAAGACAAGACCTTTGAAAGGCTTGTCACCCACTTTTACTGGCCCCAAATGTGCAAGAGTTCAGATACTCATTGTAGGATTTGTCAGACTTGCCAGGCAAGTGGTAAGAGTGGGAGGAAGCACAAGGCTCCTCTCCAACCTTTCCCTGTGGTCAGCACCCCCTTTGAAAGGGTGGGCATTGACATTGTGGGGCCTCTGGATCCCAAGACAGCCATGGGCAACAGGTTCATCCTGGTCTTGGTGGACCATGCCACCCGGTACCCGGAAGCCATCCCTCTCCGAACTGTGACAGCCCCCGTGGTGGGTCGTGCGTTGATGGGTGTTGGACTTGGCCCTTTTTGCAGGGTCATCCCTGAACTTTTTGCCTTCCTCCTGTACTTTTTCTGACCTGTTGTTGTTGGTTTTATGACTCTGGGCACTTTACCACTGCTGATCAGTGCTAAAGTGCATATGCTCTCTGTTATAAATTGATGTATGGATTAGTGACTCCATGATTGGCTTATGTGGTTTACTTGTCAGACCCTAGTACAGTGCACTGCGTGTGCCCAGGGCTTGTAAATAAAATGCTGCGGGTGGGCTTGCAGCACTGGTTGTGCCACCCACAGAAGCAGCCTGTAAAAGTGTGTCTCAGGCCTGCCATTGCAGAGCCTGAGTGCAGTCTGGTACTGCCATGTTGACTGGGCAAGTGCACCCACTTGCCAGTCCCTAAACCTTCCCTTTTCTTCATATCAGACACCCCTATGGTAGGCCCAAGGGCAGGGGTGCATTGTAAGTATAAGGTAGGACATGCCCTGGTGTGTGTGGCATGTCCTAATAGTGAATTACAGCCATTTTCGGTTTTCACTATTGCAAGGCTACCTGTTCCCCATAGGCCAGAATGGGCAGTTTGATTATTACATCTTATAATCCTAACTGACCCAGGGAACATGGTAGAAAAACGAATTTAGTATGCCTGGACTCAGAATGATAAAATAAATCTTTTAGTGGAGTTGGTTTTAACATTCTGTGTTTGAAAATACCACTTTTAGAAAGTAGGTATTTTCTTGCCTAACTATCCAAGCCTGTCTCTGCTAGGTTGTGTATTCCATGTCTGGTTTGTGAGTGACAGGGGCTGGGGATTCCAGGAGACAGGGTGAGTCAGCCCAGGGCTGAATAGAGAGATCTGCATGTAGATGGGTGGGAGGAGTTGCACCTGGGACCCGAATAGGGCTGTGCCTTCCCTCCACAATGCTGGCTCCACCTCCTGTGGTGCGTCTGATGTCCCTAGCCTACACTGTGAAAGGAAAGAAGGAGTCTTGTCAACAAAGTGCTCCAGGACTGACCAGAACTGGTTTGGACTAGGCAAAGGCCTCTCTGCCTTCAGAGAACAAAGGGAAAATGAGTATAAAAGAGGGGACCCAAACCCCAGAACTTTAGATCACTTTGGGAAACAAGAAGACCCTTTGCTGAGGAGACGAACCAGAGAAACTGAGGAGGAGACTATCCCTAAGCTGAGTGCTGTTTGGGGGATTGGCCTGCAGTGGTTGCCTGACTGCCAAAGAAAGGAGAAAGGAACTTTGTGTGTACTTTCATCAACTTGTAAAAGATCTCCAAGGGTTTGAGAGAGAGCTTGCCTCCTGCTGAAGTCTCAGGGACAACAGACTTCACCCTCCAGCTCCCCAAGAGTTCTTTTGAAGTGCCTGCTGTTGTGTTGGGCCTTCTGAGGGACTGCGTGTCGCAAGGAGCTGGAAGTGCGACTCACGAAGAAGAAGCGTATCGCCGCCGCAGCCGCTGTCGTCGCATCACTGAAGAAGGGTGTCGCCGCTGCCGCTGTCGCTTCGCAACGCAGAAGCGCCTTGCATCGCCGGAGAAGAGGATCAACATCGCATCAGATGCCGCCGCATCATCGGAGAAGCGTGACGCTGCCGCAGCCGCTGTCGTCGCATCGCTGAAGAAGGGTGTCGCCGCTGCAGCTGTCGCATCACATCGCCGAACCGCCTCGAATCGCCGGAGAAGAGGATCGACATTGCATCAGACGCCGCCGCATCACCGGGAAGCGTGTCGCAGGGCCTGTCGCGGCTCAGAAGAATCGTTGAGTCGCCGCACGGCCGTCGGGCGTGCACGCATCATGTCGCATTAAGAAGAAGACGCCATCTTTGTTTCATTGCACCGGATCTTCATCGCATCACGGCGTTGCTGGTCGCATCGCCACGGAAGCACAGTTAGAAACCGACGCATCACCTCCCTACGCGGAGAAGAACCAATGCATCCCCTACGCAGCAGTAGGGACCCAATGCATTACCGTTCTTGCGTGTAAGGAACCGACACATCACCTTCCCTGCAACACTTTCATTGTATAGCATTACGCATCCAAAGGTACATTGAACTCAAAGTGTCGCATTTACCATCCAAAGAGAACTGAGCTAATTCTACCATTTTTAAGTACAGTATTGTGGATTTTTGTCGTTTGTGGTCTTGTGTTAAGTCTATATAAAAATACTTATTTTTATACTACAACTTGTGTGGTGTCCATCTGTAGTGTTGTCACTGGGTTACTGTATGTGTTCACAAATGCTTTACACACTGCCTCTGAGATAAGCCTGTCTGCTCGTGCCAAGCTTCCAAGGGGGTGAGCAGGGGTTATTTTAGGAGTGTATCCCCCTTACCCTGACTAGAAGCAAGGGTCCCTATTTGGACAAAGGTACCTACCTCTGCCAACTAGAGACCCCCATTTCTAACACCGCCATTACTCCTTCTCAGGCACTGTGTGACGATCTTAATCACTTCTTTGTGAATAAAATAAAGATAATTCAAGACTCCATTGCGCCTAGTTCACAGGACTGGAAACTCCAAGAGCAAGATAGCAATCCCTCCACGCACTGTACCTTCCATGGTATAAATATAGACCGGCTCACAGAATTAACAAATAAAGTAAAATCAGGCTCACCTCTGCCCCCAACAAATACAAAAAGACATCCTTACCCTCTTTCCAGATAGTACTCTCACCTTGCTTAACCTGTCACTGGTGCAAGGTGTGGTCCCTCGCGCTTTTAAAGAAGCTCCAAAAGAAAACTGGTATGGATCCCCTCCAGTTAGACAACTATAAACCCATTTCGCTTCTCCCCTACCCTGCAAAAATCCTTGAGGCACATGTAGCCAAACTTCCTTTGGCCTTCATTGAAGAGACCAACTTCCTAGATCCCTATCAAGCAGGTTTTCGGCCCTCTCATTTGACTGAATCAGTCATCTTAAGTGTTGTGGACGATCTGAAGGAAGGAGCTGACAGGGGGCACATGCAAGCATTGGTCTTACTTGACCTGTCGCCGGCATTTGATACCGTTGATCATGTGATACTAGCGGAAAGATTGGCGGCGGCAGGTCTTAGAGGCACAGCTTTAAAATGGATGAAATCCTTTCTGAAAGATCGTACCCAATCAGTTAGGCTTGCACCCTACCACCCTGCCATAGACACCACAAACTGTGGGGTTCCTCAGGGCTCCTCCCTGTCCCCCCACCTTTTCAACCTTTAGATTCGCCCCCTGATTTACTCCCTTCAACAAATGAAGGTTAATATTTACAACTATGTGGACGATATGCAACTGATTTTTTTAATTGACGAGACACAGGACTCCAAGCTATTCTTCCAAAACACTACGTTATTCAAAAAAGGTTAGATGAATCACAACCACCTAAAACTGAACTCTGATAAAACAGAGATAGTCATTTCCAACAACAGACTAAATCATTGGACTCTAACACACTGACCTAAAACATTAGGAACTCCACCCACTCCTAAGAGCGCTGCATCCAAATAGACGCTAATCTTTCCATGCAATCCCAGATAAGCATGGTTACGTCATCCTGCTTTATCAACTGAGAAATTTTAGAAAAATCGGAAGATTTTGCCCCAGGGAGGCCAGTGCATTAATCATGATGGCCATGATTTTATCTAGACTTGACTATGTCAATGCTATTTACTTAGGTCTCCCCATTAACCTAACCTATAAGCTTCAGTTGATCCAAAACGAAGCTGCCACAATCATCTTTCAACAACCCAGGCACTGTCATACGAAGCCATTGATGAAGGAGCTTCACTGGCTTCCTGTAGTACAGCGGTCCATGTTCAAAATGGGTTGTATTATCTTTAAGGCAATCAACAACAGAGGCCCCAAATTTCTCTCCACACAGATCCACCCATACCTCCCAAAACGAAACCTCAGACCGGCACAAATGAAGCTGCTGACAGTCCCCAGATTTAAGCGCAAAAGAATGGGCAGTTTGCGCTTCTCTAAGTTGGGCCCCCAACTTTGGAACTCCATGCTGATCGAGATCAGACAGACAACTAATTATATGTGTTTCAGAAAAAAACTGAAAACCTGGCTTTTCACTCAAGCCTACTGCTAGACAAAACTTCTGTGGTGCTTCTAAACTTAGCGCCAAGAGACCTGATGGTGTACATGCGCTCTACAAATCTCCCATAACATAACAAGGTGCAAGTGCTCCCTCTGTAAATTGTTGTTATGGATTGGTGTTTCCATAATTGGCTTATTTGGTTTACTGTTGAATCCCTAGTACAGTGCACTGTGTGTGCCGAGGGCCTGTAAACCAAATGCTGATAGTGGGCCTGCAGCACTGATTGTGCCACCCACAGGAGCAGCCTGTAAATGTAACGCAGACCTGCCACTGCAGTGTCTGTGCGCAGTTTGGTACTGCCATGTCGACTTCCACTTGCCAGGCCCTGACCTTCCCTTTTCTTACATGGGAGTCACCCCTAGGGTAGGCCCAAAGTACCCCTGTGGGCAGGGCACAGTGTATGTGAAAGGTGGGACATGCCCTGATGTGTGTGGCATGTCCTGATAGTGAAATACTGCCAATTTCATTTTTCACTATTGAAAGGCTATCTGTCCCATAGGATAGAATAGGAGTTCATTTATAACATCTTATAAATATAACTTCCCATGGGGACAAGATAGGAAAGTAAAGTTTAGTATGCCTGGACTCAGAATGTAAAGATGCATCTTTTAGTGAGGATGATTTTTACATTCTGTGTTTGAAAATACCACTTTTAGAAAGTAGGTATTTTCTTGCTTACCCATCCTGTGTGCCTCTGCTAGGTTGTGTATTGACTGTCTGTCTGGTTTTGGAGTGACATGGGCTGGGGATGTGCATTCTGGTCAGACAGCCACTTGGGGGGGGTGAGGTGTGTCCTGCCTTTCCAGGGTGAATCAGGGCTGGGCTGAATAGACCTGGGCTGCATGCAGAATAGGGGGAGAAGATTTCTTTCACACCTGAATGGGCCTGGTCTGCCTTTGACAATGCTGTCTCCACCTCCTGCCAGGAAGCTGCACCAGAGAGGACAGAACTGGTTTTGGCTGGGCAAAGAGCTTCTCTGTCACCAGAGAACAAGGGATTATGTGCTATAAAAAGTGGGGCCCATACCCCTGAACTTGAGATTACTTCTGGAATTCAAGAGGAACCTTTGCCAAGGAGAAGAGCTGGAGAAACTGAGGAGAAGCACTGCCCCTTTGCTGTGTGCTGTCTGGGGTTGGCTTGCAGTGGCTGTTTACGCCAAGGAAAGGACAAGGATTTTGCTATGTGCTGTGTCCCCTGCTTGAGGAAGATCTCCAAGGGCTTGAAGTAGAGTTTGCCTCTTGTTTTGAAGTCTCAGGAATACAAAGACTTCACCCCCAGCTCCCCTGAACTCTCTTGCTGAGAGTTCTGAACTGTCAAGAGGTGCCTGCTACTGTTCTGGGCCTCTGGAGTTTGTTCCTGCTGTTGGGAGCTGGAAAAGTAACGTAACGAAGGGGAAGCGCAACGCATCCGTACCTGTTTCCGATGCATCGCCGAAGAAACCGACGCAGCTCTTGCTCGCAGCTTGAGAAATCGCCGCACACCACAAGTGCAGTGATCTACGAAGTCTGAGATCACAACACTGATTCCGAAGCAGGCCCTGCTGTGAGGCTGCAAGAACCAACGCATTGTGAGACTACAGCTGACGAAACCAATGCAAGCGCCATTGCTGCCACCACATCGAGAACCAACGCATCCCCGATCCTCATGCATCGCACCGGGACGCCTAGTCTACAAGGACACCGGGGCCACAGTAAGAAACCGATGCATCACCTCCCCGCACAGTAAGAAACTGACGCATCACCTCCCCACACAGTAAGGAGCCGATGCATCATCTCCCTTGGGTGGCAGTAAGGAACCGAAGCATCACCTCCCCTGGAGTAAGGAACCAACGCATCACCTTCCCTGCACGTAAGGAACAGACGCATCACCTACCCTGTGGCTGTTCTTGGTTTTGATTTTGACGCATCCAAGGTACTTTGTGTTGAAAGTGTTGCATCTATAGTGTGCTATAGACAGCACTGTTTCTATCTTTTAAAAGTCATATTTTTCTTACTGTATTGTGGATTTTTGTCGTTTTGGTCTTGTTTGGTTTAGATAAAGATTACTTATTTTTCTAAACTGGTGTGGTGTCCATTTGCAGTGTTTTCACTGTATTACTGTATGTGTGCACACATGCTTTACACACTGCCTGTCTGCTCGTGCCAAGCTACCAAGGGGGTGAGCAGGGGTTATTTTAGAAGTGTATCCCTCTTACCCTGACTAGGAAGAAGGATCCCTACTTGGACAACGGTGCAAACCATTGCCAACTAGAGACCCCCATTTCTAACAGTCTCATATTGCTTTTTTGAAACATGCACTTTTAATTAACCTTTCAAGGTTCTAGTCATAATTACTAGATACATGGGGCTTATTTATGATAGCCATGTGTCTATTTTGCACCATGTAAAGTGGTACATGAGTGACGCAGGGTTGTCATTTCGATTTATAATGCCAAGCAAAGCCACCCTGCATGGATTTGAGTGGCCTCATAAATCATGAGTAAGGCGACATAGCGCTGCATCGCTGCATGATCTTACTCTGTAACATGTAAACCTGGGGAAGTGCCAAATCTGTACACCTTTCAAGGTGAGGCATAATCAGGAGACATATTCTCTTTTGTCCCCATTTTATCCTCTTACCATGTGTGCTGCGTTTTGCACCGCATAGAAAGAGTAAAACGCCTCACAGGAATGGTTTTGTGCGGGAAGGTAGCTCTTCCTGCACAAAAACAATCCTGTCTGCATTGGAGGCACCGTACATTGGCGCTAGGCTGCTAAAACAGTGCCAGTGTAGGCAGAAAGGGCAGGAATGCTCTGTATTGCTTAAATATGGTGCATTCCTGCCCTTTCACTTTGGCGTAGGGCAGCCCAGCAAGGTGCCTTGCTGCGCTGCCCTTTTCCAAAATGCCATAAATGAGGCCCATTGTTTTCAGAATGTCATGCATGCTGAATTCAGTTATCACTGAAGTTAAAGCAGTCATACTCTTGTTGGAAGTTGCATTAAAAGTAGTATTACCTCACCTAACATGAGAAACGCAATGCATGTGAGCTTTGTTTGTCTCCATTTTCTTACCATTAAACAATCTCGCACTATACCATTAATTACACTGACAAACTCTCTGGAACACTGAGCTTTTGTAGGAACCTGGAAGAGTTACTGAATAGATTGTGGTGCACCTCAAAACACCATCAAATTCAGTTTTGCATGTCAGCAGAGCACAAACAGGATATTCACCATTTCCAATCAGTTTTGGGAACCTATTTTTTTGCTTTGTAAAGGCATAGAATACTTATCATATTTGAACAAATCCGCTAGTAAGGAGTTAATAAACTTTCATTAATATTAATCATTTATATAGTACACAATATCATTTAATGATGTAGTTCTCATCCACTGATGCTTTGTATTGTGCTTGCATACTACCGATTAAGACCTATGCTGGCTGTGACTGAGCCATGACTGCTCTTCTTTCAGAAGTCTTCAGGCATCATCAGAGAGAATGTGGGGCAAGGGTATGTCTGTAAGGCAAGGTCTTGCTGAGAAACACGTCAGACCGAATAACTGCGGCTCCAATGTAGCTGGGCGCTGACTGGTTGGGGGAGCCAGTGAGGAGGTTGACATATATCGATGGGTTCCTTTTCAACATTACAGGGATTCTTCTCTTCCCTCAGGGGCAGTGACTATCTTTTGCCAATCCTTGGAGTAGACAAGGCTAGATGTGTAGAGGAAATTTCAATTTGAGGCCCTTTCGTCCATGTGCAATAGTGACTTTACTTACTCTAGACATCTAGCTGACCAATGGTTGCAAGCAAGATGATAGATAAAATGGTAGAATGTGTTTTAAGCACATTCTGCTTCTCAAGACAGGTGATAAAAATGAGGCAAGAGCAAATGTTTCCAAACTTGAAAATGATTGAAATAGTGGTTATATCTCTGAAACAGAAAGCAGAGGGCTAGTGAGTTGTGTGCTAGAGGTAGAACAAGAATCAAACGCTTCATCATCTGGAGAGACAGGAACAGGTGACCGAGGCCAGCCATCTTGGAATATAAGAACTGTGCTTTAGGGAGTCTCGTAAAATTTGAAAAAAGTGTAAACTTATTGACAGTCTGCGAAAAGGCTTCCAGCCAAGGGCACTAGAATCCCTGCTGAAGATGACGTGGAATTGCTTGTGTGTGTAAGGAAAAATATGCTAGGAAGGCCATTATGGAGCAGTTCTTCTATAGACAGTGGCAACATCAAAGAAGAATGGTAAGGTTGAAACTTAATGTCGTCACAGCCTGGAGTACTCAACTATTCATATAGGACAAAAAAAGTAATGATAGAAAAATGTGGAGAATCATCATCTGCTGCTCTTGTTCGATATATGTCATAATATTGCTAAAATATTCACCCGGATAAGGAAGTGATGCAGGTTTGGAATTGCTTGTTGGCTAGTGACACTGAAGCCACTGCATCTGACAGTATTACTAAAGAGCAAATAGTATATTTTCACATGCACTGGCTGCCTGGTTATTCTTGAACGGGCTGGGGAGTGAGGCACCTCCCAACTTTTTGCTGACTGGAACTCGTGGTAGTTGACTCTGACTGACCCTAGGCTCTGCCTAACTAGGCCCAGGGCCAGTGCAATGCTGAAAGAGACACATAGAATACAGTGAAAACACCTACATACACTTGGGTACACTATGGATTAGGGTACCCCTGTGATTGGCATGACCTTCCCTATAAGGCCCTAGTACATAATAGGGCAGGGGGATTGAAACTACCTTTAAGCTCTTAATATAATAGAGCATGTCAGTTAGAGGCCAGCAGCCCTTTCTGCACTTGCATGTGTGCAGTGCTGAAGCCTGAGGTCAGTTTAAAAGCAGCCCTGTATAGCAGGACTGTTTTTAAAATGCAAATTGTGCCCAGACCCGAATTTGGTATTTGGGGCACTTAAAAATTGATAAACTGCATGTCTGGGCATATTAAGTACCCCCAGGATCTCCCCTAGGTGTCCCAGGGGTGGCGGATCAGATATTTATAAGGAGGACCCTTATAAAATGAACTTTATATCACCTGGGTTAAGTGAAATTGTACATTTCTCTCCCCACATTGTGATAAAGTGCTTCACAAAACCGACTTCTGTGCTAGGAGCACTGTGGAGGGAGGATCTGCAATTTATTTTCATATTCAGAACCCCTAAAGTCTCCCCTAGGTGTTCCAGGGGTGGGGGGTCCTGTAGATATAGGCAGGACCCTTATAAAAGATGTTTTTATAAGCCATGGTATTGGAAAACTGGCCCAGGTAATTTTTCCCATTGCCAATCCCCTGCCACATAGGTTTACATGGCAATACGTTATTAACTAATAATTCTCGCTAGGAGATTCATAAAATAGCATTCAAGGACTTCCTAAAATGGTATTGAAAAATCCAACAATATGGTTTTGTTTAATTTCTCCTAAGATGTACAGACAAGAAGTTATAAGACTTTCTTGTCTGTAAGCCAAAATGCAGCCTTCCAGTGGTCTGTCCTGATTGGTCAGAGTTAAGTAGATTAACCAGGCTCCTTTGATGAGGTGATAAAGAGCCCATGGGGTTAGCCAGCTCTTCTGGGAGGGCAAGGTTCTGCTACACAGGAATGCCAGAGCAGTGGGAGGGGACATAAACAATATCCTTCAATGGAAGGAGGAGACAGGCAGAAGCCACCAGTTTCATTTACACCTCTCCTCTTTGAACCCAGCCAGATGCTAGGATTAAGGTAAGAAAAAAGCAGATGCAATAGGGAGAGACTATGGAGATTAGCCATCCTGGAGGTGTGTTAAGCTAGCGCTTCTCTCCCTGCTGGGAAATCAGCCATGATGAATTTTGGAGAAATGGTGCTCTCTGGGAGGAAATAGTGCCACACTTTGGAGGATATGGTCATACCCTGGAGTGTTGCCCTCCACCTCATTGGACAGGAGTGCCCTTCTGTTTGACCATGAGAACTTGGAATAAGTATCTGAGAGGGGCTGAGAAGTTTGATTTGCACCAACCAGGCCCTGCACTCTGAAGACTGCACCTGCTGCACAATCTAGAACTACAGCCCTGTGAGCTGTCTTGCTTCAAAAGGACTAAAGAGTGGGCTCCCTGCAATGCAAGCTACAGGTTAACAGAGTTCACCTTCATCAACTCCACCAAGAGTCCCTTGCCTGGAGTGTATCCAGTGGATTTTTAATGGTGTTGTCCAGGTTCCTTATGGGAATTGTGGTTCCATCCTTTCAAGGACCATCTTGAAGATTCCAGACCCTTGGATTGTGTTTTGGACACTTTGGACCCACAAGAGGAACTTCAGGAAGGAGTTCCTCACTGAATCCAGCCTGCTGGAGGAGGCTGTACGACGTCTTGTGAGAAATCCTCCAGAAACGTTTCTAAGTGTGAAGGTAAAATCTTGACCTGGGCCTCCCGCTTAGTGTATTCTACCAGGGCTCCATCGCTGTCAGCCAAACTTTGACTTTGTCCCGGTCAGAGGCAACCAAATGTCCAAAAGTGGCCCTATATCTGTAAAAAAAAAAAATGTAAGTCCGTTTTTATATAGCGCAACTACTCACCCTTACAGGTCTCAAGGTACTGGGGGCTGTAGTCGAAATTAAGTGAGCTATTGCCCAGAGTCACATGGTGCTGAGCTGAGCTGCCGCCGGAGCCAGGGATCAAACTGTGAACCCTGTGCTCCGAAGACAGCTGCCCTGGCCGCTGCACCACACCTCTCCACTGATGAAGGTGAACTCTGTTAACCTGTAGCTTGCATTGCAGGGAGCCCACTCTTTAGTCCTTTTGAAGCAAGACAGCTCACAGGGCTGTAGTTCTAGATTGTGCAGCAGGTGCAGTCTTCAGAGTGCAGGGCCTGGTTGGTGCAAATCAAACTTCTCAGCCCCTCTCAGATACTTATTCCAAGTTCTCATGGTCAAACAGAAGGGCACTCCTGTCCAATGAGGTGGAGGGCAACACTCCAGGGAAACCCTATTGGTTTCTAAGGACTAGAAAGTGTTCAATATTTAAAAGTTCTTATCTCTGGCGCCCTACAGTGGATTTTGTTTCATTGTGGTGTCATTTTAAAGATAAAAATATTTCCTATTTTTATAAATTGGTGTTGGATTTTTATTGTGTGGTGTGTCTTAATTATTTACTGAATTGGTGTTTTTAAATGCTTTACATACCTGTCTTTGAAGTTAAGCCTGCCTGGTCATAGCCAAACTACCAAGGGTTGAGCATGGGAATAATTTCCTAAGTCCTATTCTGAGCCCTATATTGTGTTAGTGGTATTATTGCCAGTGGTAAATGCATATCTGCCACTACTAATAATCCACTTTCTAACAGTGGTGATTAGCAAAAAAGCATTAGCAAATGTACATCATCATGTCATTTACAAGTAAGAAAGCGAAAGGCAGGCAGGCGCTAAAGGTTAAAGTTTTATATTTTAATGGAATTGGAGGAGGAGGTGATTTTGTTGCTTTAGTTTGAGCAGTATAAATTCCACAAGGATGTTGAGGCAGCAGTGTGGGAGCATTTTGATTCCAGATGACTGCTATTTTGCTCCTGAGAACCTTGATGCTGCCAGGCAGCTTTAATATATGTAAGTCTGTTTTTATATAGCGCAGCTACTCACCCTTACGGGTCTCAAGGCGCTGGGGGCTGTAGTGGAAATTAAGTGAGCTATTGCACAGAGTCACATGGTGCTGAGCTGCTGCCGGAGATCAAACCGTGAACCCTGTGCTCCGAAGTCAGCTGCCCTGGCCGCTGCACCACACCTCTCCACCTTTTAATGAATGAATGGTGAATGTACTTTGAAAATTAGCCTACCAAATTTGAACTTAATTCTGGTAAGTTGTCATAAGTGGAAGAGGTGTTTGATCACATGGTAGATGTGGACACATTTTCTGCCTAATCTGGCATGCTCCACTCTCATCTTCAGTAAAGTCATCTGTGCTGATAGGCCCTATGCTGAGTACCCCTTTGGCTTTTATTGGTAGAGGACACCATACCCCTTCTACCCCCTTCCCCCCATCATCCTACACACTCTCTGGACAAGGCTCCTAAAGCTAATAGCCCAGGACCATTCTTGTCTCATTGTCACAACTGCAGCAGGTCTGGACCCAATGTTGCAACTTTGTAGATATTTGAATCTACCCTAACCTGATGTACGTATCCTGCAGATTTCAACCCAAAACCTTTATCCTATAGGAGAGGTAGGCCTCACTGTAGTGAAAAATTAATTTTGACGTTTTTCACTACCAGGACATGTGAAACTTAGGAACTCATGTCCTACCTTTTCAATACAATACACCCTGCACTCTGGGCTGCTTAGGGCCTACCTTAGGGGTGACTTATATGTATTAAAAATGGAGGTTTAGGCTTGGCAAAATTAGTATTTTGCCAGGTCGAATTCACAGTTTAAAACTTTTCACAGGCTACAATGGCAATTCTGAGAACTGTTTCAAAGGGTTACTTAACTGGGTCTCAAGTGGTTGACACGATGAGTGCTACAAGCCCACTAGTAGCATTTAATTTACAGGCCCTGGGTAAATGTAGTGCCACTTTAGTAGGGACTTATAAGTAAATTTTATGTGCCAATTAGGTGTAAGCCAATTTTACCATGTTTCAAGGAGTGAGTACAGGCACTTTAGGACTGGTTAGCAGTGGTAAAGTGCATATATTCCTAATGCAAACAAAAATGATTTCAGCAACATAGGAGGGGTGGAGGCAAAACGTTTGGAGGTGACTGCAGAGAGGGCCAAAACCAACAAGTTGTATTTGGGAAGTATCATATAACGGGTAGCAGTTACTAATTATGGGATATATTTAGGTTGTAGATGCAAGTATTTCTAGTTATAATTGTAATGCGTTTTAAAAATATTCGATTTTATTGAATGTTGTGTTATTGCAACCTTTCCAAGAACTTATTTTGTAATCAATAAAGCATTCTTTAAAAAATGGTTTGGGGTGATTCTCCTTTCAAGTGTCCTTTCCAGGTTGCTGTCCAAGTTCAGCCTTTATGTAGATTGAAGCTCCTCACAGCAGAGTAGTCTCCAGTCTGTAGCACACACAAAGGAGTCATAAAGAGGTATGAACTTTCTGTACCTGGCTGCCATCAGCCGCACCGAAGAGTGATCAGGGTAAAGACAAAAGGCTGGCCTCACCTACAGCATCAGAAATTTCAGCAATACACTCTCACTGCCTGGAAAAACAACCTCAAGTCCATCTTGTGCACAAGACCAGACTTGGGATATCCAAAATGAATCCCACAGACCTCCTTTGATCTATTTCACAATTGCACACCATGTATGTACCACACAGATCTCACACAAAAGCATGCACTTGGAATATTAGCGCTATTATCTGAGTTAGCACACCTAACTCGTGTGGGCCAGTAGGTCTCTCCTCCAGTGGCACAGATAAGAAAGCTCTGGTGCCAAGTACGGATTCACAAAACATGGTACACAGACACCACACTCTATGTACTAAATCTATGATAGGGACAGTAGACCACTATCTGAACAATGAAGGCATGCTTGGTGCATCCTTCAGGGTCATAGGACAGGTCTATCCCTCACTCATGTATTGGAACAGGCCTATGCCTCTGCACACACACTAGATTAATGTGCAGCGAGGGCAAAAATCAAAAACTTGGAAGCCTGATACATGCAGTCAGGCTTTCAGGGCAGGGTAACAGGATTGTACATAATGCAGGAGACATTCCTTTCCCAGCACGCTTTTATTTATAGACATGAGGCTGGGGACACATTTTCATTTAACTCTCAGTAGCCTCAGACAATGTTGCCCAAACAATTGTCCTGCTCACTTTGTGGGGTGAGTTGCAGTTACTCACATTTTAACCTGTTGATGGTTGTAAAACCTTTGTCATTTTGCCCTCAGCTGTGGTTTATGCTCTAGGATACCTCGTCTAAAAATAGATATCATTACCTTACAGCCCTCTTGAAGCATTCATTGTGGAACACCTCCACTATCATGTCAAACATCGGCGGTTTGTAATGAAAGATTGCAAGGTGGAAAGCATTGTGATGTACCTGTATGTGGGCTTCAGATCCATTTGGAGGTAGGCCAACTTTTTAGCGCATTAACCTGTTTTTACTTTGCAACATTTTGCACAGTCCTGAGTACACGTAAGCATCTGAGCACTTTCCTACCTGCTTTCCCGTCCTGGTCCACCGCGGCTGATTGCCGTTTGAGTGGAGGGGGGGTAGGCAGTACCAGGACCAGTTACATAGCACTTCCGGTCAAGGAGGGGGCGGAGTAGTTCTGCCGCTCGCTCTCCTATTTTAGACCGATGTGCCAGCGGACGCGCAGCGGATCATGGTAAGATTGCTGCCGCCAGACTAATCTACCAAGCATTTTAAGTATTGTAAAACTTTTTAGCGTATTAATCTGTTTTTACTTTGCGACATTTTGCACAGTCCTGAGCACACGTAAGCATCTGAGCACTTTCCTACCTGCTTTCCCGTCCCGGTCCACCGCGGCTGATTGCCGTTTGAGTGGAGGGCGTGGTAGGCAGTACCAGGACCATTCACATTGCACTTCCGGTCTAGGAGGGGGCGGAGTAGTTCTCCCGCTCGCTCTCCTATTTTAGACCGATGTGCCAGTGGACGTGCGCAGCGGGCGCGCCGCTGGCACGCCTAGGGCGTGTTTAAGGCAAGCCCGTCTGCGCCCGTCCGCGCCCGACCGGGACCAGGGGCCAAGACCCCTGCTCCTTCTAAACGAGACCTTAGGAGCCCTCATTACTATTCTAGAGACTCACTGTTGGCACTATCCAAACACGTACCAGGCAACAAAACCTCCTGTATGAAAGCCTATCCCGGGTACAAGGAGGGCCCCTTTTCCTGTTTTAACTGCAAATGGTGCAGCCTAGCACAGTCAGACTCGTCGCACAGAGAAGCAGATGACCAGTCCAAACTGAACTGCATTTATTTTAATGCCAGGTCTGTACCCAAATACTCCCTTGACATTTGGGATACCATAAATGAAACGAATCCTGAATTAGTTTTCATTACGGAAACCTGGTTGGACAAAAACAATTCCCCTGATATCGCCAACGCCTTACCTCCTGATTATAAAATATTAAAACATGACAGGCAGGGACGGAAGGGAGGGTTGCTTGCTATCTTGTTTAAGGACTGCTTCACCTGCCTCCCTGTCACAGTGGCACAACTGGGAGATCATGAAATACTGTCATTTCAGGTGTCCAGAGGGGGCCACATTATACTTGGCGGAGCAGTGATCTACAATCCCCCCGGATATCATCCAGAGTTCAGTGCTAAACTACTCACCCAGTTATTCCCCGCATGTTTAAAACACAAAAACTATATAGTAATTGGGGACTTCAACGTCCACTTTGAAAAAGCAAACAATCCTGTGGCAACTCACCTGGAAAATGACATGCAGATTCTTCAATTAAAGCAGTGGGTCAAGGGGCCCACACATATAGCAGGGCATACACTGGACCTACTATTCTCCAATATAGAATCTACCCTGGCCCGGAGATTAAACCTCTCTCCTGGACAGACCACTCACTAATCTCTTTCTCGCTCAGCCTGCCGGCGACCTTAACAAAATCTCCCAAACATCTACAAGTGGCAAATAGAGCCTGGAGGCTGGTCACTCCTGACTCATTTCAACTCCACTCCGCCCTTAACGATTCAAAGGCTCTAGGTGCCCTCCTCGTCAATATGAGAGCAGTAAGTCTCGAAACTGAGATCACAAACACACTGGATCAGTGTGCACCCAAACTATAACCAAAATCTATAAAGAGAACACCATCCGAGAAGTGGTATTCTCCGGAACTCAGGGCACTGAAAAGAAAGTGCAAAACAATGGAACACAATTGGAGATTGTCTAAACAGGACACGGACAGGCTGGTATATAAGATAGAAATGAGGAGTTATAACAATGCAATTAAGAAGGCCAAGAGAACTTACTTCGCAAAGCGAATAAATGAGAATAGCAACTCGGCAAAAGAGCTGAATAAAATAGTACAAGAACTTTGCAAACCAGCCAGTATGTCCCAAACCCCGCCTCCCTCAGAAGAACGCTGTGAAAAGATTAGTAAATTCTTTTCTGATAAAATCAGCAAAATACACTCGTCATTTAGTAGCAATGCCCCACTTGACACTACCAATTGGGAACACCTGGACCCCCACCCTGATGCCCTAGCACGTCTGGGTAGTTTCTCCCCTTTTACAGAGGAAGAGGTCGCAAAGGCAATGGGGGAAGTTAAATCAGGGTCCCCTCTTGATCCCTGCCCACACTTCATTTTCGCTCCAATCATACCTGCACTATGCCCATATGTCACGCAGCTATTCAATCAATCTCTAGAGACTGCCGTTTTCCCAGAAACTTGGAAACAGGCTATAGTGACCCCTCTGCTGAAAAAGGCAGGTACGGATGTCCACAACCCAGCCAACTATTGGCCAATCTCCCAACTCCCTTATCTTTCTAAAGTAATGGAGAAGCTGGTTAATAGACAACTATCCAACTTTCTTGAGACCAACAAACTACTGGATCCCTCCCAAACCGGCTTCAGAGCCACTAATAGTACGGAAGCAACCCTCCTGGCCGTCCTAGACAACATAAGATCTTTGATCGATCAGGGGAAGGCGGCAGCCTTGATCCTGTTAGACCTGTCGGCGGCGTTCAACACAGTCTCACATAATCTTCTACTCTTTATGAAAAAGGTATACACGCCAAAGCCCTTCAGTGGTTCAGTTCTTTCTTGAGCAATAGAATGCAAACTGTACAAATGGGCGCGTTCTCCTCAAGCCCAAAAATCATCAGCTATGGTGTCCCACAGGGAGCCTCCCTGAGCCCCACGCTCTTTAACACCTATGTATCATCCTTGGCAAAAATTAGCGAGAAATGGGGTTTCAGCATTTGTTCCTATGCGGATGACACACAACTGATGATAGCCATAGAAGAAAGACATGAGGACACCAGGATAAAACTAAACAACTGCCTCTCTGAGATGGCGACCTGGATGTCAGAACATTGTTTAAAGCTGAACGCTGAAAATCAGAAATCCTGCTCTTTGGAGGAGCCAATTTAATCTGGAATGCATCATGGTGGACCCAATCGTTGGGAGATGCCCCAGCACCCAAGCAGTGTGCAAAAAACTTGGGCATCCTTACTGACAACACCTTATCCATGCAGGACCATGTGCGGACACTGTGTGGAAGAAGCTTCGCCACTCTGAAGCTCCTAAAACGGCTCTTCCCCTGGATTCCATTGGAATGCAGAAGAACAATCACACAAGCCGTACTTATTAGTAAGTTGGATTACGGAAACGCTCTGTTCGTGGGCATGGCGGACTACCTATTCGCATGCCTGCAGGTGATACAAAATGAAGCGGCCAAACTGGTGTGCAATAAAGGCAGATACAGTTCTGCGTCTGACTGCATGAGACAGCTCCACTGGCTGCCCATACGTCAAAGAGTGAGATTTAAGCTTCTGAGCCATGCACACAAGGCACTACACCAATGCGGTCCCACAATTATTCAGAACAAAATTCAATTGTATGCCCCGACCAGGTGCCTGAGGTCACGCTATCAGGCGCAAGCTGAGACAAAACGTATAAAAAAGGCAAGGGCAGGTGGTCGCACTTTTTCATATCTGGCTGCTACGCATTGGAACAAACTACCACAGGATCTACGTCTCACTGCTGACTACATGGCATTTAGAAAGAAGCTCAAAACCCACCTGTTCCCCAAAGCCTGATGTCGGACATTCCAGCAGCACTCTGTGCCCCACCTCACCTCTACCATGAGATCCCGCTACTCTAGCGCCGTGATATCCTGTCGGATGAAAGTTGCGCTCTATAAATAAATAAATAAATAAAATAGGAGGAATGTGAAGATTATCTAGTGAGTGACATCCTACCTTTTCAAATGCCAAGTCCTCTGAAAATGTGTTTAAAGTCACCAATATCTATTTCCTTGCTGTGGAAAGCAATGTTGATGAGTTACAGAACTTCTGCACTTTCGGAAATGTGTAGCACTTCAATGCTAATCTCAGTGAAGAAAATGATCGTGTTGATTGTGATACAATGATGGGAGATATTTGTGCCAGCAAACTTAGCAACTTCAGTGGAGCTGATCATTTAACCGCTTGTATTCTTGCAGTGAAAAAATGGAGGTTGGCCATTGCTTCAAACTGGAATGCTTTATGCGGAATCACTCCGTTAGAGGCATTCATTCCTCTGGCTGAATGCTGTAACCTGGGCATTAACTCATTCTAAGATGTTGTGGACAATGGCCACATGAAGTCCTTCACGGACTTACAGCATAGTTTCTGATCACACGTTCGCAGCAATGCCACTGCACACTATACGCTGACGGTAGAATGGTCTGCTTTCTGTCTTCTGCAAGGACAAGGGTCTGAGGGACGCTCACCTCAAATTCTGGTACTTCAAAATGCTGCATGACTGGCACTGGTCGTCCACACACTTTGATCCTCCCCAGTTTAATCCGCAATAATAAGAACTGGTTAGCCATGAAGACTCATGCAGGCGTTGCCTCCATCAGTGAAACCTGCACTGCTTAGTGTCTGTACCGCAGAAATCACAAGAACATCTTTTTAGAGGAGGTGCTTTACACTGATGCGAGGAGGAAGGCTGATAGAATTAAGGATGATGATCACCAATGAAGGACTGATTTAAAAAAGGAATGAATAGTTACCGGTTGTAGGAAAGTGGGTTACTAGTAGTGGTAAATGTGCATCTACCACTGTCAGCAAGGCCACAAACACAGTCTGAGGCTCAGAATAGGTTTCAAAAATTATTCCATGCTCAACCCTTGGCTGCGAGCAGTCAGGCTTAACTTAAAAGACACAACACACAATAAAAATCCCACACCAATTTATAAATATAGGAAATATTTAAAAGGACACCAAAATGAAAAGAATCCAATGTACGGAACCAGAGATATGAATTTTGACAAATTTAGCACTATATAGCACTTAGAAGCCTATAGTGCCACTTTGGGATATCTGGTTGCGCTTGACTGGGACAATGTAAAAGTTTCAGGCTGACTGCGATGGAGCCCTGCTCGGATACTCCTCGCGGAAGGCTTCGGTCAAGATTTTACCTTCAGCTTTTTCCATAGGGTCCCTCAATGCTATTCACCAGTCCGGGTTCAGTGATGGTTCACCGGCTTGCTTTCCAGGGAGCTCCCGGTCAAACTCTGGAAGTCAGACATTCAGAGCTTTTCAGCGGGGCAAACCAGCAGGGCAGGACGGCTTGCGGTTGAAGGTCGCCCGCTTGGCTCTCGCGGTTGAGTTGGTCCCCCTCAGAAGTTTTTTTTCAAAGTTGCTCCAAACTTCTGGAACTTTTTCCTGAAGTTCCTCTGGGGGTCCCAAAGTGTCCAAAACACAATCCAAGAGTGCAATCTCCAAGATGGTCCTTGAAAGTTTGGGACTTCAGTTGCCACATTCCACTTGGACAAAACCCTTACAAATCCACTGGACACACTCCAGGCTGGGGATTCTTGGTGGTGATGGTCTAGGTGAGTTCTGTTAACCTGTAGCTTGCAGGGAGTCCACTCTTTATTCCTCTTGAAGCAAGGCACATCCAAAGGGCTGTTGTTGCAGATAATGCAGTACATTAGAGAAGTGGTCCCAGAACTCAATACTTAACACAAAATACAGTAGTCATACAAAAATAGAGGAAAAAGTGGTAAAGTTAGTACTCAGTGTTATTTAATCACACTGAACACACAATGATTTAGAACATTCGTTTAAACAATACCAAACATGTAAAATAGTGCCCCTAGGAGGGAGAAAAGGGGGTGGAGGATGGGGGTATTGTGATTGAAGTAAGGGCAAAAGATGAATAGAAAATAGAGTGCAAATCATCAAGTCAATTACTTAAACAACAAAAGGCTCTTATTAAAGCCGAAAGCTTAGCAGTATATCCAAACAGTAAATAGCCATGATTAAAAACAGTGACACAGTGATAAATCGCTGTTGGTCAGGCTGGCTCGTACTATAGATGTCGACGTTTCGACCCTAAGAAATTGTAGGTTATTGCGTCCCTTACGTCGGGGTCTTCTTCAGGACAGAAGTGAAAGGGAAGGGGTACCTAGGGTTGGAACATAGAAAACCTTAGTCTTAAAAATAATATCATGAGTCATAAACTGATTGTGGGTTCTGTGCTCCATATTTACCATGGAAAACCCTCCACTGAGATAATGCAGCAGATGCAGTTAGTCAGGATTTTTATTTATTTTATTTTATTTGCAGAGTTTTATAATGCGCTGGCTAGACGCAGAGGTATCAGAGCGCTTTACATGAGG
Organism: Calotriton arnoldi; assembly: GCA_963921515.1. Taxonomy (NCBI): domain Eukaryota; kingdom Metazoa; phylum Chordata; class Amphibia; order Caudata; family Salamandridae; genus Calotriton; species Calotriton arnoldi. Next base: position 1,987,455 of record CAWUFW010002520.1, read on the forward strand.
ATCAGCGAATTACAAGTTACACAATTACATCAGTTACAGGAGCCAAGTATAACATAGGAGAAAAACAGTGAATATACAATAACATGGGTTATTAGCGCATAGCATAGCCAAGACACACGTCAAATGGGGCATGGAAGGTAGGGGGGAATGGTAAAAAGGGGTAAGGAATGCATAATCGGGTCAGGCAGACCGGCAAGAGGGATAGTACTTACAAAACAGTCACAGTAAAAGACATACAAACCGGCTGGGGACCAACAATCATAAACATCCCGTGAATCGGTGATAGTATAAGATGGGAGGGGAGTAAGAGACCAAAGGAGGGGACGACTTGAGGAAAAGAACAGACAGGAGAAAAAGGAGCAGTCCAGCAACAATGAGGACAGGTCGAAACCGCCAAGATGGAGGTCCCAGGCCATGGGAACCAACAGCATCAACCCAAAATGGCGGAACACACAAAAATCCAACACGAAAACCACAAGGCAGCAGACTCGAAGGCTTCACGGAGGGTCGGATGGGGGAGGCAGCCACATGACCATGGAGGGAGGAGGGCTTGACACCACCGATCACAAAGCGGGTCGTCGACGTACACACACTCGGGGCTCCAGAGGCAGCAGCATCGCCATTCAGAATGCCGCAAAGACAGGGGAAAGTCAGATTCGGGCACCAGGCAACAGCCCCGGAGAGGTGGAGGCAGCAGCGGGGACCAGGGGGGCGCACCTCCCCAAAACTCAAGAAGCAAAACAAGCTCGGGGGCACTGGTTAGCAGCGCCGCAGTACTCCCCGCCGCTGAACCGCTGCCGGGAGAAGCAAGACTCAATCATCTCCGTCGTCGCTAGAGAGGTGGTGCAAGAGGGCAGGCAACTGCAGCAAAACCCGGAGGGTAGGGGACGGCCAGGAGGGGAGATCCCCAGCCGATCCCCTACCCAGGCACCCAGGCATACCCCACCGGTCATCGGCCACTGAACAGGCTCCGCCGCCAGCAGATCCTCGGCAACTTATCGGAAGGCGGGGGAGTTGAGGAAAACACAACGGAGAGACGAGGACAAACCATGTCCAATGTCCGGCTGGGTAGGTGACGGCTGAGGGGGAGAGCCAGAGCCAATCTCCTCTAGAGCTGCCTAAAACAGCTCCACCGTGCATCGGCCATGTTGATCGAGGCTCCGCGGTCAACACACTACTCAAGGTTCATCAGAAGACCTCGAACTGGGTCGCGGGAACTGGAGAGCCGAATGGCCCCAGTCCATAAGAACCTCAGGTGAGGAAAAAAAGGTCCAAGGGGGGTAGATTCCAGGGGACCAGGGCCAAAAAGGAAATCCCTGGCCAGGGAGCTCCCGACCGGAGCTCCTCACCTGGCGGCCATCTTGTCCCGGGCCTGATGGTGCAAATCAAGTTTCCAGCTTGCAAGCCTCCTTCTTCTCTTAGTTTCAAGCAGCAGATCTGAGATGCTCTCACCTCTCACATATTTATTCAGTGTCTCTGGGGTCAAGCAGGAAGATCACTCCTGCCCAATAATGTGCAGGGTAACACCCCAGAGCATGACCACTTCCACCAAAGTGTGGCATAATCTTCTCCCAGAAAGCACTAAGGGGCATATGTACAAGCCCTATCGCCACCAAAAAGTCACTTTTACCGACATTGTGGTGGCGACAGAGGCTTAGCCTTATTTACAAGGCAGCGTTAAGCCACTAAGCGTGGCTTAATGCTACCTTGTAAATAAGTGTTACAGCAAAAAATGATGGACGGAATGCTGACAATGCAAACATTCTCCCCAGTCAAAAGATCTGAGTTAAATCCATCGTTCTTTTGCCCACTACGCCACCCCAAATTGGACCTAGCCATATGCAAATCAGTCTTGACCCTGTGCCCCATGGGAACAGTCCAGACCGAACTGCCAGGCCAGGTCCTCCCTGGACCGGAAACAAGCATCCTGGGACCGGTTTCAGGGTATGTCACCCTTCTTCAGCCAGGCTAGCTTGAATCCAGTGGCGCAGTGAGCAAGGGACCCACGTCTGGGCATACCCATCCCACTTAGGGCGAAAAGTGTTACAGCAAAAAATGATGGACGGAATGCTGACAATGCAAACATTCTCCCCCAGTCAAATGATCTGGGTTAAATCCATCGTTCTTTTGCCCACTACGCCACCCCAGTTTGGACCTAGCCATATGCAAATCAGTCTTGACCCTGTGCCCCATGGGAACAGTCCAGACCGAACTGCCAGGCCAGGTCCTCCCTGGACCGGAAACAAGCATCCTGGGACCGGTTTCAGGGTATGTCACCCTTCTTCAGCCAGGCTAGCTTGAATCCAGTGGCACAGTGAGCAAGGGACCCACGTCTGGGCATACCCATCCCACTTAGGGCGAAAAGTGTTACAGCAAAAAATGATGGACAGAATGCTGACTGCGATGGAGCCCTGCTCGGATACTCCTCGCGGAAGGCTTCGGTCAAGATTTTACCTTCAGCTTTTTCCATAGGGTCCCTCAATGCTATTCACCAGTCCGGGTTCAGTGATGGTTCACCGGCTTGCTTTCCAGGGAGCTCCCGGTCAAACTCTGGAAGTCAGACATTCAGAGCTTTTCAGCGGAGCAAACCAGCAGGGCAGGACGGCTTGCGGTTGAAGGTCGCCCGCTTGACTCTCGCGGTTGAGTTGGTCCCCCTCAGAAGTTTTTTTTCAAAGTTGCTCCAAACTTCTGGAACTTTTTCCTGAAGTTCCTCTGGGGGTCCCAAAGTGTCCAAAACACAATCCAAGAGTGCAATCTCCAAGATGGTCCTTGAAAGTTTGGGACTTCAGTTGCCACATTCCACTTGGACAAAACCCTTACAAATCCACTGGACACACTCCAGGCTGGGGATTCTTGGTGGTGATGGTCTAGGTGAGTTCTGTTAACCTGTAGCTTGCAGGGAGTCCACTCTTTATTCCTCTTGAAGCAAGGCACATCCAAAGGGCTGTTGTTGCAGATAATGCAGTACATTAGAGAAGTGGTCCCAGAACTCAATACTTAACACAAAATACAGTAGTCATACAAAAATAGAGGAAAAAGTGGTAAAGTTAGTACTCAGTGTTATTTAATCACACTGAACACACAATGATTTAGAACATTCGTTTAAACAATACCAAACATGTAAAATAGTGCCCCTAGGAGGGAGAAAAGGGGTGGAGGATGGGGGTATTGTGATTGAAGTAAGGGTAAAAGATGAATAGAAAATAGAGTGCAAATCATCAAGTCAATTACTTAAACAACAAAAGGCTCTTATTAAAGCCGAAAGCTTAGCAGTATATCCAAACAGTAAATAGCCATGATTAAAAACAGTGACACAGTGATAAATCGCTGTTGGTCAGGCTGGCTCGTACTATAGATGTCGACGTTTCGACCCCTAAGAAATTGTAGGTTATTGCGTCCCTTACGTCGGGGTCTTCTTCAGGACAGAAGTGAAAGGGAAGGGGTACCTAGGGTTGGAACATAGAAAACCTTAGTCTTAAAAATAATATCATGAGTCATAAACTGATTGTGGGTTCTGTGCTCCATATTTACCATGGAAAACCCTCCACTGAGATAATGCAGCAGATGCAGTTAGTCAGGATTTTTATTTATTTTATTTTATTTGCAGAGTTTTATAATGCGCTGGCTAGACGCAGAGGTATCAGAGCGCTTTACATGAGGATCAGCGAATTACAAGTTACACAATTACATCAGTTACAGGAGCCAAGTATAACATAGGAGAAAAACAGTGAATATACAATAACATGGGTTATTAGCGCATAGCATAGCCAAGACACACGTCAAATGGGGCATGGAAGGTAGGGGGAATGGTAAAAGGGGTAAGGAATGCATAATCGGGTCAGGCAGACCGGCAAGAGGGATAGTACTTACAAAACAGTCACAGTAAAAGACATACAAACCGGCTGGGGACCAACAATCATAAACATCCCGTGAATCGGTGATAGTATAAGATGGGAGGGAGTAGGAGACCAAAGGAGGGGACGACTTGAGGAAAAGAACAGACAGGAGAAAAGGAGCAGTCCAGCAACAATGAGGACAGGTCGAAACCGCCAAGATGGAGGTCCCAGGCCATGGGAACCAACAGCATCAACCCAAAATGGCGGAACACACAAAAATCCAACACGAAAACCACAAGGCAGCAGACTCGAAGGCTTCACGGAGGGTCGGATGGGGGAGGCAGCCACATGACCATGGAGGGAGGAGGGCTTGACACCACCGATCACAAAGCGGGTCGTCGACGTACACACACTCGGGGCTCCAGAGGCAGCAGCATCGCCATTCAGAATGCCGCAAAGACAGGGGAAAGTCAGATTCGGGCACCAGGCAACAGCCCCGGAGAGGTGGAGGCAGCAGCGGGGACCAGGGGGGCGCACCTCCCCAAAACTCAAGAAGCAAAACAAGCTCGGGGGCACTGGTTAGCAGCGCCGCAGTACTCCCCGCCGCTGAACCCCTGCCGGGAGAAGCAAGACTCAATCATCTCCGTCGTCGCTAGAGAGGTGGTGCAAGAGGGCAGGCAACTGCAGCAAAACCCGGAGGGTAGGGGACGGCCAGGAGGGGAGATCCCCAGCCGATCCCCTCCTCAGGCACCCAGGCATACCCCACCGGTCATCGGCCACTGAACAGGCTCCGCCGCCAGCAGATCCTCGGCAACTTATCGGAAGGCGGGGGAGTTGAGGAAAACACAACGGAGAGACGAGGACAAACCATGTCCAATGTCCGGCTGGGTAGGTGACGGCTGAGGGGGAGAGCCAGAGCCAATCTCCTCTAGAGCTGCCTAAAACAGCTCCACCGTGCATCGGCCATGTTGATCGAGGCTCCGCGGTCAACACACTACTCAAGGTTCATCAGAAGACCTCGAACTGGGTCGCGGGAACTGGAGAGCCGAATGGCCCCAGTCCATAAGAACCTCAGGTGAGGAAAAAAAGGTCCAAGGGGGGTAGATTCCAGGGGACCAGGGCCAAAAAGGAAATCCCTGGCCAGGGAGCTCCCGACCAGAGCTCCTCACCTGGCGGCCATCTTGTCCCGGGCCTGATGGTGCAAATCAAGTTTCCAGCTTGCAAGCCTCCTTCTTCTCTTAGTTTCAAGCAGCAGATCTGAGATGCTCTCACCTCTCACATATTTATTCAGTGTCTCTGGGGTCAAGCAGGAAGATCACTCCTGCCCAATAATGTGCAGGGTAACACCCCAGAGCATGACCACTTCCACCAAAGTGTGGCATAATCTTCTCCCAGAAAGCACTAAGGGGCATATGTACAAGCCCCTATCGCCACCAAAAAGTCACTTTTACCGACATTGTGGTGGCGACAGGGGCTTAGCCTTATTTACAAGGCAGCGTTAAGCCACTAAGCGTGGCTTAATGCTACCTTGTAAATAAGTGTTACAGCAAAAAATGATGGACGGAATGCTGACAATGCAAACATTCTCCCCCAGTCAAAAGATCTGAGTTAAATCCATCGTTCTTTTGCCCACTACGCCACCCCAAATTGGACCTAGCCATATGCAAATCAGTCTTGACCCTGTGCCCCATGGGAACAGTCCAGACCGAACTGCCAGGCCAGGTCCTCCCTGGACCGGAAACAAGCATCCTGGGACCGGTTTCAGGGTATGTCACCCTTCTTCAGCCAGACTAGCTTGAATCCAGTGGCGCAGTGAGCAAGGGACCCACGTCTGGGCATACCCATCCCACTTAGGGCGAAAAGTGTTACAGCAAAAAATGATGGACGGAATGCTGACAATGCAAACATTCTCCCCCAGTCAAAAGATCTGGGTTAAATCCATCGTTCTTTTGCCCACTACGCCACCCCAGTTTGGACCTAGCCATATGCAAATCAGTCTTGACCCTGTGCCCCATGGGAACAGTCCAGACCGAACTGCCAGGCCAGGTCCTCCCTGGACCGGAAACAAGCATCCTGGGACCGGTTTCAGGGTATGTCACCCTTCTTCAGCCAGGCTAGCTTGAATCCAGTGGCGCAGTGAGCAAGGGACCCACGTCTGGGCATACCCATCCCACTTAGGGCGAAAAGTGTTACAGCAAAAAATGATGGACAGAATGCTGACAATGCAAACATTCTCCCCCAGTCAAAAGATCTGGGTTAAATCCATCGTTCTTTTGCCCACTACGCCACCCCTGTTTGGCCCAAGCCATATGCAAATCAGTCTTGACCCTGTGCCCCTTGGGAACAGTCCAGACCGAACTGCCAGGCCAGGTCCTCCCTGGACCGGAAACAAGCATCCTGGGACCGGTTTCGGGTTTTCACCCCTCTTCAGCCAGGATAGCTTGACTCCAGCGGCATGGAGAGCACGGGACCCACGTCTGGGCATACCCGTCCCACCCGTCTCCCTGCCATCAAGCCTTGGATCATACAACATAACGTGCATCGCCACTTGCTGTCTTGGAACTGATAACTTTACAGTCTAAACGCCAGGTTATTCACTCTTAGAACATCATAATTAATCGGCCTCCACCACTGAGTGTACTTGTGGCTTTACCTTCCGCAAGCCCAATTGAGGCAATCTCTAATTATTCAGGCTTGTACTTATAACTATCCTGATGATGATCCTACCATTTTTTTAAGAGGATCGAAACGTCGTCGGCCAATTTAAACAGTTTGCACATTAATCAAATCTGATAAAAAATAGTGTAATTACTGTTTCCTCAAGCTTGTTAGAAATTGTGTTCAATATTCCACAAGCTACCCTGTCTTGCCTGATATGTTCCTGTCCTAAATGTATTTGTTATGTTTCTATGTAGGATGCAGGATTGTGTCCCACTGTATTGATGTGTTTATATTTTTGGTTTTTGACATTTTTGAATTATTAAATTGAATGTCCGGCTGGACACTCGTAATATAGCACTGACTGGAGTCTATATTTATCCTGTTGTCTATACTGTTCTTTTTAAGGACCATTGTTCTAATACTAAACTGTTACCCAAGGTCCTTATCTACCTTTTGGGTTCCCTTGTGTTTTTGTAAATACAATATTGTAGGTTATCACTTTTAAGTGCCCCTACCTCCAAAGTTGAGTTTGGGCACAATTTACATTTAAAAGCAGTGGTGCAACACAGGCCTGCTTTAAAAATGACTTCAGGCTCTCAGCAGTGCACACATGCAAGTGCAGAAGGTGCTGCTGGCCTCTAAACTGCCATGTCCTAGTATATACTATGGAATTAAAGGTAGTTTTAATCCCCCTGCCCTATTATGTACAAGGGACTTATAGGGTAGGTCATGCCAATTTACCCTACTATATAGTATATCCTCATGTAAGTAAGTGTTTTCATTGTGTGATAAACATAGCACAGGCCCTGGGCCTGCCCAGCAGAGCCCAGGGCACTCTAAGAGTCAGAAAAAACAGCATCCAAGGGTCACAAATGGGGCAAAAAGCGGGGGGACACTGCAAACAGGTCCTGATTTCCAACACCGGTTTTGAACTAAAACCGGGACCATAGGTTATAGATTTTCTAATATTTACTGCGATGGGACGTTATTTTGTAAACAATATTAAGACACATTATTTATGTCAGATGATATTCTGACTGTGATACTCTGGAACCTCACCCCTGCCGCTGACTCACCCGCCTATCATGCGCTCTTGCATGTGACAATGTATGTCTGTATTTACACAGTTTCTCTTATTCTGCTCAACAATACTCCATCCTCTTCTTTCTCTTTTACTTGCATTCTTGGTATTGACACTTTTGATCAGATGTTGTTTCAAACTGGTAGATTGGTTATTTTCTTTCCCTACTTTAAGAACATGAGCTTTCCATCACTGAAAACTCCTCGCTGTATGTCTTGTTGCTTTACAAAAAATGCAAATATTTGAAAGCTTTGTCCGAATCGATATATTGAAAGATGTTCCGTAATGTTTCCAAAGAAAGGTTCATTGAGTTCACTGAGTTAATTGCTCTCATCAAGAAACATGTCCTATGCAAAAGTTTTATATGATAGCAAAGGGCGCTATGCCAGATTGATGTATTTGGTGGGATAATGAGGGTCAACACATCTCTCCAGATGAACCAATAGCAAACCACCATTAAGGAAGTCAGGGGACATTACGGGGCATATTAGCAAGACCGGCGATAAAATTATCGCCGTTTTAGCGGCAGGAAACTGCCGCTAAAGCGGCGATAATGGGCTTGCTAATATGCGTTATGGAATTCAATAGAAGCCCAGGTTAGATGTCCTGCACATCTAACCTGGGCTTCTATTGAATTCTATAACGCATATTAGCAAGCCCATTATCGCACGCTTTAGCGGCAGTTTCCTGCCGCTAAAGCGGCGATAATTTTATCGCCGGTCTTGCTAATATGCCCCTACATCTTCTTCTGAATTAGTCTTCATTAGCTCCACTTCAGGAAATCTGCAGTAACAAGGGAAGGGCCTAACTTTCTGCCTGAAGATGGATAGGTCAAATTCTTGGGCTGATTGTGTCTAAGTTAGAATAAGACTTCCGTCAGTACTTCGTCGTTTTTCAACTACATTTATAAAAGCATGCATTGTCATATGATGTTTGGATTGCTTATTGTGAGAAATTCATCGCATTTTTGTAATAAATGGTCGTCTCTATTTTAACCTCAGTCAGTCATATTACCTTTATTTCGGTTCAATGAACCATAAAAGTGCACAGTGCAAAGACATTATAATTACATTAAAAAATAATAAATATAAAACACATCCCGATAGTCATAACACATCAATTAACAAAATGCTACCCCAAAACTATGATCAAATTCAATATGGCAATATTTTAACCTACTTTTGGTGTTTTTGTGTGAATTCGATCATAAGATGTTCTTGCAAAAGATTCTGACAAGGATTTGAATATTCTTTGTCGATACACTGTATTCCATTTTTCTTTAGATATTTTTAATAGATGATGTTCTTTTTTGTACCATAACTTGTTCTGCAAGTTTGACTTGAGCATGCCCCAAGCTACGAAATGTTTGTTAGGAGAAGGTAAAATGTTGTTTTTTACTTGAGTGATTGGTGAATCGTGGTCTTGTGGGAAACGTGGGAAAGAGCAAATAATGTTGAATCTTATTAAGGAAAGACAGGAAAATACTGTATACTGTTGCCAGTGAGATACCACCAATTCAAGGAGGAAAATATTGGTAATAAGCATTTTATTTACCACAAGCATTAATTTTTATTTGTGGCATTCAACAGTCATACGAGATTTAACGCATTAATTATCGACTGTGAAATTTAATAATGTTACAATACACTTACACCATTAATTACTAGTGTGGTAAAACTCAATTACATCACAATTACTAGTATGGTATTTCACATTAGCAGACCGAAATGGCATAATTAATTACTCGTTGTGACATTTAACATTAGTAGAATACAATGGCATCATTAATGATTAGCTGTGGCATTTCATGAAATTGCTGGTTCTTTGTCAATTCTTAGTTGATGGCATAAAATCTCCTTAATCTTTTCCATCTTCGCCACCCAATGACCTTGTCATAATAACATAACATAACTATAGGCATAACTAGGGCTTAGGTCACTTCTTGCAGTTTGGGTCCTGGAGGAGTACACTGAAACACTAGCCACGAGTTCAGGACATGGCGGGGGTAGTTATTTGGGGGTTAGGACCCACTCCGGAAAAGGCCAGCAGCAGGATCCAGGGCAGGTCAATTTGAAACTGGTCAGGTGGGCAGTTGCAGGAAGAGAGGCCTCCAGAAGCTTGTTGTGTCCCTCAAACAGGAGAGCAAACAATTGACCCTTGGAGTCACTTCTGAGGTCCTGTGTTCAAAGCAGGTAGGTCAAGTCTTCCTTCAGGTTCTCAGACAACAGGGCAGTCCTTCTTCATAAGTGCAGGAGTGGCCTGAGGAGAGGTATGTGCTGCCACTTTTATGCCCTGTTCCAGCCTGTGGGTGGATGGCAAGTCTTGGTCCACCCCCTAAAACAGTTTTGGCTAGTTGCTCCCCACCCACTGGGTTTGGAGCCAGCCTCACTATGGAGACAAAAGGAAGACAGGCATAGGTGTACGCTTCGTAAGGTAGACATCCTTAGAACTCTGAATAAGAGGCTGGGCACCACCCTAGTTCGTCCTATCAAGGGAAGAGCCCCCCTCCTCTTTGTCTGGTGTCTGTACCAATACACATCTCACCATTAGGTGACAGCTGGACACTGACAGGAAAGCCTTTTTGGTTTTAGGCACGAAAATGACAATTTTCTAAAAGAGTAATTTTCAAAGTAATAATGTAAAATCTGAATTGCTCATTGAATTAGATTTTAAATTACTATTAAAATGAGTCTCCAAGCTACTTCCAAACTGATTTTAGCACTTATTAAATGTAATACTGTAAACCAGCCTTGCCACAGTGAAAAACGTCTTTGGAGATTTTTCACTACCAGGACATGTTAAACAGTAAAGATCTACATATCATACTTTGTAAATACCATGCACCCTGCCAAATGGATTTTTAAGGCCTCCATTAGGGGTGATTTATAAGTATAAAAAAAGAAGGTTTAGGCATGACCAAGTCGAAAAGACAGTTTAAAACTGCACACCCAGGCTAAAGTGACAGGCCTAGAGAAATTCCTTACGGTGCTACTTTAGTGGGTGTCATAATGAGTGATGCAGTCCACTAATACCATTTGTAGGCCTTGGGGACAGGTGGTACCATACTGCTACATCTACATTACTTCTGTAACCTGTAACAAAGACATTTATCTTCTACTAAATTTCATCATAAAATCTATGCTACCTACCTACAAAGGATCATTCTTTGATTGCAACAATGGCGAGGAGTGGAAACTAACCTACGCGTGAACAAGTTTGAAGAGGAAGATCTAGTTTACCTGAAGCAAGTGAAAGGATATGGGAGAGAAAGATAAAGTCTGCAAGAAACTAAGAGAAAAGAGATTAAAATAAAGTGAATTCTAAAAGAAAAAGATTAAAGAGATTGATGCCTACAAGAAAGAAATAACACCGTTAAGCCCTACCGGTATCATCTCCAACTGACAGCTTGCAGTCTACTTAATTGTGAGGGGTGTTTTTGGTCTTTCAATTGCATGCATTCTCCTTATTGTGGTTCTGGGGTTTGAATTATACTGTATCATACAGCTTCGTGACAACAGAAGTGTGTTCATCGTTTTCCCAAAATATGCCGATGTGGAGTGAACTGGCAGCGCTGACATTGATGGAAAACATGATGATGCATTGATTATTGGAAAAAAAAGAAAAGGAATACTACTAGCTGGCAGAGTTGGTAATGGAAGTAATGAAGTATACAGTAGTGCAGTAAGCGACGTGGCTGTGAGTCCATTCAACTGTTTTGTGGGCTCATATGCAGTTTTATTGGAGCACGTATTGGAATTGCTTTTGCCATGAGGGTCTACTGCAAATTGGCCAGGCGGTGGCAGGATTTAAGCGAACTAGGAGGATCTTCTGTGATACATGAATTGTGGAGAACAAGTGCATCAAGCAGTGAGTCGCTTTGTGTTAGAAATGGGGGTCTCTAGTTGGCAGAGGTAGGTACCTTTGACCAAATAGGGACCCTTGCTTCTAGTCAGGGTAAGGGGGAAACACACTCTAGATAACCCCTGCTCACCCCCTTGGTAGCTTGGCACGAGCAGACAGGCTTATCTTCAAGGCAATGTGTAAAGTATTTGTACCAACACTCACAGTAACACAGTGATAACACCACAAATGGACACCACACAGGTTTGGAAAAATAAAATCTCTTTATCTAACTTGGCAGGACCAAAACGACAAAAATCCAACATACACAATTAGAGCTATTCTTTGCAATGTTCTTGGTAAGGTTCTTGTTGCAGACAAAATTGCAGATTCTGTATTTCTTTAGGCAAATATAGTGGGATCAACAGAACAGTCTCAGGATTAAAATAAGACACTTGCAGAGACTGTATTTTCCGCGGTGAACGTATCGTTATTTGCCCATGTCACTTGACACCGATGCGCGGTGCCCTTCTTGTTCTTAAAAAGCCACTCTGCTAATTCTTAAACTGACTCCGTCATGAAGGAGCTATGACAACCTGCCCCCGGACGCCCGCTGAGCAAGAGAGAATGCGTGCGACCGGTCTCCGGTATTGCAGATCTCGCCGGACAGCTCCCTGCAGGTACACAACCCACCCCAGGCAGCGACACACGCGGCGGTTCGGGACTGCAGCCCGAGCATTACCTGGGGGTGTTGCTCTCTCTCTCCCGCGTTGCTGGTTTCCTGCTGGTGATTTCTTCGGTATTTTTTTATTTTTTTATTTTAAAAGTTTTATATAGCGCTAGCTTGACCCGTGGGTATCAGAGCGCTTTACATATACAAAGATAAATTGCATAGCAGGACATAAGGATGCAAAAAGATAAAGCAAACACATAAGCATTGGGCATACAGTGCAGGGGAGGGAGAAGAACGCAGGTGGTTTAAACAGTCAGATAACCACCTATCCTTGATGGGCATGTGAGAGGGGAGTCATCTAGGGCAGTGGTTCCCAAACTTTTGACTCCTGAGGACCCCCATTGAGTCACCACTGGAAGCCGGGGACCCCCAAGCAATTTGTATGATTTAAATTTCAAACATTAAAACAGTAATTCAGAAAAAATAAACACACGTGCACACAAAACAAATACTCAAATTACTAAGGATTTTAGGGGCATATTTAGAAGCCCCTATCGCCATGGGAATGTCACTTTTTGCAACGTTCCCGTGGCGATAGAGGCTTGCCTTATTTACAAGGCAGCGTTAAGCCACTTAACATGGCTTAATGCTGCCTTGTAAATAAGGCCCCTGTCACACAATGCCTAGCGTGAAAGGGGTGGGCAGTGGGTGTTGCGGTGGGCGTTCCACCGCAACACCCATTGATTTTGACGCTGCCCCCTATTTACAAGGGCAGCGTAAATAGGAGGTAGCGCCAAAATTAAGCCAGGGAAAACCAGGTCTTAACTTGGCAAAACGAGGAGAAATCCTTTATTTCTCCTCGTTTTTACTTTTTCAATGTGTGCTGCTTTGTGCAGCACACATGGAAAAAGCAAACGCCTTGGATTGTTTATGTTCAGGAAGGTGACCCTTCCTGCACATAAACAATCTTTAAAAATGCCATTTTGTAACTTCCATGTGTGCTGCATTAAGCAGCACACATAGAAGTGACAAAACGGAATTTCAAGATTGAAGGGGGACCTTCCTGCACATAAACAATCTTCCACTGCATGCACACACCCTTGCACTATGGTGCAAGGGTGCCCCGTTGGCGCTACACTGCTAAGTGTAGCACCAGCACAGGGGAAAACGCAGGGCTGCACCATATTCTTGTAAATATGGTGCAGCCCTGTGTTCGAGTGGCGGAGCGTGTCGTTAAGCCAAGGAGGCTAACGACACGCTCCGCCACTTCTGTTGTAAATATCCCCCTTAGTATTTTATATTCAAAGAATTTGCAAAAAACAAAACATTTTAATGGGAAAGTTGGTGCTGCATCTCCGTGACTAACTTTTAAATGGTTGGTTTTATTTCGCAGTACGAGGCTCCTGCTCCTGCCAAGGCCAGACTGGAAACCCAAAGCAGCCCTGGCAAATGTTTTCAGACCAGTCGCCATACGGTGCACACCAAGTGCAGTGTGTGAGTCTGACCACTACAAAGGGGGCTTTGGGAGGCTCTCCCCCCAAGAAATTTAGGAAACATTGGTGCAGTTTAAAACACATTTATCATTATAAATTAAATTGTATTGGCTTTTAACGAATAGTAAATGAAGACCTTACTATGCACCAGGATACGACAATCTTTGTTGGGGTTCTTCAATGATTCCCTTATTATCACCCTTCAACAGTGCCTCTCATCTCTCCATTTCCTCTCTGGCACATGTATTTCATTTGTTTTATAGTATCTCTCATACCATTGTAGGATGTCAGAGCACTTTACATCACACACATATAGCGACAATGAATCATACGTGTAAATCAGTGTATAGAAAATGTTACATAAGGCAAAGGGTACTACAATGTGTAGGATTCACATGTCATTCATACTGGTAGGCATTTTTAAAGAGTGCTTGATCCGGAGAAGCGCAAACTTGGGATTCAGAACATCAGCCAGTGGTTAGCATTGACTTTTAAAAATAAAAATGTATTTCCGCCCAAATAAACCTTTTTAGCAGCATCAGGATAATGAAAGACTGGGAAAAAACATAAGCTACTAACTTGTACCATGCAGTTTGCAAGCAGCTCTTTGATGACAGTTTATAGGTCACTGTGCTAGATTACGATTGTCACTTATGAACTGCAGAGTAACAAAAAATCTCTGTGACAAAAGCAGCAACCCACTGACCAATGCACATAAAACACAGTTTTTTAAAATGCATGGTACACGTTCTTTGCAGTAGGCATATTAACCCTCTGTGCTACGTTAGATTACTCAAAGCTGCAACTGGACAAAACTCTCATCTCTCCAGCAGGTGCATTAATCACTGGCGTTATTTTGACACTTTTATTGTTGCTCGAAAACTGCTAATTAGAAAAGGAACTTTGCAGTGCTTTTAAAACTGCCTCCTGGGGACCCCTGGGAATGTGTCACGGACCCCTGGGGGTCCGCGGACCACAGTTTGGGAAACACTGATCTAGGGTATTGAAGTCTAGGGCAGTTGACTTGGTCGGTAAAGTATTTGTTGAGGAGAAGGAGCTTCAGGTCCCTTTTGAAGCCGGAGAAGGAGGGGTTGCATCTGAGGTCTCTAGGGAGTGTGTTCCACATCCTGGGTACGTTACTAGAAAAGGATCGGCACTGGGTTGTTTTCTTTTTCAATTTAGGAGGGATGAGGAGAAGTGAGTTGGAGCTTCTCAGAGTTCTGGATTTTCCTGCTATGACCAGTTTGCTGTTTAGGTAGTTGGGGGAATGTGAGTGAAGGGTTTTGTGCGTGATGCAGGCCAATTTGTAAATACATCTACCTTCCATGGGAAGCCAGTTGAGGGAGTTGAGGGTTGGTGTGATGTGTTCAAATCTTTTTACACCAGTTATGAGTCGAGCTGCCATGTTAAGGACTGATCTTAGTGGGGCTAGGTGAGCTTTTGGTGTCCCTGTTAGGATGGCGTTCCCATATTCCAGTTTAGAGAGGACCAGGGATTGTACTATAGTCTTGAGGTCATCTTGGGGAATGAAAGGTTTAATTTTCTTGAGGTGTTTTAGTGAGTAAAGCGCACCTTTTGCAGAGTTTTTGATGTGGTTCTTCATTGATAGGTTCTTGTCCAGGGTAATGCCTAGTGACTTTACTGAGTCGGATAGGATGAGTGAGCAGTTTAGGGCATCAAGATTCTTGAGCCAGTCTTGGATAGGTCGATGGTTACTTTTCGGAGAGAACAGTATTAATTCAGTTTTGTCCGGGTTCAGCTTTAGGTGGTTAGCGTTAAACCAAGTTTGGATTTTGGTAAGTGTGCCATTGAGGTGTTGGATGTCACTGGGTGATTTGATTTTGTAGTAGATTTGAGTGTCGTCTGCATAAAGGTGGTATTTAACTCCTGCTTGTTTCAGAATGATTGTGAGGGGTTCCATGAAGAGGTTGAAGAGTGATGGTGAGAGGATCGAGCCTTGCGGGACCCCCAGTGTGACTCGTGTTGGCATAGAGAGGCAGGACTTGATTTTAATTTGTTGCGAACGGTGCTGAAGGAAGGAAGTGAACCATTTTAGTACTATGTCATTGATGCCACAGCGCTTCTTCAAAGTCTCAAGTAAAGCTGGATGATTTATTGTGTCGAATGCCGCTGATAGGTCAATAAGGATGAGGAGACAAGCTTCACCTTCATCTAAGGCTCTGTGGATATCGTCTGAAATATTGAGCATAGCTGTTTCGGTGCTACACCTTTCCTGAATCCCGATTTAAAGGTGTCGAGGAGGTTGAAATCATCAATGTGTTTGTTCAGTTGTTGTAGAACACACTTCTCCAGAGTTTTGGCTAGGAACGGGAGGTTGGAGATAGGTCTGAGGTTGTTGAGATCGTTAGGGTCGGCTTCTGATTTCTTGAGTATGGGTGTAATTTGTCCTAGTTGAAGGGAGTCTGGGACGCAGCCTGATGTGAGAGAGGAGTTGATGATTTTTGTCCAAAAAAGGGCAATGATGTGGTTGAGTTTTGTTACTACTGTGGATGGGAGGGGGTCCATAGTGTGGGAAGAGGGCTTTAAGCTTGCAATTATATTGAAGACCTCGTTTTCTGACATGAGTTCAAAGTCCGACCAATTGGCATCATTTTTCATCATTTTTCGGTAGTGGCGGGGCGTTGTCAGGGGAGCTCTTGTTGCCAGGCAACGCTTCCGACTCTCGTAGGTCACAGCGCGGCTCCCTTTTCTTTACTGGAGATCTTGGGCAGTCGACTCGGGTTGCTGGCGGTGACGCCATGCACAAGATTACGGCTCACGTCGGCGGCGGGGACACACGTAGCACTGTGGGGCTCTCGCTGCCGGTCCCACGAAGTTCACGGTCCAAGCAGGGCTGTGTGCACACACACGGACACAGCGTTGCGGTGCACCGGTTCTCACGAGGCTCTCTGTGCAGGCAGGGCTGTGTGTTGATGAAGGCACACAGCGTCTAAGTTGGGAATGTTCCCGGCGCCTGATTACCACTGCAGCTTTACGGAGGTCACGAGCTGTATGCAGACACACACATACAGCGTCGCAGAGATGATCGTTTGGGAAACTTTGATATGCCTGAGTTCCCACAACAGGAGGCCAGCTCTCCTCAGGCCCTTGTAGATTTCCTTTTCAGTAGAGGACACAGCACACAGCAAAAGTCCTTCTCCCTCCCTTGGCAGAATAGCAACTGCAAGTCAGCCCCAGAACACACAGCAAGGGCAGTCCTTCTTCTCAGTTTCTCGCGCTCTTCTCCTTGGTAAAGGTTCTTCTTACTTCCAGGATGATCTAAATTACAGGGGTTTCAGCTCTCATATTTATACCACAAAAGTCTTTGTTCTCTATGTGTAAGGGGTCCTGGAACCAGTCCAAACCAGTTCTGGGTGCACTCTGCCAGTGCACAACTTCTTCCTTTGTGAATGTGGGCCAGGGTTTTCAGACGCACCGCAGGAGGTGGAGCCAGTCTTTTGTGGAAGGCAGGCACAGCCCTAGTAAGGGACAGGTACTACTCCTCCCACCACTCCAAATGCAGATTGGCCTATTCAGCGCAGGCTGACTCACCCAGTCTCCTGGAGCCACCCAAGCCCCTGTCACTCCAAAGCCAGACAGCCAATCCACAACCAGGCAGAGGCACACAGAAGGGTTGAACAAGAAAATAGCCACTTTCTAAAAGTGCTATTTTCAAACACAGAATTTAAAAACCACCTCCACTAAAAGGTGTGTTATTAAATTCTGAGTTCAGGCATACTAAACTCCATCTCTTCATCTTATCCCTATGGGAAGATATGCTTGTAAAATGTTACACAGCATTCCCCATTCTGTCCTATGGGCAAGATGGCCTTTCAATAGTGAAGAAATGAAATTGGCAGTATTTCACTATCAGGACATGTTACACACACTAGTACCTTTCCCATACACTGCACCCTCCCAGGGGGGTACCTTGCGCCTACCATAGGGGTATCCTATGTGTAAGGAAAGGGAAGGGTAATACCTGGCAAGTGGGTATACTGGCCAGGTCAAAATGGCAGTTAACAAACTGACGCAGGCACTGCGGTGGCAGGCCGGAGACAACTTTTCAGGGCTACTCATGTGGGTGGCACAACCAGTGCTGCAAGCCCACTAGTAGCATTTGATTTACCAGCCCTGGCACACTCAGTGCACTTTACTAGGGACCTACTGGTAAAACAAATATGCCAATCATGGATAACCAATCACAATAACAATTTACACAGAGAACATATGCACTTTAGCACTGATCAGCAGTGGTAAAGTGCCCAGAGTCCTAACGCCAACAACCACAGGTCAGGAAAAAGTAGGAGGAAGAAGCAAAAAAATGTTTGGGGATAACCCTGCAAAAAGGGCCATTTCAAACACAACCCCCTTCCAGCCTATAAAGCCAGGGTAGACCAATCGATACCTCAATGGGATTCCCTGCTTGTTGCGATACGACACGGTGCCTGGCCCGAACAGCAGGGGTCTATTCCTGTTCTATGCCTTCCTGGACCCAGTTGGATCCCTCTATCTATACTCTTAGGGCCCACTAGGCTAACCCATCGGGGACCCTTCTCCTCACCTGTGGACATCATCTGTGCAGCGCCTAAGCTTACTTTGCTCACAAATGTGTCCGCACTGGTAGACAGTACCCACCTGGCCAACACTGTGGTGTGGCCCAGTCCACCCCCGGGGTGTGACTCCTGCCCCCCTCCCAGGGGCAACTCTGTTCACCAGGACAACCAGCCACAGTGGCCACTGACAGCTGTCAGTGATGAGGGCCAGGCCTCATGCCTTTCAGCCCTCTCTAACCTCTGTGGCATCAGAAAGTGGGGGGCAGTAGCCCCAGGTGCCTGACACCTTTTCTCCACTCTCTCTCCTGCCAAGACTGGTATGGCATCCTGACACTGGCCCACCATCCCAGGGTCCGCACCCTCAGGCTGACCAGAGGTCACGGGCGAGGCTCTCTTCCCCCTACCTCTCCTTCTGGGGTCCCGCACTCTCCTCCCAGGAGAGACACCCTCAGAACACAAATCTCCCACCAGTTCAGGACCTCTCTCCTGCAACTGGTCTCCCAACCTAGGATCTAAACCCTCAGGTTGAACCTGGGTCAGAGGCGAGGACTCCCTCCCTCTGCACCCCCTTCCAGAGTTCTGCACCCTCCCACCTGGAGGGGTACCCCTATAAGAAAAAATGGTAGGATCCTTCCCTCCAGGTCTGGCAGAACCTGAACCTGGGCTCCCAACCCAGGAACTAAACCCTGCGGTTGAACACTTGCCTGGCACACCAGGACTTCCGGGGGCACACACAGCTTCCACCTGAGGGTGCCTGGCACTGATCTCCTGACCCTTGTCCATCTGACAGTGCGTAAAGACCCCCCACGACAGAAGTGGTGTCACCATGGTCACTCCTAGGAGACTCAGCCTTTATGGCTGGCCCCTGACCCACTGGTTCTTCCACTGGGAACTCTCTCCCCCTCTGACCCCTCCATCTGGACTTCTGCACCCTCCACTTAGGAGCGGTGCCACCAGACACCAGAACCGCTGGAACTCTGTTTACAGATGCTCCAGGTTCTCCTGACACTTTGGGATCCCCCACAGGAAATGGCCTCCCGGTACAGACTAGGACCCCCTCCTGCCGTTCCCTTATGGAACCAACCAGGTCCTGGGACTGGGTTTTGGGCACCTTGGGACACAGCCCACTCCCACTGCCTCTCCTCTGAGACAGCACGTGGAACCCTACACCCCTCCCACTACACTGGGACCTATCAGGGCTACCACAAACCTCCCCTACCTCACTTAGTTGGAGAAAACCTGAGCCACCCCCTTCAGGATCACTCCCAAAAGCTTCTTCAGACCCTCTGGAATCCACCAAGATGTCTGCCTCCAGCGCAAGCTCCCTGGAATCAGAGAACTCACACTCCACCAGGTGTTGGCATAGCTCTGGAAAACAGGGACTTAAAATATGCTCTCCAACAAATGAATCGCACAGCCCCCCACAGTTGTTAACCAAGCTACCCTTTGCCTCACCATCTGGTGCCTCACACAAGTACCCCACACCACTCTCCTGAGATTGGCAAGACAGTGTCTGATGGTCTCTGTTACTCAACCCACGCTCTTCTGGGCGGTCTCCACACTCACACACCAGGACTTCTACCATGGGGGAACCCCTCTCCCTGCACCTCTCATCTAGAGTCAGTAGAGTGTCCCTCCCACTAGTAGGAATATGATCCCCTGTGTCAGTTCCCATATCTACTTCAGGGACACTGCACACCACTGGAGCTACCTCATAAACCTGAATCCCCTGGTGTATGTTAACCCCCTCCCTCAAGTCAGGCGCTACATCCCTGGGTGTGTGTACTTCTCCCTCAGCACTGATAACACCATTTTGCTGCCACCATCTGAGCTGGACTCCACCTCCAACTCAGCAAAGCTCACTTCCTGAGCTACACACATCTCTTTTTGCTGGGCTGAGACGCTCATGGCCTCAAGCCTCTCGAGCTCCTTATCGAGCTCTCTCATTCTCAGCTCATATGCCAAGATCAATTTCTTTTCTTCCAAGGCAAAGAATCTCCTGCACTCCTCTGCCTTCCTTTCGCTCTCAATAAGCAACTTCTTTTCCTCCGCCTGAGCCTTGAGTTTCAAAACTTCCAGCTCATGCTCTCTGACCCTTTGATTCTCCTGCAGCTCCTCTGGGGAAAAGCTCCTACCGGAATGGTCGCTGCCAGCCCTGGAGGCTGGTCTGCCCACAGGCAGATCCTGTGATATGAAACCATCCCCTTGCGCATCCTCATCCACATTTGCATCACCTGTCTCCACAGCCTCTTTGGCATCCCACCAGGCCCTTAAGGCCTTCTGCAGCTCCTCCTTCTTAGAGCTGCTCCTCATGGGACATCCAAAATTTTTGCAAAATTGTTTCAGTTGATATACTTTGTAGGTAAGCAATGCCTCAATATCAAATTCCAATTCTGCAACCTCACTTGCTGCTTTACTCTTCTGAGACATGATGCGTGGATGCTTTTAAGGGTCACTCAAAAATAGAACCAAAAAACAAAACACAGTATGTGGCTGCGTAGTGGTCTGCGCTAAACTAGTGATGTACACCAATCACTGTGGGTCAAGTACAAATACAAGTTCAAATCCTCACCGCTGACCACCAATGTTAGAAATGGGGGTCTCTAGTTGGCAGAGGTAGGTACCTTTGACCAAATAGGGACCCTTGCTTCTAGTCAGGGTAAGTGGGAAACACACTCTAGATAACCCCTGCTCACCCCCTTGGTAGCTTGGCATGAGCAGACACGCTTATCTTCAAGGCAATGTGTAAAGTATTTGTACCAACACTCACAGTAACACAGTGATAACACCACAAATGGACACCACACAGGTGTGGAAAAATAAAATCTCTTTATCTAACTTGGCAGGACCAAAACGAAAAAAATCCAACATACACAATTAGAGCTATTCTTTGCAATGTTCTTGGTAAGGTTCTTGTTGCAGACAAAATTGCAGATTCTGTATTTCTTTAGGCAAATATATGTTGGGATCAACAGAACAGTCTCAGGATTAAAATAAGACACTTGCAGAGACTGTATTTTCCGTGGTGAACGTATCGTTATTTGCCCATGTCACTTGACACCGATGCGCGGTGCCCTTCTTGTTCTTAAAAAGCCACTCTGCTAATTCTTAAACTGACTCCATCGTGAAGGGGCTATGACAACCTGCCCCCGGATGCCCTCTGAGCAAGAGAGAATGCGTGCGACCGGTCTCCGGTATTGCAGATCTCGCCCGACAGCTCCCTGTAGGCACACAACCCACCCCAGGCAGCGACACACGCAGTGGCTCGGGACTGCAGCCCGAGTGGTACCTGGGGGGGTTGCTCTCTCTCTCCCGCGTTGCTGGTTTCCTGCTGGTGATTCCTTCGGTAGCGGCGGGGCATTGTCAGGGGAGCTCTTGTTGCCAGGCGACGCTTCCGACTCGCGTAGGTCACAGCGCGGCTCCCTTTTCTTTACTGGTGATCTTGGGCGGTTGACTCAGGTCGCTGGCGGTGATGGCATGCACAAGATTACGGCTCACGTCGGCGGCGGGGACACACGTAGCACTGTGGGGCTCTCGCTGCCGGTCCCACGATGTTCACGGAAGGCAGGGCTGTGTGCACGCACACGCACACAGCGTTGCGGCGCGCCGGTTCTCACGAGGCTCTCCGTGCAGGCAGGGCTGTGTGTTGATGAAGGCACACAGCGTCTAAGTTGGGAATGTTCCCAGCGCCTGATTACCACTGCAGCTTTACGGAGGTCACCAGCTGTATGCAGACACATGCATACAGCGTCGCAGAGACGATCGTTTGGGAAACTTTGATATGCCTGAGTTCCCACAACAAGAGGCCAGCTCTCCTCAGGCCCTTGGAGATTTCCTTTTCAGTAGAGGACACAGCACACAGCAAAAGTCCTTCTCACTCCCTTGGCAGAATAGCAACTGCAAGTCAGCCCCAGGACACACAGCAAGGGCAGTACTTCTTCTCAGTTTCTCACGCTCTTCTCCTTGGTAAAGGTTCTTCTTACTTCTAGGATGATCTAAATTACAGGGGTTTCAGCTCTCATATTTATACCCTAAATGTCTTTGTTCTCTATGTGTAAGGGGTCCTGGACCCAGTCCAAACCAGTTCTGGGTGCACTCTGCCAGTGCACAACTTCTTACTTTGTGAATGTGGGCCAGGGTCTTCAGACGCACCACAGGAGGTGGAGCCAGTCTTTTGTGGGAGACAGGCACAGCCCTAGTCAGGGACAGGCACTACTCCTCCCACTACTCCAAATGCAGATTGGCCTATTCAGCCCAGGCTGACTCACCCAGACTCCTGGAGCCACCCCAGCCCCTGTCACTCCAAAGCCAGACAGTCAATCCACAACCAGGCAGAGGCACACAGAAAGGTTGAACAAGAAAATAGCCACTTTCTAAGAGTGCTATTTTCAAACACAGAATTTAAAAACCACCTTCACTAAAAGGTGTGTTATTAAATTCTGAATTCAGGCATACTAAACTCCATCTCTTCATCTTATCCCTATGGGAAGATATGCTTGTAAAATGTTACACAGCATTCCCCATTCTGTCCTATGGGCAAGATGGCCTATCAATAGTGAAGAAATGAAATTGGCAGTATTTCACTATCAGGACATGTTACACACACTAGTACCTTTCCCATACACTGCACCCTGCCCAGGGGGGTACCTTGGGCCTACCATAGGGGTGTCCTATGTGTAAGAAAAGGGAAGGGTAATGCATGGCAAGTGGGTACACTGGCCAGGTCAAAATGGCTGTTAACAAACTGCGCGCAGGCACTGCGGTGGCAGGCCTGAGACACCTTTTCAGGGCTACTCATCTGGGTGGCACAACCAGTGCTGCAAGCCCACTAGTAGCATTTGATTTACCAGCCCTGGCACACTCAGTGCACTTTACTAGGGACCTACTGGTAAAACAAATATGCCAATCATGGATAACCAATCACAATAACAATTTACACAGAGACCATATGCACTTTAGCACTGATCAGCAGTGGTAAAGTGCCCAGAGTCCTAACGCCAACAACCACAGGTCAGGAAAAAGTAGGAGGAAGAAGCAAAAAAAAGTTTGGGGATAACCCTGCAAAAAGGGCCATTTCCAACACTTTGTATTTCATAATGTCTGGTGAACTGCAACATTATTTAAAGCACTAACTTTTGCAATTGTTTATATTTTACTGTTTACCATTGCAATGCGAGACTGCCATGTGTTGCGGCATTTGAATTTGCTACGCACCTGTTACGCGTGCAATCACCACCATCTTGATCACCCATCAGCCTGTCCCTCTGCTTTCAGCTGCAACTGTGAGATTCTTTGTGATGCGCTGTTGATGGGTGACGTGAGGTAACCAGGCAGCGGATTGACTGGCTGCCATTGGTGGTGGTTCTGGAGGCCATTTTGGGACAGGCGGCTGAAAGCTGTAACGCTGACTTCAGCAGGCCTCAGGTCATGATGCACCATTCAAGAATCGATCACGGAGCACTGCGGACCTTTCATTGTGATGCATCGCACCAAAGGGAAACCACAGCGATAACTGCAACAACATTAATAGGTTTCAGGATATAGGGGCATATGTATCACAAAACGGTTTTGCGAGTCCTTAATAGCAAATTTTTGCGAATCGCTATTAAGGACTCGCAAAATGAAATGTATGTAGGTTTTGCAATAATAATTGCAATGCCTACATATTCCTTAATTGCGAATCGCAAATTGCGATTCGCAATTAAGGAATACCTTCCCATTCATTACGATGCACCTAGGAGCACCTAGGAGGACATTCGCAATTTGCGAGTACCCATTAGGTACTCGCAAATTGCGAATGCAATTTCAAGGGTGCAAGGGTGTCAAAAGGACACCCTGTTGCATCCCTGAAATATGCATGTGTGCACATGGCACTTTGAAAAATGCAAAAAAGGGCATTTTTCTAGGAAATCGCAAATTACCACCAACTTGAAGTTGGTGGTAATTTGCAATTTCTTAAGGCAAATTTGCACAACTTGGGTGTTTCCAGAATTGCATTTAAGGCATCGCAATTTGCGATACCTTAAATGCATTCGCAAAATAGGGAATCGCAAATTTTGCAATTCACTATTTTGCAATGGCCTTTTGGGATGATACATCCCAAAAGGCTTTTTCCCATTCGCAAACGGGCCGATTCTGAGAATCGGCCCGTTTGCGAACGGGAATAGGGCTTGATACATATGCCCCATAGTCGTGTTGCACTCAGGCAACACAGCAGTGCCTGTCTGGATTCAAGCGGTGCTATGAGTTTGAGTACAGCCTGGAAGTGTACTGAATCAAACTTTGTTGTGTTAGGAGCTGAACTTTCGCAGGAAATTATTAACGCAGACTACGGTCACCACTTTATTTATTTTGATTTATTGTGATTTCAGATGGACTTAGGTGTCAATTTCTTATAAAAAGTGCATTCTTGGTGTTCTTAGAGTGTTTCGGGTGAGAGATCGCTCACCGACGTACTCAACATTGTGTTACCTGCAATGTTTTGTTTGTTATGTTGGCTTTGAGTAAAGTTGTCAGTAATATTTATAGCTTTTCATGAGATGTAATGCAGGATAGCAGTTATATGGTAATTATATGGTATATTTGTGTGTGGAGTATGGTGCAAAGTTATGCAAAAGGAACAATGTTATATTGATGCCATGTTTGGAAATTCAGTAATTGTGTTGTGGCGAAAATGCAGTTTGTAAGAGTAGCATTGAGTTTATAATGTCCTTGGTCCTGCATGGTTTGTGGGAGAGGGAGAGTTCCTTACATTGATTTCAAGTTTATTTAGTACCCTGTTAGGATGAGCGAGGGTGAGAGATTCCCTCTGCCTACGGAATTCAAGTTTATGTAGTATCCTGTTAGGATGAGCTAGGTTGAGAGATTCCCTATGCCTACAGCTATAGTGAGCATTTTGTTATACGTGATCGTTGTTTGCCTACTGTTGTGATGTGTGAGTGTGGGTTGACAGACACGCTTTTCTTTGCTTTTCTTTGGTCACAAGATGCCCTAGGCTGGGCTGAGTGTGGGTTGAGAGACATTGTTTTGCTTTGCTTAATTTTGTGTTCAAAAGATTCCCTAAGGTGGAATGGGTGTGGGTTGAAAGAGACCCATCTTCTAAGTTTTGTAGTGTCCTGTTGCAAGGATGAGCTTGGGTTGTGAAATACCCTAAGCCTACTGTATTTGTGTGTGGTTGAAAGAGACCTTTCTTCTGAGTTTGTAGTGTCCTGTTGCATTGATGTGTCTGGGTTGTGAAATACTCTATGCCTTCTGTATTTGTATGTGTGGTTGAAAGAGACCTTTTATATTCTAACAAGATGTCCTAAGTTGGGATTGAGAGGAGGCTGAAAGATACTTGTTGTTGACTTTTTGGATTAGAGTCGTAATATTTCCTTCATTATTGTTTATTACTTCTAAGGGGGGAAATGTGTTATATCTTGAATTAGGCATGATGCATTCTCTCCTTAGTTCTCTACTACCTGCTGTTCAGCCAGAGTGTGTGTGTGCTTGATGTCATAGTGTTAGAATGTTTATGTATGCTTAAGCGATCAGTTGGAGTGAGCAGGCTGAGCAGCAGGAGGCTCCTCCTGGTGAGGCATTGATGCTACATCTACATTACTTCTGTAACCTGTAAAAAGGACTTTTATCTTCTAATAAATTTCATCATAAAATCTATGCTACTTGCCTACAAAGGATCATTCTTTGCAACACATACACTAGGGACTTACAAGAAAATGTAATGTGCTACTCAGGTGTATACCAATTTTAACCTGTTTGAGTGAGAGGGAATAAGCACTTTAGCACTCGTTAGTGGGGGTAAATTGCACAAAGTTCTATGGATAATAAAAGCAGGCTCAGCAACATGAGCAAAACATCTGGCGGAATACAAAGTGAAAGATGGTCATTTCGAACAACTCTCTTGCCCTCCCTTGCTCTCTTTCTCCTTCTCATGTTCTCTTCCTTCTGCTCTCTTTCTTTCCCTCTCCTGTGTTTCTTTCTCAATCACCTACCTGTGCCTCTCTCCACCTCTCCCTAGCTCACTAATCTACCTTTGTACCTACTTATTTTTCTGTACCTCACTTATCTCTTACTCTATGATTTCTATCTCCCTGCATTGCTCACCCTCTTTACCTCTCTTTATTTCTCTGTCTACATTAACTCCCTGTAACTAACTCTTACCTCCTGCGGGACTCCATGCATCTCTCACAACCTCTTCCATCCATTTCTTCCTGACTCTTTCATCTACAAATCTATCTCCTCTCTTAAAAAAGAAGTGATAGATTTAATATTGTTTCAGGTAAGGGGTCCCAACTAAATAATGCTCGGGACAGACAAGCCCTTAAGAATATACAATGTTGACATTCAACCCAAACAGGGAATGAAGAACAAAATGTCCTCAACCATAAAAATATGTGACAAAAGTACTCTACACTAATTTTTGAAAAGAAGCCTGAAAGGATCTGTGAGTTGAGATCTTAAAGGAGAGCACCTACCCTGAATATTTGAATGGACAAATGTTTTCGATTAGATTCATAAGTCAAGCAAAATATAACAATGGAGAAGTTGTTTTCAAAACTTAAGATATTTAATCAAATCTGTACCTCATGTTCATATTATTTGGCATTCATAGCTGACATTTTTGTCACAAGTTAACATTACAGTCTTATAGGTAGAACAGGTTAGTTAATTTATAGAAATGTTGACTGGATTTGGAACAGTGATGGGTTGAAGCTCCAGGTATTGATGGGCATAAAATAGGAGCTGCAGACACCAAGGGCCTTATTAAGAGTTTGTCGATGCAGGAGTGAGAATGCCCCACTCCCGCACTGCCAAACCCATGAGTTTTCTCCTGTCTGGCAGGCAGTTCTTTAGCGTTCCCAGGGTGGGGCCCATGAAATAGGCACCTCAATGGGAACTTCAAAAACAGTACCTGCATGGCATGGACTGCTCCAGTCCATGCCGTGCAGGTACTGGTGTGTATGCACACAGGGGGGCACATGATGTGCCCCACTGTGTGCATCCACATTGAGTGAGGCACCAGGGGGCCCTGTAGAGCCCCCTTTGTTTCCTCTCTGCCACGGTTTTCATAGCGGGCTCACCGCAATGAAAGCTGTGGAGGAGCGGAAACTCGTAATATGCTTGGTGGGACCGCCATATTGCGGCCTCAGGACCGCTGCGCAATTGCAAGGGAACAGCGGTTGCGGTGGTTGCGAAGGTCCCAGGGCGGCCCGACCGTCCTAGTCATACTAGTGCGGTAGGAGACTACCACCGTGAGTCTGCCGGTCTGCGGACCGCCAAACTCATAATAAGGCCCCAAGTGTGTCACAGAGGAATCTCAGTTTCTGTAGACTTCAATTTGCTTTGTTTTTGATTAGAGAATCAGACTCACTTTGACATCTTTGAACTGATGTAGGGCTGTGACCTTCCGAAGACTTCAGGTATGAACATTCTAGAGGAAATATTGTGATTATTATTACAGATTTGCACATTTTTGTGTAAGCTGACATGCTTACCGCTATATGAATCACACCTATGTTGAATTCTATTTTTCTATTTATAGATTATAGTATAGCCCTGATAATGACTTGTGAAGCAATTTATCCAGCAACTCCCAATGTAATTCCGGAGTGCTAAGAAGAACCTGACTAGTTCTATGTTTATAATTGCCAAATTACAATCCCTTAGGATTGCAATTTATTTTGTCTCTGGGCCTGATTTAATTTCCTAAAATGGATGCTGTTAGGCAGCTGCAGGATTTTGTTGTGTCTAATGGTTTCTCAGTTCTCCACTGGGTTTCAATGAAGGTTGGTGAGGGAATTGGTGGTGACTTCTGCCATCAACAAACTTTGCATGGTGATGGATGCTAGAGGTGTCAGGTCCTAATTAAGATAGAACTTTAGGCAATCTTTGGCACTATTTTCCACCCTATCCAGTTGTAGAGACTGTCACATTTAAACATTGATGAACTGGTGTTCAATTGGACTGGTTTAGGTTTTTCAAAAGCAGTGCAATTGTGTGAGATTACCTTCAAATTTAGACATATCCTATGGAGCAATGCAGAATTTGTCTTGTTTGTTCAAGTATGCATAGAACACCAATGTTGTTAAATGTTAGATGCCTCAGGTATGTTACCCTGACTAAAGTGCCTGTTGCACTGGAATCCATCAGAAGATAGATGAATGCAATCTGCGTGGGCATCAATAATTTGAGGATTTATTGACTCACAATGCCCCTCTTGTCTAGCCCAGCCCTCTTTCCAGTCTTTTATAGGGTCCTATCCAGGGTTGTCTAAGGTAGTGAGGACCCTAAGCATTCTGGTTGACTCACTTGACATATTTTTAACCTAAAAAGCCTCGGCCAAGGAGAACTGCTTTTAATCTCTATGAACTTTATGTTGAATGTTCTCAGTTCTGAGTTCCATATGCAAAATGATGGCATTGAATACCTTAAGCCTATCCCGGTTGGACTTTTTCAGTACTCTCTACCTTGGCTTGCCTTCAGAGGACCTGATTGACTGCTGTTCAAACAGTGCTCAGCTTACAAAAGTTTGATTCTGTCACTACCTACATAGATGAGTAGCATTAATTTCTGTGAGGAGGGAAATTGTGTTTAAGGGTCTGTTTTTTGCACATCAAATCAAAAATACTTCTAGACCAACGTTCCTGCTAGCAGGTTCTTGCATTATAATCATCCTCAATTTATGCAAGCTTTGAGGGCTAACATGCTGGTGATCTTCAAAGAAAACCCTGACAAATAGGGATAAATAAGCTTCTATGTCTGTGCTGCAAAAAGGTGGAATTCTCTACCTTTATATTTATTAATTTGTTCTCTAACCACTTGACCTTTAGGGAAATTCTTAAAATCTGGCATTTTAATAGAGACGTGTAATTCTCTTAACATGTTTTGAATACCTCTTGAATTCCATGAGTTTCAGTTGCTATAGCACCAAGAAGCTGTTTGGGTGCATTTTTACACTATTTATATATACACTTTGGGACAGAGAGAATAGCTAGATAGAGCTGTTGATTGGAGGTCTGGGACTTGGGTCAACATAATCCCTCTGTCAAAACATTTTAAGGATTTACTGAAAGTGAAAATCTCCAAGCCTTATGAATCAGTAAGATGTTTGCACAGAGGACTACATTAAAAGAACCAATCAAATTAAAAGGTTGACTCAGGTCCTTACTTAGGGTTTGGCAAATGGGATACTCCATCACAAACATGGCAGATGTCTCATCCACTGTCTTACAAGCTCATTACAGTCTATGATGTTTGTAAATGATAGTTGGTATGTCATATATCCGCCAGATTTTGTAGGTGTATCTTATCTGCCAAACTCTAAATAAGGCCTTTGGTCTCATATTCATTTGAGACAAAGCTACAGCAATCAAAATGTTACAACATATATTCTGCCCAGGTTACTATTGATCACAGGAGTCCCCTTCTATTAATAATGAGATTTCTAAGCCTGGCACACTTTTCTTATGAAGGGACTATATAGGAAACTGAGGGTCTGTATAGGAGACTGAGGGATCAGCTGAAGTGTTTTGGCATCTTGAACTAAGTCTTTGACTTAGAGGTGCTTGCTTCTCTCTCTTTCTCTTCACTTCAAAGGGTATAATGTGAAGGGAGCTCAAGAAAGCTCAGGAATCAGGGTGAGCAGTGTCGTAAAGAAATAGAACTGAAGCGTAGGATAACGGAAGTTGGAGGAAGCTTCATTGAGAGCAAAATGATTTTCAGAGGTGAAGAGTGGGAGGGGCAAAGTCAAGTAAACATCAGAAAAAGGGAGCAGAATATAAGTTAATCAGAACTGGAAGAATATGAAGCTGAAAAGCAACAGAGGGGTGAACATGCTCAAGTGAAGTCATGTAGGAGGACACAAGAGGTGACAGGCCAAGGAGAAAGACATAGGGACTCCGGGGATACATTACAGCAATGAAGGAGGACTCCAGGAACAGTGCTGGAGCACTGCAACAGTATGAACTTGGCTGCATAAGTCATAAAAATATATTGTTACATGGTGACCTATACTTTTGCCACTTCTGAGTGCTGTAAAAAGGTAAGTGTTAAAATTACCTCATTCAGCTGGTCTCAATGAATCAAAGTCAGAAGTATAGAAGGAGGAGCTGGTTGAGCTAGTCTTGCCGTGACATGATTTTAGGACATAAGATCAAAGCAGACAAATGTCGCAAGAGTTTAAATCACAGGGCCAATCTGCAGGCACAGGTTACAGTTTTGCAAGGGTTACTTTGCAGAGTTTCAACAGATACTGCCAGTATGAGCAGAAGCAGAAAGAAACAGGTTTTTCCTGTGACATGATAATATGTTGCAATATAGCTCACTTGTGTTCCTGTGGAGCAATGCTTTTGTAAAGAGTAGTTTTGCTGTTATCTGTACACTACTTCACATTGGATCCACTGCACAGATTACTTATGTAATTTAACTGTCATAATATATGTTACGAATAATCTTATTTTTATGATTGAAGTAATTTGTGCTCTGAAGTTGTTTTTTATAGGATTACTCCACCAAATGGGAAAATTATTTATTGATGAGAAGAAATAAAAACTACGAAAATCGTTGTTCCAAATCAGAAGCTGGTGCTGGCAATTTTGAGAAAATTGGGTTACGTTATGTTATGCCACGTCATGTCATGTTATGTTATGTATCATATTTGTAAGGTGGTCTTGTACCATAAGGTCTCATGAAGCTAAAGCAGGAACGTGATATGCCAGGACAAATAAATTAACATGAAAAAGAAAGGTTTTGCATTTCTTCCTGAAAAGAAGATGAGACGCATTAGACTTTAAGCCAACTGACAGTCCACTCCACAGTCTTGGAGCAAGTACTGAAAAGGATTTGTCGCTAAATGTAAATTTTCTTAAAGGCCCCACTGGACTGCTTTTCTGGAAGAACTGCTTTTCTGCTTGTTTCCTTACTACCTGCTGCTACTTGACTTTGCTGCCTGCTGCCTTCCCTCCTTTTCATCAAAGACAGACGCATTGCATCAATTGCGTAAGAAATTCTGCCACATCATCCTTCGACGCAGAGGCTGCTCGACCACAGCGATTCCACAGCCTGCACGGCTTGACAATGACTCTCTGCGTAGCTCAACTATGATGCATTTACATTCACTTCAGCGGAGCTCAACAAAGTGGGACAACAACGCAGGAGACTCGACATCGACAAAAGCTCAATTCAAGGTATTTCTTCAGCTGGACCTGTCTGGGTTCTGTAGCCCACCTACCGTTGATCATGGTCAGCCTGAGCTTTGGATTTGCACTGGCCCTTGTGACCTCAAGTAACTTTTTGACCACTAGTGACTTCTAAGAACTATTTTTGAATCAATCTTTAAAACGTCATATCTCAGCTTCTACTGATTAGATTTTTGTTGTTTTGGTCTCATTTTGCTCAAATAAATATTCTCTATTTGTTTCACCCTTTGTGGTGTATTCTTTGTGTTACTCTGTGTGTGTGTGTGTTGCACAAATTCTTTATACATTGCCTTTGTTGATAAGACTGACTGCTCTCTGCCAAGCTACCAGAGGGTGAGCACAGGTTAACTTATCTAGCTTACCCTGACTAGAATGATGATTCCTGCCTGGCCTGGGTACATACCTGAGCCTACCAGGAATCCCATTTATAACAATGTCTCCTAGAGGGCTGATAAAATGGAGACTTAAAAAAAAAAAAAAAAAATGTAAGTCCGTTTTTATATAGCGCAGCTACTCACCCTTACGGGTCTCAAGGCGCTGGGGGCCGTCGTGGAAATTAAGTGAGCTATTGCCCAGAGTCACATGGTGCTGAGCTGAGCTGCCGCCGGAGCCGGGGATCGAACCGTGAACCCTGTGCTCCGAAGTCAGCAGCCCTGGCCGCTGCACCACACCTCTCCAAAGACTTAGGCTTTGCAGACTGCTTTTCAGAGGAAGAACTTTTCAAGGAGGAGGAATGTTATTTCTCTTTAAACAATTTGTGGAATGTCTCCTCAAGCTCTGCCCCAAACCAGTTGATTTCCCTTGAAAGGCAACCTGAGAGTGGATGCCTTGTGTGTTAAGTCAGCAGGCCAGCCCTTTAATACCAGGTTATGATGGGCCACCATACAAGCCCAACCAGATAGTGCTGAAGCCCTCACCACATCAAAAGAGATGTCAGACATGTATTGACATTCAATTTGCTCCCACAAACCCGGACAGACAGATGCATCATCCATAGACCTGAACAAAGCCTTAATGTCCGAAGTCAAGGACTGGGCCACGTAAGTATCATGTATCCCAACCTTCAGCACCAGATGTGAGCCTGAATACACCTCATGTAGAGTAACGTTGTTAGACCTGACAGCCTTAGGGTGGTCTTCCAACAACTTTTTACCTGCCTCCCTCCATTTTTCTGACCTCGGTTTTGATGACTTTAGGACTCTGCACACTTTACCACTGTTAAACAGTACTAAAGTGCTTGTGCTCTCTCCCCTAAACATGGTAAAATTGGTTCATTCCAATTGGCATGTTTAGTTTACTTGTAAGTACCTAGTAAAGTGCAGTACATGTGCTGTAGCCTGTAAATTAAATGCTACTAGTGAGTCTGCAGCACTGATTGTGCCACCCACATAAGTATCCCCTTAACCATTTCTCAGGACTGCCATTGCAGGGCCTGCGTGTGCAGTTTTCTGGCACTTCGACTTGGCAATTAAAATTACTTGGCAAGCCTTAAAGTCCCATTTTATCATTGCTTAGTCACCCCTAAGGTAGGGCCTAGGTAGTCATAAGGGCAGGGTTCTGTGTAAGTAAAATGTAGGACATGTACTCTTAGATTTTACATATCCTAGTAATGACAACCAGCTCAATTCGTTTTCACTACTGTGAGGCCCCTCATAGGTTAACATTGGGAATTCCTTCACACTTATAAGCTGTAATTCCTAATCGGAAGGTAGTAGTTAAATTATGTTTTATATCTTTGGAATGGTAAATCCTTTTTACTGGTAAAGTTGGATTTAACATTACGATTTTAGAAATGCCACTTTTAGAAAGTGGCCAATTCTCTGCTCCTAGCTCTGTGTGCCTTGCAGCCTGCCTCCAATACACGTCTTGGGTGGGTGACAATGACACGTTTTGCATTTCAAAAGTGTCTGAGTACCCATCTACATACGTCTGCATTATGATGGCTTTTCCTGGGCAGGAAGGGAGGGAAGGGCTGACACTTACACTTCAATAGGTAGTGGCCTGACCCCACACAAAGGGCTGATTACCCCGTACTAATAGTCTGAAGCTCGGGCTGAGAAAAAAGGACCTTGTGCACCCCCACTTCAAAGGCACATTTGAGTATAAGTACTGAGGGCCTCATTTATAATGAGGATGCACCACGGGAGCATCACTTTTTGCAATGCTCCGGTGGTGTAGGGGCCTGCTCTATATTTACCAGGCAGCACTAAGCCACTTTGCATGGCTTAATGTGGCCATGTATATATAGTTTTCCCTTTAAGGGGGCATGCAATGGGTGTTGCTGTGGGCGTTTCCAGCAACACCCATGTCTGTTTGATGATGCCCCAGATTTACGAGGAATTGTAACTCTGAGGCAACGCCAAAAACTTAAGCTTCCCAGTGGCGGCATCAGTGAGGTGCAACGAGGAGAAACACCATATTTATCTGCGTTTTTCATTTTACTATGTGTGCTGCATTCTGCAACAAACATAGAAAGATGAAAAAAACTCTTGTAATTGTTTTTGTGCAGGAAGATTTCCCTTCCTGTACAAAAATAATCATCCTGCAACACAGGCACACACGCAACATGGCGCAAAGTGCAGTGGAAAAAAACAGGAATGGGCCATATCTGATAGACTTGAAAAACAAGGAGAGGGGCTCGTCTATTCCAAAGGGACAGAGCACCAGTCAACTCAAAAGTTAAAAATTAATCTTCCCTTTGGAGATACTCTATGCGATGCACTCATGGATATTCACCACATTCATTCACCTCCTGTCACACCATATCAAGTTAATACTCCACTCAGGGTATCTAGGGCACTTATAAATATATTTAATTGACAATTCCACAATAATTCAATAAAAATATACAGAGTAAACAATTTTTAAAAAAACATTCAGAGTGTGTTAAAAACCAATATATTGCAATTGTACAAATTCATTAAGTTTCCAACCTCCTGGAAAGGAATACAATGAGACAGTTACATTTCTCTTATGGCTGTTAATTCGGAATAATAGACAGCACCCTACAGGGGAATTCATTTCCTGTCTTTGTATTGCTACTGTCTTTGCCAAATTTAACAAAACTCTCGGCGTCGACGCGTTTCGGTGGAATCGTTACAATCAAGCCACCTTCTTCAGGACAAAAGTTAGATTAAGTCTTCTCCTTTCCGTTATTTCAAATCACAAATACAATTGATTCTTTAAACACCTATTGTGAAAAGAAATAAACATATAAAAAAGAAATGTGTTTTTGGGCCTATTCCTAACACATCAGTATTACATATTTATTTAAAAAAAAAGGGGAAATGTATTCACTTTCTAATTATATAAAAACATATAAAATTATGTGTTATTTACTCTACACACCAAACGATATCAATAAGTGCTCAAGATATCCCTATTGAGGTTTTCCTCATTGTTTAATTGGTTTTGTGTCAATGATTGTATATTGGAAAATCCTATGATTGAACATAGTGGAGCTACATAGATGGAAATATAGACATCATGGACAATAGAGAACCCGGTCACGTGAAAACATGTTAAAATATAATATAGTTTACGTGAATATTTTAATGTCTCCACTTAAGAAAACACAAAACCAATTGAGAATGGCTAAAACTTTATTGAGGCAGCATTCAACTGAGTGCTTCAGCACCGGTGAGTTGCTATGTGGATAGAGAATATAAGAGCATGAGTGGTGATTGGATTATAATGGATGTTCATGTGAACAATGAGGAAAACCTCAATAGGGATATCTTGAGCACTTATTGATAAGTACATGACCTACCTTTCACTTACACCACACCCTGCCCTATGGGCTACCTAGGGGTGGCTTATGTATAATAAAAGGGAAGATTAGGGCTTGGCAAAGGATTTTAAAAGCCAAGTCAAAGTGACAGTAAAACTGCACACACACGCTCTACAGTGGCACACCTGAAACATGTTTAAAAGGCTGCTTGTGCGGGTGGCACAATTAGTGCTGCAGGCTCACTAGTAACATTTAATTACAGACTCTGGGTACGTAGTATACCACTTTACAAGGGACTTACAAGTAAAATAAATATGCCAATTGTATATAAGCCAATGTTCCCATGTTTAGGGGAGAAGCACACGCACTTTAGCACTGGCCAGCAGTGGTAAAGTGCTCAGAGTCCTAAAGCCAACAAAACAAATTCAGCAAAAAGAGAAAGCGGAAGGCCAAATGTTTGAGGTGACCCTTCAGAGAGGGACATTTTCCAACACAACCCTTCTCCAGCCTAAAGTCAGGGTAGACTAGTCAATACCTTGATGGACTTCCCTGCTTAGTGTGGAAGAACATGGACAATGGCTCATTACTGCAGGGTACTTGCCAGTTCTATGCTTCTCTGAACCCAGTTGGATCCCTCTGTCTATACTCTCTGGTGCCCCTGAGATAACCCATGGGAAATCCTTCTCCTTACCTGTGGACCCCATCTGTGCAGCACCTAACCATAATTTGCTCACAGATGTATCCCAGTAGGTAGACAGTACCACCATGGCCAACAAAGTTATGTGGTCCATTCCACCCCTTGGGTCTGACTTCTCTCCCCAACCCAAGGAAAACTCTATCCATAAGTACAGCAACCATCAGAGACCACTGACAGCTGCCAGTGTCAAAAGTCAGGTCCCAGGCCATCTAAGGCTCTCTGTCCTTTGTGGCTTCTCAGAGTGGGGGCAATAGCCCCAGGTGCCTTGCATCCTTTTGACCACTCCACCTCCCACCAGTTCAGGGGTGGTATCCTGAAACTGATCCTTAAACCTTGGGCTGAATAAGCCAGGGGTGAGTCCTTCCTCACCCCTACCCACCCTTCTGGAGTTCTGTACCCTACGCTTGGAAGTGGTACCCCCAGAAAACTGAACTGTCAGGGCACCTGATGGGCCGTTCATCCCAGTTCTCCTGACACTGGTGGCAACCTATTTCCCATAATGCAGTCAATTGGCATCTGGGGACTAACTATGACCCTTCTCTGGGTCACCTCCTCACCTCACTCTAGGGACACCAAGGCTATAGGGCGGAAAAAGTCCTGCCCATGGGCTGGAGTCACCCTGCACACCTGGCTGGTGTACTGCTCTAAGGGGACTAGCTCTTCCACAACCATGGTACAGCTAGGCCAGTATCCCTCAGAGCAGTGATTCAGGCCCTATTCACTCCCACATGGTGAAAGTGACTACTCCCACCCTCAGGGATCACCAACTCATCCTCTGAGTCTCTCTCCCAGCTGAAGGAGACCATGGCATGGTCTATGACCTGTCCTTGGGTACTACTTCCCTCTAGGGCCACATTGGCCACCCTTGTAGAGCTCCCACCATTTGGTGGTTTCTTTGGACAGACCAAGTCCCCCTGCTTGTGTCCTAACTAGAAACACTCAAGCAGTGGAGTTGGTAATGGGGCACCCTGGGCCACTTCCCACCAGAACCTCCCTTCTTCTTCTCAGAAGGGACATGAGAACCCTTTCTTTCCCCTTTACCCTGAGACCTCTCTGGGTCTCCCTTGACCTTCCCCTCACTCTATTTGATGGAACCTGAACCACTCTTTTGGGGTCACTCCCAGGTACCTTTTTAGACTCTCTCTCTGGTGCTGACCCAGATGTCCGCCTCCCAAGCAAGCATTCTGGGGTCAGTCAGCTTGCTATCAACCAGTTGTTGGTGCAGCTCTGTAAAACAAGTATTAAGCATGTGCTCCTTCAAAATTAAGTTGTACAGCCCTGAATAATCATCTACCTTCCTGCCCCTCACCCAGCCCTTCGGTGCCTTGCTAGCATAATGTAAGAAATCCAACCATGTCTGTGATGAGATCTTCTGGCTGCCCCTGGACCGTTGCTTATACTTTTCAGGAGTCAGTCCAAACTGGCTGACTCCTGTGTTCAGAGTCTATCCCCCCCACTGTAGGCATGTACCTCCATACACTTCCCCCCCCCCGAACTCCTCTGGGACCTTTTGCAATCTTAGAGCCACTCCATTGGCTGTAAACCACTTATCTATGTCCCCCCCACTACATAACTGGGCATCATGTCTTTGAATATGCAGATTCTTGATTCACTAGGGGACACTGCAGGTATGCTGCCACCATTACTGCTGGACCCCACCTGAAGTGCTCTTATATATAGCTCTCTGAGGCTCAGCTCCTGGGACATCATCATCTCCTCCATGACTACTAGCCTCCTCTCTTCTAGGGCCTGCTTTTTCTCTGACAAAGCAATTTTCTGCTCCTGCTCTAGCTTACCAAGCTCCAGTGTGAGCTTTCTCTCCTGTCTGCCAGCTCATCTGGAGACAGGTTCCTTGATTAGATGCTGCTTCTCCTATTGGAACCACCACTGCTTACAGCAAGTTGTTGCCGCCTTCACAGACAGTCCCAGATCCACATCGGACTCTAGGATGAGCTCCTCATCCTCCTCCCCAATTACTTGCTCCTCCTCTGGGGTCCCAGCCCCTGCATTACAGACCTCAGCCCAGTCTCTCAAAGCCTTCTGCAGCTCCACCCTCGGGGTGAAGTCTTTAGTAGACAGTTGAACCCCTTGCTAAAATCCTTGAGCTGGGCCACTGTGTAGGTTTCCAACTTGGCCAGCTCAAAATGAATTACTGCAGGTGCAGATGCTACTTCTCCAGAGAGAGACATGGTTTTAGCAAAAAATATAAAAAATTATTAGGGAGAAATTAAAAAGGGTTTCAATTGGTCTTTGGTATAGAGTAGTAGTGAACAATGAGTTACTATATGGTATTGCATAAACGCAAGTCCTATCCCACCATTGCCACCAATGTTAGAAACTGGGGTTCTGGTTGGCAAAGGTATGCACCCTATCCAAGCAGGAACCACAATCCTAGTCACTATAAATCAGATATACACTAAAAGATAACCTGCGCTCACCCTCTGGTAGCTTGGCACAGAGCAGTCAGACTTATCTAAAGAGGCAATGTGTAAGGTATTTTTGCAACACACACAGTAACACAATGAAAACACCACAAAAAGACTCTACACTGGATTAGAAAAATCCAATAAGTAGACATTGGGATAGAAATTTAAAAAAATAAAAGTGTTTCTAGTGCTTAGAAGCAATAAGAGCATATAAGGGGTTACCCAGATGCACTGGACCGGGACAAAGTCAACAGTTCAAGCCAACAGCATGGAATGCAGACCGTGGGCAGGAGCCATGCAGGCCCAGTGAACACAGTACCTTGATCCTGGTTGCAAAAGCGAGATGCGGGGTACAATCGAGCAACGCGTCAATGGCGATCCTGCAGGGTTGGAGATGCGTCGGTTCTGGAGACCTAGCGCGGAAGCCAAGAGGCATTGTTTACAATGCGATGCCTCAGGTTTCTCCGCTCAGTCAAGTGGATGCATCGATCACTCAACACTGCTGCAGCTGCAATGTGTGGTTCCGATGCGTCTGGTTCTGGAAGCGAAGCATTGGTTCAGAGTGCGATGCGCCGATTCTACTTCTGCAACAGGGTTGATGTGCCGGTTCTGCTCCGAGCAGACTAGAGATGTGTCAATTTCTCTAGTGCAAATATCTGGGTCCACTTCCAGTGAACCAGGCACAGGGGTAGAGCCTTTGATAGCCCTGGGTCTCAAGCAACAGGATGCAAGCCAACAAGCCCTTGGAGATCACTTTGGTTGCAGTGCAGAGCCCAGCTCTCTCTAAACAGTGTCAGAGAGCAGCAAGCAGCACATCAGAAACACAGGTCTTCCAGATCAGCAGTCCAGCACAGTGTCAGTCCTTGTAGCACCACAGCAGTTCTTCAGAAAGAGGTTCTTTACTGGTCCAGAAGTGAATGATTAGGTGGGGTCAGAGACCCAGTACTTCTACCCAGATATGCCTTTGAAGTGGAGGTGACTTCAAAGAAGGGTCTTTGAAGTGCACAGAATCCCTTTCTTCTCAGCCCTGGCTCCAGACTAGCTGAAAGGGTAATCAGACCTTTGTGTGGTGGGAGGACACTGTCTAGTCAGAGCCTCCCTCCCTGCCTGCCCAGGAGGAGCCATCATAATGCAGATGGGTATTCAGACAAGCCTAACCTTCCTATGTGTGTGGCTATCTAGAGGGAATGCACAAAGTGTGGCTGTCGCCCACCGTAGACATTGATTGGAGACTTGCTGCAGGCACGCAGGGCTGTAAGAGCAGAGAAATTTCCACTTTCTAAAAGTGCCATTTTTAAAATTGTAATGTTATATCCAACTTTGCCAGTAAAAAGGATTAATCATTATCATTCCAAAGATATACAAAATGACACAGCTACTTCTTTCTAATCAGGAATTACAGCTTAAAAGTGAATTAAGGAATTACAAATGTTAACCTATGAGCGGAATGACCTCACAGAAGTGAAACACAAATTTAGGTGTTTTTCACTACCAGGATATGCACAACTTAAAAGTACATCCTAACTTTTACATGCACAGCAACCTGTCCTATGGGCTACCTAGAGGTGACTAATGTGTAATAAAAGGGGAGTTTATGGCTTGGCACACACAGGCACTGCAGTGGCAGGACTGGGACATGTTTGACGGGCTACTTGTTTGGGTGGCACAATCAGTGCTGCAGTCCCACTAGTAGCATTTAATTTATAGGCCCTGTGTATGAGGTATGCCACTTTACAAGAGACTTACATCTATATTAAATATTCCAATTGTGTATACACCAATTTTACCATGTTTAGGGGAGAAGCACATGCCCTTTAGCACTGGTCAGCAGTAGTAAAGTGCTCATACTCCTAAAGCCAACAAAAAGAATTCAGCAAAAAGAGGATGAGGAATGAAAAAAAGTTTGGGGTGATACTTCAGAGAGGGCCCTTTTCCAGCAATCATACAATTAAAGAAATATGCCTGGCTGCAGTTCCAGAGAAAATAACTTCACAAGGCATGCTTTGGCAATATTGGTACCAATTTATTTGCATTCATTTCTGTAGCAGCAGGAATAAAAACAGAAAAATGAAGGCTTCCGGCGTAGACGTAACCCAAGAGGGAAACAATGTTGACCACTAACTTAGAAAACATCAACGAGAAATGCATATTTATCCCTGGTAACAAGTATTTGAATAGAACACCTGACAGCGACTAACTCAAATAAATATGAAGAATAGAAATACAGAGATGTTATATAGATGCTTTGCCTATAGCTCGACGTATTACAATATGGACACAGCATTCTGATTTTGCTTAGACCATGAATAATTAGAAGAACAAGAAGCTTATACCATTGGTCCACCAAAGGCAAGCAATAATAGTGAATAAAAAGGACTGATCACTCACTCAGGCTACGGCATATCGTCCTCATGGCTGCTGGAGCGGCCCGTGCAGGTAAGAGCAGTGGGCCAGTAGGCCAGGGGAGAGGGAGTCGACATGACGACGAGGGAAAATTAAATTTAAAAAAAAAGAAAAGCACTTACCTTGTGCTCGCTGCATTGCCGAGATGGCGATGATGCAAGGACAAGGTAAGTGGTTTTCTTTTTTTAAATTTAATTTTCCCTCGTTGTCGTCTATCAACTCCATCCCCACCCCGCCTCACCAATCTTACCTGCACGGGCGGTTCCGGCTCTCTTGTTCCAGTAAAAACCCAGCCGTTTACCCCACTATCATCCGTCATCTCCCTAACTACAGTGCAGAGTTAGATTTTAACTCAAGGGCTGTAGTAGTGTTAGAATATTTATGCATTATTATGGTGAAAGGGGAGGGAACTTCCTATTACATTTTATCCCTAACCTGTAAAAAAAAAAAGCAAAGGGACACAAACTTTTTATTAGGAGCCCGCAACTGAAACTTTTTTTCAGAATACCACTGTTACCTCATTCTGATATCACCTCATGCCTTTTTCTTCCACCACCGTACATTTTGTGTCTCTTTGTCGAATCTTTGCAGGTTATTTCTCATCTCTGCTTTCTCCATATGTCACTGATTTCCTATATTTCTCTTCCTACATCGTTCTCCGTTTCGTGCATTTCTCTCTTTTGCTCTTGGTCAAAGTCTGAACATGAAAAAGGAGTCCATTCTGCAATAATGAGTTCTTGTGTCCACCGCAGGTAACAACTAGCACAAATTAGGCAATGGTGAAATAGCATCCTATAGGGCTGTTTGGCCTATTTTTGAAAATCGTTATGTGAATGGCATTTTAATAAAAATGTACTCATGAGAGTGTTTGTGTAAGAGAGAGAAAGAGACTTTTTGATCAGAAAGTAGAATGCACTGTGAATTTTAATTTCCCCCCTTCTCTATAGCATGGCTGGTCCTCTGCTCTGTTGTTTCAGTCATCAGTGGTGCAGGGAAGAAGATGGAATCCTCCATTACTCTGAACTTAATTATATAAAATTCCAGTGGCATAAGGCAAAAAGATGACTGCCCCCCCTGCAAAACATGATAAGGGGCCCCAAATGTTTCATATCCCACAAATATTCATTAGTTTTAGGCTGAATGGGGGCCCCCTAAAGGATTGGGGCGCCCTGGAAGGTCGGGCCTACCACATATCACAGGGGTTGCAGAGGCCTGTCTTACCCCTATACTATTCTCACTTCAAGCACAGACAATCTGACAATAAATGCGGGTTCTTTTAATAGTAGTGGATTGCCATGTCGCAGCAACAGTAGTTAAGGTAATATTGTTTTACAAATGCCTCATGCCAGAATGTGTCATGGAAACATTTCAAAACTTTCCAGCTATGGATTTCTGTCCTCCCCAGCCCTCCCAACCTTTTATAGAAACCACTAGATCTCTCCTTCTGGGACCCGCACATTTTTCACATTGGTTAGTGGCACAACAGTTTCTGCACAACTTTCATTTTAGTCCTTTAATGCCTGATGTTTACTTCATTTTCCAATTAATTATATTATTGAGTATTGTCCTCTAAATGATTGAGTGTTCATGGGGTTTCTAATATATCAAGTCAAATTTCTACCTAATCCCTAATATCTACTCAAATATTAATATATAATAAACACTTCTTACCTCACTGCTCGTAAGGGAATTTTGTAATGATGTGTTTCTTTCACGCTAATACTTAGATTTACATTTAATCGTTGCTATGAACCGATGCATCATTATCATAACATTTTCATATTTTTATTTTACATTAAATGACGGCGTACCTTGACTGCATAATTTATTTTTTATTGGCCGAATGAAGCACGGGTATAAATGACGCGGTCTTCACAGATCCCCTGAGACATCGCGCACGCTTCATGAGGCCTAGGAGCACTGCTCGGGGCTCACGCATTCGCCAGTAGCAGATTTAACGTAATCTTTCTGACAGGCGCACCCAATCAAACATATTTCTATGCACGCTTTTGGGGGATTGCGATAATTGGCACAGGTGAGCGGGCAGGCAGTGTTGCACTCGGAATACTTTGCATTTTTCTTGCAGGGGCATTCCTTCTGAGGGATACATTCGGTGCCTTTTAAGGCATACCCCCGTTTGCAGTAACACCCCGCCCTTCTAGGCTTTGTGCATGTGTTTGAGGTCATATTAGCCACATCCTCACAGGTCCGCTGACAAGTGCCATTTTGGAAAAACTCTGAGTTCTTCTGCTGGCAGCGACACTGCGTCTGTGGGATACATTTACCCGAGTCCAGGACATACCCCTGCTTGCACTCACATCCTAGGGCGCAGATCAGCGTACATATCTTTGGAGGTCCTATGCGGGTTACATCTTTGCAGGTTCTGTCGCACTTACGACACGTATATTCAGCATCTTCGGGGCAGGTGCAATTCCTCTCTGGTATACATTGTTCGTAATTTAAGACATATCCAAGCTTGCAGAAACACCCAGAAGTGCAATTTTTAGAGCATGGCTTGGCATCTAACAGGTTGGCCACATCGTCGCAGGTCCTCGGGCAGGAGCGGCCACACTTTGAGTACTCCTTGTTTTCACCACACTTTTCTGAAAGAATAAATGGTAGGGAAATGATAATCCACTAAATCAATCGATCAGTATTTATTGC
This sequence comes from Calotriton arnoldi, assembly GCA_963921515.1. Lineage (NCBI taxonomy): Eukaryota > Metazoa > Chordata > Amphibia > Caudata > Salamandridae > Calotriton > Calotriton arnoldi. Next base: position 2,030,711 of record CAWUFW010002520.1, read on the forward strand.
ACACGTATTGGCCATTGCAATACATCCAGTGCTTTAAATGGAAAAAAATAAGTGCAGGTACTCACCAAATTGAGATGTGGACTAGGGGGCGGGGCTTGGGGGCGGGGCTATGGAGGCGGAGCTATTTGCAGTGCTAAGGGACCCAGCCAGGGGCACACATTTAATGTGATTGAGATTGAATTGGTGTGCAGATGTGCATAATGATACTAAAGCATTTCCGGTATATTTTGAGTATTCCATTTCCCTTATACGTACAAAAGGGTACATTTGATGTCAGTGAATGTAATGCCACGTGGTGTAAGGTGTCCTATTATTATTATACCGTAGCGGAGTAGAAGCTAGAGCTGTGAGCAGCTCAGCCATCCACCCCCAAGCCTAACGGGAGCAGCGCGCTGCCACTGCAGCTTTCAGTCAGCATTGTGCATTATAGCAGCGCTCCAGTTTGACAGCTGAGGAGGCGCTATAATTCATGACTTTGCATTTCAGTGCAGTGATGAGGATCACCGCACTGAAATACGATAGTCTAATGCCTGATGTGTGGTACTTGGCAGGACTGCGTGCGCTTTAGAAACGCTTAATTCCGCCTCTGCCCACATTACTAAACCTTGATCCCCACCGGCTCTGCACAGCATCACTATCACTACCTTCCTCCTCAGTCTGGCTCCAAACAAGTGCTGCCCTACTCTGCTATACCAGAAGGAAGTCTTCTCCGAATTCCCTAGAGTCAAGAGATATGCTCGTTAGCAGAGCCTGATCACACACCTAGAGTGCAGAGACATTTTAAGGCATGGGCAAAGTGGGCTATGGCCCAGGGCCCCAGTCTTTCAGGGGGCCCCAGACAGAGCCAGCTCTGTTCTGCAGAGAGTCTTGCCCTTATGACTTGTACTAATTCTAAAACAATTTATTTTAAATACCATGTTTCCTTTAATTTATTTTTATTGTGGGCGATATGTGAGAGACTATTACAGATATTTTGCAGAGAAATGTTGTGTTTGTTTCATGCAACATCCGTACAAAAAACTTTCTTTTAGGTCAAAACAGGACCTCACATATGAGAAATGGGAGGGTGTCACAGAGATTATTTGTAGCATAATTAGTGAGCTACTGCTGTGTTACAATGTTGAAAACACACAGCACTATCCCTGAATATTTGATGTAAAGACATTTAGAATTTGGACGAGTGTGCCTGTTTGTGATCTGGCCAAAGACTGCATGAACGAGCTGAAATTGAATCAGGAATTCAAAACTGTTCCCAACAGGGGCCCCAAAAATACGTATGGCCCAGGGCCTCCAAAATCCTTAAGATGTCCCTGCTAGAGTGCTAGTGACTCCACAGAACTGGAGAGGACACTGTGTCAGTAATCACAGTGTGAGTCGGGCCCCTCCCAAACTTCCTGCCGGCTCTGAATGAATGCCTACGGGCTGCCTCTCAATTAGCACATTGTGGGGGGTAGATTAGCACTCGATCAGAGTGCTACAGGAAAACGGACTGACTCATTGTCAGCTGGGTTGCGCTTCTTTTTGTGCATGCCAATTTCCCTGAGCATGGCTTGCTATCTCATGAGCACCGGTACTCTCTTTAGACAAAGAGAAGTTCCAGTACTCAAAAGCAGAAAATTTAGAAGTCCCGGTACTTAGTACCGGGGAGTACCGGCCCATTTAAAGCACTGAACACATCAACACATAGTCACACTAATTCACAATGCAATGCAATTCATAAGCAGTTCGTCAAATCTTTCAATGTAACAAATTATTTAAAATACATTTAAAAATAATTTTCTAATGCACCATCGCTACCAATAAATTCGGAGCATTTTAAAACAAAAGGAAAAATAGTTATCAATTGTGTAAATATACTTGAAGGGACAATTCACGAAAGCATTTATGAGGATCTGTGGTACTACTTCACATACTCACAAATGACTTTGTGGTTTGGTCGCCATCACATTTCAGCTAAAACTAAATTAATGGTTTAGTTTTGGTGGTTTCCTTTTTAATGGTCACACTTTTGGTGTACAGATAAAACATTTTTCATAGTCGTCTATATTCCAAAATATAATGGCCATTCAAATAGGCATAAATGAGTATGTGTAGTAGTGCTACGCTGCTTCAAATACTCATTAATGCGTTTACGGCTGTTTAAAAAGGCATTGTATATATAATACGTAAAGTGATACTCCTGCATTACGTACTCTTACATGCTTGTGAATTGACCCAAAACCTCTAAAATGGGATAAACATGATTTTTCAGTTAATATAATACACAAACAGTGCAAATGGAAAGGACCGTGCCCCTTTCTCATTTTTGCTAAAATGAATTTTAATGTTTTGAACCCAATTCACAAAGGCGTGTAAGAGTACGTAAAAGACTAGTCCTGTAGTACTACTTCATGTATCCAGAATTGGGGTATGGAAGGCAGCCAACCACAGGGAGGGATGCCCCCAAGGATTTTGGGAGAGTGGAGTAGTCCAATGACTGCCATCTTGTCCCTTGAACTATAATATAGCCCAAAATAACCCAAAGGATTTATAGGGGTAGTAACTGGGCTCCCTGTCACCATTTTAGGTAAAGGTTACCTTGTGACTGGTGGCAGAGAGTCCTTAGGGTGATTATTTTGTGCTTTCAATTCATTCCAGGGCTTTAAGCATGGAGTCTGTGGAAGCGAAAGTCGTGGAGGCCATCTGCCTCCTTTGTCAAGCTGGACGTATGGACCGGGTTGCAGGTGGTGGGCATACGTTATGCGGCCTCTGGCTGCATGGCCACAGTGGTGATCGCCTGTTCGCTGCCCTGCAAAGTGTGGGTGGCAGCTGCTGGGCCCAAGGTGAGTACAAGGGGCCCTCTGACACAAGGCGAGCTGCCCCACTGCAATGGTGCTGCTGGCTCCAGCTGCCGCGTGACAGGAAGCAGGGCTGCGGAGTGAGGACAGCGGCTTAGGGGATGAGGAGGTTGACAGCAGGGAGGCCGTGCATGAGGCAGCAGCCACAAGGCTAGATACATTGGCAGAGGCCTGACCACAAGTGCTGCACGTGTATGGGTCTGCTGCAAAAGAAGCAAGAGTGATGCAGGAGGCCCAGTGCAGCTCATCCCACGAGTAGCATGGCAGTGGGGTAGACAGGGGTGGCAGGGGGGCAGGGGGCAGCAACAAAGAATTTTGAGGGACCCGAGTTCACAGGGCCCTCACAGCGGCCCAGAGTGGTGGACAGGGATGAGCCTCCCGCTCCTATAGCACATCGGACAGACAGGTGGTGTCAGCACAACAGCATAGTGGGGCTTCTGTGGTCCTCTTGGATGCCGCGTGTCGGCCCACACAACATGCAAGTTCAATGGGGAAAAGGTGGATTGTGAGTGCAGGCCCGGGCTGGGGCAGATGACACTTTGGGTGTGTCACTGGTGGATTATGAGGAGGACAGCATCAAAGAAGGCGAGGTTCTGGATAGTGAAGAGCCCGTGGAGGCACAGGTGGGTGCACAGGAGGGGGGTCCGCCTAATGTGTACTTGTCTAATGTGTTGCAGACAAGTGCGGCTCAGGAGAGTATGGTATTGGGGTCCAGGAGGCCACTGGCGAGGTGGCAAGCAGCTGTACGGGCACCAACCTTAGATCTAAGTAAGAGCCAGGATGCCAGCGTGGGTCCAGGAATGGTGTCCACAGGTGGGACATGGGGATTGATTAGGGGCCAGGAGAGCAGCTACGTAAGGGCAGGTTTGTAGCAGACGTAGGGGAAGGTACAGAGGCAAGGAGGGGAGTCCGTAGGTAGTGGAGGTAGCAGTATTGTGGGGGCAGAAGAGAGAGTACAGAAGGTAAAGAGGAGAAGAAGGAAGGGCTGGGGAGCAAGGAGCTCAAGATAAAATGGTTGCCATATATGGGTGTGACAAAGCCATTGGGGGTGCATTTGATGTTGGCAACTAAAGAGAAAATATGACAACGGGAATATGTTGAAATGCTCAAGTTATTACATAGGGAGATGCACCCAAAGGAAGGGTCTAAAGAAGAAGAGTATGAACTGGCAAAGAGACCAAGGGTGTCCCTAGCTATAGAGAATTTGACCGCAGCGTTCTTGATTTATGCCAGCGTGTACTGTGAGAAGTATCCGGAGCACGGTGTGGCCATGTTCAAGTATATGGACGTGATCCATAAGGCTCAGATTACTGGGGGAGGGTACACCTGGCACAATACACCGAGCAATTGAGGGCACGGTTGGCCTGGGATCCTGAAGCAAAGTGGAGGGAGTTGGACTCTGATCTTTGGCAGTACACCATGGGGCTACGAAGTCCGGGAAGATGATTTTCACAGCCAATAATTTGTTGATAGTCTATCGGCCATTTCAGTGTGACCCACCTGGGGAGGAAGGGGTTTGGCAGCAAAGGGGCAGAGCAGGGCTTGCTATGTACTTGGGAGTACTGCAAGTTTCGGCATGAGTGCTCGAAGTGCTCGGGCAGGCACCCCTCATCCATTGTTTTGGGCGGCAGTCAGGGGGAAAAGCAGCAGTAGCAGTCCTATGGCAACAGGAGGTAAGGGGGCACAGGCACCTGGTGCGAAAGGCTCGCACTCTGGTTAAAGTGGATAGGTTGGAGTACTGGCTTTAATTTTATAGGCAGCAAGAAGAGGCGAGGGTATTGCGGGTTGGGTTTAGATGGGGTTTTCGACTAGGGTATGAGGCCTCCAGGGTTTGGAGATGGACTGACAATTTGCGGTCCTCAAGGGAGCACAGACAAGCAGTGCAAAAAAAATTGGACAAGAAGCTCTTGGAGGGGAGAATGGCAGGCCCTTTTGACGACTGGCAAATGGAACATTTGATTGTGTCACCAATTGATGTGGTGCCTAAGAAAGAACAAGGGCGTTTTTGGCTGATCCAGCACCTCTCCTGGACAGACAGTGTGTCGGTTAATAATTTCATTCCTGAGGACATGGCGTTGGTGTCATATTTCTCAATGGACTCGGCCATGTCACTGGTGGTGGCGGCGGGCCTGGAAGCAAAGATGGCAAAGTGCAACGTAAAGTCAGCTTTTCGGCTTCTTCCAGTACAACCAGATGATTTTTAGCTATTGGACATGCAATTCGAAGGGAGTTGGTATGTGAATAAGTCACTGCCGATGGGTTGCTCTATATTGTGCGCACTGTTTGAATGCTTCAGTTCATTTTTGCAATGGCTTTTTACATAGCGCACGGGTCACAAACTAGTGCCACATTACCTAGATTATTTTTTCTTCGTGAGGGCACCCGGCTTGACTGACTGTCAGTCGCTTCTGGTAAGCTTCCAGGAGCCCCTGGGTGGCTTGGGTGTTCCTCTAGCGCCCATAATGACAATAGGTCCCAGAGCTGTCGTGTCATTCCTGGGAATCAAAATTGATTTGCATAGAATGGAGGCTAGGTTACTGAAGGACAAGAAGGAGGCAGTGCAGGTTGTGCTGGCTGACACGCTAGCAATGGAGAAGGTGAAAGTGAGGGAGATACAAGTGTTGCTGGGGCACTTGACCTTCACTTGCAGGGTGGTCTGATCAGGGACGACATTTCGCAGACGGCTTGGTCTGGCTCTGTGGGACATCTCGTTACCACATCACCATGTGCGCTTGTCAGCAGGGGTCAAGGAGGGTCTCAGGATGTGGAGTTTTTGCTTGAATTCCTTTAATGGGATTCTGTTGGCGATGCAGGAGGATATGGACTGAGATGCGCAAATATTCTCTGATGCTTCAGAGGGTTTGGGCTTTGGCTTGTATTGGCAGGGGTGCTGGTGCACAGGAGAATGGCGGGAGCAATGTAAGGCCATGGGAGAAGCATCACGTTTTTTTAACTCTTCCCGTTGCTGTATGCTGTCTCCAAGGGCTTGAGTTGAGCTTGCCTCCTGTTCTGAAGTCTCAGGGACACAATGACTTCACCACCAGCTCCCCTGAACTTCCTTGCTGGGAGTTCTGACCTGCTCAGAGGTGCCTGTTGTTGTTTTGGACCTCTGGAGGCTGTTTGCTGCTGAGAGCTTGGAAAAGTAATGCAACGTCGAGAAGCGAGACGCGTCCGCACCCGTTTCCGATGCATCGCCGAAGAAATCGTCGCAGCGCCTGCCCGCGGCTCAAGAAATCGCTGCATCGAGTGCACCGATCTCCGAAGTCTGAGATCACGCACCGATTTCGATGCAAGGCCTGCTGTGCGGCTGCAAGAATCCATGCATCATTCCAGATCGTTGCATCGCATCGAGGTGCTAAGTTTGTCGCATGGTTGGGGAACGCAGTAAGAAACTGACTCATCACCTCCCCACGGCAATAAGAACAGGGAGTGCTGCGGGCGGTGGGGCGGGGCGGGGGAGAGGCAGGGTGGGGGGTAGTAAACTACGGCATTCGGCCGAACAGATTTAAGTAAATAAATAAAACGAATTACATTGCGCGTGCTGCATCGCCATTTGGCGTTGCAATGCGCGCAATGTAATTTGTTTTATTTATTTATTTATTTATTTACTTAACTCTGTTCGGCCGTATGCCATAGTTTACTACCCCCCACCCTGCCCCTCCCCCGTCCCGCCCACCACGCCGCAGCACTCCCTCGAGGAGCCGCCACTGAGTAAGAAACTGATGCATCACCTCCTCTCCGGTAAGGAACCGACGCATCACCTCCCCTGGAGCAAGGAATCGTCGCATCACCTTCCCTGAGTGTAAGGAACCGACGCATCACCTTCCCTGCGGCCCTTTTTGTTTGTTTGCGTAACGCATCCAAGGTACTTTGTGTGAAAAGTGTTGCATCTGCAATTTGCTTTGAACTGAACTATTTCTACCATTTGGAAGTCATATTTGTATTACTGTATTGTGGATTTTTGTCATTTGGTCTTGTTTTGGTTTAGATAAAGATTACCTATTTATCTAAACTGGTGTGGTGTCCATTTGTAGTGTTTTCACTGTATTACTGTATGTGTTCACAAATGCTTACACACTGCCTCTGAGATAAGCCTGTCTGCTCATGCCAAGCTACCAAGGGGTGAGCAGGGGTTATTTTAGAAGTGTATCCCCCTTAGCCTAACTAGGAAGAAGGGTCCCTACTTGGACAAAGGTACCTACCTCTGCCAACTAGAGACACCCATTTCTGCAGCATGATATATCATTCAGGGCTCAGCATGTTCCAGGAGTGGACACTGACATTGCGGATGCCTTGTCTCATTCACAGTGGTAGAGATTCCTTGGTTTGGCCAAGGAAGCTGAGAGCTGCAAGATGCCAATGCCACAGGAGTTGTGGTCTGTAGGCAGCACAGCAATGTACAGCTGGTGGTAGGGTACTTAGCTGAGTCAACAAGAAGAGCATGGGCAGAAGTCTTGGCATCTGGGGCACAACACAGGGCAGCAAGATGGCGAGGATGGAGGACATGGTCCAGTTCATATTGGATTCAGCAGACAGGGGGCTTGTTGTGGGTGAGAACTGCAGACAAACTGGCAGGTGTGGCATTCATGGGAAAGTTGTTGTGAGGTTACGAACAGTTGGTGGGAGAAACTGGGTCTTAGGATGCTGGAAGGTTTGCCGAGAGAGCACGGAAGAACAGGGAGAGTCTTGAGGCCTTTGACATGGCCATTGTTTTGTAGGGTTCTGGGGTACCTGCCAGGGGTTTGTCAGGGGCATGAAGAGGTTTGGTGGTTTTCCACCCTCTTATCATGAATGTTCTTCGGAGCATTTCAAACATTGGAGTTGTTGGGTTGCAGGGGTTAGGGATGAGTTTTTTGGGAGGATGTCAGGAAAAGGGAGCTCAGGTTGGAGATTTGGTTGCATGGCTCCAAGACTGACCAGAGAGTGCAGGGTAGAAATCTGGTCTATGGGCTATGTCGAAGCCCGGCCCGTGCCCAGTGGCATGCAGTGATTGGTGGGCAGCATGCTGCGAGGTGGCCAGTGGGGTCATTTTTCTGCACCAGTCTGGCGTTCAGGTGATAACCTTTCAACTGTTTTCAGTGTTGTGCAAAGCGCTGGTGGTGCTTGTACCACCCCATCAGATTATGGAACACACTCTTTCAGTATTGGCTCGGTGACGGTGGCTGGAATTGTGACTGGTCATGGGAGGATATAATGCGCTTGGGGTATTGGTCATCTGACTGCTTTCAGCAATACGCGTGTGTTGATGGGGGGGTAGGAGCACTTCAAGGCTTTCTGTGTGAATATTTACTAACCTTTTTCTGTTTCAGGTTTGGTGGCCGGCCCGGCGGCAAATGACTTGTCTCTCTAGCTGGTGGGTCACTTATTTATCAAGTTGGTGGAGTGACAGGTGATGAAGAGGTATTACAGGGCAGATTTGCGGTTGTTTCCCATTACATGGCGAGGAAAACGGGGTATGCGTTGGTGCGAGTTGATGAGGTGTTTTAACGGTGCTGGTGGGTGGCAGATGCCGGATGTCTTGGTTTTTCATTTGGGGGAGAATAAATTTGTGTTGGAAAAAGGTGTAGTGCTTTTGAGGGCAATGAAACAGGACTTGTTGAAAATTAAGGCTAGGTGGGCAGGTTCCTGGGACGGAGTTTATGCTACAGAGAATTATGAGGGGCGATAGCAAGCCCTCTGCTATTGACATGGCCCTCAGGAAGGTCAATAGGGAGAGGAATAGGTTTTGTAGGGAGATTGGTTTCAGGCATATTAGGCATGGGGACATTAAGTATGCTTGCTTGGAGTTTTTCAGGAGCAATGGTGTTCACCTTTCCAGGGGAGGTATGGAACTCTACTTGTTAGAACACAGAGAGGTGTTAAGAAGGACCCTCAACATATTTAGATAAAAAGTGGCACAACCAGATTAAGAAGCCTTTTGGGGGGCTGGGCAGAAAAAGTCAGGTGGCAGCCTTTTTCTAGGTGGCAGTGGCCTGGAAGGTTTTGCATGCGCTTACAGAAGTATGATTGGCGTAGCCATTGGTGAATCACATGAAAAGGAGGTTAGGTAAGAAGTTCACGGTTAAGGATAGAATATTGTTTGTGTTTGTGGCCAAGCCAGGTCCTCCTTGAACATAACACAAACAAACCGGGAGCAGGGTCAAGCCTGATTTGCATGTAGCTGGTTCCAAACTGATGTGAATGACTGTGCAAAAGAACAATGGATTGGAATGCGGCCCTGAGTAATTAACAGTGGCTGAGATTAATTCAAGCATTCCACCCATCACTTATTTGTATACTTTTCTCATCTGCTGCGCAGTGCAACCGCTGGCAGAACCAACACTTCACCTCTACTGCATGGATTAGAACCATCAACAAGACCCGCATCATAGCCCGTTGGTGCATTGGAACCATTGCTGTGTGATGCATCATCAATGCAGGCCCGCGCATCCGTCATCGACTGCAGCCTCCACAATGAAGCCGGACTCTGCATCACAGCCTCGTAGCTCCTCAGAAATGATGCATCACCCAGACTGCACAGGGCAACTTCGAGTCTGGACTTTGCATTGCAAGCCCTGGTTGAAGGTATCCTCGATGATGCAGAACCTCGCACTGCAGCTTCGCCACATCTCGGAACCTGCGCATCGCTTCAGCTGCATGATGCATCTTCAACGTGGATCCTTGCAACATTCCCCAAACTAGGATTTAAGATACTCTGTTCAGCTGATCTACCTGGGTCCTTGTAGCCGGCCCATGCTCTTTTGCAGATGGGATGAACTTGTGAATTAGGGCCTGATTTAGATCTTGGCAGACGGGCTACTCCGTCACAACGGTGACGAATATCCCGTCCGCCGAAATATAAATCCCATAGGATATAATGGGATTTATATTTCTTCAGATGGGATACCTGTCACCGTTGTGATGGAGTAACCCATCAGCTGAGATCTAAATCAGGCCCTTGGTCCTGGTCCAGCATGACCAGATATCCACAGTTGGTGCTCAACGCCTTTTGGCACTATTTTTTACTAAAATCTAAATTGAATATCTCCTGTACTACTAGTTGGAATTTTGTTGTGTCTTGTTTTGTTCTCTATTTTCCTAACTCAGTTGTAGGCTACTTTTGTAGAGTGTTTTCACTGTGTTACTTTTGGAAGAGATGCACAAATACTTTGCACATTGCCTCTGAGTTAAGCCTGCCTGCTCTGTGTCAAGCTACCCGAGGGTTGAGCACATGTTAATTTGGGCTTTTTGCCTTCACACTTTTCTTTTTGCAGAACTCTTTTTGTTGGCCATAGGACTCTGAACACTTTACCACTGCTAACCAGTGCTAAAGTGCATGTGCTTCTCCCATAAACATGGTGACATTGGTGTTTATCTGATTGGCATATTTGATTTACTTGTAAGTCCCTTGTAAAGTGGTATAACATATATCCAGGGCCTGTAAGTCAAATACTACTAGTGGGACTGCAGCACTGACTGTGTCATCTACACAAGTAGCCTTTCAAACCTGTCTCAGGCCTGCCATTACAGGACCGGTGTGTGCATTTTACTGCCACTTCGACTTGGCATTCAAAACTACTTGTCAAGCCTTAAAACCCATTTTATTACATATAAGTCTACCTTCAGGTATGCACAAAGTATCCCTGAGGGCAGGGTGCTGTGTAACTAAAAGGTAGAACATGCATTTTTTAAGTTTTACATGTCCTGGTAGTGACAACAGCTAAATTATTTTTACCCCTCTCATAGGCTAGCATTGGGAATTCCTTAATACACTTTTAAGCTTTAAGCTGCAATTCCTGACCAGAGAGGAGTAGCTTTTTCATGTTTCATATGTTTGGAATGGTAGTGACAAATCCTCCTAACTGGTAAAGTTTAAAGTTGGATTTGACATTACTATTTTAGAAACGCCACTTTTAGAAAGTGGACATTTCTCTGTGCTTATAACACTCTGTGCTTTTCAGCTTGTCTCCAATACACGTCTGGGCTGAGTGACAGGTGACCTTTGTGTATTCCTTTTAGACAGTCAGAACACAGGAAGAGTAGGTGTGTCTGAGTACCTACATAAATCTGCATTCAGATGGCCTTTCCTGGGCAGGATGGAAGGGAGGGGCTAACAGTTCACTTAAATAGGCATTTTCCTGTCCCCACACAAAGGACTGATTACCCCCCACAGATAGGCTGGACTGGTTTGAAAGGGATACCTGTGCACTTCAGAGAGATGCTTTGTAGTCAACCCCGCATCAAAGACACGTTTGGGTCTCTGACCCCCCAAAATCAGACACTACTGGAACCTCTGCCAGAAGAACTGCTGTGCTGCTTAAAGGACTCAACTGAACTGCCGATCTGGAAGACCTGCTTTTCTGTTTGTTGCCCTGCTGCCTGTTGCTCTCTGACTCTGCTAAAGGAGAGATGGACTCTGCCTTCACTCCAAGTGATCTCCAAGGGCTTGTTGGCTTGCCTCCTGTTGCTTGAGACTCAGGGCTTTCAAAGTTTCTACCCCTGCTCTTGTGCCTGTCTCACTGGAAGTAGCCCAGATACTTGCAACACTGATTTTGACCCATCTCCTGTCTGTGTGCGACCCAGTTGCAGGAGTAAAATGTGCACATCGCCATGGAACCATGCCTCCAGAGATCGATGCCTCGAACAGCGTGATGCTGCCGCTGCAGCTTGGTGAGATGGACACATCCCCTGTGTGGTTGAATCTGGCACATCTCTTGACTCCTCTCGACACCAGCATCCATCTTCGGAACTGACGTATAGCCTCTCTGCTTTGAGAGGATTGACTCATCCTGCAGGTCTCGACATCAACGCATCTTGTTGTTTGTGACCAGGAAATGTACTTTGTTCACCGGGGCCTGTGTGGGTCTTGTAGCCAGCCAACGCTCCATCACGGTCCGCCCAAACTTTGACTTTGACTTGGTCCAGGGTGAACTAAAGTAACCTTTTAGCGCTACTTGCTTCTAGGCACTTTACTGCATTTATTCCTTTAACATTCAATATCTCAACATCTATACATTGAACTTTTGTTGTTTTGGTCTTGTTTTGTTTATAATATAATAACCTATTTTTCTAAACTTGTGTGGAGTCTTTTTGTGGTGTATTTATTTTGTTACTGTGTATGTGTGTTGCACAAATACTCTACACATTGCCTTTTTAACCCTTTCCATGCTCATGACGGAACCACGCCGTCATGAGCCACGGGCGCCGTGTGCTCATGACGGCGTGGTTCCGTCATGCGGCTGCCGCTCCTCCACCCGCGATTAATTCCCCGCCTGTGCGGGCGGATCAATGCGCGGGCGGGGCCGTGACGGAACCACGCCGCCATGCGCACACGCCGCCCGTGGCTCATGACGGCATGGTTCCGTCATGAGCATGGCGGCGCCGCGCTCACTCTCCACCCCCCCAGCGCTGCGGCGGAATTACCGCCGCGGCCAAGGGGTTAAATAAGCCTGACTGCTCTGTGTCATGTTACCATATGGTGTGCACAGGTTATCTTTTAGTGCGTACTTACCTTACCCTCAATTAGAGTGGTGGTTCCTGTTTGGCCAGGGTGCACACCTCAGCCAACCAGGAATATCATTTCCACATTCACCCTGGGAAAAATTGTGGTTGCTGCTTGAGAAGGGTTTAACCCCCCACCCCTCAACCAGTAACCCCATTTCTTACAACAAGCTTTTAAACCACTGGCAAACATTCAATAAGAATGTTTGCCCATTTTTATATATGTATGTATTCACTGAAAAAAACAAAGGTTAAACTAACATAGTTAGGGGTTAGTGTAGGTTAAAATGTAGCATTTTAACCTAAAAACATACATTGAAATTTACCAGATATATGTAACTATAACTTGTGCACTTGCCATGCACAGTAATGTCATAAATTATGTCATTTCAGATGTCACCAGTGATATAATTAATGATATCATAGATCATGTCATGAGTAATGTCATGTGAGGTCATATGTGATTTCATAAGCAGTGCATGGTGAGGGCAGTTTGAGTCCACAGTGTGCATTTCTAGAGAAATTGTAAAAATGCATGTAGTTTCACTGACCGCAAACAGGAAGTCCCACTCTAAAATTTCACTGTTAGTGACATGATGCTGCATTAAGGTTAAAAAAATCCAGATAATGCCTAGTAAAAAGTAGGTGTTTGATATATTTAAACTCATGCATTGTTCTTTAAATATAATTATTTGGCGCTGTCTTGACTCACCTCATTGATTCTAGTGTTCAGACCTCAGGATCTTTTTACAGCTTCATCCTGTGCCTGATTTTTACAGCTTACTGCACAATCTTCAACATTTCATGTCTTTGCACCCATTACAAAATAACATCCACCCATCCTACTCAGCACAAGCCATTCAAATCTCACTTATGACCATTCACAACACGTGCACTCAGTGCACACTACACTCTTGATAACGAATGCATGCTCTGTATTCATGCATGTTATGGTTGACAACATCACTGGAAATAAGCTGAATAACATCTTGGTTAAAGAAATCTGACTCACCCCATCCACTCTCTATGTCCTTTATCTTCTGGGGCCTTAGGACTGCAGCATCCAGTGCATCAACTGCCCTTACAGAGCAGGTTGGAGAATTGGAGTCATCCACCACACTTCATGGCCATGCACCCTCCAACAACACCAGTTTTTACCACCTTCAAACTGTGATTTAGTCACTTCCCACTATAACATAAACATGACAATTCACTTGTCAATTTAGCATTTGACATTTCAGCGGTAACTCATAATTCTACCTAGATGTTTGTGTCCTATTCGCAATAGTATCCACCAGCTTCAAAATCATCTTCACTAGAAACCTCAACTTCCTGGCAAAGCATCAACTAAGACTCCCTTGATCTAATGACAGGCACTTGAATCTCCCTGCTCATCATTGCCTGCTAAAGCCAATATGAACATCTTGAACCTCGTCTGCATCACTCTGACAAATATAATATGCATTATCCAAATTCATATTGAGGATGATAGCAAACCACCAGTTTGACCTGCTTAATAACTTTATTTACCAGCAATAATAATTGCAAAATCCATGTAAAACATCCCTCCTGTTGCAGTGCTCTCCAACCTGACGTTACTGGCTGTCATTTCTGACCCTATTACAGATGTGGAATCCATGCTGAAACACAGCCCTGACCATGGCAGATGGCATTGCTGCATTCAATCTACAGCCATGAAAATAAAACTCACTGCATCAAGGTACAGCCAGAAGCTCAACAACATCAAGTGCACCCCGGATGACAATGGAAAAATTGAGGTAAAAACAGGTGAGGAAAGATCAGAAAACATGGAGAGATCCCTGAACCATGCAGAGGCAGCTCATCTCAGAGACCAAAATCATCATCAGCGGAGTCCCAAACAAAAGCAAGTGTCTCTTCGCAGCAGTCAACCTCTGAGGGGTCTTTGTCACGCCCTACTGAAAATATCCAATGCTTTTTTACGCCAATCCATCTTCTCATAACAACTTCATGACCTATTGTCCTACCTCAAGTGAAGAAGCACAACTAAAAAAAAACCTAACAATCCAGATGCAGATAATTCCAAAAATATTTTTTCTTCATCGACCACATTTAGTTACCAAGCCCTATTCAACATCCAAATCTCAAATAGTCTTTGTCAGACTCCTTATTCAGTGATTTATCTTTTATATGAAGAACAGAAACTAGTTTGTCCAAATTGGCTCCTCCAGATTTCACACTTTTTGCATTCCATACTCCTAAAAGTACAATCCTCTTTATCTACATGGAGCCCTTGGGAGTCCTGCTAAGCCGCAAAAACATCAGTAGCCATGATTAAATAAACATCACTCGGCTGTACTTAAATATCTAAGCATAGCTGTCCTAAAGCTTCTTCAAAGTGATTCCCAAAAAAACATGTGTACTGAAACCCAACAAAACAAGAACAGTACAATAGTGACCTTAAAGAGGAAGCTAGCTACTATCTCTCCTTTACTCAATTGGGTTTCACATTGACTTTAAACTCAACTTCAAGACAACATTTCCCACCCAAAAGATCACCTAGCACTTTCACAGCAAAATCCAACGTCAAGACAGCTTAACAGTCACTGGCCTTCCCCATCCCTGTGGCAACAACGGATTGGTGGCTAGCAAAGAGTTGACCCACCAAACACCACTGAAGTGTGGTTGATATGGAATCACATTGCATCAAAGATTTTTGTAAATATTATGCAATTACGCCAACATTCAGAAACAATATTAACTCTAGATGTATTATACAAACAAACACACAAAATGGCAATGCCCTTTGCGTAACTCTTGATGTAACAACACGTAACATTCAAAATTACCTGCATCATCTGCAAACTTATCAATTCCAGCATCCCGCTGTACCGTGTAGAAAAGACTACACGTCCAAACAGCATGCATCATCTACACATCGCTGCATTTCATTCTATGTCCACTCTGCTTAGGTTCTCAACTTAAATTAGTAATGTAAAATATTTTCTTGGACAGCATTCCATTGTTTTCATAGCTAGTCCGCCACTTTATAATTCTCACAAATAGGTGCATATATACAGACAGTAAAATAGAAAGTAAAATATTTTAATCAAAATGTGCAAAGCAAACCTTGTACCTTGAAACATAAGTAAGAGAACAAAAATGTATACATTTTCTCACCTTCACAGTTTCCAATCCATAGCATTGTTGTTAGCACTAGAGAGAGAGAGAGAAAACAATTAAACAAGCGTAGCATAGAATAAGCTTTATTTGATCTCCAGGATCTGAAACGCAGCATACAATACATAACAAAACAACAATAAATAGTAATACTAAAAATTATACATGGCTGCATGTTTAAAACTTTATATAAAATTCAAATTACTAGTCGCGTTAGCCATAAATGTCTGAGAGCAGAGAGTATCAAACCTAAAAGGACAATCCTTGTACAAATAATCTTACTCAATACAGGGTCTTTCTCTTATATATGTAACCTAGACTGACCTTACAAGTATTAAATAAGAAAAAAAAAAACAAACACTACGACCTGCGTCTTACAACCTTTTAAAAGGATAACGAACACCGTGCAAGTGCAGATTGAAATGAAAAAGTAATAAGACCAATGTGCAAATAAGCAGAACATGATCTCCAACACCTAGTATACGGTAGAGGTTTAAAAAAAAAAAAAGTCATCCTATTCAGAGTGCTATTGTAATTAAGATGGAGCTCACTGAAGGCATCCACTGATGGCCTATTATTTGATATATAAGGTCATTGCAGTAATCAAGAAACAGCAATTGAACAATTTACACTTCGTTGTTCCTATCCCAGGCAGAAAATATAATATTTATATATTAAAATATACACTTGGAAAAAAGTCCCTTCTAAAGTGAGGTAGCCATATTATGAGAACTGGAGAAAAATTATTCTGAAGTACGTAAATGTTCACAGTCCGTCAAGACCAGAAAGTTGGATAACTGCGAATTGGTAAAAAAATCCTCTAAGCAAATAAAAAATAAACAGCATGTTGCCACCGCAGGGGATTCCAGATGGCACTCTGCAGAACAAATCATTGATGCACATGGAATGGTGCTAATCGGTAACAGAGATCAGTCTAAGGTTAACTATTGGGTCTTTTTAGCCTGGTTCCTTGTAATGAACTTTAATTGGAGGGTGCTAGCTTTACAAATTGAAGCAGCAGCTACTTTTTTTTATTTTTTTTAAGATCTTTTTTTAAGATCCGATTGTTGTGACCACCTATGGCGGTTACCTTATTTTCCAGTGATTTTATTGATACTAATGGATTACTTAAACTTGCAATATGCCTGATGGATAAAGATCGTAAACCTAATGTTTAGAGCCGTGTTCTCTGGATTCAAGGCCGCAATGATACCCTGCTTGCAGGTCCGGACTCCAAGTTTGTTCCACTCAGGCCTCAGTTTTGATCTACGCAAGTTCAACATTGCTGGGCATAGGCATACCACATGCACCAGAGATTCCTCTGATTGTCCACAGCCCCTACACACCACCTCGTCTGAGGTACGCCGCCAGGCAGGAATATGTTTTAAAAAATGCCACTCACCCAGCCTAAGTGCGAAAAATCTCTCTTTTAAATGTATAGAATATGTGCAAGCAAGGTGAGGCAGAGGTGGGGCCAACTGCCCATGCGTGCTGTTGTTTAGCTAAAATCTCTCTGTCAGACAAACTGGAGGACACCTGAGTTCGCTTCTTGGTGCTTACTTTAAAGGCTTCTTTACTTGGGTTGAGAGCCCACAGTTCACTTGCTGATAATTTTAGCAGGCATTCATTAAAAAATCGATTATGTGACCCACCGGGGTTGCTGATGCTGATGTCAGTCCATAACAGGGACTCGAGAGAGCCAGCGCTAGCCTGCCTCAACTTGTGGCACAGGTTAAGAAAGGCCCCCACACTTTGTAAAGAGTAATTTACAAGACCAACTCCAGGCGAATCTGGGCAGTGGACGAGGTTTTTGGTAGCCGCAGCACCTTTTTGTAGATTTTAGTCACATGTTGGTTGAGTGCAATACTAAGCTTGCCCAAAGAGATCTCATAACCGTACGACAAGGTGGAACCTATCTTGGCCCGCATTGCCTCCAGCATTGATGCTAAGCAAGGTCCAGTCACTTTTTTTAGCAAGTTTGGAGAGACTGACTTGAAGTGCCAGGGCTTTCATGGTAATTTGACTATGATGTTTTAATAAGGAGCCTCTTGAATCGATGTAGAACCCTAGCTATTTATAGGTTTTACCCATCGAAATTTGAAGGTTGTTGTACGACCAGCCGCCACCTCTATAACATATCCTGCCAAATATAACTTCTTGGGTTTTCTTTATATTAACCTCTAAGTTGTTCATGGTGGAGTACCTATACAATGTATTCAGCAGGCGCTGTAGTCCGACTCTCGTACGACTGAAGAGAGCAAGATCATTGGCATATAGGAGATTGCTGATCTGCGTACCACCGATCTTCGGGCGTGGCTATTTATTACATCTAATTCTGATGAAAGGTCAGATAGAAACAGGTTAAAAAGCAGGGGGGCTAACACACATCCCTGTTTTACCCCCCCTGGATGTCGGTATTTTTCTAGATAGGTGTGAACCAGAGCCTATCTTCACTTGAATCCAGGTGTTAGTATGGAGCTGGATGATTGGATTCAGTAAATTGGACGGAATTCCCCATTTCGTTAGTTTAGCCCATAGAGCCTCCCTTGGCACGTGATCGAAAGCAGCTTTGAAATCATCAAAGCAGCAAAAAAGCACAGTAGAAGATGTGTTTACTTTATCAATGAGGATGGATAAGGCTAGAAGATTAGTCAGTGTGCCAGAATTAGCCACAAAGCCCGTTTGATTTTTTGGTATCAGGTCCTTTGAATCGGCCCAGTTTTTCAGATCTTCAAGCAACAAACTGGCAAAAAACGTAGCCTCAGTATCCGTCAGAGCAATGAGCCTATAGTTGCATGGGGCTGATCTAGAGCCAGTCTTATGTATCGGCTGAATTATTGCACCGTGCCACGAGTCGGGTATGGTTGAGCTTCGTATACTGTATTCAAACAAGTTAACTAACTCCTTAGTCCAGAAAGGAATGTTCTTTTTGAACAAGGCCTGTGGTAGGCCGTTTGGCCCCGGTGCTCCGTCCGATCTAGCTTTAGTTAATATTTTGCCCAGCTTTGTAAATGAGATGGAGAGATCTTCACTTAGATGTTTCTGTGTTCTTTGCAGATTAACCGGCCACTCCATATACATGTTGGTCAATCTGCAAGGCTTTATCTCCTCCGTCTGGAAGTGGCCGGCCAAAAATATTACCCATTCCTGCTCTGAGATGTTTGCCAAGCCTAGGCAAAGATTTCCATTAGTTTGTTTATTAACTAGTGCCCAGAAGTTTCTAGAGTTCCGACTTTTACTTGCAAAGTGAAGCATGCACCAGAGGTGTTGAAGATGCTGTTTTTCAATTCGACATGCCCATTTATAATTAGTTTGTGCGATTTTATAGTTAGACAGTGACTTCAGATTCTGGGTGACTCAAAACAAGATAGGCATTGTAAACTGCTCTTATTGCAAAATTAAATATTAATATTAAATTCATCCTATGCCTGCACTTCTAGTCACTTTAATGTGTATTAAAAGGGTGATGGGTCACTCTAATGTCCCTTGTGGGTAAGGGTATTAGCCGATGTCATGGTGGACCATCCCCATCGTTTTGATTGTTTTGGAGACATTTGGAATTCCAAGTTGTCTCATTGGCTTTCTGTTTCCCCAAGGGAAAATAGGGGCAAACCCCCATCGGCTTCCTGGGCGAGCAGAAAAACTGTTTTGGGTTGGGGTATGGCCTAATGTTATGCCCAAATGTGAAATCCGCCATTTATAGTGAGTTTTCTATCCACTCGGGGGCAGATTAAGGGAAACTCTCCCAATTGGAACAAAACTCCTATATGCCCCTGGGGGGCAGAAAGACGTTATTGCCCCTTCTGTAGAGAGGGTATGGCCCAATTTCAGGGTCGCTGCCCTAACCTTTTTTGGGGTTTGGCTCCATTTTAACATCCTTGGTGCCTAGTGGGCTTTCTGGCCCTTGGGGGCAAATTGAGAGCAAACCTTCAAGACTGTATTTTCTATGGCCCTTTTGGGGTGGTGGGATGGCCCAG
The DNA here is from genome assembly GCA_963921515.1 of Calotriton arnoldi. Lineage (NCBI taxonomy): Eukaryota > Metazoa > Chordata > Amphibia > Caudata > Salamandridae > Calotriton > Calotriton arnoldi. The sequence continues at coordinate 2,050,164 of CAWUFW010002520.1, forward strand.
TGCCAAGGTGGGATATCCCACCACTTTTTGTGCATCAGTGTGACATCTCTGCGGTCTTGTGGGCTTTATACTCCCCACGGGCAGATTACTGACATAACGCCGAATCCGGGCAAATCTCTTATCTGCCCCTTTGGGGCTAGAAAGACTGCATTGTCCTCTTCGGGCTTGAAAAAGGACAACCACCATCCATTTGTTTATTTATTTATTTTTAAATGCCTGGTGTCTAGTGGGCTTTCTACCCCCCAGGGTCCAGATTGAGGGTCAACTCCCCCAATCTCCCTCCCAGGGCAGCAGAAAGCTTATATTTCCCCCTTTCTGGGAATGGGGTGTGGCCCTGTGTTAAAGGTGAGCATCCCCACCTCTTTTTTCATTCACTTTCACCCCTTTTTTATTTAGTTTACTTCCCTGGTTGCTTGTGGGCTTTCAAACCCTCCCTGGGGGATGTTCGCCAACCAAGCAATTTATCCCTGGTGTCTAGTGAAAGCACCAGGTGACCACATCCTCTGTGATCACCCGGTGCTTTGCAGGCAAACAGTGATACCATTGGAAAGCTGTGCTTATTAGCCATTTCCTGGGTGCTGGTCCTGCAAGTGACATCATTGAACTATTGCAAGACAGTCACACACCCCTGGGCTTCAGCGTGACAGTCTCATGCTCCAACCCATGGGGGTTAATAAGGGAGGCTCTCAAGCAGCATACAACAGCTGCTACACATGTTCCAAGCACTTTGATGTGTCCTCCACATCAATAGCACCCTGTGAGCACTCTTGACATGGAGGTCACTTCAATAGCACCCAAGGAGTTAAAGATTCTTGAAAGCCTCTTGAGATCTCCCTGGTGCCACAGTGGTTCCCTTCAATGCAGGGACGTTTGCTGAGGGATCACTGACAGAATATCGGAACCAAAAATATCATGTGGACAGAATATCATATCAAAAATATGGAGGAACAAAATATTGAGAAGGTTAGTGTGAATAGGTAAGTATAGATTTACTATTCTTAACTCCATATCTAACTACCTTGAAAATATATATATCGTCAAGGTACATATATGTGGAGTTATATACAGTAAAACTTTACTTGCCTAGAGAAACTTACCTTCAGCGACAATTTTGTCCTCGAAATTCTTGACGCACTATATCATCCTACAATATTTTGGGTTCCAAGATTCTGTGTGAACACCTTGCTGAGTGGGTACTATGTTTAAAGGATCTGCTTGCCCCACATTTTATTCAGGAAAAACAAAATCTCAAAGGATGTGTGAGAAAGTGTATCTTTTTGCACAGTCTTGGACTTTCGTCTATTTGCTCAATACATTTTTCTCTCTTTTCAGAAAGCAGTTGTGAGATTTTTATTGAGTTGGGTGTCGAATTAACTGTTTTGTTGCTGCTAAATACTTTACACGTTTTCCTAAGGTAAGTCTGTCTTCTCTGTGCCAAATCTACCAGGGGCTGAGCCCAGGTTTGAACTCTTGAAACTATGTTTTATCCTGACAGATATGTAGCTGTATTCCTTGTGGTCGACTGACATCCACCTCAATTAATAACCCTCTTTCTTACAGCAAGAGTTTTCTTTCTCTAAAGCAAAAGTAAATATTCCAATGGACAGGAAGTTTCCCTGCATGTGAGGGGCACTTAACATTGTCCATTACCATATTCACCAAGCCTTATATGGCATGCATAGGCAGGAAAAATGAGTGTCTGTAGTCCCCCCTCGATGGTGTTGGGTGACCTTCACTGTTACCCACTGTTCCTATGGAAGGCAAACCACTGGGTTAAGGGTTACCGCTAGCTGAGACAGAAGAGCGTGCTTCAACAGTTGCCCAGCAGTTTACCTAACTCTTTATGGAGGTGGGGAAAAACAGGTTTGGTGGGTATGATGGATGACTGGTTTATGGCTTTGCTCCTGCTCCACCAATGTCCAAATAAAGATCTTAGCTATTTAAATTTGTGGTACTCCATCCTTGCTCTACCCCATAAGTAACAATACCAAATGTCATGGACTCTTTGGTTTGCGCAGTAGACAATGAAAAGGTGAAAAAAGCAGAACATCGTTTTTTGGAGTCGAGAGCACCAAAATGAATGGGGAGGGCGGAAACAATGTTGTAGTCAAGGTAGTTATTTCACTAACTTGATACACAGCAATTTAATGATTGCCATGCAATCCAGGGAATTCTTCCACTGACACACTATCCCATGAAAATGTTTTTCACCATAAAGCCATTATCACATTCAATGTAAGCAATCTCAGAACAGCTCCAACCCTTCTGCATTGAAAGATTCACCCTTTTATCACTTCTGCCCCACACAACAGGACTCTACTCTCCATCTGCTTTAATACAAGCAATTCTGAATCATGTTCCTGGGTTTTTCCCTCTGTTTGATACTCTGTTGCTCCTGAGCTAAGATTGTGCTACATAAGTACACCAGTATGCATAGACTGCCAGTCACAATCTATATTGATGTGACACACTGGAAATACCAGAATGTCCGGTCTCACTGGGAATTTATACCATAATACTGAGCTACCTAGTCTTAACCTGATCACATATCCTTCCAGACATTCAGAACTAAGAGAACATATTTCCCATCAATAGGCTAACTGAATTGGCTGTCAGTAACAAAAAAGAATCCTCTTCAAAGCCCTTTTCTTTCCCATTATGGGGTCAACAAAGAAATTTCCATTTATCTTCAGAAAAAATTCACTTTTTGCTCTCAAATTAGGACCATTCTCTCCTCGTCCCAGGTCTGCACATAGTTCCTAAATTCAGAAGGGCCTGTTTAAGAGAGGGATCCTGTTCTCATCGTTCCACTAAACATAACTGGCCATCTCTTTGGATCAAGCTGTTGCAAACCTAAACTGAAAATGGTAACCAACCTAAGGTGGTTATTGCATATGTGCAAAGTGACATTGACTTTACCATTGTAAAAAATATGAGACAATGTGGAAACTGCAAATTTCAGAAAACATTATATCCTCAATGAACTGTATTATCTCTGACATCACACCTTCTTTTCTAACCTAATCAGTAAACGTAGCCATAACTTCAATTATGCAAAATGTGTAGTTATTCTAAATCAAACCCATTTAAGAACTGTGTCCTTTGTTGGTATTTTAGTTTTTAAGCCCCTCTGGCAACTCACGAGGAGCAAGAGATGGGAGTAAACATGCTCCAAGTACCAATTGGTTCATTACTGTCTTTCTCTAGGATCTGCCTTTCAGTGTGGTCTTCACTCACCTATTACCAGCACAAGGAGGAAACAACTTCTCTTCGCCATTCTGAAATCAAGCTGTCCTGCAAGAGAGAGAAGAAAGTTTAGGAAGTTCGGTATGTTGGAGAGTTTAATGTGTCAGTCACTGGAGACTATAGCATCTTTACGTGAAGATGTAGCTCACTATGCACCCTTTCACTCATGATTGCAACTTCTCATCTCTCCCTTGACTCTCACTCTTGCAGTTATAAAACAGATTACGTTTAGTGCATTCTTTTACTATAGCACTGGCTGTTTATGCATCCTACTGTTCCAGCAATTTCTCTCCTCTAGTGGTGTCCTGTTAAGGTCTGGCTAGAGATAGCTTTAAAATTTTAGCTCCTCATATCATAAAGTCTAAAAAAGTACAAAAAGTACATAGAAAGTTTCTTTGAGTCGTACCACTTCATGTATTTTCCATGCTTTGGCATTTATTGGAACTGGTATCTATCTAGTCCATCCCATTTTGTGGATGATGAAATTGTACAATTTGTGTTCCCTTTCGGTTTTGGTGATGTGGCTCAAGTACTCTTTTTGTAAGATTGCTGGAATGACATGCTGGGCAGTTTGCAATTCAGAGACAGTGAGTATTCTTTGATGTATTTTGTTTACTGACATTATGAAAATTAATTTGCTCATTTGTGGCTTTTTTGTTTCGGAAGATTGTGTGTGCTTTATTTCAGGTAAACATATTGACAGTTTTTTTTTCATTTACATGGTAAAAATACGTATAGCTTTCTTAAACATTTAAATCAAATGCTAGCCCTATGCAAAAAGCATCTTCTCTGCAATATATTGTTCCTTATGCCTTATAAGTGTTCTACGTAAAACACAGTATTCATCTTCTGATTCCTATGGAAACCAGGGCTTTTTTTAAAGTGCCCCCCCACTGCTTGCCCCACGTTTGACTGGTTGTATGACAGAAACACACATGCGATTATATTGATGCCTTAACAACGCAGTCTTTACCACAACCGCGTCCTTACCACACATGCCTTTACCAAGCATGCCTTTACAATGAATTTAGTTGTAACGGTATGACTTGTAAAGGCATATGCGTGATAAGGAGTAAACCCTAGCCCCCCGCCCTAAGCTCTATAACCCCTTACCCAGGCCTAAAAATGACCCAGCTCCCAGCCCTAAAAACCCCCAACCCCACCACCCTGAGCCCTGAAACCGGCCATCAGCCCTAAAACCGACCCCGAACCCAGCCTTAAAAACACCAGTCTCCCCCACCCTATGCCCTAAAACAAGCCCTAAAAAGTACCCGAGCCCCCCCGATCCATAAAACTCAGCCCCCAGCCCTAATCACCAAGCCACGTCCCGATCCTTCCTGTTCCTTCCATTCTCAGGAAGTAATTGGAGGAAGTGTCTCCAAGTCTCCAACACCTCCCACCCCCTGCCCATCCGCTCTAAATTTAGAGCGCTGACTGCCTTTACCACGCATATGCGTGTTCAAGGCAAATGTGTTATGAAGGCAAGCATGGTAATACTTGTGTGATAATGGAACTCGTGGTTCCCTCCACGTTGCAAATGCTGTTTCCCATTCTGACTACTAGATGCTGGTTTTCTGACTCTGATTGTGCCATGGGCTCTACTAACCAGACCCTGGGCCTGTGCTCTGATTAAAAGTACATGGTAATTATGTATTAATACAATTGGTACTTACAACCTACCTGTACTTCCATAGTATAGAGTAGGGCATGTAGGTATAGAGGCCCAGCACATTTAATGTACTTAAGTGTGCACTGCTGTGTAGCCTGCTGTCATTTTAAAGGCAGCCCTACTTTGCAGGCTGCTTTTAAAATTACATTATATGCAAATTGGAGTTTGGAATTAAAGGTACTACCAAAGTCTTAAACTACCTTATTTTTACACATACATTATCCCACACGTCTCCCCTAGGTGCCCAAGGGGTAGGGTGCCTTATAAGTATAAGCACATACATTATAATAGATGTTTTATATGCCCTGGTGAGGGAAAAACTGCCAATTTCATTTTAACTATTGTAGCACAATGGCTCCATCGGCTAACATGGGAATTCTTTAATAAAGTATAACTATTGATAGAAGTGAGCTAAAACATAGTTCAAAGTATGAAAATGATATAATAAATCCAACAACTTGCCAAGGTTTAGATTTATTATAACTATCACAGAAAAGAAGTTACAGAACTTGTTTTTCTGTTGTGCTAAAATCCAGCCTTCCAGCAGCTTCTCCTGATTGGCCAGCCATGGGCAGGCTGAGCCAAACTGCTCTGATGCGGTGCGAAGTGGCCTGCATAGAGAAAAAGGACATTTTGTGGGAGGAGATTTGCAAGCTGCAGAGCAAAAGGCAGGAAGGGGACCGGGTAGCTAAACTGGTCTTCAAAGAGGGAATGACAGGGCAAAGCAATTTTAACTTTTGGGCACCCATGAGACACTTTTCCTCCATTGCCAGTCTACCAGAACTGATCTGCTTCCCTGACACCTGTTTTTCTTCTCCCCTCCCTTATTCCCTCCTTCCTCTACTGGGGTCTTGATCTCCTATGTTTGATTATGCAACTGTTAACTAACGTAACCATGCAAATCTGTTATCCTTGTCATACCATGGGCGAAAAACCGAATCTGTTTGTAATTACCGCTGAACCCAAGTACCATTGGCCGTTACCCGGTGGAGCTGTCCTATGCAGCTATAGAGGAGTCTGGCCATGGTTCACCCCTTCGGCCGTCACCTACCCAGCCGGACATCGGACATTGTTTTTAACGGTGCTTCACGGTCTTGTCTATCTTTCACTTTGACTGCTTGTTTTCCCCTAAAGTCCTTTCCCCCCTCTGGTCTGCCTGACGCTATCCGCATTCCTTTTCCCCTGTTTACCTTTCCCCTCTACCTTCCATTCCACATAAGACGTTTCTGTCTTGCTATGTAACTCGAAAATAACCTATGTTATCGTGTAATCTCATGTTTTTCTACTGTCTGTTCTCACCGCGGAGTCCGAACAACCTTGGCTGATGCCCGGTGGAGCTGTCCTATGCAGCTATAGAGGAGTCTGGCTAGGGTTCACCCCCTTGGCCGTCACCTACCCAGCTGGACATCGGACATTGTTCTTAACGGTGCTTCATGGTCTTGTCTATCTTTCACTTTGACTGCCTGTTTCCCCTGAAGTCCCTTCAACCCCTCTGGTCAGCCTGACGCTATCTGCATTCCTTTCTCCCCTGTTTACCTTTCCCCCTCTACCTTCCATTCCACATAAGACGTTTTGTCTTTGCTACATAACGCGAAAATAACTTATGTTATCGTGTAATAGCATGTTTTTCAACTGCCTGTTTTCACCGCGGAGCCCGAACAACCTTGGCCTATGCCCGGTGGAGCTGTCCTATGCAGCTATAGAGGAGTTTGGCCCTGGTTCACACCCTCAGCCGTCACCTACCCAGCCGGACATATGACATTGTTTTTCCTCGCCTCCCTCTTATGTTTCCTTCCCTCTATCTTTCTCTGATGTCTATTCTTGGAATCTGTAACTGAAGTAATTATACAATCTTTAACTTGCTGATCCTCATGTAAAGCGCTCAGATACCTACAAGTCTAGCCAGCGCTATATAAAACTTTGCAAATAAAGCACAGGTTCACCCACACTTCCCCCCCCAGACAGACAGTAATTGAATTTGCAGCGGGGCTGGAAGGGGAGTGTTAGGGAAACTTAGCCATATCAGTAGGTTGGCTTAGCCAGATCCTAACCTCCAGCAGAGAGTTTATCCATTTTGGATTTTGAAAGAATAGTGCTTTCTGGGACTAGAATATGCCACACTTTGGATGAAGTTGTCATTCTTCTGAGTGTCACCCTGTACCCCATTGGTCAGGGGTGCCCCCTGCTTGTCATCTAAGATCGCTGGATAAATATGGGAGAGCTGCCCAGCAACTGAGATCCCTGCCTGAAACTGCAAGAAGAAGAAGGACTGCCCTGCTGGAACCTGGCCTGCACCAAGTGGACTGCACTCTGAATGACAGCACCTCCTGCACACTTTGGAAACTACAGCCATAAGGACTTTGCCTTGCTTTAAAAAGAGAAAGAGTAGACTCCCTGAAAGCAACAGATTAAAAGAGCTCCACCTGCATAATCTCCAGCAGGAAGAACCCAGCTGACCACCTTAGCAAGACTTTCAAGGATTTGGCCAGGGGCATTGTGGTAGACGTAGTCCCAACATCCCAAGGAGCAACTCAGAGCTTCTGGAACCTTGGATAGAGTTGTAGGCACTTTGGAACCCTAAAGGACCTTCTGGAAGAAGTTCCAGATGTTTGGAGAATTTTGGAGAATTTTTGGCAAAAAGAGAGAGTTAAGCCGCCAACGTTGAACCGAGACCTGGCCTGGATTTCAGGGTCATCCCACTCAAAGGTCCAGGAGTGCAAGGCTTCGAGGGTTTCACAGAGGCCTAGCACTGAGCCAAGCCACTGACGTCAACTTGAAACCCAGTCTGAAGAGAAGCCTTGCTCGATCTCCAGAGAAAAAGCTCTAAAAAAGTGACTAAGTCAGAAGGTAAAAACTTGAGCGTGGCCTACCGCTTATTGTATCTGACCCGACTTCCATCACGGTTGGTCTGAAACTTTGACTTTGTCACGGTCTAGCGCGACCAGAAGTGCCAAGTTGGCGCTTTCTGCTTTTAGGCACTAGAAAGTGTTTATTCTTTAAACATTCATATCTCCGGTTCCCTACATTGGACTTTTGTCATTTTATTGTAATTTTAATCATAAACATATTTCCTATTTTTATAAATTGGGGTTGGATTTTTGTTGTGTGTGTCTTACTTATTTAATGTATTGGTTGCTTTCAAATGCTTTACACACCTGTCTCCTAAGTTAAACCTGCCCGCTCGTAGCCAGCTACCAAGCAAGAGAATAATTTATTGAGACTTTGACTGGACCTTATATTGTGATTGTGGCATTATTACTAGTGATAGGTAGCTACTTACCCCTACTAATAAATCACATTCCAACAATTCACTTTTGTAATATCCTTCTGTTGGTGAACAACTTAACTCTACTACGTCTCTTCAGTAAAGAGGCTCTGCTCGCAGCTTTCCAGGATGGTGCCTTAATATGGGCTTTTCTTCCTAGAACATCTAGGATCAAGACAAACACAGTCGACTAACTAATACTGAGACCCGTATGAATGGTATTTCATACGCAACACTTTTAAAATACTTATCATAAAGAAAATCTTAACCCCAGAAATTATGGGAAAATATCACTCTCCTCCGTCAGTGGGATTCTTCACAATCTTACACAGCGCAGTAATATAATAATGGGTATCCTTTCATAGTGTCAAACATACCCATTAGATAATATATTTTATAAACTAGGCCAAATTTAGGAGCTAGCAGAAGTGAGAAGAAATGTACACAGGTAATTGTGAGAAAAAAGAATAAGGCCCGTATTTACTAAGCTTTTTAGCTGCCCTTGCATCGAGAAAGGTGATGCAGGGCAGTGCAAGATTTGCGTCTTGCATGGCTTTGTAAAGAAATGAAATGCAACGCAGTGGCTTGTGCTGTGTTGCGTTACATTTTTTAGTGGTAGGGTTGGCATGGATAGAGGATGGTCGTTCCTGTGCTTCCACCCATGGATTTAATGTAATTCCTGATTTACTAAGGTTTGTACAGCTGGAATTGCATGAAATCAGTGCGCCTACCACAGAGAGACATAGGGCCAGATGTACGATGCCCAAAATAGCGCCTCGCAAATTGTGAGGCGCTATTTTGGATGTACACCAGTGTGTAACACACTGTTAGCGATTCCTAATGGGGTCGCAAATTGAGAGGCTCATGTATATTAATGAGCCTCTCACAATTTGCGACCCCATTGGGAATGGCAGGCCCTCCCAGGTATGGTGACCTGCTGGGCTCAGCAGACCACCATGTCTGGGACTGCTTTTAAATAAAGCAGTTTTTTTTTTTAAATGCAGCCCGTTTTCCTTAAAGGAAAACGGGATGCATTTAAAAAAAAAAAAAGAAACGTTTTCATTTTATTTTTTAAGGGCAGGCAGTGGTCCCTGAGACCACTGCCTGCCCTTAAAAAATATTTCCCCCTGCCTTTGCAAAGGGGAAGGGGTCCCCTGGGGACCCCTTCACTTTTGCGACCCTATTACCACGCTCTTGAAGAGGGTGGTAATTTGCAAGTGTTTTCCGACCGCAATTGCGGTCCCAAAACATTTGTACATGGGGTTGCGCTCACTATTAGGAAGGGAACGCCCCTTCCTAATAGCGACTCACAATTCCAAAATAGCGAGTCGCAAATAAATTGCGGCTCGCTATTTTGGTATGGTACATACCCCTCTTGGCTTTTGCATGCACAAACGGGTTTGCAAACCCGTTTGCGCTTGCAAAAACCATCGAACATCTGGCCCATAATGAGGAGAAATATGTTTATGTCTCCTGGTTACTTCCTTTTTTAAATGCATGATGCATCAAGCATGGAAAGAGGAAAATGCCTCTTTGGATTGTTTTTGTGCAGGAAGGTATAACTGCCTGAAGAAAAACAATCCAGCCCATAATGCCAACCCCCTTGCAGCATGGTGAAAGGGTGTCTGTACTAGTGCTAGACAGTCACAAGTTTGCCTGCGCTGGGATATAGCTGAATAGCACCATATATATTTCCCATTCACGAAGCACAGTGCAGCAACTTGCCTTGCTGCACTGTGTTGTGTGAATTCTTAGTAAATCTCCCTCTATGACCTTAAAGGTAGGAGGGAAATTTTAATTGAGAGATGAGGATCCAATGCAACATGGATGAAGAAAGCAGTGGTGATAAGATAAAGCAGCTGGAAGATGAAGTCGGGTGGAAATGAAAGAGGTGGACTGCGGTGGTGTGGTAAAAGAAGATTAGACAATGCATCTCGTCAAGTGAAAAATACAAGTATGTCTCTATTAAAATGTGTTATGAGATTTCCCATACTAGCTTTTGGAAAGAACGAGAAGGAAGGTCACTTATATTTAACTGCTAAGTTTGCTCTAGCTAAGTCCCTGAAGTATGAGTTGGAGAAGAGTGAGAACGCTTGGATGAAGTAAATACTGCGAGAGGAGGCAATGAAGCTGATACGGATGTGGAGTGGAGAGAAGAGAAGGCAGGTTGTGAGAGAAAGTTGGGAAGAGACAAACACAGCATAGTCAGTGCAGAAAGATCAAGGTGATGGAAATCTGGAGGGTGAAGATAGTTGGGGAGTATAAACTGCCCTGCAGGAGAAGATGCCTGGATAATTATGACTAACGCAGTCTGGCGAAGAAAGATATGTTGGTGGTTGAAGGTCGTAGGGAGGAGACACAGAAGGAATAGAGAAGATATAGCAGATGGATTAGGAGCATGATGAGAGACGAATGAAGAGGAGACATGGAACATGAAGACTGGGCATCGAGGAAGCAGCTGATAAGGAAATGATATTAGGGGTTTAAAAAAGGCAGCTGAAGAAACTAGAAGGGGAATCAAATGGAAGTATAGACATGGAGTTTGAAGAGGAAGCAAAAAAAAAAGGCATGAGAGGGCAAACCCTCGTGGTGAAATCATCCAAGTTGTAGGCATGTTGCTTCATTTTGTCCTGAAAGTGAGAAACAAACGTGAACAATTGACAAAACCTACAATCTTTAAGTATTGTGAAAGGAAACCTACCTGCTTTCAGTTGTGTGGCACAGATATGCTCCTTCACCACTCTTCTGGGAATGAGCACGCTTCCCAAGCGCTGGGCTTTAAATACCACTTAATGCACCCCTGGGCATGATGAGGGTACTTCATATTCATGGCTCACAGGGTGTGATAAAATGTTCTCACGCTAAGATAGAGGGAGGCACCCAATTGTTGTTTTTATTAATTTAACCAGCTCTGAGTCACTGAGTCTGCTGCTCATATTTAATCTTTCTTATTCCCTTGCTCCCTCACATATCTTTCTTCTCCAGTGAAAGAATTAGGAAATGTCTGTTTACAAGGAACTTTGTAAACAAGAATTTGCAGTTCAATAGGTCTCACATTTGTGAGAGTTAGAGCTATTGTCGCTGTAAATGATAATGTTTTTTCACCTATGTGTTTTGTTTCGGAGTGTGGTGAATGTAGTGTAGTGAATGTATGTGGTGTTGAGTTTAATTATGTGGGTTTTATTGGAATTGTTAGTTTTGGACTTGTGTGGTGTGGAAATGTGTGCTGTGTATTTTTATAGTGGAATTATGTGGCAGGGTGAATAGAGCTGCAGCAAATAGAAAGGAAGAATGTGTGATAGGTAGTTTGTTTAGGAAGTGGTTATTGAATTTGGGACAGAGGAGCAGAAATAGTGTATGAAAAAGATAGAAAGAAGGGGGGAGCAGGCCATAGACACATAAAGAGGGAGGTTTTGTGTACGCAGAAGTCACCCTAAGAAGAGGAGGAGAGCGTGGGTTTGAGTGATAAACACTTTGAAAAGTCATGGGATAGAAACTGTGCTTCAAGACCTGAGGTTAACCACATTAGAGAGGTGGGAATAGTGCCTGAGAGAGAGATATGGTTTGTAGTGGAGTGTGACTATGTAGCAGAGTGTCAGCACCAACAAGAGAATACACAAGAAATACTCTTCATGCTCCACACAAATCATTAAAGGACCAAGTGGCTGCACACCTACGCCCCCTGCACCGTCCGAACTCCCGGGGTTGAACAGACACAGAAAACTTTGACATATAGCCATGTATTGGGATTGGGTAACCCAAAATGAAATTAGGAATACCAACATGGGTAGGCTAACTGCAGAATTTGTTGATTTCAAAATGACTAGCTTACTGGAAGGCTACCTTGACCAAATTCAGTTACCAACTGATAGAAATTATGCATTCAGTTTAGGCTTGCAACACTCCCTCTGAATTCCCTTACAAGCTCCTGGTCGTGCAACGCAGCCAAATCTAAGTGTTGCCCAAATTGACCAGCTCCCAATGAATCAACAGCCCATGTCCTCTTTGCTTGCCAACCGTATTCCCTCCCAAGAGGAAGGTAGCTAACGCCTATTTGTAAGCAGCTGGGAATTAGAGAGCATGGTGCGGCCTTGCGCATTCTTAAATCTGACGTAAGACCATTGTTTGCCTGTGCAGTCGCAACATTTCTAGGCCAAATTTGGGGAATCAGAAGAAAGGCCCAAAGGCCAAATTTGCCACTTCACTTATCAGCTCCAAAACTATGGTTTATTTTAGGTCCACCAAGCACCAAAGACAGGGACTCTGTATGTGCATATGGGAAATTAGATAGCACAGTGGGTCCCACTGCCATGGATGCTAGGACACCAGTGGCTTTTGTTGTTTTTACCTCCCCCAATAATTTGTGAAGCTTTTAACTTGTATAGTTTTTATATGGTCTACATTTCTTGTAAAATGTCTTTATGAACTGACTTACGATTTCAAAAAAAAATCTTTTATGTAACTATGTAAGTAATGTATTTAATGCCCTTTGCACTTTTATGGTTTGAAGACCGAAATAAAGATTTAAATGAATAAATATTGTGCGTTGCACAAAATAAAGGGACATACACCAAATCAAATATCTAGAACCCCCAAAACATTTGCAGCACGAGTGGAGGAGAAGAGCACATGGACAAGAGCCCACAATATGTCCTTGGCATTCTACATTTCCTATGGACAACACAACCCCCACCCACATTGCAGACACAAGGACACATTTATTTTTTAAAGCATGGGGAAAAAAAAGTGTTTTACCCTGAACCCAAGAATGTTGAGCTGAAGCCGAGACTCAAACCTGGTACCCCACTCCAGGGTCGGCAGCTGTAGCCATTACTTCACCAGCTCTCCTCTGTTTGCATGTATCTATAAAGTAGTTTTCAAATGTTCACAAAGTATCACACAAAAACATAATAAAATGAATATGAGGCAGACCAGGAAGTAACACTATTTACATAAACCCATCTGTCCGTTGCAGTAACTGCAGTCCAATTAATATAACAGTTGGTTTCAAACAACCCCTTAGTCCTGGCAGGTAAACTTAGAATGATTCAATATAACAAGGTGTTTGTTACACGGGCGGCTTCAGGGGAAAAAAGTCCTAAAATAGAGCATCAAAGTAAAGCTAACACACAGGCCAAAAGTGCTTCTCTTGTGTAATATATATTCATGAAAGGCATTGAAAAGGGCATTTTTTGACCTTGTGTTGCTATATGGCATCACAGTTCTGCTGCTTATTAACTTGTACAAAAACAATAAGCTTGAAATCCAGCAAAAGGCCCATAACATACCTTTAATTAGTTATGCAAGGGAGATGTTATTAAATATGTGTGACACTGTGTCATTTAATGTATGAAAATGAAGAGTAGTTCACACTTACAGTTTAAGCATTTCATTAACCCCTTCACTGCTAAGCACCACCACCACTGTGCTAAGCCTGTTTTTGGCTATTTGTGGTAGTTCGTGCTTAGGCCCTGTAACGTTTTGTCCACATAAGGTATCAACATCAAATTTGTGCCCTTTTTTTAAACACCCTGAAGATTCTAAAGGTACCCAGGGTTTGTGGTTTATACCCCTGGAGGGAACCCAGAAATTAGCCAAAATACCGCAGAATGTAGTTTTTTTTAAAACAAAAATGGGGAAAAATTGCTGCAGAAGAAAGTGTCTGTTTTTTTCCATGCAAATGGCATCAACAAAGGGTTTGCGGTGCTGAAATTACCATCTTCTCAGATTTTAGGAACAGACATACTTTTGTCAGAAAACCAACATTTTCTATACAGTTTTGGCATTTTACTGGGACATAGCCTTTTTTTCCTATTTTTTGTGCTTTCAACCTCCTTCCAGTTAGTGGTAGAAATGGGTGTGCAACCAATAATGGATCCTGGAAAGCTATAAATTTCTGAAAATTAAACACAATTCTGAATTCAGCAAGGAGTCATTTGTATAGATCCTTCAAGTTTTTTTTATAGAAACTAACAGTTAAAAATAGAAAATATTGAAATTGAGTTGAAAAAAACAGCTATTTGTGTCAACGTTTTCACCTGTAACTTCTTCTAAGTATGACAGATTTTTTAAAGCAATATGCCGGTAAATCCGTTGGACCCTTCAGGTTGTGGGGATTTATAGGACTTGTAGGTTCACCAAGAACCCGAGGAACCCAGAGCCAATAACTGAGCTGCGTCATACAATTGCTTTTCATTGTGTACCGGGTATATCGCAATTCATTTGGTAAAATATAAAGAGTGAAAAATAGGTACCAAGGAAACCAATATATTTCCAAAATGGGAACAAAATATAGAGTATATAAGAAGTGGGTTTTTTGCACATCTCCAAAATTGTGGGTACACATACAAGCATGTGAATTAGAAGTCATTTTTCAAAATGACTTCTTTTTTTACAAATTGCCCTACATTTGGAAGGCAGAAATGCAAAGAAAGTAAATTGGTAATATCACTTGTTCTAATAGTCTGTGTTCCCCTAAGTCTCCTGATAAAAACGCTACCTCACTTGTGTGGGTAGGCCTAGCGTCCACAACAGGAAACGGCCCAAAACGCAACATGGACACATCAAATTCTCCCAGTGAAAATTGACCCTTTTTTTGCAATGCGTCTAGCTGTGGATTTTGAACGCTAGCTCAGCGGAACCTGGGGAAACCTAGCAAACCTATACATTTTTTAAAACTAGACACCTATGGGAAGCCAGGATGGGGTGACTTGTGTGGCTCTCACTAGGTTCTGTTACCCAGAATCCCTTGCAAATCTCAAAATTTATCAAAAAAACACATTTTCCTCAACTTTCTGTGATGGAAAGTTCTGGAATCTGCGTGGATGCAAACCTCCACCCACCCAGCATTCCCCAAAGACTCCCAATAAAAATGGTACCTCACATGTGTGGGTTGGCCTAGTTCCTGTGGCAGGAAACGTCCCAAAATTCAACTTGGACACACCACATTTTTCCAGTGAAAACTGACACTTTTTATGCAAAGTGCCCAGGTGTGGATTTTGAACCCTGGCTCAGCCGGCACATCGGGAAACCTAGAAGACCTATACATTTTTTTAAACTAGACACCCAGGGAAATCCAGAATGGGGTGACTTGTGTGTTTCTCACCAGTTTCTGTTACCCATAATCCCTTGCACATCTCAAACTTTGTCAAAAAAAAACACAAAAAATAAAGTGACCTCAAAAGACACAAGGAATAGCAGGCAACAACGTGTGAATGAGAAAAATGAAAAAAGAAAGAAGTCCCTGAAAACGAACGGATCAAGACAAAAGTGGAATAATAGTGAAGTTCGGTGCTGCTCATGGAAGGAAACAAAGAATGGTAATGAGGGACGAAGATGGGACATTAACCAATTACAGGCAAGGCTTTTTAAGGGACAAGCAAAAAGAGCACCTAAATATAAACAATCAAAACTCCAATATACCTAATCATAGATTCACAGTCACTTCTACATGTTTCAGAAAGGAAGGGGAAAGTATCTCTCATCTCAAATTATAAAGATTTATAAATGTACATGTAGTTCTTCGTCCAAATGTATCCCTTTTGGTGCAAGACATCCGGCTTCCAGAATGAATCTGGACTGTAATCTGCGAAGAAATAATGTTCTATTGCCTCCTGTTGGGTTTTTGGGTATCAAATCAATGTCAAAGTACTTAACTTTTTTTCCAATCCCCTTCATGTGTTTCAATGAAATGTCGGGCAGTACTATAGCTTCTGTCATCATTAGTGATTGCCCTCATGTGCTCTAATATGCATTGTTTTTACAGGGCATATGGTTGATCCTATGTACTAATTGCCACAAGGGCAAACAATGAGATATACTACAGTTTTGCAGGTAATATTTTGCTGATTTTCCACTTCTTTGTAGGGCATGTTAATTCCACCTCCTGTAGGTTAGTGCTGAACTTGAATGATGTAGGCCTTGGCGGAGCTCATTGAGTTCTACTTAAGCCTGGGCGTAGTTCGCGAAGTAGCGCGACGCGAAGCTACGCAAAGTGCAGTTCGCACTACGTGAACTACGCGTAGCACTACGCGAACTGCGTAGTGCACTGTTCGCAATGATTGCACAGTGCCGGATGCTTGTCCGCACTGTGCAATCATTGAAAACGGCATCTTGCACAGTGCGAGCTGTGCTCTTACTGCCGCCGAGTAGATTTTTACTCGAGCGGCAGCTTTCTCAACGCGGACTGGTAGTTTCTCATCGCGAGCGGTCGCGAGCATACGCGACCACTCGCAATGAGAAACCTGACCTCCCTGCGTTGAGAATCTCGCCGGATGTCATTTTGCTTGCTCGCGGTCGCCAACTTGACGTTGAGGACCGCGAGCAAGCAAAATGACCGCTGCACTACGCTACGCTACGCTACGCGTGTTTGCACTGTGCTACGTGCAATTCGCGTTGTGCGAAGTAGCGCAAACTTCGCAAACTACGCGAGCGTAGCGTAGTGCTTTGCCCAGGGTTAGTTCTACTCCACAGAATTCCACGGTGTTACCCAAAAAATGTGGCCAATTTCCGCTGAGTTCCACGTTCGGGCAGAGTATTGCTTGACCACTGTTCTGATGCAGAGCCTGCAGCCCAGCACTAGTATTGGCAATGCTATTTGCATACATGGCCATGTGCCAACATTTGGGAACAGACGCGAAGGACGTGAAAAAATTCAAAGGGTTAATTTCCCAGTAACCTTTCATTGCAATGGAGAACAAGTCTGTAAGCAAGGAAAAGCTACAACAACAAAAAATGTTTATTCACAACACGCAGGCACACAGAAAGATTTAAATGATGCAGACTCACCGCCCTTTAAAGATATTAAGGGCAACAGAGAACATACTTCAGTAATAACAATTCTCTGCCGCCACACACACTCCTGACGCAACTCAGGCTTTCATATTGTAGTGGCCTCATATTAAAGGCCCTGTTGAATGCAGCCTCACAAGTACTCAGCTACGTTACCTTTTCACCGGAGAGCACACGAGAATGCATGCTTCACGGGCATATGCAGGCTCACTACACTGGAATCAAAGAAAATCGATGAGGTCTAGGCACCTACTAGACCGTGCATTTACATCACATTTTATGCACTGACCATCATGGTCGGAGGTAAATCCAATCTCTGGTTTTAGGGAGGCAGGGTTTCCTGTGTAGTGATAAACACACATCGAGCCTGGGCGCACTTGTGAATAAAGTGCTATTCCACAATATGCGCTGCATAATATCGGTTTGCATTAATGATGCATAAGTACTAACTAGTTTTTGAACCTGAACCTAAGTACTAACTAGTACATGGTACTTCGGAGTCCCAGGGAATTAAAGCAGACATTGATTATACTCAAAGAATAACACTGTCAGAGCTGCTTTGTGTGTGCACCACCACACTGACAGGAAAATAATGTATAAAGACATCTGTCTATGAGCCTTGTTTATCATCACAGAAAAATGCAATGCAGGCTGCCGCACAGAGAGGATGGATGTGTGCTCTCCTCCAACATTAATGTCCAAGTAGCATCATCAACACACAACAGCACAGCCTCTGGTGGGTGCTGCACTCAGCCACGAAGGAGGAAATCGCGTATCACTCTGAATGCGGCATCTGGTCTCGCTGCATTAGGGAGGGAGACGCTCTTTCTAGTGGGCTGGAACAATAGGCAGAAATAGCATTTGCCTTGCCTTTTGAAGCAGTGTCGAGCATTCAACTGCATTGCAGTGGGAGGAGCTTGCCTCGGAAGTGAAGTGAGTAATATACAGACCTGATAATGTACTGGGTCGTTGTGAAAACCGAGGTATTCTTGGCAGCCTTAAAGATGGATGCAAACCACAAAGGAAGGTAAAAACACAAACCTAGCCTTTCCGTTGAACGGAGGAGATGGAAAAAACCGGGATGTGGAGGGCTAACAAAGACACACATTGGACTCGAAGGGAGGGAATTCAGAACTCTACACGTTTTGGAATTCAAAATGATGAGAAAAAATAATCCTTACTGGCACGCTCGTGTCACTACTCTTACACACATGGATCTGCCTTGTTTAGATGATGAACAGCTCTGACTCCCCTGTGGGTGTACACAGTGCACAAAATGAACCACTGGGCACACAGATTAGAGGAGAAGTCCAGTTTTATGTTGTTTAATCCTGTTAAAGTGTGTCGGCGGAAGCCTTCTGGGACCTCTTCTGAAAACATCCCAGACACTGTCCCTCCTGGCTGAGTACTCAGTCCACTGATTTGTGCACTTGCCTGCTGGAAGTACAGCTCTACTTCTGTAAATCAGAAGAAAGGGCGCCAGCTCACCGCATGTTTCAGTGGGGACTATTCATTTTATGGAGCCAAGCTGCCAGCGTATTTTATGTCGGCAGGATGTTTAAATTTTTAAGACATGCTGCTCTGATGATGATAAAGCACTTATTTCAGTGACCATCCGGAAGGCCAGCTTTCCAAAACCATAGCAGCATATATTTTAACGTCGTTGGCACATTACAACACCGTGCACAAAGAATGGTCGAGCTATTGTGCACTAAACATGTACCGAGTTCTTCGCATCCGCTTTCTTTTTTTTTCCAGCTGCAGGCCAGCCCCACGCTTCACAGACCTCTCCAAAAGCTGAGTACTGTCACTGCAAACCTACGTCTCTCCGTTCACCACAGCTGCTCAGAGGCTGCAATAGGCTCTGGTGAAAGTAATGCCAGTGACAGCAAGCTGATCAGCTTTGAAAGTGTGCTGGACAAGTGGAGCGCGATTAAGCTACTCATTTAGGGGGTAGTGATAAAAACTCAGCAAATTCCGCTGGCAGAGTGTAGTTCAGCGCCCACACTTAATTTACATTGCTCACATCGTATGAAACCCTTCGCTTGTTTTAACCAACTTCTTACTTTAGGTGAGAGACTGCTAACTTGCATATCCTTCAGAGACGCATTTTTCATGTAGATGACGGCTGAGTTTACCACAAATAATATATATATATTCCAAAACAAGTCCCGGTCTCCCGCATCTTGTTTTGTAATAATAACTCGTTTGCACTGGAGCGCATGCCTACGACTGGTTTGTCAACGAATCTGATTTAGAAGCAGTGGCTCACACTGCAGCGGAGCACCCATCCCAGAAAAGAGAGAAACTGTGTTTGACTGTTAAAGTTCTCGTGAAAAAAAAAATATATATATATATATATGAACACCACATCCGATTCCTCACAAGTAAACCGGACAACCGACACAGGGGATTTTAGGAATTTGAAAGTCTTTATTCCTCCATTACGCTGCGACGCGTTTCGGCATTCACTGCCTTGATCACACAGTGATCACTTCCTGTTTTACGTGCATATATTAAAATTCAGCAGAGTACCCCGATCACATGACCGGCAAGTTATTCATGAAGCAGGAAAACAGACTATCGTATAGGTACATTTTGCCAAGTTTCTGTCACTTGGTTGAAAAAGTTTTTACACATTTCTTTAATGTACTCCATAATTCGTAGATAGTATCTCCAATTCATTCCAATTAAGGCTTAATATTTTGAATTACTTGAATACAATTATATATCAGAGTATGCATATCACCATTATAGAACATCATTGGAATTCAATAAAGTGCAAGTGCAATAAATAAATAAATAAATACATACATATATATTCATACATATATATATAAGTACACACAAATAATGGGCCAGTGCCCCATATTGATCTTCACAAATGGGTCCTTTTCTGTAATCTTTTGTGCACCATAATAGGCTTAACAATTGTTACATGCCCATTGCATTTCCATTTAAACATCATAAATCGTCATGCACCACAATATTCAATAAAAATTAAATAAAAAACAAACTTGTCTAAAAACCCCAATGTGTGACTACTCCATACTCTGATAAATCCAAAACAAAGGAGAGGGTTTTTATCCCCCCTCCCCCTCTTCTCCCTCCTTTTTTTCTACTTATGATATATCCACTTATCAAATATTTGAAGGGAGTTATTTGTCTTATCTCCATATGTACTAAGTACACAAAAATTTAGTGAAGATATTTTGTGGAAATTTTCTTTGGATTTCTTTTAGGGTTAAACTTTTTCCTTTAATCTGTGATGAGAAATTATTGTGGTTGTGCTAGTTCTAATTGCTGGTGTGAGCATATCCACATCAGCCTAATTGGTGCACATTGCCACATTAAAGTGCTAGTGCAAATAAGTTTTTGTTTATATTAATATTTTTATCAATATTAACAATTCCATTGCAAATGCAATTTCCTATTATGTTATCATATTGACAAAGTGCAAAATAGCTTTCTAATATAAAGTGCAAATGCATTACAGTACTTATTTATTTAAAAAAACAATTGCTTATTTTTGGCTAATACGTAAAATAAACACAACACTCATCCAAACTAATCTAACTAATTTACCCAAAATCTGATCCAAAGGAGTAATAAATCCAACTATACCACATCAATTAATATTGTACATTCAATCAGTATCTTATATCATTAAAATTAATTCACAAGTATAAAATATCCTTAAGGAATTGATTTTTCTGCATCTGAAACACAACACTTAACTCTGCATTACAAAACTAAAATTTGGAGAGACGCCATACTGGATCAACATAAATGGACATGCAAATCTTCTTCAATATTTAATCCATTCGGCATCTTTGTATTGAACAACATAATGTATTTGGACTCTAATTTGCGAAGTTTACCCTCTCTATCCCCTCCTCTTTTCAATTTGGGTACTTGATCAATAGCGAAATAGGATAACTCGTCCAAGTTTCCTTTATGTATTTCATTTAAATGTCTGGCCACCACATAGTTCTTGTCATTGTTCTTAACAGCCCGCATATGCTGTAGAATGCGAACATGAACCATATGGATAGTGCTTCCTATGTACAGCTTAGGACATGTACATTACAAAATATAGACAACATAATCACTTCTACAGTTCAAAAATTGTCTAATTTTCCATGGACTATGCATAAGTGGAGATATTACTTGCTTTTCATTGCGTCCAATTTTGCACGCCTTACATTTCAGACATCTATGGAAGCCCGGTACACTCTGTAACCAACCAGATTTTTTGTTTACTTCAGGATTGTTGACTACCAATTCTGCCCTCATGGATTTGGCTTTATTGAAAGTGATCATGGGTTTATGGGATACCATTTCACTCAATATTGGATCCCGTCGAATTAGGTGCCAGTGCCTACACAGACTATCTCTCACTTTAGTCTGGTAGGCACTGTATCCTGTAATCATTCTTATCTGACTCCCTGCATCAGTTTTCTTCTTTAAGGTCTTCTCACAGTCTGGTTTTAGTAAAGTGCCTCTATCCACAGCAGACACTCTACTTCTAACTTGCTCTAGGGTACTGGGATTGTATCCTCTCTCCACAAATCTCTCTGTGAGAGAGTCCTGCGCTTCCGCCAGGGCCTGATCCTTACTACAATTCCGTTTCATCCTCAAATGCTCCGCATAGGGAATACTCATTTTGAGCCTATGAGGGTGGAAACTCCCGCATGTAGGATTGTGTTCCCTGCTGTTGGCTTCCTGAAAGTTCTAGTTTGTATCAAGCCATCCTCTACATATACCTCCAGATCTAAAAATGTCACTAGATATTTACTGATGTTATCTGTAAATCTTAAATTCAACTCATTGATATTTATATCATGCACAAACTTATTTGCTGTTTCCATGGACCCATCCCAGATCACAAATAAGTCATCTATAAAGCGGGTCCATGTCACAATGTTATTATTCCATTCGTCGGCAAACTGAACCTTGAGCACCTGCTCCTCCCACCAGCCCATATGCAAATTAGCATAGCTGGGGGCAAAGCAGGTGCCCATTGCCGTACCTTGAAGCTGTCTATATGTCTCAACTCCAAACATAAAATGATTATTGGTCAGACATAACCTACACATTTCCATCAGCATTCCAGTATGTTGGTATAAGCTAATGGAGCGTCTATTTAGAAAATGTCGAGTTGCATTAAGACCATCCTCATGAGTTATACTCGTATATAAACTCGTGACATCTAATGTCATCAGTAGAAAAGTTTCCTTCCAACACACCTCAGAGACCTTATTTAAAAATCTCTGGTGTCCTGAATATATGCTGGAAGGGTTTTAACAAAGGGTTGTAAAAAGAATCTAAGTACCTCGAAGTTGGCTCAAATAAGCTTCCTATTGCCGATATAATTGGCCTTCCCGGTGGAGTCTCTCTGTTCTTGTGAATTTTCGGAATTAAATAGAGGATAGGAGTGACAGGATGCTCTACTTTCATGCTCTCCTTTCATGAAGCGGTATTCTGATTGTGATAACAATCCCATTCCTCTCCAACGGGCAAGGTCCTTCCAAAATTTAACTTTTGTCTCATCCAAATTGCTCATTGGCACTTTCATATAGCAGTGACGGTCTCTTAGTTGCAATTTCGCCTCAGTGTTATAAGCTGCTAATGGCCAGAGAACTACGTTCCCACCCTTGTCTGCTATATATATTCCAAATGAGATATTTTTTATCCAAAAATAATCGTCCAGCACTCCCAGGCGGGTTCAATTACTCAGTTCTTTATTTGAACGACAAAAACAACATCTACGCGTTTCAGCAGTCTCAGCTGCCTTGCTCACGATATATATACAGTTTCTCTCTTTTCTTGGATGGGTGCTCCGCTGCAGTGTGAGCCACTGCTTCTAAATCCAGATTCGTTGACAAACCAGTCGTAGGCATGCGCTCCAGTGCAAACATATATATATCGAAACGCGTCAGGCCATGGACTTCAAAGGGATGTTAAGCTGCCTGCTTGGTTCAAATGGAGTTTGTAACTCACCTGCAGCTGTGTGCGGCCTCAAGCTTCTGGGCGTTTTTGGTTACATATTATGCGGCGGTTCCAGGCCGCAGAGGGATCGCACTGCCCGCAACCAACGGGACTAGGGAGAGGAAGATTCCTCTTCCGAAGCTGCAGGGTACCTTTAATGAAGCCGGCAGAGTATCATCCAAGGCTCAATGGAGGGCCGAGAATAATCGTCCATAATTAGCTGCAGCGGAGGTAACCCACCAGAGGGCGTTATTTGGCAAAATGAGACCTCATATCCCAGCGTGCATTTGAAAATGAACTTCCACCAAGGGAGGAGCACTGATAGCTCACTAACCCCAAACACGCAGGGGAAATGCGGCAGCCATAAATCACCTCCGCTGACACGGCCTCTGAGGAGATGCAAACAGCGGCATCGAAACGCGTCAGGCCATGGACTGCAAAGGGATGTTAAGCTGCCTGCTTGGTTCAAATGGAGTTTGTAACTCACCTGCAGCTGTGTGCGGCCTCAAGCTTCTGGGCATTTTTGGTTACATATTATGCGACGGTTCCAGGCCGCAGAGGGATTGCACTGCCCGCAACCAACGGGACTAGGGGAGAGGAAGATTCCTCTTTCCGAAGCTGCAGGGTACCTTTAATGAAGCCGGCAGAGTATCATCCAAGGCTCAATGGAGGGCCGAGAATAATCGTCCATAATTAGCTGCAGCGGAGGTAACCCACCAGAGGGCGTTATTTGGCAAAATGAGACCTCATATCCCAGCGTGCATTTGAAAATGAACTTCCACCAAGGGAGGAGCACTGATAGCTCACTAACCCCAAACACGCAGGGGAAATGCGGCAGCCATAAATCACCTCCGCTGACACGGCCTCTGAGGAGATGCAAACAGCGGCATCGAAACGCGTCAGGCCATGGACTTCAAAGGGATGTTAAGCTGCCTGCTTGGTTCAAATGGAGTTTGTAACTCACCTGCAGCTGTGTGCGGCCTCAAGCTTCTGGGCGTTGGTTACATATATATATATATATATATATATATATATATATATATATATATATATATATATATATATATATATATATATATATATATATATATATATATATATGTATTACCTACTGGCCGTCGCCAGTAGGTAGTTGTAGTTACAACCTTGTTTCTATTCAAAAAGCGTTTATTCTTTTGCCAATATCTTTTTTCAAAACTAATGGTTCACTCAGGTCAGCTCCTGTCTTGAAAGTTTCGGGGTGATTCGTCAAGTGGGGGCCGAGAAAAAAAGGGGGTCCCAAAACGCGTTTTCCCCATGTTGCTGAGAAATTCATAAAATAAAAATATTGATATCTGAGCACCGAGGAGGGTTCGCAAACCCTCCCGAGCACGAGCTCAATTCTGGTTTGGAGTGTTGGCAGCCATCTTGTGACTTGGTAACCGAGTCACAAGAAAACAGTAGAAAAAACATTAAAAAACAAGAAAAGGGGGCAGTGTATAAACACCCTGACCCCCAGCCTTGCTCAGGGGGTCCCACAAGGACCCCCAGGCCAAAAAAAGCATTTTTTTAAAAAAAACTGTCCGAATTCGCACTGGGTGCGCAAATTTGGCCCAAAAAAAAAAAAAAAAATGAAGCACAGGCTCCCGCGCTTCATTTTCTATAAGCCCCCGGGTGGGCCAGGTCCCGGGGGCAATGCCCAATTAATTAGCGGGGGCCCCCGCAGCCCCGGGGACCGCCACCTCCCCGGGGCATTTACATTTTTGTGCGGAGGGCCTCACCGGCCCCCCAAGCCCTGGGGACCACCACCTCCCCGGGGCTATATGCTTTGAATGCGGGGGGTGCCACACGGCCCCCCCGCATCCCCGGGGACCACCATCCCCGGGGCTACAATTAAAAACTCTGTGTTGGGGGGCTCGAGCCCCCCACACTGCCTCGGGGACCACCACCTCCCCGGGGCACTTATTATTGAAATGAAATGAATGAATGAAATGAAATGAAAAAGAAATTTATAAAGCGTGAAACATTCACCCAAAGGTGTCAAGGCGCTAGCTCGGCACAGGACATCAAAGACCAATTTGTGACCACCTCAAAGATTATAAAGCCACGTCTTTAACGCCTTCCTAAAACGCAACAGGTGAGTTTCTTCCTTAATCCGCACTGGAAGTGTGTTCCAAAGTCTGGTCGTACTGACCAGAAAACTCCTGCCACCCCAAGAACACTTTTTAAACCTGGGGACCACCAAATTATGAGAGCACGCTGAGCGTAGATTGCGGGCAGGAACATATGGCTGCAAATTCTGTTTGAAAAAAGCCGGCCCTGTGTCATGAATAGCTTTGAATGCAATGCAGAGAGCCTTAAACTCTATCCGCCTCTTCACTGGTAACCAGTGTAGTCCTTTGAGCGCCGCAGAGGCAGATTTATGTTTTGGAATGTTCAGCAATAGACGCGCTGCAGCGTTTTGCACAATCTGCAACTTGGTCAAGCATTTCTTGCGAAGGTTCATGAATAGGCCATTACAATAATCGGCTCTAGATAAAACAAGAGCAGAGACCACTAACTTCCTCAATTCGTGGGGGGCGGAGCTTGCGAGCTGCAAGATGGCTGATTAAGCGCTCAGCTCCGTCAAGCCGCCACACTATCCGGCCACTATCCTGATTCTGATGAGCTGAACAACCCTGCATTGATGATGTCTGGGAACAACTGGCAACGAGCGGAGCCGCTTGGGGGTTCTCTACCCCTCTTCTAAGAGCCGATAGTGCGAGACGTACTGCTGCGGCCTTCGCACCGCGCTGAAGCACCGGCCTGGGGTAAGGAGCGACGGGCGTGTAACGGCGCAGTACTCGCGCCTGGATAGCCGCGCCCCCTCTATCACCCGGGGGGCAACAATCGACTAGAGACGTGCAGTCGCCAATACAATCTGGCCCCGCGGATCGTCACTCGGGGTGCAGCGCCCCCCTCAGCTACCAAGAGGACGTTAGATGCGCTGCTGGTTAACCCACGCACATGCAGCTGACAGGGATCAGTAGCGGAGTTTGCTGGTGGGTCTCGGTGAGTCCAGGGCTGTGATCGTGGCCGGAACAGTGCTGACAATTGGCAGCGAGCCCAGCTAATACGGGCATAACGATCCCTGTACCACTAGAAGGGGGATACTAGACTGGAGACAAGACCGGGAACACTCCATTGTCGAGAGCCGGCCATTTTGTGCAGAGCAGAGGGGTGAAGATCGGCCCTGATAAGCTGTGCACTGATCCACATGAATCGCGCCCACTGTGTATAGTAGGGCCTGCACGAACTAGCTGAGAACATTATATTCGGCTACCCTAGGCTGGGAAGTAGTGCGATGGGTGCAGCTGAATGATCGAAGCGAGCTGGAGGCGATCCTGCACCCCACTCGAGACATTATGATAAAGCACTTGGCGCCATAGCGACTAGCCGGCCTGCCCACGACGCGAGAGCTGGTGGGATTGATGCCAATTGGACTTTGACCCCCCTAACAGGGAGCCACTAGGATTGATTGGACACTGATGGGAGCCCCAGTGAGCTAAAGTATAGGGGAATTGCTGGACACCTCTATTGCCCTGCCATTGACCCCTCTGCGATGACAAGATCGAGTGTGTGTATTGGGGCCCATGTCTGACCACGCAGCGCGACGCAAAATGGGCAGAGTTGATAGAAACCAACCCAAAATCACATTTGACCAAAGAAAGCCAAAAAGCCGGGACAATGCGGTTGGGGAGGAGGATTCTACTCAAGACCCGCCGACTGAAGAGGTGGAGGGCGACATCCGCTCCATGCTGGTCATGATGGAAAAAATCTCCAAGGCAGTCTTACAGGATTGGGCAATAAAATTGATGCGCTCTCGTATCATATGGACAGGATGTCTGAGAGAATAGACAAACATGCGGAGAGACTGGATATGGCGGAGCGCAGAGTCACTGAGGTGGAGGAGGCGCAAACGTCGATGGACATAGCCCATAAAAAAATGGGAAAGGTCCTGCAAGTCCTACAAGACAAGGCTGAAGATTTAGAGGCGCGCTCGCGCCGTAACAATCTGCGAATCACGGGGGTCCCCGAATCAACACCAACGGGCAACATGAAGAAGTTTGTCGAGACAATGTTGATCACGCTGCTGGGCAATTAAGTGTTTTCTAATATCTTCGTGGTGGAAAGAGCGCATCGTTCGTTGGGCCTTCGCCCCCCTCCTGGGGCACCTCCTAGACCTATAATAGCCCGACTGTTGAACTACAGGGACAGGGACTCGGCGTTGGCGGCTGCAAGGAACAAGCAGACACTGCAGTTTGAGGGGTCCGACATCTCCTTATACCCCGACTTTACGGCTCGTGTACAAGAAGCGCGCAGGCAATTTGCTCCATTAAAGTGCCAGATGAGAGACCAGAATATAGACTATGCCATGCTATATCCTGCCAGACTTCGTGTTAACAGAAATGGCCATTCACGGATTTTCACGGAACCTAAGACTTTGCAAAAAGCACTGAAAGAGTGGGCCAAGGAGAAACGGCCTAGCCCGGAAAGGGAAGTGCAGGAAGGAGCAGTTGGCGGAAGCCTAGAGGAGCAAGACTGAGATGGACATTGCTGAGGTCTCAATAGACAGACTCCATGGTATGGTATGCCACCTTGATCTGGGAGCGGGGCGGAGGCCTGAACTCTGGGAGGCTATGATATTGGGTGGCAGTTTATTAGTTGATGTAGTCCCGGACTACAGTTAACCAGATATGCGCACTGTATGAAGTGTGAGGAGAGAACCTGAAGGCATCACTGTATTGTGTGAAGTATTAAGTTGTAGGGGATGTTTCTGCTGCGGAATCGAGATTGCCCTGGCGGTGAATCGGGCTGAGTGCTATGTTTAGCTGCAGCACATGTTTCCACTTAGTGCGCAACATCTGCCCTCGTGTGAATCACACTGTTTGTGTTTACTTTGGGAAGGGAAGAAATGGGGTATCGAGATCAGTCTATTCATAGTTGCACATGTTACACTGCTAATTGTTGGGGTAGAGTGGGAGGGGACTTGTCGTTCAGGCGCAGTTGGGACCAGCCTGACGTGGGTGGGGGAGGGAAGGTACTGAGACTCACACTGTTTGTTGCTGAAACGTTCGCATTTTGTGAAGATGTGTACTGCATACATACTAGGATGACGGTACAAGAAGTATGGCAGTTGTACGTAGAACAACCCCATGACAGATGCGGATAGATCCCATAGGGACTCTGGCCCCGATACCGTAAGCGCACTCACGTGGAACGTACGTGGCCTTAATGACCACAGGAAAGTACGTAAGATTTTGAGTTATTTAAACAGACATGACATTGACATCGCACTATTGCAGGAAACACACCTCCCACTGGACAGTCCTATGCTGCACATTAGGGGACTACAGGGCAACATCCATGCGGCTGGATTTACCACACACGCAAGAGGGGTTATAACGTGGGTGAACCCTAAAAAGGCGCTAAGACTGGAGCCTTTGGAGACGGACACGGAGGGCAGGTTTGCGGTCACTAGGTGCAGAGGGAAGGGACTGGATTTGCTTGTGGTTAATGTTTACGGCCCAAATTACGATAACCCGGACTTTTACAGAAAGTTGACTGACACGGTAGGCCTACAATCGGGTGGACGACTCCTGTGGGGTGGTGATTTTAACCTTGTTAGAGACCCTACTCTGGACAGATCCGGATGGTCGGAGAGGCGCATATCGGCATCGGCTAGAGCTATGGATAGCACACTTGTGCGATTTGACATGTGTGATGTCTGGCGCCAGCGGCATCCGACGCAAGGGGGATACACGCACTTCTCTGCATACCATGATGTGCACACCAGAATCGATTACTGGTTCGTGACTAGACAGTTACTCACAAATATTAGTGCATGTAAGATCCTTCCCCGTACATATTCTGATCATTCCCCTCTGTTGCTGGTACTTGACACTCCAAAGGCGCGTATACCCCCCTTTGCCTGGAGATTTCCGCCTTATTCATTGTTGGACACAGTCTTCAAGGAAGAAATAGCTGAGGCTATAGAAATATTTTTTGAAAAGAATGTGGGCTCAGTTGACTCCTTTCAGACTGTGTGGGAAATGTTTAAGGTGTACATAAGGGGTGTAGCTATATCTAAACATGCGGGCGTCCTTAAGTCGATCCGCAGCCGCTTGCCGATCTGGAACGAAAACTAGTGTCCTTGGAAAATACCCTGTTGGCTGTGCCTGACGAGGCGGTCACTCAAGAGATAAAACAGACCTTAGAAGAGTATCATGTAGAGGCTGATACAGAGATTAAACACCTGGGCAAGTACGCTACTGCCCGAGTCTACGCCTGGGGGCGGTATTTGCGCAACTACTCAAGCAACGCAGAGACAAGTCGGTAGTGCCGGAGCTCACAGCTTCAGGCTGGGGCACCTTATTAGCGGAGACGGAAGTTGCGGAGCAATTCCGACAATACTACTCGAGGTGGCAGTACGGAAGACCACATGCTTGATTACCTGGCCCATATTAAATTACCATGGCTAACTAACACGCATTGGGACTTTTTGATGCGACCCATTGAACGGGAAGAAATACTGCTTGCAATATCCAACATGAGAGCGGGGAGTGCACCGGGAGGGGATGGACTAACAGTGGCCTTTTATAAGGCATTTCTGGAGCTACTATTACCGCATTTGACAACGCTCTTTGAGGATATGTATGTTACTGGTACGATGCCACCTTCTATGAGAGATGCGATTATAGTCACGATCCTCCATCCAGGTAAACCTCCGGCAGACTGCACGTCGTATCGACCCCTATCCCTCATGAACGTGGATACGAAACGTTTTGCGAAAATACTTGCAAACCGTTTAATCCCACTGGTGCCTACCTTGGTAGCACCGGAACAAGCGGGCTTTATGCCGGGCAGAAACCTTACGTACAATCTACGTACGGTGTTCGCCGCCCTACAGCATACTAGACCAGAGATACCCGCATTAGTGGTTTTTTTAGATATGGAGAAAGCATTCAACTCTGTTGAATGGCCCTTTTTAAGACAAGTTCTCCTTAAGATGGGAGTTGGGCTGGTTTTTATTCAGTTTCTTGGGGTGCTGTATAATTCTCCTATGGCCCGTATTAAAATAGGTAACTTGGTTACAAATACTATCCAAATTACCAGAGGTACGAGACAGGGCTGCCCCCTGTCCCCCATTTTATACGCCCTAGTGATCGAACCCCTGGCCTGTGCGCTTAGAGAGTACCATAGCCACAGAGGTATACGGTTCCCAGGCTATGAACTGATTGTATCCACTTACGCGGACGACACGTTACTGTATGTCCGCCATCCTGAGACCAACCTGTCTCCGGTACTGCGAGAGGTGGTGCTCTTTGGTACCATGTCGGGTCTACGTGTTAACTGGACTAAGTCCATTATGTTTCCCCTAACCCCGGCCACAATGGCTTTTGAACCCGAGTACCCACTGCAGTGGTCCACAGATGCGGTGAGGTTTTTGGGGGTAAAGTTACTTACAGACTCGGAAGTGGTGTTTAGGGAAAATTATGGGGTGGCAATCAGCAAACTTGAAGAGGACATTGCAAGGTGGGTCCAACTCCCATTGTCCTTGATGGGCAGAGTGTCCATTATGAAAATGGTTATACTACCACGTTTCCTGTTCCTTTTCACGAATATTCCTATGGTGCTACCGCAAGTGTTTTTCCAATGAATTAAGTCCCTTCTGATTCATCTAGCTTGGGCGGGTAAGCAGGCATGTGCCAGTTGGCAGGTACTTACGCTCCCGTGTTCAATGGGCGGACTTGGTGCACCTGACTTGGACTTATATTATAGAGCCGCACAGAGTGCACAGGCATACCATTGGATACACAGGCCGTTCGACATACCACACATTCGTATAGAAACTGTAGTGGCAGCTCCTAAACCCCTCCCGGCTTTGTTGTTCACACCTCCTGATAGACGACCGGGGATAATTGACTCACTTAATACAGTCACACACGCTTGGCATCATTTATTGCAGCTACAGGCGGGAGATATTCTGTATTCCCCTGTTACCCGGCTTGACTGGTGCAGATGGCTAACGCCATGTACGGATAAAGGGGTAGTGACAGCACTGAGAACGCTTGGAGCACAAAATATAGGAGACCTCTTTGCTGATGGGGTGGCTAAGACTTGGGGAGACATGGTTGGGAACGAGGAACCACCGACTCTTCTCACACAATTCCAGTTTCACAGAGTTAGGCATGCACTCAGCGAGCTCCTAGGGGAAGATATGGCAGAGCCCTCTGATCTGATAGCCTTGACCAATCTCATTACAGCACAGACACCCACACAGATGGTATCCAGAATTTACCAAGTCTCGATGTCTAATAGAAGGCATAGTTATACTAAAGCACGATTAGCCTGGCAGCGAGACCTACAGAGTGACATTACGGATGATATATGGACATATTGTTGCATGAGCACAAAGCGTATATCCCTGAACGGGAGACATAGACTAATACATTTTAAATTTCTCAATAGGGTTTATTATACCCCGGAGCGTCTGCACAGGTATGGCTTGAGGGAAGAGTTTACATGTGATAGGTGCAATGCCCAGGCCGCTGATTTTTTCCATTTGGCCTGGACATGTCCAGGGATAGCTCATTTTTGGGGACAGATCTTTGCGGAACTGAACCGGGTTACAGAACTGTTGTTGGTGCCGGAACCGATGCTGGCTTTGCTTGGGTACTCTAAAGCTATTCCCAAGGCGAAACGAAGATTGATAGATATCGGCTTATTATTAGCAAAGCGATGTGTGGTGATATGCTGGTCGAGAGGACCTCCTCCTACAATGGCCCAGTGGTCGAGTGACATGTTATATTGTAGTACTCAAACTGAAAACTATAGTGACCTGCTATCACCGCGTAATAGACTGAAAAACTTCTGGGCATTGTATAAAACATTCGTGGGGAGCAGAGGTGTAGATGAGGTGGGCTGTGAGAGCGAGGCGCGAGAGGCCGCTCCATCAGAGACTTAGACTAACGAGTAGAGTTGAAATCACAATGTCTGTATTATATGTTGCGATGTTATGTTATGAAGGAGCGGTGATAGTGAGTAAGATTGGGCGGACGATGGTAAAAGAACGCAAATGCCATGTGGAAAGTATAATACTTTACTGATATATGTACTGTGCAGGAATTTCTATATGCGAAACGCTACTGTGAAGACATGACTATTGTATGAGTCTCATGTTAAGGTTGTATAAAATTAATAAACATATTATAAAAAAAACTTCCTCAATTCTGCTGGAACAAATGGAAGAATCCTTCTCAATAACTTTAGTGTATAGAAGGAAATAGATGTGACCTGGTTTACATGGCGCTCAAAGGAAAGCATGGAGTCAAACGTGACACCCAAGTTCTGTACCTTGTTCTTAGGATTAGGTAGCGAGCCCAACTGCGAGGGCCACAAAGCAGGGGACCACAAATTTGTGTGCTACCGAAGAGTAAGACCTCAGTCTTGCCAGCGTTCAGTTTCAGACAATTAGTGGCCATCCAGTCCCCCACCTGGCGAAGACAGGTATGAAACTGTGCCACTGTGTCAGCTGGGGAACCAGTCACTGAGACCACAATCTGGGTGTCATCTGCATAGGAAATAGCAGAGAAACCCAGGGATCTAATTAGCCTTGTCAGCGGGGCAACATAGATATTAAAAAGAGTGGGGCTCAGCGACGAGCCCTGCAGCACTCCACATGTATATATGAAGTTTGGCGACTTAAATTCAGCAAGAGCCACAAACTGTTCTCGGCCGAACAAGAATGATTTTAGTAAAGCAAGCGCTTTCCCTTTAATGGCAATCCCCTCAAGAACTTCCAATAGTTTTTGATGATTCACCGTATCAAATGCAGCAGAGAGGTCAAGCAGCACAAGTGCTGCATTGCCTCCTTCGTCAACTGCCTGCCTAATCAGTTCGGACGCTGAAATCAGAGCGAATTAGGTACTATGTTGCTTTCTAAAACCAAACTGGGAGGTGTCCAGAAAGGCATGCTTTTCAATATAATCAGATATAACCGTATTCATGGCTTTTTCCACCATTTTTGCAGGCAGGGGGAGTCTAAATTGGGCGGTAATTATTTAGATCTGCCCTGTCTAAGTTTGCTTTCTTTAGGAGGGGGAGGACAGACGCCAATTTCCAGTTAGTGGGAAATATCCCAGAAGAAAACATTTGATTAAAAATAGTGGACAAGTGCGAAGCAAATACCTCTGGCAAGAGGTGGAAAATTTTTGGGGGACAGGGATCTAGTGGGGAGCCAGTTTTGGTGGACAGCAGGAGATTAGTGACCTCCTCAATGGTCAATGGAGGAAAGGAGGATAGTTCAGGATGGTCGCTAATGTCAGAGGGGACCGGGGAAATTTCCCTTCCCACCACAGAAATATCCGGAATCCCTAAAGATGGCAACGTCCCTTGAGAAGGACGTCGGGAGAAACCACTATTGACCGCACTAACTTTGTTTTGAAAGAACATGGCCAAAGAATTGCAGAAGGTCTGGTTTATTGGTGAATCAGTCACCTCAGGGCATTTAGCTAACTTTTTCACTGTAGCAAACAGTTCCTTTGAGGAGTTTTTTGCAGTTATTATGTTATGTTTCGTATATAGGCCCTAATGTAGACCCAGTCATATATACCATAATGTAGAAATACTCGTATATGCCCTATTATGGTCATACTCGTATATGCCCTATTTTGGTCATACTCGTATATGCCCTATTATGGTCATACTCCTATATGCCCTATTATAGTCATGGCTCCTAATATAGGCATGATCTTTCACCTACATTAGTTCCTTACCGTACAAAACGACCTCTGAGGGCTGAACGTTATCTAGTCTGTGGTTAGAACACTGCAAGGTCTTTCCAGAACACAGGCCTACAATGTACTCATAAATTATACATGAGCATTCACCAGCTACATCTCCCACATAATATGTATGTACAAAGTTCACCCCCGACGTCTTCCTCATGTCCAACAAAGACCAATACAAACCATACTGAGAGACGAGACTCTTTAGGGTATAAATACACCACATCTTGCCATGGTAAGATAGAGGGAACCGAGACTTCCATGCTGACACACTGACCAGAGACGCTGAGGCAACTAAATAGCAACAACCTTCTGGGTAGGAAGGAGCTCAGTGTCACCTGCCTAAAATAAATGTGAGCGCACAGCGTCTCTAAATGGTCTAAGGTGGGTTTCTCAACAGGGGAGAACAAGATCATACGGCGTACATGTAATCAGTGGAACATTTCAGTGCATACAAACAAAAATGAATATGTAATAGGCAAAAAGACAATGCTTTATTGAAACAAAAGATCTTATCGGTATACAAGGTACAAAATCAGAAGAATAGAGCTCTGTTAGCGTTTAAATCTGGGGTACACAAGAACAGTACATACAGACGTGTATATATACAGAAGCGAGCAACTAATCAAAAAATATGTACAGACATATAATTACAGTGAATAAACACACCTTCCCCCGTCAGGAAAGATGACCAACAAAGCTTTTAAAACAACTCTCATCCAGGCATAGTCTAGACCATCAAACACACTAGAAATCCATTCATACTAAAAAACTCTCTCTCGTAATCATACAGTTAAAAAATCGTGAACATGAGTGACGGAAACCAGGATTTGAAGGAAGTTTTTAAACTGGACCCCAGATCGGGGTTCAGGAAACTTGGTGTATCGTAAGGGAGAATTGAAGGATAAACAAAAAATCGAACCTCTCTACAGTGGCATGAGTAATATACAAAAAGGGGAGGTTGCAATTTATAGAGATATTTTGTTTATAACACTCTATAGTTTCCGTCAGGCTCAAGGGCGACGCGCGTTTTGGTGAAGGGCTAGGAACTAGCCATCACCTTTTTCAGGGCAGACAACTGATGCGATCCAGAAATGAACTGCAAAACGGGGGACAAGGAGCACCAGGACTGAGTGGTCACTGACCATCAATGGGGTACGTGAAACTTTTGGAAAATAGCTCTTAAATGGAGAATGAGTCGCTCGTCTAAAGAGACAAAGTAGCGAGTGCTGGGAAATCCGTCCAGATCAGGCAGGGCTCAGTCAAGACAAACAGAAGTCTCGGTCGGGGATAACCGTAAGGAGAATAAGAGGCACTGTAGAATGCAGGGTCACGAAGAATCCCAGGAGAAGGAAATGTAGGGGTCCTGAGGACGTTTCAAATGAAGCCTGTGGAGCAGACACGCTGGTAGGAGAAGGGGGGGACGGAGGCGATCCGGGGCGATGCCCCCACCAGCTGCACGTGGCGTGGCTTTAAGGGAGGTCTCTGTCCAGCGTAGTTACAAAGATGAAAAGGCAGGCAAAAAGCTCAGCAATGGCGAGTGAGGTTCTTCCGGACGGCAGTGAGTCCAAAGGCATTCGCAGGTGAGAGCTGAGGCTCCTGCATGCAGTCGCTCCAGCTGACAGCGGGCTAGCACAGCCCTTGCGGGGTGTCCAACTCGAGACCAGGACGGTGTCCCACACTCTCTCTATTCAGATATGGGGGTTCGACTAAATCCTAGAGGGATTCTTGGCTCTAAGGTTTTTAGTATAATAAAAAACAGGGAGTGACCCCACTAGCCAAAAGACAGGATACCACAAGTAAAGAGAAAAAACAAATCTCTTGGACCTACTAAAGATGCCCTAACAACAAAATGTGTAATATGATATATTCTTTATGCATACAGGCATCCACACACTCTACTAGACACACCATAAATGAACCCAAAAATCAATTGTAATACACACAAGGATAAGAAACTATACTAAAATGGAAAATATTTATTCAAATATTGAGCTCCATTAAAAATACAATTTAAAAACATGACATTAATGCAATATATAAAATCAATTAATTCATACAATAAAAACAATCAATAAAAACAATCAAAGAGAGACAGAAGAAGATGTGAACAGTTTAAATCATCATGATAAGGTTACTCCTAAAGGAATCCATATATTGGCCAACATCAGTCTAATCATTCATAATGGTATCAGAAATGAAGAGGTTCCATGGATGTAACGTGTTAAATGTTAAAAGGCGTCGACGCGTTTCGGTGGTGTATACTTATTGAGGTACCACCTTCATCAAGACTTGAACAATATTTGTCTCTCAAACGAGTAATATGAAATTCATAAACCTTGTATATATATCATTGGGGATAGGGAATTCAGTCAGGATAATTAATCATCCATGTCGAATCTTTTCCAACCATTAATGGCAAACGGAGTCCCAAAAAGGATCTTCGTGAAAGGCTAAATCATAGACCACGATTAGTCTATTCGAAGCAACAGAATTGTTGTGCTATTGTATAGTGCCTCAATGGGTTCACATCAAATTAATCCCTGT
Source organism: Calotriton arnoldi (assembly GCA_963921515.1). NCBI lineage: Eukaryota > Metazoa > Chordata > Amphibia > Caudata > Salamandridae > Calotriton > Calotriton arnoldi. Next base: position 2,086,480 of record CAWUFW010002520.1, read on the forward strand.
CGGTAAGGGATAACGGGCCTCAGATCAGGACCCGATGAGGTATTTTTTAATATTGAATACCCTATGGCATACCATATGGTTTAAAATCCTTCCACACCTCTGTTTGCAGCTCGGCCTCATCGGGTTCTGATCTGAGGCCCGTTATCCCTTACCGACAGGGATTAATTTGATGTGAACCCATTGAGGCACTCTACAATAGCACAACAATTCTGTTGCTTCGAATAGACTAATCGTGGTCTATGATTTAGCCTTTCACGAAGATCCTTTTTGGGACTCCGTTTGCCATTAATGGTTGGAAAAGATTCGACATGGATGATTAATTATCCTGACTGAATTCCCTATCCCCAATGATATATATACAAGGTTTATGAATTTCATATTACTCGTTTGAGAGACAAATATTGTTCAAGTCTTGATGAAGGTGGTACCTCAATAAGTATACACCACCGAAACGCGTCAACGCCTTTTAACATTTAACACGTTACATCCATGGAACCTCTTCATTTCTGATATCATTATGAATGATTAGACTGATGTTGGCCAATATATGGATTCCTTTAGGAGTAACCTTATCATGATGATTTAAACTGTTCACATCTTCTTCTGTCTCTCTTTGATTGTTTTTATTGATTGTTTTTATTGTATGAATTAATTGATTTTATATATTGCATTAATGTCATGTTTTTAAATTGTATTTTACTGGAGCTCAATATTTGAATAAATATTTTCCATTTTAGTATAGTTTCTTATCCTTGTGTGTATTACAATTGATTTTTGGGTTCATTTATGGTGTGTCTAGTAGAGTGTGTGGATGCCTGTATGCATAAAGAATATATCATATTACACATTTTGTTGTTAGGGTATCTTTAGTAGGTCAAGAGATTCGTTTTTCTCTTTTCTTAGGTTTTTAGACCTACACATATGCTAGGTACACTCAGGTACATCTAGTTAGGCATCGTAGAGTACGCGCACTTGCATAATGCTTTTTATATTCATGTATGTATTCATGATTATTGCACTATGGTAGAACTGTTCTATCCTTTCACTTTGATCGTACTGCTGATAATATATCTCTGCTATTGTCTGCTGATTGCTGCAGCACATATATTTTACACTAGAATAACAACTGTTCAATAAATACTTATTGAAACGCCCAGACTGTTTATTCTGTGTAACTCTCTGAGACAAACCGAATAAGTAAGCACGAGTGACTGAGCGAAAGGTAGTACATTGTTTCCACGATTCTGAGGAATTTGGGTTGTCATGATCTAAGGTTGCCAGAAACTAATCTCTGCCCGATAAGAGGAGATTCTAGTGGCACTGTGAGCTAGCTAATACAAATCTGGCTAACATATGCAGTGGGGGTGTACAGAGTCAGTCTAACACCAAGCCCACGGTTTATGTTATCCAAACGCGCAGGTCCTGCAGGGGTACTATAGGAACTACACAACATGGCGCTGGGTACTTATTTATCAGTAGAATCTGAGTAGTTCAGTCGTGCTATTCTCAGAGAACCTACTCACAAAACCCCAGAGACGTCTGGAGTGGGTGGGCACAAACTCTGCCACAGCTGAGTAGGCGAGATATCCTGTTAGAAATGGGGGTCTCTAGTTGGCAATGGCTGGCCACTGTCCAAGTAGGGACCCTTCTTCCTAAGTCAGAGTGAGAGGGCTACCCTCTTTAATACCCCTGCTCAACCCTGTGGTAACGTAGCACGAGCCGGTAGGCTTATCTCAGAGGCAGTGTGTGAAGCATTTATGACCATACACAGTAATACAGTGAGGAACACTACAAAGGGACACCACACAAGTTGTTATAAAAAATAAGTATCTTTATATAAAGGCAGATTTATCACAAGACCAATAACTGTAAAAGCCACAATACTGTCAAAAATAGGATAGCTGTTGAAGGGCTGTCAAGGATAGTTCAAAGGTTGCAAGAATAAGGTTCAAATTCAAGGCAGGGGTCTCTGCGCCCCTTTCTCTTTCAGAGGTTGCAAAAATAAGGTTCAAATTCAAGGCAGTGGTCTCTGCGACCCTTTCTCTCATAAGACTGTCAAAAATAGGATGGCTGTTGAAGGACTGTCAAAAAATAGTTCAAAGGTTGCAAAAATAAGGTTCAAATTCAAAGCAGTGGTCTCTGCGACCCTTTCTCTCACAAAGTACCTGGGTTTAGTAGCAAAACCAACAAAATGTCGCAAAGAAGTGGTAGCGATGATTCTCGGCACGCGAGGCCGGCGATGCGTTGAAATCCTTGCCGCAAGGGAGGATGATGCGCCGATCTGCGTGATGCGTGCGGAGACACTGCGACCAACTTCTGCACGCTAGGCCGCCGATGCGATGACTTTCTTGCCGCGAGGGAGAAGTCGATGCGACGATCCTGTTGCGCTGTGCGATTGTGTTGCGATGCGAAGAGATGACGCTCTGCGAGGGAGCGACGAAATCCGGTGCGATGCGATGAAAATGGTGGACGCACGGCGTCAGCAAAGCTATGTCTTGAAGCGATGATTTCTTTAGGGGTTGCGAGCGCTCGGCGACAGCAGCGCGATGATTTTTCCAGCGCGTCTCAGCTGCAGCGGCTCGCAAAGGGGCGTTAGCGATGGTTTCGTGTTGCGAGCACCCAGCGGCAGCAGCGCAATGATTTTTCCAGCGCTCTCGGCTACAGCGGCTCACAAACGTGCGTTAGCGACGATTTCCAGCACTCTTTCTCTGAAGCAAACCTAGAGGCCCTGGAACTCACAGGAGCCTCATCAGCAGATAGCAATCCTCGCAGGGAGGAAGCAGGAGGTTGGTGGTGGAGTCAGATGTGCCTGAGACTCCAGCAGGAGGCTAGCTCTTTCCTAGCCCTTGGGTAATTGCTGTAACAAAAATAAAAGTTCTCTCAGAAGTTCCTTTTCCTCTTCTTCAAGGTCCAGTGGTCACTGCTGCAGGCCAGTGCAAGAAACAACACACAAGCACAAGGACAGTCACTTCCTGCAGATTCCTCCAGTGGCACGGACAGAGTTTCCTCTCCAGATCCAAAAGCAATACAAATTGTAGGGGTTTGAGCACAGATATTTATACCCCAAAAGTCTTTGTTCTCAGAAGCTACAAGTCACTGAACCTAGCCAGAACCAGTTCTGCTCAGGCCTGGAGCACTTTGTTTACCAGGCTGCATTCTTCCTTTCAGAAAGAGGGGGTCTGCTAGTAGACACACAGTAGGAGGTGGAGCCAGCATTCACCTTGCCAGGCACAGCCCTATTCAGGTCAAGGAGCCACCCCTCCCCACACTGTAAATGCAGATCTTCTATTCAACCCAGGTCTGACTCAGCCTGCCCTGCCCCTCTAAAACCAGACAGCCAATACACATAACAGCAGAGCACACTGGAAGGCTTAGGCAAGAAAATACCTACTTTCTAAAAGTGGTATTTTCAAACACAGAATATAAAAATAAACTTCACTAAAAGATGTATTTTAAAATTCTGAGCTCAGGCATACTAAATTCGTTTTTCTACCATGTTCCTGGGGTCAGTTAGGACTATAGAATGTAATAGTCAAACTGCCCATTCTAGCCTATGAGGAACAGGTAGCCTTACAGTAGTGAAAAACGAAATGGGGCATAATTCACTACCAGGACATGCTACACACACCAAGGCATGTCCTACCTTACACATACAATGCACCCTACCATAGGGGTGACTTACAAGATGCCAAGGGAAGGTTCAGGGGCCGGGAAGTGGGTGCACTTCACAGCCAAGATGGCAGTTCTGGTCTGCACACAGACACTGCAGTGGCAGGTCTGAGACACACTTTACAAGCTGCTTCTGTGGGTGGCACACATCAGTGCTGCAGGCCCACCAGCAGCATTTGGTTTACCAGCCCTGGGCACACACAGGCCACACTACTAGGGACTAACAGGTAAACCAAATAAGCCAATCAGGGAGATACCAATTCACATAGTCATATTTACAAAGGGAGAGCATATGCACTTTAGCACTGAACAGCAGTGGTAAAGTGCCCAGAGTCATAAAACCAACAGAAACAGGTCAGCAACAATACAGGAGGCAGGCAAAAAGTTTAGGGGTGACCCTGCAAAAAGGGCCATTTCCAACATATCCTATTTATCGGTTGTTGGTTAATCAAGCTTGAAGGACATTTAGTTCCTAAATTGTGCATAACACCTCATCTTAGTTCCCTTTGAACACCTTTTCCTCTAAATGTGCCTGATTCCGAGGCAGGGGAAGAAAGAGTTGACCTGAACCTTTTAGAAGGAGGAGAAGATCCTGAGGATGCAATACAGATTGCACCAAAATTCAGAAGGACAGTCACCATAAGACTATTAGAAAATGGCTTACAAGCCAAGGGTGGCATGGTAGTTTTCGTGATTGAGGCACACGAATCAAACAAAACAGAGGTATTCTATTCATGGGTTACACTCCCAGCAGCAAATGCCATACCAAAGACATTTCACTACTATTTAAGAGGAGATGCACCACGGGAATATGGTCCATTTGAGGACATAGAGATTCCACTCACTTACCAGGAACATTATTACTGGTTTAATTTCGCCCTACCCCACGTACGAGGAAGAGTAAGATTAGGCCCGCTCAGAGGAGACGGGGCCACATGGCCAATACTAGCGGCTTACACACCGCACCCTGACATTGGAACAATGCCACAGCCAGAATTACTTGTACAACACAGAGATTTAATTAAAATCTACAGAAACCTGACACATTCGTCATGAGGACTTTAACAATCCAGCCTGCACCAGGTGCAGCAAATAGTACTCCATCTCAGGCTACAGGAAATAAAATTACTCCTCAAACATTACACGCGGTAATGGGCAAAATGCCCGCAAAACGCGAACAAATCCCATTCTGGATAGCTCAGAAAATAACTCAGCTTGAGGCAGTTTTCCCGAATACTACCACCTATGATAAACACAGAATTCTAACAATCTGCTTGCCCATGGGGATCACACCACAAGTAGAGGACTGCACCTCTTGGGGTTCAGTCTTTACTACCATATATACCAGAACACATGGTATCCCGTCATTAGCAGTAGTACCTGACGTATTGAGACAGATACAAAATGAGTAAGGAGCAGAGCCTGCCCTAAACTTAGGGATGAAGTTACTAAACAACTTTGATCAGGTATCAGCCATAATACTAGCTAACATTAAGGGGGAAGCAGCTTCAGTGGCGATCCGCCAACGCCTAAGGGAGTTCAGTCCAATAGATCAACAACACGAACTACCCAAAATAATTAAAACTGCATATGCCGAATTAGGCAGAGACAGTCTAGGTGGGAAGGCATTAAAACCATAACTGGTGGGCAGTCCTGAAAAGGACACTACAAAGCAGACACCTACTTCTTCTAAGAAGAAGTGGGAAAATAAAAAGCAACAAAAGTCTAAAGACAGCAGATCTCAATCCAGAGGCCGGTCTCCTCAACAGGAGTCCTCTGAAAGGAGGTATAACCTCAGGAATAGGGATAATATTAAAAAACCTGACAGGTATCAGGATACTGATACACGTTCCTCTCGTTCCTTTCAGGGTTCGTCAAGAAACTCTGAGAGGGAAGGACGGTCAGAACAGAGACAAGAGGAGCATACAAAGTCCAGAGACATGCAACGCGCTGCGGACTACGCACATAAAAAAGAAGATAAACAAAAACAAAAACCTCAGTTCAAAAAGAAGAAGGTAGCAGGTCTCAAGATCAGACATGCCCAGAATTCTGAGGACACAGCTTCTGAACAGGGAATGGGCTTTGATGATGCTAGACATCCCGGCAGAAGTAACGATAGCTCGCCAGAACCTGAAGGAAGTTCTAGTGACAGCGGAGTTGAGTGAGTATATCACGGTGGAAACACCTGATACTCGGGTAAGTGTCCCACATAAGTTACATGAGATAACACTCCGGATGGAGGGGGACAAGCCCAGGAAAGTTAAAGGTCTATTTTGGGAAAATGTGTCATCTGGATATGACATCCTATTAGCAGAGCAAGACTGGCCGCCAGCATTCGTCATGGAGTGCCCAAAGGGAGAAAAGGTAATTTTTCCAGCATTTTCCAACCTCGTTCCCATACACTTAAAACATGCATATGCGCAGGAGTGGGCGGTTGCCCTAGCTCCAGCATTGTACAAAAATCATGCTGGTTGGGATGAAGATTCAACCCACCACGTGATCCCGTTAAAAGTTTCACCAAATGCTCTAAGGCAACATCCTATAAAGCAGGAAGCTAAAAAACAAGCCAGGGTGATGCTAGATCAACTAGAATACCAGGGGGTGATCGAAAATTGCACTTCACCTATGAACAATCCTTTGTTTCCCGTAATGAAACCTGACAACACATATTGTTTAGTTTTGGATTACAGACAGTTAAACACTTGCACAAAGACATTTGCAGTTCAAAATGCACACAGTGACTCATTAATGAATAACATTGTGTGGAAAAAATACAAAACTACACTTGATATCTTAAATGGATTCTTCTGCCAAAATATAGCACCTGAAAGCAGGTATCTGACCGCATTCTCAGCGCTAGGGTCACAACGGCAATTTTGCCGACTCCCCCAAGGGTATAAGAATAGCCCGGGGTTGTTTTCAGCAAGGGTAACAGAGTTACTCCAAAATTTGGATGAAGAAGCATTGTTCTATGTGTATGATATTTATCTGACGGACGATGACTTACTGAGGCACTTGACCAGGGTGAGCACCATTATTATGGGATTCGCCTCTGAGGGCTATAAATTTAATTTCAAAAAATCAAAAATTGCCCATCTCAATGTCCTATTTTTAGGGTATGAGCTGTCAAGTGAAGGAAAAAGCCTAGCAGCTAACTTTTTAGAAAAGTGTGCGCTGCTCCAAACTCCAAAATCATTAAAGAATTTACAATCATTTCTGGGATTCCTAAATTTTGGTCGAACATACATTTTGGATTACGCAGAAAGAGTAAAACCTTTCTACGACTTAATAAAACCTGATTTTTCAGTCAGACAATGGACACAGGAACATACAAATATCCTACGTTCACTACAGGAAGACATGATAGCTTCAAAATATTTACAGACACGCGTAAACGTACGCAACTTATTGATCCGAGTAATAGCGGGTCAATGCGGGTACACTTATTTGACCTTCAATGAAGGCGAAACGGTACTAATCGCATACAAATCACACCTGTACACAAATGAGGAGATGCGTATCACTTCAACAGAAAAAATCCTGACAGCAGTGCAGACCGCTGTAGCAAGAGAAAGAGCTCTGGCTCAGGGTAAACGCATAATTGTCGTGACCCCAGTACCAGCTTTAGAGGATGTTACAAAAGCTAGCATTCCAAATGCGAAAGCCTTACATCCCAGATGGATACAATGTGCTAATTCTCTTACTGCAACAGATGTTGAATACAGATTTGATCCAAGTTTAAAAACACAAGCATTTCTGCAATACGAACAAGAATATCCTCTACCAAATGAGATTTTGCCTCTAGATCAGTATGAATACATTATTTACACTGACGGTTCTGCTCAACCGGCCATAGGGAGTAAGCAAGCTTACAGCGCAGCGTGTGCAATCGTTAAAGGTCGCATGCACGATGGAAAGTTCCATCCTAGTAGCACTAAAACGCAATCTCTAGGAGAATGCACAGCTCAGTTGGCAGAATTAAAAGCACTGATACTGGCACTTATAAATACGGAACACGAATTCCCCACACTAATTGTGTGTGATTCCTTTTACTGTGTACAGTCGTACAATGAATATCTACATCATTGGGAACAAAACGGGTTCAAAGATGCAAAAGGTGGCACAATTAAACATAAAATGCTATGGGAACAGGTAGTGGAGTAGAGAAACGAACTACCAAGGGCTCACGTGATACATACACTGAGTCATCAGCGTGATGGCGTTCATGTTGAAGGGAATTCAATGGCTGATGAAGCTGCAAAGGGGGCTGTACGCACAGCGTCCATAGCTGCCATCACTCGTTCAAAAACGAAAATAGACGGCGAGATTATGGTAGCTGTCAATGCTTCACGCAAAGGCAGCACAGCAGTACCAAAGACATTTCCACTCAAGTACTCCTACAAGTTAGATGCACAAAACATTCCATATGCTCAGATTCCTGGAGCGGGGGATAGGGTAATACCAAATATGAATCGTAGGCAAGGCTTAATTGTGGCAGCACACAAAGGGAAAGGTTCTGTACATAAGGGATTTAGGGAGACTGTTTCTTTGGTGAAACAGCGCTACTGGTGGCCCGTGATGAGAAGGTAGATTAGAGACTATGTCTTGAACTGCGACATCTGCAAGCAGATGGAAGGGTCCACCGCAACACGTCCAGTACAGATACCATTATTAGACAGCATTAGGTTGTCCGTTCGTGTACATCAAGCTCAAGTTTCCTCAAGGTCTGGCCTCAGCGCTCGGCTGACCCTCGAACTGTTATAAAAGATTTGCGAGTCTTTATTGGCACAAACGCAGTTGGCACGTTACATTCTGACCGTGGCCCGGCGTTTAGCTCTCGAGCTTACAAAGAGGCCATGGAAGGAATGAGCGTAGCATTGCGGTACTCCTCTCAGTACCATCCCAAGGGAAATTCTGTTGTGGAGAGGAAAAACCGGGACTTAAAGCAATCTTTAACAGCTAGGGTATTAGGCAAAGGCGGTAGATGGGTCGATCACCTTTATGGGGTACAACGAGCGATTAACAATCAGCCAAGAAGCTCTCTTGGGAGTGTCACTCCTTACGAGGTCCTATTTGGCACAAGAATGTGGGTACCTGATCTTGATTGTGAAGGCGCAGTGGCGGATGAAAAACCATTTGATATCCATGATCGTTTGGCTGTTTTACAGGATCTAAATGAATCCAGAACACAACAAAGTAACGTGCTCCAGAAACAGACCGCCACTGAGGAAGTCAAGGCAGTAATGGCAAGACCAGTCTGGATCCCAAAAGTCGGGGATCTGGTCAGAGAGAAGATTGCTGACAAGAAAGAATTTGGGCCATCATACAGAAAGCCTGTACCGGTCCTTGCAATCCAAGGCACAAGAACTGTACTTCTACCGCCTCTTGCCGGGAAAAAGGAGACAAGATTTGTCTCAATTGACTTAATCAAACCACACTATGTGGCCGATACTAAACATTAGGCCTCGTGGACTCCACAGTAGCAGACTCCCTCCTCTCGCTACAATCCAAGAAGCTCAAACAGAAAGACTCATCACGTTTGAAGAGCCACCTGTACGGAATGAAGGACTAAGCAACAATGCTATGGAACTCGTTCCACTTCATCAAGAAGAAAACCAACTTAACAACCAAGTTGCTATCAGACCGACTACAGACATTTACGTCAACGTGCCTCGTCAAGAGCAAAATCCGATTTCAACAAATCCCGAGGCAATTCCAACAATTGATCGAACTGCTTCTGGCTATTTCATGAACTTTGATACGTTTTCACTGGACCCAAGTGAGCCGGAAACGACGCCAGCCAAAAAATCAAACAAACAGAAACTCAATGACTTTTTAAACTTTTTTAGAAAGACTTACCTGGTGTCACCTTGGATTGAACTATGGTATATCACTGGGATTTTCTTTTTTCTTTTCTGGCTAGGTTTAATAATAACCTTTAGTATGCTTATTAATGGACGATGCCTCCAGCAGAGCTCGACAGCCCATAGAGTCAATTTGATTTTAAACCACAAAAGTCTTCACATCATGAACCAAGAGACTTGTCTTCAGTGAACATCACAGCAGTTCCTATACCGGACAGTATAGTATGGGACAAGGTTGATTTCGATATATTCAGTTCGACTGAACTTTTAAAGCTTAAACATGTATTTAAAATTTCTTTAAGTGATATCATTACCTCCAGTACATTTTCTGATGATTGGTACACTGAAACTGTAAATAATTTAATGTCTGATTTAGAAAAACTGCAGCATTTCCGAACAATGAAATGTTAGAAGGTACTTCAGACTATGATACATTGTACTGTTACCAACATTATGGTCATCATTTCTTGCACAAATCTATAACACCTAGAAATGTATTTGAATACCACCAGTGGGAACACTGCCCAACTCCTCCAAAAGGTAGTTCGCAAACTTTTGCACAGAAATTCACATACTTTTCAGGGTTTATTACATCTGTAAAAAAAAAAATGTAAATCTGTATTTGTAAAGCGCGAATTACTCACCCTTACTGGTCTCAAGGCGCTGGGGGCCGTCGTGGAAATTAAGTGAGCTATTGCCCAGAGTCACATGGTGCTGAGCTGAGCTGCCGCCGGAGCCGGGGATCGAACCGTGAGCCCTGTGACCTGAAGTCATTTTATTTCAAAGTGGCAACAACATCAGCACAGAAATTTATGTTGACTAACACCAAACAAATTTACTCTGCTTCCTTTATAGCCCAGTTGTCTTCACAGGGTTTCGACCTATGGAAGGACACTATAGATTCAAAATCAATCTGGGGTTCTAGGGACTGGCGAGTCCAGGGAACAGAAGTGCTTTTTAGAGCATGCCTCATTCCACAGCAGATAATATTTCTGAATGAAACTGTGCAACAGACATCCTGTCTTGGACTAGCCAAGAACAAGGAAATGAACACACCTGGGTTTCCAACACCATCACAGATGGGTGGGGGGCAGAATTCAACTACACATGGGGTAAGATTAGATGACATTCTCTAGTACAACAGGTCAGATCCCAATTGGACAGGATGGCTGATTTGGCCCATTGGCACGAACACATGTCAACAGAGATTCCTAGCTACACCCGAGGGATTTAGTATCCATAGGCCAGATCCTCGCTATGTACAAAGACAACACCCAGGGGTAGTGACATCCTATGGTGTTGGGAAGTTGTGCCTTGATTGGCTAGAGACCTCAACACTCACAGAAGTGAAACATCATTTGACCTTATTCACACCTGATGTAGACCGTAGGGATTTTTTACAAGGCCCAAGGAAACCACGTCAGAAACGTTTCATATATGCTGGCATTTATGCCTACTATAATGAAAACTGGAAAATATCCCAACAGGAGTCCGCAGAAAGAATACGGGAAATAGACCGTATTAACTTAGAGAAGGCATTAGCTGTAGTGGATAATGGGTTAACAACTTTGACCTCCAGGATTTACTCTCTAGGCAACATTGTGTCTTCGGCAATCGACATATTAGAACAAGATCTGGCCTTGTTACAACACGGGCAATCTCAGCTACGTTCTATTATGATGTTAAGGTGGACGCTGCAATCTTTGCGTGCGGGCTATGTGCCCTGGCGTTTAATAAACACCACGTCTCTGTTTTCAGAATACAATCTAACTGATAAACAGACAGAAATGGCACAAAGGGGAGCCAAATATACAATGCTGCGTATTGAGAAACTGGAAAGGTTACCATTCACTGTAGCCAAATCACCATCAACAGAATGGCTAATTCATGGCCAAATCACTCTGCCGGTCACTACGTTTCAGTTTCAATATTGCCTTGAGCAAAGGCAGGCAGGCAGGCAAATATGAAAAGATGGGTAAGGGATACATCAAGGAAACTTGGGAGTTACCATATAGATATCGATGCCGGAATGGGGATCGAGAAGTGTATCTGAGTGGTACAAACTGCAAGAACGCTTTAAGCGGTTCTCTCATGTGTCAGGATATTTCTCTACACGGAGCATGTAGTGGTTCGGTAGCGAACTTATCTTGTCACATGTCAGGGACCCCAGCAGCCATGATCACGCCATTTTCCAGCTGCTCTCGAATGGGAGTTACTTAATGCTAAATGATCAAGGTTGCTGTGGGATGCTTCCGGGCGTCGCCTATCTGGTCACTGTTAACTCCAGGGTTATTGCTGTATGCAAGTATTGTTTCCACCACTGAACACAGTCAGGGAGGCGCCGTTATGGCCTTCGTTGAATGTTTCCTTTATATAATTTGATACTCTGAGCAGACTGAAAGCCATGCTTTTACAGCTACCCGTGCCCTTAACCTCCACTCGAGAAGTCTCTGAACTTCAAGTTGCAAGGACCTCGACTGAGATACAAGCACTTATACGTACAAACTGCCCCTTTCATTTCGCAGAAATGGTGGGTCGTATCTTTAACATGTCTGATACGAGCAGTATTGTACACCTATTTAATTTAAGACCATAGGGTCAGGACTATTAAGCACCTTTCAGACGGACCTCGGAGTAATCCCAAATTTTATACACTCCGTATTGGGAAGCATCTTTGGAGGTCTTCCGCTTCTCGTGTTCCTAATTGCAGGAGTCCTGATTGTAATATTACTGCTACGCAATGGACGGCCCACTTTCCGAGGAAATGGCGAACACGCTCATGGAACGGAAATATCGTGATCGCATGGTGCAGCTTCTGGGCATATCTTGCCTAAGAGAACTGAACGCCTCTTGGTTTCTATCATTTAGACTAGTCTCAGTGGACTGCATCTTACCTGTCTTCGATGCCTGTTCTGCAGAGAAGAATGCACGTTGGATCTCTTTCTAACGTTTCCATCGGATACGCCACTGGACCTAGATGCTATGCTGGACCCCCTAAAGGCGCATGCTCTGCGTTGTCCCCAGCGTCTTCCAATTCTGATGAATGCATTCCTTGAGAATCCACAGGTGCCGTTTGCTCCTGCTGGGTTAGGTGGCTCCTCCACAGGCACCGAGGTAACAACTGCCGCACAAGCTGCCGCAACAACGACTGTTGGCAGTGCCGAATTCCATCTATGTGCGATTGACGCTCTCTGTGAAGCGTTGGATTTGTCGTCTGCAGTAGCTAACACCGATAATGCTGTATCTCCCAGCCAGGACACTTAATCTTGAATTGGCTCATCGCGTCCTGGGAAAGAATTCGGCTTCTCCACTTCGTTTCATAAATAAACGAACAAAATTTGGAACATTTCCTAAAATTTACACTTTCGCTTGAAAAAGCATGGCCTTCTTCAGCTTATAGTGATGCAACTTTTATAGATGGGACATACTTTGACTTTTTCAAGTGGTAATAGCTCATTTTTAACATTTTTAATATTTTTAACGTCTTTTTAACCCCTTGGGCGTGGCCGGAATTTCCCCGCAGTGCGGGAAAATTTGACGCGCGCGCAGAAGGGGTTAAAGCCCATGTTTTAGCTGTTTTTAAGTGAATATTTTTTAATTGTCCAGAACTTAAGTATGGTCATTGTCATCCAATTTGGAAGTGGAGTGGGTGTTATGTTTCGTATAAAGGCCCTAATGTAGACCCAGTCATATATACCATAATGTAGAAATACTTGGATATGCCCTATTATGGTCATACTCGTATATGCCCTATTTTGGTCATACTCGTATATGCCCTATTATGGTCATACTCGTATATGCCCTTTTATAGTGATGGCTCCTAATATAGGCATGATCTTTCACCTAGATGAGTTCCTTACCGTACACAACGAGCTCTGAGGGCTGAACATTATCTAGTCTGTGGTTAAAACACTGCAAGGTCTTTCCAGTACACAGGCCTACAATGTACTCATAAATTATGCATGAGCATTCACCAGCTACATCTCCCGCATAATATGTATGTACAAAGTTCACCCCTGACGTCTTCCTCATGTCCAACAAAGACCAATACAAACCATACTGAGGGACAAGACACTTTAGGGTATAAATACACCACATCTTGCCACAGTAAGATAGATGGAACCGAGACTTCCATGCTGACACACTGACCAGAGACGCTGAGGCTCCTGCATGCAGTCGCTCCAGCTGACAGCGGTCTAACACAGCCCTTGCAGGGTGTCCAACTTGAGACCAGGACGATGTCCCACACTCTCTCTATTCAGGTATGTGGGTTCGACTAAATCCTAGAGGGATTCTTGGCTCTTAGGTTTTTAGACCTACACATATGCTAGGTACACTCAGGTACATCTAGTTAGGCATCGTAGGAGTACGTGCACTTGTATAATGCTTTTTATATTCATGTATGTATTCATGATTATTGCACTATGGTAGAACTGTTCTATCCTTTCACTTTGATCGTACGGCTGATAATATATCTCTGCCATTGTCTGCTGATTGCTGCAGCACATATATTTTACACTAGAATAACAACTGTTCAATAAATACTTATTGAAACGCCCAGACTGTTTATTCTGTGTAACTCTCTGAGACAAACCGAATAAGTAAGCATGAGTGACTGAGCGAAAGGTAGTACATTGTTTCCACGATTCTGAGGAATTTGGGTTGTCATGATCTAAGGTTGCCAGAAACTAATCTCTCCCCGATAAGAGGAGAGTCTAGTGGCACTGTGAGCTAGCTAATACAAATCTGGCTACATATGCAGTGGGGGTGTACACTATAGGAACTACACGACAATTATAGCTGTGAAATAACAGGTTTTCTCCTTATACACAGAAATTTTATAATCAAGCAAAGCTTGTTTATATACCGTCCTGTCATTAATTTCATAGGAAGGTCTCCACTTCCTTTCCAGGTGGCGACATTTTTGTTTTTGCAGTCTAAGATACTCCGAATACCAAGGTTCAGAGTGCCTTGACCTATGGCTAGCCCCTCCCCGGGGCTGTGCAAATGTAGGGAGGGGGGCCACACAGCCCCCCTGCTGGAGCCCTAGATGGCCGTGGAGACAGTTACCTCACAGGGCCGGCTCCTGCAATGTCCCGGGTGCCCACCCCCGGGACATTGCCGTTTACTATGACAGGGAGGGAGGCTCCCGCCCTGTCATAGCAAACACTGCTTTGCTTCTTGGCAGTGAGAGCAGGAAACCTGCTCTTGCTTCCAAGAAGCAAAGCAGAATTGCTTTTGGGCAAGGGGAGCTGCATGTTAGCAGCTCCCATTGCCCAAAAGCAATGCCGGCTCCCGCAGGGACCGTGGGGGCATTGGAGCTCCCCCCACGGTCCCCAACTTGAGGGCCGGCCTGGGGGATGGGGTCCCCGGGGCCATAAGTGGCCCAGGGGAGGGGGGCCACGCGGCCCCCCTCCCAGAAAAAATAATTATTTAACAAAAAAAAAAAGGAAGGTCGGCCCCGGGGCCATAATTGGCCTTAGGTGGGGGGCCACGTGGCCCCCCTCCCCCAAAAAATCCAGGCTGGCCAGGCCCCAGGGGATGGGGTCCCAAGGGCCAGAAGTGGCCAAGGGAAGGGGGGGCCATGTGGCCCCCGCCCCGTACTCATTATTTAAAAAAAAAAAAGAGGCAATGCCCCGGGGGATGGGGTCCCCGTGGCCGTTACTGGCCTCAGGACGGGGGCCACACAGCCTCCCTCCAAAATCTTTTTTTTTTTAAATGCTGGCCAGGCCCTGGGGGATGGGGTCCCCGGGGCCAATAGTGACCCAGGGAAGGGAGGCCACGCGGCCCCCTTCCCGTTTTTTTCAAAAAGAAACAAATGATCAGGCCCTGGGGGATGGGGTCTCCAGGGCCCAAAAAATACTAAAAGAAGGGGGGGCCACACAGCCCCCCTTCTAAAAATATTTCAAAAAAAGAAAAACCGGCATCTCGCCGGAGGCCCCGCCCCCTCCCTGCACCACTCTGCAAACACACCCCCTGGCTCGTTCTGAGGTGGGGAATTAAGTCCCCTTCATTCCTGAGGGTCCCTGGATGCCAACAACCCCACCAGGTACCTCCAGTAAGCCCCACACAGTGGGATTGCTGAGAGGTGGTCTGAGGCCACGCCCCTTTTTAAACCACTCTGCAAACACGCCTCTTGGCGCACTGCTGGTGGGACGATGAGGTCCTTTTGTGTCCTGAGGACCTCAGGACACAAGTGGACTTCATCCCCCGAGCAGCAGTGCACCAGGATGCGTGTTTGCAGAGTGGTGTAAAAAGGGGGCGTGGCCTCGGACCACTCTCAGCAATCCAGCTGTGTGGGGCATACTGGAGGTACCTGGTGGGCTAGCTGGCCCCCAGGGACCCTCAGGAATGAAGGGGACCTAATCCCCCAACTTAGAGCGCACCAGGAGGTGCGTTTGCAGAGTGGTGGATGAAGGGAGCGTGACCTGTGTCCACCTATCAGCAATCCCACTATCTGGGGCATACTGGAGGTATCAGGTAGGCTAGTTAGCCCCTAACGACCCCCAGCAGCAAAGGGGACTTTAATTCCCATCCAAGAGCGTGCCAGGGAGTGCGTTTGCAGAGTGGTGGGGAAAGGGGGTGTGGCCTGCTATGACAATTTAGCAATCCCGCTGTGTGGGACTTACTGGAGGTAATAGGAGGGGTAGTTGGCCCCCAAGGTTGTCCTTGGAGCCAACTACCTCTCCTATTACCTCCACTAAGTCCCACACAGTGGGATTGCTAAGAGGTCTTCGGAGGTCACGTCCCCCCTTTCTCCACCACTCTGCAAACGCGCCTCCTGGCACAGAACTGGTTGGGGGATGAAATTCACTTTACTCCAGAGGGACTTTGGGGGCCAAGAAGCCCTCCTGGTACCTCCTGTAAGTCCTATGCAGCGGAATTACTGAGCGCTGGTCGAATGCCCAGCCCCCTTTCTGCATCACTCTGCAAACGTGACTACCAGTTAAAGTAGCATTTGTAATGTAATAGGTTTCACATTTGCGAGAGTTAGAGCTATTGGCGTTGTAAATGTGAAAGATTTTTACTAATGTTTTTTTGTGTAGAGTGGATGTACGTTGTGTGTAGTGGAATTATGTGGTATGTTGTGCAGTGCAATTATGTGAATAGAAAGTATGTGGTATTTAGTGTATATGAATTATGTGGAGTGGGATTATGTGTTTTGGAGAGTAATTATGTGGTATTGTATTCTGTGTTGTGGAGTGGAAACCTCAGGTTTAGTCTTCCTCGTTTCCATAGAAGCTAAACTATAAACTCAATGAGACACAAAAAGAAGGTACCACTGAGGAGCACTTCTGGACCTAGTCGGAGATATGTGTAGGGCCACTGGAATTATGTGACGGTTCGGCTGCACCAATTTTGACATAATTAACATTTTCCGCATTTGCCAAATATTCCATCATCTGCTGCCTAATATGTAGATTTGAACAAAAAAAGCCTTGTTTCTAGCTCAAATGGCTCAAATGTTCCCAAAAATGCAGCGTCATGTGTTACAGAATGGTGGAAGGCCCTTTGCAAAGCTGGAATGGTCACGTGTTACTTATTGCAAAATGTGGGTGTTAAACTGGTACTAATGGTGCACAAACCTCTCTTCTTTCTGTGCCTCTCTTGCCTCTTTCTGCATTTCTCTTGCTTCTTTCTCTACCTTTCTTCCTCTCTCTGTACCTCACTTTCTTCTATCTGCACTTTACTTGCCTCTTTCTGCACTTCTCTTGACCCTTTCTGCACCTCACTTGCCGCTTTCAGCAACTCTGTTGCTTTCTTCTGCAGATCTCTTGCCTCTTTCTGCACCTCTCTTGCCTCTTCTGCACCTCTCTTGCCTCTTTCTGCACTTCTCTTGCTTCTTTCTACACCTCTCTTGCCTCTTTCTGCTCCTCACTTGCCTCTTTGTACATTTCTCTTGCCTGTTTCTGCAGTTCCCTTGCCTCTTTCTGCACCTCACTTGCCTCTTTCTGCACCTCACTCTCTTCCTTCTGCACCTCTCTTGCCTCTTTCTGCACCTCTCTTGCCTCTTTCTGCACTTCTCTTGCCTCTTTCTGCACTTCTCGAGCCTCTTTCTGTACCTCTCTTGCCTCTTTCTGCACCTCACTTGCCTATTTCTGCACTTCTCTTGCCTCTTTCTGAACCTCACTCTCTTCTTTCTGCACCTCTCTTGCCTCTTTCTGCTCCTCACTTGCTTTTTTCTAATTTGATTTTATTTGATTCTAGGTTTTATATAGCGCTCGAATGCCCAGGGGCGTCTTGGCGCTGGAGCAGACAGGGGGGAGTGAGGCCTGAACAGAATTATTCTTAGTTTTTAGTGAGGGACAGCCAGGTTTTTGACTTGTTTCCGAAAAGTCAGGAAGTCAGAGCAGCATTTGATGGCTAAAGGTAGAGAATTCCAAAGAGTAGTTGCCTTCAGAAGGAAACTCCTGCCCCCCCAGGCCGAGAGTTTTGATCTAGAGATGGATAGTAGCCTTGCTTCTGAGGATCTGAGTTTTTTGCTTGCCGCGTACCAGGCTAATTTACTACGAAAGTAGCTGGGTCCACAATTATGCAGTGCCTTGAAAGTTATGCATAATGTTTTAAACTCAAGGCGTTTTGCAATAGGTAGCCAGTGTAAATTGCTCAAGATTTGGGTTGCTGACTCATGTTTAGGAATTCCAGCAATAAGTCTCGCTGCCGCATTTTGTAATACTTGTAGTTTCTGTAAGGGCTTTTTGCAGATACCAATAAATAGTGAATTTCCATAATCCAGTTTGGTCAGAACAAGAGAGGTGACGACCAATTTTTGAAGTTCATTTGGGATGAACGGTCTGATTTTCCTAATCAGTTTTAGCGTATAAAAAACTGAAGAAGATAAAGCTTTAACTTGGTGATTGAAGAGGAGCTTATCATCAAAAATGACTCCCAGATTTCTACCCTTTTGAGCTGAACACCTCAGTTTTGCCGGAGTGTAGCTTTAGGCAGTTAGTTTTCATCCAGTGATCAACTTGCGTCATGCCTGAGCTGAACCTGAGGCCTGCCTCTGTAGAGTCTTTAGGTATAGACACCACAATTTGTGTGTTGTCGGCGTAAGACACCACCGAGAACCCCAGGGACTCTATCAGTTTCACCAGAGGGGCAACATACAAATTAAAAAGGGTGGGGCTCAGTGAGGAGCCCTACGGCACCCCAAATGGTAGACTGAATTGTTTAGAAGTGCAATTGCCCATTGCCACATGGTTTCTTCTGTTTGTTAAAAAATCTTGTAGTAAGGTCAAGGCAGCTCCTCTAATTCCCATGGTCCTTAGACAGTTGATCAATATCGTATGGTTGACCGTGTCAAATGCCGCAGAGAGATCGAGTAATATCAGGACGGCTTGGTCAGCTTTGTCCAATATCCATCTGATCTCTTCGGAGGCGGCAAGCAGGGCCGTTTCGGTGCTATGCGCCTTTCTGAAACCATACTGTGAGGAATCCAGGAGATTGTTATTATCAATACAGGTCATTAATTCCGCATTTAGTGCTTTTTCAAGTATTTTGGCGGGAAATGGAAGCCTAGAGATGGGTCTGTAGCTACTGGGTTCCAGGGGATCCAAGTTACTTTTTTTCAATATGGGGAGGATAGACACCATCTTCCAATCAGTGGGAATGTGTCCTGTGTTGAGCACTTTGTTTAAAATAAGTGTGAGTTGTTCCTCGAACACCTCGGGGGCTAGATGAATAATTTTAGGGGGACAGGGGTCTAGTGGGGACCCTGATTTGCAAGCCGTGATGAGTTTCATAACTTGTTCTCTGTCAAGGGGGGGAAACCTATCCAGGATTATGGAAGAGTTGTTCACTGAGACGGTGGATACTTCCTTATGGTTTTGATTGAATGATTCAAAAACCTCAGTGACTTTATTTTGGAAAAAACTAGCGAGGGTGTCGCAGAGAGTTTGATTCGACGTGCCGACTTCCCTAGTTACCATTTTTGATAAAGTGGTTATTGCTTTAAATAGTTCCTTGGCCGAATTTTCGGCCAGCATGATCTGTTCAGTAAAGTATTTAGTTTTCTCCCTGTGTATCAGTGATTTGTATTCCATAATGGCTTTTTTGTAGGTCTCTTTGTCACTCGGGTTATAATTAATTCTCCACTTATGCTCTAGTCTCCTACAGGTTTGTTTCTGAGACCTTAATGTTTTGAGAACCAGGGTTCAGATGGGGTATTACGCCGGAATTTCTGCTTTTTCTCAGGGGCTGGGAGGTCCATGGCCTCCTTTATCCAGATATTATATTTATGAGCAGCAATGTCAACATCGTTATCCCCTGTATTTGTTAAAGGACGTGTGTCTAACAGAATAGTATTTAAATCCTGTGAATTTATCTTATTCCAAGCTCTGGAATTAAGGATCTTTGCTGGTGACTTTCTGGCCACATTATGTGACTGGGGTGGGCTAATAGAAAAAGATATTGCCTTGTGATCCAACCATGTTAAGGGATCTGCATCTCTCTTGCTTCTTTCTGCACCTCTATTGCCTCTTTCTGCAACTCTGTTGCTTCTTTCTGCACTTCTGTTGCCTTTTTCTGTACCCTTCTTGCCTCTTTGTGCACCTCTCCTACCTCTTTCTGCACCCCTCTTGCCTCTTTCTAGACCTCTGTTGGTTCTTTCTGCACTGCTCTTGCTTCTATCAGCACCTCTTTTGCAAATTTCTGTATCCCTCTTGCCTCATTCTGCACCCGTTACCTCTTTCTGCATCTCTTGCCTGTTTCTGCACCTCTCTTGACTCTTTTCCACCTCTGTTGCTTCTTTCTGCACTTCTCTTGCCTCTTTATGCACTTCTCTTGCCTCTTGCTGCACTTCTCTTGCCTCTTGCTGCACTTCTCGAGCCTCTTTCTGTACCTCTCTAGCCTCTTTCTGCACCTCCAGTGCCTATTTCTGCACTTCACTTGCCTCTTTCTACACTTATCTTGCCTCTTTCTCTATCTCTCTTGCCTCTTTCTGCACCTTACTTGCCACTTTCTGTTCTTCTCTTGCCTCTTTCTGAACCTCACTCTCTTCTTTCTGCACCTCTCTTGCCTCTTTCTGCTCCTCACTTGCTTCTTTCTGCATCGCTCTTGCCCCTTTCTGTACCTCTGTTGCTTCTTTCTGTACTTCTCTTCCTTCTTTCTGTACCCCTCTTGCCTTTCTGTGCCCTTCTTGCATCTTTGTGCACCTCTCCTACCTCTTTGTGCACCCCTCTTGCCTCTTTCTGCACCTCTGTTGGTTCTTTCTGCACTGCTCTTGCTTCTATTTGCACCTCTTTTGCAAATTTCGGTATCCCTCTTGCCTCTCTCTGCACCCCTGTTACCTCTTTCTGCACCTTTCCTGCCTGTTTCTGCACCTCTCTTGCCTCTTTTGCACCTCTGTTGCTTCTTTCATTAGGCAGACTGCTTTCAGTAAGAAGTGAAAACATCTCATCCACTTCTGTTCCTTGTTTCGCTAGCATCATTTTGAAAGCGATATCTTCACCAGGTGTTTGGAAAGCAATACCATCAGGTGTACAATAGATGGTACAGTTCATTTTACGCAACAAGTCCCTCCCTAACAAGTTTACTGGACTTGAATCACACACCACAAACCGATGCATGTCTTTGAAATTTCCGATATTCACTTCTATTGGTTTAGTGACTGGGGTTTTTATCTGCTTATTTGAGACTCCTACAACTTGGATAGTTTCTCCCGAGAGGGGTAGGTTTGGAATTTCTGCTGCTCTCACAGTAGAACGGGTAGCACCAGTATCCACTAGGAAAGTGATGTCATTACCTTCCACTTTTCCATCAACAAATGGACCTGACTGATCTACCGCCAAGGATGCGCGAAGCACGCATTCTTCCTCCCCTCTCAGGCACTGTCATTGAGAAGTATCCGAATCACTCTCATTACTTTGCATCCAATATTGTTGAACCGTTTGTGTATTCTTACCACTCTCTCCACGAAATACGGTGTTCACACTGTATCTCTGCACTTGAGCGTTCACATAGTTGGGCATAGGGGCTTGTGGCACCTGTAACTGTGGAGTAACTACCTGTTGCTGCTGGTTCACAAACACTCATTCTGCATCTGTGGATTTAAATTTTGATTTACCCCATTATTCTGTTGAACATTTCTACACTCATTCTTCCAATGTCCATGCTTTCTGCACGCATGACAAGGCTACTTCTTTCTCGCTTTTTCTCTACTCATTCACCCTTTTCCTTTATTTCCATTTTATCCTTGACTATTCGGATTCTGATTGTTCGACTGGTTATCATTTTGAGAACCAGTATTTGCCTCTTGGTGTTCTGCTAACTTCACTTGTGCCCACATCATCTTTTCTTTCAGTTTCTTGTGTTTTACATCAATATCATCACTACAATACTTCGCATACTTCAAGATATCATCAATGGGCTTACTCTGCCAGCAAAGCATATGTTGCTGAATCAACTGACTAATTTCCGATCTCAATCCATACACAAACTTATACACGAAATGTCCCATATCCTTATCACCAATATTTTCAAATCCACTATACTGTTAAATACTTGCAATAGCCTTTCGTAATACGCGTGCTCTGACTCTTTTGGTTCTTGAGTTGTTCTATCTATTTTAACCCAATCTGTTTCTTTGTGAGGAATTTTCCCTTTCAAGAAAGTAATCACTTGTTGATACTTCTTTGCATCTCTGGGATACTCTTCAGTTGGCCAATCAACCATAATTTTACATTCTGTCCACAAATCAGTTGGTACCACTATATGAAACAGGCGATCCAAATCCTTTAATAATACCTTTGAAACTTTCACAAACCTCTCTACCTGCTTGTACCATTCAACTGATTTCTCTCTTAATCTGGGAAAATCATTTGTAAAAGACAAAATATCCTGTCTAGACCAAGGAACATGAACATATCCACCACCAGGAACTTCTCTCATTGGACTCACTCTTTCAACCTGTTCTGTCTCTCTTAATTGGGAATGCAGATGTTTCCTTTGTAGCTGCCTCATCCCTTTTTCTTGTCCATCTACCTCTCCATCGGTCTGCATCTCCCCATTTCTTCAAAATATACATTAATTCTTTGATCTGTAATCTCCTTCCTGACAAATTCAAACTTTCAAAATCTTTTTCAGTAACTTCTGACCTATATGGTTTTTGCAATATTTTCGATTTTTTTTCTACATCTATTCCAAATTCTGAAGCCACTTCTACTATCTTCTCATGAAGATTCTTTGCTCTCCAGGTTATACTTTTACACAAAAACAATAATTCCTCATCTCTGTATGAACCTAATCTGGCTGGACTTATAGTACCAATAATCATTTCTTCTAAATCCACTTTCAACTTACCTACATCTATATTTGGTGTTTGGGGTTTTTTCTTGTCCTTTTGCCCACTCCTCTAGATCTTCTGGCGAAAATCCTTTAGAGTTTCCTGCCACTGGAGTGACAATCAGTTCCCTTCTCCTTTTATTTACTGGTGAAATTCTCTTCGGGGTTTCAGTACCGTTTCACGATTAGGGAGATCTAGTAACGAGACATTCGAATCACTCTCACTGGTTTGATCTTCTAACATTACTGCCTCTTTCCTAACATTATTCTGTGGGACTGTCACTGTTTGTAATCTCGGGGTGTCTCGTTTATCCCCATATAATGGAATAACAGGGCCAATTGTTACTGGTACTGTCAAGGCTTCAGCATTTAAACCTAACTGATTTATTTTCTGAATTAACTCTTCTTTTGTCTTGTTCAATGCATCCCTTTCTTTTTCCTGTAATACTCGGGTGACTGTTGGATCATATAAAACCTGTGGAACTAATGGAGTTCCCATCCTTGGTGCACTTGGAGTTGTCTTTCTTGCATTTTCTTGAGAAGGTGGAAGTCTTTTAACTAAAATGTCCTCTAATACCTCATCATCAGATTCATCACATCCTGTTCCTGTCATACCTATGTGTTTCAATTTTTCTTTACACTTACTCCCTACTTGATCCTCAGCCATCAATACTGGATACAAGCCTTCTGTTACTACAGCTCTTCTCCTTTTTTTCATCTGATCTCCTCGAGTATCAAATGGATATCTGGGAAAAAATCCTCTATTTATTCTTCTACCTCCTCTGTATTTCTCTCGCTCAAATGCCTTAACTTCCCACTCCTCCAAAGCTTCATACTGCGTTAACCTAGGACTAGGTTCTAATGAATTCATCCGATTTCTCAAATTCTGAAGAATCCTCACATTAAACGTACCATGTTCAGGGAAAGCTAAAACACTGTCACCTTTCGTATACTCTACCCAATTTTCCAACCAGACACAAGTATGGTATCCTCATTCCATCATCATAAAAGAAGCAGGCGTATCAGGAGGTGGCATAAGAATTCCCTCTCTGGTTACTACACGTTTATCCTTTTTAAAGAAACTTTTGATTTTATTAATCAACTTCATTCTTCCGATCCCTGTGACTAATTGTTTCAGCAGGCAAACCCTAGAGACTCTTCCGTATTTTTCAAGTATCCTATTTGCCAACACTCGTCCTATACCAGCGCGACTCACACCAACAGTCCAATCAGGTGTCACTACGTATTCTCTTCCGCAACCAATACCAGCGTAGTTCTTGTCTACCAGCCAACCAGAGCTTTCAACACACTTACTTGTCTGACCAATGCCAGCGCGGCTCTTTGTGACGTCAGTATTACTCCTACTACTGACCCTCCCTTTACAATCGGCACTTGTTACACGCCCGCTGTCTCAACCAATACCAGTGCTGCTCTCTGTGACGTCAGTATAACTCCTGCTACTGACCCTCCCTTCACAAGGTAATACAACAATGTATTTTCTGATTTTTCTTTATAATTGTAGTAACAATGTAAAAACAGCGCTACTCTGTCTGCTCCGCTAATTCAAAGATAGTTTATTCACTTGCTTCAAAGAGAAAGTACTTCCTTACACTGCGAGTAAAAAACACTGTTTACCCTTCACTTAAGCTCGGGGAGGACCTATTACTCCTCTAGGGATACTCCTCCTTTGGGTAAGGCCAAAGTTTCACAGGTGGGCCCTTTGCTATCACTCACTCTCGGCTCTTATACGATATAGTCCCTAATATAACACCTACAGCCCTCCGTAGCTTTTAGATATTATGACAACAGACGAGTAACCTTCCGCAGTGTGATTTCCTTACCACACTCTTCTAAATTCCATTCCCAGGATTCCCAGGTAT
Organism: Calotriton arnoldi; assembly: GCA_963921515.1. NCBI lineage: Eukaryota > Metazoa > Chordata > Amphibia > Caudata > Salamandridae > Calotriton > Calotriton arnoldi. The sequence continues at coordinate 2,111,177 of CAWUFW010002520.1, forward strand.
CTCTGTACCTGTACTTCCAAACAACTTAGAACAGGACACTAACTTTTCCTGTTAAGAACATATAATCAATAATCAATAATCACCAAGCTAATCAATAATAACCATAACTCTGCTACCAGAAAAAACGGATCCAGCGCGAAGGCAAGGGTTGAATATTTTCACACAATACTGAAATGTTTCAATGGACCCATATACATTTATCCAGAAATGCTCATCCACACTCCCTGGCCAATCTGCTGGGGGGTCAAGTTTTATAATTCACTTAAGTTCTGATTAGTTATTTCCCTGTAACCACAAATCGATTACAGTATCATTTCAATGCCTAACTAATCTTCACAAATCAACGCTCTTCCTCTGGTCGATGGACCATTAGTTGAGTTAGTTGATGGTGATATTAACAACTTCTTAACTAATTCAAAATTCTTAGCAAAATAACCACAGACTCTGAGTAAGATTCATAGGTTTTATCTCAAATTTCAGTCATAAAGTTGAACGCTCATCAATTACAGATTCACAGTGCAAACTCCATCAATTTTCAAATGAAAGAGAGAGAAAATTCATTTAGCAAAATACATTCCGTTATACAAACTCATTCAACAAATCAAATGCATAAGAGTGGATAGATGTAGAGACAAAAGACACATAATAACGCATTTGCAAAGAAATATACACATTTTTAGGACAGAATGACATTTACCTAATAAAGATGACCGGAAAACCACCCCTCTGGCCAAAGGACTGGTGGGGGTCCCCTGACTTAGGATCAGGAGACAAAGACTATAGGACAGGATCAGGACAGGGTAGATACTTACTAGACTTCTCTACAAACCCGACGCACCAGGGCGATTCCCTCTCTTACAATCTCTCCCTCCTCGATATTCTTCCGCAATCTTCAAAACTAATCAGGCTGTCACTTCGGATCTGAATCTTCCCAGTCTGCTCTCGCCTCTCTCTCTCTCTCTCTCTCTCTCTCTCTCTGCATCGATGAGCTCTCTTCAATCCAATTGCATGCATTAATAACTAACTTTAAGTCACTCTATTTATAGTCTTTATTTCTTCATGTCCCACCCTCAAGGGTTGCAAATTTTACTAAAATACAGAATATGACTGGACGGGATTAGGGGAGTCTTCGTCACACCATGCTGACATATTCATTTTTATTAGTGAACTTATTGTTTGCTAGCCCTTCCCCTTTGACTCATTCATATCATCCTTTTCCCATGCGTATATTGTTGCCATTCGTAATAATACATTTAATACAGGGTACATAGACGAGTGATACATGTCTTCTTTTTCTCATGACTTCTGTCCTTGGTTTTTGGCATTCATTCATCTCCTTCGGTCACTGGGTCACTTCATGAATTCACTGAGCATGCGCAACTTTTCGGCTTATTATCGCCATTGTCTTTTTCCGTCATACTTTAGCTGGCCCGAATGCACACTATTAATAAAAGAATCATAAACAGATGTTATTTTCTCAAACATATAATTCTCACTGTTCACCACCCACTTCTACTCTATCCCATGTTATTATTATCTTTCTGGGCAAAAGCATTAATAACAGCAGCTTTCTTTTAAATTCAAGCAAGCCAATGCCGGGCATGCGGTACCTCAAGACCGCATGTTAGTTTCTCTTGCGCATGCGTGAGGTTTTTTCACTCTCAAAGCGAGTTAGTCACGTTATCTTTACGTAGTTCAGGTTTGCACATGCGCAAAGCGTTTTCGCAAATTAAAGCGGGTTTTAGTCGCGTTGCATTTTATTTCTCATTAATTTAAGCATGCGTAAGCTTTTCTCCCCATGTGTCGGTGTCTGGTGTATATTAGTTTTGTCGCACCTACAGTTTTAACGATTAGTGAAAGTTAATGGAGGATTTATACGAGCAAGTTTCATTTTCTCGAATCCTTACTCCATCAAAGGTGTCCATTTATTACTGTTTCTTTGGTTCTTGTTTTCCCTAGTTTGCAGATAGAGCAATTCAAGCAGTTATATAATCCCTTTGGTTGTTGCAGAAAGGATTTTGATTCTTTTTTCTCCTGAAAGAAGGATGGGCAGAGTTCTTCTCTTAAGTTTTTACATCGTTGGACGCTTAGCTGAGGGGCATTGCTGAGGGCATCTGAGATTGTCCTATTTTGAATAAGTAGGTTCCAGTGTTTTTGGAGAGTTTTATGAACATGATGTTGACCATTATTGTATTTGGTTATGAAACGGATGGTCGGATTTTGGGCCGTAGATTTCATATTGTACAGTAAGGTTTTATGATCTTGTTGTGCAAAATGACGTTGTTTTTTAACTAGTTGACCTCGGTCATATCCTCTCTTTCCGAGGCGTTCAGTAATCTCCGTGGATTTGTTTTCATACTCCTGCAATGTGCTGCTGTTGATTCGTGCTCTCCGGTATTCCCAAGATGGAATATTAGAAATGGTGTGGCGCGGATGGTAACTTTACGCATCGAGGACTGAGTTAGCAGCTGTCGGTTTTCTGTGAAATTTTGTATGGAGGGTGTTCTGTTCCACATATAGTGTCAAGTCCAAGAATTCTATTTCTGTTTTTGAGATAGTATGTGTGATTTCTAAGCCCCATTTATTGGGCGAGAGGCTGTTGATAAATTGTTTCAGGAGTGTTTCAGGTCCTTGCCATATGAGTAGTATATCGTCGATATACCGTCCCCAGAAAACTATGTTTCCGGAGAGGTATTCCGAGTTTCAATAGCCATTGGCGTTCTACGTCTCCTATCAGTAAGCAGGCATATGGAGGAGAAAATTTGGCTCCCATGGCGGTCCCCTGGAGTTGCAAATAGAAGTCACCATTAAAAAGGAAGTAATTATTTTTCAGACAAAACTCCAACATCTCAGTGATCATCCGATTTCTCCCCAGCAGGTGCACTGATCTTGTCTGTAAGCATTTTTTTTATAGCTGCAAGTCCATCCTTGTGTTTTATGGAGGTGTAAAGACTAACCACGTCTATTGTTGTTAAAAAAAGTCGGGTTGCCATGTGATATTTTGAAGTTTCTGTAAGACATCTTTTGTGTCCCGAATATACGATGGTAGGTCCTTCATAAATGGCTGTAATTCAGTGTCAATAAATGATCCCAGGTTGTAGCAAATGGAATCTATACCTGCAATGATCAATCTGCCTTTAGGAGGTATGCCGGGCTTATGAACCTTGGGTAGTAGGTATAATGTAGGTGTCACTGGGTTTTCAATGAGAAGGTGTTTTTTCTCTTCAAATGTGAGTAGACCCAATTCGTATCAAGTGTTGATTAGAGTTTGCAATTTGCTCTGTATTTCCCTGGTTGGGTTATGGTTGAGTTTCTGATAACAGGTGTCTTCTCCCAGTTGTTGTTTTGCCTCCTCGAGGTAGTCTGAAGTATTGAGCAGGACTACGTTACCCCCTTTGTCTGCCTCTCTTATAGTTACATCAGGGTTGTTCTTGAGTGCCGTTAATGATTGTCGTTCTCTTTTGGTGATGTTGGAAGGTAGATATTTCCTTTTTTGCAAATATTTCTGATGTTCTTTATCCAGGTCTTTGATTACAGCTGAGAAGAAGATGTCTTTCAAATTGCCGGTTGGTAAGATTGGTGTAAAGTGGGATTTTGTGCCTATTGGCGTTGATTTGAAATGAAAGATGTCTATTCCTAGTTCTGAGGCAGTTGTGGATAATGAATCCAATCCTTCCGTATCGGTCTCTGTGGTCAGATTGCTAAGGAGATGGATTGTCTCAAAATACTGCGCTGAGAGTTCACTGGTCTCTGGTTGAGTTGCACTTGTTGTTCGTTGTGGTGATTTGTCCGAAACAAATGAGTGCAGTTTAAGTTTCCTAGTGAATTTAAATAAATCCACTTTGGTCTGAACTAGGTCCTAGCTAGCATTGGGCAAAAAGACAAGCCTTTATTCAGAATTTGACAGTTAGGTTGCTGTAATATTATGTTAGACATATTGGTAATGAGTTTATTGGGGTTGTCTTCTGCTTGGTGGATCTGATCATTATCTATTTGGTTGTTCATAGTTGTCCTTTGGTTAGTTCCTTGCAGAAGGACGATAAGCCACTGGAGCAGCAGCCCTCGTATATTCATGAAACAAATTATCATTCCCATCCACCACGAGAAACGTAACCCAAGAATAGAAAACCTCGAAGCGGTAAGCTGGGTACGCCTCGACCCCAAAAATAAAGGTAGCCCCCGCATTGGGGACTCCGTGTTGAGTTAAGTATGCTGTAAACGCCATGCGGTTAGGTGCTGCAATAGCGACTGGTCATGCCTTATCAGAAATGGAACCACAAGAACTAGAAAAATGGTAGCGCAAAACATGGTCAAAAGTAAAACCTTTTAAATCTCACGCTTGAAAAACCTACAAATACACAATATAGGAGGCCAAGCCCCCCCACCACGGACGTCTCCGAAACTGGCGAGAGGGTATTGTGGACAAGCACAAGCTCTACTCAAGGGTCTCGTGAATAAGTACCAGACCAAACGTTGGTGGCGCCATGTTGCAGGGATACTTCCCAAAAACAGAACTATACACAGGATTATAGAACCTTGGCATATAGGGACTGAGTCATCCTACCACCTTAGTACCCATGAGCCCGGGACCGACTAGCTATAGTGTCTCACTTGCTCTTCTACTCAGTCACAGAGAAACAAGTGATTAGACACCCCAGAACACAACACTCCCTGTTCTCTCGGAAATCGCGGTAACAAGACACACCCTTTCGTTCGCACTCTTGTACTTGTCCACAATAAGATCTGACAGAGACACAAAACAGTTTAAAATATTTATTTTAACTAACGTGCCCTAACATGCAGTATACGTACCACAACAAGCAGAAAAATGCATAGTACAAATACAGTCAGCATAGCAGCTAGTCCATATATCATGAAGGGAGATGTCATCATGAAAAGACAATAGAGAAAAGACTATAGAGCCTAACCACCCTCCCCTTGCTAAGAAGCAGTATTATTATATATTAGAAGATCTCTGGGCTTTGTCAGCAGACCCCATACCTTAGCCTATAGAGAGTAGATCTACAGCATAGGTGCTGTCTCACTCTTCTCCCTGGAAAGGTCCCTCTCCAAGTGTGTGTTACCTATTCGTGTATCCCCATAAGAACAAAGTACGTTGTCCCAAACAGCAGCTGCATCGGTATGTTTTGTCTAGGTGCTAAGACCTTACCAGAACAAAATAACAAGGGGCATTGTTTATCGACCTTGCTCACAATGTTCAGACTAAATCCTAGGAACCTGCAGAGAATAAACACAGCGATGAGTTTTCATGTGAAAACTGCCATAGAAGTTATTGCAAAAATAAAGTTGTGTAGTAACGTGCACAAAGCAGCAGGCAATCTGCAGCGTGCTCATGCTAACTTAGAGAAAACGACAATGGCTCCATTGCCATGTGACAGTCCCTCATCAGTTGCCATGAGCAAGCCCATGTCAGCCTTGCCTACAAAAGGTTTCAGGCGGCTCACATGAAGTACCCTATGGGGACTTCTTGGAGTACCTAGGTCCACCAGGTAGGTGACCTCACCTTTTTGTTCAAGTACAGTGTGGGGTCTACTCCACTTATCTTGGAGAGCTGCTGGGGCCACAGGCTTCAACAGCCACACTTTCTGGCTTGGCTGGTAAACAGTCCAGACAGCCTTTTGGTCATGCCAAGCTTTCTGAAGTTCTTGGCTGGCCTCCAGGTTTTTGCTGGCCTTCTCAATTGTACTCAGCCATGCGTGAACGCAGGCCAAGAACATAGTTCATAATGTCCTTTTTAGGAGGTTTGAGAGGTTGCTCCCAGCCCTCCTTCACTAGACACAGTGGACCCCTATCTGGATATCCAAACAGAAGCTCAAATGGGCTGTAGCCAGCCCCCTTCTGAGGAGCCTCTCTGTAGGCAAAGAGAAGGCAGGGTAGTAAGAAATCCCATTTTCGCCTACGCTTTTCTGGGAGTCCCATGATCATACCCTTGAGGGTCTTGTTGAACCTTTCAACAAGCCCATTGTATTGTGGATGGTAGGATTTGGTAAACTTACAGTTTACTTCACACTCTTTCCACATTGCGGTGATGTAACTTGACATGAAGTTGGTACCTCTGTCAGTTAAGACCCCCTTAGGGAAGCCTACTCTGGAAAAGATTCCCAGGAGGGCCCTAGCCACTACAGGAGCTGTGGTGGGCCTAAGGGGAACAGCTTCTGGGTATCTAGTGGCATGGCCCATTACCACTAGTATATAACTGTGCCCAGATGCAGTTGGAGGGTTCAGGGGACCAACAATTTCAATACCTACCCTCTCAAAGGGAACCCCAACCACTGGATTTGAAATTAAGGGGGCCTTTGAGGTGCCACCTAACTTACCACGGCTTGGCAAGAGGCACAGAAGCGACAAAAGTCCTTTGTGTCTTCAGACATATGGGTCCAGTGAAAGTGAGAGACAAGCCTGTCCTAAGTCTTGCTTTGCCCTAAGTGTCCTGCAAGAGGAATATCATGCTCTAGGGTGAGTAGGAAACCTCTGAACTTCTGGGGTATTACCAACCTCCTGGTGGCACCAGGCTTGGAGTCTCTACCCTCCGAGTAGAGAAGTCCATCCTCCCAATAGATCCTATGGGACTCACTGATATTTCCTGCTTCCTTAGCAGCAGCTTGCTGTCTGAGGGGTTCAAGAGAGGGGCAGGACTGCTGCTCCAAACTCAAATCTTCCCTGGAAGGGCCCCTGCCCCCAAGAACCCTGCCTGATCAGGCCAAAGCTCCTCTGGGACAGTTCCTTCACAGGGACTAAGATCATCTCCTTTAAAAGAATGATCCTCACCGAGAGTTTGTGAGGAAGGCAATTCTTTACCCTTCCAGCTCCTTCTCTTGGGAAGCACCTGGTCCATTTTTCCAGGATCCAGTGCTTTTTCAGTGGTGAGCTGTGTGGACTTAGCCTTGGTGACAGCAAACACACTGGCAGAGATGCCAATCACCTCTGCATGTGTCCCGAACTCCACTTCAGACCAGGCTGAAGTTTCTCGATTGTTGCCCAACAAACAATCTACAGGTAGGTCTGGAGATACCACAACCCTCTTAGGTCCAGTTACCACTCTCCAGCTGAGATTCACAACTGCCAAGGAATGGTCAGTCCTGACATTGATAGCGTTGGTGACTTGGTACACTTGTCCAAATATGACCTGTTTAGGGGATACAAGTTTCTCTGTCACCATAGTGACACTGGCCCCTGCATTCCTATAAGCCATTGCTTCTTTTCCATTTATTAAAGGCTGTTGTCTGTACTTGCCCAAGTTAGTGGGACTGACTAGTAAGGTGGCAAGATCCAATCCAGCATCGCAGAATAAAACAGCCTGAGCTGGTTTTCTGACTAAGTCAGAACCCATCTCAGTACCCAAGGTTAACCCCACTAATCCCTTGTTTGCTGTGCTACCACTTGTACTTGTGCTAGGGGGAGCAGGTGCCTTAGGGGCAGTGGTAGTAGAAGTAGTTTCCTTGGCTTTTAAACAATCAGCATCCTTTGTCCAATGGGTCTTCGCCTTACAGAAGTAACACCAAGGCTTCTTTTTGCCTTTCCTGGAATTTTGGGACTCACCCCCAGATGCAGGTTTTTGGGGCCCCTGTGAAGACTCTTTCTTATCTTTGGCTTTGTCTCCACCCTTATCCTGTGATATAGAAGAATCTTGCTTCTTCTGGTCACCTCCATTACCATGGTTATTCTGCTTAAACCTGGTGTGAACCCATTTGTCTGCCTTCTTTCCCAATTCTTGGGGAGAGGTCAGATCAGAGTCCACCAGGTACTGATGCAAAAGCTGGTTCTGACAAATATTAAGGATCTGCTCCCTCATAATCAAATTGTACAATCCTTGGTAGTCCTGTACCTTGCTTCAATGAAGCCAGCCTTCCAGATCCAGCACTGTCTACAAAATCTAGCCAGTACTGGGTGTGTGCCTTCTGGGTGTCTCTGAACTTAATCCTTTACTGTTCAGTGGTTAAACCAAACCCATCTATGAGAGCACTCTTCAGTACTGAGTAATTGTCAGCATCCTCTTGTCTAACATTGAGGAGTTTATCTCTACCTATGTTAGCAAAGGAGAGCCACAAGATAGCTGCCCACTGCTCTAGAGGGACCCTCTGAACTTTACAGGCCCTCTCCAAAGCAGTGATCCATTTATGGATATCATCCCCCTCCTGGTAAGGAGGGACTATCTTGTTCAGGTTCCTATGGTCAAAAAACGTTTCTCTAACCCTAGGGACACAGTTGCTGCCACCATGGGACTTTTATTCCCAGTTTCTTCCTACCTTTCTGGATTTCTAGGGACTCTTTGTCAAGGGCTAACTGATCTTGCCAGAGCCTAAGTCTTGCTTTCTCAAGTTCAAGCAGTTGGTACTCCCTGTCAAAAGAGTTATCCCTCTTACTAGATATAGAGGTCCCTATAGAATGTCCTGAAGCATTGGATTGTCTAGAGGAGGATCTAGACCACCATGGTCTACTCTGAACCCTTCCAGGAGGAACAAAGGAAGACCCACTTATGGGGGCACCATCTGTGCCATCTGCACTATCCTCTGGGGGATCTGAATTCTCCAGGTGGGAGTCATGAGACTCCTCCTGGTCAGGGTCAGAATTAAGGTCAACAAGGGGGTTCCCTCCTGACACATCTTCTGTCCCTGTTCCTCCCACTCTGTCCTGTACATCTGAACCACTAGACTTCTGTAGGTCATCCAACAGTAACACCACTAGGAGACGTTGAGAATTAGAGCCTTTCCCTGTCTTAAACTTCCTATAGGAACACAGGGGCCTCAGTTCCGGGAACATGAGGTCACTGTATCTAGATAGGCAGAGAGACACTGGCGTCTCCTTTAGAAGACATACTTGGTGTTGTGAGGTGTTGCACCTACATAACCTAGTGGGAACCAAACTCTCTGAGTTTGGAGAAAGAGTTGTGCTAGACCCTTAACTACTCAACCTAAGTTCAGTAGAACTTACTTATTCTAAGCTTGTATTATATGTGCCTAATATTAGTGATGGTTTTTCAATTAATCCACACCAAGATTTTCTGGTAAAACAATGCAGGCTTGAATCCCAATCGCTCTACACCAATGTGAGAGGCTGGCTCAGTATATGATGCACACTTATGTAAGTGGACACCTTGCACTGATCCAGACAACGCTTGTGGTGATTATAGGGGTCGTAGACAACCTTAGAAAGCTCTCTAAGTGGTAGCTGTGGAGAGCAGCCTTCAGGCTTAGTCCAGGAGTGTAAAGCAACTTGTTTTACCAAAACACAATCTTATTGGTATAGATTAAGTGAAAAAGAACTATCCAGTGTATTTTTAAAAATATGTATTTATTATAAGACACTCACTAACACATTTAGATATCTTCTTGCCGGAGATGTACACAATACACACAATACTTTGCAATAGAAACAGGTAAGTAGCACAGAATACACAGTGGTCCCCAGGGGGAGACCAAACCATATACTAAAATAATGGTATGCGAAACACGACTCGAGTCAAGACAATACTCAGAGGACATAGAAGTGTCGAGGACCCAAGGAATCACCCAAGATGAGTATCTAGAAGCCCCACGGAGGTCGTGTGCAGTATAGGAACACAACCGCGTTCTCCTTACAAATCAAACGTGTAAGTCGCGGTTGGAATTTTAAAGAAAGAGGACCCTTCCCAGTGGACTGTGAAGAAACCCCGTAGAGAACAAGAGGTTGGAGAGCCATCCCACCCGTGGATACCCTAGGAACCAGGTTACCTGCACCAGGGAAGCCGGGTGCATAGGTGTGAAGTGGCGTTGGAAACCACCGTCGAACCCAATGGAGGACTTCAGAAAGATGCTGCTGTTGGAAGAGGTGAAAGTGTCCGGTGGAACCCAAAGGTGGATTCAAGCTGTGAAAAACCTGCAAGCAGAGTGGACAGACTCTATGCCACTTAGGAGTGACCAGGAGGCACGGAAGACGAATGCCCACTGGTGTTGGGTGTTGCAGAAGAGCTGACGGTGACATTGAAACTGCAGCTGTGTGGACCAGGCAACGCTGTGGGAGACCAGGTGCCATTCACTAGCTGTGCCATGTCGGATGTCGAGAGTTGAGGGGTCGGTGTCCGGCGGAAGCACCAACAAGCCTTAGCAAATACAACCAATGTGGAAGTTGAAAAAGGTGCCAGGTCGGGACCATCAAGGTCCATGAGACTCACCACAAACAGGGGAGTCAGGGCAGGCCCTGAGCAATCAGAGGAGCCCAAATAATTCAAAAGTGACCCTCAATAGGACCCACAAGCCGGAGGCACTGGAGTCGCAAGAGGACCTCAAGCAGCTCATAAAAGAAGCAGGCCCACGTTGCAAGTGATGTGGTGAGGATGAAGATCTTGGTCACTGGAGATTCTTGAGGTTGGGGATACTTGGAGCCCGAAGATCTTGGTGGAAGGAAGCCAACAAGCCTTTGCAACTGCAAGTTGATGCGATGCACAGGGGTTCAGTTCCTGCAGCTCCGATGATGGATACTGGCCTCAAACTTGGTGAGAGGACAGGGCAGGCCTCAAGGGATGTGAAGAACCACAACCTGTGTTGCTGAACCTTTCAGAGTCCATAGGAGCCCAGGATCAGCAGACCGGCCAGCTTGGTTGCGGTGCCTGCAGATGCAGGGAAGTGACTCCTTCACTGGTGTCTTGGATGTCCACAGTCTCTGGATGGGTTCCTGTATGGAGCACAGGCATGTACATTGCAGCAGACGAGCAGGGCGAAGAGATCAGGAGCAGCAGGAGTCTTCTCTGTTGCAGACTTGATGCCTAGAGCAAAGTCCAGCGAAGTCCAGAGTGCCCAGACATTAGAAGTTGAAGTGGTGTCTGAATTGTGTCATGTCCCATGATGAATCTAGGGATCCACCCACAGGTAAGCCCTTAAATACCCTAAGGAAAGGGTTGGAATGATAAAGGGGTCCCTCCCTAAGGAGGGGCCGGACAAGGGGGAGGATACTCCCCTGTCCTTTGTCCAGTTTTGTGCCAGAGCGGGAGCCTTCAGCTCCCTTACTGGTTTGAGCTGGACTATGCATGGAGGGCACCACATGTGCCCTGCACGCAGACTATGTGGCACTGGCAAGTGCTCCCACCCTGCCACAATACACTAAACCCTGTCTGGGAGGTGGTCACACCTCCCTGTGACAGGATGCCTATTGTTCTGCCTTCCCCTGCTCGAGCTAAGCTCAGCAGCAGGAGGGCAGAATTGTGTGTCTCTGTCAGGGTCTAGAAGACTGGTACCGGGAGCACTGAGGGCCTAATGGAGAGCCTTTACAGTGCTTGGAATCATACCTCCCACACAGTTTACAGTGTGGGGGTATGATTCCAACATGTTTGATACCAAACTTGACAGGGTTCGTTACAGCCAGTTTCGCGATGGTCATCACGTAATCACGTGGTGCCCCTCTGTATGTTATATGGCTGTCTCCCTTACAACCCGGGAGAGTGGACTCCAAAGGCTGTCGGGGTGTTCTGCTCATGCAGGGGCACCCTAACACTTAGAACCAAGCACCCTGCCTTCAGGATTGAAAAGGCCTGCTGCAGGGGTGACGTATAGTTTTTAAGTGCAGTGACCTTAGATATATGGAAACCTATATCGTTCGTATAGGTGCTAGCACCAGCTTACACAGGCTGCAATGGCAGGCCTGTAGAGATAGTTTGAATGGTCTCCCATAGGTGGCATAATACATGCTTCAGCCTAGGTGGGACCTCTGGGGTACCTATGCCCTGGGTACCCTTAGTACCATATACTATGGACTGATAAGGGTGCCCCAGTATCCAATCTGGGATGTACCTAAGTACTTACCATAACAATTTAGGGGATAAAGCAGAGAGACTGGGGTCCTAATTAGCAGGATCCCAGTCAGACTATTCAGAAAACAGCATTACATCAAGCAAAAAGTGGAGGTAACCATAGAAGCAGGTCCTGCTTTCCTACACTAAACAACCAGTGAGATTTCTCCAATGCGGGCGGCTGTGGACGGTTGTGACCGTTCATGGTCAGAAAGCTGCTGCTCAAGTAGAAAATCTACTCGAGCAGCAGCAAAACCAAGACGAGAAGTTGGACCCTCTGGTGTGCAGTGTGGTGCTGTTTGTGCTGATTTTTCAGCGCGGAACGAGCTTCAGGCATTAAATCTCAGCGCGAACACCACAACATGCCTATTTCTGCCCGTATGCAGAATTCTGTTGAATTTTTGTGTAACTCAGTGGAATTCCACAGAGGGAAAATCCGCAAGTTCTGCCCAGGCCTTACAAAGGGTCCAAGACCTGGGGGACACCTCTTGGGGATCTGGGTTCACTCCAGCAGAGGTCAGAAACAGAGCACAAGCAGATCCAGGCAAGTCCAGTTGTAGCGGGAGAGGTGGGCTGTTGCAGAGAGGCCTCTGGAAGCTTGTTGTGTCCATGTAGTTCACATAGGAGGTCAGCCAACTGAGTCTTGGAGTGGCTCTGGCAAGCCTGGGATGGAGGAAAGCAAGTCCAAATTCATTCTTTAGACAGCAAGGCAGTTGTAAAGCAGCAGAGCAGTCCTTCTGGCAGCTCTGCAGTCATTTTAAATCTCCAACAGATCCAGGAGTGTGCTGAAGAGTGGCTCGCAAGGTCCAATATTTACACCTGGTGCCAACCTGTCCTAACACTCCAACTTGTCATCTAATGTTCTTCCCCTTTCTCTGGTCAGACTCTAGTTTTTCTGGGGTTACAAACAGCAGTACAGGCTTGGTGTCAAATCCCTTTGTTTGTGCTGTGGACAAATCTCTTTAAAATGTAAGTAGGGATATCTGCCCCCTAGGCTTAGTGGTAAGGGTCTCAGAGGAACCCCTCTAGGTCCAAAGCACACATATTTTTTTTTACTTGCACTTTAATAAAATAAACCACTCAAGGTGGGAGGCAGAGGTAGCAATGGATTGCAAAAAAGAGGTGGGCATGTGGCCCCCTCCAAGCCTTTTTTCAGGCCCTAGGTACCCCCTGCCCTGTGGCTGATGTTTTAAAAAGGGGAGGGGGCATGCACCTCTCTCCCTGAGCCTCGTTGAGGCCCGGGGACCCCATGAGCCTTGGCTGATTTTCAAAGTATAGGGGAGGGTGGCGCGCTGTCCCCTCCCCAAACTGACATTGGCCCTAGGGACCCCATCTCCAGGAGCCTGATATACTGCAGTGTCCTGGAGAGGGAACAGAAGTGTGGTCCTGACAGACGGGAGCAGTAGATAATGCTGCTCCTCCCCAGGTGAGATCAAAGGAGAGGTGTTGGCTGGGGAGCCAGCAAGGACTGTGGCAGGCTTGGGGCTCCCCCATTGGTCCCCAACAAGGCCAACATTATGGGTGCTCTGAGTGGGCACCGGGACACCCATCTAAAATTTAAAAAAATGACTGGCTCTCACCAGAGGAGATGGCTGGGGATGCTGGGGCCTGGGGCTCCCCATCACCCCCAAGAAAGATTGAGCTGTGGTGTCCCGGGTGGGCACACACTTAATAAAACAAATGAAGCTACGATGGGTGCCAGCTGGAGAGCTGCATGGGGCTGCAGGGGCACCAGAACACAGTGTGCACTGCTTATGACCTCACATATTACATCACCCATGACATGTTCTGTGATATCATTGATAAAATCACTGCAACATCTGAACTGAAATCATTGATGACTATACTTTTCATGGTGGGGGAGTGAGTTATAGTTACTTTTGGGAAACAAGTTATACTTACTTGAGATAACTAAAACTGTTGAATTTCAGTAGTTTTGTTAATTTAAAATGGTATGTTTTAACTGATATTTTCATCCAACTATAACATCCCTTTCACCTTCGTTTATTTCATTGAATAGATAGATAGATAGATAGATAGAAAGATAGATAGATAGATAGATAGATAGATAGATAGATAGATAGATAGATAGATAGATAGGCCTTCCACACTGCATATTCATAATAGCCCTGACAATATCAAAGCTCTGCAGGGTGGTTTGTGGGCTGCCACTTTGATGACATTTCACTGTCACAAATTTTACAGTTCCCATATGATTGATTATCTATCTATCTATCTATCTATCTATCTATCTATCTATCTATCTATCTATCTATCTATCTATCTATCAAAAAAATACAGTGGTGGTACACAGTGGTGGTTGCCACTGTATTGTTATGTTAGGTCAGAGTTTCCATAGAATGAGTTTTTTTGTTTTGCTAATACCTAGATGAATCTTCACAAAATGCTCCTAGAAAAGTTCATCTACCTAAGATCCTTTCCGGAAATTTTGGGGTGATCCGTCAAGTGAGGGCCAAGTAAAGTGTGTGGGGGGTCCAAAATTGTGTTTTCCCATGTTTATTCCAATGGAAATTTGTGGAAGCAATACAGAAACAGAAACAATGGTTGAACAGAATTACACAATATTTGACAGAAATTAAGAACTTTACTCCTCAGTAAGTGTGTCTTTATTATTTGGTGAAAATCTATTCAGCCAAATTTGAGAAATTTACATTTGAAGAAGTGCTGAGGATCGGCTTCAAAGGTATAAAACGTTTCAACAAAAAACTTTACATAGCGGTACATTATAACGCGATGTAAACGTTTATGTTGTCAAATTCGCATTATAATAATGCAAATTACATTTACATGGCAAACTTTTTCGTCCCATTTGATGTAGCAGTGCAGTTTACAGACTTTTGAACGTAGCAACACTGCCATCTACTGGTTGCAGGTTGTAAATACTAAATTCATTTATTATTGAACTGTGGGGCATATTACCAAGGATTTGCGATAATTATCGCAAAGCGCGCTTAGCGCTTTTTTTTTTATCGCCGGCTATCGCTGGATTTCATCGTGGAGATACCGCGTTATTATCAACGCTTATCTATAAGGCGATAAAAAATCCAGCGATAGCGGCGAAACTCAGCAATAGCGCGAGAAATCCAGCGATAAATTCACTGCGCTAATGAAAAGCTTGCTAATAGGCAGGTGAGGACTTAACCTTACAATCCACCTCCCATTGACAAGATGGTTAAGTCAAGTTTTTTGCAGGTGTTAAATTCCAGCGATAATCGCGGTTAGCGTGACTTTTTTTATCGCTTCGCGGGCATTGATAATAGGGGGAAGTTGTGTTTGCGACTGTTTGCAGTTGCTTTTAGTTGGGAACGCCTACTTTGCATGTCATTAGCGATAATTATCGCTGACATGCAAAGCGGCAACAAAACGGCCGCTATCGCCATTAAGCTGTCGCTAACAGCTGTTAGCGACAGCTTGCTAATAGGGCGATAAAAATATCGCCGCTTTATCAGCAAAAAGTGCCGCTAAAGTGGCGATAGTGCCCTTGATAATATGCCCCTGTATTTTTATAATTAAAATGTAATGAATGTATTAGACATTAATTGATTGCCCACCTTACCCCAATATCACTATTTGTAATTGCAAAAAAGAATGAATTTTTAAAAACTAGAATTAAATTATTTATTTTAAAGTTGTTAAAAAGAATTCCATTTATAAAATACAATATAATTATTGTATTCTATTTAAATAAGTATCTATACTTTACCTTTACATCACTTAATTAATCCATTCATAAATCCAATGTGTTAAAATATATTTAACATGCATTAAATTATTGTAAATTAAAATGTTGATGTTATTAGAATTTTATTATACTTTATGTTTTCTTATTAAATGACTTTCCACCTTTTTTCCCTTATCAGTATAACTACCTGTTCAGAAAAGGATTGAAATTCAAATGAATATAAAATGAATTTCCCGTTTCCTAGATCACTTTAAAAATCAGTTATTTAATAAAGTTACTTCCCACCCTTTGCTCCTATCTAATTTTTAGAAGCAGAACCTATAACAAACAGCACAAACAGGCACCTACATATATTTAGATTTACAACGTGCTGTAAAAGTGTGATTTAAATGTAAGTCTATGTAAATGATTATTTGTAAGGCTTGAAAGGTATAAATGTAGATATATCAGTTGGTCTTGAGGGGGTCCTGCATGACTCCCACGATACTGTAAAATCAAAATACAGTGCTGTCTGATTTGCTGAGGAAGTTTTTTCCCATCGGCCATTTCAGGCTGCAGAACTTGTAGTAGTCCCATGGGATTCGTTATGTGGGCCTTAGGTGGGGCTAGGCTAGCGTCGAAAAAGTTGAAGTGTAGGCTCAAAAAGGGTGGTCTAGGTCTGCCTGACTTGAATTTGTATTGCATGGCTTTTCAGTTCAAAAGCTGTAGGACAATTTTTGGAAAGCTGGATAGCTCAACTTGGGGGGTGTTACTTGCAGAGATGATTAGGGAGCTGGGATCACTGGGTTCCCGATACAAGCTTGGTGCCCCGAAGTTTTAAAAAAAAAGTGTGGCTTAAGGTCCTAAAGGAAGTTCTAAGCTTATGACTTGAAGTCAGGAGGATCTTGGATATTGTCTACTATTCCAATTTCCACCTATCTGAGATTTCCTGGTTACCCGAGAGTGTTTGAGGAATGGGTTGAGCATTCCACTAAGGAGGACTGGTGTTGGACCTGGCCCTTTTTGGCAGGTTCACCCCTGAACTTTTTGCCTGTCCCTAGGCCTTTTCCCCGTGTAGTGTTGGTGATTTTAGGCCTCTGGGCACTTTAGCACTGTGGCCCAGTGTAAAGTGCGTGCGCGCTGTGTGCGTGTGTAGTAGGCTTGGCCTGCCCTCCCATAGGAATGCATGGGGGATAGTGTGCCTGTGGTAATTCCTGGTATGAAAGGTGCAGTGTGGTCAAGTCTAGTATGTATGAATTCGTGAGAATAAATGCTGCGCAATGGTGTGCGCAGATTCATTGTGACTGGTGTAGAAATGCCACTTTTAGAAGTTGGCCTTTATGTGTGCTCTGAGTCTGCCTGCCTGATGTGGATTGCATGTCTGGCTCTGTGAGTGACAGGGGCTGGGAGGTGTGTGTGGCTCCAGGAGGGGCAGGGTGAGTCAGCGCTGGGCTGACTGGGACACCTGAGCTGAGAGTGGTGGGAGGAGAGATCCCCTGACCCTGAAGAGGATGTTGCCTGCCCTGTACAATGCTGACTCCACCTCCTGTGGTGCGTCTGATGTCCCTAGCCTGTCCTGTGAAAGGAGAGAGGAGCTGAGCAAAACAAAGTGCTCCAAAGCTCCCCCCAAACCAGTTGCGTCTGGTTTTTCCCCAGCCCTGTGCTGTGTCACAAAGGGATTTTGGTGTATAAAAGAAGGGGCTGTGACTCCATGAATTTGTTCAGTTCTGCAGTTCTGTTCCTGCCAGGGCGTGCTGCTGCTGGGGCCCAGGGGGGGCTACCATGAGGGCTTGCCTCCCTGGGCCCTGCATTGCCCCTTCAGCTAAGGACTTATTCTTTTCACTGCAGGACCTTTGCCTGCTTCTAAGCGCCTCGTGAGCGCTGTGCTGGATTCCTATTTTTGCCCAGAAAAGGAGCATGAGGGCTCCGCAGTGCTGAGCTGCCGTCCAGGGAGAGGGAATCCCCGGTGTAGGGATTCCCCCGGGCTCCGTGATCGAGCGAGAGCCCACTCCGCTTATTTTTATATTTAAAACGTGGGTGCCCACCCCACATGGCTGCTTTTTATTTAATGTAAATGCGGGTGCCTACCCCGCGTTCTACTTTTTAAAATCACCGCCGCAGCCCCGGGGCCGCCGAAGAAATCTGTTCCCGGCCGCTGCAGCACGACCAGGAAGTCAGGCACGTCTGCCTGGGACATGGGCGGAGCGAGGAGAGGAAGTCCCGCCCCGCCGCGAGAGATCCGGCCGGAGCCTTGCAGGCTCGGTGATGAAGTCCCGGGTCCCAGGAGGGGGCCCGGGTGAAGGGGAGAGGTGCCGGTATGGCGGAGGGGGCACGAGGCACATTGTCGGTGCCTGCCCCCACCGCGATTGAAGGAAAAGAGGACGGGAGCCTACCCCGCCTCCCAGAGTGCTGATGATGAGTCCCGGGTCCCAGGAGGGGGCCCGGGTGAAGAGGAGTGCGGCCGGAGCAAACAGCGACTCCGCAGGCCGCCGCAAGAGAAGTCCCGGTCCCGAGAGAGAGAGGGACCGGGCGAAGCGAGGGATACGCCACCGGATCCCCAGCGAGGCTCTCATGAGTGAGAGAGCCCCGCCCGCCGCCTGTGAGGAGACCCGGCCCCCAGGAGCGGGACCGGGTGAAGAGGAGTCCCCAGAGAGCAGCCCGGTGAGTTAGAAAGGGCTGGGGGCTCCGTGGGGGCTATTGTTGGTGCCTGATCGAGGCACAGATCCTGAGCGGCCCCGTTTTGGCAGCGGGCCGCTCCCACGTGGCGCATAGTTGCCTCAGAGCCCAGATGGCTCTAACAAGGGGACTAGTTTGTTTTAGAGCCTGCGTGGTTCCTAAGAGGGGCGTAATTGTTTTAGAGCCTCGGTGGCTCCAACGTTTGGCTAATGATTGTTAGAGCCCCGTGTGGCTCCAACATTTGGGGGCATATGGTTTCGAAGCCCCGATGGCTCCAACGCGGGGCATTCTTATTGTTTAAGGGCCAAAAGGGGCCCGTGCTTTCCCGCTCGCAATGATTTCAGCTGCCCCGCTTGCAGAGGGCAGCTGCACCGATGGGGTAATTTTATTAAAAGGGCCCCAGAGGGGGTCCCCAGGCACAGTGGTGCCAGTTCTTCATTTGCTTCACAGCGGCGCCGCAGTTGCGGGCCGCTGCAATGAGGGGGCTATTCTATTTTTAAGCAGTCCCGACGTGGGACTTGGGGGCCATGTTGTTTCCAGAGCCCGGGTGGCTCCAACGAAGGGGGCACATTTGTTTTTAGGACCATTGAGGGCCCATGCCTCATTTTAACATTCCCAGCTGCCCAGCAAGTAGTGGGCAGCTGCACCGCTTAGGTCTTTCTCTTTGCTTTAGGGGACCTGTTGAAGTTAGGAGTGAGATGCACTCCTGTGCCCTTGACATTCACAGCTGCGCAGCACTTAGTGCCAGCTGCACCGTTTAGACCTGCGCAGATTGCGCACCTTGACTTTCGCTGCCCTTGCAGCGCGCCCTGACTTTTTGGACATAGGGCATTTGAGCCCCTGGTGAGATGGCCAGCTGGCCAAGGGGACTGCTAGGTTTATAGGGCGCCAGGCCCTAATGTGATTTGTGTGTTGGTGAGCTTCTTTCCTAGGATTTATAGGCTAATGTGATTTATACCTCTGCTATGGTTCTTTCTACTATGAGGTTATGTGCTACTGTGAGTATGTGGTGCTAGGAAATGTAATGCGTGTAGCATGTTTTACGCACCCTGTTTCGGTTACCTCTAAAATGTGGTTTCTATGCTTGTGAGGTCATTACTTCCTAATGCTTTTAGGTTGTGAGTTATTTTCCCTGAGATTATTTCCTAATGTGATTTATACTTAGGATGTTATTGTCTAATGCGTTTAGACTGGAGAGATAATTGCATAATGTGTTTATGCTGGTGAGGTTGGCGCATAAGGTGTTGCACCTAATGTGATGCTGTGCATAATATGGTTTATGTTACAGGCTGATGCTAAGTACAGTGGTTGCCAGTGATTACTGGTTGTACATTTCTGACATGTCCTACAGTTATTATGTGTTCTACATCTATTACCTTTCACTAAGTGATGGTTCTGACATTGGTCCACGTGGCCCTGTCATGTGTACATAATCCCCTGTAAATATTGTCCCGTGCCAGTTGGCACAGTGTATTGTATGTGAGTACTATTCTAATGTGTTTCTGATAATACAAAGGCTATTTGTATTTATAACCTTGTGTGGAGTTCCTTTTGTAGTGTGCCTTGGGTGTGGTGCTGTGTGTGTGTTGCGCAAACGCTTTACACATTGCCTCCGGGATAAGCCTGACTGCTCGTGCCAAGCTACCAAGGGGGTGAGCAGGGGTTATCTTGGGTGTGTAACTCTCTTGCCCTGACTAGAGTGGTGGTTTCTGCTTGGCTTTGGCGCAAGCCTTAGCCAACCAGAAATCCCATTTCTAACATTGGTGATCAGCGGTGGGATAGGACTTGCGTTTGCGCAGTACCGCGGCGACAACTGGCTGCACTACAAAACTCTGCATTTTAGATAGTCACATGTTACAGATTATTGGTCTAAGATTGTTTTAAGTGTCATTTCATTTGTGAAATGTGTGTTCTTGTTGCACTATGAGTTGGGTGTCCTGCCAAGGACAGAAACCAGAGAAGCTGAAGGAGTTTTGTACTGCCCTTGTGCAGACTGCTATTTATGGGGTTGGCCTGAAGCGGAAGGAGTTTTGTACTGCCCTTGTGCAGACTGCTATTTATGGGGTTGGCCTGCAGCGCAAGCTAAAGGAGTTGTTACCGCCCTTTACTGTCTGCTAGTCCTTGGGCTGGCCTGAAGCTGAAGGAGTTGTTACTGCCCCTGTGCTGTCTGCTATTTCTAGGGTTGGCCTACAGTGGTAACTTAATTGGCATGGAGTCACTAGCTCGGGAGGGTAGATCATCCCCTAAGTGCGGTGTAAGTTTTCTGGAATCCCCAGATGGGTGGGATCCAGTGGTGGCAGCGATATGTAGTCCAGTGCAGGATGTCCCATTCCCAGTTCCCCGAGGATGGTACCTGGTTCCCGGTTAAGGAGGGGGCAGGTTGAGATTCAGGGACAGTAAGAATATGTCTCACCAGTCTTGTGGGGGAGTGTGGATGAATGTTGTGATGCACTGGATGTTCGAGTGATTGGTTGTTGTTCTGTGTTGGGGAGTAACCCTAGAAGAATGGTGCAGGTGTCTCGATAACCCTCGCGGTTTAAGATGGTTCAGAGTAGCCCAGCTAGGTGCCCTTATAGTGAGGAGGTTGTAGGGACTCACATCCTGTCTCGCAGGAGAAGGAGTGAGATTGGGCTGTGTCCCGAAGTGCTCGCACCTCAGTCTCCAGTACTGGTTGGTTCCATGAGGGAACACCAGTTAGGGAGCCTAGTCTGTCCTGTTGGACCGTTCTTCGAGGTGGTTTTTCCCGCTTTAGGTGAGCTGGGAGTGCCTGTAATCAGACCTCCAGCAGTTCTAGTGTCTGGCAGTACCGCTCCAGTTGGGAGGGTGCAGAGGTCCAGTTTTGAGGGGTGAGAGGGGGAAAGAGTCCCCAGTGGGAACCAGTGGGTCAGGGGCCAGCCAGAAGGGCTGAGTCGCCAATGATTGACCATGGTGAGCGCCACTTCTGTCCTGGGGCATCTTCACGCACTGTCAGAGGGACAGGAGGTCGTGAGCTCTGCGCCAGGCAGACTGTCACATGACACATTAGTGAGGTGTCATCCTCGGGAGAGTATATGTGCTCCCAGGAAGTCCTGGTTCTCCGGGCGATTGTGAGGTAGTACCCCCCTGAACGCGGGTGGGGTCCAGTTTTGAGGGGTGAGAGGGGGAAAGAGTCCCCAGTGGGAACCAGTGGGTCAGGGGCCAGCCAGAAGGGCTGAGTCGCCAATGATTGGCCATGGTGAGTGCCACTTCTGTCCTGGAGCATCTTCACGCACTGTCAGAGGGACAGGAGGTCGTGAGCTCTGCGCCAGGCAGACTGTCACATGACACATTAGTGAGGTGTCACCCTCGGGAGAGTATATGTGCTCCCAGGAAGTCCTGGTTCTCCGGGCAATTGTGAGGTAGTACCCCCCTGAACGCAGGTGGGGTCCGGTTTCGAGGGTTGAGAGGGGGAAAGAGTCCCCAGTGGGGACCAGTGGGTCAGGGGCCAGCCAGAAGGGCTGAGTCGCCAATGATTGACCATGGTGTGCGCCACTTCTGTCCTGGCACATCTTCACGCACTGTCAGAGGGACAGGAGGTCGTGAGCTCTGCGCCAGGCAGACTGTCACACGACACGCTAGGGATGTGTCACCCTTGTGAAGTCCTGGTTTTCCAGGCATCTGACCCAAGAGGTACGTCCCTGGGTTGGGGAGCCAGTAGCCGGTGTTTCCGGATCTGGACGGCAGGGCGACTGTAGTCAGTGTCCTGGCCGGTTTGCCTTCTAGGGGGTACCACTCCAGTTGGGAGGGTATCGGAGTCTGGAAGGGGGTGCAGAGGGAGGGAGTCCTCGCTCTGACCCCGGTGCAGCCGGTGAATATGGATCCCAGGTGGTAGACCAGTTGAGGGAGAGAGGTCCTGAACTGGTGGGAGAGTTGTGTTCTGGTGGGTGCTTCCCCTGGGAGGGTGCGTAACCCCAGAAGAGAGGTAGGGTGAGGAGATGCTTCGCCCGTGACTTCTGGTCAGCCTGAGGGTGCGGACCCTAGGTTGAGGGACCAGTGGTAGTTTGGAACTACACTGAGGGAGAGTGGAGAATGGCTATTGTATGTCAGGGGTTACTGCCCCCCACTCTGGATTGGCAAGGACCAGTGACATCTGGGTGGCCTAGGGCCTGGTCCTGGCCGTGGACAACTAAGGAGGACCGGTGGGGTAGCCTAGTTGGCCCTGAGTTTTTTTCGTTTTTTTTCTCTTAGATGGATTCCATGGGTTCCAAATGGCGTAGGACCGGAGGGTGTCCCTACAGTTGCGGGCCCGCGTCCGTGTTCTATCGCCTCCAAGCAGGGAAGCCCATCACGGTGGTGATTGGTCTACCCTGCGTTTTGGCTGGTAGGGGGTTGTGTTGGACCTGGCCCTTTTTGGCAGGTTCACCCCTGAACTTTTTGCCTGTCCCTTAGCCTTTTCCCCGTGTAGTGTTGGTGATTTTAGGCCTCTGGGCACTTTAGCACTGTGGCCCAGTGTAAAGTGCGTGTGCGCTGTGTGCGTGTGTAGTAGGCTTGGCCTGCCCTCCCATAGGAATGCATGGGGGATAGTGTGCCTGTGGTAATTCCTGGTATGAAAGGTGCAGTGTGGTCAAGTCTAGTATGTATGAATTCGTGAGAATAAATGCTGCGCAATGGTGTGCGCAGATTCATTGTGACTGGTGTAGAAATGCCACTTTTAGAAGTTGGCCTTTATGTGTGCTCTGAGTCTGCCTGCCTGATGTGGATTGCATGTCTGGCTCTGTGAGTGACAGGGGCTGGGAGGTGTGTGTGGCTCCAGGAGGGGCAGGGTGAGTCAGCGCTGGGCTGACTGGGACACCTGAGCTGAGAGTGGTGGGAGGAGAGATCCCCTGACCCTGAAGAGGATGTTGCCTGCCCTGTACAATGCTGGCTCCACCTCCTGTGGTGCGTCTGATGTCCCTAGCCTGACCTGTGAAAGGAGAGAGGAGCTGAGCAAAACAAAGTGCTCCAAAGCTCCCCCCAAACCAGTTGCGTCTGGTTTTTCCCCAGCCCTGTGCTGTGTCACAAAGGGATTTTGGTGTATAAAAGAAGGGACTGTGACCCCATGAATTTGTTCAGTTCTGCAGTTCTGTTCCTGCTGCTGCTGGGGCCCAGGGGGGGGCTACCATGAGGGCTTGCCTCCCTGGGCCCTGCATTGCCCCTTCAGTTAAGGACTTATTCTTTTCACTGCAGGACCTTTGCCTGCTTCTAAGTGCCTCGTGAACGCTGTGCTGGATTCCTATTTTTGCCCAGAAAAGGAGCCCGAGGGCTCCGTAGCGCTGAGCTGCCGTCCAGGGAGAGGGAATCCCCAGTGTAGGGATTCCCCCGGGCTCCGTGATCGAGCGGGAGCCCACTCCGCTTATTTTTATATTTAAAACGTGGGTGCCCACCCGACATGGCTGCTTTTTATTTAATGTAAATGCGGGTGCCTACCCCGCATTCTACTTTTTAAAATCACCGCCGCAGCCCCGGGGCCGCCGAAGAAATCTGTTCCCGGCCGCTGCAGCGCGACCAGGAAGTCAGGCACGTCTGCCTGGGACATGGGCGGAGCGAGGAGAGGAAGTCCCGCCCCGCCGCGAGAGATCCGGCCGGAGCCTCGCAGGCTCGGTGATGAAGTCCCGGGTCCCAGGAGGGGGCCCGGGTGAAGGGGAGAGGTGCCGGTATGGCGGAGGGGGCACGAGGCACATTGTCGGTGCCTGCCCCCGCCGCGATTGAAGGAAAGGTGGACGGGAGCCTACCCCGCCTCCCAGAGTGCTGATGATGAGTCCCGGGTCCCAGGAGGGGGCCCGGGTGAAGAGGAGTGCGGCCGGAGCAAACAGCGACTCCGCAGGCTGCCGCAAGAGAAGTCCCGGTCCCGAGAGAGAGAGGGGACCGGGCGAAGCGAGGGAGACGCCACCGGATCCCCCAGCGAGGCTCTCATGAGTGAGAGAGCCCCGCCCGCCGCCTGTGGAGGAGACCCGGCCCCCAGGAGCTGGACCGGGTGAAGAGGAGTCCCCAGAGAGCAGCCCGGTGAGTTAGAAAGGGCTGGGGGGCTCCGTGGGGGCTATTGTTGGTGCCTGATCGAGGCACAGATCCTGAGCGGCCCCGTTTTGGCAGCGGGCCGCTCCCACGTGGCGCATAGTTACCTCAGAGCCCAGATGGCTCTAACAAGGGGCCTAGTTTGTTTTAGAGCCTGCGTGGTTCCTACGAGGGGCGTAATTGTTTTAGAGCCTCGGTGGCTCCAACGTTTGGCTAATGATTGTTAGAGCCCCGTGTGGCTCCAACGTTTGGGGGCATATGGTTTCGAAGCCCCGATGGCTCCAACGCGGGGCATTCTTATTGTTTAAGGGCCAAAAGGGGCCCGTGCTTCCCCGCTCGCAATGATTTCAGCTGCCCCGCTTGCAGAGGGCAGCTGCACCGATGGGGTAATTTTATTAAAAGGGCCCCAGAGGGGGTCCCCAGGCACAGTGGTGCCAGTTCTTCATTTGCTTCACAGCGGCGCCGCAGTTGCGGGCCGCTGCAATGAGGGGGCTATTCTATTTTTAAGCAGTCCCGACGTGGGACTTGGGGGCCATGTTGTTTCCAGAGCCCGGGTGGCTCCAACGAAGGGGGCACATTTGTTTTTAGGACCATTGAGGGCCCATGCCTCATTTTAACATTCCCAGCTGCCCAGCAAGTAGTGGGCAGCTGCACCGTTTAGGTCTTTCTCTTTGCTTTAGGGGACCTGTTGAAGTTAGGAGTGAGATGCACTCCTGTGCCCTTGACATTCACAGCTGCGCAGCACTTAGTGCCAGCTGCACCGTTTAGACCTGCGCAGATTGCGCACCCTTGACTTTCGCTGCCCTTGCAGCGCGCCCTGACTTTTGGACATAGGGCATTTGAGCCCCTGGTGAGATGGCCAGCTGGCCAAGGGGACTGCTAGGTTTATAGGGCGCCAGGCCCTAATGTGATTTGTGTGTTGGTGAGCTTCTTTCCTAGGATTTATAGGCTAATGTGATTTATACCTCTGCTATGGTTCTTTCTACTATGAGGTTATGTGCTACTGTGAGTATGTGGTGCTAGGAAATGTAATGCGTGTAGCATGTTTTACGCACCCTGTTTCGAGTTACCTCTAAAATGTGGTTTCTATGCTTGTGAGGTCATTACTTCCTAATGCTTTTAGGTTGTGAGTTATTTTCCCCTGAGATTATTTCCTAATGTGATTTATACTTAGGATGTTATTGTCTAATGCGTTTAGCCTGGAGAGATAATTGCATAATGTGTTTATGCTGGTGAGGTTGACGCATAAGGTGTTGCGCCTAATGTGATGCTGTGCATAATATGGTTTATGTTACAGGCTGATGCTAAGTACAGTGGTTGCCAGTGATTACTGGTTGTACGTTTCTGACATGTCCTACAGTTATTATGTGTTCTACATCTATTACCTTTCACTAAGTGATGGTTCTGACAGTGGTCCACGTGGCCCTGTCATGTGTACATAATCCCCTGTAAATATTGTCCCGTGCCAGTTGGCACAGTGTATTGTATGTGAGTACTATTCTAATGTGTTTCTGATAATACAAAGGCTATTTTTATTTATAACCTTGTGTGGAGTTCCTTTTGTAGTGTGCCTTGGGTGTGGTGCTGTGTGTGTGTTGCGCAAACGCTTTACACATTGCCTCCGGGATAAGCCTGACTGCTCGTGCCAAGCTACCAAGGGGGTGAGCAGGGGTTATCTTGGGTGTGTAACTCTCTTGCCCTGACTAGAGTGGTGGTTTCTGCTTGGCTTTGGCGCAAGCCTTAGCCAACCAGAAATCCCATTTCTAACAACTGGGATAACTACCTGGGGGGAATTGTCTGCAGTGCAGAGGGTATTACCCTGGGAAGTATTAAGTGCTAAGACTGGTGGCTCCATATCAAGGTTTAAATATCTGCAGATGTCTTCTTGGCTTTCAAGCAGTACTCAGGAGATGGGGAGTGCCTGGGAATTTGAGTCAGCACTACAGGATGTGAGACCTAAAAGTAAGGAGATTGCCATTTCGTATTGGAAGTTTTTGGATGCCGTGGATAGGAAAATGAAAGTGCCATACTCCGTATGGGAAGAGACTATCCAGGAGACTGAACCTCGACCTATGTGGCAAACCTCCTTGAAGCTATTGTACTCTGTGGTTAAACCTGCCAACCTTAAGTAAATTCATTTCTTTACCATCAACGGATTATATTGGACCTCTCAAAAGTTTGCAACGTTTGCTCAGGAGCTGACCCCAAAATGTAGTAGGTGTGGCCTTTTAAGAACCAATGACCAACATGTTTTTTTCACCTGTTCTTGGATTAAGGGTTTTTGGCAGGCTTTTGAGAACTTTGTAAAGGATATCTTGAGTGTCAATATCACGTTAAGTCATGTGTTGGTCCTAATGGGGGTGGAAATTGGCTCACATAGTCTGAGTAGACCGCAGAGGGGCCTTCTTTTCTATCTCATCCTTCTAGCCCAGGAAGAAGATCTCTAAGCATTGGACTGATTCATCCTCCCCTAGCACGACAGACTGGCTCAAAGTTGTACTTTGGAATTGCCGTATGGATACTTAGGGTAAACCTGATTGGGCGAATGCGAATAAAATATGGGCTGATTTTCTCAGGTGGAGCAGTATGTTGGTTTCGGAATCAATAGAGCAAGAGGTCCTATGATTAAACCAATGTGCCACTTGGGTAACAGGGCAGTTGGCACGACTGGTGCGGTGAGGGCCACTGTAAATGCAGCAAGCTGAGGGCCGGATAGCTATTGTCAAAAAGCCTAAGCTTGCAGAAGCCATGGTGATATGAGGACAGTAAAAGAAAAAAAAAGACATTACTGATGACTTGTCAAACTACATCATTAATGACATCAGCACTTAATTTGTAAAAAACAAAATTGCTGGTGCCCAAAACATTCACCAAGATCTAATGGCCATGTGGCTCTGATGTATTACTGCGTAAAAACTAAAAGAGACACTGCCATTTTACCATTATTGTCTAAATTATCAGCTTGATTAAATAAAATATTTACAGGTTATAACAGTGTATGACACAGCCTGAGAGGAGCTGATAGACTAAGCTGTGCACTGTCTGATTGAAGTTAGAGTGTGATAAAATAGGATTTGGTCCTCAAGCAGGGTTGGATTAGGATTAAAAATCGGCCCGGGCACGCTAAAAAAAAGTGGCCCACATTTGCATATTGCCTTTCCACAAAACACTGCTTCGGCGAAATTTTATTTAAAAAAAGGGAGGTGGGGGGGGAGGGTAATAAAACTGCACGGATTACTTTACTCTGGTGAAACACACCTGAAAACGAGTGAGGCCACTTTTGCTCAGGCCCCCTGCCCTCCGCTCAATATGCATATATTAATGGGCCGGCCAGCGAGAGAAAGGGAGTGACACCTCTGCCCGTTGATAAAAGGAAGGTAATGGACACCCATCTGCCTCCAGAAAGGCCACTCAGGCACGCACTGGGCTGCTGGCGGCATCTGAACAACGGAGAAACCGCCCAAATCGGCCCCCCAGGCTGCTCAAAAAAGCAGCCCACGGCTGGAACTCGGATACCGGCCCCTCGGGCATTGCCCGAGTGCCAGCGTTACCAATCCGACCCTGTCCTCAAGCAATAAGTGCCAGTGATGCTCACCGGCAACCTCTAGGCACAGTAAAGGTTGAGGGAAGCTGATTTGCTGAATCTGAGGGGGCCTCTCACAACCACAGTGCTTTGCATGCGCAGGACATCCAACCCCATCCAAGTGACAAATGCACCATTGCTCTCTTGCTGTGGTATTGCTGCCAACTGAGGCCTGGCCACTACTGGAAGTAGCTATTAGACAAAAGAGGGCCCCTGAAGATCAAATGGGAGAAGGCAGATCCAGGGGAAGGAACAGCTCAAAGCATCATAAAATGCCAACTCCACTTATTTTACATGGTAATAACTCTAACATTTTACTTAAAGAATATCAATTCATGACTCACACATTCTCCAATTTTATTTATTACGTCAATTGTTCCTTTTTTTCAAAACATAACATTTAATGTTACTATTATACAGCAGACAACAATACATAACCATAATTCATATCAGAATACTATCAATTTCCTGATTCAAGTTGTTAAGAAATACATGCACTTAAAATTACTTCATATAAAGACAAATATATAAACAGGACACCTAACACTCCACAAAAACTGAAAATCTCATCCATACTGTGGTCTATCATACTAAATTTGCTCTATCTCATTCATACTAAAGCACATTTAAAACCATGACAATATATTCCACTGAATATTGGCTTGACATGCAAATAGAATGACCTAATGATTTATTCACAATAATTTAATTACCCAACTATACATGAAAAGTCACAGTAAGAATCACTTTAAATAATGTATATTTTTTAATCATTCGAAAAACATTTGTGTCCCTTAAATATACTTTTGTACATAATGGTTTTGATCCCAATTGTGGTTGGCACAGCTCTAGGGTCTGGAGGCAGTCGCACACAGTGGCAGGCAGACCTGAGGTATCACAAGCGGTCATGCTGACAGACACAGCTCTAAAAAAGGGCTTGCTGTCTTGCTGACAGGCAGAGCGTCGAAAGAGTAATTGCCTGTCACGCAGTAAACACAAGAAGAACATAATAAATTATTGGTGGTGTTTCCCTAACTTGCAGAGGCCATTGAATTTACCCTGCGTTTTCTGATACCGTTGTAGGGAGGAGGGAAAAACATTATAAACTGTTTCCTGTTTGGAACTCCACCCATTTACTTTGAAAGGCAGAGACAGAAAGAGGACTGAATCTTTAAGATCTGTTGTGTGGTTTTATAGTAAAATGTGTTGTATTCTCAGTTATTTAAAGCATTATATCATCCCTACAACATAGATGGGAAATTAATCATTATATCCGGTGAAGGGAATATGAGTGGTCTGAATTTTTTTTTACTTGTGTCAGGATGAACTCTTATCTTATTACTGTTTTTGGCCTTCTACGTTCTGTATTCATTTTGCTCTGACTGTTGGTATATAAAATGGCAACAGCAAATATGGCCCAGCCTCCTCCATTTTTAGATGAGGTGGGGCAGCCAAATATACCCTGCAAAGCTTGGGAGAAATTGTTCATATCATAGCTTATTGCGATGTGGGGGGAATTCTAATTTTTACGGAAGTCAAATATTATTGCACAATTTAGGTATTCAGGGAAGAAAATTGAATGAAAATTTAGCAGATTCAGAGAATGAAGAAGAAGGTGAAGATGTTCAGAAAGATGTACACCATTGTTTCACAAACTGGAAAAACATTTTGGTTAAAGGGTGAACGTGGTGTTAGAGAGACATACATTCTTTTGTAGAGTACAAGGGAAAAATGAGAAAGTAACAATTTACATTGCTGTGCTGAGAGGGTTGGCCAATATGTGCGAGTTTGGTCCCTTAATGGATTCTCTAATCAGAGAACAATTAGTTCAGTGTACAAAAAACCCTAAGATCTAAGAAAAGTTGCTAACTGGTAATAAGGATTTGAAAGATGCAACAGATGTTGCAAAAGCATAGAGCACACAGCAGGTGCATAAGAGAAATTAAGCAAAGTAACAAATCAGATACAGTTCATGTAGTAAAAAAAATATTCTGGTAATGAGGAACTAATAGGAGAGG
This sequence comes from Calotriton arnoldi, assembly GCA_963921515.1. NCBI lineage: Eukaryota > Metazoa > Chordata > Amphibia > Caudata > Salamandridae > Calotriton > Calotriton arnoldi. Next base: position 2,140,927 of record CAWUFW010002520.1, read on the forward strand.
TGGAGGATGGGAAGAACCTTAATGAGTGTCCACTCAAAAAGAACACAGAGTATGAAATAATGGGAGAGGATGAAGTCATATCGTTGTGGAAACTACAACCACCTAACCAATAACCCTAATTGTCCTGCATGTTCTATTGTATGGTGAAAATATAATAAGAGGGGGAATTATGTCAGATTTTGTAAGAATCTAAAAGCAAGAAAAAAATTGTGCGTATGGTTAAAGAAGTGGGGGAAGGTGCCAGCAAATACATATTTCAGGTTGCAGGCAACACAGTGGGAAAGGAGGAAATTTCTCCTACTTGTGATATAGCCTTGAATGGTATATAATTGAAGGTTTATGCTGATTCAGGCTCCCATATACACTAATCAATTATGATGTTTTCCTAGAGAAATTTCAAGCAAGAATTATGGGCCCGATTCACAGAACTAACTTAAGACAAAATCCTAAACTTACTACCATTTTGGTATTCACAGAAGGCACTTATTCATTTTGGTATTCACAGAAGGCACTTATTACTCATTTTGAGTAACTTACTCATTTTGAGTAACTTACTCATTTTGGTATTCACAGAAGGCACTTACTCATTGATGAGTAAGTGCCTTCTGTGAATACCAAAATGAGTAAGTTACTCAAATGAGTAAGTTACTCAAAATGAGTAAGTAAGTGCCTTCTGTGAATACCAAAATGGTAGTAAGTTTAGGATTTTGTCTTAAGTTAGTTCTGTGAATCGGGCCCTATGTTATTCAACAGGCAGACTTTGAACCAGGAGGATACAATAAGGACCCTATACCTTTAGTTGGTATGCTAACTATGGCAAGACTTTGACTTAGCCATACATTATTAAGATTTACAGCATCTGTTCCAAGCACCCCTGGCTAGTTCTGACGGCACAGCAGGGTGTATGGCACACAGATTGGGAACCTCTGTCCTAGTGGTAAATATAATAAGTAAACATGCAATGGCAAAGCCAATAGGTCTGATGTTTGCCGCCAGCCTTCTTGCAATTCTTGTTTTAATTGTCATGTAATAAATTGCTACAGGCTAAAAAACATAAATTACTAGTGTACTTCTGGGCGCTGAAGGGAACTACTTTGTGTGGATGTGTTTCTTGTGAAAGGGCTGCATGCTGTAACTTGTATTGGCTCTTAATGCTTGCTGGAGTGTATGGAAGAAAATGTGAATGACACCAACCACAGACTAATCGATAATGTCTTGCATAAACCCTTTTAAGTAGCTATGCTAAACACATAATTTTAGTAAAATTAAAAGGTCTTGGCTATCACAGACATAAAAAAGTCAGTCAGTCTGGCATTGGATGCAAGCCTCTTGCCTTTGAAAAAGAAAGAAACAAAGAAAGAGAGAGAGAAAAAGAAAGAAAGAAAGAAAGAAAATAAAAGAAAGAGAGAAAGACAAAACAAGAAAAAGAGAGAAAGGAGGAGAATAAGTGAAAAAGACTAAAGAGATAAAAAGAAAGAGCAAGGAGAGAGAAAAACGAAAGGGAAGGAATGAAAAAAGGAAGGAAGAGAAAACAGAGGGAAGGAAAGAAAGGAAAGAGAAAAAGAAAGAAAGAAAAAGAGGTTAACTTAATACTGAAAAGTTTCAAATGGACACAATCTGATCTGGTATGCTGTGAAATAGCAGCTGTCAGAAAAGCTAAACACTGCAAAAGGAACTTATAACAGGATTGGTAGGAGATGGGATCTGATAAAGATGAAATGTGTACCAGAGGTATCCCATTAACATACCAGGCAAACAAAAAGGGACCAAAATGCAGAAATTAATGTGAAGGTAACCACTGGATTAAGTGGGCTGATCCCTGGCCTATGCTGTATATTGTAGTGGGAGGAAGCAAAATATGATTGACACAACAACAGAACAATCGATGAAGAGAGGTGTCTGAAAGCACCTATATGTCAGTATATTATACATATTTTAGTAAAATCTAAGGGTCTTGGCTAATGCAAGACCTAAAAATGGGAAAAGCGAAAACATCCATGAAATGTCATGACCTGACCCAAAATGGGATGGACAGGCCATCCAGTCAATGCCAGAATGGGTACACATAACAAGCGAATCACAGTATGACGAATGAACATACACACAAAAACACAAATATATATCCACACATTAACATCGACCACATATTAATGCACATATTTTGAACACAAAGCTTAATTAGGCACAATGGCCACAAGGTTTAATAATCCTCAGTGGCCTGAGCAGTAATTAGGGTCAATGTCCTATGCAATAACAAAGCTCAAAGGCCCCAGACAGTAATGTAACCAAGAGGGTCATTATGGTGACATGCAAATTACACCATTAGCAAAAGTCACCATTTAGTTTACCTGGTATATAACTCAAGTAACATTACTGGCTAAATTGAATGTAACTCTATTCAAGTTAGTGGTGCCATTATGTGTTTTGATCTTGAAATTGACTCAATTAAAGTCCTGGGGAATTCAGCAACATTTTTGATTTGAAGATGGAGTACAAGTGCCTTATTGGATTGGGTTTTCTCACACCTAACTAATCAAGGGCTGGGATGAATGTCATTGCACGATTACACCACATTGGTGCAAAGTTGTTTGCACTATGACAATTTATGCAATCATATTCTGGATTAAGTAATATTCCTGGGTGGTGCTAATTTGCAACTTAAGTAACCTAGCCCTAAATATCACGTCAATCAGTTCCAGCTCCCAGACAATGATTCTAGCCTCAGGACGATGTATTTCGTAACAGATACTCCTCAACAATGAAACACCTTCATATGTTTTTAATTTAAGCAATCCTATTATGTAACTTTGGAGCATAGCCTATTTAGTAATACAATGGCCATTATTACCAATACGTTCTGACAGTCAATAATTAAGTATTGTTTTGCAACAGATTGACATTCAAACGATGTGTAGATAAAGACATATGCAAAGATTGCACCATAAAGTGTTCCACAAATAATGACTACACTGTGCATGGAACAATAGGGAACACTTCTTTTATGTTCTGTCCATTCTGTTCACACTGGTTGCATCATTGACATCTTGGAGTCTAGCCACACTGTAATCAATAAAAAAAAGCTCTTGCACTGTCCTCTTGAGCCTCAATGTCCTTGCTGCTGCGTTCGACAATGACCCATTCTGCTCTCTTTTAAGCTTGCCAGACTCCCATCAAGTTTCTCTGTGGTCTTAATCCTTCAATAAGAGTCTCATATTTATTTTCGAAATGTGTGCTTAACTCCTGTTACCACACAAACATCACTTCTACAGAAAACACTGCTCCCCAACAATAATGACGATACATTTTGGCAAGTGAAAAGTGCCAAAACGTACCATGGGTACAATCCACGGCAAATAGCGCAATGTGGATTTTGGTGTGGCAAGCTCTAACATCTACGGGGCAGATTTACAAGCCCCCTGCGCCACCAGTACGTCACTTTTCGTGACGTACTGGTGGCGCAGGGGGCTCCTCGATATTTACAAGGAGAGGAAAAGCCACCATGCGTGACTTTTCCTCTCCTTGTAAATACCGTCCCTTCACACGCAGCACTTTGCGTTGAAGGGGCGTTCCATGGGTGTTGCTGTGGGTGTTCCCACGCAACACCCATGGAACAAGACACATCTCCAGATTTACGAGAAATCGTAAATCTGGAGATGCGTCTGAAAGCTACGCCACCCTAGAGGTGGCGTAGCGAGGCGCACCGAGGAGAAATGTTTTCATTTCTCCTCGTTTTTTCTTTCAATGCGTGCTGCATTCTACAGCACGCATTGAAAGAGGAAAAGTCTGTACTGATTGTTTTGTGCGGAAAGGTGCCCCTTCCTGCACAAAAACAATCTCCCATGGCGCAGGCATCCTTGCACCATGGTGCAAGGGTGCCTGCGCCGGCGCTTGGCAGCTGTTTGTGCGCCAGCGCAGGGGAGAGCACAGGAATGCGACATATTCTTGTAAATATGTCGCATTCCTGTGCTCTGAAAGTGCCGCAGCGTGGCGCAGGCAAAGGGCTTGCAGCGCCACGCTGCGGCACTTTCTTGTAGATCTGCCCCTACATGTTTGTTCAGGCAGCCCTAAAAATATGCAATAAATATTCCACCCAATAAATTTCAAACACCTTGGAGCATCCCCTGTTAACTTTCCTGTATGCGCAACGCTGTTATGGTTCTTTTGTATTCCAGAAAAATACCTTTTTCGCTTGATTTATGGATCTAGCCATGTCAACCGCACCAAGCTATTCGCTCCCAAATGTTATGAACAAAAAAAATGCCACAGTCTTCTTCACCCTAAGTATAGACACGTGGACAGCAGTTGAGCTCCACTCATACTCCTTGCCCTGAGCAAGTAACTTTGAATGAATTATATGAAAGCCTAACTGTCTTCTATACTTCCTCTTCCCAACATGTACAACAAAAAGTACTCAAAAATAAAATCACAAGGAATTAGTGAGCTGAACAGAGAACAATACCATTGTTGCAGATGATTTTCACTGTGCAGATCGATGGTGCAAACTCAAGTGCAAGCAGCATTCGAGCAAATGGACCTTTAATCAATGAATGAGAAGTTACTTCCACAATGCTGCCATTTCACAAAGACAGTGAAGAACATTAGGTCACACAAGAATGACCGAATAGTAGATTTACAAACAATAAAGGTTTATTAACAGATTTGTAAAGTTACAATCTCAAATAATTTAATGTGATCAAATCATTAGAATATGTCAGTAATAAATTAAAAATAATGCAAATCAAAGTAAAATCAGAAAATACGGAAACAACATGTTTAAAGAGGTCATGAAGCAAGTAGACCAAATTCAGATTCCCATGAAGGGAAGTTCCCTAATATACTAAGCTAAGGAGTTTTGTGAATCAGGGAAAATTGAAGCAGAAGGTGTCAGCTAGTAGAGCCTCTGAAAGGCAAAATCAAGTAATGATTCAGTAAAGTGAGTGAGAATGGATTTGCTCATGATTCTAACTCTTTGAGCATGAGCAAAGGCATGTAGTTGGTCTCAAGTGGTGGAAAGGGGCATCTGATCTCGAAAGAGTAGATAGGAACATCTGGATCTAACTAGTTTAGCAATTCACAATTAAATCGTACAATTCTCAGAAATAAACAAAATGCAACACTCCCCATGATTCTAAGGAAATGTAGGACCAATTAGGATCGAACATTCTCCAATACGAAGGTTTCACCCGTCATCATAGCCATCGCACTATGGAAGTTTTTATCTGTTCAAACTTCAGGAACACTTTATAGAAAGAGGATACATCTCAGTCAGCCTGCCACAGCACTGTTGTGTGGATTCATTATTCAGCTTTCAGAGAAACTCAGAAAGATAAATAATTCTCACAGAAACAAAAATATCTGAAACATTTGAATAAATTCAAGCTCTTGCAGTTCAACTCCTGAAACAAGAGAAAGAGTGAGAGAAAAAAACACAGCAGCCAAAGGTACATTTTGTAAGTTTAGTGAGAGTCACTTATACTAAGGCCTACATTAACTACGGCTAACTTAATGTGAAAGTCACACTTTATATATGTATGTGTGAACGGCAGATTAATGTGTAAAGTGTAAAAACTACGGCTAACTTAATGTGAAAGTCACACTTTATATATGTATGTGTGAACGGCAGATTAATGTGTAAAGTGTAAAATAGTGACAGTGTGTCACCAATTCCCCCATCACATAAAACATTCATAAGTCCCCTTGTGACTGATTCTCAAATGCCATTTGTTGACTTTTGCAATTTACGTCTAGACTCCTGTAGATCTCTTAGTTCATCTTGCAGATGACTGTGCATTTCGTCAAGTTCCACCTCTTCCCTCTCGTTGTATCCCTTTTCACTTTGTCACTGGTCTCCCTGCCTTACCATTCGATGTATTCTTTCCAGTCATCAATACTCAATATGAGGGTCAAGATAGGCCCCAACAGCCATTGCCAATGGTACTAAGCCATCTGCCCTCTGCAGAAAATCCTTTCCCATTTGCCTCCTGTAGAATTGCAAGAATGAGGGTAGGCAGAGATGATGGTGAATCACGATGGAAGTATATTCTTCAGTACAAGCAGAAGTAATCAGTTATAGGAATGGTAAATTATAAGGTAATAGAAGCCCCACCGGGAGCAGCATCCCAGCTGCTCAGCCCACACACTCCAACTGACATTCACTCAGACTGTGGCTGAGCAGCAGGGCACAGACAACCAATGAAGAAAACCACATCAACAAGAACAGGTTACCACACATCTCCCTCCTTTAAGGAGACAATAACAACCAACACTTAAAATAAGGAGAGAACAATCATAATAAAAATAGACATGTGAGAAAAAAGGAAAAAACAAAGAAAGATTTACACACACCCACACTCTCCCTTCAGCAAATGGATATAAATCTGCCACAAAGGGTGCAACACAAATATCCAAAGAAAGAATGGTGCAAGAAAGATACACACACACACAAACACACACACACACACTCCCAATTGGAAATAAATGTGCCCCTAAGAGTGCAGCACATATGTCCTAGGAAAGAATGTAACCATGCAACGGTTTGAGTGCAGATGACCAACACTAGTAAACTTAAGTAGAACTTGAGAACAAATCCAAAATCCCATCACACTTAAATGTAAATGTAAAATGGTTTAAGCACAATAACATGCCCACCACCAGAACAATTAAGCAAAGTTTGAGTGCAACAATCTGCTCATCAACCAATTACAAGTAAAGCTTGGGGTCGCAATATGCCCCATCAAAAATGATTTGAGCTCAACAACATGCACACCAGAAAAACATAGTAAATAAGGGTCAAAATCTCCCACGACCATCAGCACCCCAAGTTAATAAGGTTAGGGTAACAGGAACACTGCCCCTTCACCTGCAACAGTAAGAACAGTTTGAGATACAGACAGTCAGAAATCTCAGCACAAATAAGGTTTGAGTAACAATAACTCTGCCACAACAACAGCAACAGAAAACATAGTTTGGGATACAAACAATTAGAAATCGCAGCACTAAAAAAAGCACATAACGTATGGGTGAAAGTAAAACCCTCCAAACAATTGCACAAGGTAGCTATAAAAAAACATGGCTAAAATAAGTATGCAGGTAAGTAAATAGAATCCAGCAATGTAATGCAGGTAATCTCAAAAGTATGCACAGCCAAGTCAATACGTAAAGTATTTCACCATGACAGAAATGCATTCAAACACATGTAGGAACAAATTGATCCTGACCTAAACACCTTCATGCAGGCAATAAAAACTAGCACAAAACCTACTTACGTACACGTTTAAAATCCAGTATGGCAGCATTTACAAAATTCCCCACCAACAAACCCAGCATGGCATTAAGAAATAGTGCATATGAGAGTATCTCAAAATGTACATGCAATAAAACAAATTGTTATTTGGCAGGAGGTAACTCCAGTCCACCCACTGGTGAGCGAGATCTCACCCGAAAATCCTTCCGAAGTTTAAGATGCATGGAGACGCTTCACTATTTGAACATAAGAAAAAGTATCACATGCACATACAATGTTGAAATCACAGCTGCAGGCCTGCCAAGTATCACACATCAGGCGTGACTCTAACACATTTCAGTGTGGTGTTCCGCATCACCGCACTGAAATGCATTGTCACGCATTTTAATGCCACAGTACTGACTCTCTGCTGCCTGTGCCAGTGCTGAGTAACTGGCCACGCCAGGCTGCTAGCGCGCGCGCCTGTGACACCTGCGCCGGCTCTGCTGCTCTCCGCAGACTTGCCGGCCCGGGCGCTGCCACCAGCACAGGCTCAGTACACTTCTGCTACAATGTATCATAATAGCCTGCTGCAGATTGAAATTACCGCCCGCGGCGCGGCTGAGTCACTCTGAGACTACAGCCAGGCCTGACGTCACCCGGCCGAGGTACTAGTGCTGTGCCCAATACCGAGACACCCGGGGGTCCTGCCCTCAGTGGTGCGTGATTACTGGCTGTGGCACCGCGGGGGTTGGATGATGTGACCTCCCGTCCCGGAAGGAAGTGAGGTCGGATTCAGGAAGCGGGGACTGGAGGCGTGCTGCGCGCCGGTGGGCAGTCACTCACTGTGTGGTGTCCTGTCCGCGTCCCGGCATCCGTATCAGTGCGCTGCACACAAAATACCATGATACTGGCGTCGGACCGACAGCAGCATCAGTATGGCGCCTCCTGAAAGGCCTCGGGCGCTACAGCGGAGTGCGATGCCGCATGCGGCTCACCGCCGGGGGACCGAACTTTCACTCAGACAGTGGAGAACTCACTGACACGGACGGAACGTCGCCAGCCAGAATACACAACAGAGACAGTAAGTACTTGGCCAGGCAGCCTGCCTGCCACTTTAGTATTACTGCGTTGTCACACTCACACTGTGTTACTCCGTGAAGACGCGTAATGGCGTGTAATATTGTTCTGTTCATCATGATGCAGTCCAGCCGCACGTTCATATTAGGGCACGCGCTGGTAAGTTAGTTATATTATATGTTTGTCTAACGCCGGCATCGCGGTGGAGCCTGTGTGCTCTGCTGCACAGCACTGCAAGATCTGATCCTTTTCATTTCAGACTTCTGCAGCAGGGCTGCTCTGTCCCGTCCACACTGCAGCGCAACTGCTGAGCCAGGCCCAGAATCATGGCCAGGCCGGTGCTTGCCACGGGAGCACTCGTTGAGGCGGTGACTACGAGTTGGCCCACACAAATTGCCACTCCTGCCCTAAGCACAACCAAGAAAGTGACTGCTGCGCTTGAAATTTGCCCAACCATAGTGCCACCGTGCATCAACCACACCGCCACAGGGACAACCCCCAGTGTGGCCGGCAGCAGCCAGCATCACCTAAGAGCAGTGAGCCCAGTGACAGGCGCAGCTGGCCGGCAGGTACTGATGCAGCTGGGGTGGGCAGCAGGCAGTGGCACACGCCACAACTCAGCCAAAATCTCCTGCCAGGGCACAAAACCGCTTGCCACAATCTCCTAAGCCACCCAAGAAATGTGAGAAGTGCCCTCAGCTGGAAGGCTTACCTACATTTCGACACTCACATCAATCTTCCAGTGACACAAGTTGCCTTCTCTTCTACGCTTCCAACAAGACAAAAAAAAAAATGCTTGCGCCTGTTGATCGGACAAGACCTGTCCGAGGTCGAGGGCTTTGTACCCCTCCTCCGAGGAGCACCCATGCTGACGTCTACTCTTGGGCGTTTGTCTGCCCCACCGCTATCACCGTCCAGCAAGATGCAGGGACTATGTGATTCATAGAGAACTGGCCTGAGGTAGCTTTGGAGCCCCACACAGGCCAAGTCAGTGCAGACCTAATACAGCGCCAGCGCGCGGTGACCACACTGGTGCCGGTCAACTTTCAGCACTGCCGGAGTCACTAGGTCAAGAGCTTGGTGTTATAGCTGCTCTGTGACAGCCGCAGCCTGCTGGTGTGATCTAGTGTTGTGGGGCTGAGCAGCAGGTAGTGGTGTCCCAACCGGGGTGGACACCTTTCAGCAGTGCTGCTAATCACTTTTATTAGGGTTGAACAAGCAGTACTATAGTCAAGTCTAATACAGCGTCCTGGCTGGCAGTAATGTGTGCGCCTCTCTCTCCTGATTTCTGGTGCTTTGCAGTAGTTTTAAGATCTTCTTAGAATTTCTTGTTGCTCAAATGGGTTTAATTTCTGATATTAATATGTTTCCCTCGTCTTCATTGCTTGATTTTGCTCGCGAGAAAGTGTCACTCCTAGTTGTTGAAATGTCACTCATAATTACACTGGAATGACAAAAACGTCACACATAGCAATCTGAAACCTTGGCAGCTATGCAGCTGGGCGCATCAGCGTGAGTGCTCTGTTCACTTCACCGAACTACAATTTACAGCGCACGTGAGACGGATCGAGAAGCAGTCACAGAGTTCAAGAGTTGCAGGCAGAAGGCTACTCGTCCGTAGCTAGGCCCGTAGCTTCAATAGGGAAGTATAGCCAGGAAATTCACTGCAACGTCAGTGCAGCTCCTTCCGGTTTAAAAGTTGCTATAGTAGCGTGTGCATGTAAGATGAAGCCAGGAATCCAGAAAGGCACACAAACCAAGCCTTGCACACAGCTGACCCAATTACATTCCAACTACGGATTCAAGATGGCCGCCGAGTAGGAGCTCCTCTCGGGAGCTCCTGGGTTGGGGATCTCCAATTCGGTATATATCCGCCTATCTACCCGACCATCCACCCCCAAACCTACCTACATCTAACGCCACTTGATTCCGGATCTATTATTTCTAAGTGGCTTACCTGCTTAAACGACCTCCTGGGCATCCAACGCCCCCCACCTCGACTGCCTCACCGCCCTTCAGCAGCATTGAGCCTTCCAACTCGGATGATCGGCGACTCCATCACCCCCAGGCTGATTGTAACTGATGTTCTTGCGCCATCCGACATACTTGAGGGACTGTTCTTTCCCTGAGGTGTGCGTGCATCGCCCTGCCTCCCTCCTCTGCAACGAAGACGCCATATGGTTCTAGAGTGGGGCCCTGGTGGGGCCACTCGAGCTGCCGCCAGAGCTCTGGGGCCGGATTCCTCCACAACGCAGACGCATGGAGCGATGCCACAATGGTATTATTGTACCTTGATGGAAGGCGCTGATTCAAGCAGAACCACCGCCACATTCCCGTCAGATGAAGAAACGCAAAGTCTCAAAATGGCGGATGAAGAGAGACTTCAATTAACCAGCTCAAAAGGTACAGAATAAACAATCGGATTGCCCTCGTGAGCGCCCGTCCTGTAAGATTTTTACCGGTCTTATTTTTCGATAAGGCAAGATAACTTTTGTTGCCATGATCAGTGCTTTCTTTAGCCTTGCGGCGATCGTTTACTAAAGTCGCCTGACCCTAAGATGGCGGCTGAAGTGTACGGAATGCGCTATACCCTTCCTTTGCTGAACTACGCTGTAAATTAGCAAATTGAATGTCCAGTATTTGTAAATGTAAATGTCCAGTATTTGTAAAGTGCAGAGCTACCTCCGGAGAGGTGTCCCGGCACTGGGGGCCGTCGGGAAGATTAAGCGAGCTATTGCCAGAGTCACATGGTGCTGGACTGATCTGCCGCCGGTGCCAGGGATCGAACCGTGAGCCCCAGGATCCGGAGTCAGTCGCCCTGGCCGCTGTGCCACACCTCTTCCCCCCCTAATCAATTATCTAATCTGATTCCACCTACACGATGATCTTCCCCAGAGCGGGGACTGGCCCTAACATGGTGCCCATGATGTAGCTATCGGCATATCCCTCAGTAATATAGCCTACCTCGGTCGCTGCGACGCTAAGCTCATTTCAACCCTTCCTATAACACCAAGCCGGGGTGCAATCTGCCAATACTGTCAGCCGGTTACCAGCTTCTCCCGCAATGTATCTTATTAAGGATGCCTTCAAAGATGGCCGACAGTTGATGAGCTCCGGCCGGGAGACCCCTGGCTTGGGATTGCCTTTTAGACTTAAATCCCCTGGAAGCTACCCCCCTTCTAGGACTCCTACTCACACCTGGAGTTAGGCTCGACTGCGGTTCTCATCTCTCCAACTCCCGCGTTTGAATTTGACATTTTCAGAGCAATCCTGGATCATTATCTTGACCACGGAGACCGAGCAATATGGCCGATGCCCGGTGGAGCTGCCATACAGCTATAGAGGAGATCGGCCCTGGTTCACCCCCTTGACTGTCACCTACCCAGCCGGACATTGGGCACAGTTCTCCCTGTCTGCCCTCTGTGTCTCCTTCCTCCCCCTCCCTCCGGCGAATTACCGTAACATTGTTTTTTACTATGTTTTTCTTCGCTCTTGTAACGGATGTAATGTGTAACATGTAACTTGTTGATCCTCATGTAAAGCGCTCTGATACCTCCGGGTCTAGCCAGCGCTATATAAAACTCTTCAAATAAATAAATAAATATACTACATCAAAAAAGCCTCACGTAGTACCGGTTGCTTGAGGAGAGAATATAGAGAGGAAAGCGCGTGTGCCTGTGCCGCTGCCACATGCCAGGAATGTACATGGCATTCCTAGCAGCAATGCCTCGCCTGATTTTTCAAAAGGCGCAAAGAGTCAAATCACAGTAAGATGACGCGCATTAAAACAAATAATGATGCGGCTTACCGTCACGTACTGCATATTAGCCAAAGGCCAAATCCTGGGCGGTTTAAATCACAAAGCCCTTGCATGGCACTCTCCATGCAGACAATTACATCCTTGCCAGTATTTAAACTCTTGAACTCCAGGCAGTGCAGCACAAGTAGTGCTTGCCCACAGAGGACATGGGAAATATCCCAGTGCACAGGGAACACAGTCAGCAGCAATACAATTGCCCAGAAAGACATGTCACGAAGCGCTGCAGATGCTGACTCACCAGTACTAAGTGCTTCGAGTATGGCAGTGCTCTGATAAACATCCAATCCACGTAGAAAGTGGCACATAAATGAAATTAGATTGTTGCAGGTCTAAAACACCCTCAACAGTAGAGATCAATGCAGTTTGTTAGATGGGGTGTTCATCTGCTGAAGGGTGAACTGCAGGCTCACTTAGTATCAGTTCTGCCAACTGTTCCTGTTGGCTCCAAAGTAATGTTAGCTCAGCAGTGCCTGTTCGAATTCCTTGGGAAGCAGACTGTCTGGTTGAAAAAGACACCGGTGAGGCAACCAGGTGCTTTCATATGACAGGCATCAATTAGATTTTCTTGGAAATCATCTTAATTTCTTCTTAGACTCTTGTAAGGAACTAGTTGCACTCCAGGTTCAGTCATCTCTCCTTCCATGTCTCAGCAGTGACCTTTTCTCCACATTATGTCAGTTTTCCGCTCGTCGCCAGTGTAGAATTGTAAGAATGAGGTTAGGCGGAGATGAGGGTGAATAACAATGGAAGTTTATTCTTCAGTACAAGCAGGAGTAATTGGTTACAGGAATAGTAAATTATAAGGTAGTAGAAGCCCACCAGGAGCAGCATCCCAGCTGCTCAGCCCACACACTTCAACTGACGTTCACTCAACCAGGCAAACATGAGCATTCTATGACATCACTCACACTATGACTGAGCTGCAGGGCACAGAATACCAATGAAGAAAAACACATCAACAAGAACAGGTTACCAGACCTCCCAGGCACCTGTTGCTTCCAACTCCTTCAAATCTTTGGGAACATCAGAAATATTAGTAATAAATGTTTTAATTTCCTTGCTCTTGTCAGGCACATACGTGCAACACTGCTGAACACGTAGCATCTGAGAGACTCCTGCTTCTTTTGTGAGTAGGATATCTAACGCAAGCCTATTCTCTAGAACCATTGCTGAAACAGCGATGAATGCTGAATTTAAATCAATCAGTGACTAGATAGTGTGAAGATGGTCAACAAATGTAGATACCTTTCTAATCTTTTGGCCATTCACAACTACTCTTACACTAAGCACTACACTTAGTTCTACCATGAGACACTATTCCCTTATCATCTGTATTATCTAGATGATACACCTCACACTAAAGATAAGTAGTAGCTGCCTACCCAATTTTCAGGAAACTGAAAATAAGCATTGTTCCCGCACTCATAATATGCTTCAGCAATAACAGGATGCCTTCCACTAAATATCAGGAGATGTATTATAGAATGTGGTGCATTTTCCTTGTTTGCACCTGGTGCACCTTTCAGTTAGTGACTGCACCCTCCTGCAAGGGGATGTCTGGGGGATGCATATGACCCCATCTACCACCTCCAGAAGGCTGCTATCACGGTGTGCACTGACAGTATGCCACCTTACAGGTGGTGCACTATCAGTGCACCTCTTGACAGCTTCTTTGCCTCTGAGCCCACATCTAATATATATATATATATATATATATATATAATTCACCAGAGGTCCTTCAGCGGGAGGCGCTCAATTAGGCTGGTGCCCACAGCGAGACAAGGACCATTCTCGCAATATGTTAATCACCAAGAAAATAAACGTGGCACTCTCCTTGGATGGTTAACCGATTTTATTCACACCACCACTCTTCTCCTCCTACGCGTTTCGACCCCACAATAGGTCTTGATCACGGTACCGTGACCTATTGTGGGGTCGAAACGCGTAGGAGGAGAAGAGTGGTGGTGTGAATAAAATCGGTTAACCATCCAAGGAGAGTGCCACGTTTATTTTCTTGGTGATTAATATATATATATATATATATATATATATATATATACTATCTATCTATCTATCTATATCTATATTCACTGAAAAAAACATAGGTTTTAGGGACAGTTATAGTTAGTTGGACATTTCACTCATACAAAACCCGTGAAATTCCCCGTTATAGTTAGTTCAGCTAACTATAACTCGCGCCCCGCAATGCACTGCTGATGACGTCACATATTACATCACTCATGACATGGTCAGTGACATCACTGATGACATCACTGATGACATCTCAAATGACATCACTGATGACATCACTGATGACATCATCCAGTGACTGTGTGTTTCTGTAAAGTTTAAATATGTTTAATATATATGCCAAGGTGTATTGAATAATGAGTGGGTGTATAAGTGTCTGGATGGATGATATAGTAGGTGCATGACTGACTATTAGTGAGTGATTAAACGTATCTTACTAAATGCATGGGTTAGTTACTAAACTGTGTGAATGTCTTTATCCGTCTGTCTGTTGGTGTGTAAGTGGCTGCATGGGTTTGTAAATAGCTACATGAGTGTCTATATGAGTTATTGATTGGTTGTCTGAGTATCTGTATGGGTGCCTGAGTGTTTGTGTGGATGGGGTGTGTGTGACTGCACATAGATGTATCAGTGGGTGATTCACTGGGTGCATGGTTTCAAGAGTGCATCTGTGATGGACTGTATGGGTGGGTCAGTGTGTGTATGGGTGTGTTAGTGAGTGAATGTATATCTCAGTGGTACATGTGTGAGTAACTACATATGTGAAAGGCAGTATATATGTGTGTTGTAGTATATAAATGGGTATAAGTGAGAGTGTGTGATTGTGAGAGTGGCTGTATGGATGAGTGTGTACTTCTATTAGTGATTGTATAAGAGCGTAAGAATGTGCTAGTATTTGTATGAGTAAGTGAGCTGGTGTGCGTATAACTGTATAGGTGAGTAAATGGCAGTGTGATTAATTATTTCCATGACTGACTAGGTGTGTGAGTACCTCTATGGATGAGTGGCGGTGTGTGAGTGTCTATGTAGGTGTATTAGTGCATATGATAGTCCTGTACTGAGTGACCGTAAGTATGAGTGACTGTACAGGTGAGTGAGTGGATGTGTGTGTAGACCTAAGAATCAGTGAGTGGGTATGTAGTTATTGGTGTTGGAGTGTCTATGGTTTTGAGAATGGCAGTCTGTAATTTAGAGTGGGTGTATCAAAGGTTATATTAGGGTGTGAGAGGATGCATGAAATTATCACATGGATGATGTCATCAGTGATGTCATTTGAGATGTCATCAGTGATGTCATCAGTGATGTCACTGACCATGTCATGAGTGATGTAATATGTGACGTCATCAGCAGTGCATTGCGGGCGCGAGTTATAGTTAGCTGAACTAACTATAACGGGGGAATTTCACGGGTTTTGTACGAGTGAAATGTCCAACTAACTATAACTGTCCCTAAAACCTATGGTTTTTTCAGTGAATTTCAAAGGTTTTTTAAATGCTAATTTCTAACTATAACGTGTCTGAAACCTATGGTTTTTTCAGTGAATTTCAAAGGTTTTTTAAATGCTAATTTCTAACTATAACGTACCTGAAACCTATGGTTTTTTCAGTGAATTTCAAAGGTTTTTAAATGCTAATTTCTAACTATAACGCCCCTAAAACCTATGGTTTTTTCAGTGAATTTCAAAGGTTTTGTAAATGTCAATTTTTAAATGTATTAATTGTTATATTTATTTTTTTGATACTGATTTACTACATTTTTTAAAACTATTTATTTTTAGATATTTTATTTATTAAATTACATTGTAATTACATTATACATTACATTACAAAATATACTTTCTCAGAATGAATTACTTTAGTTTAAATAGTTTGCAAATAGGCAATAGAGTTTTAAGTACAGTAGTTACAGTTGTTGCAATGGGCAACACAATTTCAAACACAATGCAACATTGAGCTCAATGTGATTTTCTAGTTAAATGCAATTAGTTACTTTATGGATTACTTTTCTAACCACAGGACTGGATCCTAGATTCAGTCCTGGGACATCTCCTGTAATCAGTTGAGTAAAAGCGTTTTGGTTACAGTAGTGATTTTTAAGGAATATTATTGTATTTTAAAAGTTGACACTTAGAAACTTTTTCACATAGAATCACCAATGTTATCCTATGGGAGGAAATTCACTTAGCAGGTAAGTAGTGTTATCGTTACTTTTTCTTACTCAGTGTTGGATCCTGGATCCAGCACTGGTGCATCTCCTGTAAACAGTTGAAAGAATGCATTTAAGTCATACAGGCGATTTTTAAGGAATATTTGTAATTTGGGAAAATCGACACTTTGAAACTTTTCTGCTGAAAACCAGACAATGGATTCCTATGGAAGGAAATATAAGTTACTGGTAAGTACGGTTAGAATTACTTTTCAGGGTCAGTGCTGGGCTAAAAGATGCAGCACTGGGTTCTCTCCTGATAACAGGTGAGTAAATCGGAATTCGTAGTTCGGTTGATTTTAGAGGAATATTATAAAGTTCCAAAACTCCACACTTAGTAGAATTTCCAAGTGAAACCAGTCAATGATATCCTATGGAAGGAAATTCAAGTTACTGGTAAGTACGGTTAAAATTACTTTTCAGGATCAGTACTGGGATGAAAGATGCAGCACTGGGTTCTCTCCTGATAACAGGTGAGTAAATCGGAATTCGTAGTTCGGTTGATTTTAGAGGAATATTATAAAGTTCCAAAACTCCACACTTAGAAGAATTTCCAAGTGAAACCAGTCAATGTTAGCCTATGGAAGGAAATTCAAGTTACTGGTAAGTACGGTTAAAATTACTTTTCAGGATCAGTACTGGGCTGAAAGATGCAGCACTGAGGTCTCTCCTGATAACAGGTGAGTAAATCGGAATTCGTATTTCGGCAGATTTTAGAGGAATATTTGCACAATGGTGAAGGGAGGGGGCGGGGCCTGAGGTGACATCTGTGCAAACGCGCCCCGTGGCGCGTTTTAAGTTGGGGGATTAAGTTCCCTTGAATCATGAGGGTCCCTGGGGCCAACTAGCCCACCAGGAACCTCCAGTATGCGCCAGGGGCTGCGTTGCAGAGACGTGTACAGAGGCCACGCCCTTTTTACACCTCTCTGCAACGCAGCTCTGTGGCGCTTTTAGAAGTACATGGTGGGCTAGTTGGCGCCCAGGGACCCTCAGGATTGAAGGGGATTTAATTCCCCATCTTAAAACGCGCCACGGGGCCTGTTTGCACACATGTCACCTGAAGCCCCGCCCCCTCCCTTCACCACTGTGCAAACGCGCCCGTGGCACGTTTTAAGTTGGGGGATTAAGTCCCCTTGAATCCTGAGGGTCCCTGGAGTCCAACTAGCCCACCATGTACTTCTAAAAGCGCCACAGAGCTGCGTTGCAGAGAGGTGTAAAAGGGGCGTGGCCTCTGTACACCTCTCTGCAACGCAGCCCCTGGCGCATACTGGAGGTTCCTGGTGGGCTAGTTGGCCTCAGGGACCCCCAGTATTCAAGGGGAATTACTCCCTTCTTAAAACGCGCCAGGGGGCGCGTTTGCAGAGTACTGCAGGGAGGGGCGGGGCCTCCGGCACGATGCCGGTCGTTTTTTTTTCTCGTTTTTTTTAATGGGAGGGGGCTGCGTGGCCCCCCTTCCCTTGCTCACTTTTGGCCCCGGGGACCCCATCCCCCGGGGCCTGAGCATTTTATTTTATTTTTAAATTTAAAAAAAAAAATGGGAAGGGGGCCGCGTGGCCCCCTTCCCTGGGCCTGTATTGGCCCCGGGGACCCCATCTCCCGGGGCATGGCCTCGATTTTTTGATTTTTATGTGGAGGGGGGCTGCGTGGCCCCCCTCCCAACTATTTCACAGCCCCGGGGAGGTGGTGGTCCCCGGGGCTTTGGGGGTCCGTAACGGACCCCCATATTCAAATGTTTAGTGCCCCGGGGAGGTGGCGGTCCCCGGGGCGTGTGGGGGGGCTGGAGCCCCCCCACACCGGTTAAATTAACAAATAAAGAAGCCCCGGGGGGTGGTGGTCCCCGGGGCTGCGGGAGGGCCAAGAGCCCTCCCGCACCCTTTTTTTTCAAAAGCCTTGGGGGTGGCGGTCCCCGGGGCGTGGGGGGGCCCCCCTACATAAATGAAAACCCCCACCATGCCCCCGGGACTTGGGCCACCCGGGGGCAATTACCATCGAGCGCGGGAGACCGCACTTCGATTTTTTTCCGGCAGGATCCGCGCTCCCTGAGCGTATCCTGCCAATTTAAAAAAAAAAAAAATGCTTTTTCTACCCAGGGGTCCTTGTGGGACCCCCTGAGCAGACCTAGGGGTCAGGGTGTTTCTACCCTGCCCCCTTTGTGCGTTTGCGCACTTTTTTACTGCTTTCTTGTTCCTCGGTTCTACCGAGGAACAAGATGGCTGCCAACACTTCCTGGTTTGGAGTGTTGACAGCCAATTAGCAGACGGCTCGTGATCGGTAGGGGGCGCGAATCCGACGCGGCCATAGATATATATGTGATTTTCCTTTTGATTTTCTCAGGAACTACTGAACGGATTTACACCATTTAACAAAAGGGTTCTTTCTGAACCAAGAACTACCTCTTTGCCAAATTTGGTGTAATTCCGTTCAGCAGTTCGAGCTGTAGCCGTGTCTAAAGTTTCCTATGGGAAAATGAATGGGGAAAACATGTTTTGGGACCCCCCTTTTTTCTCGGCCCCCGCTTGACGAATCACCCCGAGACTTTCAGGGTACGAGCGGGCCATAAAGTTTGAAAATTTCGCGAAGATTCGTCAACCGGCAAGAGAGTTATTTCAAATAGAATGTCGCGGATTTCCTATGGAAAATAGGTCCTAACTATAACTATCTACTGGCGACCGCCAGTAGATAATCTATATATATATGTATATATATATATATATATATATATATATATATATATATATTATCCAAACGATTCCAATGATGACGCGCTCTCAGAGATTTGGAGAAATTTGTAGCGTTTTAATACTCAGTAGTTACGCGTTTCGACAAACAGTCTTGATCAAGACTGTTTGTCGAAACGCGTAACTACTGAGTATTAAAACGCTACAAATTTCTCCAAATCTCTGAGAGCGCGTCATCATTGGAATCTTTTGGATAATAATTCACCGGATTTGGCTCTACCGGCTTTACGCGCCACCGGACTACGGGCGGGGATCCTGGAAGGAGCTTTCTGGTTTTGGTAATATATATATATATATATATGAATGATAGAATGAATAAAGAACTTGATGATATGGGCCAAACAGAGGAACAAGAAAAAATAAGCAACCATGACTAACTTGCAGCCAGATTTAACATCAGCATCTGATGCCAGTTCGGCAGCAGAAAGTGAGCCGGATACAGAAACTCGCAGGAAAGCAAGGCAGCAATCTGCTAGGAAATTTTCACTAACTGAAGAGGTCGATTTTTTATGCCGAGAACGTCTGCACTCCCTGCGCCCGAGAAAACAACCGGGCAATCAGGGAATGGCAGAAGCAGAAAACGCAGGGAGAGGCGCAAGGCGAGCAGACGACAGAAGCAACAACAGGCAGCCAAAACACCAACAGAAGAAATATTGGCGGAAATAACACCAAAAACCTCAGTGGCCAAGAACAGAACAGTCATTAATCTAACGGACACTGTTCTAAATAAAGCAGAGGAACAACTTTTGGCTCTGGGGCTCTCCTATTGCCCTGAGAGTGTTTTTAATTATGCAGCCACTCGAGTAGATATATACAAAAGTGTCAGAAAGCTGAAACTACAAAAATACTTCACGCAATCAAAGTGGCCAAAAACTGGTGCCCTATATAAAACCAATGAGGGCAACGATGCCCAGACACAAGGGGATGAAGCGGCAGGAACAGTCAATAATGACGCTGACAATCAGTTGGTCGATGTGTTATATGATCTGATAAATGAAGGTGAGACTTTGAGCTCAAATTCAAATACATCGAGGTCTCCTACCAATATATACAAATCAGGACAAACACCATTCAAGCCTCCGTCTACCTTTTATCCCATGATGCTGAAGGACACAATTGATGTATTCCAAGAACAAGTCGTGAGTGGCTTAAAAAATCTCAATTGCAAAATCCTAAGCACAAGCAAAAATAAAAATAAAAAGAACAAAAGGGAACTACAGTACCATCAACTTATGACGAAACTAAAAAACAACAGTGAAATAGTCGTCAGGAGCGCCGACAAGGGCGGAAATGTAGTTTTATGGAAAAGAGATGATTACATCAACGAGGCAATGAATCAATTGAATGACAATACCTGCTACTGCCGCAGCAACAGACAAACTTTGAATGCAGTATATGGGACATACAAGATGAAATTGGCGGCCTGGAAAAACACAGGTTTGATATCTACGGATGAATACAAATATTTGAGGAACGACAATCCGGTGACACCAATATTATATTTCATCCCTAAGATCCACAAACATGCCAGCAAGCCACCTGGCAGGCCGATCATCTCCGCCAGGAACAGTATTTTTGAAAAACATCAATATATATTGATTTCTTCCTCCAGGAATATGTCCAAAAATTGACATCATACATTAAGGACACAGGGGACTTTTTAGGAAAAATGCTTGATTTTAAATGGTGTGATGATTATCTACTCATCACACTTGATGTGACCTCACTGTACACGTCGATTAGGCATAAGGATGGCCTTAGAGCCTTACAATATTATTTAGCACGAAGGGGTCCTGAATATGCTGAACACACCAATATGCTAATTAATATGGTGGAATGTTGTCTAACCAACAATATTTTCATGTTCCAAAATGCTTATTTCCAGCAGGCAAGGGGTGTGGCCATGGGAGCCAGCTTCTCCCCCAGCTATGCATGTCTCCACATGGGCTGGTGGGAGGAGCTGGTTCTCATGAAGGAACATATTGAGGCCATGACCAAGAACGTAAAGGTGTGGTGGAGGTTCATTGATGACCTGTTCTTGGTCTGGCGGGGCACACGATCAGATGCAGAAAAATTCATTGCTCAAATTAACATGAACCAACTTAATTTACACTTTACTGCTTGCATCAGTAATACCACTGTGTATTTTTGGACGTTGAGGTATATGTTGAGAACGACAAACTTGAAACACGACTCCATAGAAAACCGACAGCCGGCAATGCCATTTTGCATGCCAGCAGTGCCCATCCTGGCCACCTGGTACAAAGTATACCACATGGCGAGCTGTTGCGTTTAAAACGTATTTGCAGCAATGAAAAGGACCTATATAAAGCTCAAGGTGAATGTATAACTAGATTCAGAGAGAGAGAGGTTACAGTAAAAAATGTCTAGAAACTGCCCTCAAGAAAAGTAATCGGGAATCTAGGGTGTCCCTTCTTAAACCTAAATCAACTGAGAAGGAGACTATTGATACACCCGACAAATTCAGGTTCATCCTAAAATATAACCAACAGGGAGGTGCAGTGAGGAACATAATTAAGAAAAATTGGCATTTGATCCGACAAGATCCTGTAATTGGTGCCACAGTCCCCAAACAACCTGCAATTACATACTGCAGGGGCAAATCGATGAAAGATGTCTTAGTCAAAAATGACCCGTGTAGCCCACCAGTAAAAAGCACATGGTTATCCCAAAGATTGGGATTCTATAGGTGTAAAATTTGTAAGGCTTGCCAGTATGGGGTAACTATGACTAGTTACACAACTCCATTTGGCGGTGAAGAAAAAACGATAGACAAAGCGTTAAACTGTAAAACCGATCATGTGGTCTATGTGCTGGAGTGCCCTTGCAAATTAAAATACGTAGGAAGTACCATCCTACAGGGGCATAAAAGGGTGCTCCAGCACATAAGGGCTATTAAAAATAATGATCAAGCATACCCGGTGGCCCGCCATTTCCATGAAACGCATGCGGGCAACCCCAAGGATCTTAAATACTATTTTATAGATTCTATCCCAATCAACAAAAGGGGTGGTGACCGAGAGAAGGCACTTTGTAAATTGGAAATGCAATACATTCTAAATCTCGACACCAAATACCCAAAGGGGTTGCATGCCACGGAAGAATTACACGCCAGTCTATATGATTAAAAGTTTCAGATTTTAATTGTAAATAGGAATTTTTTCTTTTATACCTATGAATTTAACCATGTGATTATGAAAAGTTCATTGTATATACATATATATGTTTATTTAGATCTTTTAGATTTTCTAGATTTCCTCAATAGCATAGACAAGCCGCCCATCCCGCCCTTAAATCTTTTTAAACTATTTAGTTTAGCACAGTATGCACAGAGTTGTTTACACAGCACATGTCACTTTCTTTACGCATTTTTGCACATAGGAACAGCAGGGAAAATGAAAGACAACAAATAAAGGGCATGATGCCGTTATCTAAAAGAGGAGGAAAAAATGTGTTTACTAGCACTACCTGATCCAGTCCATATTTTTATGAGTGATTTTAGGTATTTAAACCGGGACAAGACATAACCTACAAGTATAAATTTTCTATTCATGTATTCATTGTAATTGATGTATATATTTATATATTTATTTATTTATTTATTTATATATTTTACATGACTTGCTATTTATAAATTTATTTATTTATTCATGAATATTAGGCACTGGTAACATCGAATTTACAACAACAAAAAGGCTGCATTAACACGGATTAATATATGTTGTATACAGTTTGCCAGGGTGAGCCTTTGGAGATTGGCAATACCTCTTTATATGTTTCCTGACTGTTCAAATGCACTGGTCACTTTAAGTAAAAGTCACGTGGGAGTAAAAAGAAAACAAGCCAATTGTATATAAAAAACTGTCTGAGCTAAGAGCGCGTCATGTGATCAAGTCCCCGGTGAGGGACGAAACGCGTCATGGCTGCTGCAATCGTTTGGGAGTTTTAATAAACATTGCAGTGTGATAAATTCCGGTGGTCCACGCTCTTTCTTTGCGCACAGGAAACAGGCGAATCGAGGAGGAGTATGGTGTGATATATATATATATAAAATATAAATCCGTATTTGTAAAGCGCGAACTACTCACCCTTACGGGTCTCAAGGCGCTGGGGTCCGTCGTGGAAATTAAGTGAGCTATTGCCCAGAGTCACATGGTGCTGAGCTGAGCTGCTGCCGGAGCTGGGGATCAAACCGTGAGCCCTGTGCTCCGAAGTCAGCTGCCCTGGCCACTGCACCACACCTCTCCATATATTCCTATTGAAAAGCTGCTCGCTAGTTGAAGATACCGCTCAGTACGCTTTATTTCACCCTTCTTTGTTTCGGCAGGCAGCAACAACCTTAAACAAGCCCTTCAAGCCCTTCAAACAAAGTCTTGCGCCGAATAATACTGCCATAGGCATTTCGGAGAACTTCCTTCATCATTGGCTTGGCGGTTGTGGTGAACGACAGCAGCATAAGTTTCACAAGTGTTTTTAAAGTTATCTTGGCCCGCCTCAATGGGCGTGTCCTTACTCGGCATGCTGGATAACGTAGTCCCAAGTAGTATTCACTTCTATAGTAGTAGCCGCTGTAACTGTTCCTCCATAATTTATTTACAATGGTTGTTAAAAGGGCAAGGTCAGCCTGCTACTTCTTTTTTGCCTTACCGAACGGGTACGTTGTTACACACTGTGCCTCAAAATATATATATAGATAGATATAGATATATATAGATATAATACGGCACAGGCACAGAGGCAAAGCGATTCCCTCATTTGCATGGGGCCATGCAAATGAGGGAACACCCTCTAGTGATAGCGCTGGTGCTATACTTGCGCCAGTGCTATCTGTATTACAGAAAGTGCCATACAAGCGTCTGTGGCGCTTTGTGTAATTCCAAGTGCTCCAGGGGTGGGCAAAATGGGCATCCATGCCAGTTGTGCCCCCTGGGCACTTTCCATAATATGGCACCCCGGTCTCCCAAAACCTCAAATCTCTGTGCACATTCACTCCAAACCCTCATCTGAGGATTTCTAACTTTTCCTTTTCCTCATAAAATAAAGTTTTCCTTGCTCTTGCCAATCTTTGGGTGTATTCCAGCAATCATTAATTTCTCTTTTTCCCTTTCTCACTGTACCTGGGGCCTCTTATTTCCACTAAAGCCGATTTCAGCCCTTCTATCACTCAACTTCTCAATAAATTTCTTTTTAGGTCTAGCCATCTCTTATTTCTGAGCAGAGGAAACATCCATCTATGTTCGAGACCTAAACAAATGCCATACTGTGTCCATATATCTATCATTTTAATAAGGATGTAAATGTTTATACAGAGGCACCTGTTCAAAGACTAAATTAAAATGTGAAAAGTAATTTTCAAAATGACCCTGATGATAAAGAAGACTAAGACAAGGAGTACGTTAGGGGTAAGGTATGGTAGATCACGCCCTGAGCAGTAGATGCAGGCAAATAAGAGTTTATGTAACAATCATATGCATGCATAACCTGAGAGTACTCTGCAACAAGTTAAAGAAAACAGAATTAGTATAGTTCACTTGGGAACCATCTCCATGAAATGTCTTTAGATTAAATCTATACTGGTCATCTAGGTGAGTTGAGTTAGACTTAACTATAGAAGAAGCATGCTCAAGAGGAGAATTTAAGCCCACTGATATACCAACCATAAAGGTGATTAGTACAACCACCATCATCGTTAGTTTCACTCTACTTTGCTTAGTGAGTTAGGCACTATGGTTTTATTTGAGTCAGAATTCAGAAAGACCACTAAAATCAATAGCAAAGCAGATTTTTTGTTGTGTTTTACTTGTGCAAATCAGCAACATGTTAATTAGTTCACAACGAGTATGTGAGTTCAATTATCTTTGGAAGTTATCCCTAACCCTACACCAGCTATTTCTACAATAGGCAACCATAATCTTCTACTGGAGTCTGGGCCATAAGAAGTTTTATAAGTTTGAGCAAATTTAGGCTGTTTGTAAAAGTTCACTTAGATCAAGTTAGTCAAAAATTTATGATCAATAGATTTTCACTGTGGTAGCAGTATTCATGGAGGTTTTAAAAGCACTATCTATTAATCCTTAGTTTCATGTGTTTTCGAGTCGTCCCTACTCTCAGCAAAGAATGCACAATCAGGAACTGACTACCTTTGATTAGTCGCGAGTATTCTCTTTGATCTTCTGATAGCTGACTCTTCATCTTCACTGTCACTTTGCTTACTTGCCTCTGTTTCTTGATTGACTTACTCTGGGATGCACTCTTGGGACACAACTGCTCCCAGGCTTTTGCACTTCCTCAGCAATCTTTCTCTTTTTGGCCCCCTCTGGCTGTGCTGCTTAGTCCTTCTTCAGGCTCAGGGCTACCATTACCAATTTCTTTAGCTTGGTTCACCGTGATATTCTTGGCTCATTCACCAGTGGCTCAGCATTGACTTAGATTTACTTATAGATTCTTGGGCACACTCTTCTCCCCCCTTTTATCATTCAGGGTTTTCTGGAGTGTCACTCTGCAAATCAGTGGTTGTTGCTACCGCTCCTCCAGCAGCTTGTCTCATTCTCCTGCTATAGAAGCATGCACCCAGTTCAGAAAACCACAACACTTTACAGCAAGCTCGTAACTTGGAAGGGGCATGCCAGTGGGAATCCAGACAACTTTTCTTCAAATGTTTCTTTACCAGGGCCCATTCACTTGGATGTAAGTCGTGGCGCTGTTGTTGGCTCAGGAGGGAAGTCGCCACTTCAACCTGATGAGAGACAGAATGCACCACGTCAGCCTGCATTTTGCAGTAGTCGAGAACCATATGATCCGTAATATTCACAGGCACAGCTGCAGGCACGGCAGGAAGTCTCATTGCTCTACCCATGAGGATTTTATGTTGGAACAACCCTGTCTTACAAACAGGAGTCCTTCAAATATTCATCAACACCAAGGGAAGGACATCAGGCCACACACCTGGCACGTCGGGACCATTGACCTGTTCAACAATGCCAGATGACTCAGGCCTGTAGCTATAAAGTTGTCATGCTTCTGATAGGTCCCGCCATCTCTGATAATCACATTCTTTCTTTCTTACATACTTTCTTGCTGAAGCAGAAGAATCTGGATAGGCCATCAGCATTGGTGTGGTCCCTGCCAGGGTGTAAAGATGGACCACCTAAACACTATGGAATTCTCACTCCTCATCTGCATTAGCCATCTGAAAGGTCTGTGATATGTCTAAATCCAGATATGAGTGCAAAACAAGTATTGTCTCAAATTCTACAGTGCCCAGACCACTGTAAGGGCTTTCCTTTGAATTCTACTCCAACTCAATTCTAAGGGACGTAACCTCCAGCTAATGAAGGCTACAGGTTGGTCTAAGCCCTCTTCATTTAGCCATCAGAGCACAGCCCGTATGCCATGCTCTAAGGCATCCGTCTGGACAATGAATTCCTGAGAGAAGTCAGGGGGCCTTCAGCACTGGTATTGTTAATATATGGCCTACTTAAATGTACCAAAGGCTTTCTGGCATGTCTCGGTCCAGATCATCCTTTTGGGTTACTTTCTAGAAGTTAGTTCAGTCAAGGTGGCAACAATTGTGCAATAACCCTGTACAAACCTCCTGTAATAACCTGTGAGACCTAAGAAGGCTCTCACTTCAGTCTGGGTCTGGGAGGGGGGGGGGAGGTTCCCAAGCCAGGGTAGTCTGAATTTTGGCTTGGAGGGGGTGCACCTTGCCCCCACAAACTTGGGCCTGATTCATAAAGGTAAACTTACACTTTTGTAGATGTTTTTGTTTGTTTTGGAATAAATAAACTCTGATTTAATTGTAAGTTTATGACTGTGGAGACTCCCCAGTCAGGACGGCAAACTGTTCACATAAAAAAAACGACATGCCTATCATTTTATGTGCAGAGTTCTCTGCCCTGACTGCAGAGCCTCTGTAAACTTAATATTTAATCAGAGTTTGTGAATTCCAAAACAAATGTAAACGTACACAAAAGTGTAGGTTTACCATTGTGAATCAGTCCCAAAGTGTCCCAAGTAGACTACTCAACCCTGCCCTATCTGGCACATGCTCACCTTGATAGTCAGGCCTGCCTGCTGAAGGACCTGAAGCACCTCTTGCAGGTTGAACAGGTGGTCCTCCCAGCAGGAGCTGAAGATGGCAATGTCGTCCAGGTAGGCCGCACAAAAATTAGAGTACATTTTAATAAACTATGTGGCCGATTCCGATCTCGGTCGGAGGTGCACCCAATACCATTCGGTCGGGAAAAAAGCCATGCGAATGCCTGTTTCCCGACCGATCCGTACAGCACACCGAACGAGTAAGTACGATGCGCACAACAGCACAGAATCCGGCCGAGTCGTACTCACCCAATCCAGGTCCTGTTCTCCGACCGAGGCGAATCCGGAAACGCCGAATCGAGTCGCACGGAAGGGAAAATGCAGCTCCGTTCGGCCGAACAAGTACGATGCGCTTTCCGTACGCGCCGAACCCGTCGCTACGTCAAAGCATCCGGGAGAAGCACACAAAAGCTCCGATTCGCGCCACAACACGATCCACGGCTACGAGGCGAACACGCCAGCGACGAGGACGACGCGAAGCGACGAGGACGACGCAAAGCAACGAGAAGGACGAACGACACGAACCAACCATGAATCCCTTCGTCCCGATCATACCAATATTCTACATTTACTACCGGAACAGGCACGGACGCGTACGGCGCAGAAGGTAAGTCAGACACCAACCACAAAACATATACAACACGTACACGACACATCACACACACACAGAGGGATGCAGAATTTACTTACACCAGCAACAGCAGCACCATAGGGCGGGATGCCCATCACCAATGCCACATATGCACACAGGGGCCTGAATGCGCACCACCACCCCTACCCAGGGGGGCCGGATGCCAACAACCACTACCACCCTTAGCCAGGGGGTGCCAGATGCCCACCACCACTACCACCCTTACCCAGGGGGCTGGATGCCTACCACTACTACCACCCTTAGCCAGGGGGTGCCAGATGCCTACCACTACTACCACCCTAAGCCAGGGGGCTGGATGCCTACCACTACTACCACCCTAAGCCAGGGGGCTGGATGCCAACCACCACTACCACCCTTAGCCAGGGGGTGCCAGATGCCCACCACCACTACCACCCTTAGCCATGGGGGTGCCAGATGCCTACCACTACTACCACCCTTACCCAGGGGGCTGGATGCCTACCACTACTACCACCCTCACCCAGGGGGGGCTGGATGCCTACCACTACTACCACCCTTAGCCAGGGGGGTGCCAGATGCCTACCACCACTACCACCCTTACCCAGGGGGGCTGGATGCCAACCACCACTACCACCCTTAGCCAGGGGGGTGCCAGATGCCCACCACCACTACCACCCTTAGCCATGGGGGTGCCAGATGCCTACCACTACTACCACCCTTACCCAGGGGGGGCTGGATGCCTACCACTACTACCACCCTCACCCAGGGGGGGCTGGATGCCTACCACTACTACCACCCTTAGCCAGGGGGGTGCCAGATGCCTACCACTACTATCACCCTAAGCCAGGGGGGCTGGATGCCTACCACTACTACCACCCTAAGCCAGGGGGGCTGGATGCCAACCACCACTACCACCCTAAGCCAGGGCGGCTGGATGCCTACCACTACTACCACCCTAAGCCAGGGGCTGGATGCCAACCACCACTACCACCCTTAGCCAGGGGGTGCCAGATGCCCACCACCACTACCACCCTTAGCCATGGGGGTGCCAGATGCCTACCACTACTACCACCCTTACCCAGGGGGGCTGGATGCCTACCACAACTACCACCCTCACCCAGGGGGGGCTGGATGCCTACCACTACTACCACCCTTACCCAGGGGGGGCTGGATGCCTACCACTACTACCACCCTTACCCAGGGGTGCTGGATGCCCACCACCACTACCACCCTTCCCCAGGGGGGGCTGGATGCCTACCACTACTACCACCCTTAGCCAGGGGGGTGCCAGATGCCTACCACTACTACCACCCTAAGCCAGGGGGGTGCCAGATGCCCACCACCACTACCACCCTTAGCCAGGGGGGCTGGATGCCTACCACTACTACCACCCTTACCCAGGGGGGGCTGGATGCCTACCACTACTACCACCCTTAGCCAGGGGGGGCAGGATGCCTACCACTACTACCACCATTACCCAGGGGGGCTGGATGCCTGTCACTACTACCACCTCTACCCATGGGGGGCTGGATGCCTACCACCAACACCACCCCCACTCATAGGATGGACAATGCATGACACAACCAGCACACCACAACCTAGGGAATGCAAGAAAAAGACATCCCCCCAACACCATGACAAGCGTGTGTAGACTGTGTCAAATGCCTACAACACTGAACATGACTTTGAACATACAATGTGACCCCCTAGCACATGTGCCACACATATATGTGTGTGGCCCCCACAATGCAAGCAGGCCATGACCATTGTGGCAATGGGGTCCAAACCCCCATCATCACAGTGACAAAAATGTAAGTGTGGGGTCCATAGCTGAAGCACATTTTGAACATTGTGGCAATGGGGTCCAAACCCCCATCATCACAGTGACCAAAATGTAAGTGTGGGGTCCATAGCTGAAGCACATATTGAACATTGTGGCAATGGGGTCTAACGCCCCATCACCACAGTGACCAAAAGGTAAGTGTGGGGTCCATAGCTGAAGCACATTTTGAACATTGTGGCAATGGGGTCTAACGCCCCATCACCACAGTGACCAAAAGGTAAGTGTGGGGTCCATAGCTGAAGCACATTTTGAACATTGTGGCAATGTGGTCCAAACCCCCATCATCACAGTGACCAAAAGGTAAGTGTTGACAAAGAAAGAGCTGCAACTGCCAAACTGCATGGATGATTCCTGGTCACAGAACATAAAACACATCAGTGGCAAAGTAGTACATGTGTGCCATTGCAACATAAATTGGGGGAGCCAAATACTGCAGTGCAAATAAGACATATCTTTGGCCATGTGCAGACAAACAACACCCATGGGGGCTGACAGTGTCAACATTCATCAATGACACAATGCAGAAGTGACCATCAGAATGCAGACCCACATATTTGCACCAATGGGCACACACATGCAGATACCCTGTGGAGACTGTAGATGTGAGGTGAACAGATACCATACCATGGCAGCAATGGGACACACAAACCATGATCATTGTGCTGACCGATGACCTAGGAGTCCCAGGGACAGCAGGGGAAACCCACCAAACGACATACAGCCAATGGCACACCCAAGATATGCCAATGCAGTGGTGCAGATGCACAAACACAAACAGGCAGACCCACACTGCACATCATACACAACAGGTGAGGGGGGGTGCCAGTGTCCCCAGGCAACCACACAACACATGAGGATACCTGAATACCAATCATACAGATGTGCATACAGTGCCACACAAAGGTAACTCATGGATCCAAATCCCTATGTGGGCAAGCAGGCATTGTCAGATGAGAGGGAGCACAAATCACACATGTCACACAGGCACGTAGGAACAGCAACTGACACAGCAAGACACAGACACACCACAGCACTCACTCCCCAGGGACCCCACAATGTGGTGACCCTGGGCTGCATTACAATCCCACTGTGATGATAAAGCTAAATGTCGCTCACACTGTGAACCACAGTCATGTGTCCTGAGCAACAAACTACCATCACACCTACACAAGCACAAATCAATCAGCATGGCCAGTAAGCCAAGGCCAACATGGAGGCAGGGGCCTAGCCGGGCAACAACTCTCATCTGCACACACTCAACACCACACCCCTCGACCTCCAACAATGTGCAGCAGTGAAGCACACATGCACTGGTGACATTGCACATGCACCCATGACTATTCCAGGGTGGTGGGTGGGAACCAAGGTGCAGAAACACATCACACATGGCCACTCAACAAGACTCCGGAATGTCTGACACACTGCACACTACGCTGTACATGGACATGACGGCAATACCACACCAACCAATGGGATCCCAGCCACAGTCACACACCAATGAAGAAGCCAAGGTCACCCACAAAGAACACACATAGACAACAACCAACATTGCAGCCCGGACCCTGAGGAGTGCCAGCAGTCACACACACAACGTGTCACAATCACTGAAAGATAACACAAACTGGAAATCACATGACAGGGGCAAACAACAAGTGCCAAGGGGAAACCTGACTGTGACCCATCTGCGTCTGCACACAAACTCAGCCCTGACAGCAAACACACCTATGGGTGACACCCTGATGACCAGTAATGTGCCATGCACCCACATCACAGAGAACCCAGGGAGAAGACTTTGGGGGAACATAGGTCAACTCAGCAAGCATCACAAACAGGTACAACACTAGGGATCACAGCATGCACAGCTAAACGGAAGTGAACACACAGACATGCACATACAACACACACCTTGGGCGCAGGCAATGTCACAGGAGTACACACTGCCATGAGGGGACTCCACTCCTGTGTGAGGAAAGCTGTGCCATATGTTGCCTCAGTAGGGCCCCATCATGTCAGCTGAGCACTTGGTCACACAATCAACAATTAGCACCAAATGAGGGCTCCCGTCACATCAGCCTGGTCATGGAAGTGCCAACGAAATCATCAGCACAGATCCAACACACTTGTATAGCAATGTTGCACTGACAACACAGATGAGTCCTTCCCCATTGATGCCCAAACCTGCATGTCCAGTGGAGATGGCCACACGGTCAGGGAAGTAGACGAATTGAACAATGGCAGGCACAACAGATGTGCAGGGGTGGAAGCCACAGATGTGAAATAGCTAATCTAAGTAGGAAATCCCATTGCCAAATACTGAACACATGACACCCTCAGATGCTGCTATGGATGACATGGATACACCACAGGATAGGACACATTCCCCCTGGACCACATGGGTTCCTGCACAGTAACACTTCATTATCATGAGACCAAATATCACCATCACTGCAGCAAGGGCATGGTTAGCATCATCAACAACATGTACATCAGAAGCATAAGCACTAGAGAACAGAAAGTTGCTTTATTCAGCATATGTGTGTAATGAAAACAAAGTCCAGAAAAACACAAAGGCCAATGGCCAGTCCATTGTCAAAGTCCACACAGGGTGACAGTGGCAGATGTCACCCTACGCATGCCTGCACAAAACCAGGGACAATCCACTAGGAGGGGCAACCGGGGGGCAGGCCAGGCACCGCAGGGACAGGATCAGGGCTCACCAGGAGGAAGCAGGGAAGGGGTGGTGGGTGCTGGAGAGCCACTGACAACTGCAGTGGAGGTGTCTGACATGGTGTGTGCCGGCACAACTGGGGGGCATGACTCAGATGTTGTGGGTGCCGGCACGACTGCAGTGGACCCTGCAGATGGAGTGGACAGGTCCGCCACTGCAGTGCCCAAGTCAGACAGGGTGGTAGTGGACTCCACTGCAGTGCCTACCACCAGGGAGGAGAATGGGGAACAGGCAAGGTGGGCTGGACAGAGGGGGAGGACACCCTCACCACATCAGTGGCACAGACAAGCTCAGCGGGGGTGTGGTGCTGGGAGAGCAAGTGGCAGGGGGAGAAGGCCGGATCCTCTTGGGGATGGTATATCTGTGGGTGGGGGAACCTGGGGCAGGGTGTGGTGGGGCACCTGTGGAGTGGGGGCCTGAGGGATGGAGGAAGGAGACCTGGTGCCTGAGCTGCAGGGCGGCGGCGGGGTCTTGCTCTTACGACTCCGGGGGACTTGCGGGTGGGGGCTCTCAGTCTGTCTGCGCCTGGGGAGGGTGTCCGGGGGCGAGGGGCACTCTGCTCCGTGTGGGGGCTTCCTCTTCCCCTGAATGCTGTATCAGCTGGATCGGAGGGGAAGAGGCCGAGGTCACTGAGGAAGAGCCGCTGGGTCTTTGGGGTTGCAGGTGAGGCAAGGGAGGGTGCTTTGGAGGGAGAGGCAACTGGAGGACTGCGCAGTGCTCGTGGATGCGTGTGTGTGTTCCAGGGCCCCATCCCCTGTGAGTCTGGTTTCAGTCCCCTGACTGTGCGTGCGTGTGCGTTTTGTTTGTGGCGTGTGTGTCTGTGTGCTGGATGTGTGTGTGCTGGTGTGTGCCTGTGCCGGTGTGTGTGTGCTTGGGACAGGTAAGGTGCTGGGGAGTGTGGATGGAGCAGAGGCAGGAGGGGTGAGGGACTGTCTGAGGAGGGACACTGCTGCCGTCAGGGAGGAGTCCATGGACCTATTGCCCCTCTGTAGGTCAGACATGCCCGATGAGATGCCCTCCATGAACAACACCAGCTGAGTCAACAGAGCGGTGTGCGCATGGAGGACACTCAGCATGGCTGTCTGCCCTACATGGAGCTGGCGAAGGAGGTACACAGACTCCTCACTCAGGGCAGCAGGGGACACAGGGGCAGGGGGTGCGGTGCCTGGCCCAAAGGAGACACGCTCCCGAACATGGGAGCCTCCACGGACCTGGGGAATGGGAGCCGATGGGAGGGCGGTGGTGGTGCTGGTGGTGGCGGGGACAGCAGCACTAGCTGGGGTGTGGTGGCTGCTGACACCCGCCTCCATAAGGGAGTCATCCTCCGAGTTGCTCTGGTCCTCAGCTGAGGTGGATGGTGCTGAGGACTCCTCGGTGTGGCTCCCTCGCCCTCCGTGCCACTGGGTCCCTCCGACCACTCCTCGGCTGCTGACCCAGTCTGGCTCTCCGGCTCCTCCTGGTCTGTGGAGCTGTCCCCTTCCGTGGCCGTGGATGTATCTGCAAACAATGGGGAAACAGACAGGCATCAGTCACCTGCACCAAACGCACACACCACTGTGAGCACAGCACATTACAGAGCAAGCCCTGGCATCATTAGTTGTACACTGCTAAAAGTGCCCTAACTGAACAGGAGAAGCCAATTGTCAGTCTGATGCCAACCATGGCACTCACATCCCACATGGCCTTGCACCCATCTGTCTGGTGTCTGTTGGATAGCAACACCCCAGTGTGGACACATGCACCAACTACACAGTAGTTGGACAGTGCAGAGGACACGGTGTAGCATGTGGACATGCACACATCACAACTCTTGCCACTGAGTCAGTACAGGTTTCCGGATGAAAGGGACGCCCAGAGTCAAATAGGAAATGCATGTGATGCATACCAGCGACAGACACCATGATGCACCCATGTCCTGATAGCCATCGCCACAATGGTGTGCATGTAGCACATGTCACTCCCCTGCAGGATCACCAATAAGTAGACACATGCCATGGCGGAGGCATGACTGCTAAGTCATACATCACTGTCTCAGTGATGTATGACTTGGCAGCCAGACAACAACACTCTGCACTGTGTCACAATAGTAGGTCATGGGGAATGCAAGTCCTGGAGCTGCACAAGTGCACATGTACATCCCCCACACAACACATCATCTTAACCCTCATCTGTCCAGGTCATACCGATTGGACATATGGGAGACCTGTGACACTACCCTCTGAACCTGAGCCCCTCACAATCTGCTGTGAATGGGGAACAGCTGCCTGAACTTCACATTCGCATACCCCAGTCTGCACGGGCAGCTGATCAAACACCTATGTGACACACAAGTATCGTCTCCTATGGTCACATCTCCAGTGGCATGCTGAGCCCCTACCGAGAAACACCCCAGCAGTCCTGGCAACAAATCCACAGCACACTGACACAGAGGCAGACACCTGAGGGGTCAAATCACTGCGCACAATGTGTCAGCTGATACACGGGAGTGGGAGTACAGAGTGCATTGCATGGCCTGGAGTAGGCATGACTGTCCTGCCCCACATGAATGAGGGATGAGCCCTGGACAGTGGATAGCTGGCTATG
Organism: Calotriton arnoldi; assembly: GCA_963921515.1. Taxonomy (NCBI): domain Eukaryota; kingdom Metazoa; phylum Chordata; class Amphibia; order Caudata; family Salamandridae; genus Calotriton; species Calotriton arnoldi. The sequence continues at coordinate 2,175,908 of CAWUFW010002520.1, forward strand.
TATGTGTGACACACGTAATCTGCACACTCCTGGGGCCCAAACATTGTTCCCACCCGCTGCATGGGTGTGTGCCACATACCCCAGGCACATGTGGTGGCTCAGCTCAGCAAGTGGACCGCATATCAAAGCAACACGCAGATTACATGTCCGAACACAGGCGTTGTGTGAACAATGGACCCACCCATGATGCCCACAACAGAGTTAGGGAAACAGATGCTGTCCCCCACCTTTAGTGAAGCAAACTGCAAGGACACAGTCCCAAGTGACACAATTCCCTGAATGTAAGGGCCACACCTGGGTATCAGATGAGGAGTGGGCAGTGCACAATAGAGGGACATGGCTCCTGGACAACATGACTGCTGTACTGTGGCAGTTGAACCAGGCCAGAGGAGGGCACATAGCATGTAATACAGAGTTCACAGTGCAGTCTTTGACTCACCCTCCTTGCTGCTGTCTGGCCTTCAGCTGCCCATCCAGGTCTGGAAACACCACCGCCAGGATCTGGAGCATGTGGGGGTCAGGGTCCGTGTTCCGCCCTCCTGCGAGGAGGCGACAGCTTCAGCTGGACCCGTGCAATCCTCCGGGTCCAGCCCCGAAGGTCCTGCCACCTCTTCTGGCAGTTGCGGATCTGGCGCTTGTAGACTCCTCACGGACCGGACAGCCCGGACGATGTCCTTCCAGATCTCCTGCTTCCGATGGGCATTAACCTGTCAGGATGACAAAGTGAAAAGGCCATTACTACACATGCAACATATCCGTGCATGACACAGTTGTATATACATGTCTCAATCACAGGGGCACATGATGTACACAGGCAGTGCAAAGCTGCCCATGGACAGTTTGCCAGAAGTCACTACATGGTATCATTGCATGGGAAGTAAAACCTTGTTCAAATGCACTGTCACTGCACCATACCTGTCCAGTGCATGTCACTACACACTATGGGGGTGACAACTACTCAGTGAGCCTGCTAGCCAGTGGCGTGCAGACTTTCAGCCTTGCTAGTCAGACAAAATGCACATTCAGAAAGGCAGTGCACAGAACACTCACCTGCTCCCCTGGTGTCCCATACAGCTTGCTGTACTGTGGAAGTAGGCTGTCCAGCAGGGCCTGGTTCTCCTCAAGGCTGAAGGCTGGGGCTCTCTCCACAGTACGTGCCATTGCAGGGTCCAGAGGGGCAGAGACAGCAGCAGTGCAGTGGCAGATGTCGTCCTGGAGCATGTAGTGCAGGCAAGTGAGCTCTCAGGGGAACAGCCAGCAATATATATGTGCTGGAGAGGCAGATACTGTCCCTTGTGTCCAAAGTGATAGGTCCAAGTCGTTTGCATCTTCTGAATCTGGCCAATCCATGGAATAGCAGCACCAATTCACGCCCACAGCATCCTTCAAATCTTCAACTTCATGACATACATGATTTTGCAACATTGTTGTGGGTGACCAACTGAATTTCCAGCAACCGACTTGTTCGAATTTCGAAAACGCATCCGTTGCCAGGCTAGGCCATTGTCAATGGGTGCGCATCGATCGGTCCATTGCTGATCAACGCGTACAGGGGTACAACGCGTACCCGCACACATTGAATGCAATGGGCCGGCCGGGGCACCGATCGGTCCATTGCGGTACAACGCGTACAGGGGTACAACGCGTACCCGACACATTGAATGCAATGGGCCGGCCGGGGCACCGATCGGTCCATTGCGGTACAACGCGTACAGGGGTACAACGCGTACCCGCACACATTGAATGCAATGGGCCGGCCGGGGCACCGATCGGTCCATTGCTGATCAACGCGTACAGGGGTACAACGCGTACCTGCACACATTGAATGCAATGGGCCGGCCGGGGGCACCGATCGGTCCATTGCGGTACAACGCGTACAGGGGTACAACGCGTACCCGCACACATTGAATGCAATGGGCCGGCCGGGGCACCGATCGGTCCATTGCTGATCAACGCGTACAGGGGTACAACGCGTACCTGCACACATTGAATGCAATGGGCCGGGCCGGGGCACCGATCGGTCCATTGCGGTACAACGCGTACAGGGGTACAACGCGTACCCGCACACATTGAATGCAATGGGCCGGCCGGAGCACCGATCGGTCCATTGCGGTACAACGCTGCATAGGTACAACGCGCACCTGCACACATTGAATGCAATGGCCGGCCGGGGCACCGATCGTCCATTGCTGATCAACGCGCACAGGGGTACAACGCCGCACTCGCACACATTGAATGCAATGGCCGCCGGGGCACCGATCGTCCATTGCGGTACAACGCGATAGGGGTACAACGCGTACCTGCACACATTGAATGCAATGGGCCGGCCGGGGCACCGATCGGTCCATTGCGGTACAACGCGCACAGGGGTACAACGCGCATCTGCACACATTGAATGCAATGGGCCGGCCGGGGCACCGATCGGTCCATTGCGGTACAACGCGCATAGGGGTACAACGCGTACCTGCACACATTGAATGCAATGGGCCGGCCGGGGGCACCGATCGGTCCATTGCTGATCAACGCGTACAGGGGTACAACGCGCACCCGCGACACATTGAATGCAATGGCCGGCCGGGGCACCGATCGGTCCATTGCTGTTCAACGCATCCCTGTACAAGTGACTGGCATATGTCACCATGCCTGTCTCAGATGGACATATGCCAGCCACAGATAGCTCCCAGGGAGTGAGGGGCACACCTACAACACGACAGCCTGTCCAAACTGTATAATAAGGCATGTAAGGCTGCATTTCCTATTGTGTGTATGTTGGTGTACATGTTGTCCTGTGGGTGTCACCTGGGGCAGCCACCCCCAGGCTGTGCACGTGTTCATGGGGACAGGATCCTGGGTGTTACGTGTACATGACCACTGTGATGTGCAACTGTTCATATCTGTGCATGTGCCATGGTCACATTTCACGGTGGTGTATGTGTATGTCATGTCACATACCCCGTGAGTCCCATGTGGGACGGTATGTTTGAGCCAGGGTGTCCCAGTGGCACAATAGTGATGGTCCTCCACAGTCTGTGTGCATGTAGTGTTTACAATGTCTCTGATTTCATGTGCACAATGGGAGACAGTCTCCACATCCACGTTGTGTGTGCATGGACTTTGATGTTGTGCGTGTGTGTGTCACAGATGTCCATGTCTGTCCTGCAGTGGCAAGTGGGACCACTACCTGTGGGGGTCATAGTTGTTTTGCTGTGGTGTATACATGATACTCCATGTAATGCCAGTGTCCATGTGGCAATACAGGGTCCCTGGGAATGTACCTGTCGTTGAGCTGTGATGCCTGGGGCACATCTGTCCTCACATGTCACTGTGGGGGGTGATTGTGACACGGCAGCAGGAGATGGGAACTGTGACACGGCCTCATGATATCCAATGGGCCAACCTGGGACTTATTGATGCCACTTGTTGAACCGTGATGACAGATGTTGGCCATGTATGTACCATACATGTCCTTACGGAACTGCACACTTCATGTAGTTGTGCCTCATAATGATGTATGTTGGGATATTGAGTGTGTTCAATGCCGCATATGTGGGGTGACTGACAATCTTGCTTTCTTCTCCTCTGCACTGCAGGGCTCCTGCTGTCCATCGACCATTCCCAGACCTGGCAACGATGGTGGAACGGGACAGCATCCGACGGTACCGCTTCACCAGGCAGCTGATTGAGGATTTGGCAGTGCAGTTGGCCCCACATTTGCAGCCTGGCCGGCCGTATCCTACAGCGCTGACCCCCAAGGTGAAGGTGATGGCAGCCCTACACTTCTTTGCCACCGGTACCTTCCAACATACTGTGGCGACTGCTGGTGGGATGTCACAGACCATGTTGAGCCGTGTGCTCCGCGATGTTTTGGCGGCAATGTTGCTATTCCTG